>OX346226.1:10000000-11349166 GCA_947049295.1 Ligdia adustata
TATAAGCCAGTATATATCAAACTAGTCGCTGTCACCCGCGGCATTGGAATATAATTAACTTTTGATTCCCTTTTGACGCCTTTAGTGCTTGAATTTCCAAAAATCTTTTCTTAGTACACCCCTACACCCTCTACGTTTCAAGTCTCCGTTTCAACGGTTTTGAGTAGATTTGATGATTTCTAACGAATATCAGTCAGTCAAGATTTATTGTTTCATTTATTAATATATATATTAATATACATTGATAGATAACTGGAAGGACTGCCTTTAGCGATAAGGCCGCCACTTGTATATAGATGTCAGCCGTGTATTTAATGTTTATGTGTCTCTCATTAATTCATTATGCCAGTATAATTATGTTAAATTATAACAGCATAATTATGTAAAATTTTATGAATACATTTTTAAGATGTAACCTCTTTAAGGTTCAGGGTTTGTACGAAAACTTAGAGCTGCTAATGGTAGGTACCGGTAAGTTTGTACTAGCGTACAGTAAAGCAACCTTAAATACAAGGAGCTTGTTTTATATGTTTTAATGAGGATAGTAGTCGCGAGGTCAACAGTTCATAAAAGTACCAAACTACAAAAAAAAAGTAGTTCTATCAAAGATTTCTACATATTAAACAGATTTACGATGCCCATACACTCTATTAGTTTATTCTAGTATATTCTGCAAACACTTAAATCATCTCTAAGCTAAGACTTGAGTGATGGAATCAACATCATACGTTTACCATTTGGTACATAATACACTAGTACACAAATAGTTCCGAGAGTGGAAAGTCAGAGGCAGCGCGTTTCCTTTCCGGATCCAATTTATTCTGAGTACCGTCGAAGTGTTTATTCTCTTCAAGGACGACGATTTGCAGAAGGATTTTTGCACTACTTCTTGTAAGATATATGTATTATGTCGGAGTATGGACAATAGACAAATAATATATATAACAGATAAGATGAGTAACCAAACCAAAAATAAAGACAATGAAGAGGTAAGTTGTTGTAAGAACTCAAACAGCTTCAAAAAAAACCTTCTGAATCAATTTGCTGATTTGACAATTTTTTTACTTAATTTTATCCAGCGCTCAGCGATAGCTACTATTTTAATATTATAGCATCTTGAATGTCAAAAAGAAACTACGAGTAACATTTTTTTTAGTAGCTTAGAAATTTAGAAGTTGTTAGTTTCAAATATTAATGTACATATAATCTATATATATACCGACAGCAAAACAAAAAGGTTTCTTATTTGTTATAGAGTATAATTGTCCGACGCTTTAACATATATATATATATATATTTATAATTCTTTATTTAAATAAACAATTAGGAAATTAAATAAATAAAATGTTCAAACATAAAAGAAAAAAAAAACAATAAAAGACAGAAAATACACAATTTATGTGTTACTGTGTACAATTTGTCTGTACCTATATAAAAGTACTTGTTATAACTACAACAGACAAGAACCGTGTTTCTTGTCACTATTTCGTAGGAAAAAACATCGGGGAACCCTTTTTGACTGATTAAAGAGTAGTTGAGTGCTACACGACCGTTGCTTGTTACTTTGAAGATCTAAAATATTAGAGACTCTTTTCGTTTACGTGTTGAAAAATATATAAAACAACTTATACGAATAGCAGACGGTATTTATCATGTTTTTTACTTTACCTTTTAACGTTATATTAAGCGTAAGCATTCCCTTACCTGTAAAAAAAGATAGAGATACGTTAAAAGATGTTCAAAACTGCAATTATAATCTATAAAAACACTAATACAGATAGGAGGGAATAAGCTTAGTTCATAGAAATACTGTTCTTGTACTTGAAAATATGCTTTAAACATGAGAATCAGACCTGTCCTACATAGAAATCATTGAATCATAACAAATCTACAGGTTCGCTAATCATGTTTCTTTTGAATATATTGCATAAACAGGCCTACTTACACTGCAAAAAGCACTGGATCACATCTATTACTAAAATGAAACCAGCCTATGAGGTAAATAATAAAATTCGAAAAAAATAAGATTCTCTAGAATGGATCCCGCTAACCATCCCGGGCGGATCTAACCGGCAAAATTAGTTTTAGGTATCCTACAAATAACCAGTGGATACAAGTGGCAGCTTGTCGTTCGGAATGCTGTTCCAAGAGGGAGGCTTATGTTCAGCAGTGTACCTTTTCTAACTAAAGATGATGATGATCCTATAATAATGGTATCTTACAACAAAAAACACTAATCGGATTTTGCGACGAAAAACATTACAAAGAGCCAGCCAGTGTATCAAGTCTTAAAATGATGCTCAAATTTTGAGCGCCTCAATAATTTCAAATCGAATTTTACTAAGCAATTAAATTTGTACAATAGCTTTCTATAAAGGCTCTTCGCATTGTTTAACGCCAACCAGCTTTCACAATGCCAGCGCACACACATAATTATCTCGTTTGATGTAACATGTAAGTTGAAAATCCGACTAGTTGCTAGCAGAGCATTTATATCGGATAACAATTTAAACGTGTTACAATTCGGAATCGATTGCTGTTCAAGGCTGTTTTCGAATAATTAGAGTGGTATAACAGCGTTGGCGATTGTGAAAACACAGACTCAATTACAGCCGTTTGTTATAGTTATAACTAAAGTCATTGCTTAGCTAGCAATGGAAAAGGTTATGCTTGCAATATATATGCGCGATCGCGTTCGAAATGAAGTGAGACTAGAGTATGATGATGATGATGATTTACCGTATATCTACTTTAAAAGGTTTTATAGTTTTATACTGTTTTTGGGGTTGTATAATAGCACACAATCAGCTTAATTTATGCTATTTAGTACTATACTATACTAAAAGTGTCTCCGTGGTGCTTACTTCGGTTATTAAGGTATTAAGTAAACAAAGTGAAATCTTTTAAGAAATACGATCCCAAAGATCCTAGGCCATCGATTATTTAGTTTCGGGTCTTTTCAAGATACTAGTCTACAAAACCAGATCCAAATTGGAAGTAAGATGTGGAGGTATATTTGATGCTCCATTTGTGAGGAGCTATTTTTAGAAGAATTCTGAATTCAAAGCGGTTTCAATCCATACTGGCACAAGTATCTTTTTAAAAGTGACTATCTACTTCAATTCGGCAGACGCACAGACCAAACTACTGGGACCTCATTTTTGAAACGTTTGAACGAATGTAACACTCGCTAATGACGTCACTTACGAGGGATTAACAATATGGTCGCATTCTTAAAAAATCATACCCTTCGCTATCAAAAGAAAATAAAATTTACCGGTGATTTATTTCGCACGTGAATCTTGTATTCGTACGAACGATTTCAAAAATAGGGTCAGATTATCACAAAATGTATATGTATTGATAACCTCCGTATTTTATTAAAATCCGTTAAACATTTCTTCTTTTTCTTTGTTAAGCTTATTGAAGACCTCTAAGGACCTCTCGAAATACCTAAAAATGCTATTCAGTAACGAAAGGTACAGTCAGAATCCTAATAACATAGATCAAAAACTGAAAGAAAAATAGCTCAACATCATAAAAGAACAATTGTTAAAATTTTCCGTCTCTATTTCAGCTTCGTTCGACGTGGTGTTTGTTAAATAAGCTGCTCAAATAAAGAACCTACGTAATTTCGAGGATTCTATTAAACAATTATTATTTCAACATAATTTGTTTTATCCAAGCTCCAAAAAAGACACTTGGGACTGAGATAAAATTCAGATACGAAAATATAATACGTCTTTTGTTCAAGAGAGGAAAAACCTTTTAATTTTACATGGCTACCATCCTGATTATTATAATAAGCTAACTACGAGTGAGCCAGATCGTAAATGTATTAAGCGTCAAATCTACTTGTAATGACTTAAAGTTACGACCCTATCTTTTTAGGCTAATTAACCATCAACCATGATTAAATATATTATGAGCCTTCAAAGCTGACGAGGAACTGCGTAATGTTAGAGGCGAAAGAAAAAGATCACGAGAAAGTAACATCGGTCATTGAGAAGAGTGCAAACTTTCAAATAAACACGACGTTTTGAAAAGAATGAAAATAACGTATAAAGATTTTGTTACATACAAGCAAAACTTATAAGCCGGTAACTTCCATTATTTCTATGAAACCGTGATGTGACAGAACTGTAAATAATTTTATAATCTGTGACACAACTACTGGAACGAAAACTCTTTCACTTATTCCATAAAACTATTAACCCCCTGAGACTGACCGAACTCCATTAGTTCAATAGAACAAATAGGAAATTGTGTTATAATACAACATGTCATGCACATGTATTATCAAAGGCAGGTACAGCTTTTCAATTGACATCAGTCCAGTGATTACATCTGGCTATCACAACACATCCGTTCATCGCCGAGCACCCAAATTACAGAGTAATTACACTTCCAACTGACATGTTCTATCGTCCGATCTAATGGCTCAGCCTTTGGTTTAGATTACTGGTGTAGCTGTAAGGAATGATTTGGGAGTAGATATGCCAGTACCCGGATGTTTTTCTTTCATTTTGTGAAAAATATAAACTCTTTTTTCGACTTCCAAAAAAGAGAAAGAACACAATTCGAGTATGTTTTTCTTTAATGTTTGTTACCAGACTTTTCAGAGACAGCTAATCCGAGTTTTTCTAAGTGGGTATATGTTCTGAGTGGTTTAAAACGAAATAACTGATACATTTCTATCGGTGCCTGCCGTAATGGAAGCCGGTAATTCCGTATTTTTAAAAGAACTTGTTTACATAATGTTTCGGTAACCTTTATTGAATACTAACTGAGCCCTCAATTGCTATCCGCTTTAATATGGGATAAAAATAGCCTAAGTGCTAATCCTGTCTAAGCTATTTCTATACCAAACTTCAAGCAAATCGCTTCAGAAGTTTTTGCGTTAAGCCCAACAAACATACATTCTTACAAACTTTCACGTTTATAATATATTGTAGGATCTGAATTATGCTATGATGATTCTTAAGTGGTATCAAAAAAATTAATTAAATATTTATCGCTTGCATTTTGTGCATAATTTCCAATATTTACAAATCCCACGCCAACTTTTATCAGTCATGATCACCTTAGCTAGCCACACTAATAGCTGTTCATAATAACAGCATACTTATAAAACCATCTACAATACCCTTTGTATTTCTAATTTAAAGTAGAACAATATACATTTAGTTTAAACCTAACGTCACAACAGTTTTACCACTATCACTCTACATTTACCAAAGCACCTCTACAGGCCCGGAAATATTACCTCTACCATTTCCCGCAGTTTTTCACATTTTAAACATATCTCGGATTCTTCGGCTTAAGGTAAGACTGTAGTACTTGCAACTATAGCCTATTCAATGCAAACAAATGCATTAGATTCATCTTGTTTTAATCATATCCTAAGTAAACTAAACATTTATGTCGTGTTCGTCTTATGGTTCATTATTTTTGAAAATCCTTACTTCGTACACTAATTTGCTTAAGAATGACTTTATAAACATAATTATCATTATTCCACCCATATATCGATAACCACGGCTTGAAGTCGGACTTTTATTGGGACATCAGTGGGGTCGTGGCCAACACTGAGAGGCCCCATACAACAGAAATATCTACAAAAATACAGAAATAAATAAAAGGTATAAACGGAAAGTTCGAAGTATTATGAATATCTGGGTTATTGTTATGAATTTTCTTGAATCTGGACTATGGGAAGAGTTACAGCACCCGCCAATTCTGTTTCATATCGAGATATTACGGCGTGTGCTGATTAAAACAATCCAGGGAGTAAGTGGCAGGGGGTCATTTGGCCCCTTTCGGGATTGGGGCACGCGGTGTTCTCACACACCGACAGCTCGTCACAAAGCCGCAACTGCGTTTATTATTAGTATCGTATTCATATCATTTCTTAAATTTAAGTTCTTTACAATACAAATACAAAACAACGACCGTTGAATCAACATCCCACATGGCGGTGACCGCGTCAGCCAAGTCAAGGCACTGTTCTGCGCTGGGACCGATCTACCAGCACGATATCAGGCATATTGCAATGAATAGTCCTGTCCGTGATAATAGAGCAATCCTAGTAGAGCAACACACAAACCATTTTCGAGAACTGGCAACAATGCATACTAATAATTAGGCTTACTAGTTTCATGAAGAAAACATAACTGTGAGTGATTGCGTGGCTTAATAAATGAAATGTTTACCTGCTAAACAATTAATTTTAATTTACTTACAAACAACTTAAATTTAATTACAAATTATTTTAATTAATTACCAATAAATTTTATATAGTTACAAATAACTTTAATTTATCTACAAATTACATTTTAATTGATGTATATTTTTTTGTATGAAATTTGCTGCCTATTGTGAGTACTACATAACCGGATCTCAAGAACCCCGGACTTCGGTTTATCTGACAACTGCCCGCTGCCTTTGTTGCCACCATTTATAAGCTGAGCTTTATCGTAAAGATCTTTTTACACCAGATGGCGCCATTGTGTTTCATATAGCTGATGGTTTAGTGTGTTTTATGAAATAAAGAGTTTAGGTATGGTGACAGATTTAATGAAAATACTACTGGATCAGCGCAGTTGCTTGTACCTCAAGTATAAAGTTGGTTATGATGACAAAAAATTGTAATCATAGCAAATTATATCAAAAGTAATACAATACAATAACTATATCTCTAATAGACACCAACAAACAAATACAGCAAAATACAATATAAACAAAACAGTAGTAAGTACATTGAGCGGCCTTATAGCCTAAAGCGACTTCTTTCAGACATCCTTGAAAATATAATATACTCGATGAGCTGCGCTAGCTTCTAATTTTTTGTTCTTATTTATATTACATTATTACTATTTATATATTATTAATATAGGTTAATAATTAATTGCCAGATGTATTTGTTTTTGACATACTTTTGTTTTAAAAACGATTCAGTGAGAATTTACTAAATACTCACTGATATACTCGTAAGATATAACAGAGACAAAAAAACTCTTCGATATAAATAGCACACTTTTTTATACTGAGCTAGTCAAATACATACATGCATAGTTCAGAAATTCATCTGAATTAAAATACAAATTGGTATACGAGTAGCTTCACATTGTAAATTGGATCAATTAAAAATCTCATTCATTGGTTCTGTAATACAGAGTTATAATTAATTATAAGCCACGATAATAATTGTCGTTGTTTGCATTTCAATTGTTGGTATTGTCATTTAGATAATAAATTGTTTTTTACCCTACTGCTTAAAAGAATATATACACAAACTTACAAATATACAAACATACCTAACTCTTTGTGACCCTATACAGGCAGAATAATTTAAAAGATTTTGATATACGAGATTAGATTTATCTCTGCAAACTGTCATAGGCTTTATTACTACTCAAACGTCCTCCGTTTTCAGTGTCAGTCAGTTTCCGGTGGAGATACAATGGTCTAAAGTTTCTGCAGTCGAGTTTATTGAACTCTCTTAAAAGCAGCTTTTCAAATTAAAAAGTCATTTATTGTGACCAAATTTTTCTTTATAAAGCTTCAACAAAGAAAGTTTTTTAATTATGGATTATGATCTTTAATGAAAAATTAAGATAAAAGTAAACTTGTCTTTTGTTAAATAATATCGTGTTTAACTTTGTATAGACTAAGATGTCTTATTTTTGTCTCTGACCGAAAATTTTAAAATTACGTTTTATAATAGTCGGATTTCGTAAAAAAAAACTACAGAACGAAAAATATAAAAAGTATGTTATCAAAATACTTTTGAATGGTTAAGTATCACCATGAATGTTTGAAATATGCATAAAGTATTATTTCAATATTACGTTTCTTGACTGCGAAAGAAAGAGGTGTATGTTTTTCGAGTGTACTCGTATGTATGTATATTTCTTGGCACGCCCAAGAGCTTGAAAAGTTTGTCGTTTTTTATGGTGTCAATAGATTTATCTTAACCTGCGTATGGTCGTAGACTATACTAGCTGCATCCCGCGATTTTACTTGGTAAGATACGTGGGTCTAAAGTTCTTGCAGTCGGGTTTTCCGAAGTCACTTTTAACTTGATTCTTACCACATAAGTTTAATATTAAATTTTTCACTACGTTACTATGTAGTTATTTTTTATTATTATTGACATGATATAGAAATTACAAATGTAAGAAAGTGATGAAGTGCCGACTTTAATTCTTTAGGCGCTGATACAAATTTTCAGATTTTATTTATTTCGAATCTAAAAACACTACACTACTTTTGATAAAATATAAATCAGATTACATCAAATGTCGCTCAAATGCAATCCACCAAAAAAATCTAATAGGTTCAACCATCTCCGAGACATCAAGTAGCTTACATAAAAGTCAGTTCCTCCAGTGCAGTTCCTCCAGTTTCCACAAAAAATACCTCCTCCTTCTTAGGAAGTTGGTAAAAAATGCTTGTAATTTTCAACAAGTCAAGTTCCACGTAAAATCTAAACTTAAATATTTTTCTAAAGTCAACAGTCAGTTTTCAGCCTAAACTTATAGTTAATCGATCTGAAAATGGTTCAGGGGTTCCAACTGGATGAATGCCTCACTATGACCGGTTTTAAACGATCCTGTTCACGAGCATATTATGTTGCGCGACTGTGAACCTTTTCCCACTTTAATAAGATGCTTAGTCAATTGGTTTTTACTGTAGTGCGTGAAAAGGATCGCTAAATGTCGGTAACGGTAAGGCTCGGGAGGCATTTGTTCACCGCCACTGGAACGACCGCGTTGATTTACTGGACTGCACAAACATTACGTGCTATACATCTAGGCTGATCGCCCCTCTACAATATTGACCAGCATTCAACTGATATTTCACGGAATATTTCGACTGAACGTTTGTGTTTAAATACTGAGGTTCATGAGTAAATAAAGACATACTGTTAGTAATCGATGTATTAAAATAAAGTAAACAGCCTTTTATTACACTAACTAACTTAAAATTATTTCTGAAACTAATTTACTTAACTAAAATCAAATTTATTAAAATTTCATGGTAGATATTTCAACTATATCTCTAATTATTATTATTATATTATTTGTAAATCAAACAGATGTAACTTTTTTATTATTTTAAACCAGTAACCAACTCACGTATACGCGGCGTATTGTTTCTATCCAATCCTAAAACATTTTTTACTGTTTTCTAACATTTACTTCACGCTTAAATTTGCTTACGAAAATCTTAGAAAAAACAAAGGATATAAACAAAAGTCTTCCCAAAATACAATCACAAAAGTTCGAGCCAAAACTACCGTCATATCCTAAAATGTTACCAATCCCTTACGAAAATCATTACATGGCCCATTAAACATTAGCTCTACGTAAAACCACTATCCCGTCCTTTAGAACTTTAGCAAACAGTTTAAAGTATTTAGCGAAGTTCAGGCGAAGTCGCCAAAAAGTTCAGCAACAGATTACAGTCATCTGCTTCCTAGCTGTGATAAAAATAATTGTCTTTACTGTTGTATGGGCAGTATGAATTGTACATACGAGAATATATTTTCAAACTGAAAATTGCATCATGTTGGACACCCCAAGTAAGGACCTAACTTGGGGTATCCAACACAAATTTTCATTAAGTATTTACTGTTGAATTTCAAATCAAATACTGAAGATATATTGAATATGCTGCTAATAAACCCCCGACGCAAAAACCACGAGATGTTATAAATTTGACGTGTCTGTGTGTCATCGTAGCTCCCTAAATGATGAGTTGATTTTGTTTCTTATTTTTATTTGAAAGGGGAATTAGTTGGGAGTGTTCTTAGCTATGTATTATGAAACACTTCCTTTAATTAAATACTCAATATGAGTATTAAATTAAAGGACTTGACGAGTAACATTCTATACACTATAATAAATTTCAAATCTAAGATAGTCGCCTCCAAATAATGGGGTTTTTTAAATTTTTTATTTTACTTGTTTAGCCATGTACAGTCTAGCAGTTATTGTGGTTAAAATCTAGATTTTTCTAAAGAAAATCCTAAGCGAAGGTTGTGTTCGGCATTCTATGTCAAAACGGTCTTTTCGCCTCATCGCCCCTCTCTGATTTTGTTTATTATTTCTAGCCATCCATATAAATTGCGGATAGTGGCCCACTTTTTGAAATCCATTCCTTTTTATTACTTGGTCGCCCACTTTTCTCGCTTTTGTTTTAATTAATCAAAGTGAGGCCTCTTTTTAGTGTTTTCTTAAACAGTGTATGACGTAATTCTAATAACGGATTTTGGCTCATGTACGCGTACGTAAGTCACTCACCTTGCACGAATACAAACGTACAGACATAAAAAAAATGTACAATCTCAAAGTCAAAAATTGCCAAAGTCAATTATTTTTAACACGACTGCTCAAACAGATGGTAATGTTTTGCGAGTGTAATTTTGTATGTATTTATATATGTCTGTTTATTTAATGTGCGAGGTGTCATTGGATTTGTTTGTATCTAAGGATGGTAATAGGCTGGTGTTGGTTGCATCCCACGGTTTTACTCGTTAAGATGCAGTTCTCTAAAGTTTTACAGTAGGGTTTTATTTCAAATCGCTTCACCAAGTAACCTCTTGTTAAGGAAGAGCACGGCTCTGTATTTTACATACTGTTTATACTGTAATAGATACTGTACAAAAATGCGGAATCGTAATGAAATCTGTGTATCTGTAAGTTCAATCTCGGGTGGCGAGAGTTTGATACAGAACACAGACGATGTTCGCCTCATTTTGGTAAATTGGTACGTTACCCGTGATCTCTCGAAAAACGTCGACAATGTTTTGCTACGTGGAATATGAAAAAGACAATGGGGCGATATTACTTTGTTCAGAATTTCGTGATGTAACAGATTCATACAACGAGAGGCAGGTAGGTACTTGATGTAAATGTGCTCCTACAAGTTAAAGTTTACCATGAAAATCAAATTAAATTAGTTTAGTTTTAAATTTTTAGTATTAATACACTCTCCAAATACGTCTCTAGTATTAATATAAACTAATTCATCTGTTCAAGCTCTGCGTTGATTTCTAAGTAATATAAATCAATCAGTCAGACAGGATTTACTCGTTTATATATCGTATGTATCGTTTTAATGTTGTGGGTAGACAAACTAAATTTAGTTTTAAATAAAAAAAATTGTGGACTTTTATTTCTCACAAATCCGGATTTGACATATTCACTTAATAAATTACAATATCAGCACTTAATTTTTCATTGTTCAATGTATTTTTTTTGCAAATGTTTACGTTTCAGCTTGCCTAGCAGTCTTTTAAAGAAATAACTATATATATCTACTCTTTTTTTCAAGCATCATTTACTGTGCAAGCTATCCTGCTATGGAACATGTTACCCCTGTCAATCAGGCAGGCTAAATCTCTATATATATTTAAAAAAAATTGAAAAAACATATCCGGATATTAACCGGAACATTTATTTATGAATGATTATAGCGAGTATGACATGTATGTATAGGTATGTATTAAATATGTATATCGATTAATTTTAAAATATATTTTTTGTTGTTGTTTTTTTGCGGTACAATATTTGTACTTGTGTTTTTTCCATTTTTGCTATTGATGAACCACCGACGTGACTGTTCTCACTTAGTCCGATCCAACCCAAGGGTTCCTGGAAGAAATTACTTTAGGTGATAAGGCCAGTGTACTAACGATGTTTTGTTCTTGCCTGTATCTTATTTTTTATTTTGTTTTTGGTGTGCAATAAAGAAATATTGTATTGTATTGTATCTGTTAATATAAAAGAGTAAATCCTGACTGACTAACTGACAGGTTATCTACAATCAATGCAAAGCCTAAAGCGCTGAATCTAGAGAAATGAATTTTGAAGAAAAAACTTTTTTTTAATAACTCATCCCCTGGACAAAATTTGGTACAACGTTTGATACTTTTTTTATATTACTTTTGATGTTTTGCAAGACTTTGAGCAATGGAGATTTTATTGCAATGGTATTGAAAATAGGTCTAAAGCTATGTACCTATATCATTGAGATTCGAAGATCAATTTTGAGGTTACGTAGGTTTGAGAACATTTTTCGGAAATATCTCTAGTCTAAACTCCGCAAAGAACATACCAGTCGCAAGCTTCTTTTGTATTTAAGTCCACTCCTTAACAACAATTACAACTACAAAACTTTTTATTGTCATTACAGTCCTATATCACTGCACTGATTACTCCTCACCCTCACACCATTCTAGTATGTATTTTTACTTATCTCTTTGTTCTGAATACCACCTGTTACGTAGCTTATTAGTACCATTGTTTACTCCCGTCACAACCTCCGGGATCAATTAGCGAATCAATCATGACCCTTTGCTGTTTAATTAATTATGTTGTAATGTATTACAACGTTGCGTGATTAGTAGCTGAGCGACGTGCTAGACTAGCTTAACTATGTGGATTGTAGTTGCTATTTGATTTTGGAAAGATAATCTATATTTTATCTTTAACTAGCAGACCAGGCAAACCTTGTAGTGCCTAACAATCGACGAATTATGTCGTCATTGACCTGACCGAATAATGCGCAAAAGGGAGTTTTCAAAAAAAGGTGCGACTCGAGCTCGGCCTCCGGCCTCGCTAAATGTTCTTAGTTGTAAGAACCTTTTACGAAGTATAGGAAATTCAAAAAAATAGATGATTGAAATCGGTATAACTGTTCTCAAGTAATGGCGTAACCATTCAGAAATAGGGTTCATCTTCATTTATATACTCGAAGATTGTTTTTATGATTTATTACGAAATTATCAGTCAAAGATACCGCTTTCAAGTCAAAATTTAGAATAAAATATTATGAAAACTTACTCATGAAAACAGCTCTAAATACATCCTTGTGTCCATTACTGCGGCAGCGTTAACTTTCTCCTTTAGGAACTGCCCAATGTCACTAATAAACTTTCTTGCTGCGGCATACCAAGGCCTCGCCCGCGACGTCTCCGTTTAGAATATATCAATTAATGGGCAGGTCATTTTCAGTTATGGTAACTAGTCAGACTAACTTGGCCTCTAAACCTGGAAAGAAACTTGTCTTTTGTATATTGTGGTTTGTGTGACCACAAGAAAACAAAACATGAAAACTTACGATTCGAAACGTAATTTAAAAAAACACAGTTATCCAACAAAAAATACAATGTCAGACTCAGAATTCCACAAAGTATACACACGCCATAAAATAACAAACCAACCCTTCGGCTTAAAACTCTTCAACATTAATAATCAAAGGATTTAACAGAATCGTCCGGAAATTGAAGTCGATTTACCAAAGCTCAGACCGATCCTAAAGAGTTACTTACTCGAAACCATCAGAATACACCTATACACTGACAGCACAAAATGAAGAATATTTAAAGGCTATTTAAGTTATTGTTTGATACTAATTGACCGGGGAAGAGCGTAAAAGGGCCAGGGTTTTCTGCATTGTACTGCAAATGACTTTACTATAAATGAGTCTAAAATTCATTTTGTAGTTCGTAGTATGTACTCATAACAAGTAAAGGGCGGTATAAAATGCAAATTAAAAAAAATATTAACCATTTTGAAAAAGTCATTGCAAGAAAACTGCAGTAAACAAAGTCATTAGTCCAATCAACTTTCGCAAACACTATCAAACTAAGTTCCTGCTAATTTTATTACTGGCTGTTGGTAAATGCCACGTTGATAACACTAAACTCCATGTTTGCACCAAAAAAGATACCAAAATCCGTCTAATTTTCCGCCAAAACAGTGTAATGACCAAGAGGGTACTCTAATAAGTCTGACGAGATTCCCTCCTGATTTTATTGCCCACTCTTGGGAGTGAATCGCTCGTTTGGACATAACGACCTCCCGATTCGCAGATCTCCATGGCTCGCCCTAATTTTCTTTGAGTTTTTATACGTGAAGAAAGGTCATTGCCCATTGAGGTTCTTCAGCATCATATTAGGCAAGATGTACTCATAACACAGGAATTACAAGTCGATACGAACAATATTTAACTAAAATTGTTTCATATTTCAAATTAATATATGTATTATTTTGGTGGTTTTAAGTTAAAATAAGTGTATAAAAAATATGTCAGTTACATATTTTTTAGCAATAAAACATATTCCAAATTCTCTCATAATAAAACTTATAGAACAAAACGAAAGAATGAAGTCGCCTGATATATAATGCAGTTGGAGAGTATCACTCTTGAAATTCACTTACCCATGCCCACGGTTACCCATCTAAGAACTGTCCGCGCTGATTGTTGCTGAAGAGTTTCACACATGGGTATTTTTTAAACAAAATATCAATATAACTTTGGTATCCGTCTGCGTAGGTATCTAAAGTGATATTAGTGTAGTGTTAAACTGTCTTTATTTAATAGGCAATGACCGTAAGTGCGTGTTCTCTGAGATGGAATGGGATGGCCGCTTTACTCGTATTGGATTTTCTTTAAACGGTTTTTGAAAGAGGCGTGTAAAGTAGGTGAGTGTTTTCTTTCCCAGACTTTTCCTGTTGTTTATTTTGATATTATATAAACACAAGCTTTACCCCACGCATTGACATAATAATTTGTCTTAATAATAATGGTGACAACCATACTATGTCTTCTTTTATAGTTTCAGGTAGTTACCTGACCTGGTATGTTTTAACTTTAAGTGAACATGCATGGCGCAAATTTAATATAGTGGATAGTTAGAATGTTATTATGAAACGAGAAAACCCTTTTCTCCTTTTCATAATGACAATCTAACTATCAGACATACAGTTAGGAAGTGGCGTAGTCACTCCATAAAATATATGCTAAAGTATATATATGCTTAGGTACAAGTATATGTAAGATTAATGTTTTAAGTCAAACTTCTATGTAACTTTGCGATTATAGAGTTAGAAGGAATCATTTTTATAACCGTGCGTGGGGGCTAGATGAGGCAGCAAGTAAACGAGACGAGGTTTTACTCGCTTTCTTTTATCTAAGGTTATTTCAACATTTGTAACCTAATATTTTAGCATTGCAAACTACTATATTTAATTAGGCACGCGTTTTTAGCGATTTTGACTATTTTAATCAAATACAAACGCATGAAAATTAATAAGAGCGTAATTAAACTACTACAACTGTCTCCAAAGTAAAATGAAAACTTTTAATGAGACATTGAACAGTCGAAAAGTGATCTAGTTACTACAATAAACTTTAATCGATCTTTAAAAAGTCGATTTCAAAAAGATTAAATACTCGTTCCCAACTTTTACTTAGCCGTAAAAAGTTCCAATAAGATCCCGAGAAATCCATCCCTTGCTTTATTCGATTTTACCGAGAATCGATGTCTAGGTTTTCACTCGATTTAATTCCATATACTTCTGTGATCGCAAAACATGTGGACCCAGTCAGGTTAAAGAGGCAAGATAACATCTTTCAATTTAAAAGGGTCAACAGTAGTTCTGCCAAAGCAGCTTTTTCATTTGGAATATATTTTTCGAATTGAATGGACGCCGTTACAGAAACCAATTTCGTAGGGCCGGTCAGTTCTTCTGAGTGATTATTATGGTAGACGTAAAATAACGAACATTTGCCAAGGTACTGTCGATTCTGTGCCAAGTTTTATTTTATTTTTAGATACATAGGATTCTTTGCAGCGTAAGTACTATTAGAACATCATACATATATCAAAATTATAAAGACCTTCTTTTATGTTTATAGATAGAAACGTATTGATTATGAAATTTTGCTGATATATAATAGTCTTATTAGTCGTGTTAAATTAAATTAATAACCTAACAGAATGTTTGATTTGGCTATTTTGTCATCTAAACGTAAAACGAGTATTTTTTGAAATAGAAATAACTACTTATTTCTACTGCAATCCCAGCCAAATCCTTCAAAGATGAACCCAAAAACCCAATATCGTCTCAAATAATGAAATACAATAAAATCGCCTAAGCACTTCCCTTCCGAAATGCTTAGTCCGTCCATTCTCTGTCTACAACAAAGATATTTTCTATACGCCATTATAATAGGTGCGGGCGAACAAATTCTGTACATTTGTCAGCCCCTGTGTAGGGCGGGACGTTAATTCAGGAGCACCATTTGTATTGTCAGCCGAAGGTAAACAATGTGAGGGCGATAAAAAGATCATCACTGAAAATACGTTATTGTGATGCCGTGAATGAAGTCGGCGTTGCGACCTATTTTGTCGAGTTGGGTAAATTTTTGAGTTTTGGGTTTCAGAGTGTCTTTTTGTTTTTACATTATTTGAAAAACTAATTGACAAATACCAAGACAAATTTAATTTTTAAACAAATTAAATTTGGATAATCTCATAATATCGGGTTGAAGAAGTTAAATAGGTGAATGAATTAACTCTTTATTGCAGACATACAAAAATCAAATATACAGGAAAAATCTTACATCTAGTGTCACAAGTATAGGTGTATTGCCTTATTATGGATATTATGGACCTAATTATCTCATTTGAAAAATATATCTACATATAATTAAATAGTCCGAGTAAATAAGCCACCATGCATCTCTTTTGGCACCGTAAGTGGTAAAGTGGTAGCATCATCTTATATTTTGATAATATCAGTAAACTCATTACTTGACATAAATTGACGTCGTTGAAGATGGTCAGTGAATAATTCTGCTCAATGGGTCTTTAAATTTCTGTTTGTACAACCATCATGCTTAAGTAAACTATTTTCTCGGAGCAGCCGAATACTGCCCAAACACGTTTTTATACGGCTTGCTTAGATAGCCTTTGCAATACGTTGAAAAATCTCTGTATTTTCCGAATCGTTCCACCGAACCTCGCAATCTTTTCAGACTCACACAATAGCCCAAGAAATACGACAATGTCTCCCGTTCCGACTAAAAAATTACAAACACGCATGCAGCGGTCCTGTACGCGTATCTAATCTACCGTATCATTTCCTTTTGTAATAAGGACATATCTGGCTCATAAATCCGACGGTATGTGACGTCACACTACTGAATCATATCTGTGTGACGTGACGTCATTAATTTCGTAGCTCGCCGTCTTGCTAACATTACCGCGAATAGAATACAGTACTGTAAGTGGGAGGAAGTCCTAAAAAAATTGCCAGTGCTAGGAAGATTTTTATGAGCATGCACACCTAAATTACCTTAGGGAACGTTACTACTAGGTATATATTTAAAAATATAATGCATGTAGAGCCCTTGACTTAAATAGATTTAAATAAATCTCCCGCGAAAATCCATAAACGTCAAACATGACAAAGAACTGCCTCCATCTTAAGGCGGCAACAAAACACATGGCATCGCGAAAATAATTGCAAATAACGTGAAATACATAAGAAAATACCTAGTGCTATAAGTCTAAACGACTGTTTATTAACTTTTGTTTGATTGTATAGTAGATTTTAAACTGTCTCTTTAAAAAATTAGAACATAAAGTAAAAATGTTTATGTTTTACATATATAAGCTTTAAGCGATAAGGCCTAAATTAGAAAGACAGCACGTTTTTTGTATTGTTTATTTTTAAATAGGCTTTAAATAGGATTTTTAACTAAAGAGTCTTGTCTTATCTTATCTTATGGACTTTCATGGTTTTGATTTTTGGAGAGTTTATTATTATTTTTACTTATTTGCTAAGCTGCACAAACTTTCATCCGAGTAGAGCTTTAATACTGACTTTTCACTACACTTGGTTGCACTTTGACAGATTTGGGCCGACCGTCAAAAGAGTCACATGAAAAATTAGACGAGACTGTTTGCGGAAAATGTCGACAGGTTTAATTAGGGATTAAATTAGGGAAAATGATTTTATATATGCAACACGGGAAGAGTTACACAATTTTGTTTTTGGTTTATGCTTACGTATGGGAATATTTGTGTAAAATGGTGGAATGGAACCTGTCTTCTTTAACATCATCATTAATTTTAATTATTTTTTGCGTACACATATTGACTTCAGAAAGAGGTTTGTTTTACATTTTTGACTGAGCGGGTAAAGCGTCTCGGCTTCGGGTCTATTATAATCTAATATATCTGTCGTCTGTCAGTTAGTATGTTTGTGTGTCTCCTGAAATTTCGTACTTGCGTCGGTTATTTTCGATAAGTGACTCCCAAAAACAGCTTGCTATTTTGCTTGCTTGCTATTAAAGACCGATATTAATAATATTTATTGCAAACATGCAGAATACAACTTTTCTTAAAAATTCAGTATTTAAAAAGTAATCGGTCAAGTTGTATTTATTTAATAATATCGCAAAAAATATCGTGGTTGCAAGATCAACATTCCAGAGCTACTAACATTTTTGTTGAGATAATATAATCAGAGGGTTATTTAAAGTGTTTAACGTAAACAACTGATACTTTACCATAACACTAATTACAATAGTCCTGACTATATAAATCAGTTCTTATTTTGTTAGTTTTTGTCAAAATCGCTCTTTTTTCGATTATACTCGTACGTCATTGATCGGCCAATGGTGTTTATTTCGACTGTAATCATCCTCACCATTAGCCAGAAGATGTTCCAGCTGAACAAAAAATGTCTATGTTCAGCCGGGACGTCTTCTGGCAGTTCTCGGCTGTAATGCACTGAAGCTTAGCACTGTTAGCTTTCTCATGGCACGCTACCTGACCCTATCCTAGGCTTCTCCACCCACAGCCTCTATTTTCTGTATATCTTTGCTCCACTTAGTAGCAGGGTCGAATACGCGAACCGATAAACTTAGTGTTCTACATTAAGTTTACCGGTTCTCGCACTCCACTCAGAAACTCGTCTACTCCAGCGGTTGTCGGTTCTACGGCATATATGACCGGCCCATTGCCACTTCAGCTTAACAAAACATAGCGCTAGTGCGGCTAGTGTGACTTTAGTTCTCTGACAAATTACTTCAATTTGAATACGATCGCGCAAAGAAACTGAGCATAGCTCTTACCATAATTATACGTACTTGTTGTAAAAGAAATAAATAATAATAATGCTTTTATCAGACTATTAACATAAGGTAAATAAACCTTTGACTTTCAAACTCCCAAATTCAAAAGCACACTCTCTCAATAAATATCCAGCTGTAATAGGTAATGGCTGAAAAATATGAGTTCACATTGGATCCATGAATCACGCGAGGACGCCAGGAGTTCGGTTATTAGGTACAAACGGTCTCACAATTTTGTATCACCCAGTAATGTCACAACTTAATAGCTAGTCGTTATGCGAACTGTTGACCTCGCAAACAAAGTAATTTTTACGATTTTATAAAAACCTACCATGATTTCACCTTCCCATTTTTCGGAAATACAACCCTAATCGAAACTACTTATGAACATTAATTAAAATCATACATTCCTAATATCATATCACCATCCTAATACTTAAAATATATTTTACTAAACTTGTAGTCTAGATGCTTTGCTCGCCCGGTTAGCTAAAAACTAAACATAAAACCACACATTTGTAATAATTAGTTAGTTTATATATCAATTTGTATATTGTACCTATTTAAGTTTAGCGTGGTTATTGTTTAAGGATGTACTAAGTCAAAACACACGAGTAGGCACCTAAGATAATAATGTTAAAAAAGAATATTATAAGTATTGTCACCTTCTTTGAATCTCTGAAATATCTTAAACATTTCAACCCTAATCAAAATAGTATTTATAAAGTACTGTATCGCAATCACAACAGTGAAAAGAAGGGCTTGCAATTGCTACCAAATCGCATATACAATAAAAGCCACATTGAACCACCTTCTGAACTTTTAGCCCCTCGCAAAAGTATACCGGATCATTACTTAACTATCGCTGCACAAAAGCAGCCAAACTACTCTTTATACGAAGACCAATTTATTGTAAAGAATCATAGAAAAACTCGAGATTAGATCTTTTCATTTGAAGAAAGGTCCGATTATTACTCCTTAGAGGCATTTACGCGAAAACAGTGGATTGAGTTGGGCAAGTCAACATTTGGAAAAGAGAAAAGAGACGTTTTGTACAATGCGTCCCCAAAGCGATTTGAATACTAAGAAGCTGCCCAATATTGTGAAAATTGAGACTGGAGTGAAAGTGGGCTATGTGTAAAGGCACTGAAGGAATTTTATTGGTTTTACTCTTTTAGTCCACGATTGTTAGACTTGACGAGATTCTATTGTGTATTTAAGTCATTGTTAAACAAGTCTCAAAGGAGTTAAGTGACTGATAAAGTTTGGCAGACACATTAAGAAAACGGCACTCGTTTTTTTGCTGAAATAAAATTACTTCGATTCTCCATTCTAAATAAGTAATTGTTTAGGTGATGATTAAGTAATGTGTCAACATATCTTACTGAGCATAATATATAATGATAATTTAGGCCTCTAGATTTAGGCCTTAGTGGAAATCGTAGGTCCACATACGGAGTGTAGAATTACCATTTGTCAGAGGTTTTTGGGAAGACCAAAAACAATACGCAGGAATAATATATGATTTGTATCAATTTCTATTCGATTTTATTTTAGTTTAATTTAAAAATAAAGAATAAACTACTCAATAATAAATGTCTTATTCATTTTTTTATATTGTGCCTCATAGTTTTTTTTTATTCAAATATATTTCTATTTTACATACATACTAGACGTCTCGTTCAATCTTTTTTGCGATGATGAATGAGGGTAGATTGCTTTTAAACAAATGTAGTAAAGTAAAAACAATGATTCCTAAAAGTTTCCGACACACGATACCCCATTAGAACGGGGATGTTTTTTTTCTCCAATTCCCTGAATACATTTTGTTTTTGTCTGGAGCAAAAGTAAACCAACGCATAAGTTTACACTCGACCCAAGAAAATCGTTCGTAGTGAGCTAGCCTAAGCTACTAGCCTACCTACCTAGGCGTATAAGCCGTTCAGACCTGTTGGGACGCGTGACCGAAGAGTGGCATATTTATTGAGCGTCATCGTGACTCGAATGACACGACATTGTATCTTCCGGTTCATTTTCCAAGGATAAGTAATTATAGATTATGATGATAACGCCAGAGTTAAGGACGTTATAGTTTTGCTGTAACCATCCGTCCGTCTGCCACTTCTAACTTTTATAATTGTGGACTAAAATATGTCACATTAGACAGAATTATATTTAGATAAAGATTAGTAACGGCATCATGAAATGATAATAACTGGGGGGATAAAAATATCATTTTTCATCAAGTTCACAGCGCCACTACATTATCATACTAGCACAACTTTACTCCTGCGTAGAGCTCGTAGCACTGCTACGCACATGCTACGAGAATGTGCTACACCTTGGCAAGTGCCTCTGGTGAATAGTGTTTAATATCGACCTCATTCTCACAGAAACAATGAATGTCTTGCACAATACGGTGCTGCGCCTTATTAATTTTTTATATTATTACATGAAATACAATATTATTATTTTTGCGATATTTTTTGTATAAAAATTGTTAAAATAAACGCTTTATAATTTGATGTTTTTTTCAATCGGTATTAATTAAAAATCGGAATATTTAAATTGATTCTACGTATAATACAAAACCTTATTTTTTTTAATCCATATTCCATTTATAATTTATCACACCGCTGCAGTAGTCAAGTTTTAATATCATAACTAAAAATATTGTTTATATACGTTTGTATAAAAATAGTTAAAATTGTACTGCGCTAGAACCAGGTACATAAAAAAATGTTATTTGCACTAGGCCAGTTTCAGCAAATACAAATACACTGTACAGGCCCCTTGTGGCATATAACCATGATATTTATATTGTCTTCCGTTATAAAAATACACGGTTATTGCGTAAGGGTGTTATAAGCTAAAAGAAACCACAGTACTCTCATCTTTGATAGCCTAGTGACACAATGCTCGATAATCGTAGCGGAAAGTCGTAGGTTCAATTATCAGTTAATGACTGCACCTCTAAATCTTTAGGACTACTTGCAGAATATAAAATTAACTATCACGTGTTTGGCCGAACTTATGAAAACTAACTTGCACCTCCTTAATAGGGCTACTTTACCCGGCTCTAGGATATAACGATTCAAAACATAATAAATAAACCTGTAGTTACATCTATTTTATCTTATATAGGTATGATGCTGTAATAATGCTCTTATTATTTGGCTTATCTAATAATGTTTGCTTCAATGCTTTTAATTAATATAAGGACAGAGTCCAACCCTCCTGTAATTTATTACCTTAGTAAAACCCCTCAAAGGCAGAAACGTCAAAAAATAAATGAAGGGGCTTATTAAAAGAAAATTATGTTTACTTAGGAGCACCTTTAGCCTTTGCCGCGAATTAGAACAGGCGACATGGGTCAATGTTTTCTTACAGCTGATCAAAAACGTATGAAAAACGTATTCAAATACCTACATTTAAGACTTTTTGCTTGCTAAATTAAGGCTAGACGTTTTTAATCGTGTATATTCTGTATTATTTCATTTTATGTCTGATAAACGATTTTGTATTTGTATTTATAAGTACCGCTAAGATTTGTAATTTTTCAGTAGTAAGTCAATATATATTTTTTATTTTTTAAGCAGTTTTAATAATTAAAGGTTAATTATATTTAATCTATCATTTATTATTTTTAGTGATTAAATCTTATTTTTTTTTAAGTACATGACGAATTCTATAAGGGTTTTTTGAGCCTTCCTTTCGCAATTTTATCAACACATAACTTTCAATGCAAATATCAGAAATGTAAAGACAAACACTACTGTGGATTTAAATTATGGCAGAATTCACAATGTACTAACAAAGTCGAATATTTTATCGTTATAGATCTCACCACTGGTAGTATATACAGGATATTCTGTGAATATGGAATACACAATATGCATGCGCATTTCCGCAATTTCCTTCAATACCTCGCTGCATTGGTTGATTGGTTTCTAACATCGAAATTTGCATCACATATACAGGTTTCCAAACACACTCCATATAAAGCACATTTAAGCAGCCACTCGCTCTTTTTTAAAACCCAGCAAATTAAAACTACTGATTTAAATTCTGAATACATTTGCTAAGAGCGCGAGACACATGCTTCTCTTTACACAAATAACTAATAGGCACAAGTATCTAAATATTTATCCACCATTTTTAAGTAATATAATTTATTGTTAAAAATTATTTTATATTCTTCTTAATACGATTCAAGAAATAATTTAAAAAATAATTATTCTGTAGTTCTTCATCTTAATATTTTTTAAACTAAAGTGATAGGAAGAGATAGCGTATGCATAAAAAATCTCAGTCATAAGTACCAGTATAAATCTTATATTTAGAAAATACGACATCCGATCCCAAACTTTCATTCAAAAGCTCGTCGGCATCATTTCAATCATGAATCAACGACACCATTATGACGTAATTGACATGAGATTGGATTCCAGTCGACCCTAAGCATAATATCTATTGTGGCCTAGAACGAGAATGATTAATGTGACCTCAGGGCCGGAGAATCAATCAATGACGTCACAACACATCTGCCTGTAACAAGGTTGTAACTTAAACTTGTCTGTCATTAATTAGAGAACCCAAACTTGACAGGTCCTTGGGAGGTGATCTTGAGTTTTTTATGGTACTAAGGAAATTACCTAATTTAGCTAATTTTCTCACTTTATTTATCTATATCCAAGCGTTAAGACTAGGTATTCAAGTTATCTGTAATAATAATAATATAATGTATGTTTTCTAAAAATCGACGTATTGAAAATTTTTTGTCAAGTAATTTATTTTGAATAGAGAACATATTTTTTTTTTAAATATCGGATTATGGTAGTAGTTATTCAATCTAAATAGTCGTAATAAGTAAATTGTAGTCAAACTTAAATTTCACTACAATAACATTTAAGCATTGACTACATTGACTAAAATTATTTTCTTAGGTAATAGGCCTAACTTGTATGCTTGTAAATAAGTAAATGTTGAGGCAGTGTTCTACCCCAGCTAGTGTGCGCTAACTGTAAAACGTGTTCAAGAAATTTAAGCCTCCTTTAGAGAGAAAAGTTTAATAGGTTAACGGTGTTGAAATAAAACTTTTCACTGTGAACTTTGCACTAAGTAGTTAGACTAAGTATTTAAGTTTACTGAGTAGAAGCTTGTGAAATATTTAGACTTCAAAATATTAGCTTCTAGGGCCTTATTTAGTTAATCCAGTCCCAAACACAAAATCGTTCTAGACCCATTTTACCTAGCTAAATTCAAGAAGTACATAAACCCATTGACGTAGCCTAACAATTGATCCAACCCGCATTTGATTAGTCCCCAAAGGGGCTTGTAATAATCCTGACCCTTTTTATTCATATTCGTCCACATTCGGCGTAACTAGAAACCTACGAAAAATCTACTTAAAATGTTTAGGAACTTCTACCTTAAATACATAACGTCACAAGTGCGTAAAATAAGCATTGAAAATTGTAGCTTGCTAGTAAAATAGTAGCTTTGGAAATTCTTTCTCGAGTGTTACACTGTCATTAAAGAACCGTATAAGCGTAATATGAAATGCTGGTATCTCGTAAAGCTAAGTACGCCTTGTGCGCGTAGTGGGAGTTTGCTAATCACGTGTGAAGGATCAAGCACATCATATTTAAAGGACCGGAACTGGATAGAACAGGCTGCAACGCAATTAATAAATAATGCTTACTTAGTAAATATCAATAGTTATGTGCCGAGTCGCAGCGTATTGGCAGATTTTGAGTACAGTACGAGTATCCTATCAGTTGCGGTGACTGAGCTTCTTTTGTTTGCCTTTATTTGAAGACGAAGTCAAACAAACAGCTTTTGAGTAAGAAAACGACCAGACAGTTTGTTACAAAATAAGTGTTCGGCTTGCATTGAAAACTTTTCACTTTTGCGCTCAATTCCAAACTCTATAATCGTGATGATGACGGTACGCAGCGAGGCAGGGGTCGGTCGCATCGCACTCTATGAAATCCGCTAAGCCCCGGAATAGTGTGCTTACATCAAATGTATGATTTTTGCAATACGTTCCACCACGTTGCGGCTGGATATAATGTACTCCATCCTTAAAAGGTGCTAAACGGCTCGGACTATGGCTTTATCCTCTTTGACGCGCGGCAAAATCAGCTGGTATCTTTTCACCGCTCCTCCAGTGTGGCATGTCATGCTCTTTGAAAGTAGACATTTTTAAACTTTTACTTTTTTTCGGGTGGCCCTAATTCGTAATTATTATTTAACCTTTTTAATAACATAAGACATTTTAACCAAAACATTCACTGTACAAAGTTATAATCTATATGTACAAAAGCAATACCCAATAATTAAAACCAACTTAAATCGAAACCGCTGTCAGTTGGTAGAGTTCCCAAAATGCTGGCCCCATTGTCTCGTTGAATGACAATACTGACGCGCTGACTCAGGTAGAGACCGGCATTTTGGTCTCGAGTACCGTAAACCATCAAAATAACTACTTCTACACTTTAGTACTCGGTGCGTTTCAACTTAATCTTTAAAGGATAGCAGATGCCGACCGTATTTCAATGCCCTTCGATTAGTCTCTCAAAACATTTTTCAACCTAATTGCTCGGACTTAGAAGGTTGTTTACAAGCTTCATTAAAAAAGGTACGAGAGTCCTCGGTTTAACGGATTTGTTTGGGAAATTTTCAAGACGATAGAAATGATCGTCTTTTCAGCGAGGTGTGAAATTGATTTAAAAGTTTGAGAAAAAGAATATTAAGAATCAAGTTCACTAGCTTTTTTGTTAAGTATAAACTGCGAAATGACTGGGGAAATAGAATGTTTATCTTTTTTTTGTTTGTCTTTTTAGGTAATGTTTCTTTTATTTTAATTATTTTAAGTTTTATTACGGATTAAACTAATTTACAAACTGAGTGTTGTTCATCTGGAATAGGTTGAAGTGGGTGAAGGAGTTATTGCAGTCATCCATCCAATGATTTGATTTTATATTTGTATGCTATGTGTCTAGATTAATTAAACCAATTTATTTTCCGTAATCAGTTAATAATGCATAAAACTCAAATATAAACTATGCTGGTGGTGAAGAAAAATAAAATCAAGAACTTGCAAGCAATAAGTGTTAAAAATTGCATACATTTTTATTATGAATGAAAACATTCATACTACCTTTCTCAAGCATTTACGCGTATTTTTGTAAAAATCCTGGTGTCAATGTTTCTAGAACGTATAAAAGCCTCAAATTTGATCATTTGATTTACGTTGTGATTGTTATCCTAGAATAAACAGCGATGCCATTAAATTTAACGAGTCGTGTGACCCATTTACGGTAATGTTCAGTTGTAAACATCGCCCACGTTGAGGCATCTAAAGACTGACCTGGCCGATCGTTCCCTAACTTTAATGATCAGTTGAAATCAGTAATTTAAATTATTTTACTAAAAATGCTACAAGTATTGCAATTCACTTTGATTCATACATTTATAAACAAATAAAATTGAATAATATTGTAATACCCCCGATATCTGTTGTGGTAGCCATCTTGCTTTTGAAATTGTTATAGTATTCTAGGAGTTCTTTCATTTTGATACTCATATTGAGGGAGTTGTGAAAAAAATACATGCCGCCATTTTGTAGTGGTAGCCATCTTGGACCGATTGGCATCAAACATAGCTAAGAACACTCCCGACTAATACACCTTTTAAAAAAAGAATGTCAATATCAAAATCGGTCTGCTGTCTGGGATTTACGATACTACAGACAGATACACACACACACAAAAATTCAGCAGAGCAAGAAGAGCTGTCGGGTTTTTTGAATTCGCTTTAAACCACTTGTTTGAAGTAACTTAAAAGTAGGTACACATTCAACTATAGTTCCGTTCACATTCGCTGAACTCCCATTACTGTGATAGTGTTAAGGCGATAGTTCTACCGACAAGCTTAATAAACAAAAAATTTAAAGTACGCTAAAACTTTGCAAAATGTTCTATTTTTGTACTTTATTAAGCCATCAGATGGTTAAATAAAGTACACAATACTATTGTATCCAGTGCCTGCACTAAAAGTCATCGGTCACGCGAACTTGACATTTTTATGTCTTGCTATCTCAAACTATGCCCAAAATATAGACACGCTTAAAAAACAATCGCTGAAATAAAATAAATGTGTTGCATTAGATGTAGATAATAGTATTGGTAGGTTTCTGATACCTTACACGGACTCAGTTCACAGGCAGATAAATAATTTAGTGTTATATTTATGTAAACACAACACGTATTTTTGATAACAGATTGGTGACTCAATAAACAATATGTTAATTATACTAAATGATAATTATCTATATTCATAAAGTGTAAGTCCTTACTGACTGATAACTGCTAGGAATCAGGATAGAGCCTTAACCGCCGAACCTAAGGACATGAAATTTGTAGGGTGTATTGTAAGATGTAGGGATGTATTAATAAAGGATTTTCAGAAATTCAACCTTTAAGGGATTAAATGGGGGATCAAAGTTTAGAAACCTTTTTATATTTCAATTTTATAAATAATATTTTACGAGCAACGGCGCGAGTAACAGCTACTAGACAAAGTTTATAATGACCTAAATATTTTCGAGTTGCGTGAGAAACGATAATTCTTCCACGCAAGCAAGCTCTCTCTTTTCACATTACATCTGACGTATTCTGGAATGTATAAAAAAAAAACATTTTCACAATTTTTACCCATTTGAGTGAGCAGAAACTACATTATTATCTCTCATCTTTATATCCGACAATAAATAATGACCTGCTTATATCATCATTACGTAAATAAAGTTATCGAACTTGGTTGAACATAATGACGCCTTTGACATTTCCGACGCAGTGATTCATTGACGTGAAATCAATATTCCGCCCGCGCTTACAACACATGGAATCGGTTTACGAATATTTGAGTAGAATTTAATAGCTGTCTAATTACCTAACCGAGCACTTCATGTACGAGTATTAAAGCCATAGTCTGAAATTATTAACAGGACAGACTAGACGTATACACCTACAAAAATAATAATAACCCATTTGTCTGCTAAACCACGTAATGTTTTAGAGAAATCGAATAAACAAGAAACAGTTGAGGATGAATTTCCAAAAATATTTTTTAGTACAACTATACATTCTATAATACATAACAACAGCATTCATGTACTCACTTATTGTCACAGGATTGGCTTGGCAGATTGAATTATATCAGAGAGGCCTATGCCCAGCAGTGGGATAACGAAGGATGTATGATGACGGTATATAACAGAAAATGTCAGGTCTTCTAACCAAATACGCAGTAAATCAGTTTGCTCTAATATATGTACAATCAACACGAGAATATCTAAGTGGGTTAATTGCTGAACATATTAAACGAATGGTATACAATTGCAGGCAATTAATTTAGCAACTCTGTTTGAATTACCGATGCCACTTGAGGTCATCGCTCTCTGCTGGATGGGGTCGAGTATTGCATAACTTTCCAATGAGGTTTAATCCATATATATGTGAATGTTTTTGATATTTCATTGAAACAATGTTTAAAATTATTATTGTAACTATGACAATTGCCAAAAAAATTAGTTTCACACTCATAGATCCCCACTGGGATTTCTCTAATGTGTATATTCAAACTCACATTCCGGACCCAAGATACCCCTGAGGGTGCCACGGAAAGTTGAAATCTGACCCCTGCATTCCCAGGTCCATAAATGTTCTATAAATGGAAAGAACTTTTTGAAATCTGTTTTAGGACTTAGGAAAGCTGTCAGCTTAAGCCACCCTTAGAAGGATGCTAAATGATTGTCAATAAACTTGTATAAACAAGTCTACATAGCAATCGTAGAAAAGATGATAATCTGCCGTTCCGTCATCAGGGGCATGCCGTCATCAAGTCGAGAGTGCTCCCGCTATTCCCGTCTGACCCCTTTTCTGCCACTTTGACGATTGACTTTGCCGCGTCCACCCGCCAGAGGGCACTCCAAGTATTGCGGTTTTACTTTTAATTTTCCGTAATTTATGCCGTCAATTTAAGTATTCGGTGCTCTTTTAGTTCTGCCTTTAAATAGAGAAGGTTGTACGAGAGGACTTCAATTATATTTTTTTAGTCTTATTTTACTGAAATTCGTTTTATTTATTGGTCTTGAGTTTTAATTTAAGGCGTCATCGTCAGACTTTTAATAATTTCCAATAAACTTGTTACAACTTAGGAGCTTTCAGAGAGTTCAATTTCACAAGTAATAACTATTAAAATTTAAAAAAACGCGATGTCGCCAATTTGTTGTGGCGGCCATCTTGGATTAGAAATTTATTATAGTGAATAGTATTCTACTGGTAAGGCCTTCTTTACATTTGATACCCATATTGAGAGGGAATTGTGTAAAAGGATGTAATCCGCCCTTTTGTGGAGAAGGCCATCTTGGAACGATTTTCATCAAACATTAAAAAACAAAATCGATTCAGCTGTTTGAGAGCTACGATGCCATAGGGGGTTAAAAATAGCAACAATTGCTAAAAATATTCCAACATTCTTTACATACCCCTAACACGATCTATGTACAGTTGCCGGTACCCAGATTAGATTACATGCGTCTCTTAAGCTTTGTGTATTTCTTAGGAGTAGATGTCGTGGCTCTAAATATTAAAAGTTTCTATAACCGCAAGCCCGTAGTATTGACAATATTTTATCAAAAAGTAGTATGATAGTGTGACAGCTGACAAGAACTACACCACAAGAAAGAAGATAAAGCTTCAGAGAGAAATTTCAAATGGTTTGGACTTAGACTAACTATCGTTTAGTAGAGCTGGCTACGTTTCAGAAACTTCTTTTAGCAAACCGAGAGTGTGCATTACTAACAAAGTCAAAATTTTATCAACTATGCTATATGCTCACCTTGTTTGCGGTGTCTACATTGCAATTAATTGCCCTTCAATATGGCTTCGTGAACTATTTCTAGCTCAGAATATATTTCCGTTTGTTTTCAGTAGAGTGTCAGTAATAATACCAGTGATTACGTTTTCTGATTCTTATATAGTCAAACAGATATTTGTTAAAAGAGCGTAAACAAGTTAGTTCTTAATTTATTTTATAATTGTGCCCATTGTCACCTTTATCAATAGCTTTTATTTAGAAAACTAAAGCGTGTTTGATTTATTTTAATTAACATTACGGTTTTGCATGCGTAACTGATAGTTGGAAAGTTCCAAGTATAGTTTCTTTCACATTCGGTGAACTTTCATTAGGCATAAAATGGCTTTAATCATGAGCGTGGTCTCAATCTCAATATCCACTAACAACAATTAATTCACAAAAATCACTAATTTCTGATACTAATACTTAGAATCAAGATCAAAATCATCGCATCGTATGCAGCAAATTGCGAGATTACTCTTTATCGGTCGACTCTGATTGAAATTCTGAATGCAATATCGATGACAGATATTTTATCAATAAAATCCCTGATCTGTTCCTGAATTCGCCTGCTATTCTGATCTACATTTCTCCAAATTTACGCATCTAACATAAGTTTAGTAATAGTAATCATTTAGTAATAGTAAACTTTGAAGATAGTATTACCATGATATAAGGCTTAAGCACCACTTTGGCATAAACTTGAGCGTTATCAGTTTGAGAAACGATCTTGATGTTGACCAAAACAACAGCTTTAGTGGCGAAATATCCCGTATAATAATAGAGATAATAATCTTTAGTTATTCGAATATTATTCACATTGCAATTACTGCACAACGTATTTTATTGAAATATTGTTACATTTAGTAAAATTAATATTTAAGTAAGTTTCTGAAAACTGCAAAAGTAGTTATACTATAGCGAGTAAAATATTGGGTTTTCGAATTAAAAGTTTCGATTTAAAAAGGTCGTTGTACTCATCAGAAAAAGTAACTTTCCCCGTATTTGTAATCCAGTAAATGTAAAGTAACAGATGTTCCATACAAAAATATCTTCGTCCGAATAGTTTGTCAATGTGTGAAATAGCATCATGACTTTATACAAAATCGGGTGTTTTTCCCAAAATCGTGACGAAAACCTACTATAGCTTTTGTCACGATTTCGGGAGAAGTACCAAAGTAAAAGTTTTCGGCTTTTCATAAGTATCTAATATTTTTTTAAATATTCATATACGATTTTTACTTCAAATGTATGGGAAAAAATTTAACATCTGTGATAAAACGGTTGTCATACCAAAAAACAATCATTTGCATACCAACGCGTTTTAACAACCATTGTTTTAACGAACACATACAATACAATAATAATATCTCATAGTGACAAAAACAGACGAGATACCAAGAAATTGCATACTTCCGTATACGTATACACATCAAGTGCCTAACAAGGATATACGAAATCCTGTTACAATTGGAAACAATTTGAATAATTGCGAAAATTCCCACTTCAGTGCGCTTTCATCCGAAGGAATTTATAGCTGTACCTACATTAAACACAGGGTTGCCTCATAAATAATTTTAATTTGTCTATAATCATCTAAAGAAGTGGTTGCGGTAGCCATATTGGAAAACGAAAACATGTGAAGTGCATGTGTGTCTATCTGCGGCAACGTAGCTCCCGAACAGATGAAACGTTTGTTTTTTTTTTGAAAGGTGAATTAGTTGGGAGTGTTCTTAGCTACTCGCATGTTAGATCAAAATCTTTCCAAGATAACCGCTGCCACAAAATGGCGGATTACATATTTTTTCACAACTTTCTCTTTAAGTATATCAAATGAAAGGGCTTGACTAGTAGAATTCTATACATAAATTTAAAAGCCAAGATGGCCGCCAAATAATGGGATATTTTTTACCGGGTTTTTTTTTAAATTGTTGATATGATCTTTTTTAAAGGTTTGCGTTGCGTGCGACACCCTTAACCGCATAAAACAAAACCTCGACAGTTTAGAATTATCGGACTTGCTAACTTTGACATGGAAGGGCTAATGAAATAATTAGTTGTTCCCCTTTTAAAAAGTTTTATTGTCGTTTACTACAACAATTAGTTGGTCTCTCGAACTCTGTATACCTATATAAAATATTAGGTAAAAATAAATATTGATTTCTGTTGTAGCGGTTTTGAGAGTAACTGGGCAAACATTTTCAGTATTCGTGAGCGAATATCAAAATACGTTATACGAATTAGTGTTCAACTAATTAATTTACATATATGTATAAACATATGACGTCGTATAAAAGTTGTATAAACTTAATTTTTTATATTCTTTATAGAGGATTTTTCTTGAAATTGACAATAATTTGGCATTATAACGTTCAATTTAATTTATTTATTTAGATTTTTTTAGAATTAAATGTTGTCTTGCCGTATTTGGAAAAGCGACCATACTCTCTATAATACAATATACTAAAATAAATCAGTGAGATATTAGCATATTGGTATTATCCTGAAGAGAAAGGGTATTTCCGAAAGCTACTTCCATAAAATATTTATCAATACACTTGAGTCAGGTATTATAATTTAATATCATCAAAGTATGTATGACAACATTGACAAAGCGTGGGAGGGGCCACGCTTTGTCAATGTTGTCATATATACTTGTATTATTGACAAACATTTCTTATACAGGTTCATCGGTTAGGGATGTACTAAGCTGAAAGGGGGTCGTTATACTCATTCTCATTTTTCTCGAATTCGGAGTTAATTCCATAGTAAAATTATTAGTCATGATGTGTACTATTATTCATTTTCGGTTTTCGACACCTCTAAGCATAATTCTGATAGAGAATATAAAATGTAGGAGCTAAAAGAGGCTATATACACATCAAAATACGTTTGCAACTGGTTCAACTAATCGCAAAAATATCAACTACGGATATATTGTAATTTATTAGCGTAGTTGATCTCCTACCTACTAGTCGAAGTTGGCTATTTATCCTTTCCTTGCAATATACCAACTACCTATCACTAGTTTATATTTGCCGACTTTTAGTCACGTAAATATCAGGGCTGTAAATCCGGGCCCCAGATCACACGCTCCGATAACCTCACAGAACAAATCTAATAAAACAAAACGCGCGGCAAACCCCCGGTCAAGGTGTGTACAAATCACTGATGTGATGTGAACCGAAATGTGTCACAAGTAATCCTATTCAAGTTTGGTACACATTGCCACTTTCAACCAGATACGGAAGTTTGCGACTACAAACATGTGGGTATTTGAATTGGATGACCTTTCTGGTAATTCTGATGTTCCGAGGTTAACTTTATGACTGAGGAATATTTTGAGACTTAAATGTTCTACTTGACACTTGATTGATTTCATGATATAAATATACAACACAATACAATACAATATAACTTTGTTGCACACCAAAAACAGAAATACAACAAAATATATCATAAACCAAACATTGGTACATTGAGCGGCTTTATCGCCTAAAGCGATTTCTTCCAGGCAACCTTTGAATAGATCAGATTTAGTGCATGGTACCAATACTGTACCACAAAATAAAACAGAAATAAATAAATATATATATATATTAAGCACATACAGATATATACGTCGTATTCATAATAATAGAAGAATAGCTTGTATCAGTAAATGATGCATGAAAGAAAGAGTTCGTTGAGGTAGAAGTAGCACAAGGCAGCACAAGGCGAAGGTCACGTGATGTTGATGATGAAATATGTTTATTTTAATGCTTGTTCATTGTATTTTTTTACTAAAAACTTGCTCATTTGTTCGCCTTTTGTAATGATTCATTTCAAAATGGATCTCGGATAACTGCTGAAATTATTGGACGTATGAATACAACGTAACTGGGTAATCAATTATCATCCTCCCAAAGGTGTCTTCTGATAACCATATGTAACCACTTTTATTCTAGATCTATTGAACATGCGCAAAATAAAGACAAACGTTTTTCTAGAAAAAAAAACATTGACGCGCACCGAAATGTATGAAACATCTCTTTTTTTATTCATTAGAATATTTAAAAGTCCTGATACAACTGTACTTGCTAACGATCATCAACAACTTTTAATAGTATCTCAATATACATTAAATTCAATATTTCTTTCCAAATAATGTATGCTTCTTAGTGACTCTTTTGAATCATACATTATTTCTCTACATTACTGACATTAACACCCTTATTACAGTTTATTCAACTCAAAGCGTCCAGCTTACAAAACTTAAGTGGTTGGTCACTGACTGCCAAATTCATTAGGACGATCCATCAATTATTAACGGCTGCTTCTAGTTTGGCCCGAAAGCTCCAATGGGTAAAGACTCCCGTTCGGGCTTTCACCGCGTTTGTAATCTCGAGTCTAAACTAATTCTCAAAGGGTTCAGATATCTTTTGGTATTATTGTAAGCTTGTATGTTGTATGCAGTAACAAATCTCATAATACCCACAGGATTTGCCAATACCATTTATCATAATATACGTTCATGTATTACACAAGTAAATTCTACAGAGCGAAGATAATAAACGGAAACGTGTTCTTAAAGAACAAGTTTCCGTTTATTTCGCTAAAGGAGGAGGAGTAATGTTTTTCAATAGTATGTTTGTATATTTATTAATATTTCTATTCTGTTATTTTCTGTTTATCCCGCAGGTTTGCTCGTGGTCTTGAAGTATACAGTTTTGACTAGCTTCTTACCTCTTCTTATATAAAAAAATACGATTTGTGAAGCTTTTATTTTGGATCTCACGCCTTCCTGAGAGTGACAAGCGTTTTTCGAAGTAGCGCTAAATTAAACATTCATAATTTGAGTCATTTTCAAGCGAAAAATATACACTCAAAAGCAATAAAGTAATTTAATTACGAATTGGCCAGGTATGAGTATGAATCAGACTTGCGTACGAAGGGTTTCAAATCATTAATCTAATCAACATTCGTGGAAGTTTCTACCTTTTGTCGTTATTAATGTCAAGCATAAAACCGCAATAAATTACGTTTGTTATATATGGGAGCCCCTCTAAATATTAATTTTATTCGGTTCTTAGTATTTGCTATAATAGCAACAGACAACAGAAATAAATCATATACGAAAATTTCAACTGTCTAATTATCACGGTTTCGTTTATACTCTTTGGGTACGGAACCCTTAAAAGAGCCCATAACTATCACTATGCAAGTGCATTGAAAGTTAGTCATGGGGTTTCATTCATCATGTCATTTCCTTCTTATTTTAGATAGTAAGTACTTGATATTAACTGTTCAATATTTTAATATACTGCTTCAATACTGCTATGAGTCCTTAGACAGCATGAGATTCCTAAATGAAAAGATTAAGGTGACCAACCCTCATTTGAATACCAAAATGGTCGGTTAGTTTAGATGTGGACCCTGTCTTTGGTAAGGGCATTATGTCTGTTGAGAACTACGCTTAAAGGATTAAAGACATACGTGGTCCTTGTCTGTATTTAAATATTGTTGCTCTCATTACTATACATACAATAACTCACACTACACTTATAACTAACTGGTTTATAGCATACGAGGACATATACTAAATGGCTAGCATAATTTAAACGGTATTTATCGTCGATTCTATAAGGCTGTAATAGTAGTAAAATTTTGCATTTGAATGTTTTACAAGCTTAATATCAGCTCAGTTCCAGTTCCAAATCATCATGGACCTCTTCTACGATTGTAGCAGTAATCATATTGTTAATAAAATAAGAGAGACTAAATCAATACACAGAATGTACGTTGAAGAAATATAGAAGGATAAACAATCATAAAGTACCTAGCTCATGTATATAAAATAACTGAACCACGAAAATATGGCTAATTCAGGTCTCGTTTTCCAATAAAATGATATCCAACGCCCATCCTATCCCATTACACTTCAGAAAAACCTAGAACCCAAACGAGAATAAAGCAGAAATTACCGCATATAACCAGATATTGCCAGCCAACCTTTCGTCCGTGCGAACATCCACAAACATTCTAAACGTTCAAAACGAGCTTCGCAGATAAAATATTATTATGACCCAAATGTGAATGTCAGATAGGTAGGTGTATATAGTACCAAACATTATGGTGATGTTGGCAGCACGCCAGCATAGCTCTGCTTGCAAAAGCGAGGTTTCTTCAAAAATCGAAAAAGTGCTTGGTATATAAACAATACCCAAATATTCTTATTCCATATAAAGATACTTAAGTACTTACCGTCTTATCAAAAATATTTGTATATGCTTATTGAGCTGATTTTTCGGTTCATATTTTTATTTTAATCCGCGGCTATCTCTTGTATAAAGATAAACACACCATTTAAGTTTATGCAACCACAAACCCTTGTTTAACCAGTGTCTCGAACCAATGTGAACATTCGATCTCTAGTATTTTGTTCTAGTATATTTTTGAAGGTTATTAACATTTTGAATTTTTGACATTCTATAGTTAAAAAGTTTAAAAAATTATTTTGCTGTTAGACCGTAATTTTCTCGGTTCATATTTTTATTTAGTTGATTTGAATGATTATTATTTTTGTGGACTAAGCCTAAATACAATTCGTGTGCTATAAATAAATCATTTGACCTAAGTTTCCAAAATCCTGAGAATTTCTTAACTATTGATCTGGGTTACTTTTGGGGCAGTTATAAGATTTCAATTAGACTTATTATAGTCCAAATTTTAGGTCAATTTAGACTATAATAAGTCTAATTGTATCTGGATTACTAAATCATGAGATACGTGTAAAAAAAAATTAAAAATACAACATAATCAAATCAATACCTAACAATTCCACAATATAGCCGAAATGAGCCATTCAGATTTGAAGAGTTCTTTTACTTTATACCTAGCAAGGCTAAATTGCATGCAAAATACTAACTTTATATTGCTTCGGAAAGTAAACCAACTTCAGCATCCATTTGTCTTGAAAGAAACCTTTAAATGTTTTAATTAAGTTTACTTGAACTTAAAAATTATTTTCATTCCAGAGTGGTGACTTAATTAAAAAGAAGAAAGTGTTTAAGGGATTTCACTTTCCCTAACATGTTTATTAATGGTATTGTTTCGTTTGTTATTTAAACTGTTTTATTTAGTCTGTTTGACCTGTGTCTGGGTGTTTATTATATATATAAGGATGTATATCAGTCATGAGGTTACCATAGTACAGTTACAGGCTTTGCCTAGTTTGGGACCTGAAGACCTTTGTGTGGTTGTTGTTCCATATTATATTTATTTATAAACCTTATGTTTTTTTAATAAAAAATCAGGAAAAGTTGTGGTTTTCGTTGAATTTTCAGATTATTTACAGCTTTGCTTGGTTGTGGAGAAGGTTGATTAGTAGATCTCAATACGGGGCTACCTATAGTCAGGCCACTGCCCAGAGGTCCCTACTTGCAGCACACATAATCTTAAATCAAGTATTTTTTTGTTTGTTTTAATTACTAGCTTATTTTGATTTATAAGCCCTCTGTATTCTGTATTTAATGTGCCAATAAATGAATAAATAATTTACCCTGTAATATGCTTGCGGTAATCAGTAGTAATTTTTTGGAAAAATAATTAAATGGGAAGCTTATAAAATAGTTTCTATAATTTTACATCCTTAATTACTTTACCTTATTGGGACCATTGAATTTCACTGACCTCTGATCTACAGTCACGAACACATTAACAGCGCAGGCTCTTCAAACAGGCCTATTTCTGAAGTCAAGAGTGACAGAAGCAGTTCGCGGGGTTGTGAGTAACTCGTCACACGTAGTTCAGAGGGCCCTCGTCTCGGCCTCCATTGGCCTTGGCACACAATGGAACCTTGACATGACCTTGTCGGCTAGCTTGCCCATACTTAGCGCTTTGACACTACAGTGAATTTTTTTGGGAACTAGATTTGAAAGGTTTAATACTCTCGTAAAATTAAAGGCTGAGTTCTATACAACTGTGTCGTCATAGAACTGTCAATATTTTTTTATCCTCGTGATTTCATGATCGAAACGCAGAAATGAAAGCTTTTGACCTTAGTTCCCTATGACTGAATAGTCCGTTACACTACTTCAATATTAATAGTATATTATTATGACAGTGCTACGAACAACCAAATTTTCTCTATAACCGATTTTGCATCCTTTGTTGCTTTTGTTTATTAAATTATATCTATATTTGTAGTCTTTTTAAAATTAATAATAAGTGATATAAATGCTATTTTGTTTTATCGTCTTCTCTTCTTTCTTATTTGGTTTTTTTTCTGTTTATTATTTTTTCCTGTTCTTCTTTGATTGTTTAGCAAATTTAAATAACTGTAAAGCTGCATGTCCCGTCAAGTATAAGTCCAATCCTGTGTTTCATTCTTGTGTATGTATGGGATGCTAAACCGCTTGTAGTTTTAGAACCTCTGCTTTTACATGCAAATTGGGTATTTGCATGGAATAGCAGCTGAGAAAACAAACTACCTACTTATTTAAATTCTGTCTTTATATGTGACCGTTTGTGTCTCTTTTCGATCTATTTCTCATTTGCTTTAAGTGATAAGCCCACCGCTTGCAAAATATGTTAACGTTTTCTTCTACATTTTATGTTATATTTGTCTACGAGAAAAATAATCGAATCTTACTAGAAAATTCAGAAGCATGATAAAGTAGCACATATAGAGCTATTGGATAGGGGATTACTAAACTGAAAAGCAGTCACTTAAATCATCATTACTAACAAATTTCATTATGGAACAAATCGTGAATCCAACGAAACTAAATCAGCTGTTCCGCAACAAAAAGTTATTCGGTCGTCGACAAAATTTATGAAACATCCTAATATGTTTTTTTCAAATTCAGAGTTAGCCCCATAGTAGACGCTGTTCAGTAGGATCAGTATAATAACTCCTTTCGGCTTAGTACACCCCTAAATCTGATTACTCTTTATACCAAAGTCGATATGGAATGGACTTGACTTGGCCGTTCTTGGCCAAGTAAACTTTTAATTTAGGCCATCAAACCTGACAATTACATGTTATCATTTCGTTTTGTAGTCTATGAATTGTGAATAAAGTATTTTGTGACATATTTGGTAAGAATTGACTTCTTATAATATAACCTTGCAATTGAACGCTACTTGCCTGAAGCCTAAAATGAGCCACACACACTTTGAAGAAAGCCATCCACTCGCGTCTTGGAAAAGCTATATTTTTATTTACAAATACACTTATAATTTTGTCAATTAGCACGATACAAAACCTAAGCTAATAAAATTGTGCATATTTATTCATGTGAAAACTGTATTGAAAACAAATTATAAAATTAAAATTTAATCTTAGACAGTACGAGTACTAGTACTCCCTTAGCCGCTAATTTATATTAATTTGCATGACACGGAATTCAACTCACGTTTTAGTGCAAAATGAACATGCGTTCAAATTATCAAGCAAATCAATACCCGGTATGAATAACATACCTTCTAAATCAGGTTAATCCAAATAGCATGCGACAAAATTAATGATAATTTGATCGATTTGTCTCATTTCCGTGTTACGGTAATGCTATTAATGCAGGCTTACAATTGATTTGGTTGCGTTTGGGAGTGATTTGCGAATTGTGGAACTTTAATATCAGTTAAAGCAATTTTGTGGTAATGTTTGAGTTCCTAAATAGGTTTTAATTTGGAAATGATATTATGATTATTACCTTCACCTTAACTATTACTGAGTATTAGGTATTTTCATGCAGTTTTTTTGATCTATATTATTAGGTACTCTTAATTTATTATCCATTATTGTGTTCTAGAAACGGCCCGTGGTTGTTACCCGCGAAAATCTAACTATCCCACTTGAACGCTTAATTTCGTTATACCTCTTGTCGTTTCATCACTATACGAAAAAAATCATCAGCTTTGGGGATAATATGCAGAACAGTTATTTTCTTCCTCGTTTAAGGGTTTATCATGTAGGTATTAGTCAAGGATCAAAATAATTACTAACCATAGAAATGAAACAAAAAAAAATATTGAGAAAACGAATATAATGATTTTTTGGTGATTCAGTGTAGATTTTTCAATAAATTTCATAATGTTCGTCTTATTTGACGCATCAAATATTAATTAAGTCTGAATAAAAAAAATAGAAATGTATTACAGTGGCCATAACCAAGCGTCAATTGCCCAAAATTTTTGCCATTTTATATTTCCCTGCCATCTATCTAAAGGACAGACTAATAGGACAGATAAAAATTGTGTTCCTCTAAACTTAAGTAGCAATAAGAAAATACGCCTCAATCCACGTCAGTAACTCATCTATAAATATATAACGTAAATGTAACAGTAAATTCCGAATGGCGTCAATAAGCTGGATTACTGATTCTAATTCTAACGTAGCTGTAACTAATCATGCTAATAGTACCCGTTTACGCGTGCGTTAGGTTTGTCTAACGAAGCAAACGTGCGCCGTTACTACGCGGCGTACACTGACGCAGACTAAATACAAACTTAAAGTAACAGAGAACAAACTTGTGCCTTTAAAAATAATGTAGGGGTAATAAAACAATTTAGTTTATTTACTGCAATTTGAGTATCTGCTTGTTTTATCAATTGTTAGTTTGACCTTATTTTTCTTTTCTTTTTTATTAACTATAAAACCATAAAAGACATAAAAAAATATTATGACAAACATATCAAAATCCCCATTGACTAAACTACTAGACGGTCCATAGCTATACTAGCAGTTATGCGAACTGATGACCTCACGACCACACTAATTTTGCGGTAATATTTCTAGCTTCTAAATCTTAGGTATGTCAAAAGTGCTATATAGGGATGCCTCTTTGATATTTTCAATATAGACGGGAAGTAATAACGCCTTTGTTTACTATGGATACTTATTTATTTACATTTATTTCCATTCGTGTATTTTGCCACAGTACCTATTTTAGACCTTGTTTCATGAGTAATCAAATCTTTTTTTTTTTTTAGTATCGTCGTGGTATTTGCATTTTCAACGAAATTTCCCCCTTTTTTGAGAAAACTGCCCGATCAATTAAAAATCATCGACGACTAAACAATTCAAAAAATTCGTAGAACCCATTCAACAGGTTTCATCAAGATCGGTTAAAAACTACGACACATGCGCGAGTACGTGCTGACCAACATCCATACATACCAACATATAAACTGATAGACACTTCGCTCGTTCAGTCAATGTCTGACGTGGCTAATGCCAACTTGTAAATTATGTATTTTCCTATATTATTTTACTAGGTACTAGCTGTACCCGCGACTTCGTTCACGCTTGCTAACCTTTTATACTCGTAATTATTTCAGTGGGACTTTAAAAAATTGTGAATTTATATGAGTGGTCCTTCTGAAAGTCTTATCATTGTCTGGAATGCACTAGCTCTCAAAGGAGGCCGCTGAACACACCGTTAGGTACTTGGCGACATATTTTTCAACTTGAAGTGTTATCCTTAAACGGTAGTTCAAGCTCTGCTTGCGTATTGCGTGGGATGGAACCTCGTACCTCTCGCACGGCAATCTACCCCTTTAACTACTCGGTCGCCATCATCGCTACAAAAAATTGTGGACGCTATGTGTTGATACAGGTACAATCATAGTCTATGCCGCAGCTATAAACTCTTGATTATAGTATTTTGTGGCCGTATTTAGTCTAACTGTTTCAAAGAAACCTGTAAGATTTGTATGGAATATTTTATTTAGATTTAAATTAAAAAAAATCCTGTCGATAATTTATTGAAAATATGAACTACAATACCAAAGTCGTTTTTTTTGTAATAAAATAATTTCAGTAAGTCTAAAACTCTAAAAAAAATAACTAACTATGCAAATAAAGTTTTAATAGAAAAACGTTGCTACGCTCCTTGCTACACGTTCAATGAACTTAAGCGTCCAATAAAAGATTTTCGTTACAACTACAAACACCCCGGAACTCAAGGGAACACCCATAAATTTTCAGAATAACATCATTTCAGTTAGACATTTCTAACAAGAAAAGAATCACCCAAATCAAAGCATGCGTTACTGAGTTATAAATTACGACTTTCATCTCTCCTCCCACGGGAAACCCCGCTGCTTTCCGAAATAAAAAGTAGTATTTCATTGTATTAACCTTAAGCATACCAAGTTTCATTAGAATCCATCCAGCAGTTTCGGAGTTATGGAAAGTCCAGAAACAGACAGACAAAAATGAAATAGATTTGGGGTTTGTATTGTTAATAACACCAATAGAATTTTTTAAAATATATTCAATGTACAGAATTGGACCTGTTACTATTTTATTATAAGTGTAGATATTTTGTAATTTTACTTGCCTAGTGTACGAGTAATGCAACGTTATAAGGTCAATAGATTCTTTGACAGCAAAATATCAGCGTCAAAGATATTGTCAGGGTCAAACTCACTTTGACTAGACTATTATAGACGGTCCATAGCTTTATAAAAGTCGTTTACAAAGATAGACATCTGCAGTATTTTGTTCTTTATAGAGCTAGCCTCATTAACCTGTGGTTAGTAGTGTGATGTTATTTACATTAGTATCGTTAACGTGTTGAAAAATAAACTAACTTACTTATTAACAAGCGGCTTAACTAACCTTGGTTGTAATGTATAATGGCTGCGAAAGTAGAATAGTGGTCGTACAAGCAACATATATTGAAAAAACCGTCAAGGGACGTAAATTTGGCGGGTGTCAATATATTCGAAGAATTTCGAAGCAATATCTAAGCTATGTGATATTTTACATGCAAGTTTATGGTGTATCATTATCGAAAATAATTAAAAATATTTTAACACAGATTTGTCTCAGTTATGAATTTTAATTATTTACATATACATTATTTAAAGTATGCCGCTATGGAACCGCTTTACCACTTTGTGCCAATTGCTGTGGATACCCTGGGCTGTTGGGGCTCTGAGGCTAGGGCATTTATTAACGAAGTAGGGCATAGGCTCAAAGTTAAGACTGGTGACTCCCGCTCTGGTGCGTTCCTGGTGCAGAGGATGACTATTGCTATTAAACGTGGCAATGCTGCAAGTGTAAGGGGTACTTTTGCACCAGGAACGGTCAGGAGTGGGTTATTTGATTAGAGGTTATTAATTGTGATGTAATTATTTGATTTAATTCATATTATGTGTAATAAATAAATGTTTATTTAAATAAAATTATTTTAAATGGGTAATAACTTGTTATTACTATTAAAGAACTCCCTCTGTGTAACTAACTTAAAACCTTTAACATTTGAAAATAAAATTATTACTGTGGTAGGAATTAGGAATACATCAATTATTATTTCTCTGCTGGCATGTTACGGACCGACTTTCAGGAGAAAAAATATTATTCCATAGCTTCAACTTTATTTATTGAAACTCCAATCGCATTCTATCTTGGTTTTTGTTTTTAATAAACATCAGTCGTGTAATGTAAATACTAGTATATTTGTTTTTGTTTGAGAACTGTGACGTCACACATGCCAACTGATGCAAAACAAACAGCGTTTTGGAGACATTTTGAATAATGCAAAATCGTAACCAAAGTTTTTTAGGTGTAAATGTATTTTTACTAAGAATTTTATTCTTAAGAAATAACTATTAACTTCAATAGTTTTTTTTTCGCACTAACAATTATCTTGCTTGGTATTCAAGGGTTTACCGACTAGTCTACTCGTGTAATCTAAAGTAGCTTAATACCACAATAACTTACCACCCGTAACTCTATTATTCATAACACTTTCAGTCCAAAAATATAAACTTTTTATTGAATAAATACTGAGTAGAGAGAATTGTAACCCCGAGGTAAAAAGTTTCCAGAATTTTCGTATAATTTTGTGCGAGAAATCCGTAATTGTGACAGACGAGAGACACAAGAACCGCAGACTTTCGAATACTCTCGTAATTGTAATTTTTATATTGTTTATTTTTAAAGAGATAATAATAAAAGCTACAGTTTTATTTACACGTATTTAGCTAAGTAACATCTATGCAACATCTATATTACTGAAAATCCCTTGTCTCACAATCGAGAGGGTTCGACCCCAAGTTCAGGGGTGTATTTCTGAGTTTTTCACTCATGTGCATATAAGAGTGAATAACCACTTGCTTAAACGGTAAAGGAAAACGTTATGAAGAAACCTGCTTATTGGCTAAAGTTTGGAAGAAATTGGAGCATATTGTAATCTAAGGAAAATTACAAAAAATATACATTTAATACTCATAGTTTTCAACAGAACTGTCTCCTGTAGCTAGAGTGCCGAGATATTATGAATTAGACTACACAGGGTCAAATAAGAGAAGAAATTGGGGGATCAGTGCGTCATGTCTCTAAATAATACTACTATCTTAGTCAACATTATAAATTCCCTCACGAACATATCACAGAACTTTGATTGAGTAAACGAGCATAAATCTTTTAAGTTACAGAACTTTGATGAAATATGACTCATTTTGGTCATTTGCTCGTTGACTCGCAATCAATAGTTGACCGTATGGGAAACTTATAATATTTTTAAAAGGAATGTATAGTTTAGAGCAAATATTTATGAAAGAAATACGATAATATAATATTAGATATATAGAGTAAAAGAAGGTTGTCAATTTGCGTACTTAAGTTTTGTACTTGACTAGACTTGACTGCTATGAGAGCGATGTTAATTTGAAGATCATTGCGTTAGATCTAAGATTATAAAATAAATACTTTAAGATGTTGCCATACTTCTATCACTAACTATGCCTGATGTTTTTTTAAATGTTTTAAAACTAAGGTTTGAAGTACGAAACTTACCAAAATACTCATGGCAGAAATATTTTTACTGTAGCCGCGTTTAACGATTAGTTATGGCAGAAAAATACTTAATTTAAGAAAAATATTTCAACTGAAGTTATCTCATTCAGAGTGTAGTTGTGCCACGTGTACTTGACTACTTTTTAATCACGTATTGTAGTCAAGCATTTTACAGTAGCATGAATAATCAGTTTAAAGAAAGTCTTATTGTCCAGTCAAGTTATTTTGGAACATTTACACAAAAAGAAAGTCATTTTCCAAATAGTTTCTAGTGAAAGAATCGCAGAGAGACCGTGACCGGCACCGGAAATAGATTGAAGTGGCCCTTGTCTCGGCCCTCACATCCGGCGAGGACTTATTAGGTAACCGATTTCAAGGAAATTGTTATTTTTCCCGAGAGCGCTTCTGTAGGGCTCTTATGGATATGTCAGGCTCAATTCTGTTGTTGTTTCTGACTACTTAATCAGGTAAGGAATTGTTGACCACGAATTATTATAAGAAATCTCAAAGCATTATTTTTAGGATACTGTTTTTTTGTATCTAATATGATGTGGATTCCAGTAATTATTACTAAAAGTTGTTCATAATTATGAATAAGAATTAATGATTAAGTAAAAATACTAAGTTTGGCAAACTGCTTTACAGTAAATTTCATAAATACTATTTAATATCTTAATAGTAGGTGCATAGTACTTTATCTGTTAAAGTTTAGTGTACGTATGTATTTACAGTTTTTGTTTTTGTGTGTTATAAAAAAGATTTAACGTACATACTCGGGCTTAAATTAGAGTTTTCGACACAACTAAATTTTACCTAAATTGAACATTTTTTCCGCTAAAAATCCCAACCTCAAGGGTTGGTTAACGCTCTCAAATGGGGCTCCGTTTTTCATCCCCTTTTACATTGACGTCAAGTGCAAAACCAGTGTGGAAACAAAAATCTAATGACAGAGGTATCATGTCGGGGCGAGGGGGTTATTTACCCTTTTTGGAATAAAGGCCGTTTGTTTGTCTGGCGTTTGAATAGATTTGGCGAGAATGAATTTCAAAAAAAAAAGTATGGCAGATAGTGTAGCTAACACTTATTGATTCAAAAAAGGAGCAAGTTTTTAGCTTATTTGTTTTTGACAACTGAGTAAATTGATGATAATATGTATGGTTTTTTACTAGTGACAATTATTTCTTATTGATTACAATATTGAGTTATTTAGCTCGTAGCCAGGAGCTAGTAGCTATTTCGGTACTTGAAAGCCTAAACAAAAAAAAAATAATCATGCCCTAATATCAGTGTTAAATCGAATAAAAGTTTTTGAACCTGATATTAAGTTATTTTTATCTTCGTGTTTTTTTAGATAATTACGTAGGGCGTACATATTGTTTTTATATGCCTTAGTAGTATGTTACTCGTATTAACCAAGCTAAAACTGCTACAATTCAAAATACCTAACATACATTTAGCAATTTTTCATAGATAACTACCTAGTTCAAAAAGCTTTAAAATCCTTAAATATGAAACTACAAACCCACAAAATATATCGCTCTTTATGCAACAAGACAAATATAAATAACTTCGTAAAACTGGCTCAAAGGCAGCGAAAGGTTGAAATTTTCGAACATTTAACGTTGCAAAGGTAATATTTTATGGCATGAAATTTCCAAAACGCCATTCAAGTGCGGCTTTTTACGACCCTCCTGAATGATAAGGAATCTCCTTGAAGACTTTAGAGGCTATGTTTATTTAACTTCGGCTATGATGGTTTTAGGAATTTTTGGATTTGGGTGGTAATAAATACAGGAGCTAATATTTGTACAATGCAGCCATCTTTGAATGTTTTTGAAGAACGATGACAGCGTTTTTATGGAGAACATTGATTCTCAAAATTTAAAACATACATGGATAACTTCATAATTGTAGAAAATTGCCGTCGCCAGCGTTACAGTTACAAAACGAAAGGCGTTCTATTTTTACAGAAAACTTGTAACTGACACCCGCGGCGTTACATGCGACATAAAACTTTGAACCCCTATTTGACCTTCTTAGGGGTTACATTTCTTAAAATGTTTTCTTAGTACACCCATAACCTTTAAAATGTATACACCCTATTAATTTCATATCTTTTAGGTTCTGCGTTGATTCATAGCCGATATCAGTCAGTCAGTTAGGACACACTATTTTATACAACGTGTAACAAAAAGGTGTGAAAATATTTAAGGGTGTTAGTCTACCAATCAAGGTGAAACCATTGTACAAGAAAATTTTACAAAATTCGAGATGAAATATTAGGTTCTCCATAAAAATTGGTCACGTGATCGGTCAAGTTGTAAGAAGGATGCAATTTTATTTCTTGAATTTTACAAAATTGCGTTTTACAATGGGTTCACTTTGATGGATAGACTAACGCCCTTAGGTATTGTCACACCTTTCTGTTACACGTTGTGTATACAGATATGCAGAATCGCGTGCACAAACAGAGATTAGTACTTTCCTGGAACCTAACATAAAAAAAGGAAGCCGGTTATAATTACGATTTATAGAGCAAAAAACAAAACAAAAAAAAAACGTGGATATTTTAGAATGTATATATATTTATATTTTACAACCAACAGACTAATAGATTCACTTCATGTAATTTAACAAGCACGTAGCACACGAAACCTGGATTGGCATTTCAAACAGAACCTCATCATTTAATATTAAATTAGAGAGAAGTGCAGTCGAAACTAGTAAAGCTAAGTTGAAAGGTCAAACATAAATCCAACCAATCAATAATTCTAGCCTTAAAAGAAAAAAATGTTTTATGAGTTGCTTTAGGGATACTCTGACTTTGTTTCTGGGTTTTAACGCTACTCTTTTTCTTCATTCAAGTCATACTGACAACAAGAATATCGGACAGTTAAGCATTATTGATTAATTGATCGGCATTGATAAATAATTACCGTCTTACCACAAAAGATTTGGACTTAGGACTTGGATTAGGCCGATTTTTCTCTTAATTTCTTTATACCTAGAAATCCGTGGCTATTACTTGTCAAGAGATAACCAACCCATTTAAGTTTACGTATACAACCACAAACCCTTGTTTAACCAGTGTCTGACATCTAGTTCTGGCATTCGATATCTAGTAGTTGGTTCCAGTATACTTTTTTGAAGAGTGTTTAAACTTTTTACTTTGTTTAGCAAAATAAGAATCTGTCCTATGTTTAAAAATATTTATTGTGGTGAGACCGTTAAAGTTTATTCCAAAAATACTAACACGCGCTCGTGCTTCAACAAAGCTATTTTTCAAAATTTGATGGCTTCTACTTGGAAGAGGATTAGGTAATATTTCAGTGCCTACGAAAGCTTCGGCAATGTTGTTATAGACATAAGATGGCTTAATATCTGTTTCTTTTTTAACTCGAAAGTATATAAATAAGTGTTGCGGTTAGTTAAAACTGCGTTGAAAGTTGCAGAGCAATCGACGTAAAGTTCACGTTAATCGACTTTATTACTTATTTGAATATTTAAAGAAATATGTAGAATATCACAAACAGTCTTATCAAATAAAATTCAACTACTTACAACATAATTTAAAGTATTCTTTTGGTAAGGAATGACAAACAATTAAACATCCTTCTAAAATATTCTACTCGTAGAATAAAATACTAGGTATTCAAATTAAAATTGATAGTTAGGCACTGGTTAAGCAATTTTTTGTATAAACTTAAAAGGAAGTTTAACTCTAAGCAAGTTATAGTTAGAATTGTATTAAGAATTTAACCGAAATATCTGTCTGCTAAATACTTGCCAAAGAAATGTTCAAATCTTTTGATATTGGAACATTTCTTTGACAAGTATTTAGCAGAGTATAAGATTTAAACTAAAACATCCGTCTTATTATTTCTAGTAAGACGGATGTTTTTGCAAATTTGTTTGAGTTATAATCGGCCAATTGCAAGTAGGGTTCGCGCCCTAAGGGTTCCGTACAACATTCGTTCGTTTTTTTGCTCCATATTAATAAAAACAGGTTGTTACGTGAGCTGATTCTGATTGAGGCATAATAAACGGGAAAAAATAAAAACTTTTGTTGTATGGAAGCTCCATTGAAATATTTATTTCGATTAATTCATTGATTTTTAAAGTACAATTAAATATTTGGTGAGTAATTTAAGCGTTGCCAATGCGTGTTGCCAATTAAGAGCAAAAAAACAGCAAAAATGCGTTCGTTATAATCGGTTTTATTCGGTTTTTAGTATTTTTTGTTACTCGTTTAACGGCAACGGCAAATACATTCTGTGTAAAATTTTCAGCTTTTGAGCTATCACTTTAAAAATTAGTGTTTAAGCAGAGCAGCCGAGGTTTTCGACAAAATACTTTTTAAGCATTTAGTTATTTCAGCTAAACTTTGTAAAATAAGAATGAAATTCAGTTATTCACGGCTTCTTTGTAGCATAATTACCCACTCCAACTCGTTCTCACGTTACCTGAATTATTTACTGGCTCTCATATTCTGAAATAATTATGGCAAATTATTTTCTATCCCGCTTCGTCCCATATTCCTAATTGCTCCCACTGACTGAGCACTTTAATGACTTCCCCAATTTTCGACGAGATTTTGTTTTTAAATGACTGTACTTACGAGTGGAGCTGCTTTTGTTCTCCATATCATTGTTGCCAGAGGTTTCAACTAAATTTGCATTTACTGGGCGCTGAAAATTCTTGAATGACCCAGAATGAGTTATTTAACGAATGCTGCAATTTTAAGAAATGGTAATGATGGATTTTTCAAGGTATACAAGAATTTTAATAAAAAACTCGAATACTCAATAAAAAGCCATACTTTAGATAGTATTTCAAGTAGGTGACTTCATTTATCTTCGCAAAAAACCTATTCCTATAAGCTGGTTTCCTCACGATGTAAAGCATGTGGTACCTACTTCTAATATTCATATACACAGTGGTAATTATGCATAAACTTGGAAAAAGACTCGCTCTTTCTCACTTTAGAGACAAGAATTTAAAATGAAATGATATTAAAATTATTTTATGATATAAAATATATTTAACTAAAAACAATTTGAAACATAGTATAGAAAAACTCTAAACTCAAAAAGCTTATTAACTTAAACGAGGCTCTACATCAAACGTTTTATAACCTACCATAATTAATATCCTATTAAAACCTTACTCCAAACATTTTTATCTGCTTGGCTTATAACTTATTTTTATTTCCTTTTTATGTTGTTGTAAATATGCTAGAGTCATGCAACAAGATTGCATAAAAAGTAGGTATATATACAGAATGTTCAGATAAACGAGACTTTAGGTCAGTATGATCATTAGAAGGACCAACTTTTAATTTACCTCAAAAAGTTTATCTTTAGACGATGTCATTGGTTTTAGTAATTTTAGGGTTGGTTCTATACTCAAAGTTGTTTGTATTATGTAAAGTACAATTAAATCGTTATCATTATTGCATACTTTAAAAAACACATCATTCAAGAAAAAATGTGCTTGTTTAATAATATCGACACAGCTGATTGATTGCTACAAACATTGTTCTGTGATAGAGCTATTTCTGGACTCATGAGTACTAATAATTTCGTATATGAAATATATTGTTGTTGGAATAAAAAATATATTATTTTTATTTCGTTCGAACACTCTGTATCGTAATTACAAAAACAAATGGTCCTAATTCGTGAGTTGCCGCCACTTGTAATGTAGAAATGTGCTGTTGTGGAAAATATGATTTATATTGTTTGTTTGATATTTATAAGTCTAATAATACTAAAATAGCTATCTTAACTTACGTCAAGTTTAATAAAAATTGGAACTCTCTTTGTTATTACGTAAATAATCATTTTTACTGAGTCATCATGTATTTCCCTTTTATTTATATAAATTTACCTAGAATAATCTGTAAAGTCAGTTCTGTCTAGTATACTCGTATGTTCCTCTGAAAAAACGTTTCACTTGCTAAATTAAGGTTTTTTGAATAAATACTTAAAAGTTATTTAAAAAAATGAATATGACTTCAATTCGACAGGCGAAAATACAATTTCATAAGTTATTTTGGTTTAAACCACACTACCTGAATGATTATCAAAAAAAAAATTAGGACCATTTTGGAGGTTCAAACAAAAACTAGAATTTCTCGAATCAGTTCAGCTGTTTCGGAGAAATCAGCTAACAAGCACTTAAAAATACAGTCGGATTAAGTCCTTTTTTGGATATCGGTAAAATGCACTTAACTTACATGACATAAATAATTAAGAGACATTTTTTTGATATTGTATCTAATTACTTTCTGAGAAAACTTAAATAATTTTCAATAGTGATTATATTATGCGTACAAAGCCTCTAAAAAGCGGCAAACTCTTTCAAACCGAACTCTCTCAAGCAAGTCCTCACTTCTCGAGTAATTTGATAAATGACTTCACTCATTAACTTCGAAATCAAAAGGAATACGGCATCATCAAGTCTATTAATTTAAAGATACCTCCTGGAATCACATCACTCGCTTTGATTTTAGGTAATTTGGGATGATGAGATCGATGGAAACAGTCTACTTTCAACTGTAGAGTGTAAATTTTAAGGTCGTTTTTGGTTTGTGACGTGTATGGTTTGTTTTATCCTGAGTCGTTAGGATGAATACTTCACGCGGTCTCATTACTGTAGTTTTGAGAGCAAAGTAAGGCTTCTCTCGCAGTAGGCTGTAGACGGAACTGCGACCGAGATAGCTATCATTGTATGACGTAATTTCATATCTATGTATGGCTGATGACGGTTGGTTGTTCATTTGTTTATGTAGTTTGCACTAGTTTATTTTAGTTCGAGTATAACTAGAAAAAAGAAATTGAGTTGTAATCAAAACGATATTATCTACAATCAAGTGAAATCAAATTTACTATATTTTTTTTAGTTAATAGTAATCCTAGAACATCTTTAAAAAAATAGAAGGAATTGTTACGGTACATGCCTACTTTCAAATTATAGTTGCGAGGACAACAGTTTGCAGAATTACCAGTATTATTGTTTCACGACTTTCTTTCTTTTTTAATACGAGTATATGACCTAGGAGGTCGTAATTTAAATCTGCTATAAATAATATATTGTCTAATTTCCTCTTAGAGTCACTGAATAAGAAAAATGCGTAAGTTTTTAGAAGTAAATAGGTATATTTTTAATACACCGAAAACTTGATACTTGTACACGATACCTCTCTAAGAGAAAAAAATACTTTTCCACCCATGCTATAGCTACATATATTCAACCCTTTTTTAGCAAGTTCGATCGATTAAGGTCCGCCAACCGCCATCCGCCGGGCTTAAAAGACCTCAGAGTGAAAAGATTCAGTAGATACGAAAGCTGAGGTGGTACTCTACTGTCATTTCCTCCGACCTTCCTATGGATCGTTATCAGTAAAGGCACAGAATAGATAACAGTACTGGTAAAGGTCTGAGGTTCTAATGCGGATAAGATCAGTGAAGATTGGCGTAACGCCGCTATAAGGAAGGTACAAGTATCTAGGCTATTTTATACGTGGAAATAGGTTTTTTTAAAGCTGTTTACAGATTTGATGTAAATGTTTTGTTATTCCGTAGAAAAAAATATAATTTATAACAACAGCAATTTTTACAATTTTCTCTTTTATTTCATGTTTTGTGTGTCTATAATAAATAATGAATTAGTCAATAAGTGAGTGAGTATTTGGTTAATTGTGATTTAAACAGAGACTTTTTGTTCATCTATATCTGTTTTCTTTTGACACGAAATATCTTTTATACTTGCTATACATATGTAATATTATAATAATAAAGCATAAATAGTAAATGTTTATAACTATATATAAATAATTATAAAAATAATTGGTACTTTACAATTATGACTCCATAAGACTATGAGACCATTAAGTTTTAAAGACGCGCTTTACTAAGCACCTATAAGCTTTTTATGCAAAAATATGTAAAAATACGAGTATGCCTAGGTAGTATAAAGATTTATTTATTTACCTACCTTTGGATACCATTGGATAAGATAGTTGTCTTAACTAAGCATAAGTTTTACTTATATCAAGCCATACTATAACTTAATCTGAGCGTTTTTATTATTTATATAATTACACGTTACTCCACAGACACTATCCGTTCATCCGTGTCAGTAACGAATTAATTGTACATAAAATAGTGAATTTAATTACACATCTTGGATTTCGAGGTTTGTAAAAGAAGACAATTATCTACTTAGCTAATTAAACTTACTAACAATATTATTATGACAAATATATCCAGCCCCCGCAATTAAAATGCTTTTAAAATTGACACTTTCATTATGGTTACCATTAAAATCTTCCGTTAAGGTTAAATTTAAATCATTAACCACGCATTAAATCCCAATGCAAATGTTCTCGGAAAGTTTCACACGCCATAAATAATGATTATATCAAAACTTCTCCTCGGGGTTACCAAGTTTTAATTATTAATAAGAAAATTATGAATACGAGGCCTATTAGGCAGATACGGCATCAGACCGTGAGAGCTTGATACACCTGTTTAATTGGGATGCGAGTTAAGGTTTTAGTCAATTAGAGTGACAGTTTAGATTTGATTGGACAAGTTATTAACTAAGTACCTATAAAGTATTAGCTATGTCTAAGTGATATGGCAGCAGTTTTATGTGTGTATTATTGTTTTTAGGGTTCCGTGCCAAAAAGATAAAAATTGGACCCTATAACAAATTTTCACTGTCCGTCGGTCTGTCTGTCACCAGGCCATATCTCATGAACCGTGATAGCTAGACAGTCTAAATTTTCACAATAATAATTGATGTATTTCTGTTACCGCTATAACAACTAATGCTAAAACAGAATATAATAAATAAATAAATATAAATAAAAAAACACCCCCCCCCCCCTCCCCCAATATAACCACCAAATAACACAGAATAGGAACACCCTTTAACAATAAATATTTAAATATTTAAGGGGGTTTCTATGCAACAAAAGTGAGTTTTTTGCGTTTTTGCTCGATATGATTAAATATATAATGTAACCTGGCAAAATTCACACTGCAAATAGACTCTGTGAAAATTTTGTATTTAAAAGTTCATGTTTTATAAAATAGTTTAGTGTAGCATCGTCTTACTGTCATGATGCTATTACTTTGTTTATCCAAATAAATTAAAACTCTATTTATTTTTATAGGAAATTTTTTTTCGAAACTGTAAAGCTCACGTAAGTTATATTAAAATCGGTCTAGCTTCAAACTAACGAAACTGGTGTATTAAATTTAAATAACTGAGTTGGTTTTTAACTTTTTTAAAGAACTGCTCATTGAAATTACATATTACTTGCCGTATACTTTTTTTTGCGAGCTACCTTTAAGCTTTTTCCTATAATGAAATAAGTAAGTACTAAATCTCGCAATTGTGGATATTGTAGTTACAATATCCGCAATTGCGAGATTTAGTACTCCAAAAAAATAATTTCGCTGCGGACTATTCTGTCCCGTGAATTATAAATAAAGCTGGTCAAGTGTGAACCACGCGATCATTAGGGTTCCGTAAAATATCAATGTTGCAGATCATTTGGAATGCGTTTTACTAAACATCATAAATTCTTCTAGTCCGCTTAAGAACGTGTATAATGTATTTATATGATACTAGGTTTGAGTTTAATTAATTATCTGTCGTATGGATTGAAAATCGCTATTTATTGTGCTACATAATTCGGTAAACATAACTTTTAACTTCCTCGAATAGCATTACAATATCATTCTTTGGTTCTATTTACACAGTACCTGGTTTTGTACTATAAATCATTATACTTGTATTTCCTAAGCAAACAGCACTTAGGATTAGTGCTAGGTTTTCGACTACAATATATCAACAAAAGTATAATGCTGGTTGTTGTAAATGAACAGCGAAATAGGCTTGTAGTGACTTTTATTCCACCAAACGAATACCTTGTCTACATCCAAAGGTTGGAAGGCTGTCCGTTTCTTCTGAGACTAGGTGTAAAATTTGTACTCTATATTTCGAGTTTCTATAAAAGTGGTCTATCAAACTAGTAAGCATTTATCAACAGAAAGGGGGAAAACATACTTATAATTACAGATACCTTTTATTATTGAACCAATTCGAATTCGAGGGGAAAAAATCTGCTGTTCCACACATTTAGTCGATGACTGAATTTTTTTTCTATGGAAAACTTGATTTCTTTTTCTCGTATTTAGTATTATTCCAAAAGTGACAGTGATTTTTAAAGATGAGTAAAGTAGCCCCTTTTTGGCTTAGTACATCTCTAATTGATAACCCTGTAAACTCAAATCAAAACAAATGTTAAAGCTTCCAAAACAATCAACGTGATTAGAAAGTATGAAAACGGTAAAGTAGAACAATACTGACCTGATTTTCACCTAAATATTATATAGTCTACATGCCCTCGAAAACGAAAGACTGTATTTTACAGTCGAATCGATTTTACTGTTGTCTTTAACTAGCTAAAGAACGTAACCGGGTTGGGTCGGTTACTAGTTACTTAAATGTCCATTTCCAACGGAACCCTAAAGCGACCGTTTACATTTTTACGGCCGGAAATAATTTTCTCGGTGCCCTTAGAGGGTTTCCCTTTGTTTTCATGTAAATCAAGTGCTGAACAACAATCAAATTGTATAAATGAAGCGTTGACAATAGCAGTTTGGTGGACATTTTCCTGTTTTACTTGGTGGCCTTTATTGTTTGTTACCTTTTTGATTTTTGCGAGGTAATTATGATATTTATTGTCAAAATTAATTATATCTTGACACATACACATTTAAGAGCGGCATTGAAATCATGACTTGTGTTTTAGGTACCTATTAGCTTTATAATAAGTTTTTTCTACTGAGTTTCAAAAAGTACTTAATATTTTTTATGTAGGATAAAAAATATTAAGTACAGCTAGGCAATTAACCAGTTTGTACGACCATGGAAGTCATATTTGTGCAAACAGGTCAAATGCAGTCGATACTCTTAGATGGAGCATGCCTTTACATACACTGGCTCTCAAGGAAGGCTGCCGAAACACACCGTTAGGTGCTTGGTTACAAATTTTACAACTTAAGGGTGGTAACCAAGCAAGCAATAGAAAACGCCATACCACTATGCAACAATCAATTTAATTGTAGGTATGTTTATTTAATTATCGGCAAGTGCCTTTATTAGCATTAACAAAATGACTAACTACGACAACAAAACATTATAGCAAATGCTCCAAATGCTCCAACCCACAACCAGAGGGCAGCGTGCCAAGCTTGCTAGCCGCATTACCACGCTGAATGGGAATGCTCATACGTTGGTCCAGATAAAAACTGGCATTGTTTATATAATGTATGTTACCTGATAAGACAGAAATGGCGGGACCGATTTGAAAAATAAATTTTAATTTTTAATTTGGTAGTAGATTTTTTCTTTACTTTGTAATTAAATTAAAACGTCTCCAAAAAAACATGTAAAAACCAAAAATTCTTACTTTAACTTGAAGACAAAAACATTACAAAATAAAATTTGAGTAATTGAGGTCAGTGTTCTTTTGAAGGGTGATTCCTACCCTTGGGGTGCGAGTTAACTCAAACAAAACCTCGTCCAACAACCACATTTACATTTCTACCACTATTTTACATAAATTATATTACACGGACCCTACAATTTTTGGAAGTAAAATCAACACATGTCAGAAGCACTTAAGCTTAACAAAGATAAAAATAACCTTCGAGTACCAATAATTTTCTATTCAAAAGCAACCGAATAAAAAACATCCGAGGTTATGTTATTTCAAAGAAGGCATGCTCATCTAGGGCCACCGTGTCGCTGACCTCCGTGGTTCTAGGAATTTATAAGCGTATGATATTTATTCTAATACACTAATGTCCTACCTATATTCCACGTATGATAATTCGTATACATGCTTCGAATTATCGGGCCTGAGTGATATTGCTGTCAGCAATTATCCCGCATACAATATTGGTTCAGAGTAAAATCGAAGAGGTTATGTTAAGAGATCATGGGAGGAGAGATGCGAAGCAGAACTTGAGCGTTAGTTATTATTACACAATTAAAGAAATATTCTCACGATGTAGTTCAGGAATATTAAAAATGTGAAATAAAAAGAAACTAACAACACGTTTTCTTAGACTTTAGATGGATGTCGTTTAATTACATTGTTGGCCCGTTATTATCATTATTACTGATAGTTCGTCTATGATTACTTACTTAGACAATACTTGCCTATGTGTGTATAGTTTACTCAGACAATCTGTAAAAACGAGTAGTAATTCTCTGATAAGCTATATTAATTATTTTACGTCTTGCAATTATATAAAGCATTCTTTATTCTAATAAGTTAGTAAAGCTAAGTCGTTGAGACTCTAGGGCGCGCCAAAGAATAGTTACATATGTCCATTCATACACTCGAAAAACATAACCCTCCTTCTTTCGCAGTCGGGTAATAAAAATATTGTTACAGCCAGGATTGTCTTGGATGTGTACAAAATCAGGCGTGCAAATATCAGACGTGCAACGCGCAACACTTCTATGGTGCTATTAGTATTTGACTTCTTTAGCTTTGTCTAAATTTTAATTTACGTAAAGTTATAAGTAAATAAAGGGAATCATGTACGAGCATCTCACTGTTATTTTGTGTAAGAGAATAAAGTTGTTGCTATATGTATGATAAGTCAGAATGTTGGAAGAAACGATATTTCTTCTAATAAAGACAAAATAAAGATAACAAAGTACACATAGTACTTACCACAAAATAGTTATATATATATATATATATATATAAAATAGTTATATATATATATCCTCGGCATCCGCGGGTGATACCGGTCGGAAGTTGATGGAATCCATCACGCGTCTCTGTAATTTTCTGCTGAAAGGGAACCTGAATGTCGACGTCTGTCCGTTTCTTTATGGGGGGTCACTGTGTGCTCTCCAAAAGAAAGATGGTGGTATCCGGCCTATAGCAGTAGGCAGTACCTTTCGGCGATTGGTTGCAAAACTTTGTTGCCGGGCGGTCCGAGATACGGTTACACCTTACCTTCAACCACATCAGTTAGGTTTTGGCACAGCCCTTGGTTGTGAGGCCGCAATCCACGCTACGAGGGCTTTTGTAATGCGTGAATCGAGTAATGATGTTCTTCTTAAACTTGATATTCGAAACGCTTTTAACAGTATTGATAGGGAACCACTACTATCAGAGGTCAAAGAGTTGACGCCATCAATTTTCCCATTCCTGTGCCAGTGCTACTCAGCCCCCAGTAATTTATCGTATGACGGTAAATGCATCCTATCACAAGTTGGCGCGCAACAGGGGGATCCTTTAGGTCCTCTTATTTTTAGTATGGCGATTCACAAGGTCATTAAGTCCCTTGAGTCTCCTCTTAACATCTGGTACTTGGATGACGGGAATTGGTGGTAGTCCGGCAGTAGTTCAGAGAGATGTGTTGGCGCTCTTCCCTGCTTTGAAAGAATTGGGCTTGGAAGTAAACACCGCAAAGTGCGAGTTTTATCCGTGTAGTTCAGTAGCGGCAGAATCAAGTGAAAGTTTCACATCACTAATCCCTGGACTAAGAATCGTGGATAGTAATTATTTGCAGCTACTTGGTTCGCCTATTTTCCCTGAGGCATTAAAAGATAGTCTTGACTCAAAAGTGCAGACCCTGACATCACTGGCTGAACACTTCCGTCATCTTCCGGCACATGTGTTCTTAACACTTCTGAGGGCCTGTTTCGGGATGCCCAAGCTAACATATGTCATACGGACTGCACCAACTTGGAAACTCCCAGAGGAGGTAATCAATTTTGATAATACTCTTAGGGGTATTGTAGAAGAAATGTTGAATATCAGCCTTAGTGAAGCGCAGTGGTGTCAGGCTAGCCTGCCAGTTCGATTTGGCGGTTTGGGAGTGCGCCGCTTACAGGAAAGTGGCCCTATTGCTTTCCTCGCCTCGTCATATGGCGTTGCAGGCTTGGTCAAACGGTTGGTGTCGGATTTGGGAGAAGATACGAGCATTCCTTTTGTCAAGGAAGCTCATAACGTGTGGGCTCAGTTATACCCGGACACTGATCTGGCCACAAAGCCTAGTGTACAAAGAAGTTGGGACGAGCTGGCTGGAGCGCACATACTCACTCATCTGCGCAGCAGTGCCTCGGGGGTTGAATTGGCACGTCTCAACGCCGTTTCTAAACCAGAGTCGGGAGTCTGGCTGCATGCCTTACCATCTCCTCACTTGGGCACGCTGTTGGACGACGTCTCTGTTAGAGTGGCTACGGGACTCCGACTTGGCTGTGCTGTTTGCGAACCCCACACGTGCGTTTGTGGCGTGCAAGTGGAGGCAAACGGCTTACATGCGTTAAGTTGCGCGAAGTGTGTGGGTCGAAGACCACGGCACCACGCTATTAATGAGCTTGTCCGGAGAGCTCTCGTCACGGCTGGCATTCCATGCGTTTTGGAGCCCCCCGGCCTGTCGCGGTCAGATGGCAAACGCCCGGATGGACTCACTCTCGTTCCGTGGCAGAAAGGCCGATGTCTCATATGGGATGCCACTTGTGTAAGTACTTTTTCATCCTGTCATCTTTCTGCCACCCAAAGAACGGCGGGTGCAGGAGCAGAATCAGCCGCGTTGAGTAAACACAACAAGTATTCTGCTCTTGAAACCAGCTATGAGTTCATCCCTTTTGCTGTTGAGACAGCAGGTCCGTGGGGCTCTGAAGCGAAAAAGTTTGTTGCGGATCTGGGACATCGTTTGCGGAACTGTGGGCGCGATCCCCGTTCCGGTCAATTTTTAGCCCAACACATATCGTTGGCCATTCAGAGGGGGAACGCTGTTAGCCTGATGGGTACGTTTGGGCATGGGGACTCTTTAATGTTAACGTGACCTTATATGGGTCAAAATAATTTGTGACTTTAACTAGTATACTATAAATAGTTATATATATATATATATATATATAGTTATATATATATAACTATTTATAAATAAATATTTAGCCTGCCGGCCCTACTGGCCGGTTGGCGCAGTTGGTAGCAACCCTGCCTTCTGCGCCGCTGGTCCCGGGTTCGATCCCCGGACAGATCAAGCATTTGTGTACATGAACATGTCTGTTTGACCTGTGTCTGGTTGTGTATTATATATATAAGTATGTGTTTATGTATATAAGTATGTATATCAGTCATCAGGTACTCACTAAAATGTTTTGCTGGTAATAGCTGCTAGTAGATCACGTGCCCCAACAATTTCCCAACATAACTTAAAACCTTACACAAACGTCTCAAAATATTCTGACAAAACTGTAACAGAACTCAATCTTGTAAATATCGTATATAAATTCAAAATATAATTTTAAATGTACTGTCTTGACTTCGAAATAAATCCTTGAGCAGTTCTTGCGGAACGTGAACCAAGTCTTTCATTACGGGCTAGACTTGTAATAACAGCTGTACTCGAAATGAACAGCTGACAATTCTTGTGTCGATTGAGGCCACTAATGCGAACAATCCTTTATACATATTTTATTGAATTTTCTCTGAATTTTCATTACATTACCCCACATCTCTTACAGTCGTGGATTGATAAAGTAAGACGGTAGAGCGGGAAAATCCGGCACCACGGTAGCAAGGATTTACTCCCGCTTACGATTTATGCATCGTCACTTTGTGTAAGACCTATAATCAAATGCTTAGCAATGACATAAAACACGTTATATAAATCAGAAAATATCATTTATATTATAACTATATATATAGCTTAAAAGTAAAAGGAAGTAAAAATGCGTTGTGACATTTTGTAAGCACAATCGCTCATAGTTTTACGTCCACAATACCAGTCTATGTAACTGAAAGCAGGAAGTCTGATCCTTTGTAAACACCGATAGGCTGTCGCGCGTGTTTCAACTCGCTAACACTTCGTCGCCTGATTTGATTAAACATACTGCCTTTCCTTCGTTTTGTACATTTTATTTTCCATTTTAGCGTTTCACGCTTGAGATGGGATAACACAGGCTAAATTCTGTACGGTGGAATTATTTTCTTGTTAACAATTTGAACAGTAATCGACGCTGTGCTACAACGGTTGAATGTGGTTACTAAAATAGGGGCACTCTTAAAATACTCGACAGAAGTAGAATTGTAAATGTAATTTTTTTTGATTCGGTCTAGTGCTTCTATTAAGAAAAACAAAGTGACCAGCTACAACAGCAAAAAATAGCAGATGGATTATCTAATTAGACCACTAAAGTTCTACAGATAATGCAAATGCCCCAACCCATCACAAATATAATATGTGATGTGTATTGTCAAGTTAATTTTTATAAACTTGTAAAATAGATTACCATTAACGTAAATCATAATATCATAGAGCATGCCACGAATTATAGTAAAACATAATATTTAAATACCAATAATAAAATATAAATTACTAATACAAAATTACTTATACATTATAACTTTTATGTTAATCTTATAGGTACGATAATATATGTGTTTATTATTATTTTTATTTCCGTTTTTGCACAATCGTCTACGCAAATTTTAACTAAATTTTTCACTCCTATATAGGTTGTCTGAAATAGACTTTTTATTTATAATAACGCCTTTTGTGCCAGTTTTTTCAAATATTTTCTTTATTGCTGATATGTTGATCATTGATTGGTGACAATAAAAAAATCTTTTAGTGTGTAATTGACTGTATAAAAAAACCAATTATAGTTGTAAAAACAAAACAAATTGCATTTATTCCAAAAATTTACACATATCTGATAACATATTATTTTCGGCTAATTTCTTATCGATATCTACGGATAGGACGTCTGTTGCCTAACTAGGCTATTCACCTGTGTTTCGGCGTACAAGGCTCTCTCAGAATTTCAAAAAACATAGCATTTCTGCCTATTAAGTAACAAAATAGAACATGTATTGCGTATCGTAAATTAATTACGTGTTCTTAATTTTAGTAACATTAACTGTAGCAGTTTACAAACCATCAGCAAATTAAATAATAAATATTAATTAAGTTTTAACTAATTCATTACAATATAACATTATAATTAAAAAAAATTGTAATGTACTCGTAAAACTATTTTACACATAAATGAGCGATAGTCACAAAATCTAATAATCTTAATAGCGGAGCTTGTTTTAACTTCTATCTTTTTTTTATTTGACATAATAATATTACAAATACACAAATCGTGCGACAAAACCACCATAACATTATGTATGACACGCGCAAATCCCATAATTCTATGTAATTGCAATGCGTCGGGTTACGTGTGGTAACAAAATAGCTCATTTTAATATCTTTATTACGGGGTAGTGTTACTGTGATATTATTAGCCTTGGGATAGGCATTTACTAATAATAAATATAGCTTTTATTCATTTAAATGTAAAAGTTATAAATTATAACAAATTATGCACTTAAAACAATTTTGAATTTCGGGCAACGTGCCCAAAACGCTGGCTGCGTTGCAGGCTGGATTGCTAAACTTATTTTTTGCGCAAAAAATAAGCCAGCATTTCTGTCAAAAGCAGAGTCCTTCAGACGTACCGACTAAAATAGTGATATTATGTCCTAAAAGTTTGGTCAGCGAAAGTTGAGACTGGAAAAAGCCACTAATTTTAAAAACATATCTGTATTTATAATAATATGTTATTGCTGGTAATTTTGATAAGTTTAGTTCCACTTCAATGTATAAATAATTAACAAATTAATTACAAAGTATTAATGTAGGTTACTCGTATTTTCTCTAACAAATGTTGGTATTACTACAAATATTATTTTAATTTGAAGGTGTTTTAGACTTAACTTTCGTTAGCCAATTTTATAAGAATAGGTGCTAAACGGTTAAGCGATATAACCTTGTAATCAGGTAGTTCCGGGTTCAATTCACATTAGTTATTCGAATGGTAAATCTCGTTCTGTCTAATATCCGCAAACACTAGAATAAACTTAATATTTACCTAACTGTAATTAGATCTGTTTAATTGATATGATATCTATTTAAAATGGGCTCAATCTTTATACGTAATTTTTGGATTATAAGCTACAGCCATGGCTTCGTCAGGTATTTAAAAAAAATCATAATTACATATTTTTTTCACCTTGGGTTACCTACATTATTGGAGTTTTAGTAAGGACTATTTTTAAATATAATATAGCCCGTGTCACCTAGGGATAGTGTAGCTTACCAACAGTGAACTTTTCGAATTGGTTCAGTAGTGTCGGGGCCTATTCCATGCAAACAATAGTAGATTAGTAGCCAAGGGCTGTAAGGCAATTTTTAAGCTGTAATTGCAGCCCGAGATATTTAGTTCGAGGGTGCAATTGACGCTTACACCCGAGCTTACTACTCTGCTTTACATCTCGATTGTGAGGTAAGTAGAAATAAAACCGCCATTACAATAATAAAATATTTTAATTGCTGCTTCAGCTTCCATTTTCATTAAATCGGGAGGGCAGCTTATATCTAAATAAACAATATTTAAAGTAAAAGTTTTCTTTTCAGTTTGTTTTATTCTTTAATCATCTTTTTTTAAATTATTTTTTTCAAGAACGTAATTGAGCTTCGCCGTTCGACATTTAAAATTGACGACTATTATACTCATATACTCAAGACAAGGCTGAATAGCGAAGCGACCTCTTTTGTCATTGGGCTGAATGCATGATGTCTATTGCCAGTATGATGGTTAGATGTACGCGAACTTTTTGAAAGAGTGAAGTTTTTTTTTTAAATTACTTACCGCCCTAGGGCTTTTCTAGCTACATTATTACCCTAGAGCGCTAATTGGTCACCTACAAGCCCCATTTGGGAGTAATAAGGACCTACTTACCGAATATGAGAGATGTAAAACAATAAAGTCTTTCCTATTTATAAAATTAGCATAACTACGTCATAATTATCATTGTTTACAACCAATAGTGGTAACTAAGTATTTATTAAATAGATTATAACATGAAAATCGTAGTCTTCTCTACGTACTGCACCTACTTAGTAACCTCATCTATAGTCGTAGTGAACTTCTTTATTATAAAATAAGGAACAAAATGACTAACTACAACAACAACATCAAAATATAGCAGAAAGATTACCTATAGACTATTTAAGATCATCCAAGATAATCCAAATGCTCCAACCCAATCGTAGTTTACTAATTGTAGCCCCGTCTGGAAGCTGTAGTCTCTCTTGAGTTCGAGTATTTCTAGATCAGCTAAGTCTACGATCCTTAAAATAGCTCATTTGTTAACTATAGCTTCAGCAGTTCAGAGTTGCGTGCCTCAAAATGAATAATTTAACGCTTAAAAACGTACCATACCAAGTGGTTTCCATAGTTTGCCGTTTCGATTAATATAATCATATAATCGGGAGGTAGACAATTCGCAGATTATTTTTATATTCCATTATCCTCTAGATCGTGTTTTTCGCGTCAAGTAGACAGTAAATTGAAGACTCCTGAATAGCTTATCGATATACTTTTTATAATGGTGTTAAGGTGCGACGGTCGTAAATACAGTTCAGGTTAATCCATTTAGAAACCTCTATGTTAATGTTGGGACAACCACCAACACGTAAATAGCTTAGAAAAGAAATTGTTCTAATAAGTAGTCGTTCTGTGAATGGTAGAGTGACCTCAAACTTTTTTGTAAATATTTATATTTATTGTCATTACAACTTCTTGCTTTGATTGATTTTACCCGACTGCGAAAGAAGGAGGGTTATGTTTTTCGAGTGAATGTATATATGTATGTATATTTCTATATTTTTTTGGCACGCTATAGAGCTGAAATGGCTTGTCGTATTTTTATGTGAGTGATGTCAATATATTTGTCTTAGCTGTGTGAGTGACACTGGCTACATCAAAATACAATAAAAATTAAAGTTTTTTACACAATATTAAATATTTAGCAGTGCAGTTTTTTAATCACTTCTAATCACTTGTTTTATGCTGTAGTAAGATGCAGTGAGGGTTCCCATGCTACATCAATCATGACAAATGTACCAGTCAAATATACGTATTACTATAATCAGACAATAAAGCACTATAGCAAACTTCCCCGGTTTTATAGAATATACTTGCTATTAAAACCCCCCAAACAAGAACGAACCTGTGTGAACATTTTGTGCAAATTCTTCATCAAAATCAATTTAGATTAATAAAACATGAATGCGAGTAGCAATTACACAAAAAATAACGAATATTCACACTGGCAATTGAAAGAACAGCTTGCCAGATTTGAAATAGACACTATTCTTGATCAAAATATATGAAATAACTTGATATCTTGACTTAAAATAATAATTTCCAAATTTGCTTGCAGGTGTATTGGTTCCCAGATTCATACAAAATGACGCTGCTCACATTAAAATTACGTTTTCCTACACAAGCCTACAATACAGTATATTACATGCGTTTGTGGGTAAAAGTTTTGCACCTTCGCTGGTGATTTGTCTTCACTCTAATATAAATAGGTTGTCTGAGTAACACGCCATGTAGGGTTTCGAAACGCCATGCCCACTAATATATCAAGTTGATATTTTACTTACAATAATTGTAAGTTTTATGGTATAATTAGTGGGCATTTAGTTAGTAATGTAATACCGGGCTAATGCCTTTATTAAGAAACAAATGACTAAGTACAACAAAATAATATAAACCACTTATGAGTCTACATACAATTCACATGATTCACATGCTCTAACCCACACACCACACAGGGAGCAGCGTGTCCAGCATTCTAACGGCGTTACCATGCTGAATGTAAATGCTCAAATATAGATGTTGAATTTGTAACTTTGAATATAGGTATATACTCGTAACAACTCAAATTCACCATCATAGCTGATAGCTTTTCATATGAAGTTCTTTTAGTTAGGAGCATAGTTTAAAGAGTTCGAGTAAATAAATATTGTTTTACCGTCTATCAATGCATCATAACTAGTCACGAACAAGGTAATTACTTTTCATTTACTTATTAATTATATGTATTTTTTTACTTTTAAAATAGGGGTTGGAATGTAGGGCTTAAAAGAAAAAATTTAATTGAGTGCTATCGTTCAAAGTTCTATAACAATAAAATTAAACGGACACAAATAAACTTGCTCTAGGTATTTACATAGCCATTAAGGTGGTCTGTTGTTTTCCTCGCATTGCCATCTTAGTAGATGCCAACTGTAGAATTAATTTTTATTTTTTATTCAGATTTAGAAAGACTGGTACTTATTTCTTGTTCCAGTTCAAAGTCTCAAACTTATTTGGTACAAATGGGAATAATTCTGAGAGCTAAAGAGCACAGTTCTATACTAATTAAAGCATTTAAAAAACCATTCCTTTCTTTTTAAAACCTTCTAAGAGAAAAGTAGTAAGTACACTTTTACGATTTTCTTAAAACCGTTTAACCTACTTATTTATTAATATTTAAACAAATATTACATGATATACCGTGCCTATTAGTCTATTACTTTTTTGAAACCATTAATTAAAGAATTGAGCTATAGGAGTAGGGAAAAAACTGCTGACCCCCGCCCGCGGCATGTACCTAGTGCAAAGGTTAGCCATTCCAATTCAGCGTAGAAACGCGGCCAGCGTAATGGGCACCTTTGCGATAAGTATAGTCAGCGGCGGGCGGGTCATTTGACTAAATTATTTGTATGACCTATTTTGTTAGTAATACATAATATGTCATTTTCTTTTCGACGGTATATAGTAACCGGCAGAGCCATTTAAGATGTTAAACGAATCAAATAATATTATTTCTATTATCCACGGATTCCAACGCAAATTTATCACTTAGTATTAGCGATGGAAAGGTCCGTATTAATTTTCAATGTTTAATCCTCTTCCGATAAAAGCTCTAAAGTACCCGCGGACCTAAATCATTCACTATCCGCAAACCCATGTTGAAATATCATCCATAATCTTCTCGATAATAACATAAACACTATACAATTTTCACCTATATTACTTTACATTATAGTCTATTTTCACGTGAATTTTATTATGAGGACTTGAAGGTAATAGAATTCTCGCCCCGTAGTACCTTCCTCGCCTTAGAAGGGTTGTAATACACCTTCGGTAATAATAATTTAATCCCTATCAGTTTATCACGTTTTACTGAACAATGTGACCGCATATTTGTGATGAATATTATGATGTCATCTTATTTAACGTGGTTTCGACATAAATTTTGTAATCTATAAAATGATAAAAGATTCACTTAGAAATAATTATTTGTAGAAAGTGCTTTAATTGGTAAGTGTGGTTCATAAATCTAATTAAAATCTAAGCAAAATATATTATGTTACATATACACTGCAAGTGGAATACATTACATTGAATATTAAATTAGTACATTATAAATAACCTAGAGGATATAAAGATTTTAAATTACATTTATTTCCTATAAATTTTGTATGATATATAAAAATACCAAGGGCTCTACCAGGGCATTTCGGTTTGAATGAATAAATCAATGAATAAACTCTTTATTGCAGACACACAAACAACAAATATACAGGAAAAACCTTACATATAGTGAATTGAAGTGGTTTGAATAACTAGAAAGTATTTTATCCATGGCGTTATAATTGGACAAGACGGAAATCATGTCGAATTTAAATGTTGATGACTATAACTACCTCGTACATATTGTCTCCGAACTTCGAAAAAGAGGTCGCCCGAAGAATCTAACTCGGATGGGCAGTGTTTGGGAAATTATATCATAATATCTTTCCGTCGAAAATCCCGCAATGCCTGAAGACAAGCGTCTTCAACAAGTATGTATTGCCAGTGATGACAGATAGCACTGAGATGTGGTCTTTAAATGGACGTTTTATGGCTGATGATGATCATATTATCATTAAAATAATAAATACTTTGTATTTTAAGCAATATTTTAATATGCTATTTTAATTAAGATTAACTTATTGTCATTACACTGTGTTAAAATACTCGTAGTATAGAGTAGTAGATAATAATTTAAAAAGTCTCAATAATACTGTGTCTTCTTTTGTACCAAAGGTTTAACAATATACACGAATAACAAATTCCTATTATATTCATCTTCGTATCATCATAAAAACGCGAAATATTCGTGTTTTACTTCATCCTTAATCCAACAGAAGCATAAAGCAAAGGGCCACGTACGATACTCTCATTTATATCTTCTCTATTGCTACCATTACAAAGAAACGTAAAGTCGATAAGTATTTCTTTTTACGCGTGTAACAAATACCGTGGAATTATAAGCCGCGTGGTAAAATACCTACTCGCTTTTATCTTACATTGGAGAAAGGGCATATTTGAATGTGCGCTATTGTATTACAAGAGTTATCTGTAACGGTTGTGGAGGAAATTTACGTGAATTACACACATAAAGCTTTAATTTAACAAGGGTGATGAGGTATAGGAATTTTATTTTTTTATAATTTTTTAATTTTATTTTGTATGATAGTCTTTTTCTTATTTTTATTTTATATCTCCTAATTTTTTGTTAGCGCAGTAATCTGGCACTGGTACTAACGCACACCAATCCATCGGAAAATATAAAAAAAAACGTGTTACTACGCATCTCGTTTAATGGCAAACGACAGAAACGAGGAAACATCTTGCTTTATCACACTGTATCTGCTGTGTACACTAGTAAGGGTGATTGTACATTACACTGTCATGACTAAGGCCAAGACTGCTTAAAGGATGATCCAAATGTAACTTATTATTTCTCAATAAAGAGTATTATAATCAAGAATAATTAAGAACTGGGTGTTTTATATTACGGCCGAAATCATTTGACCAAAGCAGCCAGACCAATGAGAAGAAAAAGCAACGAAACAACAATATTATTAACACAAATCTAACAATGATAGTTTGTTCATATATGTATAGCATTACTTGACAACGTTAGGAAAAAGCTTTTCTAGCGGTTTTTAACAGACATCCTACCCCAACAATAAGATTTAATCATTGTAATAATATTAATTATTATTATTACAATTAATATTAATAAATTAATGCAATCAATATAATTAATGCAATAAATATTAATATATTAAAATAACGGGGTGAAAAGCAACACAAATAACAGCTAAGCTCTTAACTTTAATAAGACTTAATATCGATTAGTAGGCAAATAATTATTGATGGTAGGTAATCAATATGTACATAACTACCGTCAATAATTGACAGGCAAAAACATGACGCTTTGGTAAAGTTGATTTTTCGTCTATGTTACGTCAATCTATCTTCAACTTAAAGTTGTTTGCATCATGGATTTTATTACTTCCATTAGTAAAATACGAGTAAAGATTATACAAAGCATATCCAACTTCTGGTTTGGTGGTCTTGAAAGACCACCAATCTTATGCACTTGCATCCCTTACACACTCTTACATGTTTCCTGCCCAAGTTCTTTTGTGCGCGTCTCCTCAGGAAGACAAAAGACAGTTTTGTGCGGAGCTCTATTGTGCTGCTCCTAATAAATTATGCAGTACAGAACTTATCAGGAGGTGTACCTACTACGTATTGGAGACGAGAGACGTTTCTTTGACATAACGGTGGAGATTGAAAAACTTTGAACGGTTGTTGGAGTAGCTTGCTGTATAGTGATATAAAAAGTTGTGGGTAAATTTGTGTGATGCTTATTTACATGATTAAACAGGAGCGGGTACCTAATATGGGAATAAATTTCGCGTCTTTGAAAATGGATTGTGCACCTAATGTTTAAACAGAAGTTCTTTTATTAGGAACTAGAACTGCGCCTTGCGGTGTTACCCGCGTTAACCTAGGATAAAAAGTATCCTATGTGTTCATCCAGCTATCTCCGTACTAAATTTCATTCAAATCGATTCAGCAGTTTTTGTGTGAAAGTTACAAACATACATCCATATATACTTCTTACACTTTCGCGTTTATAATATTAGTAATAAATCCTATTAACGATCAATGCTAAAAATGACTAAAATTAAAACCATACACTACAAACAAAATTGAGAAGTACCCGATAGATCCTTGATTAGACATTTTTTTATTATCAAAGATGTCCCAGTCCATATCTAATTTTTTTTATTGCAACAAAAATTATATATAAATAACTTATGTTACATTTTCCAACAGCCTACAGGTTGAATGACCATTAACATAAAACTTTTATGCGTAGTAATCATCAAAGCCTAGGAAAGGAAATTACTATTCAAACTTCTCTAGTGTAGCCTTTTGAATGTCGCGTTACTTAAAAAATAATGAAAAGCAAAATCCACAGAAAATGGCGATATGAATCTCGAGGTAACTAATCTGTCAAGCGTGTGATTAATATTTTCGTGCACGTTTTTACGGTATAAATAAAGATTACAGAGGGATTTTTCGGTTCACAAATTGGAATTATTTTTGAAATCTTATTAAATGTTACAAGTTTATTCAACCGTGGTGGTTTTGTTGTTTTTCGTGCCGCATACAGTAATTGGAATAAAATAATTAATAAAAATCTTTTCCGCCTTGTACTATAAATATTGCTGATATAGAAGAAATTTTAGTATAATATAACAGGTTTTTGTTACGACTTTTGTGATAGGACTTTCAAAAATGCGTGAAAAATTACAGATTTTCTATAGAGATTGCTTGATATGCTCAAAGATACCACGCCTTATTGTTTGAGAATATGTATAGAATAGCCAACTATCGTACTAAATAATTGTGAACTTAAATATTGTATACTAATAGCGGACTATACTTGATACAAAGGCGCCTATTACGCTTGCTGATTTTCTCGCTGGATATTAAATTAAGTACTTAAAATATATTTTGCGAATGCCAAAAATGACTACATAATATAATTTACGTCAAAAATCAAGATTTCTAAAAACACTGTACTTGTATTGAGATTCTGGGAATTTATGACCAACTTGTTTTTTTTAGAAATGGGTCTACCCGGAAAAATAATATATTAATATGGCAAATACTCGAACTCAAAGCGCCGAAGGCTCGATTTATTTCCTAGGCAACTTTTCCGGGCGTCATGGTCACTGTCACCCACCACCTGTTGTCTATAATTAATAACTTCACCGATAATTGTTTCCAATCAGTGAAATTGTAGGAATCAATTAAATTTGAACGCCGTCGGCCGCAACTTTGAAGTATTTGTGCGGACAAAAACCATTGTCGTGAATATTCCGGATAATTTTATTTGATTCATTATAATAAATACTTGTAGGTGTCAGATGCGGCGTACTCGTTAAATGGAAAATAAAGAAGTTTCTAACTTTGAACCCCAGTTTGACCCATTAGGGGCTAAATTGCCAAAAATCCTTTCTTAGTGCATTTAATAATGAATACACATACAAAATTTCATTTATATAGATTCAGCTGTTTATCATTTACCTTATTTATTTACAGGGCTACATATAGTATATATGCTGTTAGATGCTTGAGTCCGAAGACTCTGTGGGAAAACCATCTTATACTTATGTAATATTTAGTAGTTTCTTCTTAAATGGTAAAACCTACATCCAGCATTAATGTATTATGTGTAACAACGTTATCTTATTTATAGAATATCTATTTTATGTGATAATGAAACCAAAACATACAAAATGTAAACCTTCGACGAAATAAAATTATACAAAAATTAGTATAAAAATGTTGTACTCCCAACACATTACATTCAGACTGGTCAGTGTTCAAATTTCCATTTAAATCGACGACCCTTATCATTACAAGAACTGTATCATCAACCTTTGAAGACCACAAGGGAACATAACCATCTGATGTTCGGGCTCACTAGATCGAATTGTCAAAAGAGCGAATAATTCGCTCCGTACCGAAAGGTCGTTTTTCTAGTAATATCAAAGAGATTTTGTACCTGTGAAAACTGAAACCAGCGCCTCCCTAATTTGCCTTTTACTTACTTCACAAAATAGGAGACGATGCTCTATTTGACTGTTTTTTTTATCTTAGAGACGGCTGGAGCAATTTGAAAATTGTTTTTTTGTTTATAATAGTATGTGGTCCCATTATAGTTTTCACCCGACTGCGAAAGAAGGAGGGTTATGTTTTTCGAGCGTATGTATGTAAGTATGAATGTATATATGTAAGCATATATCTATTTTTCTTTGATACGGCTTGTTGTATTTTTACGTGGGTAGTGTCAATAGATCCTTAGTCGTGAGAGTAACACTGGGTGCGGCAAAATTAAGGATAATACACATTTTTAAAGATTTAGTAGGTGGGTCTTTTGAATTCGCTCCTAGCCACTTTTTTCAACATTGGTTCAGTTGTTTAAATCAAATTAACTGAGAAAATTAGATAGGCGCCTGCTGACTAAAAGACTTATAACTATATAACTATAGTTATGTACCTACTGCTTATATCACTGGCCGTCGTGGTTTGATGGTATCTGATATCTTCAGCTACATGTAGCAACAGTAGCACAGGTATATTAACCACACGATTACCGATGCAACTTTGCTATTTTCATGTAAAAAATGACTGCCCTACGTGGATGGGTGATCGTGGCGTATTATTTTGGTACAAGAAAACGTTACTGTGGGTCGGATGAAACGTAAAAGAAAATCTTTGGTAAATGTGAAGGTGCTGGTTTTATATCTCCGAATAGCAATCGTAAGTCGTGTCAGTGGCCTTCGGGCGTCCTAGAAAAATTAATCAAGATTGAACCACTCCGCCTATTCGAAGATTATTTATGAAGAAGTCAAAAGAAAATGTATAAACCAAGTCTACTTATTACCAAGACTTATTTAACTAATCAGGATCAGGAAGCAGTGAAAACCCGTATTGATAAACATCACATAAGGCTATATTGTTGTATTTATTTAGCAGGTACAAATTATATCACTTCATCTAGTCTTGCCACAATATTTTTTTTGTGGGCTTATTCGTTACTTTTTTTACGATTTTAGACCACACTAAGGTATTATGAAAACTGATAAGAAAAATGATACAAGATGCAGGATCAAATATGGGCGTCTCGTATTATTTTTCGATTTCTTTCCTATAGCTTTTTATAAGTCCGTATATTTGCAAAAAGCAATGAGAGCTTTGGAACGAATCCTAAGAAGCGATATCGTTAGCTATTTCTGTATTATTTAAGAGGGTACATGTACAGGCCGTAGCGCTTACATTAATTATACTTTGTCCCATGAATATTAAAAGTCTGAAGTGGGTAAATGACTGTCGAGGTGAAGAATTAACTTAGTGGAAATGGCCCACCTTTAGTAACTTTTGGGAAAATTCTACGAAATGGATAAAGTCAAGTTTTGCTGTCCAATTAAAATAGAGTTTATTCCTCTTCTTTCCGAGTGCTTACTCCACATGGGGACGAATGAGAAATGAAAAAAGTTTTATCCATGGGATTTTATCATAATAATGTTAAATACTGTGAGTTTGAGACTTTTAGGCTTTTACTTTCAATATTTTCAACTTTGTGAACTTATTAATAAGTTCTAATATAAATATATGTATACGTGTAGGTAATATTTACCTAATTTATTTTAAGTAAGTATTATAAAAGTTAGTGCGCAATAAATTAATCGATTGCGCCGAGAATTAGGCGCTTTTATTAATTTTAACAGAAGAAATTATCTAAACCGCGGAAATCAAAGTAAAACACAGCATACATACCCTATTTGTGCAATAAAAATACACTAAATCAACAAAATAATTCGATTCCGTCGCTTAATCTTCTATTCTGAGAGAAGTTTGTACAATCTTATAGGTAACTGTTAAAAGATTAAAAATCTCACTAACCTGTAATAGCCCATAACTCCTTCAAGCACTCTTCTCTAGACCTCTGTATAGCTGACCGTTTCTGCAGATCAGGTCCTGACTCCAAGTATTCAAACAGAAAAGCTCCTAGCAGCACATAGATCACCACTAGCACCACCAAGCCAACTTGGGAGCAGGCAGCTCTACCACACGCGGCGGCTGAACGCCGAATGAATCCAGGCTGCTCGCGCGCCTCTAAAGAAACCTCGGATGACATTTCGATTTTTAAATATGAATCCTGCGTTTCGATTCACCGATTTTTAAGGGACACAGTTGGAAGCGTCTCGTTCATTTTGAATACATATAACTGTTTAGATGTTCCTACTCATGCTACTGTTTTTAATCTGTAACAAATAAAAAAAATTATGTTAAAAAACCAGGTAAAACCAATTCCTCAAAGTCAAGTCTTCTTCAGATATAATATGAGTGGACTGGCCTAATCGAACTGAACGACGGCGACGACCGGTAATCGACTCCGGTATACCTACTGAGATTATTTAAAGAGCTTCAAAAGGGAAGAGTTGTCTATATATATTTAATTATTGAAGTTCTAAAACCAGTCGTTATTATGGTGTAAAATAACTAAGCAGGTAATAAAAAATGAAGCAATTCTCATCGCTCATGCTCAAACTACGAAGTTTTAGATTACTACCAACCAAAATGGCACATACTCGTACCTACTACATAACGACAACAACAAAGAGGTGTCTCGACATATTCCATTGCGGAAGTCCCATAACAGTGTGCGGAACCCGCGTGACAAAAGTTAGTTTGCAAATTGAATGATATCACCCCCGAGAGATGGTTTACAATCTACTACGTGATACTACTGAGTTATGCTTTGTATGCCACCAAGGAAAGTGAGGGTGAAAATGTATATGTAAAAAACGGTTACCTACACAAAGATCCGCAAAACGTTCGAAGAGGGTCATACATAGTTCTTTTACCATTTGGGGATGTTAAATTTATTCAGAGATTTAATAAGGCCGAAAATAGAAATATATACAATACAGTACCAAAATACTAAATCACTCGTAGTTCCGCGTTGTTATGTACAGCTGACTTCGCGATAGTTTTGCGACTTATAAAAACACCAACAACCATTAAATGGCCGATTTTTTTAATATCCAGATATATTCGTTTATACTTTGTTCTATATATCTGTACCTAACTAATGTATGAAAAAATTGCCAGGCCAAAAACAGACACGCTTCAATCGCTAGGCCAATAAAATCAAAGTCAGTCAAAATCCTATTCTTTCTCAATATTCGGCAAACAAACAGACTGATAGACAAAAGAACATTTCGCCAGACTCGGAGTAGAGACGCTACGCTCGCTCGGTCAATTACAATGTATCGATGTTTTATCGTCTTATTATACTAACTACTTACATACCTAATCCCTCCTAAGTACCTCGTAGGTACCTTCTACCTGCTAAAGGGCAATATCAAACACAAATGTAAATGTGTGAGAGCAGTTAGTTTATCAAATTAAACGATGGTTCCCTGGAGATTAAAATACGTACAAGCAAGAATTATAATTCCTACCTGTATTTCAAAACTATATAGAATAGAATAGTAACTATGCATACATATGCAATAATTATTTATTTATGATAATACGTAATTCCAGGTTTATGAGCGGTACGTATACGAATTATACACTTTTATTAAACACTTTAAACATTTTGTCAAAGGCCGATACAATGAAAGAAAATAACTGACTAGTAGCTTATGTTCTATCAATAAATAATTTTGTTGTTAGATCTTTTTTTACAAATTCTGGTTTGATACCATAATGAAAACTGTTCGTCATAACTCAGTAAACACCTAATTATATTTTTTTTCTTAATCCTCTCACCGCAATTATCAAAGTTACTTTCTGATGTTACTTTACTAAACTTGTATTCAGCTAGGAGCAATTTTTTTAGGTACTACAGCTGAAAAACATGAGCCTTATTACTCCTAGATGTAATAAAACATACTCTTTTTTTTCTATGACACTTGACGACTCAACTGTGACAGCCGGCCCACTTTCATAGAATCAGTTTTAGGTCCGAAATCGATCGTCTATGGAACTGCCATTGACTACAGCTTACATTTTCGGTCAAATGCTTGCGAAAAGTCAACTCTCTTTAAAAAAAGCTATTGTTAATGAAATATGCTTTAACACGAGTATGTATTCTAAATATATCTAGGTACATATACCTATGTATACCAACATAAGCATGCCCTTTCATACAAAAAATAATATTTTTTTAAATCGGTAAAGCCATTGCTGAGATATTAAGTAATCATACATATAAAAAAAACATTAAAAAATCATATGAAATAAAATACAAAAGATTTGAGTAGAAACTCGGTAAAAAGAACAGACAACATTATCGTTATTAGAAAGTTGTCCAAAACCTTGTCTAAATGTTAATATTTCTCAGATACCTATGGATCAAAACTTTGATAATAGGTACTGCCGTGTGGTCACATTAAAATCACATCAAAATCAGGCCAGTTAAAATGCATGTTACAAACCCAGGCTGCACGGTCTAATCGCACTAGACAGTATTTTTTCACAGTGACGGGTTTGACAAGGTACCTATATTTTAAGGACATAGGACACCACACTGGCAAAATTACTAGTTGGCCGCCCCTTATCTTCAAAAGCTTCCCTAACTGGCAGGTCTATGGGCAGATCCAGCTTTGGCACCAGGAGGGGGTCACATAGTCGTGGTCAAGTCAAGAACTTATAATTCAATTTTGATAACAATACCTAGATACAAGTAAAAAGCAGGTATTTTATGAATGCACGTAAGTAATGTACCTACGTAAAAATATTTATTCTTCGTTGTATACTTGAAAAATTAACACATAATAAGTTGTACATATACACGTACATATTGCCATCTTCTCTTGAAGACATCCAGAGAAGCACTATCACGCACGGAATGAGGCAGCCTATTTATATTCCATAACCGTGGTGAATGATCTGTCATAACAGCTAGAGGTCTCTAAGTCCTGGAACCAGCTCAGGGGGGTGGTCATGACCCCAGAACCCCCCACCCCCCTGGATGGATCCAATGGATGGCAGATCTCAAAACCTCTAACAAGAAGGTTTCCTCACGATGTTTTCCTTCACTGCTATTTAATTTGAACAAGTAATTAATTAATTAACACAGGGCTATATCAGTGTGCCTACTCATTCGATAAGTTTATTAATTTTATTAAAATTTATATTTACTACACTCACCTTATTATGTATATTAACCTAAAATAGCTAAACACACACTTCTAAACTAAAATATGTAATAAAAGTCACTAAACTTTTACAATCCATTGAATACTACTTAAAATTAGTTTATTATTTACACCAGAAGCTTTCCTACATAAATAATGTCACAACAAATTTTTAGATAATTTACGAGTTTACGAAACTTGCTCGGAGCAGGAACTCGCACGACCGGTCCGCTTTATAGCAACTAAGGTACTACTGACGATCGCCTGTTTCAAACATTTGCCTACAAACAGTTTTCCACTGTTCCTTTCCTTCTGTAGTTACAGTGCGCAAACCTGCTGGAAAACCATTTTTCACGTGCCTGTACTTTTTTAAGAATTTTGATCTCAGCGCCATCTAGTAAAAACGGTAGAGACTATAATTTGTAGCGACATCTATTGCGGTTTTATAATCTGATAAAATACTGCTGTCTGTGGTTCATTTAAAAGACAACAGATATCACTACTAAGCCTATGATTTTTAATATACTGATGTTTTACTATACGAAGTAATTTTAATCTTTGTATCTGTTATATTTTTGTATCCGATGTGTTATATTTTTTAAATATCGTTTTATACTTCATTTCTTTATTTTAACAAATACATCACTAATGTAAATTCAAAATATCATAACTGTAAAGTCGTAAGCTCGTAGATATGTCAATGTCAGTTTGATACATTTCTGGTAAATTGGGCACGAAACCAAATCCGAAACTGAATCAAAAAAGTTGACACGCTTACCATTATTTTTGTAATTATTGTGAAGAACAATAACTTAATTTTGTTCTAATATTAGGCCAGTAATAATTTATAAACAAGAAAAGAAGCAACCGCAAAAATGAGTACAATACTGGAGAAAATCGCCGCTATAGAGTCGGAGGTTGGTTGAAGAGGTTATGCTCTGAATTCTAGTAAAATCCCTGTAAAGAACACTGAATAACACACATTTACCCAATATTTATCACTAATAAATACACATTTGTGTTATAAATATGATTGTATATACTAGAACAAGAATTCAGTGCCGAACGTTTTTAATTTCTTACAGATGGCTCGAACGCAAAAAAATAAGGCAACTGCTCTTCACTTAGGTATTCTCAAAGCCCGATTGGCTAAATTGAGACGTGAACTGATTACTCCCAAAGGCGGCGGCGGTGCAACTGGTGAAGGTAAGAATACAATCTACAGAGTAAGTATTTAACACCATGAAAGGTATAATATGTCAATGTAAGGTACTGAAAGGCTTTAATAAAACAAGTGACCACTTGCCAATAACTCGATAGGATATTCAACATTCACTATTTACTTATGAATTAAGCGAAGCTTATGCTTTTAGTATCTACACTAAAAGCATTAGCTGGTTCTACTATTACAGAATCTCTTACTTTTTTCTCCGATATGAGCTGCTTTAGTTCCTTGTAGAATCATACATCTCTGTCAACAACTGGCATAAGCACCCTTGGGGTTAAACTTAAAAAGAGTAGTCTTCGTATTGAGTAAATAAGTTTTATTTAGCTAGTTTAAAACCATGCTGAGCTTTCAATGCATGGCCAGAAGGTAGCAGGCATGAGGGTATGGTGCATCATTTAGCTTCAAAAACAGCATATTTAAGAAAAAGTGCCTTTTGTATGGCATCATCGATATTTAATAAAAATCCACAAGACATCCGATCTGTACAAGAAATTCATATTTTTAGAGATAAATTAAATGAGAAATTGATAAAAAAAGCATACTATTCCTATATTCGTATACTATAAAAATGTTTCTAGAGGACAAAACTATCAAAAGCTGACATTTTAATTTTAATAAGTATTCCTATGATTAACATTGACTTAATTTTCTATATGTACTTTTTTCTATTTATTGTAAATTTTTTGTGTTACAATATTAGCATTATATAATATGTTTCTGTAAACCCCTAGGGGTAGATACTAGCGAACTACTATGTTATTTAAGATCTTTACTTTTACCTAGTTTCACAGACTAATAAATCATTCATTCATAATAATTTTAGTGAATCCTGTCTATTGCATTATTTATGGTCACATATTAAAAGAAATTGTGGTAGATAGTACTCTTAACTTTTGTGTTAGTTATATTTTATGAAGGTTCAAAAAGCCCCAAGGTTGTCCCACATAATGTTAATCTCCTATTTATCCTTGTGTGATGTCTGGCATAAACTTATTTCAGGTTTTGACGTTGCCAAGACTGGTGATGCCCGTATTGGGTTTGTGGGCTTTCCATCAGTGGGCAAATCTACCCTACTGTCCAATCTAGCTGGCGTGTACTCAGAAGTGGCAGCATATGAGTTCACAACACTCACTACTGTGCCTGGCTGTATTAAATATAAGGGCGCTAAAATACAGGTAACATTTGGATTAATTTACTACTAGCTGTTCTCCGCGAGTTCACCCGCATAGTTTCCCATTTTACTATCAAGATAATCCAATGAAGAACTACTTATCTTGAAGTCAGTTAAAAAGTATATGTCCTTTCCCGGTGTCTAATCTACCTGTATACCAAAAAGCGAGACAGACAGACAGGGTTACTTTCGCATTTATAATATTAGTTAGGATAAAAAAATAAACAGCTTCAAGATAATGAATATGTAGGTGGAGTGGGTGGTACAAAAACTAATTCAAATTATTTATTCATAAAACAAACGCTACAATGCAGTCAATGTAAATAAAATTACATAAAAAAATGCAATTAGATCACCCAAGTGCAATTAAATAAATTGCAATTAAATTACAATAAAATATCCAATTTTAAATTGTCGTCAATTTTGTAAAAAAAAAACTGCTCTAGCAGCTAGCCTCTCAGCTTGTTCTTCAAAACGGAGGTACCATAGGCAACTGAAGGTTTCTAATAGCTTGCCTATATAGCTTTAATTGTTTATAACCTTATTCTTTGATCTAAACTTAAGCAAATCATCACTGATTGACTTAAGCGTTTGAACCTTGGTTGTAAAACTAAACACACATCATAAAATGAGTATGGACGTGCAAGGTGTCTGAGCTTTTTCAGCTTGACTTGACTGATTTCAACATGTAACTGTTTGTAAGAAACAATACTACAGGCTACAGTCACTGGCAAGCAATTGAACCAATGATGAATGTAATGATACATTTTATGGGAAAAAAGCGAATTTTATTGTGAAAAATCAGATAACATATTAATAAAAACCTGTATGGTACCTGCCAGCGGGTCTTTTGAGAGTTTATTTTCTTAAAGCTTTATAACTAGACATCTTATATATAAAAGAAAGTCGTGTTAGTTACACTACTTATAACTCAAGTACGACTGAACCAATGTGTTTGAAAATTGGTGGGAAACAGCTTAGCACCAGAAGACAGACATAGGATACTTATTAGCCTGAAAAAAAAACCCGTAGGACAAGTAACGTTTATACTGTATTATATATGGGAAAGTGTTTTTTTTATAAACAGACATAATGCGGTAGAATAAGCGGGCAAAGCTAGTTGTTTATACCAGTGTCATATTATGTTTAATAAACACAAATATAGATATAATCTTATAGTCCAAGGACACATTTATGTATTAGTCTATATACATTACATATTACTAAACTACAATGACTATATCTTTAATTTTGATAAGCAAGATATATAATGTGATCACTGCAACATCCATTAATTCTAATTAATATTTGTAGCCCAAGAAAGCTAATTAGTGTGCATATTATTTTATCTGTCGGTACATACATATATGTTTGTTTGAAATTTATTACGCGGGTACGGTTGTATTTTTCAACCAACTTAGATCAGAGTTCTATGTTTTTTGTCTTAGCAGAACAATTCGATTTTATGTTATGATTACTTGCCCTAGAATATTGCTTATGCTTCAGTTCAGGCTTAAAATCAAACTGTTTACAGCTGCTAGATTTGCCCGGTATTATCGAAGGCGCGAAGGACGGCAAGGGTCGAGGTCGTCAAGTGATAGCCGTGGCACGTACCTGCAGCCTCATATTCATAGTGCTGGACGTACTGAAGCCGCTTCAGCATAAAAAGCTGTTGGAACACGAGTTGGAAGGCTTCGGGCTGCGGTTAAACAAACAACCGCCAAATATAAACTTCAGGAGAAAAGACAAGGGTGGCATCAATTTGAATGTGACGGTAAGTTTTAAAGCTTTATGTTCGGAGGATAGCTGAATTCTCAAAACATTATTTATTACACATGCTTTATTAGGAAAACTCAGGATTACAATACTATATAAAAAAATACATATCATTATCGTTGGCAGCCTCCTATATCCCTCTATGCCATATGCCTTGGTCCTGAGAAAGACGTAAGTGATGGGAGGACTAAACATAAACAGGGAGAAATCAAGTAGTTTAGTATATGGTTCTTAAATTTAATGTATTTGTTGGTACTGTGATACAGCGAGCATTATCGGTTAGGGTGAACTAAGACGAAAGGAAGTCACTGTACCTATCATTACGATCAACATTAATTATGAGACAGACCAATAAACTCTATAATCAAGAAAAAATGAAAATATATGAACTTAACAGATTTTGTTTTCTGAATGTGGTGAAGGTGGTCCCATAATGAAAGTGGTTCATAGTGTTGAATAGTGATCTCTTTTCGACCCGCTATATGTTTATTTTAATTAGTAAATTTGCATTTAATTTGATTCCAGTGCCCGCAATCAGAACTAGACAACGAAACTGTGAAGACGATCCTTTCTGAATACAAGATCCACAACGCTGACATCACGCTGCGGTACGACGCGACCAGCGACGATCTAATAGACGTCATTGAAGGAAACCGTGTCTATGTGCCCTGCATATACCTGCTTAACAAGATCGGTAAGACTTCATTTATACTAGTAGATCCTCCAGCTCGCCACCTCGCGACCTCGATATAAGATAAGATAAATATTTATACTTAAAAACGTCCTACATAAATCGTGATATTAGAGGCCCCACCCTGAGCACAAGGCCCGTGTTGTGGAAGAAATGGCTTACGATAGATTCAATAAACAAAACTAGTATCTGTATCCTGGGTGTACGTGTCAGTACGTGTACGTTTGTTGAGATAATCACAGAAATCAGCTGCATAATTATTATAATTATATTAATTACAAATGTTGTAAAAAAAACGACATCAGCTTGACAGTTTTTTATTTTTCTATACATCTAATAGCCGATTTGAAAAAAAAAACCAAATATTTATAAAATTGGCTTCTAAATGGTATCTCTTTTTTGTAAAAAATACACAATTCAGATCTCTAACCATTCTGTGCAAAAAAAAAACAATTTGATCCGTCTCTCAGTTGCCAACGAGAAGAAGGACAAAGAAATCAATAAACACACTTTCGCAATTATAATATGTGTAATCCCACAAAAGTTATTTATCATGAATTTATTTATTATTCATATAAGTTATAGTGTATGTATCTATAATAAGAAATAAGTCATTCATACTCATGTAAATTCCTCCCACTTACAGACCAAATCAGCATAGAGGAACTGGATGTGATTTACAAGATACCCCACTGCGTGCCCATATCGGCACATCACAGGTGGAATTTCGACGATTTGCTGGAGAAAATGTGGGAGTACCTCAAACTGATCAGAATATACACCAAGCCTAAAGGACAACTGCCTGATTACAACTCACCAGTGGTCCTGCACGCTGATAGAACTACCGTGGAAGACTTCTGTAATAAACTGCATCGATCCATTGTGAAGGAGTTTAAAATGTGAGTCGCTATTTTATTAATAACTAGCTGACCCCTCGGACTTCGTACCGCCTAACAGTTATTTATATTTCTCACCTTTTAAACCTTCCATGGAGCACAACAAACATTTCAAGACCAAAATCAGCTAAATGGGCCCAGCCGTTCTCGAGTTTTTGCGAGACAAATGAACAGCAATTGATTTTTATATGTAAGAAGAAAAAGGAGATGACTCAAATCGATCTGTTGCACTGACTAAATATATTAAAACTATAACCGTCCTTTTGTCACAGAAGAAGGATTATTTCGAATCCATCAATGATTAAAAATTAAAAAAAAAATTGTTATGTCAGTTCAGCCGTGTCCCAGCAATCAGGAAATCAACATATAAAAAATATTGGTCTGACCTACTTTTTAAAAAGTCAGTCCAAAGAAATAGCATCTAAAATCGCTGCTTTTTTTATAAAACAGTTCTCTGATTACTTTAATTTAACTAGACTGATTTGCAAATTTTTTTGTTGTCTACTAGAGTGAATACTTATTAGGAAACCGCTAAATACAACCAGTAAGGTCTATGACAATCTTCGGATGGAGACAAATCCAATGGTCCAGTATAGACTGTAGAAGGTCATAAAGTGTTAGATATACATAAAAAAATAGCCTTTGTTCTCTGATAATATTACAGTTTATAAAGTAATGCTAACCACCAGCCTCAGTTGAGTGTCAGGTTGTCCTCTCGGACATAGGCCTCCTTTAGTTTGTCACCATCTGCTTCTATCTTGGGCTAATCTATGCAATTCTTTTCGAGAATCATCCTCCCACCTGTTAATTTGTCTTCCTCTAGCTCTTTTCCCGTCTCTAGGATACCAAACTGTGACATCTTTAGTCCATTTATCTTTTTTTTGGTCTTGTAATTTGGCCTGTCCATCGCCATTTTAATCTTTTTATTTTTCTTGAGACATCATTTATAATAATTGATATAAAAAATTATTATTTAATTTCAGTGCGTTAGTATGGGGCTCGTCAGTAAAGCATCAGCCGCAGAAGGTGGGGATCGAACACGTGCTGGCAGACGAAGACGTCGTGCAAATCGTCAAGAAAGTGTAGTGTCTATCAACAAAAACACATAAAGACCATTATTTTCTTCTATATGAAATATTGTGTTATGGCGAAATTTTGAAATTGTGCTTGACAGGTTGGTAAATGGTTAATTGTATTCGAAAATTGTAAATTGTATTCGAAAATTGTAAATTGTATTCGAAAATTGTAAATTTACATGCATTTACACAAGTCTATATTGACACTACAAATATACTTGCAATAAGTTTGGGTCTGTTAGCCTGTTATAAGGAATGGTTTTGAAATTGCATTGCGTCATAATTGTCGTTATTTACAGATTTGGTAGTCTGGGGCCCAAGTTTATTATTCTATTGTTATTCTGACCTATTCTATATCAAAACGACCATAATGAATTAAGAACAATTCTGAAACAATTTAAATAACAGACATGGCTATTCTATACAAGAAAATTTGCTACTTACATAGACGATTTATCGCTAAAATGCTAACTGTTCGTTACTTCGCTGTGACACTGTAATAAAACATCTTCATATATAATATTTAGCTAATAATTTTGTATAGAAAAAAATAAATAAATTTTTGAACACATAAAAGGATTAGGATTTGTGATGATAATGATAAAAATTGCGTTGTTGATTAGAAATAATTATAAAACTACTTGCAAACGAAAAAATAAGCTCATTAAGTAAAGATATCAGTGTTATAAAATGTTTGACAATACTTAAAAAAAAATAGCCTTTATAATATATAATATACTTAAGAGTGTCTACTTATTGTAGTGAACCCGTCGTAGAACAAGTTATGCATAATTCTATAAAAAAAAATTGCGTTCTCCATACAACTTGACCGATCACGTGATCAACTTTTGTTTGGAGAACCTAGTTTTTGTTTTTTTTTTTAATTTTGCAAAATTTTGTTCTACAATCGGTTCAGTTTGATGACTAACAACCTTGAGTATTGTCACACCTTTCTGTTACACCTTGTATAATACGTCATGTTAAATATACCAATGAAATTAAGGCTGGAAATGGTTGTTTTGGGCCTAGACTAGTTTTTTTTTTATAATTAAAAGCACGTTTGCCTAGAAAAACAGATTTACAAGCAATTTAAAAAGATCGAGTTCATAGCTATCGGGAAATAGAGAACTCTGCAGCGAATTCCACAACCTAGCTGTACGCACAATAAAAGTAGACGCTAAGCATTTAGTGTGAGTTATGTACCGATGGCGTCTTGCAGTATCTATACTTGTCCGATTGTAGAAATGGGATAGGGGGATTAAAATTAAATTTGACTTGCCGTTTGGCGCAGTTGGTAGCAAACCTGCCTTCTGCGCCGCTCGTCCCGGGTTCGATCCCCGGACAGAATAAACATTTGTGTGCATGAACATGTCTGTTTGACCTGTGTCTGGGTGTTTATTATATTATAAGTATGTATTTATGTATATAAGTATGTATATCAGTCATCAGGTTACCATAGCACAGGCTTTGCCTAGTTTGGGACTTGAAGACCTTTGTGTGGATGTTGTCCCATATTATTATAATTATGTACTTATTTCGAAGGCACACTACTTGTAACCAACGTCGTACAATAGGTACTCGCAGCCGCACTGCGAGCTAGCCTAGCAACTATTGTTCTTAGGAGTGGTGGAATATTGTTGAAATTAATTATTTGAGTTTAAAAGAAAATTAGTGTAAAACGAGCTGCGTATGTGCATGACATTTTTAGATTTGTGCTTCCACCCGTGGTCGAGATATTTAAACAAATATATATTCCGCTGGATGAATCCCACAGCGGCGCGTTTTAGTTCTAAAGGACGCGCGACAAAACGTAGATTATGCCATTTTCTTTATAAATGATTGTGCCTGAAAAAAACTAGATTTGTGCGTGTCAAGACTCCGGAGATATTCAGTTTCCGCAAGGCACAAGCTATAGCGCTTGCCTACGAATATACAAAGACACAGAATACGTCAAGTTAGTGTTAAAAACCTCTGAACTATTTATAAGTCAAAACGACCATTTTGGCACAATGTAATAAAATTGTAATTCTAACACAATGTATATGACAAACTTAGGCCCTTGCGCGTTTTCAGCCTAATATAAACTATCCCTTACTGATGACTTCACTTATTTTCTATTGTTTTTGTTAGGTATAATAAGTTTTATCAGTTTCAATCAAATGACACATGTATTGTGTTCTAATTAAATTCTAAAACAATTATCCGTCACGTAATTCACCCTGCGCAAACTTTATTGTTTAGTAAACATGTAATAAATATATGCATACATGAATTTAATTTAGTATATTCTTACATATTAACTAGTTTTTTTTTTTTAACAAAATGGCGGTTAACAATGTTAAATTTGATGAAGTTTGGGAAGTTTTTCGTATGTTAATATCATGTTGTACAGAATGCTCATTACATCATATGTAAAAATAATTGTTTAGAGTTTTATTTCTATAAACATAATCGAATTATTTCTACACTTCTTAACCGAGCGAGTGAAGCGTGTTTCGAGTCTGGCAATTTTTTCTTTGGTCTGTATAATATATAGAGGTCGGTGTACAAATTATACGATTTTTTAGAATTGCAGTGACATTGCAATACTACCTTAAATCAAAGAATATGAGAGATATAGGTTACCGTCAACAGTGGCATCCTTACTTTCCATAAGCAACTTCACCTATCATTCCCTTAATTCGTTTCTACCAAATATTTTTTGACGTGACAACGTCTTATAATTCGATGGAGCCGGCTGAACGCACGAAAAAACATGACTCATGCGTTATCTCGCTCTGGGCGTTCCATTTAAGGCTTAAAGTGCAAGCGAGAGCGCTGAACGAGCTACAAAGAGGCACAATCGGCCTCCGCGTTCGACATCTGTCTCTCTCCTTCTTGAGTGAGCGATGCGTCCGCGTGGACAGCTGCTACACAATAATACATTTACATGTTTTCGTCAAGTATGAAGTGCAGTGAAAAGTAAATGTGGTGAATTGTCTATCAAACAAATAATATTTTCTTACAAAAATGAAACCATTCCATTTGTATTTTCTTGAGACGTTGTTACGTACAACTATCCTCAGTTAACAGACAACCGATTTTTCTACCTGTGACTTTTGGTGCAATCTTAGATATATTGGTAGATACTATGATAATTTGCGGTATCAAAAAAAGATTCTAGCTGGTAACTCCGTTACCTGTCAAGAAATGTGATTTTAATTTCATATGGTCAATTCTTCTCGCGGCGCTATTGAAATAATTTTTATATTTTACACAGAAAACTAAAGTTCTGGTACGTGGTATATATTGAATTAGATAGAATATATCCTCATATGATTTTGTTGTAATGATTCAATGCAATGTAACATTTATTTCTTAAGTTATGGGAAAAGGTAATGTTGTTCTTAGTTCGGTAAAGTTGCCTCTGCAAGCACGAATGCAACTTTACCTGCAGTTAGGGTTGTCAAAGTAAATACGCTTAAAATTAAAAGGGGTATGTAGCTAATTGATGGAGTCAGGCGTTACTTTGCAGAAATCCATTTATAATAAGATGGTACATACAAAATATTTAGTGTTTTTCCGCCTCGTCGAACGAACGAGGCGGAAAAACACTAAATATAAACAATTTAATGAATTGGGATAGTATAAACCAATGTATAGATACAAACAAAATGGTTGACGTGTTTAATCATTATGTTCTATCTCTGATAGATTGTCACGCTCCTGTCAAGACTGTTAGAATAAAAGATCGCTCATATCCTTGGATTACTGATACTGTTAAACTGATGATGAGGCTGCGAGATGAGGCTGCTGCAGATTATAATAGATGTAAAACAGAAACAAAAAAAGAATATTATAAATCTCTTAAATCATTAGTAAATAAAGCTCTCATTAATGAAAAAAAATCGTACTTTGAACATAAAATTAATTGTAATATAAAAAATCCAAAAACTCTTTGGAGAAATCTCAAGAACACGTTATTGCCAAAAATTGACAATGACTTACCAGTACTTTTCAATGACCCTAATGTAATTAATTCTAACTTTTTAAATATTCCTGGTATCGGAGACGCATCATTTTCACTTTTGACATTTTTTGAACATCACAGGTTCAGTGATGCAGTATTTCATATTGAACCAGTTGGCTTAGAGAGACTCCTTAGCATTATTAGAAGCCTTAAGTCTAATGCCGAAGGTTATGATGCCATAAACTTAAATATGCTAGTGTTAACTTTGCCTGACAGTATAGACAGCATTTTAGCTCTCATGAATTCCTCAATTATTAATTGCACGTTTCCCGATTTGTGGAAAATTGCTATAGTTCGTCCTTTACCGAAAATTGCTGATCCTACTGACTTAAAGGACCTCCGACCGATTAGTATATTGCCCTGTTTATCGAAAATATTAGAAAAAGCTGTTTGCATGCAGTTAACTAACTACTTGGAAAAGCATAAAATTTTACCGGTATTTCAATCAGGTTTCCGCAAAGGTCGCAGTACCACGAGCGCCCTGCTCGACGTCACTGACAATATAATTTGTGCTCAAGACAAAGGCATGTGCACTATACTGGTGTTGTTAGATTTTTCTAGGGCATTTGATTCCTTAAATATTAATCTTTTACTTTCCAAGCTCAGTTACTATGGATTTGACGCTGCGGCCTTGCGTTGGTTTGACAGTTATCTCAGTAATCGACACCAGTATGTGAGGGTCTCTCGCAGTGATGGTTCTTCAGCAGTCTCTGATAAACTAGCTGTTAACCGAGGAGTTCCACAGGGATCAATACTGGGACCTATCTTATTTATCTTATACTCAGCGGACATCATATCGTCTATAAAGCACAGTAGATTTCATATATATGCCGATGATACGCAGATATATATTTCATGCAAACCAAGTGATATTGATGAGACTATAATTAAGTTAAATAGTGATCTAGCTGATATTGCTGCGTGGTCTGCAAGCAACTGTCTGTTACTGAATCCTTTAAAATCCAAGTATATTATCTTTGGTGGTAAGCATCAACTAGCTAGATTGAATCCATCGAAATGTGTTATGTTAATGGGTAAGCCTGTCGAACGTGTCTATGAAGCTCGCAATCTAGGACTAATTATGGACAGTGGACTTCGTTATGAAAACCATGTGGGTGATTGTATGAGAAATTGCTTTTATAGGCTAAAAATTTTGTATAGGATGAGACCTTATCTGTCGACAGTTCTGCGGGTACAGCTTACTGAGTCTTTAGTTTTATCCAAGCTTAACTATATGGACACTGTCATTCACCCGCGGTTGCTTGCAAAAACCAAAAGAGTTATGCAGAGGGTTCAAAACGCATGTGCTCGTTTTTGTTTTTCGATCCCACCGAGATCCCACGTCACTCCTTTTCTCAACAAGTACGCTCTTCTCAAAATGATGCATCGCCGCAAGTTTCATCTGGCTTGCCTCCTTTTTGGGGTAATAAAACATAAAGAGCCTTCATATTTGTATGAGAAATTTAAGTGGAAACCGAGTCGCCACTCTCTTGAGTCCCGCGCATGTACTTTGCAGCTCCTCACAGAGAGACACGCTACTGCTGCTTTTAGGGGTAGCTTCCGCTATGCTGCGTCGAAATGCTGGAATAATATCCCACCACCGATACGGAACCTGCAATGTCTGAACAACTTTAGAAATAAACTTAAGAAATTTATATTCCTACACCAAAAAAATGAAGAACTGTTAGTTAATGACACAAGTGCAATTTAAAATTATGTGTAATGAAATGTAACACTTATCTTCTAAATTTTAAATTTGCCTTCAAAGTGTTGACTTAAATCACTCTTTTTATATATACGAAAAGTATTAAACGTTATCTCTATTTTATTGTTCTCGTCTGTTTGTTGGTCATAAAATATTTGTCAAATTTGTTGTAATAAATTTTTTCAAAGATAGTCTCATGATACTATATTTTTACATAAGTTTATATTCGACTCTTTGTTTTAATCCTTGTTAAAATGTTGTGTGAGTTTTATATATGATTATTAATTTTAATATTGTGTACCTACATTTTTTACATATTTACATAATAATGTGCCTACTGAATGTGACGTGCGTGACGTCACCACCCGGCTCCAACGGAAGATCAGCGCTGGTTGTTTCAACCAGCATTATGTTGAGTTGGGACCGGTTTGTGACAGAAAACATTAAGTTGTAATTTCAGTCTGACTATAAATTCTGTAATCGAGTTTGTTTTCTGTTTCAAATAAATATTTTTCTTTCTTTCTTTTCTTTCAAATATTTTGTATGTACCATCTTATTGGGTATGTAGCTACCTAATTATTAAGAAATTAGGTTTGATAACTTTCGTAAAAACTATTAGCCACCTACAGGTTTTGGCAACATGAGTATTTATAAGTATTTATCATATTTAACAATATCAGTATTGACAACCCTGACGACATCAACCTGTTTCTATGAAAAAATCTTTTTTTTTGGGTAACTTTACCTTAGTGTTGGTTGCACAATTCTTAATTGAATTAGAATTTTCCAGAGTAGGTACTTAGAAATTGTTTATATCGCAAAAGATGTAAAGAAGCTGCAATGATTTGTTTGTAGTGTGTTCGTATTGTAAGTAAACTGTAGACATGGTAAAGTTACCAAAAACGTGTCAACTTTACCTAGGTACTACACATTTTCAGATAGTATTTTAAAGATTCTATGCAAGTTTTATCAAAATCCAATCGCTGAACCAATACATAAAGATCTTCTTAACAGAATGTATCTATTAAATAAAACCTTTCTAATATGGTAATGTTGCCACAGTTGACTGTAATATATGGGGAATGGCTAATAAAATGTGCAGGGTGTACAATAAAGCAGATTTACTTTAATAAATACAGCACGGTTTTAGGGTGAAGCTACGAAGCTCCTGGGTAGGTTAAACTACTACAACAATTCAAGACGTTGCTAGATTTTTCCTGTGAATCAATGTATTATTGTTTACCCTATTTACTAGTATGACTATGAGATGCAAAAGAAAACTGGAGCGGAATCTAGTAAAGTCTTTACGACTTTACTGGGATATCACGACGACTTAAGCACGACGATCCTTTCCAAGGTCATTTCTTGATATTTACTACGTTATTTATTACGAGTAGTAGTAATATAACTTAATAATTATTAGCGCTGGCAAATATACTAATCGTAGGACGCTAAAGTTTATAACGCAAAGGAAAGTTTGAACTAAAGACGAAACATGGCAACCCGTTCGTTCTAGATCTTTGGATTGAATGTTTTAATCCGTAGACGGATTTTTTTTCGGTTTCTCCAGTGTGATTCTTGAAGGATTGATGAGTAATATGTTTAATAATGGTGATTTATTTGACAATAATGACTTTTTAAGTGCGCAAGAGATGTAAAGGCGGAGGTGGTTTTTGTGTTCGCGGAAATCTACCACGATGACTAATCACTTGATATTTGACTCTCTAACTTGAAAATAATAATTCATTATTTTTAACGCTGGCAAATATACAAATCTTAAGGTGCCACATATCGAAAAACGAGATATTATTGTTTTATTTACTGGTAATACTCTCAACAGCTGTTTATTGTTTACTCTAGCTCTCAACAGCTATTTATTCTTATAATTATTCAGACTTTTGTTGTTACACGGGTTAAGTCGATGTGCTTTTGTTTTGTAAAAATATACGTTGATATATCGTTTTGGTTGTTACTAAAAGTTGATGTCTAAATTCATCATAGTCGCAGCGAATGTCTCAGAATGACCTCGTTTGAAGCTTTAGATAAGGAACAGGAAAAATGTTTATCTATGTATTTGTATGTATAGTACAATAATTAACCGGTGAACAAACCGGTCTATGCTTCAAGTTCACGTTCGAGTGACAAATTGTAACCAGATTTGTTGTCTATTTTATTTGTTTGCATGTTGTTAGTATATTATTATGTTTATATCTGTACTACGTTGATGCCTACTTGTGTGCTGCCATTAATACCGTTACTAGGTCGGTACTTTCTGAGTTATCTAATTTAATTCAAAATTATTAACTTTTATCCCTGGCTTTGATCGCGGCGACCGATCAAGAAATTTCGTAACAAAAATAAGCCTAACACCCCCCACTCCGACCGGCACAGCGCAGCGGTGCGGCGTTGAAAGCCGTGCATCATCTAACGTCGTTTCAGTTCAGCATACTTCAGAACGGTGTTTGTGTGCGTGCGACTAGACGTATGCGTATGCAATAGCTTTACCGCGGCAGTCCCTGAGTGCCACACTTTTTTTTTATAAATTATTTTTTGACCATAAAACCACTCATAAAATTAAAACACTAGAAATACTAGATATGATGAAATTAAAAAAAACTAACTGATAACATATTTATGTTGTTGACCGAGCGAGCGAAGTGTCTCTGTTTCGGGTTCGCCAAACTTTTTCTTTCGTCTGTCATTAGGTATGCTTGTCTCCTGAAATTACGTAGGTAAGACAGTAGGGCGCGAGTTGAAAACAATGCAAGTAAACTTGGTTTCATTTTGACATCTTAAAGCGACGAATTGTTAAAACGAAATCCGAGTTTCATTGGCCTTGTTTTTTCACCTCTCTCATCCATAACTCTAGTCGATAATTGGTTTGGCCGTTGTTTCCGAACCATTTTGATAAAACTTGGTGTTAATGCTTACTCAAAGATCGCTACTTTCGAATTTTAGCAGTCAGAGATGTTTAATTTTAATTTTTTCCCAAAGAGATGTGATTTTTTATTTTATGGCCGATTTTATTATATTTGGAGAAGATATGCAGAACATATACCATATAATATAATTACTGATAATAAAAAAAAACTCAATTAATTGTCGTTTTTAATATATAGTTGCAATAAATATCATGGTCACGAGGTCGATTTTGTGCTCATTCGTGACATAACACGTACGTACGTATATTGTATTTATAGCCGGATAATGTTAGTATAAAATCAAGACTTTAAAACTACGTCAACCACAACAGTAGGTAAGAACGAGTATGCTTGTTTTGAAATTCCCTTGGCATATTTTTTTTTTCAGAAATTACGAGCTTCAATAGAGCGCGATGTGCAATGTATCAGCTCGGAAGTATGTCATTCACTAGGATTAGATGTCACAAAGCCTGCAATGGAGCTTATTTTAGACGTATTTTTTCATAAAATTGCCCTATACGCAGATGATTTGGAAAGATTTGCTAAGTAAGAAGTTTTATACTAGTTATTACCTTTATTTCCTATATAGTTTAATGTATATATATAAGACCACATTTTTGACATGAACAAACACAACCATACTAGTAACGTACCATCGATGTAGCGAGTCACCCCTTGCCATTGTTCCTCAGAGTCGCCTCCAAATCAAGAGCGTGGTGAGGAAGTGTCCCTTCTTTAGCGGTATTATTACATATTTTCTGCTTACATGTTGTCAAAATTATATGAAGAACACATCTGTAGTTTTATAAATAAGTCTCGTCTCGAATACGAGTAGGTACTTATACATTTTTTACAAATTTATGATACTTATCTTTATATGCAAAAAAAAACATAGGAATCTCATTTTCTTTCAGGCATGCTAAACGTTCTATGATTACCAGCGATGACTGTCGCCTTCTGACGCGCAGGAACAATACCTTGGTAAGAAAAGGTGGTTAGAACTAGTTAGAAGTAAAGTGACATAAAAAAAATCCCAACACTAAAAAAATAAACCTGTCAAAGAGTGAAACCAATGCAACCAGTATAGCCAATAAATATAGCAAATAAAGATAAAACCAGTGACACCTTGCACATAGATTAACGAGAGTCACAAAAAGTTCGACATACATAGGTAGTAGGTAGGTACTTACTTACAAATATATACACTCGTAAACATTACCTTCCTTTCGGGTGAGTAAAATGAGGACCTTCCTAAAAGACCTTCACTTGTTTATTGGTTGGTTGTGTCAAAAAACGTATAAATGCTTGTTACTTGTACCTATACTCATAATAGTTAGCTTTGCTTGACTGGCGCTGGCAATCGTTCAGGGCCGAGTGATTGCGGAAATTAAGTAAAACTGCTTTTCATTTAGGTAGGTACGAGCATGCTATTTTTTAATTGACTTAAAAAAAAGCAGAGGTTTGTAATTCGTCGGAATCTTTTTTTGTGCGGTCCTAATGTCTCACGAGATTATGAATCGTTTAGAAAAATTATTTCTTTTGTTTCGAAAATTGTTCAAGAAATAAGTACCTACTTTTTAGTTTCCATAGAAATTTTATCAAAACAGCCCAGTAGTTTGGTTTTTAAATATAAATAACCCGAAAAATTGTATCAGCGCCTGTAGAATGGAAGTCGGTTCGATAATCTTTTAAGATTTGTTTCACTATGTTTTAGACGACTCATATTACCTCGTTGAAGATACCAGGATCGACTTCTAAAGAAGCTGTGAAGCGCCGTCGCACTGCCATCGCTGGATCTAGCCCTAAACGTGCTCGAACGCTTGAAAAAACAACGCGAACGTCTGATAGTACCGTGCGAACTTCTGACAGTACCGTGCGACCTGCTAATAGTACCGTGCGTATTTCTAATAGTACCGGACAAACTTCTGATAGTACCGCGCGAACTTCTGAAATACTCGTTCGACCAAATGAAGAGCCTGAACTAGATGCAGATATTGCTATTGATCTTACTTTTGACTAGAATAATTGTAGCAGTTAATTCATAAGATGTTTTCCGTAGATAAGTTGTTATAATACTATTTTTCTGCGGACAATAAATTATTTGAGTATCTCTTGATTTTTATTTGAAATTCTTAATTATCTATGTTTATATCAGTAGGTAGTTTAAGTATGTATTAAAAAGAAGTATTAGATTTCGATATCCTTGCGGCAAAGTAAGAGGCGGAAACGCTCAGAAGAAATAATGCCTAGTCAAAAAGAGGTTTCGAGCCTCTGGGTTGGTTGTCAGTTTTGGGACCATGATAACTCAACAGAGCCTATAGACCCAGGGAGGGAAACAACGTGATAGTATCTGACTTTGTTGTCAAGAGTAGGCGAGGCAATGTAAGCTCTGGTACTCGTAGTTTTCTAATGGAGATCCCGGAGCCCTTAGAGGTATGTTACGTAGAAGCAAGCCAACGAGAGGGTTTTTGTGGGTAAATCCCACCTAACACTGTTGCATCCTAAAGCAGCTGAGTATCTTGAGAAAATATACCGCCCGTATATGATGCTCTCTAATACAAAAAGTTTATCGGGCGTCGACAAAATATATGAAACAGCTTTGTTTTTCTCGAATTCAGAGTTAGTCTCATAGTGAAAGTTGTTCCTTAGGATGAGTACAGTGAACCCCTTTCGGCTTAGTAAACCCCTAACCGATAGCCCTGTAATAAAATGAACCAGGTATATACATATTTATATTATAAATTATAGGTAATATAAATACCTATGTACCATTATAGTGCCTACTGTATGTACTCAAGTGGTATCTAACTAAATCGGTAAGTAGCTATATAAATATGTATTACGAAACATCATTAAATAATCAGATACCTACTTATAGGCAAATAATTATTTGAGTATAAGTACATACTTAACAAAAGAAAACGTGATCTATTGATTCTCACTGACAAGATATACCTACGTATATAATAATACTATTGAACTAAGTAAGTATAGACAGAGAAGACATCGTCTATAGAACCTGCCATAATCATTGCCATCACGTATTTTTTTCACGCATTAATTTCCTATTTTAGTAAGTGATTCATTCACTTATCCTTGGGCCTTCGTTCTTTTGCTTCACTTGTTCACTTCACTTGGATTCAGTGGTTCACTGGGTTCGGTGCATTGTTATTATCTGGCATAGCGGGAGGTCTTAATAGTCTTGTTTCGTTTTAGTATTGAGCTACGGCTGCGTGGGAGTATTTTTAAATCAGTGTTATTTATTCAACTTACCGGCATATAAGCCTATGTTATTAAATGTGCTACTAATTGTTACCTAAGTTGGTAATCTGAAAATTAAGTCTTATGGTATATTCTGCATAATATTACTGCTGCCCCTACCTACTATCACTTTTTTTTAAGGAGCTTTGATTATTGCTGATGATGGATATCCTGTTGGAACCTCTGTTTTTCAAGATCGAAATAGTACTAAATTATTATTATAAAATATACAGGTGAGTGCTAAATCTGAAAAGGTAAATTATTATGAGTGCAAATAAGTCTTGAACGCACTTATTTTTTTTTATGAATGTGTCTGCTGAACTTCTGTGTATATTTCAGGGTTCTCAATTTTTTTAAGGACATGTCACAAATGAAGTTAACTGATGCAACAGAAATGCAGAGGTATCACAGAAATAGGCAATACGTGGTAAGTAACAGCAGAATATATGTTAATAAATATAATAAATACTTATCAATGATTTTTTTAGATTAAAAAGTATTTTAGAATACCTACTATATCATCTTTGTAAATATGCAATTTCTTTGTAGTTTGTTTTACATTATGCAGTAATTGGTTGCAAGCCTGACACCTATCGTTTTTTGTCACCAATTTTTAATTTACGACTCAGCTTGTTTTTGCTCTACTGAATATCTTGATGATTTGTATCACTCTTTTTACTAGTTCCTACGCAACGTATGTAGTACACGCAGTGTCAAACAGATGGCGCGGAAACACGTTCGGATAAAATAAGAAAATGAACACACCTTACTTAATTTTTTAGAATAGTCATGACAATTTAGTGGAATTTCGTAACATTACATCCAAGCTTACTATTTTTATGACTTTATAAATAATTCAGTTTTCTAAGTTTATTCAAAGGCTTTCGGCCTAAATTTGAGCTTGTATGTCTTATTTTCAAAATCCTTTTAATACTTTTCAGACTACTTACCAAAAATATAGTTAAGTATGGTTATTTGTGAAACCTTAATTCGGTGATACCCCGAGATGGTTTGATGAGAAAAGATTTCCCAATTTTGCATGTAAGCTATTACCTAGGAGAGCAGCCCCTAAAATTCAATATTATCGTTATTTCATAATGACAAAAATAATTTTATAATGCTAAGGCCAATCACGTCTTTTGATCTTTAACTGTGAAAGTAAAAGGGGTGGACAGACATAGGTACAGAGTACAGACAAATGAACAAAACGAAACTATAGGGGCTTCCTTGTAGGCCTGCGGAACCTTAAAACTGGTTTGTTTGTCATCTTCGACATATAAGTATGTACATATTTTTTGCGATTCTTATAAATAACACAATGATGAACTTGATCTATTTCTTTAAATATAACAGTATACAGCAATCTTCATTAATGTTGTGTTCCGCATGTCTGTACCAAATATCATTGAAAATATCATTGTAAAGGCGCTGTAGCAAACTATGTACTCTTTTTCTTAAAGAAAGAGCAAAGTCAATCAAAAAAGTTCTGTAAATTTGGAGAACCCTATGTACCATCGGCATGATTGGTCGAAAACTAAGACCTGTATACGCAAATATGAAATGTTAGGAGACATACAAACACACAAACAACTCTACTGACAGACAAAAAATAATGGCTAGAGCAGAGACGCCTCGCACGCTCGGTCAACTATTAATACGAGCAAATGCCACCCAATTTTAACATGATTCTGAATCTTTAACTAGACGCGCAAATTGCGTGATGAAGGTTTTATTTATGCAATGTCGGTTTTCATTTGTAATATTACTTATGGCTAATTGTAATTGGCGCCGGATCAAATAATGAATACGTGATTACAACATCACGTGACGCTACAATACTAATGTATGGATGGATTTAAATTACACAAAGTAGGTATTTTCTCTTTAAAACACTGAAGAAACGATTTTAATATTTTATATATATATATATACCGTATCTAATAAGTACCTAAATTACTTACATGGTGTAAAAGGCAATATTGATCTATCCTTGATCGAATAAAGATAAATCCTCTTATGCTTAAAATTGCTTCGTCAATAAGCCATTATTTCTCGTATAAAGTAAAGGCTAAAAAAATTGTTATTGTGGGTTATTCCTAAAAGATAGACATATACCATCGCGGGTTTTTGTAAACTTTTTTGTGGTGTAGGTACAATACTGTAGTACATTATTTTGATTTATCTCGTAGGTTTCGGCCAGGCGTTAGCAATGTTTGCAGTGCATCACATTAGAAATCTCTAAAATATCATTGTTACTCTATTATATTATGCATGTATTATAGGTACATAATAAACCTTCCTCTTCAGCTACTAAATCTATCAAAATACCACATCAAAATCCGTTGAGTAGTAAAGATAAGACGACTCTTTATCAAAAAACCAGCTTATAACATTATTTAAAAACATACAATACAAAAAAAAAAACATGCTAGCTTTCTAATGGCAGCCTTATCGGTTAGAGCGATCTCTTCCAGGCAACCATGCACGTACAAGATATCATATAACTAGAGCGGCGTTAGCGAGGTAAACATAATAATATATAATAAACATAACTAGATAGCTAAAAGTACAAGATATAGAACAAATAGAAACACAACGATATACCTATCATTATAAAATAAATACACACAATAAATTTATAAAGGCATTAATTTAGTACCAGTTTATTAAGTATATAATTTAGTACGAGTATATACTCGTATATACTAAAGAAAGAGAAAGGAAAAATTACTGATAAATTACATACAGGATAGTTGGAGTGATAGGTACCTAGTGTGCTATGACTCGATGCTTGAACGAGTTTCAGCGTAGTTTTGAAGACCTAAGCATACGTAGGGACATGATAGAAACGAAACGTCTTTGTTTTATAACGCGTTTGCATTATCAGTAGCCAATGGTTTTATAATAAGCAGTGAAGTTAAAATTCATTGACTCAAGGGTTCATAGACAGTAACTAGATGGCGCTGTTCTACCTTAAAACGCGCAAGCGTTTGTGTCATTCCATTGGTTCGGTTTTAAACCTGAACATTTATGAGATTGTGTTTGAAAATGCTATTAGATTGTTCCGGCATCCTTCTTGGATGACTATTGTTTTATAAACGGCTTGAGATAGCTGTAATAATTCTATAGCAACAGCTAACTGGCTGATAAATGTTTATTTATATATAACATGTCATTATATCAGCCATTCTGATCTATCTGACTAGAATTTAGTGGCATGTAAACCTTACGTTAAGTTATAATCGGAAAAGTTCTATCGGCGCCTGCCTTAATAAAAGTACTCGCAGGTAATATTTTTTTTATAAGAACTTAATTTGTTTCAGGAGGCATATCGTTCATGGCAAAAGTTGACAGCCGCATGGCCTCTGTCTGAAAATGAATCGACTGACGAAGATGAACCCAAGTGAATCAACAGTTTCGGCCACCATCGAAACCTTTGCTTTGTAACTGGTTACTTTCACCGACAAACTACTAAGTCATAGCCATTATAATTGATAACAAAAAAATGTTTGTTATCAAAAGCAAATATTTGATCTTAAAGTAAGTGCTTTGTAAAATTATAATTTAAAAATATTAAACAATATCTCATAAAACAAACAAATAAATATGGCATTCAATTCCTGTAACGAATAATAATAATTAATTAATTAATTTTATCGGAATTACATGATCCATTTTTTATTATTTATAAAATTCATATTACTAAGTCTGCTCGACAAGCTAACCTTTTAGAAAACTTTTAAACGAGGCTAGGGAAGATGCTTCCACGTGTGGCCGCGTAACTTTAAGCGTGTTGAATTGAAGTGAAACAGTATTCCCTAGGTCATTGATTTAATTCTAAAATCAATGTATAGATACAATCATTATAATGTAAGAGAGGTAAGAGTGTTGAAAGAGGTTTTTCTGGTCGTTAGATAAACTTTTTTATGCTAATAATGGTCTGATGGTTCGTTTAGTTACTTATTGTTGCTATTTTTAATAATTATTGCTTAGGTCTCATATAAGTAGTTAAGAATGTGTTTAAAAAAACAATAGTAAAATGTACAAGCGCCTACGGAATAAATCGGTACTTAGGCCGCTATCCCACTGGCGTTTTACGAGCATTGGTGCAGCGTTGGCGCTGCGCAGACGTTGGAGAGACGTGACGTTTCGCTAGGCGATCATTACATCCGATGAAAGCGATACATGATACTATTTGAGGCGAGAACGCGACGTTAACGTTGCGAGGTCGCAAGGCGAACGCTTGCCACTAGAGACTCGCGACGTTGACATTGGCGCTCGGCAGGCGTTGGAGAGACGCTAACGCCCGTAAAACGCCAGTGGGATAAGTCATTTATGAGTAACTGTGTAAAGGGTTATGTTCGGTATTATTTTGTTGAACGTTTATTTATTTTTAAACAGGGCTCTGGACCAGACCTTTATTGAACAATCATTTGGATCGCAACCAACAATGAGAGACCCTTTATAATTTTTGATATATTGTAATAATTAAAAAATAGTTGGTACTGACTTTCATTACGGCAGGCGCTAATAGTTTTCGGTCTACCCGTCTCTGAGAAATCAGGTAGGTAACAAACATTTACCTAGTAAGTAGAAAATATGTACCTACTGAAGTACTTATATGAATGAAGTATGCGTGTAGAATCTTTTATTATTATTAAGTAATTAAGAAATGTTTATTTATTATTTTAGACAAATTTTGACCACACCGCGATCACACCTAGACATTTTATTTGGCGTAGTTTTAAGTGGGTGGGTAAGAGTCCCACATAACCGCTTTCAGCATTTCTCCGCATTAAAAAGTAAGGTTTGTTCTAGGTTAAAGTGAACAGTTATCTTCTAAGACTGCGTGCTATATCTTCGGCCACGTCTCCGGCTACTCGTTGGCGAGTCAGTTGCCAAACGCGGTCCTAAGTTCAATATATTATTATTTAGGGAACAATAATTGAAAGAAGTGTTACTTCAGAAAGCTTATTATAGTGTGGTGATTTTATGAGAGAAGAATTCCCTACGTAGCTAAGTAATCTACATTTTAATAAGGAACCATTTAGGTATTTACTGTTAGTTACACATATTTTAGTGTACAGTTTCTTTATTATTATTGTTACTTGTATTATAGACGTTCGTTAGTGTACTGCATTGTACTTATCTGAATGATTGAACTAAAAATATATACTACAGGGGTCGGCACTCGAAGTGTTACCAATTCAAAATGCTGTAATTTTGTCAATTTTGTTTCTTTTTATTTATAAACTTCAATATATAGAAAAAAATAACATTTAAAATTAAAAAGAAAAAAATATTGTTCGATGTGGCCACCTTTAGCGCGGATAACAGCATCGAGTCTGTCCGAGAAAGCTTCACACGCTGCACGAATGTGGTCTGCTGATATTTAGTTCCATTCTCGGCGAAGTGCAATCTTTAAGGCGTCGACTGTCTCATATTTTTTTGCTGACACTTTGGCCTCTAGAATTGACCATATGGAAAAATCCATTGCTATCAACGTGCAACTGTTTTAACTCCTTAGCTCTTTCTAGGTGAACTGCCTTTTGTTCAAGTGTCAAGTCTTGCACTTTTTGTATTTTGTAAGGCTTCAGTTGTAGTTAATTTTTAATATGCGTCCTATGCTCCGGGCAGATACATTAAGACTTTTCGCCAATTTAACTGCGCTTTGTCGTGGATTTCGTTCAATTCTAGCCTTTACCTTTCGAACCATTTCTGATGATGTTGCTGTTGTTGGATGTCCACCTCCATGGCGTTTCTTGATGCTATCCGTATCATTATCGTGATGGTCCGATACACAAACATTTTATTCAGATGTAAATGTCGTAGCGCATTAACAATGGCTGGTTGCGATTTTCTAGCCAAATACAAAGTAATGACACTGTGGCGTTTGAATTCCATCTGGATAACTTTTTTAGCAGCGACGAAAAACAATGAGCTGCTGTATGTTTAGGAACAATACAATAGACTTACGACTGTGAAAAAATGGGCGCCATATTGTAAACAGTTAGGTTGCTATAGCAACTTAAAGTTGGTAACACTTCGAGTGCCTACCTCTGTATAATAAAAAAAGACATAATACGAGTAATGTAGGTATAGGAGGCTATAATCGGCTAGCGCCTAACTTATAAAATTATTCAAAATTATCTCCAAGTAGCCTGTGTAAGTAACTGGTGGCCTAGTCGATAAACTACTTGCCTCACACGAAAGGGCGGGTTCAATCCCAGGTTCAGGCAAGCACCACTGAGTTTATCACTCATGTGTACCGTGTAGGTACCTTATATAGAATAAAAAGAATAAATTTATTAGAATTAATTACCACTTGACTAAACGGTGAAAGAAAACATAGAGAGAAGACCTGCTTGTCGGAGACGGTTAATAGCGACTTGTGCTAGACGTGTCATCGTTGAAAACACGATCGACTCATTTCATCCCTGATGAATTTCACCGAATGTGAACTAAAGTATAGTTGTATCTTTCCAACAATCAGGTACGCGTGAAAACCCGTCTTCTTAAACAAAATGAATCAAACACGCTAGAAAGCTAACCTTTCTACATAAAATAAGACGGTTAATAGCTTTCTAAGATAAGGGAAGTTCTTGCAATTTAGCCTGCGTGGTGGACTATGGCCTTCACATCCGCCACTGGGTAGACCCGTGCCCAACAGTGGGACGCTATGGATTAATACTTAAAATGCTTAAAGCGCAGATAAATAGGCAAAGCGAATGCACAACAAGTTGACTACGAATCCAGGACGACGCCAAAAAACTCGTTATAACCAAACACAATTACTGAAGAACAAAGACGTGAATAGAGTAGTGTTACTTGACATTCAATTGACAACATTTCAAATTTTTGACCCCTCATTTTTATTATGATAATGGAAAGATAAAGGAAAAATAATATATTCCACGTTTTTATTTTATTTACGTTTTAGAGATTTTTGTAAATATCTAGGTAAAATTCCGAATGATGTTAATCGGAATTTTACTTAGTACTCGTACAAAGCTCGTAATGGTCTCATCAATTATATGTATTTTTGTTGTTTGTTTATTATTTTTATACGAGCTTTGTAGCAAATGTTTTGTATGAAACATCAAAGACCAGGGGCTTCAATAACACCTATTTTTTAAAGTAAATAATATATTCATTAAGTGGAGTTGAATATAAAAAGTATCGGTCGACCTGGGCTTTGAGGACTTCAAGGCCTTCGTGATCTTTAGGGGGAGCACTGAGGAGCGGATAATGTGGAGGAGGTTCAGGCTAATGATACAGATGTAACTTCCACCATACTAGGATCAGATCGACTCACCAAATATTATTTGTGAATCTGGAAATCTTTTTGTTACAGACAGACAAAATAAACAAACACTGTCACAATAAATAAACATAGTCAGAATCACTAAATTCTCACAAAATTATGTTTCTGACATACAGTGTTTCTGACTGAGTGAATTTTATCCACTTTGGCAGATATTTCTTATATTTCAGTTTGTTTGATTTTATAAACCAAAGTACTAGACCAATTTTGATTAAATATATATAAGTATTGCCTCTTATTAACAATAAGGTTTTTTTTAATTAGTCCAAATATCGATGAGAAATTGAGGAAATATTTCAAAAAGATTTTGTGAAATTCCATCAAAAACCTTCTTTTATTTGAAATCTATCGAAATGCATTTAATACCAATAACAGCCTCTCCATGCCACTTCTAACCCAGGTAGTTAATTACTCCTATAACGACAGTTAGAGCATAATGAGATTTTTGCAATTCAGTAGCATTACAGGGGGCTGTTTGTCAACCCCCCGCCCCCCACACTGGTCACTACGGGGGCTAGGAATTATTAGACAGTGATGTTAAACGAATTTCATGTAAAGCATGTGCATAGAGTTTATTATATTTGTAGAATGGATTTGGAAAAAATTGAGTGGGTTTGTAATTTAACCGCTAAAACATGAAAGTTTTAAAGGTGTATTCAACATTATATGAGTAGGGGAGTACTACGAAAGGGTTTTTGAAAATTCACCCCAACAGAAGGTTTAACATTTTGGAACATTTAAATAAGTCAACTCGTGGAAGACCGACATACTTCATTTAAAATTTTACAAATGTACTTATTATGGCGATTCTGTAATTTTAAACTCAAATTTCTTTCATAAATAAAAAGATATTTAATTGATTTGCTTATAAATATGTCAAAATGACATAATAATCATCGGTTCATGAAATAATCTCCACTTTTGTAAAAACGGTGTATATTGACGGATTTAGCTCTCATATAAGGATAAGACCGTTGTGGCAAATTTACCTAGTTAGCGGTACTTTACGTAGTTACTCGTATGTGATAGTGTGTACAAATGCCAGCTTTTTTGCTGCTTAAATTGTGTACTCTAACTCTACTCTCTTATGGAAATACGGTTTTAAATCGTTTATTTTGCGAGATTCAGCATTTCTCATGGCTCACTCATAATGCAAGTTGTTTTTTTCGTTCGCACTGCACGTACCGCTATCTATGTCAATTTATAAGAACTAAAACGGTTTTATTATTTCGTTGTTTGTATTGCTATCCTCGTAGCTATACTGAATTCGTTGCATTTCTTGGTAGCCGGACTTTGCCGATAGACGGTCTTTACCGATAGACGGTCTTTGCCGAGTTGACCTCATTCAACTTTGTTAATGCGAGCAACGCCGCAGGCGACAGCTGTTAGTAAAACATAAATCGGGTGCGGCTGCGTGCAAAAGCCTTTGTTACACTAACCGATAGGTCTTGCAAGTTTACGAATAATATTTAAAACAACACAGCTTTAAACTTTTATGATCCCATTTAGTAATCCAGGAACGATAGAAGTTCCCACAATCCTCATTCAGTATTCTACGTCATAACTTATTAACAAAGTGCCTCCGCAACTTCAGAACCTATCATTTATAATAGAACGTCTGCATAAAAAGCGAATCGTGACTTATTCATACAAAGATACAAACAGCCCACGTCTGTCAAGCAAATCTGTCACTTATAGCCTGGTGGATACCCGCTTTCGCCTTATTAACATTTTATTAGCATTTCCCGTGCGTCATTAGGGTTGAAATTTGAATATCTTTGGATCGGAAATGCACAAATTAAGCGAGTGATCTGTTGCCAGTAATGAGCTGAAAGGTACGTAATGATGGGGACTGGAACAAAACAACACTCTTGCTTACCTCAGCGGGGCGGGGAACGAGGGCTGGGCTAATGTGGAAGAAACTTTTTGCTTTACCAAAAGAAAATAATGGTATATCATCATGATGATGAATTTAGATGATGTTATAGATAACTGTACTTGATTATAAGACTAAAGTGACATAGACAGCGCTACATTATAATTAACTAAGACAGGAGAATGAATTAAGTCTTTAATGGGTACAATTTAAATGCTACCGTAAAAATATTATAATATCTTTTCCTTCACAAATGTATTTAATGCTTTCCAAATATTGTTTGGACAAGCCGGAGCAAAGATATTGCGAATGTTTATATCTATCCTATATAGAGTGTTGTAAAAAAACAAAATCAGCATTCGCATCCTTGGATCTAAAAAAACTTGCATCCGCAACATCTCTGATCCGAAAATTCTTTTGTAACAGATAAGACCGACATACGAGAAAGTTAAGGTATTTTTTTATAACACTCCGTAGATCCTTTGTTGACAATATAACACGTTCAGCGACAGCTTTTAATAAGAGGTCATTTCCATGAATAAAAAGTTGGTAAGCATTGATCCATTTTGGTAGATATTTCGAATTTTCTGGTAGGCACTTAAGACAGCTATAGACCGCCAACTTGTCCATACATAAAGATATAGCTCTTTTGTACCTTTTAAAGTGGTTCGATGCTAGTGTTTTTTTTTCACATAGTTAACACATTATTTACTAGGCTCTACTGTTTTATTTTTTTCTGTCTATTATATCATATTAAAGTTACAAGCTTCTTTAGCAGTCATATTTTTGCGTTGTAACGATGCTTATTAAAAGCCTTTATTATGCAGAATTCAATAACTTTTTTCAATATAATAACATGTGTAGGCCTAAATTACATCATAGTGAAGCAATTGACACCAGTAACAAACAATTACGTTACAATTTAAGGTGTGAAAAGAGGAAGGCCCCGGAATGAAAATTCTATCAGAAACACGAAACCAGTGAAGGGTCGGTGATACTCTTAAACACAAACAGCCTTTAATTACCTATATCATCTTAAGCCTAAAGTCTTCTCCACTCCACGCGAGCGATAGCCCTTATTAATAAGGAACGGTAGCACACAGATACGGACAGACACGCGGACACGGCCACATTTGTAATGATACTAAATAGTTGCGCGCGGTAGGTTCCCTGTAACGAATAATGCGTTCACAACTACACTTTGGACACTGTTCTGCGAGATGCAGCCAGACAACAATTGAAGCTTGACATTACGTTAAAAAAGTGGATATAGGTACTCCTTGTTTCTCGACTGCTTTATAGGAGGGCAATGTTTTTCGATCTTATCTACAGATAGCCATAGTACCTATTCTATAGAATGGAATGGAATGGAATGGAATATAATTGAATGGAGTGGAATATAATATGGTTTATTATACCATAGGTACATACTAGCATATTATAAGCATAGTGGGATATACTGGTTGTATCCCGCGGTACCACTTGTTAAGACACAGTTATCAATTTTTTTTTCATTGTTAAGTATTATAAAACCTTAGTGTGATTGTAAAATAGCGAACGAAAATAAAATTTAAGCGAGGTAAGTCGTAAATTGCTTGAAATGTCTAAGCACGCTTAACTAAACTCGCTACGAATGGCAAATTAACTTGCCACTGTATTTTCGTGTAAATCGGCCTTTACTGTGCTTTAACAGTTACCAAATAAGTAAATGAGTAAGCATTATTTATGCTTGGAGCTATCACGCCATTTTTCTCTAGGCTTGCGTTTCAAGTCAAGTTAGTGGTAGTCTAGTCGGTTAACCCGTTGCCTCACAAGCAAAAGGGCGCGAGTTCAAATCCAGGTTCAGGCATACACATTTACATTTTCATATATAATTACCACATGGCAAAACGGTGAAGAAATCGGCTTGTCGGAGAAGATTAATAACTTTCAAAAAGTGAGGTCCCCAACCCGCAATTTGGCAAGCGTGGTGGACTATGGCCTACACCCCTTTCATAGAGGAGACAGCAGTGGGATGTTCCGGGTGATGCGTAAAGTCTTGCGTTTGACCGTATCTCGCCTGATTAAAGCGCCAATGCGGGTTAAGATGTAAGACGCTTGCCTAGATGAAACCAATTAACTTAATTCGATTTACTTTAAGCAAAAATTATCTAGCCAGTTAATGTGTGTGATAATTATTGATATTGCCGTTTTATAGTTTCGGGCCGTTAGTATTAAATATTTATCACATGCGGCATAAAACGGTCCAGTCAATAAGTCAGAAGCACCTATCTACGTAATGTCTGCGCGACATTTACATATTTTAATGAGCAGACTGGGCCTATCTCAGCTCTACCATGGCTCTACGTGGCTCTACAATTGGCTCTACACTGGCTAGAATTAGAACTAGAGCCTCGTTGCTTGATGAATTTGTGCTGATTTCATTTTTAGCTAGTGATTAATGGTTTTGTTGGAGAAATTGTATTAAAAGGTTTCGAGATGGAGATACCTTTGAACAACAACACTACTTGGGCAATGAAATTTAAGTTTTAAATTTTGTATACAAACTTTGCTTTGGCTATTGAAATGAAGTCGTCTTGACTTGTTCCTAGTGCAGAAATATTGGTAGCTTTTTGCAGATAAAATTGGTAGAGACACAGGCAACTTTGCACCGGGAGCAATCAAAAGCGGTTTTTAACGCATACTTAGCAATATTTACAAAATATTTATTTTTATAAATCAAAGTGTGTGTTCCGGGAGCCTTCCTTGAGAGCCAGTGTATTCCAAACTAGGCATGCTCAATCTAGTATCGGCGATAGTGACGATGACAGTATCGCTGCCTTCCGTGGCCGTCCGAAATTATCATCAAATGCCTAGCTGCGTAGGAACTGAAAAAGTGTGGACATTGTCTACCGCTGTAAACTATAACTCTCCAGTAAACTACAAAGAATAAATTAAATAACGTTTCACACTCATAGCTCCCCGTTAGGATTTGTCCTGTTTCAGGGATGCCATGCAACATACACAAACATCCGTACAACACACCCAGACCTAAAGACAGATATTCGAATTCATCGTTCGAACATGTGTCCCAGCCAGGAATCGAACCCGGGACCGTCGGATCTAGACTACGGCAGTTGTGAAATAGAATAGAATAGAACTATTTTTATATATATTTAAATATAGTATCTACTAGATTTTTTGTGGCTAATTCAGAATTTTTAGATATTGCTCAGATCAAATGTAAAACAAATAAAATCACGATCCAACTAATTGGCGTGTAGGAAGTACCTTTCATACAAAAAAAATAAATATTTTCCAAGCGTTTCAGACGGTTATAGAAAAGTAGGCATCATACAAATTATAATACATTTAAGTTGAGAGTCTCCTCTTTTGTATATCAGTTTAAAAGTATGGATTAAGTATTTAAACTGTTATTTAAATCCTACTTATGTAACAAACGCGAAAGTTTGAAAGAATTGATGTGTGTGTATGTTCGTGAATCTTTCACGCCGAAACTGCTGAACCGATTTGGATATAATTTGGTACGAGATAGCTTAGACCGTCGATTAACACACAGGCTACTTTTTATCCTGTATTAACGCGGGTAACACCGCAGAGCACAGCTAGTTAGAAAATAAATTGGTCATCTAGACTTGTCAAACTTTTATTGTTCTGTTATTTCAGCCCTAACTTTTTGCCTCTTTTCCATCATTTTGATTACTTACACTTTCCTCGCCCTTTTGATGTTCGAAATCTTCTGTCATCTACCGTCGACTGTTAACAAACCCAACTTAAGGCCGGGCCTTCGTCCTAAAACAACACACTATAGGTTTTGATACCCAGGCCTTAATTAGCGATAGTTAACTTAATGAATTCAAAAGTAAAGATAACTTTAATAAGCCTGAATTTGAATAAGGCAATACCACGCAATGTATAATACTGGTCTGGGGCATGTTAAGATATTCGCGGTTTGAATTATTCATTATAATCAGTGCACTTACTGTGTACCGTTTTATTAGAGTTTACATGAAATTGTGTTTAGGTTTTGCGTGTGGTAAGACTGTGGTGGATAGAAAGGCAATCGTAGACCTGAGTTATCTAATGAGGCATCTTAATGTTACCTAACTAACTAGTAAACGCTAAAAACCATGGTAGATATGCAGTTATAAAAGTCAGGTCAGAAGCGTTACACAAATGCAATAGGGTCATTAAATGCCTTTCTTATCTTTTGCTCTTTCTACTCTCATCCTTAAAAAGTTCATCTTCGATCGTCACACTTAATAACTTGGCGATTCAGTACGATGTAGGGGTGTGATATTGTAAATGTGGCTTTGAATTAGCAATTAGGAAAGACTACATAAGAACCACCTTCTTGTGTGGTCGATTCCAATAACATCGACATGATGAAAATACATAGGCAGACATGGGTTTGCGTTTAACCGCGTCTCACCTGATGTAAAAGCCAGGGTGTGGCTTATTCACCTTGCCAAAGTGGCAACCTTAAAACTAGAACTTCCAGGCAACCTTAGGGGATGGAGAATTTTTGCACAAATATGTAGGATGGTTTAATAATGTACAGTTAAGGGTGGGGTATACAATAAGGAATAATTACTAATTAAATATACCTACTTGTACTGAATTATACAATACAAAACATAGACTCACAAAAATATAAGTAAACTTGTATATTTAAATAATGTTTTAATAAACAAGTAAATACTTATATATAATAAGAAAAGTAAATATTTAACAAATGACTTACGTTTGACGACATTTAGACTTTGACTCGATCACACCGAAAAAAAACCTGCAGAATATACAGAACCCTATTAAAAACAACATCGCATTCATAAAAGCTTGCACGGTCATCGACCGCAAAAAACTATTGGCGTTGAATAGAAAAAAATGCGAAAAAAATAGGTTTTTGCGCTTCAAAAAGAGCGCAGATTGTCGCGGTTTCGAACCGGGCGATTCGTGATTAATTCTTGGACGGACGTACGGCGGCCGGACCGCAACGGGCAATCGAAAAATAAAATAACTATCATTCATTTGCTCTACCAGCATGTTTACCGAAGTAGCTTTACTTGCTGAGTCTCTTGCCATGCAAATTAAGACTTATATATGGTTTTATGTAAAGTTAGTGATGAGAAAACGGTTTAGGTACTATGAGGTGCCGTCGGCTCCAAAGGATTGGGCGATGATATGAATTCTATGCGGCGTAGAATTATAAAGTCTATTTATTGATATTGTTTAAGAAGACCAGGTTAGGAAGAAAGGTCCAACTATACTCGTAGTTTAGTTCACATTCAAGTGAACTTCATCAGGTATGAAATGAATCTTTCGTGTCTTCCACGATGACACGTCTCGCACTCATTTATTGAGTGAGATTGAATGCTTTTTTCCCGGGGAAAACCATTTTGTGCTTTTATACAAATCGCTTCACAAATATGAGAATCGAACTCCATCACTCGTATCCCTTTACCACTCGACCTGTCAGCTGCGAAACTTTTTCAATATTTTGTAAATAATTAAGTATGAAACCAAAAAACGTCAATTCCATTCGGCGCCCGACGATACCGGGGCATACAGGATTGATTAAAGTATCATTTCATAAAAACGATTTTAATTATTGTACTGCAATCGTCTGAAATAAAAAAATTACAGAATAAAAGTAGGTATTTAGTTAAATACAGTACTTCGCTTTATTAAAATACTATTATATAGTTTTGCGAACTCTCGACCTCGAAACATGTGTTTGGTAACTTGAAAAAAAGCAGACCTCTTGACCAATTTTCTCATATTCGGAATTCGTATTAGGTTGTGTTCCGTATCTCTGCTAAATATTATTTATATTGGCAGGTAAATGGTGTCCATTAGTCTTCCAGTTCGTCTCTTGAAGAGTGGAGTTAGGCTGACTAAAGAACTTTATTCAGAGTAACACACAACAGAATTACTAACAAATTAAAAAAAAAAAACAAAATCATCTACAAAAAACTCGAAAAAATAGCCACCAACCGCACCTTGTATTTTTAACTCAAATTCAATAACAGAGAGGATCGCTATACTGCTAATTGATAAGGGGAAATCTGTTAATACTCAGAAAGCAGCACAAAAATGCGATGTATTGACACCAGAACAGACTCGTTGGAAAGTCAGGTAGCTTGTCCATTATCACTTGATGCTGTGTTAATACGCCGCAAAGCAACTATCCTATCAGACGTACAGAAATAAATTGGGCATCAGAATAAGCGCCGGTACTGCTTGGTAATTTGGAAGGCGGTATCTGTTTTATTTATCGGGTAAATATAAATTAGGATATTAAATAGAAATAGATTTTACAAACACTTACTAAGTTGCTATGTACAGGTCAGATGTATTTTTAAGCTAGGTATTGCATAGCTTTTAACGCGGGCTTTGAGCGCGGCGACCGAATCAAGAAATTCCGTAACGAAAATAAACATAACACTCATCTAACGTCGTTTCAGTTCGGCAGACTTCGGCACTGTGTTAGTTGTTGCGTGCGACTAGACGTATGCGTATGTAATAGCTTTACCGCGGCAGTCCCCGAGTGCCAAACGTAATTTTTGTAATTAGAAAATAAGAAGTTTGACCGCCTACTACGTTTATCTAAACGTGGTCTCTACTATAACAGCCGCTTACTCGGTTAGTTTTTTTTCCAGGCTGGAATCACCTAATATTTTAAGTACTAATTATGCCTACACTACGTATTAAGCTATTAACTACATAATCTCATTCCTGATTTGTAAGAAATAACTAATGTTTCAAATTCATTATGTATCATATTTCAAAGAAATTCTAACCTACTCGTGGCTCTGTCTCGGTACGATTCGGTTTTATTAAAATCGATCTCGACACCTCGATTGATTTTAATAAAATCTAAGACCAGTGAGCAACTATAGCCGAAAAATTAGAGAATTTAGAAAGTAAATATCTTGCCGAATTGAAGTTCTTGTTCTTTATAGAAGTCGGTTAAAATATCAATGAGAGTATCAATTCAAAACTTGCCGATACTCAAGCCCCCAACATCCCAAGCCTCCACATATGGTATCCGTAAATATAGCTTGTTATAAATTCATTACCGCGCGGGGGTTAGCCGTCGTATATTGACAAACATCGGAAACGCATTGACGCCGCGCAATGTACTTACAAAGAATACATTATCACACTATTAACCGCCGGTTTAATTAGTGGGTAGCAGTTGTTGCGCATTGTGCATGCACATCGCGAATGATGCGGATTTTCTGTTAAATCTTTATCAACATTTTGTTATTTAACACTTTTTACTTTCTGTTATTATCCCCATACACATTATAGATTCGAAAGTGTGTTTCTTGTTTTAATTTACATGTTTGTCCTTCTTTTCCTCAACAGCTGAGTGACAGGTCTACTTGATTTTTTCACAGAAATTTTGTTTGATTTCTTCAAGTGCCTAACAGACATTGTACAAATTTTACGACGTTTTAGAGGAAAAGAGTTTTATTTAATTAATGCAATGAATGGTATAACATACTACGTTTTTTTATTCACATTGTTGCTATTATAAAAAAATAATGCAAATTATTTTTACAATTTAATTTATTTTTATTAAATTTAATACTTGACACGTATTTAACTGTATTTGTTATGAATAAATTACCATGACTATGACTATGTATGTCATTCGTAACTATCAGGACTACTTATAATTTCGCATCGCGTGTCTCGGCTTGCACTTGATAAAGTGATTACCTAGAATTTTTTATAAATTAAAGAACACTTATTTACCTTATTAAAGTGGAACAAGTACAAAAACTCTACATTCTAGTAGGTATCTAGAAAAAAAATCCGTGACAGATTCGACTAGGTATACTGAAGCCATAACTTCAATAGTAAATTCTACTATTTGTAAATGTAACTACTTAAATAAGGTTGATAAAAACTACACACGAGTACCTCCTTAGCTAATGACAATCATAATGACGCAATTACGATTACATTTATCGAGACAGGAAAGCGTAATTAATTTATCTAATGTGGGTATGTAGGTTAGGTTTTTAGCTGTCTTTACTCACTAAATTGTGTTGGTAAGTAGCTAAGAAATAATAAGACATAGTACTAGATAAGCAAAAGCTAAATAACTGACATTTAAAACACAAACGTTTAGTACGCCAAATTTCGGTCTCCAGTATTTACTTGGGTGGAGTGCAATAAATATGTTACACGCATGTGTGCCTGAAAATAATAAAGAAAAATAATATCTTTCGTCTCGTCTTATAGTGAATTTATATTGACTAGCAAATTAAACTTAAGCCTATTGCTTGAATTTGATTGTAACTAGTGAGATGTAAAGCGATAATACGGCCTGATTTTCGACGTGTTAGTTATCACGATATTAAGTAACCGGGAGCAAGTAAAACAATAATGGCAATAAGTTACGGACAGTAAAATATCACGCGCGGATCTCTTATTTTTATATCCTACGTTACTCAGTAATAATGCAGCTTAATACGGCGAAATAATGATAGTGAGATGAGGTATGTTTATGTATGTATGTATGTGTATGTTAGACAATAGGTATACGAAATATGAGTAAAGAAAGTAAGAAAATGATTATAAATTAAAAGAGTAATTCGATTAACATTTAAACGGGATAAATTTCGCGCATGCAACATAACTGCAAAAAGACATAATTATAAGCAAATTGCAATAATGTCACGTCGAACATGCTTTAACACTAAAAAAGACACAATTACTAGCAAAATGCAATTATTTTTCGCTAAATGATCTTATAACACTTACAAAGATCTCGAGCATAATTGTGTTAAAGTCGTTTAATTGATATAATCCATGATAACATAAAACAATGGAATTTTCCAGGTGCGACATTTTCAAGGCATGCAACAGGTTTGAAATGCGATATTAATTTATAATTAGGTATAAATATAGCGATAATATACCTGTAATGCAAACAAGGGCCGCCGGCGGTTGTACCGGCTGCCAGGGTAACAGCGAGTAAGGATGTGTACACAGGGAAGAACTCAAACGTGCGACTTCAGGAAATCTATATACGTGATGGTTGAAAAGATCCAACTCTAGTTTTATTTACATTCGGTGAACCTCATCTGGGATGAAATGAGTCATTCGTGTCTTCAACGATTACACTTCTCGCACATCATCATAGCGTCATCGTTGAAGATACAAATGACTCATTTCATCCCTGATGAAATATTGTACGCGTGAAATCCCGTCTTTTTAAACAGAATGAATCTAACAGGCGTTAGTTTTCTAAATAAAATCTATATACGCGTACGAATTTTTGCGCGGTGCAAGTTTTCAGCGTTAAACCTGACAATGTATTTTTTGCGTACATAGAAAAGTTCAGGTTTTGTTATTCCACCATGTCTGCTACGAGTATGAAAATGCCTATAGCATTCAAGAATGTCCAGAAACGTGACATCTGCATATTCCTATTAAACGACCATGTACTTGTATTAAAAGCGTATACGAACACAATTAACACTTTTAAAAAGTTTTAAAAATTTAATTCGGTAAACAATTCTTTTTATTTTTATTTCAAAAACCAAACTACTTAGTAAGCCGATTTTGACGAAATATATATGTAATCTATCAAATACCTACTTATCGATATTTGATTGAACTGGACTTAAAAACTCCATATTTTCTCCGTCTCAGTCGCAACCTTATAGCCTCAAGTATAACCGCACCCTAATCTCCCAGTGCATCGAATTAAGTCCACGATTAGCATACGTAATTACAACTCTTATCTCCACCTTAATTGCACTGTAATGAATCAACCGGTAGCTATTGACGTGGTATACATTATGCTCTGTACTTGTTATTTTAAACTGATCATTTATCACTGTGGAACACTTGATTACAAATCTTATTTTTAGATCTGATAATGGTTGAGACTTTAGTGTTTTGGTTAGCGAGTTGATCTTCCATAGATCGGAAGGACAGACGTGTTGTTTTGAATTAGGTTGATAATATGCAAGCCGGAAAGAATAATTAATTTTGATATGCATACCTTTCTATTACTAGCGTATGTAAATTGTTATTACCTACAAAGAATGCATAAATTTCTAATTTATTTGATACATTTATCATTCATTAATTTTCATATAATTTGACGTTCATCCAAACTAAACATATGTTTTTTAAACTACTTATTACGTATTAGAAAACATATTTATTATTTTTCTAATACCTATATTTATTCAACAAATATTCCTAATTTTTTTCTTATTTATACTGCAGTTTATGTACATTCGTGGCGAGATGGAATATTTTTTGGTTAGGTCCTAAATTTCAGATATTGAGTTCTGTCAATATTAGCTGTAAACACGATTAGTGTTCTTGAAAAAACGGTCTTCTGTATTTTAGAACGTTTTTTTTTTTTTTTTTGGATTAATAGGACACGAAAACGTGAAACAAGAAGTTTCTTCTACTAGAGATATTACTCGATTGCGTGGGTCATGGTACTCATTATGATGAACAACTCGCCTATGGAGTCAACCCGTAATTCGAGAAAAACTTCGAATTTTATTTTTGTGAGCAGGTTTTTATAGTAGCGTCCATTCAGCATACTTCATTTTCATACTTTGATTAGTATGTTGTGCTTTTCCCTTAGTGTTACACTTCTACAAAATCTTAGTCCATTAATTAAGATTTTGCAAAACACGATTCGCAACTCTCATTCAGGCCGATACAACATTGACCAACATTTAATACCATGTTCTGCCTTGTAATAATTTACGTCAAAATAATGTTATCTAAGTGTAAAATAAATCAATCTTACAATATTAATTATCTTAGAAACTTGGGTCATACTTTGCGTGCTGCGTTTATACTTACAACAAGATCAAATGTATTTGAAAACCGGCATATTTTAAAGCATGCGTATATATTTTTTTATTGTATATGGCACCATACGATTTGTAAATTTGCTAGCGTTCAGCTTAGGATTTATTGAAGTTAAAAATTATTGAGTAAAAGACGAACGTCACAGCAAAAGTACAAGAGACAGTGTTTAGACTCAATATGTCAAAGAGATTTTGTTGTGTTTTATAAAATTGATTTGTGTCATCGATTTGAGATATCGTAGCAACCAAGAGTGATCGTTTTTTTGTCTTTAGGCAACTTGATCGAAACTTTTCACGTATTATTAAAGTCAATAAAAACTTATTAGTCATGATTTTATTTTTTCTGAAAGTAAATAAAATAGTTAATAATCAATTAAAGTAAATAGTAAATAATGTCGTAAATGTGTAACACACTCAAGACATTTATGCTGTGTCGGAAATACTTAGAATAGACAGATATTAATCAAATTCATAGTTCGAACACCTTCCTTAACCGAGTATCGAACTTAGGAGCTGAGTGTGTTCCATACTGGAGATTGCCAAATATGATATTAAATATATGTTTTATTATTTTATATTTACATATAATTAAATTTAATCGATATACTCATTAAAAAAACATACAGAATCGATTAAAGCGCAAGGTTAAAACATGTTTATATTTTTAATAATTTACGATCCTAGAGAGCATGCATAATTGAGTAATTTTTTAACTGCATTCAATTACTTTGGTATTGAGGGTTACTAATAAAATAGCAGACAACAATGAGTCTAAATAAAGACATTATTACAGTACATATTTTAATTATTTTATCTTGAACTTTTCAGTACTGATGATTCAATTTCAAAAATGACCTAATTCCGTCCTGGATTTACTAAACCACATTGGACCTTCGATCGCTGCCATTAATAAATGAATGAATGAACTCTTTATTGCAGACACTAACATGAAATATACAGGAAAAATCTTACATCCATCCAAAGGTTGCCTGGAAGAAATCGCTTCACCAATGTTTTGTTTATAATATATTTTATATATTATTATTTTATACGTTGTATATATTTTTGTTGGTGTGCAAAAAAGATATATTGTATAGTAAAATGAAGGTATGTTAATATGTGAGGTGTTTTTATTCAATTATGTAGGTATATATAGTATATATTTGCTGTTTTTTTAAGACTCTGTAACATCTTATTGCACAAAGAGCTTTAGAGGCTGTATTACAATTTATTATTCTTAAATAAAAATTAATATACATAGGATATATTATAGGTACAGGGTTACCAGTTGAGGTAATCCTGTACCTATAACCGAAAAGCGGCCTAAATAAGCCGAAAAGAGGTTACTATAGTCATAATTACGAACAACAATCGTATGTCGACTAAATGTATGTAACAGCAGATTTTTTCTCGAATTCGGAATTGGTCCCTAAATGACAGTTGTTCCTTAGGATAAGTATTGTGACTCCCTTTGGCTTCGTACACCCTTGACCGATAATCGCGTATAACGTAACGATAAGAATCATGTTTTATAAAAATTGGAATTATAGACCAGTTATTAATTATCAGTAGTGTAAAAGCTACTAAATGTAGTAGTTTAATCGTGCCACTAATATTTATTTAATTCTCTTTAAATCAGAGCCCGTTCTAATTGGTTCAGTGGCGTTCAACCACTTATCATAATGTCTCGCAAATCACGACTGAGCAAGAATAAATCTAGGGCCCGATAGTTGGGCACCGGCCCAGGGTTGCCGACTTGGAAAAAACTGGAGATTTATTTCACCAAGTTGTTTGTTTCGCTGACACGATGACAGTGCAGTTTTATGCGTTTGTGTCGAGATGAATTTATTTTTTGGAATTGATATTGGAACGGGCTCGGGTTTTCAAGTAACTTAAAAGAAAGTTTCTCAATTTGAGGATTTTATGGGTGCTAACCGTCTTCTCAGATACATTTTTTTTCGTCTGGAATAATATATTTTTTATGCGATCCTATATACATTTTTATACATCGTTGTAGTTGATATAAAATGTATTATTTTTTAATGTTTTGTGTATTTAAAGTATCAAATTAATTGAAGTCGGTTGAACTCAGTGCTTTATAACTTTACTTTAACTGTTGGAACGGTTACATCATAAAGGGGTTTGTTTTGACTAAATAACGCAGAACTTAACTGTTGAAGCTATAAATTAAAAGTTTGGTATACTAACGTACTAAGAATGCATTTTTTTAATTCATCAGCTAAGGGTTCGCCGGCATAACTGCATAACTGAGAGTATAACTGCATGACTAAAAAAACGCCTACTTTAAGATCGATTCTGTAAATTATTTATAATTATATTTTAATGGAGAAAACGAAAGTATTGAATAACTAATAACAATAATCATTGCGAATTATTGAGAAACGACAGGCAATATATGAATTCAGGTTTAAATTCTAAATTATTTTTGTTTTTTTTTAATAAGTACCTAAGTAAAAAATCTTGCTAAATAAGCGCCCTAAATTAATTACGAAGCAGCCCTAAATGATCCAGTTGCGCTCAAAAATGTCAGAAACCGGTGCGGCACGCGAGTTTCTCGTATAAATCCGAATTGACTCCCCATCGACTTACACGCATTTACCCTGTTCCTCATAATGGTTTATTATGCATTCGCTAATTTATTTGCTGGAAATTTTGAATTCAAATGCCTACTTAAGTTTCTTTAGGTCCGGTACGGTGCCTGCCGTTTTACACTAAGATTAATTTTTTTACAATCGTTTAGGTAACACTTCAAAACTAACTAAAGCATCCCAAGTGGATTTGCCTCTATTTAATATATCTAGAAAGAAAATGACAGCAAATTTTTATGTATTTTACAAATTGATCTCAAAACTTATCAATTATAATCTCATTTTGGCCTCAATGTTAAATCATAATATGTAGGTAATATGTATTTCTAATATCTCGTTGAATTTTGCGTAATGTTGAATTGCCGCTTGCAGTTTTGTAAACATTTATTCATGTATATTGCAAGCACACTAAGAAGCTTATGATTAGTAATGTTATGTCTAAGTAATATTTAAATCAGTATATTAGATGTGCGCCCTGTGCTACGAGTAGACAGAATTAGGGCGTAGCAATGTTTAGTACTTAGTAGCCAGACTGGTACTAATTTACTTTGAAAACTAAAACTTTATTGTTTAATATTATTACACATTTAACATAATAATCACAATATAGTTATATATTTTACTAGTTTTGTAATTTTATACATACATTTCTCTCTCTCACTTGGCATAAAGCATGTCAGACTTTTAAAACACTTAGAAAAATGTTTGATAGCAACTTGTTAGTAAGTAGGTACTAATAAACTGAGAGTCTTTCGAGCGTCGTTCTTTATAAACAGTCTAACTGACCAGATGTTATAACGCAGCTATTTGCAAACAAAATAATTTTGTATCAAGCGTTAAAGAAACGTCGCTGTTTCACCATATAAATGATGAAAACATTGAATGTGTGACTGTTCTCTATAGGTTTGTTTCACAACCAGTTCTCGCGAAATTTTGTGCACACAAACAGGTTAGGTAGTAATTTCGTTTCTTTTGTATATAGCAATTCACTTAAAACATATGTGGTGTTAAGTGTTATTGTAACAACATGTATATATATATATATATATATATATAATTAAGCAAAGACGACTTCTTGGCTAGGTATAATTCAGCTCACAAAAGCACGAGATTTGATTAAAAAATGATTTCAAGAAAATAATCGATTTTAGCATTTTAAAATAGTGACGACATTCCAGGATGAGTTTAAATGTATACTAATCTAGCAGTTAAAAACGTGACTATGATCTTAGTATCTCTCCGTAGTCTAGTCTTTGCTTTTGTAAATACGTTCGCCTAAATCCTAGCTACGACTGTACCTACGAGTAACGAATCTTCGAATACGTACTGCACCGGCTCTGCTACCAAGAAAGCATTCGTCTATGCCTATATACATTATGGAACACACTCAGCTCCGCTATAAATGATCAAATATACCGAACACCCTTCTCTGTATTTACGTTGTAGCTACATACCCATCACAAAACACCCGCCTTGTACGTTGAGACTAGAAATCTATGCCTACAGAGAGGCTAGGCCGAAAATTATTGGGGGGTCTAGGGGGCGACTGACCCCCTGAGGGGGGCCGTCGGCGGCCTGATATGTGACCGGAGAGTCTTGTTCAACAAACGATGACGATGATTTAAGCTCAGCCGTTTTAAGTGTATTACGGCTAGAAATCCGGCTTTTGGGCTTTGGCTTAGATTTGAGTGAGCCAGCTATTATGGGGGGGATCTCGATTTATGTGTGCCTGTCCGTTTGACGGGAAGGGGGGCGGGCTGACTTCATTTAGTTATCGTACTGTATTACGGGAACGGGTTGTGTTTAGTACTCTTATCAATATAAGCGCATCCCCTTATTCCTTTATGTTTATGTTCTGAAATTGCACGCCGAACACTTATTATCTACTCCTCAGAATAGACAATAGTCCTTTTAAGAGTAGTAAGGTAAGTAATCATTATTTTTAAAGATTTACGTCACTTATTTCTAATGACATGTAAAATATAACGTCTTTATATCAACTAGTGATTGATCTATACCTAGACCATCAGCAAAAACTATCACCAGTCTCTCGGCAGTATGTACTCGGTAGTGAATGGTCACCCATCCAGTAGTACTACCCAGTCAACAATAAAATAAAATAAAAATAGCCTAGATTCAACTTCACATCGGATGAATTTCAGATCACTTCACTATTTTGATTTCGAATTGAAGTGACATGTTATTTGTCACTTGAATAATTTAGTAATGTCACATATCTTAAATTTTATTGGTTGTAATGTCATGGGGATTCTAGTTGATGCCAAAGTTTATGTCTATGCAATTGTCGCCTTTTTGTCGTATGCCTCCCCAAAAGTCTACAGGTAGTAATTTAATAAAATCAATCAATTGTACAAATATGCTAATAACCCTTACAATTATCTAATGACAACGAATCCTTTCAAGTTTCGCACAAATCACGATCGCGGTCCAAAATTCGATTTTGAATTTTTCACGAGTTAATCTTGTATTCAAATTTTAATTATAATAATTCTGGCGTTTGAATAAAAACGAATTCATTCCGTCCGTCGGTGAATAATAATGTGTTCGAAGCCCACTCTCGAATTACAGGGCTGTCTGTCACACCGTAGTGTAATGCTTAGATTGTGCTTTCATCGCAATGTTGCAAACTATGCTATGTTTATACATAGCATATTATAATATAACAAGCGAGATATGGCGTGATATAAATCAGCTAGATTTGTATCGTGATATGGAACCTCGTAAAATTACGAGTAGATTAGTAAAATTACTTTACTGATCGAGTGAAGCGAAGCGATTCTTCTCCAAGAAGGTAGAGAAAAATTTACTGACTTTTATAAAACGGCCCTTACAGGAAAGTCAAGTTTTTTGCATTGATATCTTTTCTCATAGATTTCGTATGTCAAAACTGAATCATAAGTAGCTTTTGTCATGTCAAGTCGGCGGCGGATGGTCACATAAAACAGTCTGTCAGTGTTTATATATTTTAAAACCTATTCTGAATTTGGTTGCTAATAGACAGTAGTACAACTCTACTAGTCTATTAGCTCCCAACTTCAGAATGTCGGTGCCCTGTCGATGAATCCAAGCACAAAGGACAGATAGTACAGAAGTCAGACACATATATGTACTTCATATGCGCTATGCGGTCGCGGTAAGGTTCTCAAGTATAGCTCATGCACAAAAATCTATTGTGGCAAGGGCGGGGTATTTAGTTGTGTGATTTACTATTGAGAATCAGGAAAAAAATATAACCTGTAAAAATAAGTGCCGAATATATATATTTTTTTAATATACACCTATTATATAGCTAAGCTATAGCTAAATTAATCTAACAAAAAACTTCGCAGACTTTTGTCTAAAGCGGATGGCAGTCGCGCTCGCACTAGTCTCAACCGTTCCGAGTCTATGTGTGCGTTGGTTAATCGCACGCGCTATAGCGCTTTATATCAATCATATTAGAAGAACTTCTGAACTATCTCTGTTTTGTGCTCCTAGTAAGAGACGCGTATTCATCTAGGTTTCAGGCATGCACGCATACGATCACCTAATGATCAATAGGAATATAATTGATTAATTGTACTACTACGGTGTGACAGGCGGTACCGGTATGCAGATCAACAAATTAAATCCTGTATCTGTATCAGGAAAAGCACTTTTCATGGTCTCATATGCATACAGAAATAATGCTATGCGATTACGCTTAGCATTATTTTTAGCATTGGCATTAGTTGACAGCACGCCAAAAATAAAACGTTGAAAACGTGCTGAAAATATGAATATAATATGTCTAAAGTTGAAATAGTTTCGTTGTTTGTTTTTTTATGTTAACAGTTCTAAGTCTGGCGAGATATTAGTAATAATAGTCTTTTGTTCACATTAATAGTTACTTTACTTTATCAACTGAAAGGTCGTATTAATTTTAACTGAAAAGAAAATACAGCGTAGTACCTTTCTGCGACACTTAGCGACACAATCTCTGCAAAAGGGCACTCCCATTTATACCTACAATAATACTCGTCAATAATAATTTCATTAAAATGTAGATCTAGTTAAAAGCATTTTTTCTGATTAATTTTCAGTCGCGGACCGCTCTTCTTTTTTTTAATTGAATATCAGGCCACTTTGATGGTGCGACGAGAGAAAGGGTTGAAAAAAGTTCTCCCTCATTTGAATAAAATAACAGCACTCGCACTTTGCATTTACGGAGATATTTCAAATTATATCTGGACTCTTTTTGTTTTAATTTTTTTTGTTCCTCGTATTTATTTTATTTTTCCATCAGCGCTCTCCCATCTAATTGAGTTAGGGCTCCAAATCGAAAATGTCGATCGAGTTGTAATTCAATTTATTTTTGTTTCTAATGGAGTTCGGAGCTTTTTATTCTCTTTTTTTAACTGTAATTTTAAATCATTTGCCTATTGAAGGGTTGGTTCTGCTTGGCGGCGCGCGGAATTTGGGTTTGAATCTGAAATACTTTTAAGTCAATTGTACATTTTTGTAGCACTTGAGTTTTATGTCTAACTTACTGAAGAATACTAAACTTGCTGAAAACTGGCCAAACCCAACCGATAATGTCAAAATTGATGTGTATTTATTGAATGTTAGAATGATACCCGTTCATACATTTGCGTATATACAACCAACTTGAAAAAAGTGGAGTTTGTATGTTTGTTACTCAATTTGTTGGAGACAGCTGGACCAGTTTATGGTTGCATTTTCATTTTATCAAACTCGTTCCAGATGCGTGATTTAAATTATTGCGATTAAATCGAAATATTTTAAACAGTTATATCGGCGCCAGGTGTAATGTATACTATTAAAATATAAATATGACTTAATCGGCAATCACTTATTTTTAAAGAACTTTTGCTACCTATAAATTGTTTTAATAAGTACTGGCAAGTAGTATGCTACGCTACCGCCTACCTTAAATATAATATACATAATCACCTACCAAAAATATAAACATAGTAGCTACTGCTAATCTGTAGACTCACTACCAAACCTTGAATCAGCTGAAAAGTTTGGATAGACAACTATATATACCAAGTCTCTATATTCTAACCATATTTTGGATGAAGATCCACAGGACATATGTACTCTTTCGTAACTAATAGTTAGTACTAGTCCCACGGTGGCACCTGAGTTATTTCGTTTATCTCTCAGGATACCCACATTTCCGCATTTTAAGGTAAAGTTCTCTATCTTGATGCCAAATTTCATCCAAATCCTTTCAGAACCTACGTAACAAATACACTTTCGCTTTTAAGATAATATTGTAATGAAATGTGAGTTTTTGCTAATTTGTATGTACTAATTATTTTACCGCTCTGAAATATTTTTCGTATTGTACTTCGTCGACTAGTTTTTTGAAGCCAAATCTTACCTCGAAGGGGTTGTTAGTAGCAATAAAGCTTACCGCTTGCGCTGTTTGCAAGCATACAATAGGGTGTAGGTACTAATCCAAGAGGAGGTCACCTAATGAACAACTTTCTCTATGGGACCAAATAAGATTCCAGAAAAAATGTTAAACTGTTTTATACATATTGTCGACGACCGATAAACATTTACTATGGAACGATGATTATTTTTCTCGAACACAGGGTTGGTTCTATAGTGAAAGTTGTTTATAATGATGAGTGTAGTAACAACCTCTAGGCTTAGCACAACCCTAACCAATAACCCTATATACTCACTGAAAAAAAACTTCTTTTCTCTTATAAAAGAAGATACATAATGAAGACAAGATGTGTGTATGTATATCCATTATTATATTAGTAGGTGCAGCAACAATGGCATGTCGCGGGGGCAACTCTCGACCGACACTTGTCGCTTCCACCACGCTACAACGGTTTTGATACTTTGCTACTTAATTTAAAAAGAATTAACAACGTTCATAGTCTTTTATTACAATCTCGACGTAGGGTATTCTTTGGCAAGGTTTCGCATTGTAAAATTGTTTGACTTTTGTTCTACCCGCTTGCCAAGAAAGAAGGAGATAGGTACTAAACTCTGCTATTTTTTTTTTATTTTTTGTTGGTCGCCTGATTTCTTTGTTACGGCTAGAATGATGGGAAAAATCTTGTTTTTGTTTGGAAGGTAGTTCGGTTTTAAAATTAAAATTACTGTAAATTTGTACCGGCGCGTGCCTAATTGAGTTTGGTAATCATTTAGTTAAAATTTTAACTATAATTAAGCACTAGATTAATATGCCAAGTAGGTTTGGTAGTTAAGTAACGGAAACAACAATAAATTAAAAAAAATGGGTGTAGGTATTTGAGCTTATCGCTTAGTAGTACAATTAGAAGAGTACTTAATATACTTCTTTCATTTTAAATTTAACATAGCCAGTATTTTTTTTTATTGTTATCAGATTTTACTATTGCTATGACTTGTAGGGAAAACATAGTGAAAACAAGTGCTTGTCACAGGAGGTCAAAATACTTTGAATACGTTGAAATACCAACCCGCACATTAGTCAGAGCGAAGCCTATATGGTCAGTAGTGGAACGCATACAAATAACTTTTATCACTTTTAACAAATTAACGTCTTTATATATTTTCTTCTAGACAATGCAAAAAGTGTATTTAAAATATATTTTTTCCACGATGCTAATAACACAATTAAAAAAAAGTTTAGAGACAGATATAAACTGCATTTAAATTATATGTACACTAAAATTGACACAATAGTTTAATATTTACTTTATTTTACATTTCCCAGGAAGTATCAAAACCTACCGGTCATCGTACATCCGCCGAGAGCGTTTAAGAGAGTGAGAAAAGCTCGCCGCCCGGCCTATTCGTTCCAGGGAGGGCGGGACGCCTACTTTCAGCTTTGCACTTCTTCGGAGCAAGTGATATAACTTAAAGTCATGCTTTTTGGGGTCGTTGCTATTATTTACAAAAATTTACTTGCATTAAAATGATCAAAACATCGACAGTATATCTAAAAGTTGGAATACACTATCTAAACTATTTTAGGTAGTGAAACAAATAAGGTTCAAGCACATTATATATTACGGATCGGCTTTTTTTATAGAGGACCATCATAAAAAACTTGTTGTGTACACTATGTTGTGAATATAGTAGTTATACTTATGAAAAGTATCTCAACATTAAGTATTTTTCTTGGCTCTTATACAAGAATACAGTAGATTTTTATTTACAATTAAATTTTTGCTGTAATATTATAAATACATCTTTTTTCTATGAGCTGAGTAGCTGGCAATAGTATCAGAGCTTTAAAACGTCCCAAAAAGGTCCCAATTTTGCACTTACAAAGCTAGTCTTAAACCAAAAACTGAAAATCCAAAAAGTGTGTAATTGTAGTTGCTCCATTTCCCTTCTGATGTTCAATCTTAGAAGCTCGGTGTCTCGGTGCACAAGTGGCCCTTACCGCGCCGCCGCCGACTTGACACTCATTTAACTAGCACATCATTTGGTTTATTTAGCAAATTGTATTACTGCGAACGTTTCTCTTCTTAGCATTTGCTAAAGAAAGATTTTTATTTAATTTAATATTTCATAGGCTTTAAAACCGTAACTCGCCTGATGTAAACCAATAAAACTCGGTGTAATATTTTTAAATTAAACTTGCTTCCTCGGATATTAACAAATAGTATTTTTTGGATTAGGTACTTAATTTAAATCGTTTTAAAGATTTAAATTAAATCTCCGACTATGATTATTACTTTCTAAAGCAAAGCAAAAATGCATGTGTAAAATTGTGGTATACCTAGTACAGTTCTGCCATATCAGTATTTATTTAAAGTCGTTTGAAAAATAACTTTATTATTAAAATATTATAATTATAATGAATATAGTCATGTCGGTCATTTCGTTATTCTCTTTAAAGGTTTTTACACAATTTCTTTTAGATAAAGTTCTAGTAAAATACTCCAAGATAAAAATTTCTTCAAGCCATATCGAAATAAATCTTTTTGTGCCGTTTTCTTAATAATTTACTTCTATTGTAAATTTATAACGAAAAAAAGATTAGTACACATTTATCAGAATGCTACTATTTTAGACTTACATATAGTAACGTGTCATCTTTCTCTTTCCAGGGATCACAAACATTTCAAGTAATGTGTCATCATTCTCCTTCCAGGGAGGCTCCAACACTTACAATTTGAAGATAAGTCCTCTCACTACATAATATAGCAGTCGTCAAGGGGTTAGGGGGTCCAAAGGGGGTTGTTATTCGTTTTTATTGGAATAAATTAGCGGCATTGTTCTGGGTCCGTGCCTAATGAATGTCTTGTGGACGCCTTGTCGTCAGAGTTTACTTTAATTAATTGATTTAATGAGTGTTCAGAGTTTATAGCCTTATTTTATAGCGTCGAATTTAAATGGCACACGTTTACTAACGTCATTGGCCGAAAACTGGATTGGATTAGAAAATTTGCCGGTCACTTGTTCACTTGTAGGTTTATTTTTTGAATTAACTATTTATTAATTAGTTTTTGTGCTTCAAACTTAACGAGTAATACTTTAGAAAATAGTGAAACCCGCATTCAATTCAGCATGCGAGACTTACGGTACAAAAATGACATCTACATAATCTATTAAAAACTCAAAGAAAATAAAAATCATAATTTTAAACAATACTTTTGACCTTTTTTTCATATAATTTATATATTACGGATCGGTCCAAAATGAAATAATTCCTAAAAAAGGCATTTTTTTATTCGTTACAGCCATCTCCGAAAAATCAGGAACATACATTCATATCAAATAATTTTTTATAAATACTGCCGGCATTAATTGTTGTGGCATCCATCTTGGATTTGAAAGTATCATAATGTTTAGTATTCTTTTAGTCAAACCCTAACATGTAATACCCATATTGTGGGAGTTGCGAAAAAAATTGTGTTTCGCCTTTTTTCGCAGCGGCCATCTTGGACCAATCTTCGTTAAATATAGCTAAGATCACTCCCGACTAATACACTTTTCATACAAAAAAAAAACATAATCAAAATCAGTCTATCCGTTTGGGAGTATCGATGCCACACACACAAACACAAACAAGTCAAGCTTATAAGTATAACATAACGTCGTTTTTGCGTCGGCAGTTAATAAAAAACGAAGCAATAAAAACGAGGTACTTCTTCTTTTTGAATTCGTTTATAAAAAAGAGGAATTACCACTAACTACTTTATACATTTACTAAAAATAACTTTCGTGTATTATATACGAAACGATTAACAGTTTCTCTTATTTCAAATTGCCAAATCTCTAATTCAATTCAAACCTTAAACAAGTGCTAGAAGAAGCATAAACCGCTTATAACAGTGCGTTTTATCGTTACAACAATCAAAACGAACCCCGGCCGCAAGTTTAATTATGCAAACATCAAGCCGTCGCCAGATTTCTCATTAGAGCCAAGATAATGACGGTACACACTGTCGCAAAATTAGATAGCAAGCACGCACCCAAACAGATATACGCGGCACATTAACATAAACCGAATTTGCATGTAAATTACATTTTACAGCATCTTAATTAAAACATTTTGGCATTATAAATGATCAAGCGGGCGGGTGGTGTACCCCTGACCTTACCGTGTCCCCACCGTTTGGTTAATTCGATAGTTTCGAATTTGAAATTCGCTGTTCGAAATTCAGATTTTTAGTGTAGACGGCCAGTTTCATTTAAATTATGATAATGTGATTACAAGCAACTGAAACTCAACGTTAAATCTAATAATATAGAAAAAAATATAAAATCAAGAGTGTTTAGGTAAACAAAAGTGATCTTCGATAATTTTCTGTGCAGCTACAAATATAATGCAGATTTTTTTCATCTTATTTTGACACTTCGACCTGACTCATTTAATTTTGTAGCAACATTAAAAACCTTGTTTATACCGTGTCATCCCGTGAAATCTCTTTAAAATGTTAATTAGATTTTTTATTGCGTCGCCTAGAGGAACCCCATCGATAATTTCTTTAATAAAATTTACATGCGATTTCCAGCGAAAGAAAATGCGATTCGAAGAAAGAAAATCTTTTTATAGGGCTGCTTCCCTCTGAGGAAATTAACAGAAACCTCTTTAAATAAGTTGGCAATTAGGGGTAACATAAAATCTGCATAATTGTGCAAGCTTGTTTATGTTTTCACAATAGAATATTGCTTGGAGAATAATCCTTCGCTATGGAATAACTGGATTAATATAACGGTAAGTGTGACTCTGAGAAAGTGAGTGTGAGGTAAAGTTTCCTTGAATTGGAAATTCCTAGTCTAATGTAATTACGCCAACAAATTGTAACCAATACTACTTAGTACAGATACAGGGTTAACTATTAGACCAAACAGTGTTTGTATAACTGCCATTAAAATTTATGGATGACACTACAAACGGTTATCTAGCTATCGTTGGGTATATCTCGCTTCGATCGGCCATTGAGTAACGGTCACATAAAATTGATTAAAATTTCACCAGCCTTATTATAACGCAAGCATTCATAACACAGATATTCTAAAAGAAGTCTTATCTTAGAACAAGAGAAAGCTGCACAGCCTCCCTTCGGCTATGCGCCAGTTTTCTTCAAAATAACGAGCACTTGGCAACTTCATGACTAATTCTGGTAGCTTGAGATGCCTTACAGTGAGTCAATATTGTTTCAAACAGGGATAGGATATGGGCCACGCTTTTAAATCTTTGTCATGTTCACACGATACAGCTAGCGTAATTATTTCAACTCAATCTTAAATCAAATTTAACATATTAAATATTTCTTTTACGTTTTCTTTAAATAAGGTCGGCGCTTATGTTTTTTTAATGGTTGACTCTTTAAAAAGACATGGCTTGTAGTCAATAAATATAAAAAAGTGTACTTGTAACCTTTTGCTTATGGATTCTATCCAGTTTAATATCATTAAAATAATTAACTTAGTGCCTGACGAAATTAAATTAAATTGTAAAATACCGTAAAAATTTTAGATAACGTTTTTTTTTATAATACCTGTCTACCTATTGTTATATGTACCTACACAAAATATTGTTCAAAGAACCAGCGCCACTTATATGTAGACTATTCTATAAATCTAACCGTAGGTTTATAATAATGTTTTAGAACTGGTTCTGAAGCTCTTTATCATATTCTGAAGCATAAAGAGCCGTTAGTTTAGGCTGAGTCTGCACGTATAAACAAAAACTACAATATCTAAATAAAGTACTACTAATCTTTGCCTATACAGCGTTCACTAGAACAACAATATTAGTACGTACCTACTTGTAAAAAAAAAAATAATGATACAAAGCTTTTATCCCACACAATTACTGCAATTTGTGAAGGAGCTGACTTATGTGCTTTCACACATTGCCACCTTTTTGCTTGGCGTGTCACAGAGTAAAAAATATATGAACCCAGAACTTTCACTCTGGCGTGTTACAAAGTTGACGTTATGAAACCTCTTTACATGAGCCGTTCTGAAAATAAAGTGCGCTTAACACGAACGCTCACTGGGTCGTAGTAGTAGGAACCAGCCGCCTAGTGTCAAGTGTAAATCGCCTTGTTAATTTCGCTAGCCCTGCGGCGAATTTCGCTGAGGACGCATTGTGTGTGCCGGCTTTATGTCGCGTCTTCCCGTTGTCTGTACACGGCTTTAATTGTGCGCGTCATTGGCGCGCTTTTTGAAAAAAGAATGACGTGTAATTAACGCGCGAATATGGGAACGTGACAACGCGTTCTGAGGGAGCAATTTTTTTTTTAATTAGGCAAGGGGTAAACTCATCAAAAAGTACGATGTTATTATTTTTTTCATGTTTGCAAAAGAAGCTGTTTTTAAAGGACTGTTCAATGTCGCCCTTGAGTTATAAAAGAGGTCGTATTCTAACTATTTAACATAACGATCGTTCCCAACGCAATTAACGTAACAATTAATATGATTAACACCTACTACTGGCCTGAATTAGGTGGAATACAGAAAAAAATACACCGACAATGACTGTCCAAAAACGCGATGATACATGGATCCTCGTTTGGCTGGTTCGTGTATTTTTTTTTATTAAAAAATCACATTAACGGCCTTCATTGGGGCGGCGATAAATAATGCCCTCCTTATTCAAATTTTTGTTTTTGTTCAGCCCCCGCGTGTTATAAATGAGCTTATTTTGGTAACGCGAAATGATAGGGCGAGATAAAAATGTTCGATTAAAAATACAGGGAGGCCGATGTATGGACGAGTCGATATCGATTCTACATTTGTGTGCCGTGCCTAATATCCGACGGACTTTATTTTGCGGACTTACGAATATTAAATGTTTGTTATTGTTTCAGATCAGTGGCAGAGAACTTAATTATTTCAACTACGAGTAGCTTAGAATTTCAACAATTCTTTAAGATGAGAAAAACTCTACCCGATTTGCTGTTTCTTTTATACCTAATAAATAAAATAAGTATTGTCATTATATATATGTGTTATATAGAGTCTGATTAGACGATACCTTGGATAGGAATCGTCTAATAAGGTCACATTTTGCACTGTAATTTTAGACTCAGGGAAGGTAATTTATTCTATAGAGGTAGACAGGTAACATTCTAACTTAAAAGCTAAAAAACATGACCACGATTTAGCAAGAGTACTCTTTGGTTTCTAAGCCAACTGACTGCTCTATTATAATAGCACACTTCGGTAAAATACATTTTAGACCCGAAGTTTCTCATAGATCTATCATTGCTGCAACCAGACTATATACGAGTACATTCCTACGTATACGTATCGACCCATTACATCCCACTGCTGGTCCACCACGCTGAACTTTCTCCTTTCAATATTCTCAGACAGGCAGGTTTTCTCACGATGTTGTATAAAAGGTGCCTAATATTTATATATTTTTGTCGTGCTTCCGACATTCCGTATACGACAAATGTCTGCGTCTTTATTAGCAAAGTCAAACTAATAACGTTTCAAAGAACCCTAGCCGTTCATTTCATTAAGGAGTCATAACTCATGACTGCTGATCTATGGAGGTCGCTGCGATTTCCACCTGACCTTCTTGCTGTTTCATTGTGATGCAGAAACTATGCTTTATTACTCTATGTGCCCGTATAGTCATTAGGAGTAGTTAGAAAAGAGAATCTGATAGGTTGGAGGAGATTGAATTATAAAAAATACTGCGTACGCATATATTACGAGTATTATGTAAAACAAAATATTTTTTTTATTTTAATTCAAATAATTTATATGCATGGTGAACTTAAAACGACTTGCGCAATGGTCACGTCGAATTAAAAAAAAAACACTACACATCTATGACAGTACATAATTCTTAAATGACTTATACTGAGGAGGTGTCAATGGCTATGCAAATCCGTACTCTTTGAACTTAGACAAGTATGCAGGAGGACAAAAATCACAGAACTTTTTTTTTACGTTTTTATTATCTGCTACTATTGTCTTATATATGTATACAATTATAAAAGAGTTAAACCAGAATAGCCTGATCAGAGAAACAGATTCCTCTACTTCTTTACGCCCTATATCACTCATATCCTGCTTATGTAAAATTTTTCATGTTATCATGACCAAAAGAATGGAGTTAGCTCAATAAATTTCCTTAAGTTTGTCATATTGACTGACTCTAAAAGCTCAATACAACATTTGGCTCGGTGCACCTCGCACGCGGCGAAAGGCGTTCCGATAGCCTACCGCATTTTTGAATCAATCTTGAAGTTTCACTCCGAGAATATGGAGGTTTTTATACAGTGGATCCCATCTCACATAATGTTGCAAGAATATGAAGCTATCGATCTTTTGGCAAGACAGGCGGCATCAGACGGTATACCATTCCTGGTGACGCCCCTATCCTCGGACTATACTTGTTTGGCGAAGGATCAGTGTAGATCAATGTGGCAGGAATACTTTGATGAGCGATCCAAAAAGTTAGGCATCTGGTACAAGACAATCCAGCCGTAGCTACCCAGATATCCCTGGGTTAGCGAATCAAAACTGAAACGAAGTGTTTTAGTGACAGCCCTTAGATTACGCTTCGCACATATTCCATCAAATAAGTTTGCATATCTCATGAAAAAAGTTCATCTCCCAACTGTAATGAGTGCGGCGTTCTTGAAGATATTCTACACGTCTTGATGGAATGTGTGCGAAACGACACATTTAGAAGAGCATGGTTTAGTCGATTTAGAAGCTCTGAGGTTGGACTTTGTAACTCCATTTTATCACTCCCGGAGTCGGATGAAGCGCTTGTATTGTATAAAATTAGTTGATTTAAGCCTTAGTAATAGATAAAGAAAAATGTAAATAATTGAAGCCCTTTAAAATTTAAAAAAACTGTTAAGAATTACAGGGCGAAATGGTCGCACAGCGACAAAGCCCATAAATAAATAAATAAAAAAAAGAATAGCCTGATGTTTTCATCGCAGGAAAGTTTAGTAAAATTCTTGGGAAGGTAATTTATTTATCTTGCTATTTTACGTTCGTGGTATTTGTCTGTCAAAAGGACCACGATGGTCTTAAACTTGATATGTAACAAGTCATCTCCTACCGATTTCTACCATTATTTGACCGATACTAATAACTTTAATATTTTTCGTTTATACGCTGGCTAATGTACAAATCGTATGACGCCAAATACACAAAAAATAGTGTGGATGATTATTTATCTGACAAATAGCGTAAGGAACCATGTACTAAGAAAGGGTTAAAACAAACTGGCTAAACATTCATTTAAAATCGAATGTGCTCGTCCTGAAGATGAGCCATGATTGCCAAGTTACAAATATTAAGTACCTAAAGAAAATGAGAAAGAGCTTTTGATAAAACTTCCACCTCTCAGAGACTCACGTTATCCACGGAAGACACAAGTATTAGGTATTGAAATATCTTCTCTGCCGCAAGCTGAAGTCTCGTAATAAGAAATGCATCAAATCACAGCCGCTCCCGTAGACATAATACTAGTTATCGTAGTTAACCGGGCCATTTCCACTTGCACAATTGAATGATGACCACCGCCATTGTGACTATGTTTAGAGATCCTGCAGGATAGGTGCCTGTAACTACGTCTATTCGCTCCACTTATGCGCATGTATTATTGGGTCAGCATATGCGAATGTTGATATGATAAGTGGATTGAATTAGGTGATTTGCAGTGGAATATTTTATCATTGGCATGGGAAGGTTCGCGACGGATATTTGTGAATGAGGATGCAGTCTGAAGATCCTTGATTTTGTCTACTCATTATGATTTGTTCATCATGACTACTTGTGATCTTTTTTAGAAAAAAGTCCTGCTAGAATTGGTCATTGTGAGGTATATTATTCAACTATAGCACATGCCGAATATATGTGTCATTTGTTTCAATTCTTTTGCCTCTAGTGTTACGCGATACTACCACTGCTCTGGTCTTATTTTGTTTGTCAGTTTGTATTTTTTAACATTTGTCTGGATATTGGCAATAACATTTTAGATTTTTTTTTAAGCTTTGTGTCTTCGGCGATATGATTCTCGCATTAAGATTCCATGATTTTTATTTTGGCATAAAATGATAAGCTGTCACCGTGCCCATTTACTCATTGTCTGTCATTGTATTTCAGTAGTATTAGGCTGGTAAATATAGACACAACCTTGCATATGAATGATTAATGTCAAAAATTGGTGAAATACAATGATGTTTTTTTTTTATAAAGGGCACGAAAATATTATAGTCGCGAGATAAACACACATCACAGGGCATCAACAAAACGTATATATAGAACAAAGATTGTAGCATGATTTACCCTTTATTTACAGCTAGTTGAAGTTAAATTATGGAGCGGTTTAAATTACAGGGAATATGTTCTCAACCGACCTTTTTTTCGATTCTATTCATATTTTTTACTTTTTTAAGACTTCACAAAAAAGGAGGAGGTATGCAATTCGACGGTATCTGAATCTTGGTGGCAGCTGAAACGATTTGAAAAAGTTTTTTTTGTTTGTTTTGTATTTTTGAAGTGGTCTGAAATAGCTGAAAAATAGCTAAAAATTCTATCAGCGCCTGACGTAATGAAATCTCTAATCACTTTTTTTTAATTATTATCTCATTAACATCTATCAAATTGTGATCTAATTTTTATATTTATTAATTTAACCTATTCTTATAATTCTGACCCAATTCTTTAGCCCTTGGGTCGGTTATTTCCCAAAAGTATGTCCGAATCCATGCCACCAGTTATCGACAACTGGTACGGCGCTTAAATTACGAGTCGGGGCCATTTTTATCTGTTTTTTTTTTCACCGAGCCTAGGGGTGGCGCGCAACTTTTTTGGACTTATTTTTTTATCGAACGCTCCGAATGGACCACTTCAGTCTAAAGGGGTGGATGCCGATGTAACGGAAAACTATGCAACGAGAGTACTTAATGCTTGCATGTTTTAGCTATTTGTTATTTATTTCGTCTGGCAAAATGTTGGTCTGTAATATGCGAAAAAATATAGCTTTAGCAAAGGTTTTTTTATCTTACTAGGATTGATGCTGATGATTTCATGTTCATCGTGTTGATTCCTATTGTCACATGAGGTTCAAAAGTAAGTATTCTACGATATATGAAGTCAACAATTCGCAAGTTCACCACCACGGTTATAGCGTACACCTCCTTCGTAGGAGAGACCCGAGCCCAATAGTAGACACTATGGCTATTAATACAATATTTTATTTAACGCTCGATACGTCAATATAATTTAAAAGCAAGATTCCCAACATGATTTTTTACGTATGTTATAATTAACTATCATTTCTTAATAATTAATTAATTAATTACATTAATTAACATTACTAATTCTTTACCACATTTAATTCCAACTTTTCAGAACTATACCAATTTAAGTTTCTAAGCTCTTTAAAACAAACACTTCAGCTATTATTTCCATATTAATATTCGACAGCTTGAGTAAGTGCTGTAGCCAAAAGCTACAGGCGATAGTAATACAAGTTACATTTTAAGTTGCAATGGAGGCTGGTTGCTTACTTTCATTTCCACCATTGACAGCTATAGGATGGTATAGGGTTGTCTGATTCGATGAATAAATTAAATGGATTTAATAATATATGCAAGTCTAAAGAATTTATTGTTATACTTATATTTTTATCCAATGATATCCCTATTAAAAACCTCCTTTATAAGCAAATAAAGTAATATATGCATATGTATAAGCATATACTAATTTAACTAAGTCCTTTACAATGGTCTCGATAAGGCTATGTCATGTTTTTATTTTCGTATAATATTAACCTGATTTTCTGATAAAAGGAATATTACTAATAATGATGCATTTCGTTAGTTTTTTTTAAATAATCAACGGTTTGCTTTTGAACGCAACTCGTCTGATGTAAAGAGACGATCCTGGCTAGGATACGAGAACGTAGGATAGACACGCTTGCCTAGAAGAAACCAAACAACTCGAGATTTAAAAACGTTTGCCCTAGTTAGTTAAAATAGTGATAGTCATAGTTGAGCTCAGCTATAAAAGATATTTGGAAAACAAATTCCTAAGATAAAAGATTATTTTTGTTGTAGCGTGAATCATTTTAGTACCGTTCATCGAAATTGTTTACATAAAAACATTAAATAACCATTGTACGACTCTTACAACGCAGATTTTGTTTCGTAAACGAAACTTCATCCAAAAGGAAAGCGACTAATAAGAACGTCTTACTTATCGGTCATTTCGCCATCCCTATAATCTCCGCCAACACAGGCCCAGTAGCCGGCTACCCGCTCGCCTTATTAATAAACATGCGCTAACAATAAATAATTGTTTATAATGAACTTTATAATATATTAGTGCTGATACTTCATTATCTGGAGGCACCTCACGCACACAGCCAAGCGCACGCAATGGCAGTAGTGATGGCTGGGCTGTGAAGGATCTTGTCGATATCATATAATAGTTTATTGCCTACAATTAGAATTAAAAAAAATGATTAGTCAAAAAGTCCGTTAGTTGAGGGAAAGGTGGCAAGTAGATTAAATTATTTAGTGTTTTTATTACTGTTCACTAAGTTTTTGTCACAATAAATATATACCACTAGCTGGGCCCCGCGGTTTCACCCGCGTAGTTCCACATTGGATTATCGATATAATGGGAAACTACTTTTTTTGAAGTCGGTTTAAAAGTAGCCTATGTTCTTTCCCGGGGTCCAATCTACCTGTGTACCAAATTTCATCCATATCGGTTCAGTGGTTTCGTCGTGAAAGCAAAACAGACAGACAGATAGAGTTACTTTCGTATTTATAATATTAGTTAGGATTTATTGCCTCCTGATGTGATTGAAATACTTAGTGCGTGTAATTTTGCTGTACGTACGTACACCAAACCAAAGGCACAAATAAAATGTTAAACAAAATAATTACATCTGGCACCCTTATCTGTTAAAACGATTAATAGGTATATGTATTAAACCGCGCCTTATTTTCAATATTATGATTATGTTCTTTTGTTGATTTTATTAAGAGCGCGGTTAGTTTATAACCGTATCATGTATTTGTTTATTTTATTTCATATAGTCTTAAAAGGTGATAGTGTATTTTTTTCCCCTCGGTTTGAATGTAGTTTTTGTTAGGAAAACCAAATAGTTTAATGCAGGATTAACTAATTTAGATATAATAGCATATGGCTTAGCCCATTCGACTAGTACCTACTACGATAATTTATGCCATTAGTCATATTCAAAGCACATGATAAAGAAAGCTGAGATGTGTTAGCTTGAAACCGTATTTGAATCATAAACTTCCGTTCAAAATTCTCTAAATTAGCTACTTATATTTTAACCAATAACATAATTATCGATACCAGTCTAAGGACATCACTAGCGTCGCAGGCGCATCGCCTCTCGCATTTTCTTTTATCGACGCGTTGATTAATGCAGCATGATTTAAATAATAATTTTCAGATATAAATGTTATTGTATGATAAATTTAGTGCAAATTGTAACGTGAAGCCAATTGTGAATTATCATTCTAGATGTTTCGTTGAACGCGTTCTTTGATTTATGGATAGAAAAGCATTTCAATTTTAAATCGATTAGGACTTGTAGTTATTAAACTCAATTCTATTATCTGGATAACTATTGGAGTAAAATTTTTTAAAATTAGTAAATATTAAAAAAATATGTAATATGAGTAATAAGAGTAAAACAAGTTTTTTTTTTTACAAGTATTTTATTAGCTTAGCCTAAGTTGTAGCGGGCACGGGCTGCGGCAGCGGCGCTGGCGCTAGCGAGCGCACGTCGCTGGTGGGCTCCAGAGGGACGGGCTCGTCCTTGGGCTCTGTCACCAGGATGTGGTCGGGCTGGGGCTTCTTTGGACCATTCTTGCCTTGCTGGTCCCACGGCAACAACAATTATAAATATATGAATTGTATCTAATCCAATTTTATAGTTTATTATTTTTCAGAATCACTTACAACCGAGAGATGCAGTCGCCTGTGCGATTTTTTGGGTTAATTTGATTAATGAACAATACTAGGTACGGGACGGATTTCGATAAAATGTGTACTGCTCCACAAAGGTTCAGGTTGTGGCCAAAAAGCAAAACTCACGATTATTTTATATGCAGTCCTTAAATATTTATTTTATTCTGTTTTTTTAGTACTTTAAACGACAACAGAATCACATCATCTGTGAAAAAAAGCTGTCTGGCTGTCACGGGCAGCGAAGACTTAGAGTCCCGTTTTTATACTTTGTGTAAAAATGAGACTACATAAACAAACCGATTACAAAACTATGCAATAGCCGAAATGTTATCTTAAGAATTACTCAAAATTCTCCAAACTTCATCAAACAAACTTTAGTCCTTTACCCGTTCGTACGAAGTTCAAACACGTGGTCGAACAAAGGAGGTCAGACAAAAAGGCAAACGTAGCGCTACCGAGGTGAAGGTCGCATGAAGACGACCGACTCTTACCGGCCGGGGGCGGGACCGATGTATCCAGGGTTACAGGAATGTGTACATAATCTATTATTTATTTTAGCGAACATAACAAGAACTGATATGTAAGTATGTATGTAAGTTTGGTGGGTCGGAGCATTTGGATTATCTGTAGATAACCTCACGTTGTAAAATCTGTCGCCAAACACTTAACGGTGTGTTCCGGCAGCCTTCCTTGAGTACCAGTGTATAGGCATGCTACAGTATCGCTGGCTTCCGTGGTCGTGCGAACTTGTGGTCAAATGTCTAGTTACGTAGGATAAAAAAAAAACTTAAATGGTCTGTAGGTAATCATTCTGCTACATTTTTTTGTTGTTCTAGTTAGTCATTTTGTTCATGTTATTAAAGGCACTTGCCACTTTTTTTGAAAAACAAAAAGTGAAAAACTGACTTAATTTTTTTCAACTTCTTTTGATTTATTGAAACAACAGTAATGGACCGATTTTGACATAAATTATATGGACCAGTTGGAAAAAAAAAACATTTTTTTTTGTTTTGAAAGTTCATAATTCAAAAGTGGTCCGAATTAAAAGTTATCAAAATCGATACAGAGGTTTGAATATTAAATCGAATTAACTGAAATGTTCTATGAAATGAAAACGATATTTTTTTTAATTTATTAGCGATTAAAAAAAAAATAATGAACGATGTATTCCTTTAAATACACACAACAAGCTTATAACCCTGTAATCTACTACAGTACGGAAACATCGCTACTCAGTTACGGAACGAAAAAGAAAACCGCAAGAGTTTGGTAGCGAGGGAAGTTTATAGAGATGATAGTTGACTTTGAGAAACAAAATATTGTTTCTCTATATACTATTGTAAACGTTAGCAGTCTAGTTGGTGGCAGTTCCTATTCGTACAGAATTTTATGTTTTATTGCTATTATATTATATTAATTTGAAATTTGATTGAAGTGCGCGGCTATGGAGCTGCAATATTATTTTGTGCTTATTGCTGTGGAGACATTAGGCTGTTGGGGCACTGAAGCAAAAGTTATAATTATTGAGATAGGTTTTAGAAAAACAAACTTGACTGGTGACTTTCGCTCCGGATCTTAATTGGTGCAAAGGCTGGCCATTTGCTATTCAACTCGGTAATGCAGCCAGCGTGATGTCCACCTTTGCTGCAGGTACTATTCATGGTGGTCGATTCGACTAATCTCGGTGTTTTTTGTTAGCGATGTATTATTTTTTTTTAATTTAATTTATAATATTTATTATAATTTAACTAAATGTGACTGAATTTAATAAAACATATTTATTATGTATAGTTTTATAAAAATTGCTTCTATTATAAGGTCATTTTACATGCTTGACTTTGCATCATCATTTAAATTTTATAAAATGAACCAATGCTTAAAAATGTTCGTGGGACGTTATTATTCTTTCTGCTAACTCTTTTATAACTCTTATTTACTCTTTTATAGTTAATGATAGCAGTTGATGATTTTTAACTAGTATTGTTTCCGTTGACCAATCTTTTAAGCTATCTTTTGTAATGTTATCAAATGTTGTCAATTTTTAAATTTACCAAATTCCTTAATTTTAAATATTAAATGCTAATTAATTAATTTAGGTTTGACGTAGACACGCCCCAAGTCAGTACAAGGTCACAAAGTGCAAGACATACGTAAGACATAATTACAAATATATAAACATACACTCGAAAAACATAACTCTCCTCATGGCAATATTTTAATTTAGACATACAAGCCAATTTTTTACTACTTAAAAAGTTGTTTGTCACATCAAATTATAACCTAGTCATGTGAAGTCCACTCTATAAAGTTCCTCTAAGAGAACGCGCGCTGTTAGTCCGGTGGTCCCATATATCACGAGTCTCGATCTACATCGTAATGTACCACCTCCTGTGATCCTTCACAGTTTTACACGTTTACAAGATCAGTAGACTTGTGATATTGTATGATTTGTACAGATTTAACGGCTTTTTAGTTAATAATAATAATATTTGATAACATCCATACAAAGGACTTTAGGTCCCAATCTAGACAAAGCCAGTGTTATGGTAACCTGATGACTAATATACACAAATACTAGACTAACAACAACTTTATTAATTCTTTCTTACCAACCCGCCCGAAAAACTGCGAATAAATCAGCTGCCGCGTATGAAATTATTATGAGCCCACTCCAAAATGTATGTAAAAATCGCTGTTTGAAATATTTTTTCAACAGCCAAATCAGTGACCTCTTCTTATTTTGTAATTTTTTTTGAACACAAACGTTGTTCGTTTATAATGTTGAGTAAATTGATTTGTTTTCGGCTTAGTAAACCCTTAGTTGACCAGACCCTTTAACTGATATACAGAGTTAATGGATTAACGGTACACGAAGTTTTCTATCAACTTCTAAAAAAGAGGAGTTACTCTATTCAATTGTATTTTTTTCAATGTTTTTTTACTGATTTCTCTGTGTATGACGGGAGGAATGATTTTTATTTGGATAGATTTACCTCTCTTGTGGTTAAATTTTATTTTATCGAAATCGGTCAAGAGATTAATATTTTAAATAAAAATAATTCAAAAAGTTCCATCGGCGCCTGCCATAATGGAAGTAGGTAGTATTTTTTTTTTTCAAAGAATTAATTAGTATTTCATACCCGTTCAACCAAATGCATTGGAAATAAGCTTTAAAAAAAACAATAACTTAATAGTCTTAACTTAACTTAACTTAACTTAAATAACTACAGTTATATTAGGCTTGGTTCGAGCAATTTGTTATCGACTTACAGGATTTGATCCTAAAACCTCAGTTTTAGAACAGGGAGCTATCAGCTATCTGTATTGCTTTCAATATTGCTATAGTCTTGAAAGCAATACTGTAGTTTCGTATCGGCTACGAAAGCAAGACTCTAGTATTGCTTTCAGCAAAGCGATGAGAATTTCAAAACAATAAGTGAACAAAAGATTGCAATGACTCCATATATTTGACAGATAATGGCATCGGCTAGCGCGATGTAAGTACTACTTCTTTGAGTCTAGACATCGCCATCGTCATAGCTTTGAAAGCAATACAAATAGCCGATAGCCCCCTTGGTTTCAAACGTAACCTTGTACACCAAAGCTTATAATACTTTATGACTTGTATTTGTAGACTTGTGGAAGTTGTGAAGCCGGTAGCTGTGTTTTATTTTTATTAGTCCAGTCAATTGAGATTAGACATTGATAAGACTCACAACTTGTGTGTTTATGGTGTGTTTGTGTTGTTCATGTGTTAGGTAATGTTTGTGGACGATTATATTTTATGACGTAGTAAGATAACAAGAAAACCATGAATTTTTATTTTTATCGTAAGATAGTTATTTCCTTCATTGCCTTTATTGGCGTTTTCATATTTTTATGCATGCGGTAATGTTACTTAAATTGTAAATCAATTGCATTACATTGCTAAGCACGTGTTTACCCTATCACGGAAAGGTTCAATACTCTGGCGGAACGGATAATTCATTTCGAAAATCTTTCTTAGACAAGAAGGAATGTTTTCTTATACGTCAGATTTCTGACTGAGTTAGGTAAAAACTACTTGAAACTTTTGATAAAAGATGACCCTTTTTGTTAGTATTTATGTATGGAAGTCTAACTGTTAATAACCCTCTACAGTTCTAACAGCTAGATCAATTGTTTTGATTTGTGTGGTGTCATTGGAAGCCTTTATTTATCTGCAGAAGTTTAAGATATACAGTGATTGAAATTTTTTACAGTCGGGTTTATTTGAAGCTGCTTTTTATAATTTATTAAATTAACACTATTTCGGATCGCAATCTCTCCATGACTGAGTATGGTTTACTTGGAGTATATTTAACCAGTAAATTTCACGCTAGCCCTTCTTGTCACGTCGCATCGTCAAAATTTTACTAGCGTCGACATTATTACTAACGTTGACTTGAAATTATACGTACAACTCCTGCGCAAATTAAATACACATTAGAGAATGCATCGCTTTAGCTATGTTAGTGTATTTTATCTTCGTATGTTTCATCGTCTTCTTGTTTTTATTTCACTATTTGGGGTCCTGCGCCGACCCTATCTTCTGTGCCGACCCTGTCTTCATGTCTTCCTCTTTCTACTTTATCAGCCGCTATCTCTATTTTTACTCCTCTTCCACATGTATCTCTCTTCACACAATTCATCCACGTGTTCTTATCTCACTTTTTCCCTGCATTACCACTTACCATTATTTTCATTGATCTAATCCTCCTATCTTCTCTGCGCATGACATGAAATGGCTATGTTTAAATCTAGAGCATATGTCTATAAAGGTTGCAATACAAAAAGTTATAAATATCTTTCGAAGAAGAAAATAAAAAAAAATACTTTAAAATTTCGATTTACATATTAAATTTTAGGTAAGTAACTTGATTAAATTTGATAAAATTTATAAGTATGCAACCATCCTAAAATATTGATAGCTATCAAATACAAAAATAATTTACAAATAGCTCTCGGTGTCTCAAAGAAGTAGAGGAACACAATAGAACAACAATATTCTGTTGTGGTTGATAAGAAGAGATCGCTTGTAAGCGATAAGAGCGCCTAGTGTGCAAAATAAATAAAAAACCTATAGTATTGTAGTTTTGGTAACAAATATTTTTTTATATTGTAATGTATTTTTTTATACTGGACAGCTAGGCATTTGACTAGAAGTACGCACGACCACGGAAGTCAGCGATACTGTAGCTCTAGATGGAGCATGTCTAGTTTGGAATACACTGGCTCTCAAAATGAATGAATATCAATGAATTAACAACCAATGAATCGTCTCCTTTTGAAGGCGTTTAAAAAGATAGGACATTTCATGTCGTGACTTCAACGCCTGTAAAGCGCCGAAGTGCATTTATCTGTGCCAGACAGAGTCCCCTACACTAGTATAGACGCTAGTACACGTAGGCCTCATTAAAGCAAGATGCGTAATAAACCAACACATTACTCTTACAGATACAATGTAGCTCGCCCGTAAATTACTTACTGTCGCCTGGTAGCGCGTCAGCGAATAGTTTGGGATTGCTTAGTGGGCACGATACGATTTTATAACTTAAGGTTTGGAGCGGCACGATAAAACTGTCCGTCAAAAAATTCCGTTGTAGATAGAGAAAGATAAAGACATTAGGTGAATGAATCCTCAGTCATACTATAACAAAGAAGGAGGAATAAAATGACCGTGGAAACAAGTGGTTGGAAGCGAGTTCGAAATAACCCGACTGCTAAATCGTTAAACCTGTGTATCACTCAGTCTCACTCTCACGACTAAGACGAATCTATTGACACCACTCACATTACAATACAACAAGCCGTTTAGGCTATAGAGCGTGCCAAAGAAATATACATACATAAATACACTCGAAAAACATAACCGTCCTTCTTTCGCAGTCGGGTAAAAAGGAAGAATAAAATGTCGAAGGAAATGAAAGATTGACCGATTTTTCGTTTCGTAGCGTATGGCCGGTTTACCATTGTTAACTTTGTTTATTTGTTGTTAAATACGTATTCATGTTTCTCGTGCGCGTTTTGTGCGTAGATTAACTTCTATACTGTCTTTTGTAACTCTACTGACTCGGGATAACCGTCAAAGTCGGTTCCAAAGATAGTTATCCCCAGAACGTAAGCTCATACATATAAATAATTCAACTATATTCAATTCATTAAAACTATTTAAAAAAATTACTAATCGCGTCGTAACATATAAAAGTCAGTGAGACGGGGCGCGAACTTGTGTCCCGTCCCATTGTGTGGACTTGAAACAATAATCTGGAACTGTTGTAATGAGTCTTGCCCCGCCAAGCACTTTCACACTGGGCACACATTTCGTTTCGTTATCTATTTCGCTGGAAATTAACTTCTTTGTTTCTACGCAAAAACGACGGATGTGATAAGTGTCTGTATGTGTGTGTATCTATTTGTAGCAAAGTAGCTCCCAATTTTACTGATACATTTTGTAATTTCCACCTTCCAGCCTTCATTTGTTTTGTTATGAACCTTCATAACAGACCAAACGAAAAACCCTCAATTAGCTTACAAACACGCCTAAGCTAACCTACCCAGGTTAGGATGAATTGGAACTGAAAAAATAACTTAGTATTGCATGACATATATTTTATATACAGTCCTTCTGAACTGTTGTTATATTTCGCTCAAAATGGGGAGAAGTTAGCTACAGTGCCATTTACTAGGACAATTCGAAAAAAATTGGTACAAATATGCAAAACAACAACATTACCCAAGGATCCAAATATGCATAAAATAAATCGGTCGACTGGTATATTATACAAAGTTGTAAAAATGTTCGTGTTAAGTCCACGAACTTTCAACCACGCAGATTGACAGTTCATGGACATATCAAAACTTATCTATATTTGGTCTTAATATAAATCTTTCTATTAGAGATCACATTCGGGAGCCGAGCATCAATTACTAGCTTATAAATATTTTATTTTATTTTTATGTGTTGCGTAGTTTTAGCACCACTGTAGAAGACTAAACCGCAAGACGTCTGCCCAACGCTAGCTTCTTATGCAGATTTTACGAGAGGGCATGGCTGTAAGCAGCGCTTAATTGTTCGTATCAGACATACAAACTAACAAAAACAATTGTAATATGACGGCTTTTGGCAGCTATAATGTACATGAGCTGTTAAACACGTTCTTCAGACGTGATTATTGATACGTTGTTTCTAAAACTTTGGTAGGTATATCGTGTGAAAGAGCTCATGGTTTTTCATGGTAATCAAGCTTTTCTTAAGATAATAGATAATTTAATTTGAATAGATATTAATATCTATAGGTTATCTGTTTGTTATATTTTGTTGTAGTTTGTAATTTACTTTTTCTTAATATATGTATATGTTCGATTAATAAAGAGCTTTTTTATAAATAGGAATATGCTTTGGTAAGCTTCCACTTATTGGTCAACTTGTTTTTTCATATAAATTAATATGTACTTTATGTAAAAAGGTGATGCACATCTAGTAAAAAAAAATTGAAAACACGACCTTACGTGGATTGTTGGTTAACATACTTGCTGCGACAGACGATGATCCCACATTTGACTCCTGCCTGTAACTAATTTTAGAACGATAAGTAGGTATAATAATGTATTTTTTTATGTGCATATTATGCAAGTGGTTGTAAATGTTGCATATCATACCTACTCAGATGAAATCCTAGCCAGAACCAACGAGCCTGAAAACTTATTCATTGAAATAAGATACAGGGCCAATAATATTGGTTGAATAATTAAAAAAGTAGGTACTTTAGATTCAGTTATTTAATGCTTTTTCAACGTATTCAGTTTGCCGTAGAATCGTCGTGTCGTATAATTTGTACCATATAAGTAGATGGGTCTATTACAAACAATCACCCATTTTAATCACTTTAATGATAACGCGTGTTAGCAATCATGTATGACGCACACCTATGAATCAGGCACTAATTTATCCTAAGACTAGAGTCACAAAGGCTGCTATGGTTAGGGTTACCATAATAGCTAAATTTTATATCACCATTCAATGTTTAGCCATGTTATCAGTATGTCCACAGCCTTTTTAAACGATTTAAATAGAAAAAGGTTCTCAATTCTCAATTCTCAATCAAAGGTTGACTGGCCTCACAGCGCAGTGGTTAGTACCCCTGACTTCGGCGCTGAAGGTCGTGGGTTCGATTCCCACTCTGGACAAACATTTGTGTGATGAACTCGGGTGTTTGTTCTGTGTCTGGGTGTTCATTATGTATAATAAGTATGTATTTAAAAATAGTATATGTAGTATATATCAACCATCTGGTTCCCATAGTACAAGCTCTGCTTAGTTTGGGGCTAGATGGCGCTGTGTGAAAATTAAAAAAAAAATATTATCGGGATTGTCTTTTGTATGTACTCAAATAGCTTTAAGCCGCTTAGACGGAATTGGAAAATCTTATTGAATTTTTATAAGCATTTAATGTTACATTAACAAACTAGTAAATATAGGTACTGAAATTTTGTTATAAGTCTATATAATATATACAAATAATTTTATAGGGCTTGCTTGTGACCTTATATACGACTTTGGAGATTTGAATGTATGCTTACCAAATATTATTTAGTAACCCGGAGATCATGGCAGTAGGTAAAAAAAAAATTTTTATAACAATTTGTAGAACCTTCCGGGACAAGCTAACGCGGTTAGCAATTAAGCTTCAAATTTTATGTCATTTTTACGATACTTCACGATTTACAAGTTCGTAAGCATTAATCTTTTTTGATACATATTTCGAATTTTCTGGAATTTTCTGAATTTTCGAATGTACGTGTTACACAAGCCTTTAGAATAATGGTGACCCTATGAGTTAATATCGTCACAACCACATTTAGGCGCCGCTATAAAAGCATTAATTGCATGCTTAGACGCTATTGTTAGTACAGTATATGTGAATGATCATAATGCTGCAATACAGGATTTACAGGATACGGAAAAAAAAATATACCTCAATTTTTAATCAAGCTTATGCCTAATAACGTGTGTGAACAGGCGTGAATACGACTTCAGAATATCCCAACTGAAAATCCTTCATACCACTGTATCTGAACGTGTGAAACGAGAATCGTTGATACTTACATACCGAGATGCAAACATACACTCGAAAGACATAACCCTCTTTATGGGCAGTCGGGAAAAGCCGCCGAAACGAATAACGTGGCAAATTATCGTAGGATGAATAACAAAACCCAAACAAGAATATACTGCAGTGGACGTTTATTAAATCCTTCAAAATTACTTTAGTACTTCTGCGTTAGTTTTTAAAAATACGGAAATTATTTGACAGGTTTCTCCTAAGGTATTCATTCAGTTTTCTTATTTAACGTTATGTTTGTGCCAACTATTACAGGTAACGCTGTAATTATGTAACAATTTATTTCAGGACAATATCCCTTAATCAAAAATCCCCAGCGCCCCGAAACATTCTGAATTTTTTTAAAACATAATAAATTAAGTTTCGTCATAATATTATTATTAATACTAACAGGTAAAATAAAATTTTGGTTTATTTGAAACAAAGGCGCTTCGCTCGTTAGGTTGCTTGGTTGTTTGTTATTTACTATAACTTCAGCATGTTCTATGCAAGAAGGTGTCATAACAATTAATTGGTATGAACTAGGCGCGGCCGGTGAAGTCGCTGCTAGTCGTCATATGACTCATAGCGCTTTCTTACACTAGTCTTCAGGTTGTCAGAAAATCGTGAAAGGTAATTTAAACTTACTTGCTTAAATAAGGCTATAATCAATAAATATGTTGAGGTTTCCATAGTAAATATAGTCGTTTATTTGCCGTGGTACAATTGATGGTACCACGGCATTTTTTTTGCCGTAGTACCATTACATCAGTGGTACCATAGCAAAACCTTAAACTAAGGCCTTTTTTATCAAGTATTACTATGGGACCAACTCCGAATTCGAGAAAAAAATCTGCTGCTTCATACATTTTTGCCGACGACCGATGAACTTTTTGTATGTAACAGCTGACTTTTTTCTCGAATTCAGAGTTGGTTGAACGGCTGGGCGATTTAGCTGATTTTAGTTTTAAAATGTTTATCGTACTCCAGGGAGGGTTTAAAAGGTGAGAAACGTAAATAACTGTTAGGCGGTACGAAGTTCGCTGGTTCAGCTAGTCTGTAACAATTGATAATTTGCTAGATTCTATCAAAGGACCACCAGTGTATTAAACCTAGTCTATTTAGCAATGAGATTAATGAGTGATGTCATACAATGATCATTGAGATTGATACTAAGTTCCCAAACGAAGATAGACGTTAATGTAAATCAAACAAAAACAGGCTAATTGTAAACGAGCATACGTTTTAATTGTCACAATTAGTGCAAATGATCTGTTCTACGTACACCATTGGTTGTCCAAATCAACTGAGATAATTCGAGATTTTTGTCCACTCGTTTTAGCAAAGCTAGTACAATTTCGCAAAAAAAAAAAAAAAAAACTAATTTCATATATTAACTTATCAAAAGAGTTGTTAAAAAAATATATGGAGCTCCGCCCAGGATGATACCATAAATACGTTAGGGACTGCATATTAATCTTTAATACATCAACCAAATTCAAAAGAAAGTAACTTATCGCAATGTCCAAAATTAATTTCGAATGAAAATATTTCCATGTTATTTACGCAAAAAGGTGATTTACGCGTTTTTATTGTGTCAATTTTGACATTTATGTCGGACGGTACAATTCATTGACCAATGTGACCATTGGAGTCAACCTAGGATACATAAATCTTCCAGAGATGCCATAATTCCACTACAATTCATAGAATTTAGATATTTTTGTACACAATGCATTTTTCATTTATACACAGTTTAAACCACATCTTTAGGCATTTATTCATAGACGTACACCGTCCTGAACGAAAATGAAAAAAGTCCTTTATTTGGATTATTTGTATTTCTTAAATGGTATATGGGCATTGACTAAAAATGTTTTTTGGTGTGCTATAGGTAATCAATCTGCTTTATTATTTTTTTGCTGTACGAGTCATTTCGTTTTTGGTAATGAAGACACTTACCCGCTAGTTTTTCTTACTTATAAAGCTTGGCACTATATCTCCACACATATTATAACTGCAGCCAGCAAACGAGTGACGGATCGACTTGATTTTGTGCATAAATATAGTTCGAGGTCTGGAAATTGCATTAGGCTAATTTTTCCCGGGAAAACAGTACGCGGGCGGAGCCGCATACAAAAGCTAGTTATGTACAACGTGCAACAATACTTAAATTGAAAAATTTATTCTGCAATGGGTTCACTTTGATGGGTAGACTAACACCCTGAAGTATTGTCAAACCTTTCTGTTACACGACCCATATGTAATTTTGTCACATTTGTCACGTTTTGTATGAGTACGATAAAGAATTAATGTAACAATCGAACAATTTTTTTGGATAAAAATTAATTATGTGATAAGATATACTGACATTTGTTTTAGTATTGATAATCATCATTTCATTTGGTAAATGTAGCAAGACATCAATCTTTAAACAACGATCTTTGGTCGTAATAAATTAAGTCAAATTTGAGAATCAAATGATACAAGTAATTTAGAGATGAGATAAAGTGCTGCATTGATGTATCTTTTTTGGTCTCTAAGGAAAAAACACACAAGAAACACTCAAATTTTTGCTTAACATATAGATTTATATGCTATTTATGCCGCCGTTACGGCCTTTAAAGTTCATATGGCCAGCGTCAACTATCAATGGTAGAAACCCTTTCGGGGAGACACGTGCCTGGCATTGACACAAATAGGTTCTATATTATCTTTAAAAAAAATCTTATTTAAATACCTTTCTGAATAAGAATGCTAACCGTATGAACCTGTAAATAACATGAATTTACAAGAAATTTATAATTTCTAAGCAATAATATAAACACTCGAAGTGCATTACTAACTCATCCCCATCAATATTCAAGTGAAACGTTTATTATCATATCTCATTATAGGAGTTAGTGCTAGACATACCCCCGTCTTACACTTGGCTTAGACAATATCAGACTTAGCACTAACTACAGCCAAATAAATTTATACTCTAACTTTCAGGATCATAAGAATCAAATTGTGCTGGTTATAAATGGTATTAAAGGCGAAATTGAGTTCTGAAATGCAATTTGGAAATGAGATCGAGGTATAGCCAGTTCTGTAGTGAATTTGCTCTGGGCAGTCTTGAATGTTGCGAAGATAATCAAAAGCTTAGGCAAACCATTCTCAATATTACCAAATCCTAATACAGAGAGTATATTATAATTTATATAATCTTAGCTTCGTCTTATAATGATTTTCCACTTTCGATTGTGAATATAATTGAATTTAAATCCTAAAGTTTAAGTTTTCTGACTTTTATTTTTCTCTTGAATGTTCATTTATGGATCGACTTTGCAGCAGTTAAATTGAAATCGTAATGTATTTGTCAATTATGTTACGTCATTTTATAACTCTACGTATTTATAAACTATTTTTTGTTGGTTTTTGTATTTTTTTTATAGGTGTATATAACTAACATTTTATTTATTCTGTACCCCGTCGAGTAAATATTCTAATAACTCGTAAAAAAATATTATAATACATTTCGTCATGATCACTTGGACATTAAAACCTGAGATCCAAGTCTGCCATTCGAATTGTTTCAGAATTACCATTGCATTGCATCATATTGGTCGCTTTCGATAGTTTTGGTAGTCTGTCAACTCTGACATATTCTATGTCAAAACTACCATTATGACGGAAAACAATTCAAATCACAGACTTTAATCCGTGTACGAACGTACCAATATAATGAAGTGAACGTTAGGTATACTGTGTTGTACGATCAGTTAGGTACCATACAAAATCTTAAAAAAAACTCACTTCGGACTTCTATTGCAGCAGGTGCCGATAGAACTTCTTCGGTTATATCGATTTAAAAATCAATCCTTTGGATCGATTTTGATTAAATTTATCTAAATATGTTATAAATATATATAGGTAGGTAGGATTTCCAAACATTTTTTTTTAAATATTATTTCTGCAATCTTCGTGAAATCAGGTAGGTAAGAAACATTAAAGAAAATCATAAACTATGTATGTTTAATAATTTCAATTAATGAATGGAGTCAGGCGTTACTTTGTGGAAAGCTATTTCAAATAATATAAACTAATTTGTAAACTATTGTGCTAAGACAGAACACAAATCGAGGAAGTTGGATATTGAGATAAAGAGAAATAATAAGGTGAGGTGTAGAGGTGGTGAGAAGGAACCACACCATACAAACAAATCGATTTCTCACGCTGACATCAAGACAAAGCGAAAACACTAGATATGCTTTATATGCCATCTTACTACAATTGATTTGTCTGAACTTTAGTAACTGTATTCCACCACTTACCCTTAAGGGGTAAGTTGGGGGGTCAGCCACCTTGCTAGTAATATTTATAAGGGTGGTCAGTTAGCTACAGCTCCTTGCGCGTAAAGCATATTCTCAGCTTGTTTTGTGCTATTAATTAGCGCGGCGGCTGTCTAGTTTTGATGCTAGCTCATTTTGGATGCAGTTTGATTTGTTTTAGCGGTTTTGGAAATTATTGTTGCGAATGTTAATTGTTGTTTTTGCTCTATCATTAAATTCTATATTATTATATTTTTGAAAATCGTTTTTTTATCTTTGGTGGAAAGTGTGCTTATTTTTGGTCGGAAATTAAGCAAAAACATATATTTGGCGAGACTGTATTAGGTTCTGACTATTTGAGTAAGATATTTTATGACATCAATCTGTTTTTTTTTTTAAATTAGGTTTCGAAGGTATATAAATACATTCTATAATACGACCACGGTGGTAAACTCTGTTCTTAGAGCAGACTCGTGTAGTGAGACGCTATACTTGATAGGATATAAACATAGGTTGGCATTTACACAAAAAAAGTTTAAATATTAGGTTATTTATAACCAAAAAATAGTGAATATATAACTGTAGCTATTTGTAACCAAATTAGGTTTTGTTAAAATAGTTGTGTTATTTATTACTAAACAAAAATCAATTACTTCTTTGCAAAACAAAACAACAAACAGTTACAACAGTTAGCTAACCGATGTGTTTTGAAAAAACTGTTAATAAAAATTAAGAAATTATATCACCCTAAATAGTATCTAGTTACTCGTGACCGTAAATAACACAGATAATTATTTTTTTCTTGTAGGCACACAAAACAATAAATACAAGTGATAATTCTTACAAAATATAGTTCAAAGTTCATTTAATTCAAAAATAAGGTTTACAAAAAATACTCTGGATTTTCATCCGTATTTTGAAAATTTTGCCTTCACTGGTAGTGATCATATTTATACATTCTTAAATTCTAGGGCTTCAAGTGTCAGCCTTATCACATAATATAAAGTAAAAAATATAAAATCGAAATTTTAAATACTGAACCCATTGGATCCCCCTAAATCTTCAATTTCTAAGAATATTTTCTTACACCCTGTATAACGAACACACTATCCAAATTCACATCTCAAGGTTCTGCTATAATATAGGCTCTACTTATCCTAGCGAATATCAATCAATAATGGTTCAGATAAATTTAAATACGACTATACAATCCTAATATATAATACACAATGCGGTTTAAGACTCTCCAAACCTAACAACGCTATAAATTTTCACAAAAAAATACCGCAAACATACCATCTTTATTAACAAAATTTTATCCACAAAGCATCTAATCACGAACACATTAAGTAACGAAATGCCGTATATATTACTCTAACACCTTATTAGTAGGTATAATATCACAATAAGAAGGTACTTGTGGTTCATCGTGTGTGACCGTGTAATGCGTAGAAAGAACAATTAGAAATAGTAACATCTATGGAAACATATTAATTTCACGGCTATCTTATTACGGAAGTTTAATGTCTCATTATGTGCGTTTTCATTGACTCTTTAAGAGCCCGTCTTCGTGAAGAGTGATGAAATATACCGTAGGTATGTAAAACTAGCTTTAAGTGGCTTTGCTTATGTAGCCCACGTTGTTGCTTGGAAAAAAGTCGCCTATGGCTTTCTCCGGATCTTAAACATTACGGTCTTATTAATAAACGTGTCTTAGCTTTAATCGTCGTTTGTCTTTTTTATATGTGTGACGTTCTCCATCGGATAAAACAAGACTTAAAGACGTTTGAAGTTAACACGCGTTTATTAATAAGACTGTCAGTTTGCAAAAAAACAAGTGGTTTCTGAGCAGAAAACGAACAGACATTCTTTCTAATTTATAATATGTGTAGGGATGTAGAGATGTACTTGTAAGAAAGTGATAACTTCAATTTGGTAGGCGCGAATACAATTTTTTTTATGTGCAAACCAAACTGCTTGACTGAATTTGGTACAATTTATAGGGTTGCTGGCGTTTCGGATTCTCTGTTCGAACTGATATATTTTAATTTTGATATTTCCTTCACTAACGTTTCGGATAACAATGATAAACATTATTTTGTACACTCAGATAAAAAAATTAAACTGCCAAGACGAATCCAGTGATACCTTAAATATATTTAAATCTACCCATGGATGATACAAAGTAAATTTGGGAACATCTAGAAAGCGGTTCTGTGAAATCGGGGCACATAATTACAAAAATTTCTTAACGAATTTTAAGTCTCTTTCATTTTTGAAGTCGGTTAAAACATGTTACTGTGTAGCATTACTTGTTCTTATGTGCCTTTAATACGCTGTTTTGATTTTTAATGTACAGTGTGGCCTGAAAGTTAGCGATAACTCGCCGCTTGTGGCACTGCAATTAACACGTAAAATTTAAAATGTAAATATAGATACTTACGGTGACATCGCCATTTTGTGGTGGCTGTCATCTTGAATTCAAAATATATCATAGTGAATGTATTCTACTGGTCAAGGCATTTGATACACATAGTGAAAAATTTGTGATATAATATGTAATCCGCCATTTTGTAGCAGCGGCCATTTTGGAACGATTTTCATCAAACATAGCTAAAACACTCCCGATTCATTCACCATTTGTACAAAAAAAAACAATATAGAAATCGTTTCATGCTTTCGGGGGCAAGAGAAAGATACACACACAGAAACACGTGAGACTTATATCATCCCGTTATTTTTGGGTAAAAAATTGAGCATCTATGTTGGTCAAAATACCTGTATTTACAAAACCTAACATCACATAAACGCGTCACTGCTATGAAGTGAGTTGAAGTCCAGGGTAATTCGTCAGCATTGTTCGGTATAAATCAACCGCCATGCGTCGATAGATCAGGGACAAGGCGATCGTTGTTAGGACGATTCATTTCGCGGGCACACGTTTTTGATGGTCCTGGAAAAAGATAGTAGTAATACTAATTAAAAAATAATGCGACAATGTCAACCAAATATATACTAAAGACGATGAACGAAAGATTAGTAAGGAGAAGCGCAGGATCTGGCTGAGTATAGCGTGCCTTGTAATAGGCGTGATTAAGATAAGCTGACCAAAATAAAAATTAGCTATCATTTAATCACAATCATCATCTTCAGTGTCAGAGTAATTAAGAGTTATTATATCTGCTAAATAAGGAAAACCCTTTTCAGCTTATACGTTCCCATCTGCCCCAGGATTTATGTCATCAATGTGGCATTGTCGTCTACTGAGTTTTTTTGAGACATCTCTTGACCAACTAGTAAATACTCAAACAGGTATTTTTTTTCCCGCTTCGTGAACTGCTATAAAATATTGCTACGGAACCTTACAGTATGCTTGTGGCGACACGCACTTTTTTTTTTAAAATATATATTTAAAACGAGTGCAATGGAAACGGTGAGCGCCATAAAAATTTGGTTCACAACTAAATCTACTTAGCTCCGTTGTAGGAATAATTATCATAAATTACGTTTAATCGTGTACTTGTTTTAATTTAACTGCTGCTAATAGCTTTGTTTCTACACAAGTGGATTACGAGCTCATTGAATACCTACTTAAAATTGCTGATGGTGTTTTTAAGAAGTATTGCATCCGAAATTTTATTGTCGAACATTTTGTTTGAAGTAAAGTTGCTGAGATAGACGATCTGTTAATGAATGAATTCTGTGTTTTGAATGTGTATGTAGGTTTTTGGAAGTACAACCCTAAGAGGGTCAAATGTGGGTTTAAAGTTTAAAATTTATTTATATTCCATTTTGCCGCGGGCAACTCCGCGGTAAAGCTACTAGTCTATTGATATTATATAGAGCGACTGAAAAGCAAAATGGAGAGACGTACCTACTGATTTATCGGCTAGGGAGGAGTAAGTGACATTTTGGCTAACACAACAATAACTGTGCATGGTGTTGAGCTATGTCTGTATTTTAGTGTTAACTTTAACTCTAGTATATAAACCAAAACCAGTTAACTAGAGTGAAAGTTAGTGGAATTTTTTGTATAAAAACCTCGCGATCTCCGAGATCATACATCACCAATATCAAATCAAAAAGTCAATAACCATACTGAAACAACAGAAGCTACGTCTACGAAGCCCTAAGTACATAGGAATCTTGTTTCTAAGTAGGTATACCTACCACAGTATCTGATAAAACTTGATTAATCTACGAACAAAGTTCTTATTATAATAAACTAATTAATGATGGAGCGAACAATTCATTATCGAAGCAAAACTGCCTTCGAACAATAATGATAATGAGGGTAATTAATTATGGGAACTTCGAGACGTACTGTGGGGTGCGGTGGACCCCCTTGACGGATGAGCTAAGTACGATCTGAAAAATGGATGAGGCAGTTTAAGATTTCAAATAGTAAAACTTTTTTATGCATGGGTATTAGTCTTTCTCACTCTCTTACACATGTCATGTCCAGTATTGTAGTGCAAATGATACAAATATCTCGTCAAGGACGGGCTAAATAGAAGCTAAGCAATGTCTGGGAAGATAAACGAACCTTTTTCTACAAAGTATCCGACAGGGAATAGGGCTTCCTTGCGTAAAACAGCGTTTCATTTGCTAAGCCGACGAATAATTTTCTACGAGTGACACTCACAGAAGTAGATAATGGCATTTCCACTGCTGTGCTTCCAATAGTCTTTAAGTTGTGTTTGTCTTGCCAACGACGACCTAACGTCGTTGGCAAGGCATGCTTGCTTCTCTAAGCTTTGGCCACCATTATGTCACCAAAGCTTTTTGCCATATTTCATCACTTCCTCTCACTACATGATACGACCCGACACAGCGCCAGTTAGAATCACAACTACAGATCCCACTTTATGATTTTCGGTTGTTCGCCACATCTCAACTTATACTTACAGTCAATTACCGAACATACATTTTCATATTTCTTCTTCCGTGTGATTTTATTTTTATGTAAGCCTAAGCTTACTATTAAGCGAAGAGCTTACTAATAATTTGCTTATTATTAAGAGAAGAGCTTTACTATTGTAAAAACACTTATTACTGATGCGTAATAATTTATTTAATATTTATTTGCAGTAACTATGCCACCTCCGAAAACAAACCTTCCTACATCTTGATTATTCGACGAAAAGGGTGTGAGACGGGAGGTCAGCCGTTGTCGCGCTACTGATGGCTTAAATCATTATTACTTATAATTAAATTCAAGATATCTATTGTCTATTTCAGCTCCGGGTCAGGTCAGTGACCTAAAGCTTATTTCAAGGCGGCCAAAGAAACTGTGTTCAATTTGCTGTAATTTTAATTTGTAAATTTACTATAATATCCAATTTTTATAAATGAATAGTCGTTCTGGACGTACTTTACGTATTTCCTAAAAAAAATACACTAGCCGGATTTATAAGAATCTGAAAAATGCGCAAAAAGCTGATAGTGTCGTGTTGTGTACGTCAGAAAATTTAACAAAACTGACAGGACTTCATAAACTAAATTTTCAGTCAGTTCTATGTTGAACACTTCAAATTTTTAATATAGCATATAATTATACTTGTGCCTTCAGGAACTAGGCGCTTTGCTGAGAAGTATGTTGCGGTTGTAATCGATGGCCATCATCGTTGTTTTTGTGAAACAACGAGTACATTCACTCAGCACTCATTAAACGCTCTCGATTTGAATAAGACTATATTTTATTAAACTAGTTGTAATGTACAAAACTTTCAAAGCAGTCCATTATTTTACTGAAAAACTTAAAATAATTGTTAGAAAACGAAAATCGCAATATTCGTCGAATTTATCTACTAAAAAGTCTATTCTCGCTCTGATTATGTACTTATTTACCTAAGTTAAAAGGGATGCCTTATAGGTATGCGCCTTAGGTCTGTGTGATGTGTGTCCAATGCTCCTTGACCAAGAGTTTTGTGACAATAGAAGTAAGATTTTTCCTGTTTTATTTTTTGTATTGTAGTAGTAATGTTTGTATATCTGCAATAAAGAGTAAATTAATTCATTCACATTATAGTGAAAGGAATTGCTTGCAAAAAGCGCATACTATTTACAGTATTAGAAAATTTCATAGTTAACATTTTCTATGTTATTATATTAATCGCTTTAGGCGATAAGACCGCCCAATGTACTGCCAATGTTTTATGATACCTGTTTGAAATGTATATGTATATTTTTGGTGTACAATAAAGTTATATTTGAATTTGAATTTGATAAGTTAACCTTGTTAATTAATGACTTTAGCTGTAAAATGCTATTTAAAGAAAATATAATAGGGATTGATATTATTTATATCATAATGTGATTTTAAAAGGTCGTGTCTTTTAATACCAATTTAAGAGAGTTGAAACAATAGGCAATGTAGCTACCATACTCACACATCGATCGAAGCGATCTCCATAAATAGTGACTTATAGGAACATATAGGTAAGTAGATATAGTAGTTCCGGTGCCTAAGCCGACCGCAGGCCTAGTCGGTATAAAGAGGTGCGCTCATTAGGTCCGCGGTATCTTCCATAAATACATTATATCAGGGTGCCCACCCCCCGGGCGGGTGGCGGCCGGTGGGTTATCGAATTAAAACTTCACTAGCAATAGTAGAGTTGAACACCGTATTAATACAGCATGTATAATTCGTGAGCCTGGACAAACTTGGCGGTTTTCATACGACCCCTTTAAGTTGGCTGCAGGCTTAGCGGGCATTTTACGTAGACCATGTCTTTTTTGATCGTATATGGTACTCATTTCTTATTTTAGGTATTCTTTATATGTTTGTTGAAAAAAATCTAAAAAATTTAAACGCAGTGTGACTAATCATGTTGTAAGAGTTTCTAGGCCTAGGAATACAAGGTAAGTAAGGAAAGGATTTTTTTTTTTGCTTTGCATCAAACAGGGTTATCGATTAGGGCTGCACTAAGCCGAAGATTCATCCTAAAGAAACACAATCGCTATGGGACCAACTCAAAATTAAAAAAAAGCTTTATCAGAAATTTATTCGACGACCGATTAACTGTCATTATGGAAAACATGTTTTTTTTCTTCTAGAATTCAGCGTTGATCCCACAACGAGAGTTATCCGTAAATTTGAGTATAAGGACCTCCTTTGGGCAGTTAGTGCACCTCTATATTTCTTATTTTTTTCTACAAAGTAACATTTACTAAAAAGCCAGTTCGGTCCAACATCGTGAGGTCGTACGCGAACGCACCCTGGGCGGGCGTCGCTGGGCGGGCGCGAAGGAGCGATCGAGGTAAGGGTGCTGGCTACGTAATTAGATTTTCAAAGTCCGAATACACTGCTCGTACTTGTCTTCATAATAATGTGCCGCGATTTATTGGTTTTGATACTTAATAATTAATTATAAATTAACTAGATATTAATTTGTAATATGTAAATAATTTTTACGTGTTTTGCGTATGCGTAAAGCAATACTGTTTTTGACTTTATTTGCAAATAATTGTCTCATATACATATATTACCTTACATCTATTTGACCGAGCGGGCGATAATAGGAAATCGTTTCCGATTCAAGTTTGGCATAGTTTGTCAGTTTGTGAAAGTCTAAACATTGTGCTGTTTGTCTGGAAGTCGTAGTTTGCAGCCAATTTTTAGAAAACTTTGTACACGTATTTGGCGAACAATAATTTTATTTTTCGTTTTCACTGAGGGTTTCCCTATTCCAATAATACTTAGCACTGAAGTAGGTACCACTACTTATAAAGCAATAATTGTGACAATGTAAATTATCAATCTAAAGGATTAGTTATCTTAGGACTGAGTTATTTGTAATTTTAAGTTTAAGTCAATAAAGATCTCACAAAACCAATCTAAAGGTAGAATTTTTATTATACTTTAGTTTTTTAAGATACAGACCATCGTATCTTGAAAAACAATTTTCAAGATACAAATCAAATCCATATAGACAATTTCTTACAAACTTTCGCTTCTATAATTAGTGTGATAATGATCAAGTACCAAGACAGTTCAGTCCTCACAAAACATCGAGGTATTGGATATTTAGTTTGCTTTGGGGCGCGGTGCGGGGCGCGGGGAAGGGCCGCTAAGTCCAACTATAAATTAGGAAGGGTACAGTTTCATTAATCACCCATACGCCGTTATTATTAATTAACCCCCTCCGGTACCGGCGATGTTACGGTAACTATGGGTATCGACCACTACGCTCCACTGTCAACTTTACGATTGTTGGAAATTAATAGCGAAGTTTAAAGAAATAACTGTGGACTTTACAGTTGTACAACTTATCGCTTGTCAACTACATGAAGATCAAAGGAATGATTGTCAGTTAAGGCGAAAATATGATAGTATGTGTTAGGGTAACTATGGGTATCGACCACTACGCTCCACTGTCAACTTTACGATTGTTGGAAATTCATAGCGAAGTTTAAAGAAATAACTGTGGACTTTACAGTTGTACAACTTATCGCTTGTCAACTACATGAAGATTAAAAGATTGATTGTCAGTTAAGGCGAAAATATTATAGTATGTGTTAGGGTAACTATGGGTATCGACCACTACGCTCCATTGTCAACTTTACCAACTCGCCTGATGAAAAATTTGAAAAGACAAATAATGTTACCTTAGTGACTGTACATGAAAAATAAGTAATTATATAAAATATTACAGCTGGGCCGGCGTCTGTGAATGTTATTTTGATTTACAGACCAACTACAAGATCTTTCAAACATGTTGACATGTCAATGTGGTCACGCCAGCTACGGAAATAAATTTCATAAAATTTATGTAGGATCCAATTATAACCTTTAAAATAACATATTAGTTCAGCCGTCTAAGGAATCGGGCAACTCTTATTTTGAAGTTGATACTCGTACATAAGTGTATTTTTTTATCAATATCCAACAAAATTATAAGAGTTTACAAGTAATAGATTTAAAAAAACTGGCAACAGAACCCTTCTTTAAATTATCACCAAGTTATTGTCATATTCATAAAAATGCAGCCGCTCACCCGAAAGTTTCTCAGACTTTGAGACATGAATAAATTATGAATGTTGTCCTAACAGAAAAATCTTTGTGATAACTTTCGGGACGGTTCTAAAATTCGAGTTTACTTCGGATTTATTTAATTTTACGCGGCTTTGGTTGTGTTCTTGTGTTTAAAGGTTTTATTAGTTGAGACAGAGTTGCTTATTGTTAGTTGCTGACAAACAGAGATTAAATTTATTGAAAAAATGGGGGCTCAATAGTTAAAAGTGCACCAAGCTGAAAGGAGGTCACTGTACTCATGATCAGAAACAGCTTTTCTGTACTGTATGGGCAATTTTACTGATTTGTATTCTCATACTCCGAGTTAGTCTTATAGTGAAAGTTGGTTGTTATGACGAGTACAATGACCGCCTCTTTGCTCTACACCGTTAACCTGTATGATTGTGTGTTGTTTACTATTTTGTGATGTCTCTTATGATTGTTATATTTTTATGTTACTTATGGTGGGATATGGAACATAAAAATAGAAAAAAAATATATATGTATAACAGAGAAGATAATTATATATATTTCAATACAATTTACTGGAATAGATTGTGAATAATTATAGAAAAAGAAATAATAGTACTTAGAATAGAATAAAAGAAATAATAGTACTTAGAATAGAATAAAAGAAATAATAGTACTTAGAATAGAATAAAACTAATAAACTACAAATATTCTATAACTTGTAAAACATCATAAAATGTTAAAATGTGTAAATGCATTAGATTCCGTTTTTATAAATCAAAACGGTCAAAGTTTTTTATGACGATTATAATCAGAATAAGAACGAGATTTTTTCTGAAAAAAAAAAGTTATAAGAGACTTCGATTCGAAACATTTTTTTTTCAGTTATATTGACAAACTGAACTACTCAATCGATTTTGATAAAATATAATATAACCATTAAAAATATATGATGTAATAAATAACCTTTTTCGGAAAATCGGTAAAAAATAATATAAATCAAGGCAGATATATTAAATCGGTTGGGTTATAAAAAAATATAGGTATGTGGATTAAGACTTACATAGAGTTTTAAATTTTTCTTAGATGATATGTATAATGTAAGTCATCATCACCTACGTGAAAATAAAAAAAACTCTCCAACAATTTCAATTCTTTTCCTACTAGACGAAATAATATTTATGTTATCCACACAAATTAGAAATGTGTCCTCAAACCATCAATTCCACCCGTAAGTAATTTTTTAGACCTAAGTCGAGAACTGTTATACAGCGACCTACCTTCATAACTCCACTACGTATTTAGGCAGAAGAACAGGATGGCTATCGGTTAGAGTTAGGCACGAAAGAGGTGAAAACAAGAGCAAGCAGACTTAGTGTAATTTTGTAAGCGCTGAAGCGGCGAATGGTCAAAACAAAACTGAGTTTGCTTGCTCTCGATTTCACCTGTTTCGTGCCTAATTCTAAGCGATAGCCCTGTGGTTTCCACTAACTTATAGTTATTGGTAGCCTAGCCGGAATCCTACTCATACATAGAGTATATCGAGAAGAAACTTGCTTATCGAATAACTCGCGGTTAAATAAAATCTTTTGGGTAGATTGGAGTTTCACCTACAGCACTTTCATGGGAAACCACTGCCCATTAATTAGCATGACGTTATGGGTGGAAACAAAACTCTCAATAGTGCTCCTTAGTTTACGAGTTTTGACTCTATGGTCTATCATGATCATTCTTTAAAAATCTTGCAATATCCATCAGCTATTGCAATAGCAATTGCCACGAGCATACGTAATAAGTGCGCGCCCGCTATCAATTATGTAGTGAATCGACAACTTCAGGTCGCGGGCCGATAACTTTACCGACCAGTTCTGAACCTACGTGACGTCATTTAGCTATTTACGTGTTGCCTTGGCGTCTCTATGAACTTTTGATTGATTCACCTTCTACGTAAGATTGAGATGAATTCTACTAACACTACTACACTTTTAGCGATGCTGGCTGAAAGGTAAGTGGGATCAATTACCGTGCGAGAGGTATGAGGTTCGATCCCACGAAATATGCAAAATGAGGCTGAGCCTGGTGAAGGAAACAATTGCATGGTGGTAGGGCGTTTTCTAACTCTTACCTGGCTAGCTATCACCCTCAAGTTCGAATATCTGTCGCCAATCACTAACGTTATGTTCCGGCAGCCTTCCTTGAGAGCCAGTGTATTTCAGACTAGGTATGCTCTATATAGGGCCACAGTGTCACTGACTTCTGTGGTCAGACGAGCTTATGATTAAATACCTAGTTGTGCTGGATAGCAAAAAATACTTAAAACATAAAGTTTTAATTCTGCATGGATATTATTTAGTTACCCTGATGACCAAACTGCAAATTGGATTTTGCTAAAATCTGTATTACACTTGCGAATATCTAAATTCTAAAATCGTTATCGAAAAAAAGGTTCTACTAAGAAATAGGGGAACATACATAAAACACATTTCTGCGAATGAAGACCCTCCTCAATTTTTAAGTTAAGTTAAAATACTTTTTTGATTAAATTATTAGGCAAGAAGATATGTACGAGGTTATTGTAATTGGTAAGGGTTATTGTGTATTTTTTTTGTTAGTATTTATTGGTACACCACCGACGTGTTTTTCTCATCAAGTCCGATCCATCCAAAGGTTGCCCGGAAGAAATCGCTTTAGGCGATAAGGCCGCCCAATGTACTGCCTATGCTTTATGATATCTGTTTGAAATGTATATTTTTGGTGTACAATAAAGTTATATTTGAATTTGAATTTGAGGTTTTTTTTGCAAACAATGCTTTATAGAGGCATTGTTTGCAAGTGTAAGTAGTTAAGTGTATTTTTTTTTGCCATTGTTTGCTTGATGTATTTCGTTTTAATTTAGGTATAATAATTGAAATGACATTTAGGTAATGTGATGTATTCATTCCAACCACATGGAATACTGAATAGCAAGTATTTTTGAACATCGTTGGTAATTTTGAGTGGTAAAAGAAATATTAGAGAATATTATTTGATTACTTTATAATCAATATGCTTTGTATCTAATGAACTATAGAGATCAATGTTTTGTACAATGAAGAAAATTATAAAAATCGAGTCAGGTGAAAGAAGGATGTAAGAAGCGAAATAGAACTAATTTAAATTATATTCAAAGTTTTTGTTTCTCTGTTTATAAGGGCTAATCTCTGAAACAAATCGACCGATTTAAGTGAAATTTTGTATGGCTTATATCGCTAGTCAAGATATTTTACAGGATACTTTTGATCCCGGTAAAATAAAGAGATGGAATAATAAATATCACGCGCACGAAGTCGAAGGCATCAGCTGGTATAAAACTAAATCACAAGATGTTATGATTCAGTATTATACCTTATATCCTATTAACTATTGGATGAATAGATTTTTTTAAACCTTTAGTGCATCTATGATGTACTCGTATTAAAAATTCGCTCAATAAACATAGCTAAATGCAAAAATATTAATGTAATAATTATTGACGTGTAAGAACCATACTTAATTTTAAAATAAAATATAACAAGTTATTTTTTGAAAATGTTTTTTTTAATATGTCTGTCATAAATATGAAATATATTCCAGAGTCTATTTGAAACAGTTGCTGATTATTAACATCTTCACAGTATCCTTCTTGACCGGATATAAAATTAATTACCGGCTAACACGCTTAAACGTACCTTAAAGGAAGGTAATTTTGTCATTTCACCACAGTACGTCGTATAGAGTGGACGTGTGCAAGCTAGTACCATAATTGGTCTAAGTTGATGATATTAGACCGAGAGTCGAGAGTCATTCGATTAGATCGATCAGCTTTTAGGTGACCACAAGACAGGTTTCCTTTAAGATGATTAGGTTCTGTGAAGGGCAGGTTATGGCCTTTACAAAAATTTAAAATAACGTTTATCGAACACAATCGAAATTAGGGATAGAAATATATCTCAATCTTATTTAGAAAACTAACGCCTGTCTGATTTATGTTGTTTAAAAAATGGTTTTGTTACGCGTACCTGATTGTTGGAATGGTCCAACTAATAGGTGCGTTCACATTCGGTGAACTTCTGCAGGCAAATTGTCTCTGTTTCAATTCTAGCAAAGTTTTATTTTATCAGTCGGTTTTTATATTGTTAACATAACAATATAAAAACCGACTGATGTCAGTATGTTGATGCGCACAGGTTGAGAATTTAATTTAATTTTCATAAAGCTTTTTAATCTAACTTGGTATAGATATAGGTACCCATATTTGAATTTTAATTGTGTCTATAAGGTTTTTAGATTACGGGGCTTTCTTACTATAAACTAAGAAAGTTTGAAGCAGTGCCATTTATTTTCATATTCGGCAGTAAAATGTAACATAAGAAAACTCAAAAAACATTCAATTGTTTGTCTTGAATTTGCGAATAAAATATATTAGCAAGGTCGACAGTTCGTAAAACTGCTAGCATAGCAACGTATTAGTTTCATGTGTGTAAAAATATCGTTTTCTGTCCTAAGCTGTTTTCGTTTAAATTAAAATTCATTTATTTCAGAGTAACTTAGTTTTTACACTTTTATAACTTGAAATTTCAAAAAAACTCATCGTCAATTTGGATCTTTTTTTGTTTCATATTTGTAAAAATGCCATTTTCTATTCTAAGCTATTTTCGTTTAAATGTAAATTGATTTATTACAGGATTAGTTAGTCTTTATACAATTTTAACTTGAAAATTTGGGGATTTTTTGCATAAATAATTATGTTTCTTGCGACCTCTGTACATTAAATAGGAAACCCTTAAAAATTTGTAATAGTAATGCAGACCAAGTATATCGTCTGATAATTTAAGTACCTACCAAGAAAGTACAAAATAATTATGTTTATATTGGCAGGTTTTCCTAATTTGGAAGTAGTTCTGTGTTTATGAGAATCGAACATGAATCGGAAAATTATAGGAAGATTTAGAATTATGTTCCCTTATTACCTTTAACGTGGAGAAATGCTGCATGCATACTGCTCCACCACGGGGAGGTAGAGCGGTTATGTGGGACTCTTACCCACTAAAACTCCACGGTGTCACTCCCTGCCCATGACTGGCGGGACACGGGAACGCTAAAGCACTCATCCGCGACCCGCCACGGCTGTCCGTCACCGGACTCATCCCTCGGAGTTGCCCCCGCAGTACGCCAGACACATGACGCACTGCAACCAGCTCAAGAACCATACTACTATGTGGGCGACTGACGACCCCGGGTCTAGACGCCCGAGGTCCTCCTGCGACGGGTCACCAGTGGCCCCGCCGCCTGCCACTACGGCCGCAGCAGATAACCCTACTGCGGCCCCACCACGTGCATCATTCTACGGTGGTGCCCCGTTAGGGCCGCGGAAGGTAGGGAGAGCGGCGCACCTCAATACCGACAGTCCTCTCCCGCCGCGGCCCCATCCTCGGCTGCGCCGTCTCGTGACTTTGCAGCCCGCCTCAGTTGCGGTGTCCTAATAAAACACCGCAACCTACCTCCTGTAGCCTGCCATTGACACAGGCTTAGCCTAGTGCTGCTCCACCAGGCTAAGCCTGTGACCATCCCGGGTGCCTCTTTGCTTCACCGTGGGTGGGAAGGATACGGTTACTGAGCCTCCCCGGCTCGACAATGCGGTAACCCTTGGGCGGGATGTTTCCTTATTACCTAGTAACTAAAATGTTTATTGACAAATACTTAGAAAACAGTATAAAACTCTAATTAAACCAAATCTAAATTTTAACTTTAAAAACCCTGGTCAATAAGCCTGTTGAGTTGAGATTACAGAAATTCTGGCAGCATTGCCATCACGTTGGATGGCAATGGAGATACTTTGACCCAAAGAATATCCAGTAATTTTTTCACCTAGTGGATTTATATATTATTTATGATATTTTTGGGATAAACATCTTGAGATGGCTCATCAATGCTCAAAGTAAGAGTTACTGCACTGTATGATAAACAAAACAGTTTTCAACGCCAACGAATATTAGCATTTGTTTTTAATATCTTAAGACAAACCCCCGCAATAAAAAGAAGCCCATGAAAAATACTCCTTCTTCTATTATGAGATAGAAGACAACAGTAAATATTTTTTTAGGTTATTTTACTTATTTTTTTTTTAAATATTGTCAATAGTTGGACAGATAGCTCAGAATGGAATGTTAAAAAAATCTTTTATACAAAATAATGCCAAATCTTCTCCCAACGGAGTTTGAAGTTCGATGATTAAGAGTATGAACTACCACAAACAAGATTTTAAGTTAGTCTAGATTTATAGAGAACTACTCCAGTAGATACTTACCAGTCTGAAATAGATTTATAATTCTACAAATTTGTTTTTGAACTATCCTAAACTCTTAAGTACTTACTTAATTATGAGAACTATTGACCTATTTCTTTTTTATTTCTTTGAGAGTTGAAAAACGGCTTGCCGACGAGAAAGACAATCACGTGGCTCATTATCTTTTGAATTGTAAGAGTTATTATTTAATAATTTATTTTATTGTACTGTTGAATATTAGCTGTTGAAATTGGCTGGGCATGGCCCCATAGCAAAATGAGAAAAATATTCAACTGAACATATCGGAAGATCAACGCGGTTTGTTTACAACCGGCATTATGCTGAGTTAGGATCGGCTTGTGACAAAAAACATGCTTCCTTTGTTGTTTTTTGTCACAAACAAACAATATTCCATGCTATTCTTTTCTTACTTCCAGATGACAAATTTCCAAAACAATATAGGTAGGAACGGAATCTGTAGAGGAAGTTTCTAAAACTGGAACAAAAGTACCAGCGTCCAGACAAACGAATAAGAAAGAAAATTTTGTCATGATTTGAAACAGAAACGCTTCGCAGGCACGTTCAATTAGCCTGTCACAATAAGATCAGTACAAATATCATAATGCTTTAACTCAGTTAAGATTCGAGAGCGGCGTTATTCCAAGCGGAAATGTGGCACAAGGCGATGCGATGCGTACAAATCGCCAGCACTGCTCGATAATGCATTGTCCGGTAACGAGAACCCCCGAAAATACAGCACGCGAAAAAAGCCATCCGCACCACCTCCCGGCATTAATGTCCCCCCACCGCGCACTAAGCTTCTTTTTTTAATACATAACTTTTTTTCAAGATGCATTTTTACATGTTTCGGCCTAAAACTTTACACACCCAGCGGCGGCAACCGACAAAAACGGTAACGCCTATCCACGTTCGGGTCTCTCGCTCCCACGCGGCAACGACGCCCGCCGGACGATAGTGGCGAGAGCGGGACCGCACGATCGTCGGCCACGGCTACGTCTTAAACCAAGATTAAGGCTCTACGCCGGTTTTCCGAACGCAAATTCTCAATTTAAACGCATGGAAAGTTATCTTTCACGGTCCGGTCGAAAATTTGATCGAAGACATCGATGTTTTGAATTAAATTCATCGTTTAATTTGTTACAGGTTTTGATATGAGCTCGCGCTATACATCTCACTCTAGCGTCCGGCACGAAGGCATTCGTGCCACGACAATTGAGTTGAGTTGAATTGAATTGAGTCGGTTTAAACGTAAAAATGGTCGGACGGGCTGCGGCGCGCGAGAGCGAGACGAACGAAAGGCGGGTTGGTCGAGACCTGCCTTCTTCTCCTCGACTTACGCCGAGTCGCGACTAGTGAACGTCAGCGGGCTGACGTGGACGGCCGTATCTGCGTTTGTCCGTGCCATTTGACAGCTGCTGGAAAAAAAATCGTTTCGCGCGTCTTCTGTCAAGCTTCCAAACTCAAACTTTTGCAGTGTTTTTTCGGACTTATTTGTGTTTGTTGGACTGGATTTTGAAACTGGGAAGGAGTTTCGGCGCGTATTTGCAGTGTAATTAACTATCGGATTGGACTAGCCGTTGAGACGCTATAAAGTGATGAATCAGCGAGCGCCGGCTAATTAACAACGTCACTGCTACGAAAACAAATCTAACGTCTACTCCACCGCTGTACTCGACAACGACAAGATTGTAAGTAACTATACTTTTCTATACTACTAAATCATTTTAGTCATCTTAATCACTTCTGTTAATTTTTATTAAATAATTAGACAAACTATTAAAAACTACATAAAATCACTAAGTAGAGTAATAAATTACAAAATAATTAATTTTGAACTAATTAAGCAGAAACGGTTCTATAGTTTTCTATTATATATTAAATTTAATCGAAATACTGGCCAAATGAAAATTACAAAAAAATAATTCTATTTTCAAACTTTTAAATAACAAAACGCGGTCGCGGAAAAAAGTTTTCGCGCTAACTTGTATCGCAGAGTCTATAATCGTAGAGCTTTCATATAGGAGTTATGTGAAAATAATGAAATGGTAAAATATATTTTTGACGTGCAAGAGTGGAAAAGTAGCAACGGGGCGGGGCGTCGGTGCCAACAAACAGCTGATTGGTGCGGATGCCATGTGTCGCGTTTTTCAGTAGGTAGGCTTTAGTAGTTCTTTTTTTAAACTTTCTTTTTTTGTTTTAATTTTTCAAATGACCCGATTTTCCAGTCAGTTTAATGTTGGAGCCGGTGTTCTTTTTGTATCAATAGTCAGTTTGATGTTGGTTTTTAATGTAATGTAACTTTTACCAACATGTTCATTTCTTAGCTGATATTTGCAGTTAATTGTTATCTTACTTCTTAAACCTGAAATTGGTATAATTTTATGTTACTTCGTTGGTTAGACCTGAATTTTTATGTACATTGGATATGTTGGTAGATACAGTATCTATGTCAAATATATTTTTTTAATAATGCAAACGTTATATAATAATGATGTAATTATATATTCGTAAAATATGTATATATTGTAGGTACATAAACACTTGTGTATTATTAATGCAGATACCTAATCACAGTTAAATAATTACAATGCCTATTGAATGAATAATTATCACTTTATTGCTATTGCTCACAATAGGTATATAAAAACATGGTAGTATCTACTTTAGAGGGCCTTATCGCCTTAAGCAATGTTACTTAAGCCATTGTTGCCATTACCATACCAAGTCTAAAGCTAAGATATAAACAAGTTAATTAAGTTTATATATCCACTTATCAAAAATATTGAGAACGATATTTTGTTCTCAAAAAAATAACTTGACTAAAGTAATAATTAATATATTAAAATTTTCAGATTATTGTTATTGTTATTTGTAAATTCTAACACAACCTCTATAAAATGTTAATATTTGCAAATATAACGTCATAAACAAGCAAGTAACAATAAACATAGATAAAAGACAGATAGATTGCTTGATACCTTCCCCCTAGTAATAAAAATAATAATAATATGTAATATATGCTTCGGCGATTATCAAAGGCATAAATTTATTCATTTTCGTACCGCGTTGATATTTAATATTTTATTTCATAATTTGATTTTAATAGTTCATAAAGGGATATCTCAAGATTTTCCGCTGTTGATGCAAATTACTCTATTTTCTTTTTGTTTTATTGTTTCGTACTTAGATATGCGTTTTTTAGTTGCTGTAATATCATGTTATGAACACCTTGTTTAAAGTAATTGCTATAGAATTGTTAAAGACTAGAAATGACAGAAGAAATTTGTGTACTTAGAACAGTCTAAAGTCTTGCTTAGGGCAGCCAAAGCACAGCGCAGAACATGCTGTGAAAATTCAGTGCTTTGTGAACACTAACAAAAATCAGCTCAATAGTTACCAGTGGGTACCTACTTATACCTAAATAAAGATTTAATACTTGCAAAAAAAAATCAATATTTGACCACAAAATAACTATATATTTTTATATTTTTTAAGAAAACGAATTTTCACGCGTACCTGACTGTTGGAAAGATCCAACTATAGTTTCGTTCACATTCGGTGAGCTTCATCAGGGATGAAATGAGCCGTTCGTGTTTTCAACGACAGATATATGTTTTTATTCTCGGTATATTATTATAATAAAATTTCAATTATGGATATTATGGTAAAGAAGTAGGTAAATAAAAATACAGTTTCTGGTATTGATTTTATTCCGAAATTTCTACTGCTTTTATTGATTTCTTTTTGAAAATATAATTAAATCTAATTTATATGAAAACAATATCACAAAGGCATAAAGTTTAGAGAATATTTACTAGGTAAGTAACATCAAGTTACACTAAGTTTAATAATTTAAGTAGTGAGTAAGTTACCTACGTATGTCAGTGAGATAATTTAAAAACCCATAACAATAAGGATAAAATCTCTAAAAACTGTTTTTCTTAGTATTAGAAAGTATCAAAAGCATTGGCAATGAAAGCATGTTTGATGAATTCCATAACATTGCATTATGATAATGAATGGTATTTTTATACCATAATTATTTCAAAATTATTATACAGTCAGGCTAAAAATTCATACCTAGTAAAAATATGACAAGCTCTCTTAATTAACTCTATCACATTCATCTTAAGAAGTAAGTACAGTAATAAAACTAAAATACTTTTAATCAACATTAAGGTCAAACACCACCATATTTTTAGCTCATCTTAATTCTCAGCACGTCAGATGTATTAAAAGAACAAGATTAAACTAACTGTGTTCTATTTTCAAATGATCACATCATGTTGTTCTTATATTCTACCATTGTACCTAATTAGAGACGAGTGACTCATTTGTATCATGAATCAGTCATCTTAATTGAAACCACGCTCATTATTCAGCTTTGATTAATATTAAGATTACAAAAGTAATCAAGGGACTGTTAAAAAATATGTCACCGTATTTTTAACGCTAAAATAACCTTAGAATGGCAACATCTTGCCATTTAACGACAAACAGAACACAGCCTCTGACAACTTTTATAACCGTTCGAACAATTACATCTAATCATATTGCCCTCTCAACTCGCCGACCAGTCAAGTAGGAGAGGAACAGAGACAAACATAAAACACCCGCTACGCCCATCAATGTCTAATTGCTTTTATTATTTTAAGGCATCGTAATCATTATGGCAGCAATAAAAATTGTAATTACTTCTCATTAGTTCAATTAAGAATTTTCTAGACACGGTTTAGTTGATATGTTGATTGCAAAATGGTTTGGTCCAGTGATGCATTGTTGAGAAAGCAACGTTTTTATTACTATTACGTTATTATCGATTCCCTTGTCTATGGCTGAAACCCGACGACGATAATCAATAAATTTTATGAGTGTTAGACACGGCTCATATCAATCAATATTAATGATCATTCTGAAATTTGGAACTAATCGTAGTATTTTAATTTTTAATGTCCATAAGTTACTAATCTATCGATAGATACTTAACGACTACAATTCAAATTTTTATAACGGTTAACTTCGCCGACAAACGAGCATGAACAAATTTTAAATGTACTTCGTAACAATAAAACTTATAATATTATAGCACTGGCGTGCAACTTTCTCTGATTAATAAATAAACGCGCCTAAAGAAAAGCAAAACTCCCATTCAAATATAGAACACCTCACGACCGACTAAAGCGAAGCAAAACTGAACGTAAAAAAAAAACAAAAAACAACCGAGACAGCAAGAAGTCGGGCGAACGAAAAAGGTTTCACGCGAGGTCGAGAAAAACTTCGTCCAAAAAGTTTTCATGCACGTGTTTACCACGTGGTCTTGGGGGAAAAATCGCGCAGGCCCCGCGTTCCTTGCATGCCACCCCCTCCCTACCGGCCCCTCGCCCCCTGGGACGCCTGAAGAGTCCTTTCTAAGCGAAACAGAAGGAAACATGCGATAATATAGAAACACATGGCAACTTTCGAACTTTTCGAAAACATTGCTCGATTTGGCTTTGGAGTTTGTTTAAGTTTTGAAATTAGATATTGTATAAAATGGAAAACTTGTTCTTGATAAATTACAATTTACTAGAGATAAATAGGGACAAAATTATGATGTTATGCGCATTAGGTCAAAGCATATTTTCTTCTTTTAAGTCCTTGTTACATAATTATAGATATAAAACAATTTAATAGCCTTTAGAAAAAAGTGAAATTTCAAGTATCTAGTAATACCTACTCACATTTAAGAGTGCGTATGAAGTAATTAGTAGGTATACTAAAAAAAATTACCAACACTTCTTATCTTTTTCTACAATAAAAAAAACTGATCATACAAAATTTTCGTTTCAGAATATTTGCGGCCTTACCACAAAAAATATTTTTAAACATACTTTGCTAAGGAATTTAAACATACTTTGCTAAGGAAAGTCAAAAATTTAAACACTCTTTAAAAACAATAATTATACTGAAACAAAATACTAGAGATAGAATATCAAAATTGGTTGTCAGACACTGGTTTAACAAGGTTTTGCGGTTGCATAAAGTTATGGGTTATATATCTCTGAAGAGATTTCTATAAAAATTAACCTAAACATCTGTTCAGCAGGCATTATCCAAATATTTTGTGGTAAGATGGTACTAGAAGTGTGTCATCCTTATCTTAGGCACGCTCAGTCGGAGAATACAGGAATACTTGAATCTAGATGTTTACTACGACTTTGGTCGACCAGCGGCAAGATGGGTTAGTAACAAGTGGTTAGAAGCGTGTTCGAAAAAACCCAACTGCTAAATCGTTAAACCTGTGTATCATCCTTAATTTTTTTTTATTTGTTATACTTACTGTCACTCTCACGACTAAGACGTATGTATTGACACCACTCACATAAAAATACGACAAGCCGTTTAAGCTCTAAGGCGTGCCAAAGAAATATAGGTACATACACACACTCATAAAACATAACCCTCTATCTTTCGCAGTCGGGTAATAAGAGAAAATCACAGCGTCCAGCCTGGATAGAGGCTTACGCACCCATCAGTGTGATAAATATGACTGTGTGGATAACCATTATGAGGTTTACAAAAGTTTAGTTTTTTTAATAGAGTTGGGTACGTTTGCCTTATTTGATGCGACGATAGAGCGTGAAGATGTATCACGCTTGCCTACAAGAATACGATTCATCAGACTTGAACAGGTCCAGATTAAGACTATCGGTCAGAATAGAATATCACGAAGGTTTCAGATATTAAAGTCGAAGTAAATCATTTTGTACGAATCCATGTAACCTTTACTAGGTATTGGTGACGCCTTGAGTGTCTCTACTATTTCGGTTATGGAATGGAGAAGGCTAACTGAATAGGTAATGAAAGATGTTTGAGAAATGTTAGAATAGCAGTGTTTTTGTTTTCAGTTATCACGCGAGTTCTGTGACGGCAGCAAGCTGTTTTACCCCTACTTGAAGACGTCTTCCCTACACAGGGAATTCCTATTTGCCAGTGGCTCCGGTAAGTGCAATTTTATATTGTAACTAATAACCAAAGACTAATAGCTGTTACCTGCAGCATTGCTAACGACATGAAGTGGAATACAAAATATTTCAAATTTTAAATCCTTATTTGACAAGACTTTTTTAAGTACACACCTTTAAATGAATACACTCTTCAAATTTCATGTCTCAGCGTTCAGCAGCGGTGTAGGCTCTGCTCTGTTTGTGTCCTGTCAGTCAATCAGGAATTACAATTTTATATATAGATAAGATATAAGTAAAGGTAAAATGCTGTCATTCGACTTGTGCGGGAACTAGAAGTTGGAACTACATATTTTGTATCATATAGCGTGCATTGTTAGGCGCGGGTTGCTTATGAAGGAGTTAAACGTCTACAGTCTCCATGCAAACTAAGCGCCAGTCGGGGAATTTACCTATCTTGAAAATTCTTCGACCACACAATGTTTTTTCTTTACCGTTAAAGCACGTTAATAAATTTAATCAAGAAAAATACTCATTCAAACAAAAAAAAACGATTTCTCAAATCAGTCAATCGGGAACATACAAAATCAAATACTCCGACGAATTCGGATCCCCTCGTTTCTGAAGTAGGTTAATAAATACCTAATATAATAATTAATTACCTATTCTTAATAACATCAGTCTTTAAGTAAAACAGCAAAAATAACGCATTAAAACCTGGTTCTGAATATCAAAATTATTATTTATTAAAAGTAGAAAGTTTTTAAATTCATTCAACTTCATTACGAAAACCAACTCGTGTGTGTTTAAAGTAATTACAATGTCAATGAATAAATTACGATGAACATAATAACAGCTTTGGTAGCACATATTCATATATTATGTGAAATATTTTATCTTAGCATTATCTTTCAAGGGATTGAACGTTGTAGACTCGGAATATTGGTATCGGTACTAACCGGTATTTACAGATCACGAGTTTATATATTTTGCTTTTATTTAGATTTTATATGGCTTTTGTCTCTTTCGCTATTTAACTAAATCCTAAAACTATTCCCAAAGTAAAGAATAAAGAGATACGACACTATTATTTGTTCTTTGTAACTGTTACACCATAAACTGTTATTTATACCTTTATTAGCAGATAGAATAATGAAAAAAAATGGTTAAAAAATATTGTACTCTTGGAAACTTCAGAAGAACGTAACCATAAAAGGAGGCACAAAAAAACAATGCAAAAGAGCACTACTAAAATCTTTAAAATTTAGTCCAAAAAGGTAAACTGCTGGCTTACTTATCCTACACTCAATTTCAAGCACCAGACTATATATATAATTATATATATACTCCATTAGGGTTTTAACATAGTATAATAGCTATAGATCATTGCATTTCCTGTTATTTAGGATTGGGAAAAGTCATTCAATTAATTTGCAATCCAGCAATATAATAGTAAATAACTCTCCATAAAAGAGACTCACATAATTTTCCGTTTAAACTGTCCTCGTTTCCTCATCTCTATTCCGTCCATTCACCATCTAACAACAAGGGCCAGTAAAAACTATTAACAATTTAACAGAATTAGTGTTGTTTGTTTATGCAGGACTTTATATCTATACTTCCGACAAGCATATCGATTTAACTCGATTAGGGATTAGTGTAAATGGGATACAGACTTTGTGAGTCGATTATCGTGACATATGAATGCGATAAAATTTTATTGAGAAGTCGGAGTGTCGAATAAGACCAGATATTATACGAGTAGAGATTAAAAAATGATGGAAGCTGAATACTTACGAGCTTTTAAAATGATGAAGATTGAATTGAAAATAAAGAAATATTAAAACGGCTGATCGTACTTTTATTTATATCTTTTATGCTGCTATTTAGTAATCAAATGAATAAAAAATGCTTGTTTCATAAAATATATTGTTGTTTGTATCATATTTCGTGACACTCATCCCTTGATTTATAAAAATCTAAAGTAGAATTTATGAAAATAGGAGTAGTTATTTAATGATCTTAAAGCTCATAAAGTTTTTAATTATAAAGAAAAAGAAAAAAGAGTATAGTAAGGAAAGAGGGAAAGAGTATAGTATTATTTAATTTATGGAGTCAAAATAAGCATTCCCAGAATTGATAAAGCATATTTTCACTATGTTGAACTAATATTCTATTGTTCCATTACATTCATAGCTAATATTGCAACAAACCCGTTATCTTTCTTACTAATATACCTATTCCATTCCGTAGAATGGAATAGGTAAGGGTTAGAGCAACGTATTGCTCTAACCCTTTAGTTACAACCAAACATTTCCAGTCTTAGCTCAATTTACCAAGATGATACGAAACATCCAATTTTGCAGTTTTAGTTTAATTTTAAGTCTTTTTTCTGAGATAGGTTTTCAATTAAATAGATTATAGTCAGCGCAAATACCAAAGAACCTAGTTTTCTACTTTTCTTATAGCTATGATTGTATTTGCCTGCCTCAGCTTTATGTTATTCTGATGTGATATCTCTTATAAGTTATTTTTAATGTCTTCCTACATCCTCATCTGGCCGCAGGATTCTGCGTACGCAATATGACAACTATGTTACAACAACAGTACGATTTTTATATCCTATACAGTTACTTTACTTACTCTGTACTATTTCCACCATCTTTTTAATTTATCCCCAAAATTTCAGTTATGAAGTCCATAATTAATACGTTTTTGCAATCTTGAAGACACACATGGGTTCTTCTATATCGGTTCTTCTAAAATGGATCTGATGGCTGACGAAAATTTAAGTGCATACTTAAGTCATTCTATCTACATACTGTATCTTATACGTTGAGCCAGATAACAACCAGAATTCTGGTGCAAGCATTGCCATTTGACGTAGTAATGCGTAATCTTTTTGCTATATTTATATTTTTTTGTTGTAGTTAGACATTTAGTTTTTGGTAATAAAGGCACTAATCTGGTAGTTTATAAAGTATCTAATATAGATTTATACGACGTTTATAATATGACGTTGATATAGACTAGACGCCCGTATTGAGTATTCACGTCCATCGCAACCGAGCGCGATTAGATCTCTCCAAGAACAGCCCATAAATTCAACCCTAAAACAACCGCTCTGTTTAGTTTGGAAGCTCCCATCCCAATAATTATACAATAATTCATACTTTAATAAATACTAATAAATCGTTCCCTCAGTCCGCCGCCGCAGCATTATCGACCATTATTACACGATGTAATTACACTCAATAAATTACCAAATAATACATCAATCAGATGTGTTATAATTTTCTTATTATTACATTTTTACTTTTTTTTTTTACTGGACGTCGGGCAATTTTATTAAAATTATAATGCAGCGGTATTCGAGACCGGCCTTAAATTGGGGTAGCTGGAGGCTAAGCTCGCCTTTAATTATATATGTAATGTTTAATGATATATTCTTATAATAAGCTACCTGATCCTCGCGGTGGGCATAAATCAAATATTTCATTAAAATTCGAAGCGCTTACAACCCTTCATTTGGTTCTTGGGATAGGATTGCTCGCGAATCGGCTAAGTATTAGGTGCTCGTCTAATTTTTGGGTGGAAATAGCATTTTTGTTGTGACGTTGATTAATGGACCGATTAGCTTTGAAGGCTTAAGTAGTTTCGATCGAATTCATTCATGCCCTTTTTGTTTTGTGATCAATATATTGTGTTAATTTTTCCATGTTAGCGAGTCATATGGGTTACATAAATGTATTATTTAATTAAATATAAAAAGGATAATATATCCAATGAATAAATAATACTAAATGAAAGTTTTGGTTAAGCCTAGGTTTCCTTTTGCTGTTCGAAAATTAACACTTTTGATAGAGTTAGGCCACCCACCGCGATATTCGGTATACGAGTATGAAGGTATTCTGATAACCTATAATATGCTTAATACTTCTTCTTACACTTTTAAATAAATATGTCACGTTACGTACAATAATGGAACACGTGGTTAAGTAAAACTTGTACTTTCAGATTTTCAACTGATTTACTTTTACATTCAAATTATTTATGAATAGTTCCTTATTATTCATTGGCCTCATAACTACGTATCTAAGTATCACATTTAAAAACTATCAATGCTTATAAAATTCCAACCTATTAAATATTACAATAACTGTGCCATAGACCAAGTGGGATATGACTACTTATAATGATTGCTTAAATCAGTAGTCGTCGATTCGACTTTACAAGCAGCATAACAACATTACAATTGGTAAATCAAGTACCCTCTTCCTAGTTAGGGGACTGGTTGAAATAACCAGCTCGTCATTTGTTTTTAACTATAAAATACATATTTTTTTTCACAACGCTTAAGACAAACGAAGGGAAGAAAGGAATACAAAATTCTGATAAGAGAGAAAAAGAAGCCGAATTAAGTCAGTTTATATTTGGGTGTAAATCATAAGACCCCTTTGTATTTTTACGTTTCTTTTTTATTTAATATTGAGTACAATAACGCGCAAAACAAAACACTCAAAGTGATTGAAGTTTACCAGGACTTGCAGCAGCAATGTGCGTGAGGGCTCCGGGGGGTTTATATGGAGATCTCCAAAACCTCGTCAAGTACAATGACAAAAAACCTCGACACCTAGAAATACGAGGCAGCCTAAAATTTTTATTACTGAAAGTACAGCCGGCGCCTACAATTTAATATGTCATACGACCCACAGATATCTTCATTATTAATTATACCCATGGTCATCCATCTACGACCTGACGACAAAACATTGCTTAACTTCAGTTATCACTATAATAATAAATAAATAAGCTATTCTTGGCGCCCTACAAATCATGTAGATATCTGTTAAATTAAGAATATTTTTACCATAATATTTCCAATTGGAATAAACTTTGACCTTAATAATTATTATTACTAATTAATATGTTATTAAGAGCACAAGGAAACTATTATAGTTTAATTAAACGCTCATTATTATTCCTTATCACAGTATTAAGATAGACCACAGACCGTTATTTGGTGTATAAATATTTTACAAAATGTGAAATATAATTAGTAAAATATCACACGTCATTAGTTTGGATCTAATTGGGAATATAATATGGAAAAAATAATATTAATAGAGCGTCATTAATTTCCTACTTTTGATTTGATTATAAATTATGATAAAAACGTAGTCACGTTTTTCGATGAGAAGATGTAGTAAAGAATTCACGTAACTATAAATATGACTACCACATAAGCGATTCTTAAGAAGTGTAGTCTCGTTAAAAAACTGCAATAGCTTTAGACCATTGTATCTTGATAACTGAAACCGCGAGATGCATCCAGTGGTGGTATCACGTAATAATTTCGTTACTTATTAAAATTCTAGTTTCCTTTGAAATTTTTATTTTAAAATTCCTTTTGAATTATATTTTGAGGGAATGTAAAGAAATAATTTCCACCGATTTATGACTAACCTAGATTTAAAATGTCGCTTATCAAATGACTGGTGAAATTAAAGTAGTAAATTTGACCCCAATGTGGTTCAACTACATAAAGCAGATGCAATGCGATATCGCGTGTCAAACACGGGTTTTATTAGTCGAGGACCTTAGTTTTTTCGTTTTTTATTTCATTTATTCGATTCTCACAACATCATATTATATGCACAGTAGCCAATATTCAAATATACAGAATGAACAATAGCAATATTAACGCATTACGATTTCGCCGTAAAATTTGCAATCGTAAAATGGCAGCAAGAGTTATAATTTAGAGCGAAAAAATATCCGATTCGGAATTAAAATCGCTAATGACTAAGACCATTAAGTTAATCATTTTAATAAGAACTTGGCGGCAGTTTGCGTTTCGCTTTTTTTTGCTGTGTTCAAGTCACTATTGTTCGAAAAATACAGTAGCTCGGACTCAATATTTCACATCAGGCTTTAGAAAATAAAAATATGACAAGTTTACGAGATGTTGTTTTTAATTGCAGAAATAAAAGACGATTCTTTTGTCATTGAAAAATATTTTTGTGCGTTTATACAGGCTAGTTTACTAGTAAAGTCTACTAGATTTATCTAGTTTGTAATGATGTGTGAAAAAGTTAGTGTGAAATAATCAAGTAGTCTAACATTAACTATGGTGTTTCTTAAAATTCACGGGAAAGCTAATAATATACATTTAAACACACTTCAATGTGCTTTTCGTCTGGTGCAGCTATTTTTCCTTGCGAATTTCTTACATTTATAGATTACTAGCCGTGCCCCGCAGTGTTACTAGCGGACATTTGATTGTCCCACGGAAACACTCCATATTTTGGGATAAAAAGTATCCTATGCGTTAATCCAGGACATAAGCTATCTTGGTGCCAGACTTCATTCAAATCCGTTGTCCAAGCAGTTTTTGCGTGGAAGAGTAACAAACATTCGTACTACCTTTCGCGTTTATAATATAATTATATATATATATATATAGTGGGAAGTTCACCAGACTGATTTAAATAAGCCTGTTTTAATATTTCTATGTGCACTTTCCTTGCTATAAAGAGTAATCAATATTTTCTTTTTTAACCATATAAGTGCTTACTAAGGCTAACTTTAACTTTAAACATAAATGTTACGCAAATACAAAAAGCAAAATATTAATTAGTATAATTAGTGTAAGATTTCTACATTTGTTCGAGGAATTACCATTTTGAGTGAATTAAAAAACCCTTCATTTGGAGAGTCCCTGTCTTCGTCAGTCGTGATTTCGTGAAGGATGAAACGTAGAGCTAAAAAAATTGGAGGTGTTAAATAAAAAGAGAGATTTGTTTATTGATGAACGAGCGAAGTATCTTTGCTTTGAGTTATCTAACTTTGATTTCGACTGTTAGATTGGCGTGTTTCTCATCTTCCGAATTTTGTACTCGAGTGCAAATAGTGGTTTCAACCAATCTTGACAAACTTGGTTCTACAAATTTTTAGTTTTTGTCTATAGGAATTTTGGATTTGATAAGCGTTTTAGCCAAAATTATGGAAGTATTCTGCGGCACGATTATTGTAGTCGCGAGATCAGAGAACTATCAGTTTTTTTAATGCACACTATAAAACATTATGTTTTATATTATAGGAAACAAGGCGAAAAAATGCATTTTAGGTTTCTATAGAGTCATTCAATAGCGATTGCGGAATTAACGGCTGACAATGAATCGACGGTGGCCGACTTTGCTAGGCGTCTCATTATGTTATCCGAATCTAAGCACGACTTTACTCCTGACTGTCTGGTTGTATTGAATTTATATAGAATACAATAGAGTATTATTAGTTTTGTGAACTTCCGCTAGTAGTTTAGTAAAATATGTAATAAAACCTACCACTCAAACGACAGTAAAAAATGAGGGTAGTATACATGTTATTTGCCATATTTATCAAAACCGGCGCTAAATTAAAAAGAGGTACATACTAGATGGAATAAACAGCTAAACAACTAGATAACTAACAGTGCCTACATAAACTAAACGTTGAAACTTTTTCCTTCTAAGTGCCTCCTCCAAAGCTTATCACATCACGAATGCGAAAGGATCCAGACGGACATTTGAATAGCGTCTCATTATCTTTAATTATATACCGATTCTTCGACGGGAGGGTGCTCGTTTTACTTATTGAATTCAAGGGATTCGAATGTATATAAATTCGATATTTGAATTTAAATAGTATGATAGTAAGTAAGTTTGGTAGAGATGACGTCACGGACATTAAGATCAGATAAGGCCTGGCTGGTAGTAAGTTACTAATCTCAAGTAAAATGTATTCGTATTCAGTTGTCATAATATGTATATTACTAATATATTACTACCCTCTTATTGGTGAGATGCAATTTATTCGAAGGAAGTACAGAAAAAATAAAAGTTATTTGTTGTAAAGTTTTTTATTCATGTTTCAAGTTTAGTAGAGTAGCATATGAAATATGACTGTCGTTTTATGGAAATCTTGAATGTATTCATCTGCGTCATTGGTCGGCGTCACATTTTTTATGAAGTTAGGTCATCAACCCCCACAAAAGCGCATCACGTTTGAACTAACATTAACTGTCATTATAAAAAGTGTTCCAAATAGAGATCCTCTCCCCCGCCACTTATTAGGGTGAAAAGGGATGTCGGGGTAAAAAGTGTAATTATGTTGATTATTTAGGCCGTAATGCGCCGACTATCCCTACCTCCCCGCGACGTCATTAATCGCCACCCCGCACCCCTCGAACCCCCTCCTTACTGCCTTTATTATTTCGTTTCAATTATTTTTGTGATTATCTTTTTATGGCGGGCGAGCATTAAAAGTCGAAAAAATAACAGTGGATGTTAAATATAATTAGAATTGAAATTACGAGATGTCACCACAGCACTTTTTGTTTGTTCTTTCGCAGTTAATGGGGTTTGCTTATTAAAAACACGCTTTTTTCGGTAATTGGTTGAAATTAGTATGGAAATTCTAACAGGATACGCTGAAAAAATGTTCTGTAAATGAGATTGGAAAAGATGACTCGTTTAGAAAAAAATGTTGCTGATCATACAATTTGTTTTTTTTTTAAATATTATTTGTATGCTATATTAGATAAACTACGTTTGTAAAATAGTTATGTTATTAAATAAGTTAGGTTATCAAAGTTTCCAAATCTCCAAAGATCGTAGAAGTGTTATTATTATTGATTAATATTTAAAAATATACTTCAAACGCCTTAAATAACAAGTTTAAAATTAAAGGAAATGTAATAAGGACTTGTATTTCTAATGTGCAAACCTATGTGGTTTTAGAAAGTTGAACTTTATGCATAAATTTATGGACAGATTTACGTGTTACGAAAAAGTTAAAATATCTAAAGTATGAAACAATTAGTGCTGTTATTTAGACCACTGTAGCAATGATACCCAAATTTAAATTGTACATTATGAATTAATTTCTATAGCAACGGAAATATAAAAACACGTATAATTACATTTAATGCTAAGTTGACGCGTGACTCTTTACAATACAACTCGGATTTGCCAACCCTTTGAATCGACTAATGAATGCTGTAGAATAGCATAGAAAATTCAACTTTAAAACCAAAGCTATAGAGAAGAAAACTGTTTATTATTTGTCAGTTAATATATATTATTATTAAGAGTTTTATGGATGAGTAATTTTTATTATACGCCGCTATTGTGTCGCAGGAATCGTCTATACAGATGTTTTATTGTTGTTTAGTTAATCGTTAAAATCTTTTCGTTTGCCAGTCGACACGTCCGCGCGTTTCTTACGCCTTATTGCCAATTATTAATCAGAATTGCCAACTGCTATTTCTATGTAGATTTTATTATAAGAAGTGGTGGAGTTATTCATGTGAGGTTTTATGGCTCTGACGAATTGTCGACTGGTTTTTTTCAGATTTGATTGGCGGTAGGCGCGTGAGCGGTCATTTTAGAGGACTTTGAATTTATAATAGTCAAGTTATTAAATGAATGTTGAGAATGGCTGGAATAATTCTAGTAGTACGAATAGAGTTATAATAGTAGTTATTTGAATAGCTTATTGATCCCTTCACTAAAAGTTTTCGTGATGATCAGCGCAAAGGGAAGGAAAGTATTGTATCTTATATTTTGTGTCATAAATTGACTTTTCTTTCTATAAGATTTGATACTATTTGCTATCAGCTTTATTGGGATAGCAATTCAACATCATCATCAGTCAATCTCGAAGTCAGTCAGTTCTTCAGCAGAGCGCTGCAGTGGAATCGGCGCTAAAGCCATCATTTTAATGAATTTATTATGAAAATACGATGTAAACATCCCGCGTTCACACAAACGTGTGGTCAATGACGCGGGGCACGCGCCAATGACGGCGATCGTACACACACAAGGCCACCATGCGGTTTAAAACTTCAGGACTCAAAAAAAATATTAACAGTCCCAGATTGAATTCCCGGCAGGGCATATATTTGAACGATAATATGAATATCCGTCTTCGGGTACGGGTGTGTTGTGCATGTGTTTGTGAATCTTGCATGGCATCTGCGACATAGGTGAAAACTTAGTAGGGAGCTATGAGTGTAAAACAAGATTTTTTTACTCCGAAGTAAACTATGTATACTATGTAAGGTAGGTATAAACGCTCGTGTATCAAATTTAAACATATTCTGTAGATGTGTTTGGTCATGTTTTAATGGACAAAGAATGTCTGGCGTCAAAACAAGACACAAATGACGTATAAAATGAGAAGCGTCTTTAAGTAAGACAACATGCATAGGATATTAATTCTATCCGGCAGGTCTTAGATGGATTTCGAAGTAGTATTTGACTATAGAACCTACAACTGAGCACTACTGTAGATCGGATGACACTAAAATTGTAGAGCCCGTTTGAATGTCTAAAAATAACACTTGTAGCCTATGTCAGTATGTATTGGAGGAACTTTAAGATTTAGATAAGTAGAAGAGAAAGCTCTGATACGAAGGCAATCCTATGCGCTGATTTCAAAATGTTGAAGAATATAATCGACTCTGGTGTTTCGACCAAGAATCATTCTGCATGAAAAGTCTGGCGAGCACAACAATTTTGTAAGAAAAAAAAAGTAGACTAACTAACTTCAACTGAATGCTCCTGGTATCGTAACTTATGATTTGAGATGTTACTAACATAATCCTGAGTGAATATGACTAAATTACCTAAGAAGAAATAGAACGCAGTTAAAAAGTTAAAATACTTTTACAACAGCGATCGATGCAATTATATTATAAGTAGGTATTATAAAACTTAGTGTGGTTAGTGTTTAACACTTGTAAGTTAAGTGATGCTAATAATTAAAATGCCTTAAAATCTCTAGCTATCCAAAAGCATGGTCGCATCAGGTGAGTTCGCGTTCGGTGTACGAAAATTGAAAGTGGCCGTCCGAAAACGCGGTGGACATCCATTGATATACCTCATCTATTAATATATTTAGCGCAGTCCGGCCTCGCTGAAAGTGAAACCGATTGCAATTGTTATCTCTGGCCGTTTAATTGACCGATATTTTGTAATTGCGGCGCGCTTTGCGGAGAGGGTGAGGTTGTACTCAGATTTTTGGTAAAACTTTTGGTTAGAACTTCTATAAGTTTAAGGTATCTATTTTTATTTATCTAGCCGGAAATCTAGAAATGTTTGCAATTAAAAACTTGTGAAATATCATATTATAACCATTATTAAAAAAACTGTAACGTTCCCTCCGACTTCCGTTTATTTTCTGACATTCAGATATCAAAATGTTACCAGTTCTTATAGCAAAGCATAGCAGAATATTGAAACTAACAGCGTTGTGAACGCTGTAAAAAGAAGAAGAAATATTTGTTTCAATTTAATTTTTAATTTGATTCTTATATGACGTCTAAAAATAATCATTAGTAGAAAAACACTCAATTCATTTCATAAAGATAGGACCTTATTATCATTATTACATCAAATAAGACCTATCGTAGTTTTATGATACTGAAACAAAATTAATCTGTACGTTAGAAAATTTAAAAATATTGCGTTCTAAATTCATAATTTTCGAACAATGAGTTTGAACGAGCTTGCGCAAGGGCAGGGATGTTCAGTCGTCGAGTGCTTTTGTAAGTCGAGGGGTCGTGGAGTGTCGGCCCCGGATGTTCGTTCCAAATTTGAATATATCGGGAATAATGTTGCATAGATAATAAATGATTGCTAAATACTTTATAGGAAGATGCAGTTAACCAAAGATTAGGACAGGTGAAGCAGTGTTGCTAGAGGTAGGGAAATAAAATGGGCAGTGGGGGAGGCCTACGTCTAAGTAACGTTATCTAAACAAGTAATACTTACATTAAACATCCAAAAAATTATTATAGTTTATGTTTTTAATTAAGGGAGACTCGTGCCCAGAAGTGGGACACACATGAATTGATGCGAAGTAAATACCTTATAAAAACTAAAAGTACACAAGCATAAAACTAGTACAACAAGACAAAACCAACAGTTATTGTTCGAGACAATTCTAAATTAAGTTACAGTTACAAGTTTTACTGCTGCCATTTTGAGTGCGAAATGCCAAGAATGCTTTAATGTCTAATTCTAAGTTTATGGAACGCTTGTTTGTGCATTTATTGTGTAGTAGTTAAGTTATTTTATGGAGTTTACTATAAGATAAATATTGTCTGTCAGAAGTTTTTTAATGTTATTGCTGGGTAGGGTTTTGTATTTATTGAGTCATTTAACTGTAACATTAATTTGAAGCTCAATTGTCGAAATCGTATAAACCCGTAGTATCGTACTGGTGAATCTACCATATGAAGGGTGTGTAGGGCATAGTCCACCGTGCTGGGTTAATAGCAGGTTTCGGGACTTTTCTTATCTTTGAAGCTATTCGGTAAACATACTGTAATAATAATCATATTAGATAGGTTTAGGCACTAAAATTAATCAGTTTCATATTATAACTATAAAGATTGAGGTATCTATGGATAAAACAGCCATTACCAGCTTACTGTGCATAGTAAATTGATCTGAACTCATTTGATTAGAACAAAGAAAGTCATTACAGACTTGATGATAGGTTAATGAACTCTGATGTAATTAATCATGATCAAAACACCGGAATATTCAGGATAAAAAACAAAAAATTACCATATTCCCGGAAAAAATTAAGTGCGTTCCAAAAAGTAATACGGTCCCTCGTTGAATTAGAAATCAACCATCGCTGGCTGGAAACGAAAAAAAAAACAATAATTATTAAGCGCGCGTAATTCTAATTCCGAATTCAAATTAAAGCCGCTTAATGCGCGGGAGCGACCCCGTTAAAAAAAAGAGTTGACGAGTGCTCGCCGAGGGTGGTAATTTTTCATTAATTTAAGTTCACCATTCCCTGTTTTGTTTGCTTTTAATCGCATTTCTAATTAATCCCGTCGCGAATAACGTGACAACTGTCGACTACGGCCGCCATTTTTTCGTGCCGCGTATAGCAGATGTCGGCCGATTTCCATTTGTTTCTGAGATTAATGATTCGGTACGATTGTGAATTTTTCCGGTCGGCTTTTGTTGTTTTAGAAGCAATTTGTCCGCTTACTTTTGTAGAGAGGCAGTCGTTAAAGCCTCCGCAAATGATATTGGATCGGAATAGGAAAAATCGGAACAAAAGGTTTGGGATCCACGGCCTGCGTTGTCACTGAGGACGGATTTACAATACAAATTGAATCTGTGAGCAATGTAGGTCACAGAAATTGAACGTTGACAAGTATTCCTATACTTTCAGGTCTTAATCTCTACAATTTTAAGAGTGCACTTATACGGTAAATTTTATTAATTATTGTAAACTAACTGCGCCCGTGAACTGCGGAAAAATGTAGCGTTTTTATCGTATCACACGATAAAAACGCTACATTTTTCCGAAATTAAAAGCACTTCGTATATAAATAATTCCAGATCAGAAGCTGTCCTGGTGCCAAACTTCACCCAAATCCGTTCTGCATTTGTATCGTGAAAGAGTAACAAACATACACACAAACTTTTAGCGATTTCAATATGAGTAGAATAACACCATAATCCATATTCTGTAGCTGTTTTTGCAGGGTAGGTTTGATTTTGACATTGGTTTTATTTTGATTTCTCTCATTCATATCATATAAAATAAACTGTTTTAATCAAACAAAGAACTAGCAGCATTGAATGATATAATTTTTTAAAGAAAATAATAAATGAACACAAATATACCAATGTTAGTCTCAAAAGACTAGAAACAAGCAAAGCGAGTATCAAAACAAATAAATAACTTAGGATTGCTAGCGACATTACTACGCTGAATGGCAATGCTTATATCAGAATAAAATTTTTTGCCGATCTAAAAGTAAAGTAGGTACATAAGATACGTTAGCACCTTTACGCCTCAGTGGAACTGTCTTAAGGACTGGAGCCGCGGCGGAGGCTGCTGGAGATGCCAAGCGGCGAAAATATACGCATCTTTGAGGAGACTATATTTTCGTACCACTTGGTGTAGACACTTTTGGTTCATGAGGTCCTAGTACCAAAAAAATATTTTAATACATTTGTCCTAAACTTATCAATGCTATTGAGGACAAGAGAGCTAGCTCATTCCTTGCTCAAAAGCAATTCAAAATCAATGTAGCAGTCTCAAGAATGCTGACAACATTCCCGAATGTTGTCAGAGACATTCATTCTTGAGACTGCCACACGGACATAATTTTTTTATCTTTTTTAATAACTTATGTCTTTGTATTTATTTTGAAATAAATGATTAAAACATAGGCCACTTAATATTTACTATGTACTTTAAATTATCTATAACAATTGACGTATACCACTAAATCTACGCGTAAACTTACACGCCAACACAAACCCCTTTTATTTGAATCAGTACACTTTAACACTAGATTTCACGCGTTAAAGAAACCACCCTTGTACCGGAATCGGGGTGGGCCACCCTCTCACAGTTTAATGTACAGTTTCTACGAAAGCCACAGAATAAGCTGTAGTATATCAAGTCAAATCGAGGGGTGTAGAGCAAAGACAACAAGTTTACCTTTTGCAACTTTTGTTGTCTTTGTTTTAGCTATGAGCCTAACACGGCTAAGTTAACACGATTGTGGAGTTTATGACAATGGAAAACTAGTACTTTTGCGATTTGATCATATCTGAACCGCAATTGTTTGTGACTTTAAAAAAGGTAACAACTATTGGAGCATTTGGATGGTCTATAAGTAATCCATCTGCAATTTTTTTTGCTGTACATTGTCATTTCGTTTTTCACAATAAAGGCACGTAGGTAAAAAAAAAACTATTCTAGAATTGTTAGTTTACATGTGTTTTGCATAAACTGATAAAATAAAAACGATTTACATTTTCAGAAGTATTTTTTTTATGTTTTTACTGTATGAGGTTTTCACGTGTTCCTAATCGTTGTAAAGGGCCAACTCTACTATCGTTTACAATAGATGAACTCCTTCAGGGTGTTGTTAATGAGTTGATAGTGTTTGAGGCAGTGCTATGTCTCGTACTTACTTTCGACACTCAAACAGGCGTTTATTTTAAATTAATTACATTCTCTTTGTTGTTTGATATCTTGTTAGCGATTATATAGTTCCTAATTCTTAATTTATTCATATGAAATTTTCCAAATTATTATCGAGGCAAATTCTTGCTTACGAAATATCTTAATATCTAAATTGCCTCATTTACCTTAAATATACATAGTACGAATGATATCAATAAATACTTTTATCTCATTTTGATACTAAAAACTAAACATTGGCATAGGTTTAGGGCATTTTACACAACTAAAGATCTAACTACAATTCCCGTTCCCCTTTTCTTACAAAGAAAATAATAATACATTTGTCAAATATTTCAATTCCCGTAGCTCTCTTGATTGGGTAGGTCGGTATCTTTACTATTTTGAAATTTTCCTAAGTACTTACCAATATCAATAAAAAAAAACTATTAGTTTAAAGAATAAAACGGTTAGTTTAAAGAGTTTTCTTGCAACAAATATAATACTGAGTACATTTTACAATCCATTCAATTTTCCGTAGTCGTTTAATTGGGCAGGTCGTATTCAAGTAGAATGTTATTTGACATCTCAGGGTGTGGAAGATGCAGTGCTGTGTAGGGAGCTTCAGCCGCAATATCCTCGACGGCTACGGTATGATGGCCAGGGGGTGGCGGTTTCCATCAGGTGAGAGTTCGCCTGTTTTATACATTACCTATGTTTATGACACTGAATGTATCATAGTACTACGCTGTACTCAAATATATGTAGAACTCACCTATTTACTCGTATTCGAAAAATAAAAAGTGAACGTTATTAATCTCTTTTTTTAACTTTTATATATTACATTGTTACTTACTCGACTTTTTTTCCTATGTGTATTTTTTTATAAGAATTGGAAAAAAACCCGTTTTAATATTAGTAGCACCTAATAATTAACTATAAATATAATAAAACTGCGAAATTTAAATCGATTTCTCAGTTTTTTTAGCACTTATATTATATTATAAACTATTACAGAATAGTATATGCGCCTAAAAAAAGTTTTCGTCGATGCTTTTGCTGTGTACATCACCCATGCAATTACCACAGAATATATCATAGTACTACACTGTATTAAATTAGTAAGAAGTAGGTAGAACACACATATTTTATACTTAACTTACACTCATACATACTCATCACCAATGGGAACAGAGTACAGATTAGCAAGTGGTTAGCAACGACTTAAAAACCAACTTCCAAATCTTTAAATCTATGTAGGTATCTTAAACTTAGCATTTCCTGTTCTCTCAACTCCAATAACACATGATTTATTATGTATTTCTGTATATTTATAATCACCGTTAAAATTCTTTACTTTGATACCACACTCGCCGTATTTTGTAAACGTATTTTTTTGAGATTTCTTTTTAGCGACAAAAATCTTTTTTTTTTTTCACATGATGTACCCAGTGTCAATCTCATGACTGAGACGAATTTATTAATAATACTTACTTAAAATACGACAAGCCGTTTAGGCTCTAGGGCGTGCTAAAGAAATATACATAAAAATCACTCCTTCTATCGTAGTCAGGCAAAAATTGTGAAAAAATATACAATCAACGACTTATAAAATAATTCTGTTTCAATAACAAAACGTTTCTCGTTAGCTAGCTTTCTAAATAGCAGTACAGTTCGAATCAATGCACCCTGCTTCGAAGCCTACCAAAATGCTGCACAAGGAAGTCTGCCAATTTGAGCACCGTCTGAAACAAATTATCATCATCACGCCCACCCCCCCTCTCGGACAGGGGTGGCCTTACCCCCCTGACCCCTGCTAGCTGACCCCTAGAGCATAGTGCGTAGTCTCGCACTTAGTACTTTTCACGGAGAATTGAAGTCTATAGAGTGGCCTTTGCAGAATCAAAGAGAAAGAAAAAGGAGAAGTAATAAATTTGAATATTTTAATATAATGTATACTGAATTTTACCTTTTTATTATCCGTAACGAACATGTAATAAGTTTTTATTAAGCCATATGTTTGTGAAATAATTAGATGTTTTATTATTAATTGTTTTGCTAGGATTTCTATGTAGGTACACTTAATACATTCCATTCATCCTTATTCTAATAAGGTAATTTCGAAATTGAACATTGATTGAAGAATCGAAGTTAAATGTATAAACATACGTTAATGTCATAACATATGCTGCCTTAAACTTAAAGCTATGTCTTGTTTTATCCAATAGAGAACATCACGCGCCAAAACAAGACAAATGACGATTAAAGTTAAGACGCGTTTATTAATAAGGCTGATGATGCTCGCTTATTCTGCTGGTAGTTTTGTATTATAAGGTGTGTGTTGCCTTTAATCATAAAAAAATACTATAATTTAAAAAATACTCATTTTCTTAAGCTTTATATTTCGCTTTCTTACTTATTGTAAAATAGTTTTAACCAAAAAGTTTAATCCCCGATGCAAAAAAGACAGGGTGTTATAAGTTTCACGTGTCTGTAGCATCGTAGCTCCCAGATGGATGGACTTGTTTTGATTTCGAGTTTTTTTGTTTGAAATGTGTATTAATAGAGTGTTCTTTCCTACGTAAAATGACAATCGATCCAAAATGGCCGTCGCTCCAAGATGGACTAAAATTTCTTCACAACTTACTCAATATGGGTATTAAATAAAAAGGCTTGACGAGTAGTATACTATAATTTATTAGTAAACCAAAATGAATGCATCAATAAATGTCTGGGTGTTTCCAGAATTGTTAATTTTACTTTTTTCTGACGTTTTTCCTCCTGAAGATAATCACAATTAATAACATAAGGCCATGGTATTAGTAACATAGGCACCCAATACGTCACTGATATGGCTAAAACATTATTTTGTATTGTCAATAAATGATGGATGGAGCTTAAGAACAACAATATAATTATTATACTTTCGCTTTCATACAATGTCTGCAACTATAGTTTATATCTTAATATTAACTGATTTATAATTCAATAAATTTGTCTTTATATAACTCTGATTAAGTTATGAGACATGACATCAGCAAATGCAATTCCGATCTACAAATGTTTTAATCTGTGACATTAACGCTTCAAAGGAATTTGAACTTAAAAGCCTTAGCAGCAGTTAGGCACTAACGTTCAAAATGTTTTGGTTGAAATAAATCATCATTAAATTTAGGATCTGAGTGTGGCAAGTTTCGAATAGTGTTTGTGTGTACGAGTATGTACCTACTTCTATAATCTATGTTTTTGATAATAGAGGTTCGATAATTAGGAAGGCAGATTTCTCTGGCTTAACATCAATAATTATTTCTTCATTATTTTGTATAGTATAGCTGGTAGACATAGATGTCAAAATACAGATAAGTGCGGATTGAGTTTTTTAAAACAGTATTTCACGAGCATGCTTAGTCAAAATATTACTTTGCACTGGTAATTAAAAAAATTGTATAGTTTCGAATATGTATTTCATTTATAAACTTGCAGCTATAACTGTAATCTGGATCTTTTCAAATCGCGAGCGAATGCGCGCGTGCAAGCGTGCCCCATCTTAGGCCATATCGTCAGTCCACACCATGCCAGCTTCGGCCAAACAAAATCCTATAAAAAGTACTGTCACCCGCGGTGTTGCACGTGACATAAAATCGAAAATAAATTTCTAACTTTGAACTTCTATTTAAACTCTTCAGAGGTAGAATTTACAAAAATTCTTTCATCGTATACCCTTACTACGCCCTATATAGTTAATGCACCCTCCAAATTTTATGTCTATAAGTTCAGCGCTTAGAGCCTAAGCTCTGCATTTATTGCGAATATCAGTCAGCCGGGTCTTACTCTTTGAGATATAAAAAATATGTGTGACTACATAAACACACTTACGTGGTTTTCTACATATCCTGAATTGCACACCAAAATGTCTGAGTTTCATGCCGCCAGAAAGTAACGGAACATCTGACTGACTTATTTAAATATTGTTGTACTCCAGACAAGTGACTTCCTCAAACACAGTTCCAACGATTCAGTATAAAACGGTCCTATCAAACTGTAAAGTAAAACAGACGTTCCAGCATTTGTTGCGAGTTTAAATCTAAAATTATACAACCAGTTTCCTCCACCTTTCACCCTAAATAAAATACTAGATACAGTCAGCTGCAGAAACTAAAGAACCACTTTACAGTTGTTACAAGTGTTAACCACGCTAAAATTTGTTTCCAACAATTAGGTTTATTTATTGGCGAGTGGATACAATATACAAAATCAACTTTGAGACATCGAGTAAAAAGAAAAACAATCAATTTCAGACTGAATGTTCATTACTTTTTGGCGTAACGTATCAATCACATTTCACGAATAAGTCCTGAAGGAACTACCACAATAAGAAGAGAATTAATATATTTGTCAGTAAATAGAAACCAACTAACAACTATACAGTTATAATTATACAGTTTTTATAAAGAGCTTTTATTAATAAATATAGTTTTTATTGTATTGTATTGAGCTTAACTTATTTTTATGTATACAATACTTGATACGATTTTTTATTTACTGTTTATTCAATTGTATTACATTTATGTAGTAGTTTTCAAATTTAATTAATTAATAACACCTTGATGCGAATGCTTTATTAATTATTTCGTCTAAAATTGATTTAAGTTAAATATTAGCGTAAAACAAATACACTAATATTTCAAACACAAACGTTGCTGACTGTACAACCAGCTTGCAATCTGGACTGCTCCACTGGATGCTATTTCAGTTCACTCTCGGCTCTTTTGTCCATCTTGCTTGCTGTCAATTGATGCTTTTCCACTTGGGACTAACAGAGTTTCAATTATCACTCGTACAAGCAATAGTTTTAAATATGGTTTAATAAATCTCAACGAATTACGAGTAAGTTAGTCGTAAGATTTTTTAATGCGGATTCGCTGGTTGACATGTTTTATCATTTTCTCTCTTGGAGATTTTTATGTCGTTTTATAAGTTAGGGCTAATTCCAATTGTAGCCCAGGATATACATTTTTAAATAAATAATTTAAAATAATTAAATATAAAAAAAATATTTCGTACTAACGCTTGAAATCACATGTAGTAAATAAAAAAACGCGTTTAAAAAAAACTTTAGTTAATTCATGAGCATTTGTTAGTATTTTTAAGCTAACTGGTCAATGAAAAAAACAAAAATACTTTTATTTAAAGTCAGGTTTAATTTTAGGGTATTTTTTCACAGATAAGCTATTTATTTGTACAGCCTACATATTACACTATTTAAATACGATTTATTAATATAAATTAATTCTGTAATAGTACATTTGTTTTGTGCCTGCCGTTGCCAACAGCCAAAGGTCTTACAGGATTTTTGGCCTCTCATCCCATATAGGACTCCAAACTACAACCCAGATCTCTATCTACACGCACACAAATCACTACAATACTCACACATGCATAAACAATTCCTTTATCGTATCCTATAAGTGTCTGGTGTCGGTAAATTTTCGCCGGCGATCTGCGGCCGGTCTTTGTGCTATTAATTTGTAATGTCCCCCCTTTCTCCCTACTGCCTAGAACCTAGATGCATGGGGTGGGTCGGACAAGGGTAGTGATGTCTTGCCTGATCCGGACTAAGCTCGATCTTTCATTTACTGCACTCGTAGTTGTTTTATATTCGTGTCGTAGATAAATAAAGAAGAAGAACACATTTTTATATTTTAAACCGATTTTAAAAATCGACTAGCATTTCAATTTGTCGGAACTTTTTAAATTATTATTTACTGTTTCTGAGAAAAACTTCAAATGCATTAAAAAGCAAAACCCTCACGCGTCTCTTGATATGCTGCCGAATAGATATAAATCTATAAGTTTTGCCTGCGGCTCCACCCGCGTTATCTTTGTTTTCCTGAGCCTATGGCAACCTCCAGAACTTGAACTACCTCTATGCAAAATTCAAGTTGATCAATATAACGTTATTTAAGTTACACTAACTAATTAAACAGTAAACAAACATTTCACAAACACACTTTCGCATTTATAATATGAGTGCGGATTTTCCCACATCAAAATGAATTAGTCCAATGAATGCGGTTATTTTCTTCTATAGTTGATTTCGGTAAGGCCAGATAAGTTATCTTGTGTTATCTTCGAAGAGTTCGTAATGTTCTATATTCTCCCTTTAGCCTAAGTGCATAAAGAATCCGACATGGGCAAAATAGGGTTGCCATTATCTGATCTAAATATTGATTTTTTACCCTTGGATTTTACTGTAGGAAACTTTGCTGGTACTCGTAACTTTGATTTTTGGTATACGTCTTTTAACTTAGTGCCCTAATATGATACTATAATGTGATAATTTGTTAAACTTCATTCACAATAAAAAAAACGTTGACACGCCATCCAACTATTCCTAAACTTCTTTGCTGTAAAATAAAATGAGGATAACGCGCTGTACATCAAAATACAATAAAGTGCAACTTACAACTTACAGATTCTCCAAATAGAGAACTGACCATTACAATAAATGGCCACAAAGGCTTCGATCACCGCGTAACGTCTAAACCCCGCAGAAATCAACGGAGGTGTCTTACCCCTCCCCTAGCGGGGCCCCAGCCGATCTTCAATGGGGGCCCCACGTTTCCGATAGGATTAAGCTAGACTTACTGCTCGGTCAGAAACACGGTGGTTATACTGATGTGCTGGACAGTGACTTGGATTCGTATGAGCTGTCTACGCGTTGGAAATCTCTTGAGAATTGGCTAGACCAGCGGTGCTATCTCGTTGATGAAGGATGAAAGAAGTGACACGAAGTTTAGCGATCTTGATTTTGTTTTGACAGTTCGTCGCTTTATCTCCAATAAAACAAATCAAAGATTGCCTTATTTGTTCTACTTATTTTTAAATCTAAGCGATATCACCAGAGTTGCGAGAAGATATTTTTCACTAAGTATTATTTATTAGATTATAAACTTTGTATGTATCGTTACTTAATAATGATTGTACGGCCTTGTTATCTTTTGCTATAATTGAAATACTGGTATTGCGAACAATATAATGCAGGGCAAGCACGAGGTCTGTCATAAGCATGACTGCTAAATTACTGATTGGGTAGGTAGGTACTTAAAAAGCTTCCAAAGTATATCAATTATATTGCTACTATTTTGCCGCTGTTACCCGCGGCGTTGCACACGATTCAAAACTTTGACCTCCTTAAAAGTAGAATTTCCAAAGATCCTCTCTTAGTAGGTACACCTTTACACTTTTTAATAAATACACCCTCCAAGTTTTGTCTCTGTATGTTCAGAGGTTTAAGCTCTGCGTTGATTGTGACCTGTCAGTCAGTAAGTCAGTCAGTCAAGACTAACTCTTATATCTTATATACCTAGTTGTCTGTTCTTTATTATTATTTCCAAATCATCTATATCAAAAACTTCATAGCTAACAAAGACTGCCAACAAAGAAATTGATACTTAACCCTTCAACATCCTACTCTGTTATCTCCAATATAGCAATGACGGTGGCGCGACGCAGTAACCCTCCCCCTAGCTGGGGGAAGCCCCCCATCGCATTAGGAGCAATCATATTCGACGGCCAGGTTTTGGCATCGCTTCGTGTTGCTTAGGCTCAGCTCAGGCTATTTGCCGAACAATGATTGGTGGTGTCTTACTTGCTAATGGGGTTAGGTTCAGTTTGGCGTGGACGATCGGAAGGTCGATGCACTGTCCGGTTTGAAGTTTGGGGAATAGACGTAAACCGTCTGTGTTTTAACGAGACTGTCCTGAATACGTTTAATTTTGTGAAGGTTTTGAGTAGTAGTATTTACTAATAAGAGAGCGAATGAAAGTAACATGACGAGTGGTATTCGAACTTGCATTTATACGGTTAACGCGCCATGATTTTGCGAGTTTTTTCGTTCGTTTTCTTATATTATGAATATATAAGTGCTAGTAGCTCTCTCCTGCAGAGTTACCTACAACATAAAATTAAATTTAAAGCGATTTCCCTCATTTGACCTCCTTAGGGGCTGAATTTCCAAAATACATCCTCCAGATTTTAAGTCTCTAGGTACAGCGGTTTTCGTTCTATGTTGAATACTAGCGAATATCAGTGTGTCAAGAATTACTCTTTTATATACAGTGGTATTGACTAGGAGTGTTCTACACGGGCTCACTATACTCAACCTAAGAAAAACTTTTTGTATGGGACTATGATTAGAGAAATGAATGATAACTTCCAACACATTTAGATAATAAGTAGTGCAATTTTTTTATTGATGTCAGAATATTTTGGTAAGTACATGAATATGTATCTGCCATTCCAATCAACCTAGTATTATATTTTAAGTTTAAAATGTCATTGCAATTAGTTGCAATGACATTGCAATAGTAAAAAACATAAATCTTATTCATATTATTTATAAGCAAAACCATCATACAAATCGTCATGGTCGAAAAATTTTGGTAAAAACTAAAAAGCGATAATACTTCGTTAAAAAGAATTTACTTTAAAAATTATTGACATTATATTATCTAAACAAATATATAAAACTCGATTGTTACGCAGAACACGCTTAAAATAAGCCTTGCAAATACTACTCGATCAAACCAAAAGTACCCCTCATTACGTTCACAAATCCCAAAAACGTTAGTAAAAAAACTTTGCCAGATCTCTACACCAGCACTTTAACAAATAAATTCAATTCGCTCAAACCACAAGTCATACTTTAAAAAAGTGACAACTGTCTTCCGTCCGGCACGCAAATCTAACCTTACCAATAATGTTCTCTTTTAAATTTTAAATTTTTGTTGCATAAAAAACCTGGGGTGATTTTTCTTCAGGTTCTTCGAAAATATCGAAGAACATACACAAAAAATACATATAGATGTACGTAACAACTCCTCTTGTTTGGAAACCGGTTAAAATGTGCCTCTTTACTCAAAAATCTTAACAGAAAACTTTCAAGACCCCTAACTTTTCCAAATAGATTTAATTCGTTCGAAGCTAAAAGTAACCTCTCATTCCGTTCACGCATGCCAAAAACCTTAGTTAAAACCTTCCCACATAGCTAACATTCTCCGGCAGCCATGACCTGCCCCAAACCTCGTCGGCAAATAGGTCAAGACACGTGTCTCGCCGGTTTTCCGCGTTCTTTCCGCCTTTTTCGCTTTCACCAAATCCCGGGAGGATTTACCAAATGAGCTTGTAAATAAATGTTTTAAAAGTGCTTTGTAAATTGTTTTAACGCCTTGGAATTTTGTTGTGGGAGAGTTTTTGCTATTTTTTTGCGAGGATTGTGTTTTAGTGAATTAGTTCTTCTTTGTTCAACCTGTGCTTAAAGTTTCAATGCAACAATTGTGACTCTTTTGATTTTATTGTATTTCACACCGCAATCAAAAATAAAAATATATTCGTCTCTCTCTCTCTCTTTCTTTGAGGCAATTTCTAGCTCAATAAGCGTTTAAGCTAAGACTGTGCTTATTTTGTTTTAACCAATTTCCAAAAAAGAGGTACTCAATTCAACTAAGTTTTTAAGATGTTTGTTACCTTATTTCTCAGAGACGGCTGAACCGATTTGTTCCTATTTGAATGCTAAATTCCAGTTAATTCCTCATAATTTAATAAAAATCGGTCAAGTGACACTAGATGTAAGGTTTTTCCTGTATATTTGATGTTTGTGTGTCTGCAATGAAGAGTTTATTCATTAATTCATTCAAGTGCTTTGGCTTATAAGTAAAAGAATAACTGAAATATTTGTATCGGCGCCTACCGATGTAAATCTCATATTTTTTATATTATTTATGACTGGTTTATAACCATATTATGTGTTGTTATTGACAGACGAGTCGGGATGCGAGGCTGATATGCTGGAGGGCGCGGAGGTGGGCCGGCCCTCGCCGCCGCGGCCACAGCAAGAGCCTATCAATCTCAAGAATGAGGTGAGTACTAATCTACCCAGACAACGACAGCCATATTAAGAAACGCGTATTACCTTTAATCGTCATATGTCTTATTTTGGCGCGTGACGTTCTCCATTGTAAAGAACAAGACAAAAGATGTCCTAAGTTAGGACGCGTTTATTAATAAGGCAGCTAACCTACACAGTGCTGGAGTAGCCGTATAAAGGCCCTATGTTAAAGGGCCTCCACGTACTTAGCGTAACTTTTGTCGAATTATCTCTTTAATAGTGTTGAAAGTATAAAAGTAGGTGCAAGCGGGTCCATCGTTGAAAAGCCTAAAGGTACGAGAAGCCAACCTGAGCGTTAATTTTACTTGATTATTTAAAACGTCTTCTCTCTCTCCTTACAAATGTTCTGTGAACTGTTGATATAGCGACCACAGCATTGCCAATATCTTGATTTTTAATTCATATTTTTTATATAAATTAAATCTTAAATAAGATTGAGTTTGCGTAACAAATAACCCTGCTACATATGATTAAAAGCAAATTAAACTTGTACGTATTTTAGGGGAAATAATTCCAAAATCTGTCTGACCTGTGTACTAAATATCGTCAAGATTAGTTGGAAACTACGACTTGCGTGTACAAAATTTTCAGACAAACATACAGGGCTATTAACCGGAGGCTAATTACATACAAATTTCACTATGGAACAAACACTTAATTCGAAAAAAAAATATCAGCTGTTTTATCGGTCGTCGACTAAATATATAAGCTACTGATTTTTTGGCTACGTTAAATGATGAATACTAAAAGAAATATTGTTTCAAACAAGTTTTTAAAACAGGTTTTCAATAAGCAAAGTGCCCAATGCAGCTCACGAGCCACACGAAAAACAGTGCTCCAAATAAAATGAGTATTCTGAACAACATTTTATTCAACACCACATAAGCACGTGGCCAGCAAGCGAGCGAGCTAATCGACACATTTCCGCAGCGCTACGAGGCCACGCTACTTACCGCTCGCCATTCACCAAACAAAAAAAAAACACAAGCGAAGTTGGAAAACGCGCGAAAAGTTAAAAAACGCGGGCAAAGTTAAGTGCGAATAAACGCTTTCCTTGCGCGCCAAAAAGACGAGTCGGCCGGCTCAAAAGGTCCTCGCAAAGACTAAACATTGCCTGCTTCGTTAGCGCCGTGGAAAAAATGCGATTCGGTGCCGACCAATCGGTGTGGCAGCAACCTACTTGCCTCAGAATCTATAGTATCGATTAGCGAGCGCTTTTTTACCCGCACGCACTCACACACGCGCCGGCGGGGGCCAGCCTTTTTAACAATCTTTTTTTCGTCCACCCCTCTCGGGCCGAGGCTGGCGTCCATCGCGCGGATGCAAAGACCACCCCGGGGCGCACCTCCCCTCATATAGCAAGCATTGAAAATGGAATTTCCGTGAGTGATGGAGTGTCAAACGGGAAGTGAAAAAACGGAGAAAAAGTACATTATGTTAATTATTGAACGCGTGCTCCGTCGTCCGAGTTTAAATTGAATGTCATGTCGTCCGTGTCGGGCCGTGTCGTGGAAACGCACGCCTGCTCTTCCTATTCCGTGGTACTGTAGGCAAGCTTTTAATTTACAACTTTTTTCAATAATTTTTACCGATGTTCGCGTGAAATTCAATTAAATTTCGTAACATAATTATTTCAGTTGGAATTAGAGGCTTTTTTTGGTAATAAGTTGTATTCTTATTTTTTTTTAATTATTAAAAAAGCATATTAAATATGATTCATTAAATAAATCACTATATGTCTTTTTTTATAAATTAGATATGTACATATTACCATACCATGACTACGATTTAACACGTGTTTCTCTGCCTTTATTATTCTAAACGTTACTCTATTTACGTCAATTGTAACCTGGCCACGGTCTCACAAATTTGCTAAATATTGAGTAAACCTCAACTTATATTTTTAATCCCAACACAAAAACGTCTGGGTGTGTTATATTCGAATTAAATATTCCTATTTTATTATTTTGTATCAGGTCAGTTGTTTTATTTACTTGTATTGTATATAAACAGCATCGGTATTGATTTCATAAATAGATAATTTAAAGCACTAGCAAGCACTTCTAATCTGACCTACAAAAAACCCATCAGCTGTCATAATCCAAAGCCTTTCTAAATATGTAGGTACAATGTCAAAGAACCCGTAGGGAGGTACGCAAAGTGTTTTACTGGGTCGGCAAGGGATCACACCCCTTCGTGAACTTAACCGCTTCGAAACATGACAGTCCGTGACGTATCATCGCATTATAGGTATTATATATCAGCCGATAGCATCGCCTTGCAGTGCACGGGTATTCCCTGTGTAAGCTTTAAAGTTTTACCTATGAAAAGAGCTAATAACATAGTCTGGTAAAATTTTGGATTAAAAACTTCACGTATGTCTTCAAAAGATTCTCCAATAAGCAGATTTTCATAAGATGTTTTTCATTCTGCCGTAAAGCTCGTAGTAATTCTCAGAAACACTCACTGACGTTTACAGCCAGGATTCCAACTCAAAACATCTTGCTTGAAAGTCTATAATTTCCTCCTTCGGCTAAAGTGTATCATATTGGTATAGATATATTAAAATCAAATATTTTAACATAATTATTCTAGCTTATAGGTAACGATCGTAGAAATGGGTTTTAATGTATTTTTATAATAAAAAATAGCGTTTACTTTGAGTTAATACTAGGTTAACAAAAAAAAAAAACTAAAATAATTTCAAGCCACTAAAATAAGCCGATTGAAATTTCTTTCATAAAAGCGTGAACTTCTGAAATGTTCATTCATTGTTTTTGTAATTTATGTATAATTCTTACCGATAAACTCAACACACAAGTTAGTATCTGTTTATTGGTTCTATATTTATCATACAACATCAGGAGAAAATATTTTATATAGGAATTTTAGTTATTTAACCTATTTTATTGAGTTAAAGACCACAAAACGCTTGGTTAATCAATATTACGATTGGATGTTATTAGATCGATTTAAAAATTCTCAAATTGATATCTATTGTTTAGTATGACTTCACACTACATTACATATACTTTACTGGTATCAAATTAATAACATTAAGTAAATCAACTTCTAAAAAGTTAAGTAAAAATTACACAATAACAGGTTAAGTCTTAGACATTAGAGCGATAGCACAAGGATCATACATACTGCTTTGCCGCGAGCGTTAACTTTTAATGAAATCTCGTATCTCACAGCGTCGCAAAAAGAGCCGACAAAGCACTTATTCACCGGACAACGCGACCAACTATCCCGCAGTACCCGCTAATGGAAAATCCCAAAAAATACCCACCACCGTTCGAAAAAAAAAACTTTAAAAAAGCCAAACACATTTGAATGAAAATTGGGTGGAGGCGGGTGGCCGATCGGCTATTATTATTATTATTACTCGCATTATATCTGCATTTTTTTGCGACGCACACACAGACGCGGCGCGCGCCATTTTTATTTTCTTCTTTTTTTCTTTTTTTCGGGAAATTGACGGGGGTCGCACCCCGCACCCCACATACGTACGTACGGCGGCCGCCCGCCGCAGCCTGAATCGAACTATGCGATGTCTACAAGTGGACGAACATTTAAATTGCCTCTCATCAAATATTGACTGCGTGTAGTTTTTTCATTACCATTGGGCTTTTTGTGAGGTACCTCAGCCCCAGTCGATTGGTTCAATTTGTATCGGGCTTCTTTTGAACAGGTGAGTTCAGCACTCTAACATGCGTATCATACTCGATTTCGGTTTGATTTGAATAAGGAATGTTTCCATTTCCATTTTTAAGAATTCAAATTTTTAAATCCAACATGGAATATCATTATCGCCGCTCCCGATTCAATATTCGTTTCTTGAAAGGTTTATTTTACCTATATTCAAAAGGCTAATAAAACAATTAGCCCGGATCACTTTACTCGATACAGTAAACGACGCGCAGTCACAGTATAAAAATACTCGAATAAACCAACTCACCTCATCCTTGTTTCAAGGTGATAAAACGACAACAAAGCCACAGAGTAAAAAAGCAAATACGAAAGCGACTGCAGTCAAGCGAATTTATTATCATTAAAAAATGCAAAAAATCATAATTAAAGGGGTGGCTGGAGCGGGGTGCATCCTATATTTTATTTTAATTGGCTTGTAAATTACAAAAGTTATAGTGAAAACTGTGGAAGGTTTTTTCGGTGTCATTATATGTGTTTTAATATTTTTCTGGGTATGACAAGACGTTAATTTTATGCGAAATTAACTGATGTTTGCAGCGACATTATTATACAGAAACTTTTAACATAAAACATATTAAGTATTACTCTATTACTTAGCGTGGAGGAAATGACAGGGACAAAACTAAAGAAATGAAAGTTGGAAACTTGGACATTCAAATTGAATGCATGAACCAAGTTACAACAAACATCTCTAGTTACATGAAATTACCATTTATTCAAATAAAAACTTTATACAATATCAAATTACTGTTTCTTTTTGTATTTTCCTCAGAAAAACCAATTCCAGTGAATCTCCCGTTGAACTCTTTTACTAGAAATACTAATAGGGCTTTCACAATAACTCACTCTGTATCTACGCATATTAAATTGAAAACTCAATGCATAAAACACTGTGTCTATTTACTCGCATGAATTCTTCCTTGAACGCTTACGATAAATTCGTCTTCCCAAATGCTACCAAATCCAAAACAAAAATAATAAACCGTTCATAAACAGATACGAGCATCATAGCTTTCAAGAAATAAGGCTTAAAATTGTTTGTGAATTATTATTGACGGGCGCAAATAGCTTCGTGGCGCCTACGGAGCTAGGGTTGCTGCAAATATAAATCTCCGGCATCGCAGCGGCCAGGGCTGCCCACGGAGGACGGACGTGATTGATCAAAGTCGTTTGTCAGGCTCGCGTCGCGACTGTTGGTAGCCCTGCGCAATTAGCACATGATTCTAGCCATCTAATGCGCCCGAATTTAGTTTTAATTATGGAACGCTCGTCACTATGGCGACCGGTTCAGGTGTTTTCAGATTGCATTTGAAATCTGTTTCGCGGCTTTAGTTTACCTCCTTAATTTATTTTTCTTTTAGACACTAACGTTCCAAATTTAAATACGCTTGCAATGTGGACGTTTTCTATGTTTTTTAATCGTCTTAAAATCATCATGTCATTGATTATAAATCAATAAAAACATTTTAAAAGCTTAATAAAACAACGCAATTACAGCTCAAAAAAGCTATCAAGAGCGTTATGCGGCTAAAGTAAAAAACTAATTTCTCGTGTGAATTAAAGCTGTTATTATGAAGTACTAAAACGACTATAATGCTCCCATAATGATGGTGTAATTGAGTATTTAATCAATACTTTTATAATGAAACCGTAATGTTGGTACTATTAGAAATGGCGATACGATCTATAAACTCACGTCAAGCGTAAAGTCATACTTATATTACTTTATAAAAGTACCTCATTATAAAAAAATTGTAGCGCTGATGACACGGTTAGCTAAGGTGTTACTAACCGATCACCAAAGTTAGACGCTGTAGCAGATGTTAGATAGATGTCTTTATACACATATTCATATAGTCATCGTGAAACGCGTCTTAAACTTTAATCGTCATTTGTTTTGTATTAGCGCGTGACGATCTTCATTGGGTAGAACAAGACAAAATATGCTCTAAATTAACACGCGTTTATTAATAAGGCAGGAAGTTATTTGGAAACCTTGTTCCTATTAGAATAAATTACTTTTACAATTGTTAACAATTGTTTTTATGCGTTAATTTGTGACATAAGTAGTGAAAGTACAAAATGATCATTAGGTACTTAACTGTTTCTGTTGTTCGATAGTCCTATATTTACTAAAGTACATTTAACTTTGAAACTTTCCTCCTTTTTGATGTGAAGAAATGCTGCATGAATGTAAACTCTACCACGGGGATGCAAAGCAGTTATAAATGAAACTCTTACCCACTGTAACTCCACGAAGTCACTCCCGGTGGCTTACTGCCCGTACACGGATACGCTGTCACTTTTGTTCGCGATCTGCAACCTGCCACGACTATCCGTTGCCGGACCTATCCATCCGCCACGGGTCTCCACTATGAAGATAATGTAAGCTATATCTATAATCCATCACGCTAGCCGAATTGCGGGTTGGAAACTTCACTTATTTTCAAAAGCTATTATGGCCTTCTCCGACAAGCAGGTTTGCTCACTATTTTTGCCTTTATTGTCCAAGCATGTAGTAGTAATTTCTAATTTGCAAATAAGTGAAAAACTCATAGGTACATGCCCAACCCTGGGATTGAACTAAAGGCAATTACCGATGAAAAGAATTACCAGCTAAGCTAGAATAGACTAGAGATAGACTTAGCTGATTGATAAGAATTTAAAAAACTAGGTAAGCTAATAAGTAACTAAACAAATATGTATCTAAGAAAGTATAAATTTGCATTAAAAATATGTGTAAGTACATATTTTTTATATATAAATATTTAATTTTTAACACCTATCTGTTTACATAAATTGTATGTGAATGCATAGACTTCCACTAGTTTAAAATAACTGTGTCTCAGAAATCAGTACCTTGTTCAACGTGAGTGTAATAATAATACCAAACCAAGTTATGCCATACATTCAACTTAAAATTGGTTCCTTGTTACATTACAAATCGTAGTAATTAAAAATCAAAAAAATATTAATTCCTTTAAAGAAAATTACTATCGTATATGAAGTAGGGCAGGACGGGTCAAGTTGAGCATAGAGGCAAATTGGGCAATCGAAATATCTCGAAAACTATTCACCGCACGCGTATGCATCATATAGTGAACAGAAGGGGTTGCGGGAAGGGAACACATCGCACGACCACCAGTGACGCCTCGACGTGCGAGTAAAGCACGCGAGCGATTTTTTTATTTTGTGACTAAAAAGTATAAAAATGTTTGCCGCAACTTTTCGTCTGTATTACTCAAATTTTAATTGTGTTCAATCAAGTAAGCATTCATCTTATATAAATTTACTGTGCTTTTTATATGTATAAAAGTTCTTTGTATAATTTTTACCGTTTCTTTATTATCACACTTTTGTTATAAAATTCCAGGTTGGGGTTAGTTGAGCTAAAGTTTCTCAACTAGCCTCACGGATTTGAAGATAAGTAGTGTATGTGTCTTAAATTTTTTTATGGATGCGGACTTATAAAGAAAGTCTATAAGTTGTTCTAACACTACTGAAGACTTAAATAATGCTGCAAATGCTATATGCAATATGATAACAAAAAAAGTGCAAATGGCTCCGCCTAATAATTTGATATCAAACGGATGACTCACAAAATTTTGGAAGAAATGATACGAAATTGGTACTCCATCCATAATACGAAAATACGACATACATATAAATGTGATTTTGAACAAAGAAACTGAATCTATATCTGAATAATACTAAAGTTAATCTTTAGATACTCGTACATTGATATTTTGTTGATTCCATTTCCAGTCAATCATTCAAAAAAAATTACTTTTTGTAACTGAGTTTTGTTACTAAATTACTTGAAATAAAGAGATGATGGTCAAATAAACATGGTTTGTTGACGTTCTAAGTGCTCAAATTACTCCATACCCTTGCTCAACTTACCTCACCTATGGGGTATGTTGAGCATGCTTGACCTCTTGCATTTAAACCGCTGTAGCTGTTACATCCAATTAATTAGAAAAAAGTTACTGTGACACTTTTGCAAAAGGATAAACTACTAATTCATCATGCTCACTACTAACCCATTGACTAATCGTTGAGGAGCTATATCTGCTCAAGTGAAAAATTGTTCAACTAGACCCGTCCTACCCTACGTAGTATTTCAGGAACGCTCCATTACAGATAAAATTTCAAAATAATGAACAAATCCTCCATATTTCATGTTTCTAAGTTCAGTGGTTTAGGCTCTGCGTTTATTCTTCGAATAATTCTTAATCTTTTATATATATATGCAGTGTGTCAGAACTGTTGCCACCAGTTACCTGAGTTGAACCGTTCGCTCTCCGGCAGCCGCCGCAGAGGATGCCACTTTAAAAAAGAGGTTAAAGTATGCCGCTATGGAAACGCTTTACCACTTTGTGCCAATTGCTTTGGTAACCCTGGGCTGTTGGGGCTCTGAGGCTAGGGCATTTATTAACGAAGTAGATTATAGGTTCAAAGTTAAGACGGGTGACTACCGCTCCGGTTCGTTCCTGGTGCAGAGGATGGCCATTGCTATTCAACGTGGCAGTGCTGCGAGTGTTATGGGTACTTTTGCACCAGGAAAGGTCAGGGGTTGGTTATTTAATTAGGGGTAATTAATAGTGACGTAATTTTTTGTATTTTGACTTATAATATTTGTAATAAATATTGTTATTATTGTAAAAGTAAATTAATAAAGTTTATATGTATGTGTGTGTGTATAATGCCTGTACTAAGGCCTTTTTCCTACGAGTACGTTCCAGGATCACGGTCCTTGCTTGCATCCCATGGAATATATATACTACACCTTATTTGAGATTAATATTAAATTCAATAAAAATAGATAAAAAAATTAAATAACAACGTAAACCTAACATAAGCAATTCAATCAATGCAAAACTCAATAAATATATTCACGCTGGCAACTCCGGCTGTGCTTTGGCACTTAATATCGGGAGAAAAAAACTTAGACACGCAATAAACATTTAAATCGGGAGACATCCCGCATTATTGTCGAATCAAAATGCGGAATCACGTACATTACGCTTCGCAAGGTATTTTTTATCAATACACATAGGGTGGGATCACACTGGGAGAATAATAGTCCGGGTTTATTCCAAATTGTCAGCACGTTCCTTGTCTACAGTTGTAACAATTAGTTAACGTGCATATTTTTTGAAATTTGACATATATAATTTAGTAATGCCTTGTTTACTGATCGTAAAGTTATCTGCAACGATGCCATAATTGGGAAAACTTGTAACTTACTTGTATTTTTTAAGAAATATTTTTTTAGTAAAGAAACACTAGGTAATCAATTGTTTTGCTTATAATGATATGAGTAGGTATTTCTTAATGGTCAGGGAAGTATTAAACGAGCACAAGTTTACCAGTTTCTTTTTCAGCTACTTCTATTAGCTAAAAACTCGGTGCCTAATTTTTGTAACGTTCGAATGAATTTATCACTCGCTAACGACTTCCCTTACGAACGATATTTAAAATTCGCATTCATATTGTTCGTAATTCATTTGCAAGTCATTAATTAATTCAAACGTATCAAAAATCAGGCCCTCGCAAATAAAGTAAAAAAAAACAGGAAAGTTTTATATTTCGCGCGCTAATACATTCTCACCTTTACAAACAAGAACTGGCATCTGTAGAGAGCCCAGTCCTGTTTATATTTTTAATTTAATTGTTTGAGCGTTTGTTGGAGCAACTTTTTTTCAGCCAGTTCGAAAAGTGTCAGAATGCTGTTGTTTTTCGCGAACGTTTTTAATTGAAAATGGAACGTGTGCCAATAATTTTTAATTAAAATTACAGGTAGCCGTTTTTAAAGCACCTGACATTTTGTGTAGTGCTTACATAAATGGAGTTTTGCTAATAGCGCGACTCTATTCATATTGTGTTCTGAAACTATTAACTTCGAAATTTAATTTTGAATAGTTTTTGAACGACTTGTTGAAAGCGCGTTCTTGTTGGTCATTAGTGAATCATATGGTATCTGAAATAAATGTAAAGTTTTTAGTGATATGCATGAAAAGAAAAAGGAGAGTTGGCTCTACTTATATAAGTAATTAATTCGTAAGAAAAAAATCATTTTTTTATACTCTTTTTTTTATTCTTCATGTTAGTCGATTAACTATTGGTGAATGTCAACAATCGTAGCATAATAAATGTTTGATTTACAAAATTACTAACCTAAAACTTATCGAAATGAGTTCGATATGTTTTAGACACTCGAATTAAAAAAAAAAATTTAGAGTGAGATAAAATACAAAGTTCTTGTAAAAATTTTTAGACTATAGCTGTTTAAAATTCAAGTGTTATCAGTAACGTTGTTCTTCACCCGTAGGATAATCACTAATCAGTTAAACTTATATTTAAAAACTAACATTTTTAACAAACTCCAAAAATGAAGAGGTTCTTTATAATTGTTTGTGTATGTTCCCAGATATCTCACAGATTGCTAAACAGACTTAAAAAAATTAAAACAAAACTCACCTATGAATTCTATTATAAATGACATCTGTTACAAGAAGACCCAGGTTAACCAGAACGAAAAAAAAAGAAACTAAAGTACGCTTGTATGAAAACTACAGAACACTCTTAAGGTACTATCATTTATTCTATACCTTGAATAAGTACATAGTCAAGAGTTTATTAGCTCATTCCCACTATCACCATAAAAACCCATAACACTGCCACCCCGTCTAACTATACGTACGTACTGAAGTGTTGCCAGTAGCAAAGAATCGTACAGAACAAGCGTCAATTAACCTCAACAAATAGAAAGATCGCCTTTACATTGTGTCTATGAATCTGAAAAGGTTCCTATCAGGCCGACAAAGGCTCTGTTAACGATATGTGTAATGCACAACTTAGATATCTGATATATGGCGAGGGCAAAACAGACGAGCAGATGTTCTATTTATTAATCATTTGAATTAATCACTAAGGTAAAATTGGCTTTGCTTCTAAAATATTATGCTTAATATAACAACGTTAATAGATGCGTCTCTCTTGAATTAGGAATTGACGAAGCTGATTTAAAAATAGAGCATCTGGCGTTTGCAAGACAAGACACAAATTTTAACTGTAATTATTAACAAAAAATAAATTTACATACAATTTACGAACGTTTAGTTTTAAATTAATAAATTAACATTGACCGCAACAGTATGAATAATATATCTTATTATCTGTATAAATAAACGATAAAGCGTAAAAAACGCAGCGTTCATACTGCCCGTCTACCACCAATCTGGTCGGCCATCCTCTGAAAATGGAGCGACCGATAAAAAAGGTAACGAATTATAAAAAAGCGGAGGCATACAATCGCTAGCGCGGACGCGTGGGTGGTGGGCGAAATGAAATGAAATAATGAAAAAAATGGGCAAAAAGCAGTACAAACATGCATTGTCCTGCGCACCACCCTTAATGAGAGGGTGAGTGGGGAAGTGGCTGATTATCACCCGGTCAGGTTGTGTTCCGAATGGAGTGATTACGCAGCCAGCGTGTCGCGGAACTTTCACAAAATCATCCAAATGAAGAAATATAAGAAATTTTTTTATGAGCTTCAATAGGTAGGCTTAGTCAGAAGCGTTCCCGTGATCTCGAAACTCTGACTCTGAGGGTTGCGCTGAAACAAAAAATTTGTGGGTGAAGAAAATCATGTGGTGTTTGTTATAACCAGGTTCAAGTAATGCTGGACTTGGGAATCGGGTCTACCGTGGTAGCGTTTTTTGTCATAAGTCTATTTGTAATTGTATAAATGCAAAGAAAAACTAGCACAAATATAACACCTAAACGCAGTGCATCGAAGACGTGAGATCAAGAAAGAGGTTGGACTGAAAGAAACAATTTATACATACTGAAAGAAAGTAGAAGAAACCGATTTAGTCGTGACCTGAAAAGACCCAGGTTATAACTATTAGGAAATAGGGTATAGAAATATGCAATTGATGTGCAGCTGGTAGTTTTACTTTAAAATGTGCTTTGATATGTCAAACCAAATGTGGCTTTGTACGACTTTGATGGTAAGCTAACTAAACCCAACCGAGCGATGCCTCTTTACCGACCCTATGAGTGTAGAACCCACGGGTAGGTTCGACCACGCTCGTCAGTCCCCTAGCAACACGCAAAGTTAAAGCGGTGAACTATCTCACTCACATCCAAACTTTACCTTCCACGCGATCGACTCCGCTCCGAAAAATCCCATTTTTCGAACACATTAACCATCAAAAACAGCGTCCGAAATTAATTTGTTTATGCGAAACAAAGGTGGGTGCCGGCTGCATGCACCCGCGTGCCTCGCCCACCTCCCGAAAAAAAGGAAAAAAATAGGAAAAAATGGGGGGTAGGGGGAGTGGGCACGTTCCCCCCTTCCCGCGGCGCGATCGGCATCAGACTTCTTTTTTTAATCGCGTCGCATTCGGCGTTCTCGTTTTTGGTAAGCACACACTGCGCGTTGCCTATTTTCCAATTTAGATTGCTTTGTATTACCGGTTGAGCGATGTGCAATAGTTTTTTGAGGCCCGTGACACGTGAATGCAGGAAATTAAATTTCTGTGTAAAAAATTTCGTGGTAGGGGGTTAAAGTTAACGGAGTCATACGCACGCACACAAACGTTTCACGCTCACATCGGCCTTGCTCGGTAAGAATCTCAACGATTGTTACCGCAGTATTTATACTGTGATGAACTGTCTTGATATTAAAGCATTTTTTTATTTTGTTAACTTTTTATTCTTAAACTATGATATATTTGCGCCAATACAGTATTTACATATAAAATAGTACGTACCAGTACTTAAAGGTCACATTTTTATTCTTACACCATCTTTAAGACATACATACTCACTTCATCCCTATTTTATGACAGCCTATCAACTATGTACCTCCTCGTAAAAAAGAGTCGTTTATAATGACACACCAATTAAAAAACCCTTTCAAACGCCGCAACGAAACTGGCGCCCTCTACAATTACATGAGTACAGAATTATCGCCCCACAATTACAGGCGCATTAATAATTAAACACAATTATCTTTAGCGTTCTCCGGCAATAACTCAAGTATCAAAATTCTTGATAATTAGCAAGCAAAAGGCAATAAATATCCACGGGTGATTATTAACTGGCGACGGCTAATCGCAACCAGTTGCGACAACGGCTTACTGTGGATTTCTGAGATGAAAGTATCAAGATTGTTATCTCATACTTGAAACTTGTAGTGAGAGAACTTTATACAAGCGTGATGTGTTTGTTACTGTCAAAATATGTGCTAAAACAATTGCAACGCAACAAAAGTTTCGAGTTGTGTTTTTGCAACAAGTAGTGGCCACCTGTACTGCAGAATAAGTAATAATATTCTATGAATTTTTGATAGATATGATAGATTTTTACCAATTATTTCGAAATCTCTTGACTGATTTTGACAAAATTACAATGAGACTACATGGAAAGTATAGTATAATTATAACGCAGCAGACAAGAGACTTCGGTTGGATCTCTTTTCTACAAGTGTTGCATCGGCGAGGCGGCGGCTGAGCACAGAATTGTTTGTTTAGACTTAGGTTTACTTTATTTATTATGTCTTAGTTACTATAATTTTTTTCATTATATTCTGAGAGCATGTGTTTGTGGTTTGTTTGTGTGGTCTGTATAGTTTGTAGTTATTTCTATTTCCCTATTATTTGTTACTACTCGTGTTGCCCTTTAACTGGCTCTCTCTCTATTTCTATTTATTTGTCTATTAGTATAAGTAATAGCTCTTGGGCGACCTATTATTAAATAAAACAATATACCCTTTTAAACAAAAAAATATTTTTCCTATACAGGTAATAGACATAAAAAACATACCCGTCGAATTGAGTTAAAAATATCAACACAATTTAAACTTCAAAAGTTAAAAGAAATCGTCTCGAGAAATAATGCAATACAATTTAAATATGTTAGTAGATCACTGGGCGGTTTAGTTGGTAAAGATTTAGTGAATAAGGCGATAAGTATAAAGCACAAAATCCTTATAATACGATATAAAATAGAATATAAATAAGTTTCAAACTTTGAACTCACATATAACTCACCTTAGCATTTCCTTAAATAGTACCTTTTCCTTTCTTAGTACACCAATACATCGTACAATAAATACACCTTCCAAACTTCATGTCTTTAGGTTGAGCCGTTTAAGCTCTGCGTTGACACCTAGTGAATATCAGTCAGTCAGTCAGGACTTATTCTTTTATATATATAGATAGATATCAGCTAGTCAGACATAAAATACAACATTAACAACATATTAAATTTTATAACATTATATTTGTTTCAAACGTAACTTTCTACAGCTTAGATGCAAACAACTTAACTGACTAGGCGAACGAAAATCAAAGCAGTAACGCACCGTCTACACTTTTCCATTAAATTTCTCATTAGAAATTTAAGAAAAGCGCGCCGCCACAAAAACGTTTAAAAGGATAGTTTCCAAGCGCGAAACGGCTACCCGATCCCGGTAATGATCTAATTACGTTGATTAATGATACGCATTTATATCCGGGGTAAATGTACACGGGCGGGACTTCGGGACATTTGATACCGTCTGTACTACGCCTAAGATCGGTGGATTGTGATTATTTAGAAAGCGAATTTTTTAATTGCAAAATTTTAATATGATAATTTTGAAGGCGTGTTTGATTCATAGTGTTTAAGAAGACGGGATTTTCAAGCATGAAAGGAGTCGTTCATGTCTTCAACGATGACACGTCTCGCACTGAGTGCGAATCTAGATTCAATTAACTTTAAAAATCTTAAATTAATTTTTAACTATAAATGTTATAACAATCATCAACTAGTGTAGTACGAGTACATATAAATATTGTAATGATTAAAACAAATTTAAATGTAGGTATAGTGTTACACATAGGGACAATGAAGATTGGAAGAAAACATCTTCGTTGTTCTAAATAGCTTTGACAGAGAAGACATTTTTCATAACTAGCCCAATTTTTAACGGATGCAGCCTGTTGTTAATACGAGCTTAGACGTTTTTAGGAGATACTTGTACTTACGACATTTGCCGTACTACAATCAAAAGCAATCTGTCATCAAAAGAAATAACCTTGACGTAGGTTTGTTCAAATCTCACAAATAAAACAAAATTGAGTATGTTTTTTGAAATAAAAATGTGCTAAGCTTAAAATTTCAGTCCACATATTTGTTCCGCGTTCCTAAGTAACTCACGTTGCGTTCCCGCAACCGGCAGTTAATTGGAACACTATGATTTATTATCGGTTAATTTTATGATAATGAGACTATGAATAATCTGCGCCAGGTGCCTTATTCTAGAGGCGAGCGTTGTACGGAACGTTTGCAAAGCTTTTTTGTTAGAAAAAAATAGTTAAAGTAGAAGGTTTCGAAAGTTTAAATTGTTTTTAACAGTTTAAAGTTTACTGACATTACTTTAACTGGCATTTAAAAAACAAAAAATGGCATAGTTATAATTATTATTTATAGTATTTTTATGAGTTAGCTTTCTCAATCTTAAAATTATATTTTTCTTTATTCTTAAAGTTCTTTATCATGATAAAAATGTAAATATAATTTTAATTCTCATTAGATAGTGTTTTTGTACATACAGATTATAACTTAGTATGGTGTAAGTTTAGTTAAAATTGTAATTTTTATCATGTTTTATAAGTTCGTGCAATAAATATAAATACTCGTAGATAAAAAAATATCTAAATTCACGTGTGTGATCACGTACGAGACATTTTTAACACTTACTATCTCAAACCTTTTAAGAATATAATTAAAGGCATCCTTGGTGGGATGTATATATTAATAAATTGAAAATTCTATGTGTGTACATAATTATTCGTAAGCAACTGTGAAATTTATTTAATCTGAATTGCAAATTTTTGTTTAGTTATCAGTGAAGCGAAGCTGTACTGCCTAGGTAAACTAGATACTTTACGTGCTGAACATTTTAGAAAAAGGTTCCTGAATTTCTCTGCAAATGAAAGCTACGTTTACAAACGTATAACAACATTAACATATTTTGTACGACGAATACTTTTGGATTTTACTTACAACAGAAATATTGCTTGAGTAACTTCCTAAGAATTTACGCGTTAGTTTCAGTAGAGTAACTTATTCTGTTTTATGCGAACATTTGTTAGAGTCTTTTCGACTGATATGTTTTTTTTTACAATAATTCTTTAATTATGCTGTATTTCTATTTTTGTACTCAGCACAGCATATTTTTTTGTTTTTCTGAAATAACAAGATGGTTTTTAAGCTATTGCATAGCTGTTATCGCGGGCTTTGGGTGCGGCTACCGAATCAAGAAATTCCGTAACGAAAATAAACCTAACACTCGTCTAACGTCGGTTCAGTTCGGCAGACTTCGGCACGGTGTTTGTGTACGTGCGACTAGACAGATGCGTATGCAATAGCTTTACCGCGGCAGTCCCCGAGTGCCACACGTATTTTTTTATTAATATTCTATCGCAATTAAGTTTCACTCTATAATATGTCCAGAATAAGTGCAATGCACGCAGCAAACCTACAGAGCACATAATACCACCTCGAGGCGTGTATCGAAACGGGAGCGGATTGTAATAAGTCGCCATAATTTATGTTACTCGCAATTAAAGTAAGATTGTTACGATCGGAGCTTAGTTCGAGGTAGACTCGTTATAAGTACTGAGAATTTGTAATAACTGATATTATTCAAAGTTAGAAATAAGAAAAGACTATTTAAAACCAGCTTAGGACACTAATAGAAAAAATATGCTGGTATGGTACAAACGCTGTAGTTGTGTTGAATCTCATTACTAGTCGTATAGAGGTAGTTAGTATAAAAGACAATAAGTAACAAAGAAGTAATGACAATAAAGAATTAATGTCATTGTTGCAGTTTTTATATTGCAGTACAAATTAGACATCTAAGATCACTGAATTCAGTCTTTGAAATTTTATATCACAAATAAAAATTGCAATTTTTATAATAAATTCTGATTTAAGCATGAGCATGTTGGCTGTAATGACAAAAACCTGTAAATAAAAAAAATTAAATGACTCATTACAATATAAAAACTGGCAAATGGATTACTAAAACCAATTAAGATCTACAGATAATCCAAATGCCAAATTCACCGCCAGAGGGCAGCGTGCCTAGCTGTAAAGCTTGTATTATCTCAGTAAGAATTGCGCATTAAGTGAATTATGTCACAGCTTGACCTGACCTTTGTCAGTAAGACATATCATTAGCAATTTCCATGCTATATTACAATGTGATAGAATACAGACTCTTAAAGCGTATCTATGTGCGTACATTTCCATGGTTAACCTCGACTGACTCTACTTATAGACCAGGAGCTCGTTTCTTTTGGATGATGTTATTATAAAACGATGTTATTAAGTGATTTATAAACATTATAGTGCTGTCAAATATGTAAATTATATTCGTTGAGGGACTTTTTATCGTGGTTTCATGGTAATTAATGTACTGCCAGTGCATTTTGGAGATTTGTTGCAGTCAATATTTATTTAAACTATGTTATGGAATATATTAAAAATTGTCACTTATCTTTTCAAATTATTTGTTGAACATGAAATTAAAGTTAAAAATTCTGGGTACTCTACCAACTGGCAGTGGTTTAGATTTAAGTTAGTTTTAATTTTTGGATATTGCTTTTGTACATATAGTTTATAACTTTGGTAACTAAACTAATTTTTTTATAATCATGGATGGGTTTAGGTTTGACAATTAGGATCAATGAAATAAATGTCTAAAGAGGTACTAACCGACTGAAGCAACCACTCTTACCTTTTGTAATGTAATTTGTTATTATTTATTCGACAAATTTGCTTAAAAATTTAGACAATTTATGAAAACTTAATCATAAATTGTCTAAATTTTTAAGCAAATTTGTTATTTATTTTTATAATTTAATAATCTTCTACGAAGTGTAATATATATAATATATATAAATGTACCCCTATTTCCTCTGGTCACGCTATTACTTGAAAAGAGCTTTACCAAGGATCTATACATATAGATCTATATATATATATATATACATATATATATATATAGATCTTTTTAGCTATTTATCTATATTTTCTATATTTCATCTTAGAATATCTGGTTCCGCTTGCAATAAAAATACATATTTACATGATTATACAAATCCTAACATTTCAATACTTTTGCGCACAGTAATATGTAAAATAGGTAAATTCACTAAAATAAAAAACTAACAAATAAACAACAAACACTACGGCACTACGGCCAAAAAAAAATTAAGAAGAATAAGTTAAAGATTAAGCTTTCTTTAACTTATTCTTCTTAATTTTTTTTCGGAGTGTCCTGCCGTAGTGTAGTCATTATAGTCCAAGAGAGAGGCGGAAACGCTTTAAGTTTTTTACTCACCAATTTGTTGCATATAAAGCTCCTATACTATTATTTAATACTATTATTACCAGTTTTCCTGTCATTTAATGAGATTAAACGCGCCAGTTTCTCAATAACATAAGAACCTTTAATAAGCCAGTAAGTTCAATTTACGATCGCATATTACAGATAAACAAGCTGTACTCAAGTATAACTTAACTATTACTTACTTACCTACTTGTTTAAGTTAAGTAACCACTTCCTCGTTGCTTGATAAAGTGGTTAGGTTCGATTAAAGAGCAGTGAATGTTGCGTTTATTTAATTTTTTATGCTCTCGTTTTAGTGATTTAAGTGACATGATATCGATCATGAGAAATAATGTAACTAATGCTATAAATGCAAAATATTAAATAAATGAACATTGAAAAATAACATAATGTAAACTTATTTATGTTATTTATGAATGCTTAACAATATAAACAGCTATATTATTTTGTCACAACATTGCAAAAAAAGATCTGAGCCGAATCAAGCAGTCACATACCTAAACTCATATATTATGATTAATTTTGTACCAAACACTTATGAATGCGATTTTACTAATTAATTTCGAGATGCATTCATCTTCCTCGGATGATGCAACCGTTTAATAAGGAGCTGGCCGTACCACGCTATAAAACAGTACCTAAGCTACTGCAACTAACAAGAAATTTGAAATAATTACACTACTATAACAAATTGAAGCCAAAATTTTCAAGTCGCTAGTAAATCGGTTTCTTCTAGGCAAGCACGCTACATCCTAAACCGCATTGTTGCTTTACATCAGGTGAGTTGCGGTCAAACGTAAACCTATTCCCCGTTAAGAAATGAAATAGCCACGTCCAAGGCCCCGCATTTCTATATAAGCAGCCAATAAGGACATTATTCGAAGTATTAATTACTGTAAAACACTTGTATATTGTGAACATGTTTCTGTTATTTTACGTTTCAGGTTAATTGAAGGTAAATGGTATTTTCTTTCTTTAAAACAAGCGGGTTATTAGCAGAATATAATGCATTCATAGAAACATACAAGATTTCACAATTTCGTTGACGTCGTCTTATAGTGGCTGTGCTATGCCAAAAATTAGACGATAAAATAAAATAAAACAATGTTAGTATCCAGTTCACCACACGCGTGTAATCATGACCTTGTTGTTAATAGGAGTTAACTTGATTTAAGAAGTTTCTTCTAAAAAGTTCAACACTCCTTTAAAGTATCGGATAGTCTTCATGACGTCATTATACTTACATATTGTTTTGTAATGTATGAAACTTAAGTACTGTAATATAGCTTACATTAGGACTCAACGCCATTACTGGATTGCGTTTGAGGGATGTGCGGGGAAATCTGACCCGCTGAGCAGCATAATTTAATGCAGAATTGTTTTGTTGCTAATATGATTAAGAATCAATTTTCAAACATTAAATTACGAAATAACGAGTTTTTGTTTAATATATTGTTTATCATATTATCAGTCAAATAGGTAGAATAGGTTACTTGTGATCCCGGAAAAATATAGTAAAAGATAAATCTTTGCGTAAAAGATAAATCTTTGCGAGTCACATCGCGGGGGCGAGCAATGTATTTCTTTTATACTAGCACTATAAAAGAGATAATTTAAAAAATATATAGTTTTCTTATAGTAAATGCTCATCATAATGTGCAATTCTTTCAAAAAAGCGAGTTCTAGACCTTTTTTTCTTTTAACAGTCCAAACTCATCCGATGCTCTAAATTATTTCTCTCTAAACTTATATAATTATTCTTTTTGTCTGTTTAAGTTTCTTTTCTCTGACATAATAATGACAACCGACACTCTTATTCCGTTTGTCATTTTCTGTCAAAACATAAAGCGCCTTTATAATATAAATTAATTGAATATCAAGTATTAAAAAACTATTAAAAACGCTTATATCCATACTTAACTTACCCCATCATCCCCTAATTTAAATAATAATCTGAGCATCAATCGCGTTCCTCTGTTCGTTGCTTATTAAACACGGCCTTATTAAGATTTATCTGAAAACCATTCCGACTCGTGATATTCGTATTCAAGCGATCGTTATCGCATTGAACACTTATCTATAGGAATTGTTTATGTACTACTATTAGATTCATAGACATTAGTTTGGATTTTTCTTAGCGAATTTCTATCATTTTTACTTTGGATCCTACCGCGGTAGCTAGTGAACATATCATTAGGAACAATTACGCAATAACAATGTATAGCACAATAGTTTTTCTGTAAATGAATTTATTTAGCTTTATTTGTAACAATTTTCACCCATAATATTGTGTCTAATAAATGATTTATTTATTTACTAGGATTTCATTTATCTAATCTCTGACGTTTATACAATACTTTAACAATCTAACGAATTGGGTATCAAATTAGTTAATCGTATCTTATTCTACTTTCTACTAATATTATTCACGGAAAAGTTTGTCAAAATGTGGATGTATGTTGTTGCTCTTTCACGTTAAAACTATGGAACCGATTCGGATAAAATTTGGTAGGGAGATAGTTTAGACCCCGGATAAAGATATAGGCTACTTTTTATCCTGTATTAAGGCGGGTTATACTGCAAACGCAACTAGTTTTTTTATAGTGTTTCGCGATCGTACCAATCGGGAATGATAAGAGTCACGATATGATGAAATTTATTTTACCGAATACATAAGGGTTCAATTAAATTGTTAGAAGTACTATAAAATTGATTTAAATTTTCTTAGTCACAACCGTTAATTTTAGAAAATAACATACATTATTTTGTGACGACGAACAAAGAATATGAAAAGTCAAGTTCTATATGTGGTAAAAATCTAGTTTAATATTTTTTAATTAATTTTTATCTTATACAGCTGGACATTTTACATACTCACAGTACTATTTTAGTCCCGATCATATTTTGACTATGTAAAGGCGTCAAAAATGGGAAGATGGTACCGTGACTTAAGATAAACTTTACCATCTTCAGGGCTCCAAAAAAAAATTGCAAAAATAATTTCACACCACAATTAAATTTCAACTACAACGTCAGAAAACTTAACACAATTCAATTGAAGCAAACTTAAAAGCGAGTTATTTTAACAAAATTAGAATACAACACAGTCACAGAATAAATAATAGTAGGTACGGCACGTCTAGACATTTAGTACTTACATACAATTTACATAAACACTAACTACATTAAATAACAATCGTAATCTTCAACATTCAACCTTCGTCCTCGGTAAAGCAATTTTTCATTTTGTTTCATTTTCCCTTTATCTGCCATTAGTATCTAAGTATAGGATAAATGTGATAGCCATGTACATATATATATACCACAAGCATACTTTCAGTGATTCATTATTAACTGGACGGGATTGCTTTAAGCGATAATGCCGTCATTTAAATTCTAGTATTTATTTGTAAATTTTTATTTGTTGTTTAATTTTTACTATTAAGCTGGGTTTTAAATTAAGAGTTATATCTTATCTTACTGATAGTTTTTTACTGTGGAAACAATAGAATATTGATTACTCAATTAACTGGCATACATTTTGTGGAAAGGCATGGAGTATATGTTATACAAGAAACACTCTAAAAAAATTACAATGGGCTTGAGGCTGGGGGCTATTTAAGTTTATCAATTATTTTAAATTTATAAACCAAGCCACTGGACCGACTTGATAAAAACTATCAAAATTTGTCTACTTGGAAATTTTAAATTCTATAATATAGGTGACTGGCTTAAGGAAGTATATTACTTCTTTATAGGTAGTACCAGTGTTTTATTCCTATTTCTCTCAAGTAAGTTAGGACGAATGCCGATAAAAAACATGATCAAAAACCAGCCCAGCACGAACTTAATTTCAATCTCAAATAATGGCGCGTTCACACATGCGTCGATACGCTCCTCAATTTTATTAACATACGTATTAATTGCTGCCCCCGGGCTTGGGCCGCGGTACACGTTGGTAGCTCCGTAATATTTCTCAGATGGTTTACGATACGCCACGCCTACAAGTCGCTGCATTGACCGGTACGCGGCCTACAGGGTTAGAGGTACTAAATAACGAAAAACATTAAAGAAAAGAGCCTTTAACCTACTCACAAAATGGTTTTAACTGACGCCTTTAATAACTTAAACTGTTTAACGCTTGCTTTATTTGGTTTAAACAACTTTTGTGTCAAATTTGAGCGTTATACAAGTAAACCTAGTTATTGTGTAAGTTTTCGTTTTTGAAAAGATTCCAAAATTGTTTTGAAATCTTTTTTAAAAAAGTACAACGAATTATTTTTGTAACCTACTAGTTATTTAGAACTTTCGCAAAAAAATGGGAAAATGTTATGTTGCGGTTGAGGTTTTTTAAATTTTAATTTTTTTCTTGTTTAACAATATTTCTAAAATTGTTAATAATATTCTCAATAGTAAGTTAAAATAATTTAAAAGATGTAACAAAAAAATAACCAGCTAATAATAAAATGTCCACCCTCAAGTTGTAAAATTAGTCGCCAAGCTCATAACAGTGTGTTACAGCAGCCTTCCTTGAGAGCCAGTGTATTTTAGACTGGGTATGCTCCATCTAGGGCTACAGTATCGCTGACTTCCGTGGTCGTGCAAACTTGTCATCAAACGCTTAGCTGTGTAGGAAAAAAATCTTTGGACACAACCCAAGTTTCGTCAGCCCGTTACTAATAGCCCTGTAGAGGCGCGGACAAATGAGTACGCTGATCATGACCATGTACTCATGCCTTTATATTACTGGCATTGCTCATCTTTGAACGCATGGTTTTAATTGCAAAGGTTTTGTTATTTTTCTTCATTCTGAAAGGTTAATTTGAATATAGGCTTTGTGTTAATAAGAACAAAAGTTATGTTTGCTTTGTATATATTGACATTGATATCAGAATAAGTTCAAAATTTGTTATTTAAAAAAAATACTAGATAGGTAATCCAGTTTTGTACATGTGGATTTTTAACCGACTTCAAACAAAATAGCATGATATCAATGTTTAAAATCATTTTATGTTTCCCGAACACTCAGAGATACCTCGACGGATTTAAAATAAATAAATATAGATATTGTAATATGTACGTTCCTCGAACTCGAACAAAAAACTCTTGAAGGGTTTAGGTTTTACTAAATAAATTTAAAGTTATCTGATGTTTTTAAATTCATATAATTAATAATAATATGGGACAACATCCACACAAAGTTCTTCAAGTCCCAAACTAGACAAAGCCTGTACTATGGTAACCTGATGATTGATATACATACTTAAATACATACTTATATATATATAAGTATATATGATTGAACATTTATGAAGGTGCCCGTCGAAGTGAAGTCGGCAGTCTAGGCGACTTATAAAATTTGGTATTAAGTATGTTGTCTAAACCGTAAGGATTCTAATCCATATATTTTTCTTGTTACAGGTAAAGTACCGTCCACACTCAACAGCCAGTAATACAGGGCCTTTACACATTACCACTTTAGCAACCAGTTTGAATGCTAAATTACTAACACAAACAAACTATTAGCGATTAAAGTCACCCACACAACGACGCCCTCAATCAAGCCAAGTCGCATTTCGAAAGCAAATTATCAAGCTAGCTTGCGAGGGGGGTAAGGGGGGGTGTATAATTAAAATCCGTTGATTAATATGTAAATGTAATAAGATTACCCTCCCTGAATAATTTAAGCGAGAGTTGGGATGAGATATAATACGTCGCTGGACGCTTGTATCGGACGTAGAATAGTGGTTGGTGAATGATGGTGCGTAGGGTTTGGGCGTGTAATTTAGTTGCAAATAGTAATGTAGGCAGTCGTGTAGTTAAGACTGACTCTGCTGAGCAAAATACGATGCAGTCACGACTGAAAAATGCCTATAAAATAAGAGTAAGCTGCAACTGGCAAAGATTTTGTTCCTATAATTTCTAAAGTCGTTTAACTCAATTTATGCTCGTAACATACGCTTCACAATTAGTCCGCAGATAGAAAGATTGCATTGTATTACCTACATATTGATGAGAGAGAAAATATTTAAAGATAATTTTCTTAACAAATTTTAATGGTTTTTTTTACAATGGCTAAATATAATCATCAAACAGTGACTGATACTAAAGTATTCGGAAAAGATTCTATTGCTTTTGTTCGCAAATTCACCAATGACCCGAACTAAATTACAACATAATATGACGAAAATAGTTTATATTTGTGTATCAGGCTAGCAAACCTGAAGCTAAGTACTCAACTAAACCAAGCCTAGCTCAATGTTGCCATCTCGTAAGTTTCTACCGAATTCAGCCGCCAAAACGGTCATGTTCCACCATCTTTATTAAGAACGCATGGCCGTCCGCCTCCTGGCGTTGGCCAGCGACCAGCAAGGCGTTAAAGGCATCAGCTACGCCACCCACCACACTTGATAGACCCACCCTTCCCTTCTAAGTCTTAGCTTTTCTAACCTAAGAAGGGGGGTAACTACGATGTCTCGTGGCTCGGAGTATGCTGGTTGGCTCACTTGTCTAATGGCTTTGATTAAACTGCCAGTTTATTTGACGGTAGGCTGGGTGCGTGCGACCACCTATGAATTTATGTTTGGGCGACGTCCGAATATGGAATTATGATCGAAGATTTAGGATCTTGTTGCAGGTTGTTAGGCTGGGAGGAAGTTAAGGGTTTTTAATTGGAATGGCGTCTAGAGTTGCGGTTAGTGACGTGTTTATGTCGAAGAATATAGTTATAGTCAATATGTCTGTAAGAAATATGCTCTACTTAGTCTTTGATTTACGAGAAACATAATGAGACTAGTATTTATGGTCTAATTATCAGAATACAATAAAACACATAAATTCAACTATTTTTAGTATTGCATTAAATTTAAAATACTTTTTACTAAATTACAATGACACCTATACTAAGTGATAACATTATTATGGTTTTATAAATATGGTTTTTAATTTTGTTTTTACTATCCAAATAACTAATTCACAATCAACTTTTTTTTCAAAAAATACAGAATTAAAGGAAATAGAAGACGACTCTCTAGTACTTTCCATGCAATATCGATTATTAACAAAGTGAGTAAATCATCACAAACGAAAACCGGACCTAGCTAGATCCTAATATCTATTCTCTAATCAGCCCTCTCCACCCCTAAATGATACCCCTCAAAGGGCACGGCTGAACAAATTAATTTACCAATAATCCAAACCATGGCCAGAGCACATCGGCCCCGTTGTATTGACCTGTGCTATGAAACTTCTTCATTATAATATTACTATTAATTTAAGATTACACTCAACACACTGATAGGCCTTAAATTAACTGTAAAATAATCTGAAATCTGAAGATTATTCTGTATCAAAATAGTTTTTAATCTATCAACCAATACTCGTATGCGGCCGAAAGATAGAATAAAAAAGCTCTTCGCGCTGGTCAATTTTCCGAAATATACATATTCTCTACTTATTTTTATAAGGCATTTACTTCCGGAAACAGATATTTTTCGAGTAGGTATTGCATTTTATATAAATAATAAAATACAGCTTTCGTTTGACCGGAACTCGCCTGATGTAAAGAAACCATGTGGCCTAGGATGTAGCGCGCTTGCCAAGAAGAAACCGATTTACTCGTAATTTGAAAAGACTGGGATTATAGCTATCGGGAATGAGATATCAATGTGCATTATCCCTCATAGGTAACGTAAGCATTTTTTGTAATGTCATTGCTAGTTTCATAATAATATTAAATATAAAAAGGCACCAAATGTACCTTCAATTTTCTATAAATATAATTTCTTCTAAACTTCAATTTTTGGATCAGAAATACCCATCAAGAGTAAAGTATATAAAAATGATTACTTTTCCTCTCAGCTAACTTGTCTCACAACCCACGTTGAGTTAGTTGCAGAGTTTCTAAGTTATTCCAATCAAACGTATCTAGGGTTTCAGGTATGGAACTTTAATTACTGGCTAAGGCTTTATAAATTGTCCCTTTTATTTTTAAATATTAGGAATGTGTCGGGACATGCTAAAATTACTTTGATTATAAGCTAGGCGGAAGATATCAGAATTTTCCTGAAAAGTAACTTAAATACGTACAATTTATTCGTTCTTGTACAACATTTTAAAGTGATTGACCTATGATATACAATTCTTTATCGTAATGGACCTTTAGTTTAGTTTAGTTAGTTTTTTCCATAACAGAATTATACTCAAACCATGAGACATAAAAAAACCATTGTCTTTGATCTGCTTCCTTGAGTCTTCGTTATTTTTTACTGATCGACAAAGTAAGCGTAAAGTTCAATATTAGCATTATACGTCGTTATTATCATTTCATTTACCTAATTAGCCCAACAAACTCTTCCACCTGATTTATTTCACTGTTACGCACAACAAAGAAAGTTGGTCCAAACTTCCTCCCATTACAATTTCAAAGGGTTCCTAGTATTCGACCGCAAATTTGAAATTAATCTAATTTATTATCATTATAACTTTACAACAGAGGGCTTCCATAGATTTTAGAGATAAGACACCGACATACTATTTGCCATAACGGTACGGCAGAAACAATAGATACGGCCGACCGTTGCTTCTGGCCTCCAATAATTAGGATAGTGCATCTCCGTTTACCGAATGAGAATAAAGCCTACCCTTTGTGGTAGTGTGTGGGAGGGTGGGGTACATGCATCTTGATTCTGTGTATTTATGTGTGTGCGGGGGGGCGGCCAGTAAGGACTTTCGAGAAGCCCGGCTAAACATTTGAATCGCTAACGTGCTGTTGCCATTTAGGCTTTGCAGCGTTCTTGACTGACTCGAGTTATACACTAAACTTTTATGTTTTGCGTGAATATTTCATTTATTGGTTTATTTATGATAATTGTTATGTTTCTGTTTCATTTAGTGGTTTAGTTGTGATAAGTACAAAGTTTCTTTTTTTCATTTGTCAGCATTAAAGAGATTTCTATAATTACTACTGTAATATTATCAGTGATTAAATAGAAAATGTTGTGCAATACAAAATGAAAACCTATCAAGGAAAAAAAAGTAGTCGTGACAATAAAGTCAAAACTATTTTCTCACACGCTCGACACATAAGTGCATAATTAATAGTTGTCTTCAGATATTCATTTGCAAATGCGAATTTGAAACTTATAAAATTTATATATATATATATTTATCGCACAGTTGCAAAACGGGTTGCAGAAGTGTTCGTGAAACCGGTGAATTGCAAGTTGTTGTACTGTTTTCCACAGGCTAGTGGGGGCATGTCCTCTGCATGCCACTCTCTGATAGTAATGTCGTATATTTCGGACGGTGCGTGGCCTAACCCGTCTTATTATGCTTTAGCTCCGCCATACATCCTGCACTATACCGTACCGTACTGCAAAATTCCATGCGCTAAGCTCACATCTAGCTATGTACACCCTCGATATCGTACCAAATTAATTTCACCCTTTAGCGCTCCGCCTAATTTTAAAGAAAGGTTTCTTCGACGTTTTGTAATCAGAAATCCTTCGGAGACTTCAATTTTTTATTGAAATTGGCGGCCGTTAATTAAAACCAAATCGAATTAATTAAAGAACGAAAATTATTCTGGAGCCCTTTTTCTTGACATTGGTCAAGACGGGTGCGACGCGACTATTTGGGGTGTAGTGTTGAAACTGAAGCTGAAAATATTAATGTAAGTGTAATATAGTGTAAGGACTGGAATGAAACTTGTGAGTCCAATAATTTCACGTTTATCAATTCAATGATAATTAATATAATTCCTAAACAGGTCACAAATATTATATGAAGTCTTAAATGGATATTTATGGGCAGACAGGCTCTCCATAAGGCATTATACATTATTTTTCTTAAAGTTTATGGTTAAAAGGTTTAGTTAATCATCCTCAACATTTTATTTCCCCCATAACTTGTGCAATGACTCTTCAAACAAACTACCCAATTCGCATATAGTAAACTAATATTCTCTCGGACACTTGTAGTTATCGGACAATGTAAACGAACGGTATCTCGTATAATGCTTGCCTTATTCCACCCCCAGGGCAGTGGCCGGGCACCCCGTGGGGGTGGACCCCACCCCGACCGATGTCTCATCAGTAAGGATTGAACCCTTTAATATATTCACCGTAACTTCGGGATGAGTCTTGTATTAGTGTTATAATGAGACGTGGCCCTAAGGAATTATGGCTATACTTGCGGGGCTTGGGGCTCGGGATTAACCCCAACCTAGTTTCAATTTCTGCGTGTGTATGTGTGTGTTAAGGTCGATAGTGTCATGTTTCAGGGTTCGGCGTTATGGTCTAGTGTTGGTATTAATATCTACGTCTGTTTAATCTAGATATAATCCGCACACATCGTGTAAATGTCGAAAAAGTTTCTTTAGTTTCATTGCCACTATATATTCTCCATCGCGGTAGCGTTGTAGATAAACTTGATATATATATGAACTTTGAACTTCGAAGAGTTCTATACTGCGGAATAAATTTTTTCTAGTAAGTAATGATATCTTACAACGAAGCCGTTACTAAAGAAACATGCCACTAGAAGTGTCACCTGGAAAAATGTGTATAAATACTTAAAAGACACAACTATCAAATCCTAATTCAATATTCGTATTTCTAGATCAATAAAAGTACTAGTTATTACTTTATGTGTCTTTAACTAATCAACCGCAAACCTTTTCCTCTGGTTAAATTATTACTTAAATTATATTAAATTTATCCTGGCATAAGCGTGATGTCGGTCAAATATAAGATAGTACATTGATAAAGTATACCTAATAATGAAGTAGAAAAGTAAAAAAAAAAACTTTTTTTACGTTTTTTTCGTAATTTAATACCGCAACATGTAACTATCAATCATTTTATAAATATCTAAGTTCTCCAACGTATACGTTCCATGCTAAGGGTACAGCGAGATGTGTATTGAAATTATAAAACATAAATTCAGAATTGGTAAAAAATAAAACGTCTACTCTTCAAGCGTTCATACATTTAAAACTTCCAATTCGACTATCGTCTAGTAAGATTCTCGTTACATTAAAAACGCTATTAGCTCAGCGCCGGTCGCCAGCAGATCGATAATTCTGCCAATTAGCCGTTACCAATTTGCCAATAAAACTTCAAACTGTTTTCCATTCCATTATCTCTTACCACCCTTTATTGCTTCGAAGTTAAGCTACGAGCCCTCTCGCTCCTCTCTCCCGACCGAAATTATTACAATAATAATATTATTATATTAATAATTGTATTGATAAGGAGACTCTCGTAATAAGGGTAAACCGTCCCCTTTCTGCCAGCCATCCTCAATAGGAGAATTTATGTAACTAATGAAATAAGCGAAGTGGCGTCTCCCTTCTCCCAACCCGCTCCACCCTTCATTATCGGAAAGTTTGAAATATAATTTGAAATTATGCTCAATGTTATATTGAAGATAAGAGAAACACAAATTCCTTTAATTGGACTTGTTAAAGTGACTCAAATTAAGTTAACACGGAGTTGATGGTATTACTTTTGGAGTTGGGAGTTATGACGGACTGTCCGTAAGGCTGAGGGCTGGTTTCTGCGGGATCGGAGGTTCGGAGAGGGTGATTAGCGGAAGTGTAGTTATCGGTTATCAAGCCAGGATGCTTTATTTAACGGCTGCTCGTAACGCGAATGTAGTATATTATCAGATCTTCTTCACAATATTTGTCGAGTTTTATTTATTATCGTATCGAACTTGTATGTTAGTGTTAGCCTAGTGGGTAAACCCGTCGCCTCACAAGCCAAAGGGCGTGGGTTCAAATCCAGGTTCCACTTCTGAGTTTTTCACTCATGTGCATATTAGAATTAATTATCACATGCTGAAACGGTGAAGGAAAACATCGTGAGGAAACCTGCTTGTCGGAGAAGGTTTTTAATAAATAACTTTCAAAGGTAAGTGAAGTCCCCAACCTGTAATTTGGTCAGCGTGGTGCACTATGGCCTACACCCCTTTATAGGGGAGAACCGTGTCCGCCAGTGGGACGATATGGGTTGATACGATAAATTATCGTGAATTCATAAATACAAATATTCAGATAACTCGATGATAAGGTACATACGTACTTGGTATAATATATTTATGTTACATATTGTGAATAAAAACAATGTTACTCTTAACACGTTAGAACTCATGTTGCGTATATCGGAGTTTGCCTGGCGCGGCCTAAGATCCAGCATATTTATAATACTTTCTTGAGGTTCAAACCAATTCACTTCTGACTTTAAAGGAAAACTGGCAGTTAAAATACATAATATATTCAAATATATAAAAAACCAAATACCTACCCATATAAAATGCCGGCGGTTCCAAGTCTTTGATTAATTTTTCTATGCGTTAGCGACGGAAACTTACTAGATTGTTGGGTCGGTTCTACCAGCACTTAACAGCCGGTATTGTAACGTTGGTTAAGTAGAACACGGGAATTACGACCTGTTCAATGAGTATTTTTAATCTGTAATTGACGATGATTAAAACCTTTTTTGTGCTAATTGACGATTGCATACTTAATTGATGTAATTGGTGAAATCTTGAAAGTGATATTCGTTAATTTAATTAAAGGTTTTTTGTATGAAATTATTTCTTAATTTAGCTGACTCGCAATTAAACTGTAGTTTACTAAGTAAATCAAATACCTGCCATTAAATAAGATATTTCTTAGATTAATGAATGACATAGAGAAATGTCTGAGTAACCTGTCCTTAGTTTTTGTACTAGGTATATGTATTTCTTTTTCTTATTAGATATCCATACTAACTCTGCTACAAGTTCATCTTTATAGGTACTAATACAATAACGTCTAAACACATAATACACATGACAGCTCAAATACTAACAACCAGCCTGCTACTTAAATACAACCTTAAGCTAACACACAAATTAATAAACAATATTTCGAGTATAGGGTATACTCGAAATATTGTTTAGTGATGTTCGTTGGGTCAACTATTGATTTTGCCGGACCTTGCTCAGACGACTTGAGTCCGTCACAATTAGGTCCGACATTCAATCTAATTATATTTCTGATTGAGCCAGTGAGGAGGCCGGATGTGGCTTGGTGATTTACAAGGCGATGTTTCGACAAGCTAGTTATTTATGTTATGGTGTAATATGATGCGGAAATATTAATAAGTCGATGACAAGAATAGTTTCGATAGAGTCGTAGCGCTGTTCTGCGTGGGAAATGTTGTTTTATGTCGAGAAAGTGCTTGATTTAGCTTGTTCTACTATGATTTAAATTAAAGTTTGTAGAAAAAAAAATACACATAAAAAAATCTCTAAAAAATTACATTAGATGCATTAGAATGGCTAACACACTTAAGTGCTTGGTTTTTATGATTCTCGATTTTTTTTTACTTTTACATTTAGGCAAATGTAAGGTTTAACATTAAACGTAAAACGTAGTATAAAATACAATTGGTTTTTAAATCCGTCATCTCACTTTAACTCAAATTTAAACCTTCCCTTAGTTACAATTAAAACTAAAATCCATCGTTATTCTCTCCGTTCCAAAGGCATTATCATATAACTAGAGTCGCATCAATTAGATGCAGATCGAGATCTAATTATTCCGATTCGGACTGAGCGCAGCACTACTCTGATTGTCGACAGGCGATTTCGGAAATTACTAAGGCGGAGAGTCCACGTCGCTCATTGCGACTCCATCTCTAGACGGTCAATCAATAGGTGCCTAGCTATCTATGTGCTCTTAGTACCTTGCTACAGTTAATATGAGAATACCCAATTGTTTTCAGGTATATTTGATCTTATTTAATTAAATAATTACTATTTTCAAGTCAAGGTACTTTTCACTCCTGGCATTTGGATGCTTTATAGCATTTTAGACCTATCTTTACAGCCACTAAATGAATTTCATCAAACAAGTAAGATACGTGAATAAAATAAAGCAAATGTTGTTATATGCTTTCTATAAATCACTAGGATTTTATACTGTTGACACAGTTTCATCGTGTCGATACATAACACCCACAGTCTCCGTACCTATTAAAAACAATATTAAACGCATGGTATTTTTTATTTTATTTATTGTTACATAAAAAATACATAGGACACTAATTTCGTTATTCGTCATAGCGAAAACTGTTAATCATAATGAGAATAGTGACATGCTCAAGGCTTAGTATACCCCTATCCGTTAATCCTGTATAGGTATAATATTTATGTCAAATTAATCAACTGCCTCCAAATCGTTGACTGACCTTTTGGCAAGTCATAGACCTAGCTAACTTTGATCACCTAGACTTTACTAAATCTCGGGCAAAAGCTAGTGCCTAATAAAATTTAACGATTCGCCTACAAATTAATTTTGTTCTTTTCGGTTATTTCGATCGTTACAAGATAAATTATTATTTCGTTTCTAATTTTAATTGCCGATAATAATAACTGTACATTAAAGTGTTAAGAATGGAACAATTAATGCATTCGTTATGCGAGAATTCGTGACGAGATATAACTCAATTTTAATTAATCTTAAACTCTTGTAAATTATTATGTAAATTGGTTTTTGACAAATTAAAGCACCTATTTAACAAGAAATATATAGAAGGGAAACAAAGGAACGCATAGGTTGAGGTTTGTGTCAATAAAATAATTGTTTCTTTAGTAAATCTGAATAGACCTAAATAGGAATAATTTCTTGAGTAACATATAATTATCATTTGTAAAATTTGTTTTATTTCGAACAATTAATCGATACCTACCATATTTCCATTAATAATCATTAAAATAATTGGAGTTACTAAAAAAAACCAGAACCAACTATAGAATACTCAGTTGTAAGTATATGAGGTAATTCATACGACTCATTTTATCCCTGATGAAGTTCACCGAATGTGAACGAAACCATAGTTGAACCTTTCCATGCGTGAAAACCCGTATTATTAAACAAAAGATATGAGGTAAGTTGTAAACATATTTAGATTTTAAAACATTACTATAGTTTCACTTAGTGTGTTAGTACTCGTATGTAGCGTGCATATAAATATACATAGGTACTATTTATTTAGCAAATAGTTATTTATCTAACTATAAGTTAATTAATCGTGTTGAAGCTTAGATTTACTGAAATATTATTTTCTCATTTAAGCGAAATCTAATATTTTTGAGAAATAAGAAAATGTCTTTAAACCGATTCTGGTTAATAGCCAGGGTGGCTATTAACCAGAATCGGATTTCGCTCGTTACATGGTTCTATTCCTCGTACAAAATAAAATAATAATTCAAATACAATTGTTAATTAGCGTGCAGATAGACGCAAAGATACTGACTCAGTATCGACCAAAAATACCCAGCCTTCATTAACATAACAATTTAATTAATCAAGCCAAGTCCTACTCGTATAATGTAAGATACGGCTGTGAAACGACTGGTTGCCGCGATATAATAAGGTTTTGTTGCTTTTATAATAATGGCTGGATTGTGTAAGTGTAATTTTATTGACACTTCAATATTAAAATTATTTTGGTGAGAGGCAGTTAGATCTTATAAAACTAAAGTTATAAGTAGTGTTGATGTCAAATCTCAAGTTAATATTTCCCTTAATCGTATTAAAATTCTTATTCTAATATTTAATCTGAGTGTGTCAGGACTGCTTTGGCCGTTTTTTTTCTTCACTAGGTTAATATACTCGTAAGTTATCAACTGATGACTATCAATTCTTGAGTATTAATATATATGCACGCGTATAAATAATCAAGAACCGAATGAAAGTTCGAAATCCTCCACGCGTGATAACCTGTTTTCTTAAACAATATGAATCAAACTCTCGTTAGTTTTCTGAAAACCCCCAAAACAGTTAGCCATTTTGTGGTGGCGGTCATCTTGGATTTGAAGTTTATTATGTTGTTATAGTATGCTAGTCAAGCCCTTCATTTTATACCACACAGACACTTCTTACATATAAACACCCTGACGTGTCGTCGCGTCGGTGGCTAAATATAGTTTCTAGTGTATGAATTTTTCAGATTGCAAAATAACTACATGAGTCATTAAATTTTCTTCTAGTCATTTCTAACACAGCACGTACACTTACCTCCAGCAAAAATGGCCCGTCCACCGGCGGCCTGTCGTCACAATCCTTCAATAATGAGTGCGTCTGCCCGCCAGCCACTATTCCTCGCGTCTCACACTCCTCCCTAAAGACCTCCCATCCACCCCCAGCAGTACATCATCTCATTTGAATTTCTAACTAGGAAACCTCCATGCAATTATTGGATTAATGTAAATTACGCAGTCTACAGCTCCACGGTGCACTATCGGGGACAGGGTTTAATTAGAATCCGGTTAAGGATAAGAACGCGTGCATGTTGCATGCAGTTGGTTAGACTGAAGTTTAGTCAGATAGTCCGGAAGAAAAATTTTCAAAACAGAGGCCCGAGTCTGTATTTTCAATTGTTTTTTTTTTTCAGAATTACGATTATATTGCGTCGTAATGGTCGTTTTATACAGATTTGGTAGAAGATTAACATTAAATTTAATACTAACTGTAACCTATGTCAAAACGACCATTTTGATGCAATGCCATTGTAAATCTAAAACAATTGAAATAAAAGACTTGGGCTCCTGGACTTTACAGGAAATGTAACTTTCGTATTTGATTAACGGAAAAACCGAAAAATATAACATTATGGTACTGAGAGTTGGTTAGCTTAGTCAAATGCAGATTTTTCCAAAACCACTATGATATTTTAGTAAGACTGTAGATATCCAGAGATTTTTTCAAGGTTCATAAAAAGTACGGGCTTCACTGAAAATGTACCTAAGCTTTGAAATGGCTCTCGTGTCCAAAAAGAACGGACGCACGGTGAAAACTGATTACTTACACAGAATTAGACGAGAAAATAACACAGACAGTTTTTTCTCTAGGCAGGACTCAGCCGAAAATCACTTTTGAGTCTATGCAAAATTAGAATCTTATGGCCTAGTTCTGGCCTAAACAAGGATACTGTTTATAAATTGAGAACAAGACTGATCTTAAAGAGTGTTTCTAGTAGCATTTTATTTATAAGCTAAAAATTGAGAGCCTCCGTCGAAGTGATTCAAACCTTTGGTTTCATAATATTTTTAAATTGGATAATTTTATACCACTTTTTTACTATGCTTGTTTTAAATTGACAAGAAATAAGTAAAATTTTATTTAAACCAGTATTTTATTTTGTTATAAAAATTATGTAATGTCATCCAATCTCATAATGCTGAATGTTTCTTATGACTGCGCTTCGCTTTTTTATCCATACAAATTATTGTACTAAATTACTAAACAATTGTGTTTACCCAAATACACAAAATCAATTGTCCCCTCATCCTGATGGTCAATATGTGCGGGCCTTAATTTTCACCATTGTCACCAAAATTCGCTCCTTATTATTAACAATAAGGGTTAGTTTCCCTTGCAACGTCTCAGGCGGTCTGCTTGGCAATTATAGACATTACTTTCAGTGCATCCGAAGATAGGGTCTGTCACTTTCAAGCAGTGATTGATCTATTGAAATGCGAGACGGGAACACAACACAGGCGAAATTGTAATACGAAGATACCGACTGTTGTTTTATTTTAATTAAATTAGAATTTTCTCGAAAATAAATACGCTTGCTTTCTTTCACCGAGCAGAAACTTATTGATTCTTAAAAATTGCTGCGAAATTTATATATATATATAGTTAAAAAAGATGAAAATTATTCAATTGATTAAAGGTGGAAATAAGTAGGAAAGAAAATAAGGAAACGTGGCAGTTTGCCTGGAACAAAATAGATACAAATAGTTGCAAGTAAAATAATGCGTAGGTTATATATATATATAACAAGATGAATGATTATGATGATTGATGCAAACTAATCTTAAATTCTAGCCTGAAAACGTCTTTTAGGTTTCCTAATATTCCGCGGAAGTACCTACTCACGAAAATCCTCATCTCATTCTCTAACCCAATACCAAAAATAGTCAAAGTGCCAACACAGTATCTAAAGCGCGGAAAAACATCAACACATAACCTCAAAACATTCCAGACGTGACCTCGAAAATGCACGTAGGTGAAAGCCCTCGGGAGTTCACCGTAGGGGAACAAAAAAACCCCTTACACCCCCAAGATAAGGGGGGCACGCCGCCCGTGAATGAACCGAAGGAGGCATGCGTCCTTGAAGCAAAAAAGTCACGTGATTACGCTCAACAGGTGGCGTCGTGAGCGTGTCCTTGCCAGCCGGATTAGAAAAAAAGGCGTTTGGATTTCAAATCCTTGTTTTTTCTTTTTTCTTGTTGCAGCACATGTGGGGGAGTTTTCTTGTTGCGTTTTGTTATTGCTTCTTAGTTTTTAAAGTGCGAATAACGGTATTAATGGATTAGGTACGCGGAAACTTGTTTTGTGCTATAATAGTAGAAACATGCAGGGGGGTCTGTATGTAACCTAATTTACGCGTATAAATCGTAACGCATTTTCATCTACTTTACACGTTTTTATTATACACGAAATCTTTAACAACAACTATATTATGCACTATTAAAATTAAAAGAGCTTAAATTATTGCATATTAATTTCCTTATAAAAAAAATTTCCGAAGACGCTAACACATTAAACATTTATGATACGAGTACGACAGAGTTCGTAGTACAAAAGCAAAACGCAACAAATTCAAAATTCAAAAACTCATCGCGGCCGCAAGTTCTCCGAAACAATCTGCAGCTAACTCCGCGGGCGCCTCCATGAATGATCTCCCTGCCTCGACTCCGCTTAACACAAATGTCACGGCTTCCCGACCAGCCGGAAAACACTCTTTTCTTCCCTGAATTACTGTTCTAACACCACAAGCAAACATCGACCTAACCACGTACAATTTAACGTTCAAGTTAGCTAAGTTCTCAAATGAAAATTCGAGGAATTTTCTGCGACGCTGCTTCATTTAATTCAAAAACGTATTAGAGTGGCTTTGAGTCTATTTTCGCTTAGCAAAGCGAACGTGGAAGGCATGAAATCTTCAGTCTCCTGCGGCAAATTGTTTCCTCACGCGGCGTGTTTGTATTTTATTATACATTTTTATTTCTCGATAACATTAGCTTAACCGACTTTTCATTGCCTCTGTTAGGGTTGTCGGCGATTGTAAACTTTTGTTGCTGTTGTAGTGAAACAGTTTTATGAGCGTTTCATATCATTTTATAGGTTTATTAGCGGGCTTGTTCACAGGTTTAACTCTCTTATAGTTGAGAGTATTGATTATTACGAGTATAGATTTTTTGTTTGCGTACTGAATTAAGGTTGTAGCTAAATGGAGTGTTATGTTATTGCGGTCTTGTGTAATTGCTATGACCACTAATATACTAGAACATATAATTTAAAAAAAACGTAATATAATTACAAGTTCAAATACAATAAACTATACTTTTAGAGTATATTGTATTTAAATTTTTGTACAAACATGCACAAGCCTTTGTGTTAAAGAATACAAGTTTCTTCTTACGTTTTAATGGCAAATTATCTTAAATGTGGCGCTCAAAAATAAAACAAAAATTTTTGTCCAGCATTAAGATTATTTTATTAAAAAATACAGAGATTCAACCCTACTCGAAGTCAAATCAGATTAGTACAAGCGTAACAACCCTAAGAAAAGTTGAGGCGAGGTAGGAATGTCAAAAACGTCGGGCGCGAACAAATATGTGCTTTGCTGACGCCCGTTACCACCGCGGCTAAACGAAGGTTAGAGACCGATTAAATAATGGATAAGGGAGTGTTGGGTATTTTGTTATTAAGATTTTTTTGGTGTAGTTTAGAATAGATACTCGTAATTAATTAAAAAAGCATTCGTGTAATGCACCATGGGATAATTTAATCAACGAAAACAAATTTTGTAATACAGTTAACATTTCATCTCTACATTTGTTTTGATTGTTTTCTTGCCCTATTATTAAAGTGCATATGTGGCCTAAAGGACTCTGACATAATCAATTATTGATTCATCGAGTCGTAGCAATACCCGCCAAAGTATGAATAACAGTAAAATAGTCTGTTGTTCCTCACTCTATCAAAACATTTTAAAAAGACACGCATCAAAAATCAAAACTTCATAGATTTTTTATAGTAATGTATTAGTAAATTTAGTTAATTTAAGTTAATCAAATAACTCATAATCCCATATTATTATATTATTATTTATTATTAACTATAACTATCTTTACAATTAAAGTAACCCTTAAACATTATCAGAAGCACAGCGCCAGTTTACTAATTGAATAACTGGAAAGAACGTAAATAATTTCGTCATTATTGTTTATTAATGAATTCTGATAAATACTGTTGTTATTAAAATAATGCATAAATTTAATGCAACCTTTTGGTATGATGAGGCACAATTTAATATTGTATGCAATTTATTACAAGCAACAGATGTACGATAGGACACTCAATTCAATTAAGACATGCGAGACTTATAGCAACATTAATGACTTGTGGAATTATTAAAAGTTGTAGAAACAATTTTCAAAGCAATAACTCATTTTATTCTTCACGACTGAATTTATAATTATTTTAGTTGCGACAAATAATGATAGGAATGAATATTGTCGTTCGGTTAATATTAAATATTTGGATATGAAGGGCAGAACCCACATTAAATAAACACATTTTTAATGACTCCAAAATAGGAAGACGTACTCAATTCGACGGTACGTATTTTTGTTTGTTACCGAATTTCTCGAAAACGATTAGACCGTATTGAAAAATTATTTTTTTATCTAAAAAGGTGTTCATTTCGTGTGGTTACATTTAAATTACTTCTATCGGAGGCTGCCGTAATGGAAGTAGGTAATAACTTTTTCAAAAGAACTCTTTTCGTTAAATTTACATATTTTATCAGTCACAATTAAGCACATAATAAATAATGTATGACTACGACTAGTACTTAGAGACAAAAACGTCTAAACTTTACAACAGTGTTAGAGGTTTGATCTTAACCAACGATTTGTCGATTTGTGAAACCGGGCTTTTTCGTCCTTTCGCGGATTCCTTTGCATTTCCCTCTTCACTTCTCATTTTCTATTTATATTTATTTTTTAACTCGAATGTTAGACGGTCGAAGTGCCACTTGCTGCTTTATATTGTGATGAGTTGTTCTTACTTGACGAGTTTCTTTATTTATTTCCTCCATTTTTTGACTCTGGAGAGTTAACACAGTTTGTGCAGGTGTATTCAATAAGTAGATGCTTGCCATAGAGTATATATTAGGAACGAATTATTGTAAAATACATAATTACATAAATTTGCTCTTTTTAATAACATAATCTTTTGAATGCACTGATTACTTCTACCTTAATAAGGGTTTTCCTGAGTCCTGAGCGTAAAGAACACACAAAGATAAAACGGCTATATCCGAGTGCCAATATAAACACTCATTATAGTAGCTGATATACCATCTAAGATTCGAACTTTAGACGATGAATAAAAATGTGTCTTTTAATTCATAATCAAGATTTTTACAATTAATTGTGTGGAATCGTATGCAGGTTCTTAGATAAAAATAAAGGTCGTGATGACTTTAATTCCTAGATCATTGATGGAGTCAGACTTTGCGGAAATCCATTTATAATAAATAAGATGATATATAATGATGCTCTTCAAGGGCTCGCTTGAAAGGCGGATAAACACTTTTTTTTATATATACCATCTTATTTTAATTCCTTATAACAAAGTGACTTAACAAATAGAAAACCGTATCCCTTAAAACGATATCTTCTAGGCAACACCGTACTGCAACAGTTGAAAGAAATGTTAATTTTTCTGTTTACTATTTCATCGTATTTTTGATATTCGGAACGAAATTATTAGGAAGGAGTTAAACTATGTAACAGGAAACCGGTACAAGATCTTACAAGGCTAGGCATAGATAGGTCAGTAAAGCCCTTACCTAGTCGTGATGTAACGTAAAGATCGCCATACGGCAGGAATCAAACGCAGCCGACCGTCTAGTAGATGGGGGGGGGGGGGGAGAGGTTGGGGGGCAACTATCGATTTTGGATGAGGAACCGGACTAGAGACATGCGAGCCTTAATAACAATCTAGGGAGGCTTTGAGCCGATTGTAAGCTCGCTGCGAAATAGGCAGGCGGGTACTTTACACTGCACGTAAGTGTACCGAATATTGGTAGGTGACGAACGTTTCAATTTTAATCGTATGTTTGCAGAAACAATTTTTAGCTACACGACTGCATCTAGACTTCTGAAAGTAAGACGTACTCAATTCAATTGTTTTTTTAATAATTGTTACCTGATTCCTCGGACACGGGTAGATAGATTTGAAAAATTCTTTTTATTTTTAAATGGTGTGTATCTGGAGTTGTCCCATTTTAATTTTTTATTAATCGGTCAAGAGGTTGATTTTTATATCGAAATAACTGTAACAGTTCTACGTGTTTTCAATCGTACCTGATTGTTGAAAAGGTCCAACTATTCGTTCACATTCTTCAAAGCACGTATCGTACTTCAGTGCGAGACGTGCCATCATTGTGGACACGACCGACTCATTTTATCCCTGATGAAGTATAACGAATATGTTAATAATATAGTTTCTTTAATATTAAATATGAAGGTATGTTAAATATATATATATATATGTGTACTTAATTACTCAGTTATTTTATATGAAATAGTTATTATATTCTGTTTTTAGTATTGTTCTATATAGCGCAACAGAAATACATCATCTGTTAACATTTCGACAGCCTACCTACCACGGTTCGTAAGATATAATCTGGTGACAAACAGGCGGACGGTGATGTATTAATTAATAACAATAAAACGGACCTTAAAAAAAAAAATTCCAATAAATTGAGACCCTCCTCTTTTTGAAATCGTTTATAAAAGCTATATATTATTCTAATACTATTTTACCTGTATCAGAATGTTTATAGGTAAATTTTGAGCTTAAAATATATTAGTAATGCATACCACGGCTCAAATTTGCTCATTGAAAATATGAAAAACGTAAATTCAATATATTCAGGTTTTATATTTCGGTGATGCTCATGGTTTTAATGAAAGAGTTTGATTTTTTTTTCATTAATTGGCAGGAGATTTTTTGGATTAGATCAAATAAAAAATATTGTACGGAGGCTGCAATAAAAAGTTTAAAATCCATGAAAAAGTTTAAAATCCATGATATAGGTATAAAAGTATTTATTTAAAAACTAATGTGTACTGATTACTGACATATATCACTATTTTTCTTTTTTAATAAAAAAATAAGTTTCGCAACGAATGTCCATAGTCCCGGTATTTAGAAGGTATGCAGCATGCATTACCATTCTGCGTGACATTTCTGCTAGCACTCTATGTACGCTGTCATTTGGTAATGCGGTGTTTAGTGTTTTTTTGAAACATGGTAGCTAATTATTTCCATTAAAAAAGAAAGAGCCGTACCTACTTATATTTAAAAAACAGTTACTTGGAAATCTAAACTTCTAAGTTTCACCGATCCGAAGTAGACTTGAGCGTTGCGACTCGCATTAGCCGAACATCGGCTCAACATTAGCCCAACATTAGTTCGTTCGGAGCTTCGACCCCAAAAACTTATTACGTACCCTTCCCTCAACCCAGCTACCTCATTATCTCTGCCCATAGTTCCAAATCGATAATAGATACACACAAACGAAACTTACACGCACACTAACGTAACTTAAAGTGTACGGTAACCGACGCGTCAACTTAAAACTTAATTATAATTAATTAATTCCAATTCGAGACTATCCCTCTCTAACTGGCCAAGTCTTGTGTATATTTGTCCTTTTCTATTTGGAGGGTAGACGGGGTATTGTGTTTTCGAAGACCTTTTATCACGAGGCATTTCACGGAGAGTCGTTAGTTCGATTCCTGCTCGAGTTTATTAGCTATCGCTCTTTAATTGGCGTTCGTTTGAAGATTTTTTTTAATGTAGATGTTGTAAATCAAGTTAATTCGATCATTTTTATTAATGTAGAGCTGATTAAATTGTCTGTAGTTTTAGGAAACGAGTTTGACATGTTTACGTAAGAGTCTTATTTAGACTATAGAAAATGGTATCAAGATGTGCTAAAAAAAGGATATTGATTTTAGAAGGGAAAACAAAAAACTTATAAAAGTTTTGACTACAGTTTAAAATTTAATTTTATCAGATTTAGTTCTCTGATTGCTTTTTTTATTTTTTATCAGCTAAGAGCATATAACGTGAGACATTCATTATCCCTACTCATATACTTACTACTTTATTGTGTTTTACACGGATAGAAATATAATTTATAGCGGGCACAATAAATATAGACCTCACCAACAAATCTACACAAGTAATAAAAGCGTTTTTATAGCTTCCTACAATAATAAGATGCAGCCGCGCCCGCGCCCGCGCCGCGAACTTGTAAAAGCATTAAATCAGAACAAAATGGCCGTGGAGCGCTGAATGCCGTATAATTTAATTGTAATCATCACTACATCTCGCCTGACGAGTATCAACGAGATGCGACTAGAAGGGACCCCATCCCACCCCCGACCGCGGCGACTTCATCCCCAAGAAGGGGTAAAACCCCCCCTTATTACCATATTTCATTTACTCAACGAAATTATGCTAATTACTTATATTGCTTTGTGTAAAAAGGAAATTTATAAGGATTAAACTTACACCCCAGTCTCGAACCGGTTTGTTCCAGACGAAGCTAGTTCGAACCGACTCAGATGAGTTATAAGGGACGCTCGGAATGAAAAAATCCCGACGAAGCGCTCCCGTAATTCGCAATCGTCTCGATTATAATCGCAACGCAATTAAAATTCAAATTGGGGAATTTTTAATTTTGTTATTGATGACCCTCTTTCGCGGACGGATTGAATTGAACGTTGTTAAAAACTTTTGCGAGAAGTTAAAGCTTGTGATTAACGAAACAAAAATTGCTTTGTTTATTTTGCGAATCGTTCGACGACTTCGTTTTAGTTATAACAAATTAAATTTTCGATTAATGATCCTTAATGTTCTTCGGACTTTCGAAAGTTGAAAGTTGATTTTAATCAAAGTTTGGATTTCTTTAATTTTGTAATTCAAGTGAAGTGGGTTTTGTGATTAATTTGGTGCTCATTTGAGGATATTTTCACTATGCTATATAACTCTTGCTAAGATCTTAAAAGAAAATCATTAATACTTATCCTATCGAATTATCTACGAAATCATGAGGAACTAATCAATGCCTGCGTCTTAAAGGCATTAATTGGTTACCCAAAATTACAATAATTTCAGTACTAAAATGCCAATACCACCGGTTCGAAAGCCAATGTATATGTATAAGTCTGGAATTGAATTATAGTAATGAAACACCCGATGCTTTGGGCAGAAGTGCCTCGGGCCGCTAGTTTCGCAACTTATCCCGACTAAGGCAAGTCCTTATTTAAATGTAAATTAGGTTCATTTCACGAAATTAATGTCGTGGAGACCCTCCCCGTGGTACTGTGGCCATGATGTGAGATTTAGTCGGACGTCTTAAAACGAAGAACCTTGTCGTAAAACCAAGGCACATTTTTCCTGTGTAAAGTGTACATTTGACTTAAGGCTAGGGTAGTTGTGTCGGCTACTGTTATAATTGGCATTAAGTTGTTAATACTGCCTATAACATAGTTTTTTTTTACTATTACTAACGTAATATCATATCGTAACGTAATATAACGTGGTTAAAATTGTCAACTACTTCACTAAGTTTACTTTAAAAATCGTGAACGCTGATTCGACCATGGATCTTAAGTCTTTATTTTAACTGTAGAACATTGAGATTGCTGAATGTTTGTTTTTCAGTCATTTTCTCTAAATGATTTTGGTTTATCGGGTAAGTTTAACATAAGTTCTAGTTACCTATACATTCTATTCAGTGACAATTACCAAAACTACTATTTATTTTTTCTATTTTATTTTTTATAAAATTTGAAAAATCGTTGTCTCATTGTTCTTGTTACACGACTGCACCCTATCATGAATATATCCTCCAAATGTCATGTCTCTACTAGTATCAACGTTCAGCGATTAAGCTCTGTGTTTATTCCTTGCTATTATCAGGACTTAATTTTTTATACATAATTATAAATACGTTGTTCAGTGTCGCATGTTGTCCCAAAAATATGGCAAAAATAAGGTAAACAATAGTTAATAATTAAAATCCGTCATTATTAAATACTTCAACTTTGTCTTCAATTTAACCGATCCGTGTGAACATCATCTCACCTTTGCCTTATTTGGTAAGAGTCCCGTTGAAACCTTCTTTTACAGACTTAAGTAGTATAATTATTATGTCACTTCGGTTGTTTTACGATGTTTTTACTTGAACGGTTCCAGTTTTTTACTGTTGCACGTTACTTTGTATGAATTACGGATTGATTTTCTTATTATACCCGAATTTGTACTCAATTTTATTCTTTTAATTAAGAAGTGTAATGTTAGTTTAACTAATTTAGAATTTAAAGCATATACCTCTCAGTATAATTTGGTAGCTTAATGATATATAAAACAGGACAAGCGGAATAAAATAAAAACTACTTGTGCTAAAAGAGCTACTGGGATGTAGCGCTTTTAGCACAAGAAGCTATCTAGCTAGGTTTCACTTCCATTAGGTATACGGCAAAAAACTAATTATGCTGTCTCCATCCACTATCAAAAAGGTTGTAAAATTACTGGTATCCATTTTTATGTTTCCCGATAACACACCGGTTAAAAATCAGAAATAAATACCAAAAACGAAAGTAAAACACCCTTTAGGGAAACCTTAGCATTGTTTTTGAAACATACCTTAAGGTGATCCTGCATAAACTGCACGGTCGGCGCTGGTTTACTCACATTAAACAGAAAAACGATCTTTCTTCCTGGAGGATGTCCCAAATTTCTCCTAGATCACAGTCCCTCTACAAGCGGGGAGTAATGGCTGCTCTATGATTATATGGACAGACGAGTCATTACTCCTGTGTAAGTGTTGTTGCGAATTGCTAATGTTCTGCTTTCAGAGTTTTACACACACAAATTAATCGTTACTTTAGCTTCAATTACTGTTTCGGGTGCCTTGATGGGAGAGAATGTAGTTTGCCGTAATGTAAAGTCTGTGGTGTCTTTTAGTTGATAGTTAAATGAGCTTTCATGGAACGACGAATTTGTGAACGACTCTCAAATGTGTTGTGCTTTTTGACAATGATGAAATAAGTAGTTCCATTTCCACGGCATCTCCTGCTACTATATTTTTTACATATAATTTATTTTTACTCTTCTCTATTTATTAATAAATGCGTGTTTTATTTATTATGTTTTTAATACCGAAGAAGATCGCTGGATGTGAGGTAAAATATAGACAGACCTTTTCAACGATTAGGTACCGTAAAAATCCGGACTAACATAATAAAGTATCCGTTTAGCACAAAGTTTTGTGCTCAACATTTTTTATACATTTGTTTGGATTTTTTATAATTAAAAATTGAACTAGCTTTAATTTACACAAATTTAAAGATACAATCAATTACATACGAAACCTGACACACAACTATTTCATAAGTAGTTCACGTAACACCACGTAAAGGGTTACAAACGTAACACGGAATGACTAGCGCGTTAAGCTTGAAAGTTTGCCTTCAAAACTTTACTTCCACTTACATACATTTTTTTTGAGGATTATTGGAGAAGGAACAGGATTAGATTTATGCAGTAACATCCCTACGAAATAAATAATTACTTTAAATATAGAGGTAGAATTTGTAGCTAAGTGCAATTCTAAGCCCTTTACTTGAGTGAGTTTTTGCTTAAAAATTATTACATACTATTTCACCGTTTTAACAAAAGTTGTAATGCTGTTGTTAGTCTGTAATTTCTTTCTGCTGGGCAAAAGCCTCCTAACGATTTTTCGAAGTCAGCCGGCCTTAGTGCGATGAAATCACAAAAATCAAAAAGAGAAACACAATAACGTTCGTCATTAATCGACCACTAGTGCGATCACTTCGCGACGCCAAACGAAAGGGTTAGCGCAGCCCGACATAATTACCACTCACACACACAAACACCGCATTAACACTACGATAAAACAAGCCCAACTACTTAACATTTTCAAATTAAATACACTAATCACTTGTATAAACGCACACTATACCGACACGGGGTGGGATCGATAGTTTCTCTGTGTGAGTGATTATAATGAAGGGGTAGAAAGGGTGATATTAAGTGGCTCTATCGTGCCCCTCTGTAGGCTTGCCTTCGCCACTTCACTCTTCGAACGCCGATAATTTTGTTTTTAATAGATCGCGGAATTGGAGGTAGTTGAACGATTTCCAACGATGATTAGTTGTTTTCAAGTAACCGGTATGTTGCTGCCTATAGTCTAGGTGATCTTGCTAGCTCAGTGACATGGTTATGGTTTGCGTATAAAAGTTTGAATATTCGTGAGTCTTTTTGTCGATTCTCAGAATAGATTTTAGATTTCACTTGCTAGTGAAAAGTTTAGTGGGATGTAACTTGCTTGGCAAAAAAGGAAAACCGTTCATAAATGAGTAAAGTCTCGTTCATCATCATCATCGTTGTCATCAATATTTACTTACTGCTGTGTAGGTATAGGTTAGTTTGTCCTTTCCGGTCCTATGCTAATGTCGTTTAGTTATATCCTACTACCCTTGTCACATCTTTCGCACAGGTAGTGGTCTGCCAGTCTGCTTGGTAGTCTTTTCCCCTTACGTGCCCATCATTCCTTGACTGCTTTGGTCCACCTGCCCTCATCCCTTCTAACCAAATGTCTCGCCCATCTCCAATTGAGCCTCAACTCGCTGATTTACTAGCGCCGCAAAAATGGCCTACTCCAATATCTATAGTAACATTGCAGGCCTATGTGCGACAAAAAACGATTTGATAGAATGAACAGTGAGGTTTATAAGAAGCCGTAGAAAGAAACGAATAAACATTTAGAAGGTTCTTCATAATAAAAATATACACCGAGTATAAAATTACCAGCTTTAACTTAGTAACTAGTCATCTGGTTAATACATGAATTATCATATGCATCATTTGTAATGCTAGGAGGAAACAAAATTTGTAAGAACCTCTTAAAAAAAAGTAAAAGTAAAAACGATAAGTTGCTGAGTACTGACAACAAGAATATTTCAAGTATGCAATCAAATTGTTAAGAGCCCTTAAAACAAAATCAATAAAAAATGAATCCATGTATCATAATTACGACCATCGAATGAAATAACGAAATGCTGAACACCCCTCCAATTCCACATTACACGAAAAAGGCACATCGGAACGTTGGAAAACTCCACATAACTCGAAAAAAAAACTCATGTCGGAAAATGCGATCGATTAATTAACGTTATTACAGAACACCGATCCATCTGGCGTAATTAGCAACCCCTTTACCCCCGCGCAAAAATAATGACGCACCCCTAAAACACTTTCTTTTTTTTTCATCATTTTTAATCCAATTTGGCGGGGATTATGTATGTGATTATATTTTTCCAATTGCTACGTTGGAAATGGCCTGGCTGATTGCCGAGTGAAATACGCATGTAGATTAGGCATTTTAAAACGGCATTGGGGCCAACTCTGAATTCTTTGAATGACTTACCTAAACTTCCATAAGCTAGGAAGTTGCTTCTTGACTGAGGCGTTAGATTTCTAACATGCCTGACCAAACTGTGAATAAAACCTCTTTAAAACAGTAAATTGGAGCCGTCAAAAGTTACGCCCCAATTGTTACGTAAGGACTATTATTTATTATGTGTCATTATATAAGTTTATTTGATATCAATGCCTACTATTAAATTAACTCGTTTATATACGAGAAACATTCAACTTATAGACAATATTATAGACTGTAGACCATAGCCCGCCAAGCAAGACGACTCGACCTTATTATTACACGAGTATGTTACTATATCGGCAAGGGTTGCCATGTTATATTTTTTGTATAACACCTCTAACTTTACGACAAGAATTGGTGTTTAATAGTTGAAATATGAGGTAGTCAACAAATTGATATTAACTGTTACAGTTATTCTTATAAGAGCGAAAATTACAGCAACTGGTCTAGAATGCTTACGACAGAAGCTAGCCTGATTAAGCGCCTCGTATTTTTAATGTCAAATCATGACATTTTATGATTTAAATCAACGACGTCGCCAAATCTGAGTCATAAGCCGATTTTACTCATAACATACTTGTATAGGGCGCAGACACAATAACATTTTTATCATTACATTTCAGATTGTAATACCTATTTTATTAAATAAAATTTGTTAATTACAGCACAAAAAAAAACTGTTTTAAGGAATGTTTTTCAACTCAATTTACGGAGTGTACAACAAAAATAAGGGTCATATAATCAAACTTTTAAAGTTATATAATTGTTCACGACGGGCATAGTAACATAGCGGTATAATTGTAAATAGAGTAGGTGTTAGCGTATCTTTATTTTATAAGACTCATTGTATTTCTTGGTAGCATAAGTTAATATTGTAAGTTAGTTACCAATAAACACTATTGACACGGTCTGAGACAATAGAGAGGCGGATAGCGAGAATTAGGGATTAAGAAGATAGGAATGCAGAGAACGGTGAGACGGGCAGGTGCATGAAATTCCAGGTAGTGTCCTAGCACACCGCCTTTTTCCTGGAATTTCACCCAGACAGGGTAGGATAGTCACCCGTCTCACTCACACACTTGAACGCTGCCATTATTGAACCGCGCGCTATCTCACTGAGTGGGACGTCTGTTAAATGAGACAGCGCGTCGAACATATAAAAGCGCGTGGTTTAGGGTTGTAAAATCACTTCAGCTTTGCCTCTGCAGTGATACAGTGCTATCAAGAAAACATTCTCGCTCTCCGCCTTCTTCTGTCAAGACTCTGACCGTGTCTGTACTACCGAAGCCTACACCATCTTTTCTTGGAACTTCCTACAACCCCAGCATCCGTGGAGCGACTCGGGTCAGACTGTTCTTCCCTCTACTACGCCACATACAGTCCACTCGCCGTAGCAGTCTCGGCCCGCCGTCCTCCACATTGGTCCTTCGTGCCGGATTTTAAGAAGATTCAAGAAAAAAGATGGTGCTGACACGGTCCTTGAAGAAGGCGCAATCTGCGCCGCGCCACAGAGTCAGCCAGTCCACAGGAGATTCCCCGAGTGAGGTGTCAAGGGACACCACTGTCATCACCGCCACGCCTGAGGTGGGAGCGTCGCAGAGCTCCAGTGCCGTCGAGCTCTCTTCCCACTTCACTGCTGCAAGTCGTCTGGGAGCGCCGCAGGGTTCCAGTTCCGTTGAACCCTCCTCCCACTTCACCGCCGCCGATCGTCTGGGGGCGCCGCAGGACTCCAGTGCCGCCGAGTCCTCCGCCCACTTCATCGCAGCAAGCCATCCAGGGGCGCCGCAGGGCTCCAGTGCCGCCGAGCCCTCCTCCCGCTTCACCGCTGCGAGTCATCTGGGTGTGTCGCAGGGCTCCAGTGCCGCTGAGCCCTCCTCCCGCTTCACCGCTGCGAGTCATCTGGGAGTGTCGCAGGGCTCCAGTGCCGCTGAGCCCTCCTCCCGCTTCACTGCTACAAGTCATCTGGGGGCGCCGCAGGGCTCCAGTGCCGCCGAGCCCTCCTCCCAGTTTCCTGCTGCAAGCTATCCAGGAGCGTCGGGTCCCCCTTTCGCCGGCCCGTCCTGCCTTGCTGACGCCACATCATGCCCTAAGAAAGTACTGGGTATGCAGCCTGCCTCTTTCACCGCCACGCAGCTACAGCAGCGTCCGCACGTGCCACCGCCGGTGGCATTCACAGTGCCGCATACCTCTTCAACTGATGTCACCAACTCAGCAAGCCAACAAGTTGCCGCCCCAGTTCACAGAGCATCAGAATCAAAACCACGCTCCAGGGGCCCGAAATCAGCAACTACACGTCGAAGCCGTCTCTCCGATCGAGAACGCAAAAAACTCCGACTGGAAGAAACAATCGCCCTTGCCACCATAAAAGCATCGCGCGCACGCCTTGCACTGATGGACGTCGAAGAGGACTCAAGAAGTGAATTTTCCGAAGAGGACCACGCTTCATCGCATCGGGTTGAGACATGGTTCCAGTCTCAGGAAGTCGTCGCCACAGAACCAGGAAACCAGCCGGGTTCTTCAGAACGACCACCACAGTCGACAGCGCCCCAAATGCACCAGCCGCAACTCGTCTGCGCTCCACCACCACCTGCAGCAATCACCGCAACGCCAGCGCAGCTTCATCACCAGCCAACTAACGGACCGCTGGTTGCTGCTGCGACCGCTTCAGCCCCAGTTCCGGTGCAGTCAGACTTAGCCGAGTTTGCCAGAATCCTGCTCGACGCACACAAAGGTGGCGCTGGTCTTCGCAGCTACGGGGACCTACCGCCGTTCTACGGCTCGCACAAGGACTGGGTGACCTTCAAGACTGCGTACTATGAAAACGCGAAACATTTTAACGTGGAGGCCAACACTGCGCGACTCCGAAAAAGCCTGCGCGGAAGCGCCCTAGAAGCCGTCGAAGGGTTGCTTCAGAACTACTGCGAGCCCGATGCAGTCATGCGCACGCTAGAAGAAACCTTTGGGCGACCAGACACAATCGCCCTCGCTGAACTCGACAAGATGCGCCGTTTGCCTAAAGTCGCCGACAACCCAAGGGACATCATATCGTTTGCGAATAAGGTAGTCAATGCAAACGTCGGAATTCGCGCCTTAAAAAAGGAATACCATCTCCACAGCCTAGAAGTCGTGAACGCCCTCGTTGACAAGATGCCCTCAGCCATGCGCCACAACTGGTTCGCGTTCGCAAGGACAAGACTGCAAGACGAACCGGCACTAGTGAAAATGGAACTATTTCTGAACGAGCAGAGGTCTATTATGAACCAGTTTGCGGCACCCATAGATGCACCATCCAACAAGGACGAGCTTCCCCGCCGACAGCCACGGCCCGACGTGCAGCGCACGAACACAACGCAGACACGCAGCAAGAAGAGCAAGGGTACCTGCGCCGTATGCAAGTCATCAAGTCACAACGTATTCAGTTGCCCTACGTTCAAGACTGCGAATACCGACGAGCGATGGGACGTAGCCAAGAAGTTCCGTCTTTGTTTCCGCTGCCTACGTGTGCGTCACCAAAACCACACATGCCGGTACAATAAATGTGGGATCGACGGCTGCACCTACCCACATCACGAGATGCTGCACAACAGAAGAGCAATATCGACTGAAGCGCAAGTCACGTCTACGTGGGCCACACACGTTCCAGCAGCGTATTTGAAAATAGCGCCAGTTACTATCTCAGGACCGGCGGGAGTTATCGACACTTGGGCCCTGCTTGACGACGGGTCTACAGTCTCTCTGCTGGACAACGAGATCGCGAACCAAATCGGCGCTCCAGGGTCCATTGACCCGCTGTACATAACTGCTATCGGAAACAAGAAAATTGACGCAGCACGGTCTCGTCGAGTCACCATAACGCTGCAGGGACGTGACACAGAAGCACAACAAATTCGGGCGCGCACAATCGACGGACTACGTCTCACCCCACAACAGATCAAGGAGGAAGATCTGCGAGACTGCCAACATCTACAAGGGCTTCAGTTTGCAGTCAACTTAGCGAAGCCTAAGCTGCTCATCGGCCAAGACAATTGGCATCTTCTCACCTCTACGGAGATGCGCACGGGACGTCGCGACCAACCGGTCGCATCGCTGACGCCGCTCGGATGGGTATTGCATGGCACCCACACTCGCTCAATTGGTCATCAAGTGAACTTCGTGGCCCACCTAGCTGACTCGACCCCAGAGGAGCGCATGGACGACGCCCTCCGCCACTACTTTGCTATCGAGTCACTCGCTGTTACGCCGAAGAACCCACGAAGCGATCCTGACCAACAAGCTCTAGAGATCCTAGAGAGAGCGACGCGTCAGCTTCCAGACGGACGCTACGAGACTGCCCTCCTCTGGAAGAAGGACAGTGGAAAAATGCCAGACAACCGTGAGGCCGCACTGAACCGCCTTGTTTCTGTAGAGAGAAAATTGAAAAAGAACCCGGACATAGCTGAGAAATACTGCCGCCAGATGCAAGAGCTTCTCGACAAGGGGTACGCCGAACGAGCACCGCCGACGACTACGCCTCACAAGACGTGGTACCTGCCTCATTTCGGTGTGACTACTCCAATGAAGCCAGACAAATTACGCATCGTACATGACGCCGCCGCCAAGACAAAAGGGAAGAGTCTCAACGACTACTTACTTACCGGGCCAGATCAACTACAATCATTGCCAGGAGTTCTTATGAGGTTCCGCCAACATGCCATCGCCGTAACCGCTGACATAGCGGAGATGTTCCTGCGCATCACCACACAAGAAGAAGCCTCCAAACGCACCATCAATTGGCGTTTCATACCTCCCGGTGCTCCATTCATGGGCGGAGCCTGGGAACGAATGGTGCGCTCCGTGAAAACTGCCCTCGCGGCCACCGAACAACCGCGACAACCTACTGATGAAGTCTTCAACACCCTACTCGCGGAGGCAGAATTCACTGTGAACTGCCACCCTTTGACGCACGTCTCCATAAACCCTGAAGACCCAGAACCGTTGACACCAAACCATTTCCTGCTAGGTGGCCCAGCACGAGTACCATCCCCAGGATCATTTGACGGAAAGAATCTCATCGGGCGCACACACTGGCGCGCCTCTCAACGACTCGCCGATCTCTTCTGGCGCAGGTGGCTCAGAGAGTACCTGCCTGAGTTGCAACACCGGCGGGAGCCCCATTGCCGCGGACCCGCTGTAAAGATCGGCGACGTCGTGATCATAGCAGATAACACACTACCACGCAACACGTGGCCGAGAGGCGTCATCGAAGCTGTTTACCCGGGACCAGACAACATTATCCGAGTAGTCGACGTGCGCACAACCGGAGGGATCCTGCGACGGCCCGTCAAGAAGTTAGTTATCCTGCCGACTACGCCCGCCGTTCACCACGGAGATTGCAGCGCAATGGATAGCGCTGCACGGCGGGAGAATGTTCACGACGGGCATAGTAACATAGCGGTATAATTGTAAATAGAGTAGGTGTTAGCGTATCTTTATTTTATAAGACTCATTGTATTTCTTGGTAGCATAAGTTAATATTGTAAGTTAGTTACCAATAAACACTATTGACACGGTCTGAGACAATAGAGAGGCGGATAGCGAGAATTAGGGATTAAGAAGATAGGAATGCAGAGAACGGTGAGACGGGCAGGTGCATGAAATTCCAGGTAGTGTCCTAGCACACCGCCTTTTTCCTGGAATTTCACCCAGACAGGGTAGGATAGTCACCCGTCTCACTCACACACTTGAACGCTGCCATTATTGAACCGCGCGCTATCTCACTGAGTGGGACGTCTGTTAAATGAGACAGCGCGTCGAACATATAAAAGCGCGTGGTTTAGGGTTGTAAAATCACTTCAGCTTTGCCTCTGCAGTGATACAGTGCTATCAAGAAAACATTCTCGCTCTCCGCCTTCTTCTGTCAAGACTCTGACCGTGTCTGTACTACCGAAGCCTACACCATCTTTTCTTGGAACTTCCTACAACCCCAGCATCCGTGGAGCGACTCGGGTCAGACTGTTCTTCCCTCTACTACGCCACATACAGTCCACTCGCCGTAGCAGTCTCGGCCCGCCGTCCTCCACAATAATTATGAAATAAAATCGCCCAAGCGCGAGTCGAACTCGCGCACTAAGGGTTTCGTACCATCTATACAACATTAGTTCAAGTTTCTACATATTCTATTCATTAATATCGAGCATCACGTTTGTTACGTGGGAACCTCCTTAAATATTTATTTAATACTATTTTAAGCATTTTTTTGTTATAGTAGCTATAGAAATAAGTCATCTGTGAACTTTTCAACAGTCTGGCTATAACTGTTAATAGACGGACAGCAAAGTTTTAGTAATAGGGTTCCGTTTTTACTTTTACCTTTAGGTATGAAACCCTAAAACGGCTCAACAATACTGAAAGTCTAGTAAGTAAGGTATATGAAATATATCATAATAAATTTATAGCAATAAAACAGTCTTGTTACGTTAAATGGATCTAAAAAATACTTTTAGTTTCGATTTTGTTATATTTGCAGCATCCGTGCCACTAGTATAGTCTAATCCTAAGATTCTAATGTCATACTTAATCTTAATTTGACTATTGATAGATTCAATTAAATATAATACGGAGCCGAAATAACTTTGGATCGTAAAACTGTTTAATTTAGATAAGTGCCTTGTTTGTGAGCTGATTAAAATCCGGTAATAATATCGTAGAGTTCTAAAAAATACTTATAGCTAGTTGTTATTTTACCTTTATAATTTTTATTAAGTAAAAAAAATAACTTATTTATATTAAATATAACGTATTTTATATAATTTCAGACATTTTCTGGAATTATAGCTTTATTAGCCAAATGCTTATTATAACATGCAATACCATTAAAATAATTATATTAGGTTTTTTCAAAAAAGTTGCATTCAGTATGCAACTTTTTTGCTGTACAAGAACAACTGGAACGTATACCACTCTCAAATGAAAAACCATTTTTCCAAACCGGTCCAAGCGTCGCTGAGAGACAGTAAAAAAGATTTCACCGATTGTAAATTTCCTCCTTTCTACAAATTGGTAAGCAAGACACAACAATTCAAGGCAAAATAACCCAATACATTTTCAGTGGCACGAGTAGTGCAGTGCAGTGTACGCAATTGGCAGCTTGTCATTCGGAATGGCGTTCTAAGGGAGATGCCTATGTTCAGCAACGGACGTCTTCTGGCTGATGATGATGATGATGATGAAGTAGTGCCCATAAGTCACAAACATAACACAATGCAGCCGCACTTACTGAATAAATTTTGTACAGAGAGCAGAGGATTAATTTCTTAAGTAAGTTAAAAAGGCACAACAGTAGAATAATTCTAGTGTTAGCGCCAAACCCATATTTAGTGGTATGAGTAGTATGTTATCAGAAACGTGACACCATGGAACCGCACTTAGTGACTAAAATAACAGAAAGCAGAGAACTAAGTCAGTCCAGGAGTAATCGTCATCAGTTGGTTTAGTAGTGCGAGTAGTAGGTAAGTATTGCAACCGGCTCGCGGGTGATAGGGAGTTATTGTCATTAACACTGCTCGCTGCTTCCAATGGCAGTGTGCTTCCATTGTATCAAAGCAATAATTCAAATTTTATGTAGAAAACTAACGCGTGTTTGATTTATATTGTTTAAGAAAACGAGTTTTAATGCGTACCTGATTGTTGGAAAGGTCCAACTATACCTACTACTGAGACTGATGAAGTTCACCGAATGTGAACGAAACTATAGTTGGATCCTTTCCAACAATCAGGTTCCCTTGAAAACCCGTCTTCTTAAACAATATTAATAATTCAAACACGGTAGATAATAACGCAAGTTGGAAAAAATACATTTTTTTTGTGTGTTTTGTTTTTACCACTGAACCCTGATATCACATTTTTTTTACAAAATGGGATGAAATAGACTCAGTAAACAAGTTTAATGTATACTTTTTGTTTGAGTTAGGTACATGACGAACAGAATTGACGAGTATTAAGAAACAGAGATTTATAATAATAATCGAAAAACCTTCAGTTAAATAAATAAATAAATATCATTCCATGAAAAATAAAAGTCCTATTATAACCATGTATTATCAAAACACAGGTTTAGTAATACAAGCAGTAAATATTTTCATTACCATCGCTAACCAAGGAGTCAAATGGTGGCGAGGTAGCATTAGCTCAAATTTCGTAAGCTATATGAATTATACGCTCATTTGTCGTGATCAAATAAAGTTAAAGTAGAATTAAAAGACGTACGAGAAACTTGCAATAAATGCGTGCACAAAATCGTGCTCGTGACGCATCAAACCGCGGAAACAGTACCATAGCAGTGTTCTGACGCGGCGATCTCGCCCGCATACTTAGGACCATTAAACATTGGACTAATGAGAGTCCATGACGTACACACATACAAATAAACACATACAAACTGAGAGACAAATCGTGCCTTTATGTTAATGTTGCACGATCTGTGATCTAATTGCAAAATTATGAGAATAAGTAGGTTGCGACACAAGCCTTGAAAAGTTCTCTGAAGTTGGTTACTTTATTATGACTCACTATATACTTTATTATGACCCTATTTACTTTATCTTTAACGTTATCGACTAATTGCATCTTTAATAATGAAGCAAAAATTGTAAAGCTTTTGTCTAATTAGGTATTGTTTGATTAATCAGACTTAAACGTTTATTAATTTTTTCTCTCTTAATAAAGGGCAGTCTCTTTTAAATCAAACCGTACAGCAATGCCTTAGTAAGTACTATTTTTATTACATTAACAATATTCAGGGGTACCAAACTTACAAAACCTAATAATGGATTCTTAATAGGTACTAACGCCATAGTTTTTGTTTCCATTAAAGTACTTAGCAAAAAGTTGGGTATATTTTTAGAACTTCAGATTGGTTTAGCATGCCTGGTTTGAATTCATCATAAACTCCATCAGTTCTTATGGGGCAAAGAATTACTGATATCTTTTTATCTCCCCAAATCACTTCAATTTCAGCTTTACCGCATTATCACTAAAATCTATACGACAAAAATACAATCTTCCGCTAATACAACACACTACAAACTTTCACAAACCAAGAAACCTTACACACACATAGACAACCCACTCACACACACAAAGGCACCCTAATTGCTTTTGTCATTAATAGTGGCGAATACTTCTTAGTCGGTGTATTGTACAATTAGTTATAATGATGTATAATTAGTGTTTGCTAGTGTGAGTTTATAAATGAGCCCAAGCAGGATGTTTGGATCATTGTTCGAGAAATACTTAGGTGGCTAAGTATCGTATTAGTGCTAAGGTTGAGGATTTTAAGAAAATAATCGGCTGTTAGACATAGAACGACTTGTTAATGTGAAGTTAAGAACATTTTTATTTCTTGATTCTTAATTTAAAAGAGTTGTCTCAAAAATATATCGAGCACCGGCCAGGACAGTGTACATGATACCATAAATACGTTAGGGTTTATTAATCTTTAATATATCAACTAAATTCAAAATAACGTATCTAAATCATCGCAGTGTACAGAATTAATTTGGAATCAAAATATTTCCATGTTATTTACGCAAAAAGGTGATTTACGCGTTTTTGTTGTGTCCATTTTGACATTTGTGACGAGCGGTAAAATTTTCAGACCAATATGACCATTGGATTCCACCTAAGATACATAAATCTTAAAGGGATGCCATAATTCCGCTACAAGTCATAGAATTTAGATATTTTTGTATACAATGCAGGAGGCGACTGACGCATTTTTATTAATAGTTACATAGTATTAACCACATCTATAGGCATTTTTTCGTAGACGTTCATCATCCTGGCCGAAAATTAAACAAGTCCTTTTATTTATCTGCTGGTGCAGCATAGAGTTTTCGTAATCTAAAAATCTTTTAGATTGTGTTGTTCTTTCATCAACCTAGGATGCTCTTTGTCATATGTTTTGCTAAGAGTTAAATGTTCTAAAGTTAAATTTTCTCTTAGTACCAGACGATTCACAAACAAGAGAATGAACAGATCAAAAGCTCTATTATCGAACCACGGAAACCATGAGTTGGTAACAAACATAACATAACGAAGTACTTCAAAATACAGTCAAAGAAAGTTAATTGTGTGTAGAGCATAACGCCAGTTTTTATCGTAGATTCCAACGCTCTTTGTAACAACTTATAAAACGTGACTTATTTCTAACTAGACAAAGTTATAAGTCAAAATATGCGTACAGCACCCCATTAGTGTGTACCTAGATATTTATAGATCCATACAGTAAGTCTTCTATTGACTAAGTTAGTATGTGAAGATTGTGCAGTAGCTATAAGTATGATATATAAATAGGTCACGGTCGGCCGACTCTCCAAGTATATTGCTACAGATTACAAAAAGGATGTAGAAACAATTAGTCGGATCAATCCAGCATTAATAATAATGCTAATAATGAGATAATGCAATAAATTAATTACTTAATTATATAAGACCTTGGTTGATTACATTTGCAGCTACTGGGGTTCTTAGGCTGTTTTCTCTTGCAAGCAATGCGAGCGCTAAACAGTCGGTTCTATTATATTAGCCATTAAGGAAAGAGAATAAGGCCACACTAACTAATTTATAAATATGAGTAAAAGTCACAAGTAACTAGTGGATGCGATTGGCCGCTTGTCGTTCGGAATGGCGTTCTAAGGGGGAGGCCTATGTTCAGCAGTGGACGTCTTCTAGCTGATGATGATTATGATAATGAACTAATTTATTAGTGAACGCTTCTGAAATGTCTCGTCATACGCCAAAACAAGACTAAAGACGCTCTAAATTAGAACCGTTCATTAATAAGGCTGACTGTTTAGTTGCTTCTGTGTCTCGATTGTGCATATTGAAGAGAATAAGAAATAGTGTAGGTACTGTTATTCCAGATACCTATCACGTAAGGCTTACATAATAAGTCCGAACCTTACGCGAAGTACTGTTACCGATATAATTATGTGACTATTAAGTATGAATACGGTCTTAAAGCTGTTATTATTAAAAAAATACTTTTTGTATAGTAAGCCACTAAACGAATATTTTGTGACATAATGGTGTAATAAAAGTTGAGCACACCCTCTGCATCAGACATACGAACTTAGAACTAAAACATTGCCAACAGGGGAAAATTGACTGAAAGAGATTGCTTTTGTAAAAATTGTTTCTAAAGATTGAAATAAAAACTTGTGTATTATGAGTAGGTATTTAACATATTAACATTAAGGAGTAAATAATTAAATAAGATTTAAAACTGTAATATAATTTAAAACGACCTATTTTAGACATCATTATAACAACGTGCCTACAGCCCAAATGGTCTAACATTTATGATCAAATTATGGTACTCGCTATCAAAACAGCATTAAATACACATAGTAAGTACCTACTCGTATGAGCTGTGGCAGGTATTTATTAAAATTCCAAATAGTGATGCTCTACATGTCCTGTTCGAATGATTCTTCGAGTGACATTCGAATAAGTTGATAACGGAAGTTAGTTTAAAAGGAAGTACTTGAAAAGCTTCTGTTTTTTATACATTACTTACCTAGTAAGGACTGTAACAAAGCAATTTATTTACTTACCGTATTAATTTTACTTATGCTATGCATTATCAAAACGCGATAAACATATATATAACATTTCTTCACAAATCTAACAATGTAGCGTAGTCCAAAAAAGAACAGGAAAGCTTTAAGACGCTTAGTTCTGTTTTTACTATTATTTAATTATATATTTATTTCTATAGTAAATAAAATTAATGTCAAAAATATTTCCGCATCAGTTTACTAGTTGAAGTGTCCCATCTCTATTCTAAAGGCCACCGCCGCATAAAGGCGGAGGCACACGAGGAGCGAACAATAGAGACGCGATAAAGTATGCATACCCTCGGTACGTTCATATCGATAAGTAATCAGCTGTAATGAAGCAACGTAGTAGCTGCTATAAAGACTCATTTGGGTAGTCTATGACTCTCATATAGTATCAACTTATAAGCGCAACGGTCTGTTAGATATGGGTCTCCTCTTACAGATAGGTCAGTTGTATAGAACCATAGTCCGGTAGAACTAAGGTAAGTCTTGATAACTTACAATTGGGACTCGAACTTTGACAACACCATTTTCCAGTGATAGCTGGTTTTTTTTTATTCTTTCTTGATTGGCCACCACACTCCGTGTATTATGCCAGTTCTCAAGTTCTTCAGTGATAGCTGTAAATTTTGTAAGTAAAAACATATTTTTTCGAATAAAATAACAATTATCTATATACTTATCGTTATTTAAATGCATCCCTATATCCCTCGGTCACGTCATCACGCGTGAACGGCTGGACCGATTTATTTTTTGTTGTGTTTATAACAAACAGTCAGGAAAAGGTTTTTATGACAGTAAAATTTAAAAAATATATATGTCAAAATGAATACGTTTGTTTCACTAAAACTCGAGAACAGCTAGGCCGATATAGCTGATTTTAGTCTTGAAATGATTGTCGTACTCCAAGGAAGGTTTGAAAGGTGAGAAACATACATAGCTGTTAGGCGGTACGAAGTTCGGCGGGTCAGCGAGTATTAAAGTTTATTTTAAACAATTTCTATTTTACATGAAAAAAAACTAAACAAGTTATCAGTACAAATTATAACAAAATCAAATCTAGATATAGAACTCAATGCTATCATCTCACTTAAATTACTACTATGAATACAAACTACATTAAAACCTCTACTCTTTCATTTTCCTAGCGGGTAATTTTCCCTAATGCTCGTGACGTCACCTGATTACCCCTAATTACGGTAATTATTTACAAAGAGTACGTCAGTAGGTAATCCTAAGTAATTACGAGTACAAGTGTATACGTAATTGTAATGTGTAATATAAAACGGTGAAGCCTTCAATTACTGTACATCATTTAACATTACACCCGTATGGAATTAGGCGGACTTTAAAGGCGGGGTACAAGTCATGAGATATCTGTGAGATAGAAAAAAAATTAGGACGGTTTGGAGTATAATGATAATGGTAACGCAATTTATTTATTTAAAACCAATTGCTTACTAAACATACAGTCCGAATCAATGCGCACAGCAATCCAACATAAAAATAATTTGTGAGAAATCATATTAAGCATCCATATGCATGAATAATGCGCAATCCCGAGTTGATTCTATATAATTGATATTCATCATTTATTGGATAGAAAGGGACGGATATAGAAAAGGATACAAGCCTCTAGATATATAAATATCTAGCAAATTATTTCTCACTCTCTCAGTCTTTAATTTGTACTTATTTTCTTGAGGATAAGAAATTAGAGAACTCATAGTAAAAAAAAATAATAAACTTTTGGCTTAGTTAAATTTGGACCTCCGGCACACAAGGTGGGCTGACATTTTAGCCATGATACCTTTCGAGCGAGCGCGTGAAGAGTCAACATCTCCTGAGGATGCCTTGTGCTAAGGCGAAACACGTGTAGAGGAAGTCAGATACTGAGAAAAAGAGAAATAATAAGGTGAGGTGTGGCGGTGGTGAGGAGAAACCACACCATTAAAAATATTTTTTTATTTCTTACGCTGACATCAGAACGAAGCGGAAAAACACTAGATATTCTTTAAACAACATCTTGCCATGAGACCTGTTTATTCGACAATATTAACGTATATTATATATATATATATATCATATAATTATCGTGAAATATAAAAACTTTATATTCCCAAATTTTAGATGACTCATAATAAAACTTTAATAATTTTTCCACACGACACAATAAAATAAAGTAAATCGTTTGGTACTCGCACAAACAAACCAATCTAGCAAATATTAGCCTCATAAATTCAACCCATACACACACAAACACACATAATTGCACAAAACATCCTACGTACATCCAGTGTAACTAATTAACACACTTATATAATTGCAAACTATAAAAAAAATATGTAATTTGCGATTTGAATGCCATAATCGAGAACTGTTAAATAATTATTAGTCCGAATGAAGGTCGAATATTAAATTAATGCTACATTGATTTCTTGATTAAGTAGGTAGGTACCTTTATAATTTATTAATTCCACAATGTGGTTGTATCATTTTAATAATTATCAATATAATTATATTGCCCTTTATGTAGCGGCCTTTATGTTGTCACAGCGCAGGTTATAGTCTTACTGCGAAAGTTGGCTGTGATTTTTGTAATTTCATACTGGTTTTAAACGATGCATGATAAAAGAATATATCGCATCGAGTAAAACAAATATTTTGTATTCTATTTGGCAGTTGTAAGTTTCTTGATTTCTACATCTTAGTTTGGAAAGTGTAATGTAACTATGTGTTATAGTAATGATAGTATCTATAATCTAGGTATATTTAAGTTGTGAGTGAATTAGTTTCTGCTAGGCAAGCGTCATCATAGCAGTCTTGCCTTACTTTGCATCAGTTCCGATAAAAATGCCTATTTACTATTAAAAAACTTGGAGATTAAATAGAAACTGATAAATTACTGATATTAATAAGGTATATGAAAAAAGGTAATCCATTTTGTAATTTATCGTCGTTGCACCCAAATAAAGTAGTATGACTATCCACAACCTAGTAAAGTCTTGTTTTGCACTTCTAGGTAATACAGATTGAATTAACGATTTATTATCTGTATAATTTTAAATGGAATGGAATAATTTACAATTGAGAATAATTAAAGTTTATTATTAATGCCGTTTCCTTATGTCTCTAGGCAAATGTAAAAATTAAGTAACTATTGACACGTAGGCAGCTCAATAGGACTGGCTCCTAAACACGGTAGAGTTTAAATCAGTTTAATTTATTGGTCGCCAAATTTAATAAGTGCGATTTTAGTTGAGTTACCGAATATTAAATAAATTAGGTAACAAACTTTTTACCAATAAGTTTCCCACTGCATAGCCCGCGTCACTCCGAGATGAAAAAAAACGATTTATTCAATAATTATTTAGGTATCATAAGATGACAATAAAAACTATATTATTTTACATAATAATGTGCTTCAGCTTTTCATGAGAAACTTCGATTTTTTTTATTAACTTTATATTTTTGGATTTACATTTACAGGTCTCAATGACTCAATGACATAGTTTATGTCAAATATCAATCAAAACTGAGTTTTCTAAGTATTTTAATAAACGAAATAATGTAAGCAACAAATCGTCAAGACATGATGTTTAAGGCGCATTTTAATTATGCTTATTAACAATTAAAGTCAATGCACAAATGTGGGTCAAGACGGTTGAAAGGAATAAATCAAGTGCGCCATGATCTCATGAGTGAGTCGTCTTCTCCGCCATATCATTTTGACCACGTGGCCGAAATTACTACTTACGGTAAATATCACCTAATCTCAATTTGTAATTAGTAGTCAAAATTTGTTATATTGGTTCAGTCGTAATCAAATTTTCATTCTAAAAGCTCACTATATTGTTACATGTATTTTTATCATAAACATATTTTATCATGTCTCTAAAATTACAAAAGTAAAGTTAGAATTACATGGTCTATTAAAATGCGGGCTTGAGTAAAGATTAAAAAGTTTCAAATAAAATTGACCTCTCATTTCAATCCCTGTAAATCATTCAACAGATTATGATGTGTTTTTTGAAATTAATTTCGTTTACACGGTCGAAATATTAGTAGTTGAGATTGCGGTGTATCCGATCTGGGCATGATACTAACCACTTTACAATGCACACATGACATGAATCTTATAGTTTATATCATTAGTTTGATTTTCCCATGTTTTATGCCAAATTAAAATTGTAATCGTTAGACCGTGTAGTGTAGGAAGACGTTTTAGCATTGTGTCGCTATAAATGATTGTAGAGTCAAATACTTATTTTTACAATCTGATAAATTTCTATTTATTAAGAGACGGGCAAATGTAAATTACAAGCTTTGGTTTACAATTGTTACATTGTAGTTCATGATAAATGCGTCTGCATATTGATATATAAGTAGATGTTTATATTGAATTTATGCTCTGCATTGATAACAAGTAATGTGAGTTTATGTAATCTGAGTTTTTGGAACTTGAAGTCACTCGTTTCATGCATTTCTCTGAATGAAGACAGGGAAGGGAAGAATAATAAACAGTAGCAGAATAAAATATCTTAACTTTGTTGAAGAGTGTTCATTACTTATCAAAAACCTTGTACAACTTAAAATCAAAAACCAAATTGCTAGTTTGTTTGTTTGTTTCCATGGTTACCCAAAATACATAAACACTTAACAATAGTTTAGAAATATCTTAATTGGTAAAACCTACTACTAACATGTTAACAATCAATTTCTGAACTAACTATTATGTTAGAAACTAATCGAAAAGCTATAAAGAACGCGATAAAATTACAAAAGAAATCATAAAATGATTAAAATTTGTAATCGCGCCAATTAGGTGAATTTATGGTTTCCAGTCTATGGCCTAAAGGAATAACAAATTGGGGCTTGTTAGAATTACTTAAAATCAAGAGTTTTTGATATTATTATTATTGCTTCAATCACCTAATCTATTTAGGAGAGAGTGAGCCGGGTTATTAAGAATAATTAGTAACAAAGATTTGTGTAATGTAAATCAATTAAAAATTGATAATGTAGCACATTTATTAATTCACGAAATATATATATTTCGTGAATTAATAAAAGAGTAAGTAGAAAATCACAGATAAATAATCGGTCAATTTTCTTTTTCTCTGTAACAAGGATTATAGCTTAAGCGTATATATTGCTAAGTGTGTTATTGTAATTATTATTTGCAAAATATGGTAGGTAATACTAAACTCTTACGAACTTGTGCTCTAATGACTCTAAGGATGAAGAAGCACTATGTGTTACCAAATCGCTTTCTAAACCAAGGAAAAATAAGCGTCAAAGAAATTCCTCGTGATTGACAATGGCAATGACATTAACATATCTAGACTGTAGATTTTTAATGTTAACTTAGTATCTAAGTAAGTAACTAAGTATCTACATTGGAGAATAAGTGTTAACAGACTTAAGTATATTAATTAGTAGTATATCAGGTTACCATAGCACAGGCTTTGCCTATTTTGGGACCTGAAGACCTTTTTGTGGATGTTGTCCCATGTTATTATTATTTTAAGTTATGTTTAAGACGACGGGTTTTCACGCATACCTGATTGTTGGAATCATCCAACTATACTTTCGTTCACATTCGGTGAACTTCATCAGGGACGAAACTAGTCGTTTGTGTCTTTGAGTGACGTCTCTTAATGAATGAAACTTATAAGTTTGTTTAAGTACATCAAAATATTTTGTCAAAAATCTAGTTCACACAATCATCTCGTACCTCATTTTAGTGATCTCTATTCCAAATTTTTTTAAACCTGAATTTGTAATCCCCATATCGACACCCCGTCCTAAGAGCCCCTACACACGTCCGCACAACAGTCCTACACACCCCAATGCTCATAATTTGCTGACAAGAAAACAAAAAAAAACGCGGCACCCGTTCTAATTAGGTCGTCGAGTGAGAACAGAGCGTTCGTCAGCACAATAATAATTAACACTGGCTGTAATGAAGCATGCTATAAAAACTAATTGGAGGCCCTACGATCGACGTCGAATCGTCGTCGACTAGTCGTGCGGATCGCTTGCGACTGATTCCTATACGAATCAAACGTCTTTTGTTCGATCGCGCTATTTGAATAGTGATGTGAAATGAGAGTCGTAAATTATGGCGGATTAGTAGGTGCATTCTATAGACGCTACTAGGACGGATGGATTTTTAAAATCAATGCATTTTAGCAGTTAATAGGTAGTCAGGTTTATGTAAAGATTTAAAGTTGTGTGTTCGTTTTATACATTACTACAGGCATTGTGATTGGTTTCCCGGGAAAAAGTAGCCTACGGCACTTTCCGGACCTCGAATTTATCTGTGAAAATGAAACTAGTCGATCCGTCACTGAAAAAAAAGGAAAAAAAACACACTTTCGCATTTATAATATGTGCATATTATTAGTTTTATTCTCGCAATATTGATGTCTAATTGTGTAAAAAACGTATTAGTTAAGATCGATAGCCGCGCGTAGAAACTACGACTCTATCTAGGTTTATGGCCTAAGTCGGAAGACTATCAGTAGAAACATTAGCAGTATATTTATCTGTTCATTATAATACATATCATCATACATTTATTTTGTTATTTGTTATATTGTTATAAATATTGTATCCTTAAATTTTGCAAGTCAACAAGCGAAATATTTCAAAGCCAAGGGTTTAAGTGTAAAAGAAATTCCTTTGCCTTACATATAACGTTCTTATTCTCAGAAAGGTGGGACAATACTAAACGATGTTAGTCTACCTATCAAAAAAACACACTGTTGTATAAAATTTTGCAAAATAAAACACAAAATTACGCTTTCGCCATACAACTTGGCCGATCACGTGACCAATTTTTGTATCTAGAACTTAATATTTTTAAATTTTGTACTGCAATGGGTTCACTTTAATAGGTAGACTTCAATAAGTAGTAGTTCCAGATCGTATATTACTTGGAATTCGTTTATGCAGTAAAACCTATCTTTGATTTAGCGATAACAAATTTTTCCGTCATCAATTAAGTACAGTGTCGGAAGTTCGAATCCTATACTTGTAAAAGTGTGAGCAATAATCAATGGAGTAATCAATGAGAAATCCATTTGTAACAGACTGTTGATTGAAAATATCTATCACACTTAAGATAAACACAAAAATAAGAATAAGAAATATTTATTGACCTTTAAATAACGTTCGTTACAGGCAAGTCCTGTTACATTAGTATTAATATTACTTAATAAAACTTATTTACAAAAGATATTCTGTAAACAACAGCTTAGTATTAGCAATCTAAATCTGACACTAGATCTTACCAACCACTCAGCGTAAAAGCATTAAAATCCGTGACGCAATGATTAAAAAGCTCTCAAACAGTGCCGTTTACGTCGTTATTTCATTAAACAAGTTGCAGTGTAGTAATAGTGTCTGAGTAGACCGGCCTGCGCCATTAAGGAGGGGAAATTAGTGCATTATTGACTGATTTCCCTTTTCGACTAGCTGATAGACGGCGCGCAGGGTTGTCGAGCCGGTAGTTCAGTAGGGCATTTTATTTTTACATGGCATTGCCTGATGAGTTCATATTTGAAACCGAATGAATTATTATCATAATACTGCAGTATTAAAACTATTTTATACAATATAGTTATCTCATATATATACATATGAGATATCAAAAATTTTATCTCACTTTTAATTTTTGTATTTTATGTAGGTTCAGGCCAAATCTTGCATAATTAATGTTTTTTTTTACAACTAACTAGGCAACGTTTGACCACGATCTGACTTGATGGTAAGTGAAAATGTAATCGAAGATGTAGCACGGTTACCTAGTAAGAACATATTCACCTTGTGCTTGAAAACACCCGGGTTGTATTTATCCGGAAACACAGACAAAGGCAGGTTATTCTAGTGTTTTACAGTTCTTATTGAAAAGGAGAAAGCAAAACATTTGGTATGAATTGGTGGTATATCTACCGTAAGTGGAAGACGTCCTGCCGATCTTCTGAAAGTACGGAAGTGGAATGGTGAAGAGAGAATAAGATCAAACAGCTCTTGTGCGCACTCCCCGTAAAAAAAATCGGTAAAAAGCAGATAGACTTGCAACTTTATCGATGTCGATGGTCCAAGCTCTGAAGCTTTTTACTCAACAACGCATCATCAGCAATTAGTTTTTTAGCTCGGTTCTCTACTAAATCCAAAGCCTGTAACTGATTCTTAGCCGTGCCGTCCCAAAGGTGAGAACGGTATTCCATACAATGTTCATGCTGTTGAATTAAGATGAACTTTTTTTGCTTACATGTCTAGTTTGAATGACAAGAACGTATGGTTGGCTAAGTGACGTCATTCCAAAACCAATACAGCAGTTCACAGCTCTAATTTTAGTCACATAATGTACTTTTTCAACAGTCTTAATTTATCGATTTTAGTGACGTAATGCATCTCGCTACATCTTGTTAATGGAAACATATGACACCCCTAATTGCGCGGAGCGGTTTTCGATTTAAAATAGGTAAGTGACTAGCTAGCTGCATTACCTACCCGTGGCATCGGCCGGGAGTGGTTCGGTGTTAGTTTGGTGAACTTTAAGCTATTTTTGATGCCGTTTTAGGAATTTGAATTGGGGAATATATGTCGGTGGAAGCATTGTTCTGACTGACTGATTATTATTTATTATTACTAATTATAATTATTACTTATTATTATTTCCTTATTATTATTTTTTTTAGTGGCAAGCAACATACAAAGATAAACCAACCGCTTCGTTAAGAAGCACTATATGAGAGACTAAGAGATAGAAAGAGAAAAAAAGGTCAACGTTAGGAATTACTTTACCCAAAAAATTGTGTGGTTTTTAATTTTTATTAACTGCAAGTTATAATTTATTATTTGTTTAATAAAAATACTAATATAGATTAGTAATGATTTGACTTCTTTTATAATTATTGTTAACCTTTTTTTTTAGATATTTCATCATCCCATGGGAACACTTCAATTTTCCTAGAGAACAATAACCTATGTGGTAGTTCAAAGTATAAGCTATCTTCGTGTCAAATTTCATCCAAATTCGTTGAGCCGTTTGAGCGTTAAGGAGGAACAAACAAATATACACACACCCATACAAACTTTCGCCTTCATAATATTAGTGTTATAAATTATGACAAAATTTTGGCACGTGAGTTTGTAAAAATTTGATATAATATATTTTTAGAACATTTCGCTTATTCTATCCACAGAAACAAAATATTAAGATTTGATAAGCAGAAGTATTTAATTAAAACCATGTAATCCATTTAAAATATAAGTTTACCTACATTTTAAGTAAATTATTTTGAAGGAATTCATATAATACCATATAATTATTTTAACATCAAGACATTTATCAAAGTACATTGCAGTACATGAATAGGTTATCAGCTGTGTGTGCCATAATGTACACAATATAATGGAAAGTTCAATTATTTATCCATTAGGACTTTTCACGAGAACACTTGTATAACTTGTCCAAAAATACACGGACACTACTAGTACACACTACTAGTGACGACGGCACTACTATAGTACACGCTACTAGTGACGACGACACTACTATAGTACACACTACTAGTGACGACGGCACTACTATAGTACACACTACTAGTGACGACGACACTACTAGTACACACTAAGACGACACTACTAGCAAGCGCTGAGTTATTTGTAATTTTCAAGCTTAAGTCCATAAAGATCTTTAAAAAATCAATCAACATCAGTAGCGTAGTTGTATCACCCGAGGGTTGCACGCGTCATAAAATGGATACAATACAAAGAAGTTATAAGCTTTGGACTCCCATTAGACAACGTTAAGGGCTGAGAAGTTTTATTTCCAAAAATATTTTCTTACTTAGTACACCTCTACATTCCATAATGAGTAGGTATTCCAAACATGTCATGATCAGCGGTTTAGATTGCGTTGTATTCTAGCGGATATCAGTCAGTCAGGACTTACTTTTATATATATATTTAGATTACGAAGTTTCGATCTAGGTATATACTTTGAATAGAGTAACACTTTCAAAATCAATTCTTCTATTTACGTGGACAACAGCCCTTATGAAACGATTTTATAACAATTTCTTCTTTCTAGTCATGACTACGGAACGACTTTAGAAATAGTTATGGATTTAATAGTTTCTGTTGCATTGTTATTGCACATCGTAATATCAAAATTGTGAACAACAAATCGCCTGTATGATATGAATATGATATAATTTCCCGATTGCTTTTGTACACTACGGAAAACCAAATTTAAAGAAAAAAAACATTTGTTAGGCAAAACATATTAGAGATGCGAAAGAAAACAACTCAATTCCTATTTCAAAGAGGCTAGGTACTATTAAACGAGACTAGGTCTTATCAAATTATACTCGAATAATTCTTGGTTTTACTATATTCTACCTCCTATCGACTTCGCAAGTATGTTTGCTCACCACTAAAAAGAAACGTCATTAAAACAACATATAAAGAAACGTAAGCCGCAATTAGCTACGACGGCTTGCAATTAAAATAATAGCTGTCACACCTATGATACAATTAGACGGTACGCACAAATTCTATGTTTTGGTCCCTGTGCCACTGTGCCTTAATAATTAGGGCTAATCAAAAAAAAAAGTTAATTCATCGTAATGGTACGTAATAGTCGTTGTAGTGATGTGGTGATGTGGCTACTAGGTACCACGAGTATTTTGGCCGGATTATTTTATTGCCATTTAAATTTTCCGAATTACAGAGAAATAAACTAAGTTCTAATAATTTCTGTAAAGCGTCCGACCCCAATTCTTGAAAGAGATAACCTTACTAGGTACTTCTCTTGGAGACATGCTTCTCTGTATTTGCTGAGAACTTTTTGTTAATCCTTCTTTTTGAAGGCAAGATTGCAATGCCAGAATGTTCTATGCTAGAATCTATATTCGATTTTTTTCAGTAGAACACGCTCTATCTCATTTAGCATCTAGCCTATCTGTCAGGACGCAGTTTAGTTTGGCATATGATTTGGTTTATATCCAACGTCACTTTATCAAAAGCCCGAAAACTATTAGAAACGCAATGGTAAAATGCAGGATGTGTATATATCATTTTTATTCATTCATAAAAGCCAGTAGGATTAAAAAAATTGTTTAAAAATTACTTACTCTCCACTTAATACGCGAGCTATTTATCTCTTCCACGTGTACTGATATCGTCAAACTTACTCATTATATTTTCCAAAGCATTTACTAACAGTATTGAGTTCATTAGATTTTTCTGCTAAACTCATAACTTAACGTCATGATCGTAGTTATAATATCTCCTTAGTTTCGTCCTCACCGGCAAAACATCGACGCATTCCCATCGCAATCCAACTTTTTAACGCGGACTCCTGATATGTTGATAATGAATACTAATTACACAATGCCTTACTGTATGTGTACGACGTTTTTATTGTAGGTTTGACGTATCAAGACGGCTAATAATTAAGTATTGGTACAGTAAACAGTGAAACAGTGAGTAAGTATTGGTAGCGGTAAGCTAGTTAATATTTTATGTGCTCGTATAAGTATCGCTTTCACGGCGTTACACGGCATTTGCATTCTGTAAAGTTTGTTTCTTTTGTTGGGAAGTGTTTTAGTCTTTTGTGTTCGGTTTATTATGTTTCATTACCTGTTATTGATCAACGAGTTGTTTATTATAAACTCATGTGGTCTTACTGTTGAACTTTATGCAGAGGCCGATGTAATTAAATACGTTTTGACTTTATAATTTTATTTTATTCATTAGCATGATGCGAATTACTCGTTATTACATATTTGGAGGGGCGTTGAGAGAAGTTGACATAACATACTCGTACATTGACAGTTTTGACGTTTGAGCTAGAGCTACGTTCAGATTATTGTGATCACATACTAATAACATGTGTTCATTATTTAATACTTTAGTTCACTTACTACGAAAAATATTGTGAAACATAGTTTAAACTATTATTTTGCTACAGAATTTCAAACATTTGATGAGTGATGACATATGGCACAGAGACGTGGTCTTTAACTGTTGGCTTGCTAGATAAGCACAAAGTTGCTCTGCGTGCAATGGAAAAAGCTATATTGGGAGTATCTTTGCGCGATAGAATCCGTAATGAGGATATTCGCCGAAGAACTAGAGTTGCCGACATAGCTCGTAGGATTTGCAAGCTGAAGTGGCAATGGGCTGACCACATCGCTCGAAGAACTGATAACCGAAGGGGAAGAAAGGTTCTTGAGTGGCGACCACGAACTGGAAGACGCAGCGTAGGTAGGCCTTCCACTAATTGGACCGACGACATAGTGAAAGTCACAAGTAACCAGTGGATGCAATTGGCAGCTTGTCGTTCCGAACGGCGTTCTAGGGGGAGGCCTATTTTCAGCAGTGGACGTCTTCTGGCTGTTGATAATAATGATTAAGCATTCTTAAAAAATATACTAGAACAAAATACTAGAGATCAAATGTCTTAATTGGTTGTCAGATACTGGTCATAAAAGGTTCTTTGGTTGCATCAACTTAAACTTGATAAGTATAATAAGACAACTCCAGACAAAAAACCAGTTTAACAATAAATAATTGTAACAAGTAAAAGCTTATAGATATATACTAGGTTTTATTACAAAGTAGTTATCTCTAAACAGGTGATAGCCGCGGATTTGTATAAACTAAGGCACCGAAACATCTCATAACATCTGCTCAATAAGTAAAGTCTAAATATTTTATACCAACTTCCAAAAGTAAGAGGTAGGTACTCAATTCGACTGTATTTTTTATGTTTTGATACCTGATCTCTCGGAGAAGTTTGGACCGACTTTTTTTGTCTGAAAGGTTCCCTCTCATGTAGTCTTGTTTTAATTTAATCAATACAATACAATGCAATACAAATAATTTATTTACTTAAAGTTTTTACCTTAACAATGCATTTACATAAAAATGTAAAAGGTAGGTACAATAGTAGCCAAAGAAATTCTTGTGAATTGATATCTAGTTTACGAAAAATGGTCAAGAGGTTCTATCTGCGTCTGCCGTATTAGACGTCGGTAGTCACAGGTTTTTTTGAAAAGATTATGTAGTGAGAACGTTTATGTTCTGATGAATTCGAAAAATCTACTTTATTTTATACGATGCTCTTGGTAACCGAGACACCTCAGTAGGTATCTACCTACTAAAAATATACAAGGTTGATTAGACTTTATTAATAATAATAAAATAATAGTCTAGTAACGTAATAAGTAGGTATTTACCATGAAAGGTGTTTAGAAAGTTTCTTCTATTATTTTGTGTATCCTAAGACAAAAAATCGGCACTGACAGTTTCACGTAGCATCTGACCCAAGGTGCCGCATTCCGCTCAAGGCCCAAGTCTGTCAATTGAATTGTTTCAAAATTACAATAGCATTACGCCATTAAGGTCATTTTGACATGGAGTAGATAGCTCAGAGTTACAATACAATACAATATTTATTTTCACCACAAAAATACAACACAAAAGAAATAAAAAAGCACAAAGGGCGGTCTTATCGCCAAAAAGCGCTCTCATCCTTTATGGTAACGGAATATATGGTAACGGAATATACCACGACAACCTTTATGGTAACGGAATATATGATTAAAAGAGTTATTACTGAACTTAATATTAACAGACTACCAAATCTGTCAAAAACGACTATCACGACGCAATTTTAATTCTAAAACAATTTTAATAACAGTTTTGGGCCCCTGTTCTAAATGCTACTCCAAGGTCATGCAACTAGCGTACTATATGGACCTTTTTTTAATAATTAATAAATTGCTGAAGATCTCAATCACTTGCTAGAAATGTTACATTAAGAAGATCACCGACCCTTCACTGTTTTTGTGTTTCTCATAGAATTTATTTTCGTATCAAGGCGTACGTACCTCTTTTCTCCCCCTAAATTGAAACGTACTCTTTTGTTATTGGTGTCAATCACTTTACTATAATGAATTTTAGGCCTACACGTTTTATTATTTTGAATAAAGTGTTTGAATTCTGCATAATCGTATTAGCGCAAAAATATGACTGCTTAGGATTATGACTGGTTAGCTTGTAATTTAATAGTGACATAAAAATCAGAAAAAAAATAAAACGGTAAAAGAAAATAATGTGTTCGTTATGTGTAAAGAAAACCACTGGAATCGGACAACAAAAAATGCTATAATACCTTATTGTATGGACAAGTTGGCGGTCTATAGCTGCCTTAAATACTATTATTATTACATCTTGTTTACTTCGCATCGCATGACTTCTTTGTTCAATTTGTCCAGCAAATTGTGTTCATTAATTAGAGAAATAGAAAATAAAACACAAACCTTCAGACAGTAATGTTTTGTCCAGTCTACTGTAATGTTTCATTTAGGTACTTTGTCACTTTAACTATTTACTATCACGAAAGCTTTTATTCTTACTTTAGTATGTTGATTCACTTGCGGATTCGTTTACTTAGGAAATAAACAGTTTAGTTTATTTTTCTATATTTTAAACTTTTAGTATAAAAAAAAAAGTAAGTATTGAAAGGGAGTGAGTATCACTAATAATGAACTCACATTATAGTAGTATAGAAATCTATCTGAATTTCATCTATAAATCAAGAATATTCTTATATAAAACTACTAATTATTCTTATTAATAAACTTTGTTTTTAATTTCAACCCACTTTTCTGATTAATTATTTATCATTTTTGGTTTTCTTTTGCATAAATACTTGAACTTTTTGATTTTTAAATTTGAAACCGCATATATGTAGGTTCTTTAATTATAATTTTTTTTGTTCTATTTACGGTTTTTGTTTTTTATTTGTGTTTGTTTTTGTTTAGGACTTGCCTACATTTTACTCGTGCAATTAATTTACAACTAATATAATTTTTATATTTGTTAAATAACCCAACTATATAATAATACTGAAAATATTGCATAATATAACATTTCTGGTTCTGAAACCGCAAATGTTAAAAACTAGATATAATATATATATATACATATTTGTATATTTTATCTCCTCTGGATAGCAATAGCAAGTCTTTGCTCCACGACCCTGAGCGAGGGTCTCCAGTTTTTTCCCTAATCCTGCGCCCCGTTTCTGTCACAAATCTTTTTGTTTCACTGCCCCATTAAATAATTATATTTTATATTAATAATTATATTTTATACTCATATATTACAACTTAGTACAATAATTTGAGTTGTAGGATCAAAATTATATTTGGACAAAGTTCTTTCTGCAGTTCACTCGTACTATAATTCCAGTCGACACCATCGAATGAACGAAACAACAATAGCGTTTAAAGCACCACTTTGTCGCAATAAGAAAATTGCATTTTCTTATTCGTTACTACACAAAGTTGCAAGTATTTATTATGATATAGTTCTAAATAGTAACTAGCTAATAATAGTTGACTTTACCATCTAATGGCGGCGAGTAATAACGCCATTATCATTAGCAGTAATTGCCAGCAGTTGATGCAAGTATAAGCAAATGCGACTTTTTGAAATGCTTTTTTTGAGTTCAGAGGGTGAGTTCTGTTCATTGAACTCTGTGGGAAAGGGATGGGGTATCAGTATATCACAATGCACTTTTGCGATTAATATGGCTTCGTCTTCTGTATGTGTCATGTGAAGGAGAAAATTTTACGAACTTTTATGCTTGTAATTTGAACAAAATACGAATTAATTTTTTGACTAAGTAACAGTTTGCCGCCTTAGCAGATTGACGGAACAGATTTATTAGTCGATTTTGAATAGACGCGTGTAATTTAGGCGGACGTATCACGACCAGAAGCCTTATTTATGAAACGTTCGAATGAATTCACCACTCGCTAACGATGCCAGTTACTAAAAAAATGTGAATGTTTTAATATCGTTGTAGGTAACATCATTAGCTAGTCGTGAATAGATCGAACGTTTCAAAAATAAGTCTCCAAATCTAAGACTTTTTAAAGAAATGCCTAGTCAAAAGTAGTTTGGTAGAGATTTCACTGCCCTCCTCTTTCTACGTCTATAACATTGCAGTCCGTCTTTTTGCCTATTACAAACTTTTCAATGTCCTTTCTACCTGACATAAAATTTATAATCTGTGACGGAAAAAGAAAAGCATCGAGAGCAAACAACAGAACCATTCGCTTCAATAATATCCACGCGAAGTGACGTAATTTAGGTGGGGAGGTAGGGGGGAACCATTGGACGCTATTTACCATACGTGGGCCTACTATTTTTCCGTGGTTTTTTTCGTCGCGTTTTTACGCCATTTTCCATTGCCCGGTGGGTGTCCGGCCCAGCCCACTAGGTTTCTTTTTATTCCATTTTTAAATCAGTAAATTGCATATTTGAAAAACTACCGTCATGGACTGCGGGCGATGCGTTTTGGTGCCGGGGTCGAATTATGTGATTCTCCGTTGTCAATGATAAAAGTTTCGTAATTATTTCATAAGGACTGCAATGTCACTTTTTCTTTAATATGGGAGTAGCTGAATGGCTCAATTTAGTGTCCAAAGGCCTCCTAACTGTATGATTGTGATAGCGTTCAGCTGTAAATGCCACTCCACGCTCACTCTATGACCTAATCGGATTGACTACGGCTATTAAAAATCTGCTAGCTGTTTAAAATTTACTTTTTTTATGCAAAATGCAATATAACCGAAGCAATGCACAGAAACAGTACGCCGTACGTCGGGTATTCACAGGACCTACTCGTAGATTTAGTTAGAAGGTAAAGGGAGATATAGTAAGCCGGCGAAATGGTATTTCGCTTAACTTACGAAAATAACTTATTGTTCCGTGCTAATTTGTAAAAATAGAAATGAAACAAACAACTTTGAGTTAAATTGAATCACATAAAATGTAAAAATGACCTGTAAACATTTTTTCCTTGCAAAAACGACGTACATGTACTCCATTTAATGATCCGACACAGGTTCTGGATTGGAATCTTCCTAGATCTCTAGTAGTCCAGTCATAAAAACTTGTAACAACTCCAGCTAAACTCAATTCACAATAAATAAATATAACTACATCAAATAATCTATTTATTCATTACTATGGCAAGTAATTAATAAATCGATTTTCTATTTTTAACCCTTGTCTCGACTCATTCTCTACCCTCTTAGATCTCAACCCCCCGCGAGCGACGCGTGAGCACTCGACTTGCTTCCCATTCATTCGACTCGATTGTTCGATTGTAATTCTGTTTGATTATAATCGTTCGATTTTTGAATTTTCAATTGTCGTTTTAAATTACTAGTGAAGATGCAATTAGCGCACGCTTGCGATTCGCATTATTCTATTGTTGTTAAATAATAGGTTTTGAATTATGTTAAATTATTATTTTAACAAAGTTGTACAATTCTCTCTAGTGAATTGGTTTGAGCTGAAAAAAACAAATATAGGTACAAAAAGAATTATTGATAAAATTAAAATTTAGATCAAGTTCCTACAAATCCTTCAATTCGTCTGTTAATACTAAACTTGGTCACGTTTTGTTATTTTGTTATTTTTAATCGAAGAATATTATATTTACACTAGCTTTCAAACGCAGCTTCGCCCGCGTTATGTTTGTTTTCGCGAGTAAATGGTTTCACTCAGGTCCCAAATTCCCCAAAAATCTAGTCGATTGGCCACTCATTTGCTGAGTAGAAGGACAAACCAAACCCAAAAACCAACAAACACTACTTGCGCATTTATAAATACGTAGATATTCTTACCTAACAACGTAAATTTGGGAACCTACAAAAAAACATTTAATTTTTTTTTTTATGTCTTGGACATTATTTCACAATATTCACTCGCAGAATCATTCATTTAAACAATTACAACTCCAAAATCACTCGAACAAACTAGATCATCGAACTCGATCACGTCTCTAATCGTTTTACCGAGCGATAAATGAAAGGTAATTGAAAGGAAATCACGCAATAAATGGGGGGTTATTATTGAATTTAATGTTAAATTAATCGTAACCACCCCCTCCACCATCTGTCGTGTGTTCGATGAGAAGAGACGATGCGATTCGATTATTTTGTTATTAACTCGAGTGGCTTTGTCAATACTGCGTTTTAAGGGTTCTTGGTAAGTTTTTGAAATCGCATTCGACTACATGTGGATACTGATAAATATATGTATCGAGCCATACGCGGTTTGTGACGCCTGTCGTCAAAATTTACTTCCCATTTCCCCCTCTTTTTGCGGTGTTTGTTGAAAATCACATTTGTCACTGATTAAGGTTTGTCACATCGATTACTTAGTTCCGACATAGTAATATGTGGCCTGTAAATAAGTGAAATACTTAACCGACAGAGTTTTGAGTTTGGTAAAATGTTCTATCGTCTTTCAGTTTGTATGGATGTTGTCAGCAAGAATGTTGTACTTGCATACTGATTAAGATACAAAAATAATATAATCCATATAGATAATCGGGCGTTCTTTAAATCAATCACATTTTCCTAGACTTGTACGTCTTATTATCAATAATAATGTATTAATTGAGGAAGCTGTAGGTAGCACACGGAATTAAATTCATCACACAACTGACACCCGACCGTATGATACAACATTTAACTGCAGTGATCTATTAGAAACTCCTTATCTAGCTTTGCTAGAGAAAATATTCTGAATTGCAACGATGGCCTTGCTACTATAATTTTTAAACATATAAGCAACTAATAGCTAGGTATCTATATATCTTGTTGTTATATTCGTATTAACTATTTACATGGACGCAACTACTACAAGTAAAACCATGTTACAATTATCCCTATTTTATGTCATTACTAAAGTAATTATATTATATGATTATTATCTGCTCATAATTACACATAATAATTGTCACGGCGTCATCTTGCAATTTTCTATAAAGAAACAAACTACAGGTAAAGTAACTACCTATACGCTATCATATCATAGCATTGCCGAAAACTTAAATTAATATAATGCTTTACATAAAATCAAATGTAAGAAGTATACGATCTTTGTATACGTATCGTCTCATATGCACACCACATAATAATGGAGATGATGATGATGATGATAAAAGGGATTCAAAATTGTCTATCATTACATAGTTTGGCGGTCTTTTGTCAGATAAAATTATCTCATAGAAAACGTCACACGCCATGGCAAGACAAAACACTTTCAACATTGAGACTTGTTTAGTGAAGAATCCCAATAGTGTTCAACATTCTACGGCGACAAAAAGGTTTCAACACGAAGTTCAGTTCATTCTCATTATCTTAAAACGTCTTATGACATAAATCCTACTAATAGGTACAAGGTATCTACAATTCATCCCCCCAATGTATTCCGCGGAACGAGCCAAACTTGACGTCCGACAATGGCGAGTGTGCGACACCAAAACGAGCCTGCATAATACATCGCTGTGCGCGTCGCTGTACGTCGGACTTTAATTATATATCTGCTACAATTTCGCCTTTTTTTTTCGAGTATTTTTCACATTTCCTCCCCCCACGTTCACCCCGTCACCCACTGCCGAACGACCACGAAAAAAAACGCTGCCCGCATGTGTGTATCGACCACGTATCGGCATTGTTTGTGTGCGAGACCATCGACTGACCGGTCGACATACTACAGACAACTTCTTCGCGAGTGCTGGACCATTAACGGAACGTAATGAATAGGAAAATTGTCGTAATAAAAATACACTTTTAATGCAATTAAGCTCGTAGAACACGGCCGAGAGGGGCCGATAAGCCGCGCTCAACTTTTCCTGTAACAGGCTGTTATTTCACGATTTAAAATCGGTTCTCAACCCGTTAATGACGCGAGGTACAAGTGCAGATCGGCGGCTCCGTTCGGCCGCGGACCAATCTATTTAATAACCCCCGTCGGTGACACCCCGCCCGGCGGCCATCGCCAATTTCCAACCCCCCTCGGCCCGCGGCCCCCTAGCACCCGCCCTGAAAAAAATCCGGAGCGTTTTAAAATTAATGAGTAAAAATCTACACATACATCGGAACGGACAATGCGCGAGGCGCGTGTGTGCGCGCGGCCGATAATGACCGCGCTTTAAAAACGGCGCCGCGGTCGTCTCCGCGATCTACCAGCCGCGAGCACGGCCGGGAGACATCGCTAGCTCGCGCCCACACCACCGCTGCTATACAGCGAGCGCTCCGGCTCACAGGGAATCCTTGATCGCCTAGCCTTTTCCATTAGCTCCAACTATCCGAGAAAAAAATGGAGTACAAATTGAAATTTCGCTGGTTCGGCGCTAATTCTGAGCGAACGGCGCGGCGCCGCGAACGAACGCAGTTAGATAACATTTGTAGAGGCGAGGGGCCGGGGTGACACCCCTACGCAACGCCGTTTTTATTTTGGCCGGCCCTTACCCCTCTTACCCCCTTCGTCCAACTTCATCTGAATAATTACTGATTTTTTCCGTGTACCGCTGATTATTCCGAATGTTACTTGTTGATGATAAAAAAAAAATAACTTTTTTCATTAGCTGGCAGGTGGATTGTGATTTCGATTCGTTTTTTGCGTTCCCTTTTGTAATGTCAGTCAGGATAACATTCGTACCTAGTGGGAATCCATATAGAAACAGTCATAGAAATGTATCCATAGAAAATAACGGATTATGTGCACAACAAAATTTTCACTTCACAAGCTATCACCATCACCATTGTGAAAGGGACAACTGAATTAATGAACTAAGTGTTTGGTCCTGGCTCCGAGTTGCTTATACGAGTATACCTATTTCGTCAGACGCTGCAATAAATACAAGATAGTAGATATATATTTTGTTTAAGACGGGTTTCCACGCGTAACTGATTGTTGAAGGTCCAACTATAGTTTCGTTCACATTCGGTGACCCACATCAGGGATCGATCACAAATGAATAAAAGGCGCGTTTGTTTTCTAAATAAAGATATATTATAACTAACTATTGTCACTAAGCATAAATTTACTATTTTTTCAAACAGCGTCTCAAGAAGCTAATTAACCAACTTCGGCACTTCTTAAATAGCGTCGCTAAGCAGAAAGCAAACGGAGTCTGGAAAACAAAAACTTTAATTATCATGCTTATTCGACAAGTGACAAGTCGTGCCGTTCGCGATCGCTTTGGCAAGGATTTCGGCGGTGCCACCCACCACCCCTGAAAGGGGCCGCATTTTTTTCCCGCCACCACCAAAGGGGTTGATTTTTTAAACTGATGACGCGCTTTCATTCGCGCTGTGCAACTTGCCGCGGCTGTATGTGTTGCTCGCTCGCTGATAAATAAAAAAAGTAAAAAAAAAACTCGCGCTTTGTCGATAGTGCTCCGCGATTCTTTTTCCCGCGCGATAGCTACGCATCCGTTCTAAATTCAAAACTTTTTTTTTCTCTTTCCCGGCGCAACTTTTCCTCCGTGCTAAACAACCGCGTACCGAGGTGTTACTAAAGAAACGGTGACTTATATCGGAGCAGACATTTTTATTATAGGTCGGCTAACTTGGGAAGTTAGCGAAAGTTTTCACCGAGTTTCCCTGTTCTGAACATTCATCGAATTTTTCAAGTTGCGGCATGATAAAAGTATCGGAACTGGAGTGAAGTGAACTTATTAGGCGTGGAGAGAATGACATTGTCCTTTGTAAGTGTTTATAGGTGTAATATTTTTGATATTTAGGTTATAATAACCTTAATTTCGGTAGGCCTCGTTTTGTGGAATAGAAAGTTTGTGAATCTTAGGATATGCGCTACGAATCGTAGAGCCTCTACGAAAAGTAATATAAATTTTCTGTAAACAAAATTTTCTTTGAATTTGATATTCATTTATGGCTCGTATATTGTAAATTTACATATAACTGACCTGATTTTATTCAATACTGAAATTTATTTAACATAAAATCTTATGTGCAAGACATTTGAAATAAATTTAATAACATTAAAGCTAGTCATTTAAAAATTAAATGCATTTAAAAATCATTATAAATGTAGTTTGCATTAATCGTAGTTGTAAGTATATTGCAAAATTAATTGAATGTCTTAAATGAAATTCGCATGCTTAAATAAGAGTTGATTATTTGATAAAATATTATCTGACCTCTTTATTGATATCTGCTATAACTATTTAACAACTTATTCAGAAAAATATACCTTGTATTAATTATTATAATAGTAATAAGAAATAATTAGATGACTTTTACAATTAACTATTAATCAAATGCTAATACAAATAATTATCATAAGAAACTAGATATTTAATGGCGTTATGCATTAATTTTACCGCTATCTTTATTTCTGTTTAATTAACATTTTTAAGATAAGTGGTTAATTGTAAATCAATTAATTAATTGTTTTATTAGGAGATCTTTAACTCATTATGATATCTGGACAATAAGACATACTTCTTCTAGGAGTATTTTATTTTTGTTTTCTTGCATTTTTTTTTTTGTAAAATAACGTAACTTAAATATTTTTCGCTTTTTCTCAATAAACTTTCAAAATATATTATCCCTTGGTTATATGTCACGCAGAAATTCGGTAAACCTAAATCAAATCTATTCTATCTAGAATCAAAAATAATTTAATCGAATCAAATCTAGATCTATATTTAGAATCTTAAACCATCATCTAAAATTTGTATCGAATATTTATTCATCTTACCTAACCAATATCAGTTCACAACCCTATTTTGGCCACACTTTCCTTTAAGCATATACTTAATTAATTTATTAGAATGACAGCTACAACAACTTATAACTCAACGAGCTATTTTCAATATACTTATAGAATATACATAAGTACATAAAATAGCAATCTTAAGTAAATGACAAATTGCTGTATTAACTTCCAAGCCGGAATAAAAGATAAACTTGATTTGACAAGTTCCTAACGGTGTGTTCTGGCATTTTTCCTCGAGAATCAGTGTACTAGGCATGCATGCATTAGACCACTGTCGCTGCATGCCGTGGTCGTGCGAGGTGGCGATTAAAGGCCTAGCTGTCTTGAATGTAAAAAATTGAGGTAGATCGCCTTTTTCTCCTGCTTTTCTACCGACTTCTAAAATAGAGGAGATATGCTCTATTCGCCTGTTCTTTTAAGTATGTTACTGATTTCTCAGAGACGGCTGAACAATTTTGAAAATATCTTTTTTGTTTGAAAGGACTCGTTGGTTTCCCATTTATTTTTATCAAAATCAGAAGCTTTAAGTTTTAAATCTTAATAACTGAAACAGTATTTTTGGCGCCTTCCATATTGTGAGTGGGTAATCATTTTTTTTACCCGACTGCGAAAGAAAGAGGGTTATGTTTTTCGAGTGTATATATGTATATTATCTGGCATGCCTAGAGCCTAAACAGCTTGTCGTATTTTTATGTGAGTGGTGTCAATAGATTCGTGTTAGTCGTGAGAGTGACATCAAAATGGCAAAAAAAATAATTAATGATGATACAAAGGTTTAACGATTTAGCAGTCGGGTTTTTAGAACTCGCTTCTAACGACTTGTTAAAAGATTTGTTTGAACTTGGTTAGGAATCTATTGTTAGCTAAGTAATCTTGGTGTCAACCATTAAAAGTGTATTATTGTTGTCAGCAGGCGGAGTCCGACCGGTCGGGCGCGAGCTCGCCCGAGGGGGGTGCGGGGGTGGGGGCGGCGCGCGCGCACACTGCTGAGCCACGGTCTCCTTCCCCGCGCGCGCGCACGCCTCACCACCAACCGCACTTGAATGGCTCCAGTGAGTTCGTACTACGTCTTTACTTACAACCCTCTTTATTATAGTTATTGTTTTTACACTGAAATTTAAATAGGTTAAGTGTAAAATAGTGATCTACGAGTATATTCAGTTATTGTTTGTAATCTATCTAGTTATAGCTTTTTTGTATTTTTTTCAAATTTAAATAATATTATTTTTCGGATAATATTTTAAATATATTTAAATATATTTGTTGCTTACGACCTATCCGCTTTATTCTGTTTATTATTTTACCAATGACACCCCTACAGTGTTAGACAGATGACGTTTTAACTTTAAATCTAAAAAAAATGAGCTTATCTAGGTATTCTCGATTTAATAAAACATACTCACTGTGTTTTTAGTCAACTTGAGGCTAAACTGTGACGGCTGGCACACTTTGGTAGGATAAGCTGAAGTCAAAGACTAAGGACTGAAGTCTCTCATCTTCCTGTGCAGAACTTTTACGAAAATCTGAATATTTTTACAGAAGTTTCATTGTTTTTTCCTTGCAATCCAAAGACTTTACTCGCACATTAATTCAGTTGTTATATAAAACCTGTATATATTAATTTAATTTCAGTTCGTATTAGATTTTATTTTCAATATTTTCTATGGTTAAAGTCATAATTATTAGATTTTTCAATCGTTTTAAAAAAATATATTTATATGTATCAAATTTCCAAATAGCTTTAGCTATTAAGTTGTGAAAAAAAATCAAATGGTTTTCAGATCTCATAAGTTGACATAATTTCATAAGTTGACACAAAGCGTTTTGTAGAGTACGTAGAACTTCTACCATCTAGGAAAACGCTTAGCAATATCTCTCCTAGACCGATTATTGAATGGAGATGGCACCTACCAACTGTCTCTAATTTTACAATCATATTTCAAAACATGTAACGCGCGAATCGAAAACTGTGTCAGTAGTTACAACTTACACAATTCATAGAATACTTCTACAAACAGTCAAATGTAACGATATCATTCTATTTAACGATAACTGCAGTTCGTTGTTGAATGAAGCACTCGTTGTCTTTAACTTCAATGAAGATGTTACTAAGAAATCGAATAAACCAAGAACTTAATGACGAATGGTATCGAAAGAATGAGGAATTTGCAACTTTCTGTGTAAATATTTACATAAAAATCAATATAAGAATTGATAGTTTGAAATATTATTAGCGTTTCAAAATGGTACACCTAAGATTTAAAAAGTTGAACTTTAGTGATTAGATTAGTAGATATCTCTTTATACGAGTGTAAAAAAATCCTTTTATACTTGGAAGGAAATTTTATCATTGCTTCTTTCGTGTACAATATCAGCAAGTGTATACGAGTAATTAACTCTTTACTGAGTGTGGAATGAAATGTTATATTTAATATTCCATTTAATTTACTAGCTATTAAATAAACTTAAAATCATTTGAGATTTCCATTTGATGTTGACTTGCTTACTTGAGGATGCCTTGTGCTAAGGCGAAACACGTGTCGAGGAAGTCGGATACTGAGAGAAAGAGAAATAGTAAGGTGAAGTGTGGCGGTGGTCAGGAGGAACCACACCATAAAAACAAAAATATTTTTCGATTTCTCACGCTGAAAAACACTAAATATTTTGTATATACCATCCACCATCACACCAAAATATTTACTGGTCAAGTAAACTGAAAAAATAAATGAAAAAACTGAAGTATGATAAAATGATAAAAGACCTGTAGAATGACTCGAGAATATAAATAAATGACTAAAGGTACAAACGCGTTTTATATAAAACCCGAATAAATCCACGCGGCCTAATTCAGTTATGTAACTATGCATAAAAAAAAGATCATTAAGTTTGAAGTAGGTAATGGTGACTCCCAATATAAGTTTTCTATATGCTTATGAATCAATTGGTACTGATATTGTGGTACAGTTGTCGATGCAAAATAGGAGGAAAATAAATAATGAATGAGAGGAAAATCTTATTACTGTATTGGTTCTTATTATACTCGTATTGTAAAATTATATTCTTTAGTATGAAATACAACACAAAATCTGAATTTTTGCACTCCATCGCTTATATTTCTACATTAAAATACAGTATCTAAAGTTGACTTTCATTATGCGAACAGCCAGGTTGTGGAAGTTCTCTATTTCTCGATAGCTATTATCTCGTTATTTTTAAACCGTGAATGCATCGGTTTCCTCTAGGCAAGCGCGCTACATCCTAGGCCGTATCGTCGTTTTACATCAGGCGATTTGCGGTTAAGCGCAAGTCTCTTATTTATTAAAAAGTCATATTGTTTAAGAAGATGACTGTTAAAGAGAACGGTGCGTGGAAGACGTGTCATCTTTGAAGACACGAACAACTCATTTCATCTCTGATAAATTTCACCAAATGTGAACGAAACTATAGTTGGACCTTTCCTACAATCAGGTACGCGTGAAAACCCGTCTTCTTTAACAATATGAATCAAACACACGTTAGTTTTCTATATATAAAGAAAGTCTCCCGCCAAATACTTGACGCGTCAATCTCTCCCGCAGTGGCGTCGATGTTCCAAAACCTGCAGAACCTGGCGAGCATGCAACAGAACATGCCGATGTCGCAACAGCTGCAACAGCAGATGTCTCAGCAGATGTCACAGCTGGCTGCGAACCTTCAGGGTCTCACCTCCATGCCGTCCAATCCTGTCATCAACTCTCCTCTGAACTTGAGTGTTAGTGCGCCAGGTGAGAAATTGTTTATAACTTTATAAAATATAATATTTTTTAGAGTTTTGTGTACATAATAGGTGGTACATATGAGTATGCCAATCAATCAATCAATCATAAGTATATAATACAGAGAAATTAAGTCACTATACCATATTCAATTTCAAAATAGGTGGATTTTGGGGTTTAGGCCTATTGGCTCATCAAACAAAATATATGGATGGAATGTCAGTCTCAAGGTTTGCTGCTCATCGAAATGGTTGCAATGTACTTTCTTTAGAGAAATAATACTGCTTAATTTATGACCTAATATTACGTATTAATTTAATTAAATAATCAGTTTTATTTATTATGAATTAATTTATTTATTTTATTTTGTTGTCAATTATTAATAACTATTTTTGACAAATAATTTTTCTTATTATTTAATGGTTTATTGGGTAAGGGTGTGATGACCGTAAGGGATGTAGATACTCTTCATTATGAACAACATTCGTTAGGACTTTTAGATAAAACTACAAAGGAAGACATATAAAATCGTTGTCAAAAGACATATAAAATCGTACTTACATGTATAATTTCTCTCGAACTTTCTTAAATAGTGTCTATATTCATCAGCGTGAATTCCGTAGTTCTCCAGATGGTTCTACACTTATTATTGCCACGGTAAAAACTTATTAACTGTCAATACTTGCCAATAATGAAAGTGCATGTTAATATTATGTAAATTATTCCAAAAACTTGCTCGAAATAATACCTACAACCGTAGATATCTAAATGTAACTCAATGCATAAAATAATAAAACATTCAGCACGATAAACCACAGAGACAGGAATAAAAATGCTCTAATGTGCTTTTTATAAAATGCAAAATGTATTTTAAACTAATTATTATGCGAAAGAATGTCATGGCGGCATCGTATCTGAATTAACTTTTTAACTTTTAGTGCATTAGCATTAAGTATTTTTCACGTCTGAATTTTAGGAGGTTTAAGCTAAATTAAGCTTCGTTTACATCTAGCAAGTCCTGCAAGTTTACTGTGATATGTTGCATGGTTATACGATTGCATCTCAATAGCCCTAGTCGGTACCAGTTAATAGTAGGTTCTAGTAAGCTAAGCGTATTTGTGCTAGGGTGTACACAACTCTTGTTGACATATTAAAATAATAATTTTACCAGCAAAGTTTGATCAGTTCTCACCAACAGCAAATAGGTTCGGGAACATGTGAATGATTTGTCTTTACTATGACACTTTTCTTACGAATATATAATATATAAAGAGTTGGGTATTCGCTAGGGTGTATTATATATATATATATATATATATATGAAGGATAAGCTTATGGTAAGTAACGTAGAGTCTAAACTGCTGAACCTAGAAACTGGAAAGTGTAAGCTGTAAATATGTTAGAAAGGATTTTTGGAAATTCAACCCAAAAAGGGTCAAATTGGCTCTACTTCATTTTATATCGTGGGCTAAGCAGGTACTTAAGGAATAAACAACCAACGCGTCACTTCTTTAGACGCATTATTGAATCAACTCGTCGTATTTTTCTATGACTTCTACTTCGTATCTCATCCCAAGCACTTGTCCAGGTGTAAACCAGACGTAGCCTAGCCGCCGGCTCGCTAATTACCTCGTATTAGACAGATTGGGCTAATCAGATGTACACGGTTCGCGCATTAAAACTCTTAACTCTAGATTCACGTGGTACGTAATTAGGTGATTACCGAAACCAATCGATTTAATGAATTCGAGATAGCGGCCGCTCGCCCGCCCATTAAACCTATGCCGTAATGGACGAAAAAACCTATATAAATAATGAGTATAATTACATATTTTTTTTCACCACGGATATTACGACTGTTGCGGTATCATTAAGAGTTTTATTGTCTTAATAGAGCTAATTATACATTTTTTTCGGCTCTTAATTGATGCGCCGTAGGAAAAAGCATTTATTATAAAATGTGAAATGTCATGGTTAAAATGAATACGTTATGTTAATGCTGAGTTTAACGGGCTTGTACGATGTTTTTCGGATATCTCGGGCGTTTTGTTCGCGGTGAATTAGTCTTGCTCGGTTTCCGATGGGGTTTCTAGAGAAATTCTATCGTTAGCATTAATTGCTGGCGAAGTTTTTGTAATTTTATTGTTTAATTTCATGTGTAAAATAAACTTAGATCGATGAAAATACTTATAACATATTTAAGAGAACGAATTTCAATTTTAGAATTGAAACAGAGATATACAGCCTTATTAATAAACGCGTCTTAACTTTAATCATCCTTTGTCTTGTTTTAGCGCGTGGCGTTCGCCATTTGATAGAACAAGACAAAAGATACTCTAAGTAAAGACGCGTTGATTGATAAGGCAGATAGAATATATTAAGACTAGTAAGCTGTTGCCCGCTACATAAAATTGAACACAAAAAAGATTCAATCTTTGAACCATTATTTAACCTCTTTAGGGGTCATTTTTCCGACATTCTTGTCTTATTACACCTCTATACTGTATAATTAATACACCTTCCAAATTTCACGGCTCTAGGTTCAGCGGTTTGGGCTCTGCGTTCACTGTCCTGTCAATGAGTCAAGTTATTCACAACTTACTGATTTATATACTATATTTATATATTTTTTTACAACATCCAGACAAAATCTTCAGGTCTCAAACTAGGTAAAGACTGTGCCTGATGTGAATGGTAACCTGATGACTGATATATATGTAGATACTGAAATGTAAAGTGTTTATGTTATTTCACGTAGCCAGTAACTGACTGAATGATTACGTCAACTGAAATTCAACTAACATAAGATAATAATCCACTAAATAACAATCACAGAAAGAAAAATACAAACAAAACACCCATTTAATTCACTATCGCTTAACGTTACATTTAGTCACACACTTGCATAAAGATATAAAATGTGCGCTTGAAAGTTAAATAAAATTGCTTTTTATTATTTATATAAAGGAAGTAGTATTTGACATTATGCCACTTGTAATTATAATTTATGTGTTACGTTAAGGTTAAAAACAATCGGTTATATTTCGCTTTAGCAACTTAGAACTTTGTCACAGAAATGTTTGAGTCAAAGTTTATAGGATTCACGTGAAGTGTCACTGTTGATTTATTTAGACAAAGTTGTATAGCTCAAAAATTAATAGTTTTGTTATACCATGTCTAATGAATTATCGTAATCGAACTTTAGTCACTGGTAATCACAACATGTTTTATTTGCCAAAGCTAATTTTTATATCATGAGATTAGGTAATGACGTGTTTTATGGTTTTCCATGTTTATCGACATGCTTATTGAAGAGGAACGTATGTTTTTATGTCACAATTGATATTTATATGTTAAGATTCGAAAGTAATTAGTCATGCGAAAATACGTAAGATAAATAACGGCCATGGAAGTCCTATTTCGTACATATGAATTAAATCTCTCAAGTGACGAAAGAAATGCACAAATTTTCACACATTAGTTTACGTTTTTTTTCTTACGGTTACTGCACTGAGTAACGTGTTGCAGATTAAGTCTCTTTAAGTATATTTAACCCTAGACGATACACGCTTGCTATATTTAAATATTATCTCGACAGAAGTCTTCTTACAATGAGACAAGATCTTATTTTTAATTTCTTGGTATGTTTAAAAACAATATTATGTTACTTATATGCATTGAAAACATTTTTTGAGAATAATGTCACTTTATCTTATTAATCAATCTACTTGACGATACTCACTCCTCAGGGAAGGTATAAACTTTATGTTCTGTGAAACTTTTTACAGCGTTTTAGCTACTAATAGTTAGGAGTGTAAGTGCGTGTTATTTTATATAGGTAACAAGGCGTAACGTACGTATACATAGCTATACTATAAAGGGTTATTGACTACGGGTGTACTAACCCTGAAGGAGGTCACTGAACAAAAAAATCATGAAGAAATTTGGTTGTATATACCAAGTTTCTATAATTTTAAGAGATTTTTAATCATCAGAGTTTTTTTGGACAATTTTTGTCCTTCAGTGCCATTTCACGATCGATATCAATTATATTTGACAGAACATGCAGAACAAACTTTTAATATAAGTTCTGAATATTAAAAAATAGTCATTACGTCATATTTTTTTAAGTCGCAAACTTATTGGATCTTTTTCACTTGTCCCATTGATATTTTGTCCCTGGGGACAACTAAGACTTGATCGATTTTATGCCACTTGTGTGATTGTAAGGTTATCAGAGAACTACCAGTATCTAGTATCGCCAGTCCCGGGTTCGATTCCTGGACGGGTAAAGTATTTATGTGCAGGAACATGTCTGTTTGACCTGTGTCTGGGTGTTAATAAATATAAGTATGTGTAAATGTATTTCTAAGTATGTATATCAGTCATCAGGTTACCATAGCACAGGCTTTGCCCAGTTTGGGACTTGAAGACCTTTGTGTGGATGTGGTTTCATATTATTACATATTATTATTATCTTCAAATATTTTATTTTGTGTATACTGATAAATGTAATCTCTTTCTAAGGTATGGGCTCACCGAATCCCGTGGCTAACAACAACATGTTGCCTCCAGCTATGCCGTCTCCGATGCCGCAGCTCATCCTGGCATCAGGTCAGCTGGTACAGGGCATACAAGGAGCACAGCTGCTTATACCTACATCTCAAGGTAAAGTATAGTACAAATACTAAATCTTATTACGAACTTAACAAACGAGATTCTAAATTTGACTGGTTTTTTTTTTTGGTACAATAGTGACAAAACAGTCTATACACCTAAATAATTTTAATTTTTCAAGGTTTTTACATTGAAAAATCAAAAATCAATGAAAATGATTTTGGTAAAAAAGACTGTTTTATCACTACAATACCAAAAAAAACAGTCACATCTAGGTAACATTTATAGGTGTTCTTACAGTAATAAAATTACAGATACAAGGATAGTGTACATATTAATTCTTACTAATGAAATATATAAATATATATATGATCGTAACAACAATTTAAAAAAATCGGTGTTAATGATGAAATTTTTGTAAAATGTATTTATTGGTGAATTAATGCTCGTCATCCAGTGTCAGCAGATATGTATGTACGCTTTAGGGACAGCTTTACATTTTCTAGATATCATGACGATATTTTTAAACAGACGTAAACGTATTTGAAGCCTAGTCTGTAGGCATCTAACGCGGTTCTTAACTTAATTGATGAATTTGGAGGTTATTAATTCCACTGTATTCCCGATTTCTCACACATGCGTGCATAGATTTGTTTTTTTTTTGTCGTTGTTTAAAAATGACTCTAATGAGTGACAAGGCTTGTCTTTGTGACCAACACTAGGTCTATTGCGAGCCTGTAATGTTATCCCTATTATGGTATTGTTAAAAGATATTCGAAACATAATTCCTAAAATTTAATTTTAATAAAAAAAAAGAATGCGAACTCGTTGAAGTCTTTTGTATGAGAACTTTTATAATTTCAGAACAAAACTTTAAACTGGTCGAATATCTTTTGCCTCATATTTCTTCGTAATTGATGCATAATTATGATGCATAGATGTTCATGCATTTCTAACTTAATTTACGTATTCATCGGAATTTTTATTTAACGTTTTCTAGTAAAGATAGTTAAATAAAGTTTTATCAATGACAAAAAATAATTAGGAAAAATAAACTAAACATCAAATAAAAAACATAATATACTGATCCAATTCGCTTCATTTTTAAGTGTTTTTTTTTTTTGGATAATTTTGGGGTTTATATATCACTTTAATGACCTACCCTATACAAACCTAATTAATAAATATTAACTAAAGCCATGAAACAAATTTAAAAAAAATATGTTTCTCCACAGGCATCGCAACCCAAACCATCCTCACCATTCCAGTCAACCACGTCAACTCCAACGATCAGATGGTTAACCTCGCACTCAACAACGGTCAAGTCGTCTCCACATCCTTGGCCAACCTCCAAGCGATGGCCCAACCGCACCAACTTCTCAACTCCAACCAACAACAGCAAAACATTCGACCCAACATGCTGAATCCGAACTTAACAAACGCGCTTCTCAACCCTGGCTTGCCAAACTTCTTGTCCAATGGAGGGGCTAATGCCCAAGAGTTGCTACAAGCTTTGCAACAACAGCCGCAATCGAATCACAACTTGCTACAAACGGTTCAGCAAAACAACATGAACGTGCAGCAGCAGATGCCGGGAAGACGGTCGTCTTCTCCAAGGCCCGATCGGCATTATAAAGAACGAGAGAATTTTGAGAGATTTGCAGGAGTATCACGGGAGAGAAGCGAACGGGAAAACCTTGGAAATGCAGCTATGAACAGTATTAACAGGTGAGTTTAGTTATTACGGTATACTCAGCATGTTATACTCGTATATAATAGCCAGTTAGGTTTCGAAGTTGTAAACTTTCAACGCGATATCAACATCATTTGAAGCTCAAAGGCGCACCTTGGGAATAAGTATGACAGTGGGGTTAGATTTGGTTAGGGCAGATTGAATTTAGTATTATATCTAAGTCCTTATATTTATTAGTCCAATGTAGAACAATCAACAATACATCAGTAATAGATACAAGTTTTGTGTTCAAAGACGTCAACATTTTGAGAACACGTATGAGACATCTAGATGTCTTGATGATTATCTTTGGTGAAATGCTATTTACTTTTAATCAAAGAAAATAGACCTTACTCAATAGTTTATCAATAAGATGTAGAATGGCTGCATTTCTGAAATCTATAACAACTTCGTATCGGTTTCTTGATAACAAACGAAAGCGACAGACTATATCCGCTAACCTCTACACTTTTCCAATTTGTCTCGCAATTACTAAAAGGTCAATACCTCTGACCTTTGACTCAACCTTACGCAATTCGTTTTTAAAGACGAGAAGTTTATACATTTATTACCCCCTTCTGTTTAATGTCAATAATCATCACCTTTCCTTTAAAAAAGCCTTGCCTACTGTCTCTAACGATATCAGAATCCATGATGACCTATCATTTAGACTGTTAATTGAATGCATTCTCTATGACGTTGGTAATAAAGTCTTCATTAGCTGATAGGGGTACATCGCGTGGGTGCATTGACAAGTGTTGTATGTAATTATGTGACAATGAGAGTAATTATTACACACCGAAGCACGTGTGTTTGTGTGAGTTCATTAGTAATCAACCTTTATTATGACTGGCCTGTAATAAGCGCCCTTTATTGGGTTTTTGTTTTTTACGAGTCGACGGACGTGTAGGTTTATAATTTATTGTATGTTTGATGTTTATTCTGGCTACTTGACACGCAATATTTGGCGCTCTATATATATACATTTTTGAGTGTGAGTGTATTTTATATTTTTTTTATATGTTACCTTTGCGTAGTAGGTATGTTATACTACCTACGAGTATGCTAGATTTTTGTAGTATTTTTGTTACAAACGTTTTGTAAAGGTTGTAATTCAATATTCAAAGATATTATTATTTATCCATTTTATAAATTGGATTGCTGGTGGTAGGGCATTTCTAACTCTCGCTTGGCTAACTACCACCCTCAAGTTGATTAATCTGTCGCCAAGCATCTAAGAGTGTGTTCCGCTGCCTTCCATGTGAGCCAGTGTATTACAGACTAGGCATGCTCCATCTATGGCTTCAGTGTCGCTGACATCCGTGGTCGAGCGAGCTAATGGTCAAATGCCTAGATAACAGAGTTTAAAAAAAGTCCCAAATAAGAGAATACAGAGTGGAGAGACATCGCGGTCAAGGAATCAATAATGTTCCCATATTATGGTATGGAATAATGACCGCAATAATTATCTTCTACTTTATTAACACAAAATAAAACAAATTAGAAATATTTTTAACATAATCATGCTTAAGCCGCAGCCATATTGTTTCCTCGTGGTTTTTCCCAGAAGCGGTATTTAGAGTTTCCTTAAGTGTCGAAACGTAATTATCTATTTTATAATAAGTAGGTAATTAATTGAATGGGAAACGTAAACTCTTGTGTGAAACTTGAACATAAGGCTGCGTTCACAAGAGGTGTATCTCTCGCTGTTAGATCAGTAACATTAATGTGCGTTAATGTTACTGATTAATTATTTTACTAATGTATTTGTATCTAGTCTGGAATTCTAATCTTTTATTGGTCAGTTTGCATGTATGGATGTGGGATTGGACAAAACTTAGTACAATATGTCAAAAATTATTAGCACACTTTTATACTATAAAAATTATATATTATCTGAAGGTCAAGTCTCTAGGTTCATTCTCTGCATTCTGTATTGATTGTCTCAACCTGTCAGGACCTAATTCTTATATACATATTTAAAGACGATAAACATATTCAGTCTTGTCAAAATATATTTTTAAACCTAGTTTAAACTATTGATAAACCATTATCAAAAGTTTGAACACCCTTCAAGAATATACTTGAACGAATACGCTTGTTTAATATGATTACGTAGTTTTAGTGTAGTAAGAAATGAACCGCTACATCTGCTCAATACTTATCAAAAGGATGTCAAAATCCCTATCTCGGAAAGAGTATTTTTGCTCTAAGATATTTTTGTGCAAAAGCCGTTTTTATCCGCTAGAGGATAAAGTAAATTCAATCTAGAACATCATGTGCACTATTTTTGTGAATTCAAAAGATTATTTAATATATTTATTTCTACCTCTATGGTGCTGAATTTAACATATAACCTTTTTTAATTTGTTAAACTTAGACACGGAATTTTCTTGGTGTACATTTGCTTTGCGTTGCGTGCGCGTGCCATTTTCTTTTTTGCATTTAGTCATTTCCTCGCTGAAGTGAGATGAAAAGTTACGTGTTACACTTGAGTGCAAAGATTTATCACCTCGTGTTCTTTTTATTTCCTCGATAACGCTCAGAATTCTATTTTTTTTCAATTGAATCATTCAATTCGCTTACTTGGTCACCAAAATTGAGCACGCGGTTAAAAAACAAGTTTACACTCTACTACTGTGCTAAAACGGAAAATGTATTGAACAATTAAGTTTTAAGATTATTGCAGTCATTACTATAAAATCTATTGTTCATTGCTATAATTTCTATAATTCGAATGAGAGTATTCGGTGATACAAACCAACTAACATTAGGGTAACCCCAAAGTTTTTAATACGATTGCTTTCAACAAATCCGATTCTTATCGTCCGTGGCCATTATTTGTGATTATTAACAGAATTGTAGGCGCGATGACGTGCCAGGGGGAAAACTGTCCATAAAACAATGGTTTATAGAAATTAAAACTTTTTATGATATGAAATGACAAGTTTTTACTACCACGTTGCGTCTCAATTATCTCAATAATGATAATTGGTAATGCGTAGATTAAAAATGATTGCTAATGATAATGATAGTATAAAATAATAGTTTTGTTTGTTATGATGTAATGATGCTATGGTATAGCTGCTTACCGCATTAAAATTAAATCACGTATGGGATTATGTAATAAAAATCTAGGTTTTAAACCAGTAGTAGAGTACTTACCACGGACAGCGATATAAACTATGCACTGTTGAAACTATCGCATAGCTTTAATATCTACTGCGCTGTTAAACCAATTAACTCATTGATCAAATAGTACTAAACAAGAAATCTACATTGCTTTTATCGGTCATGTCAAGTCACCACGGACGTTGTAGGAGTTGTATGTACTATTATATGATTTACCACCATATTATCTCCGCGTAAGATTTATAACATAAGACGTAATATTGTTTAGATTTTTTTAGTCACGTATTTTAAAAGCTGATTTTTGGTACACATTCATTCTATTAGCATATTATATCGTTTAAAATTAAAACATTAAATAGTGGTAACTAACTTTCGTACTATTGTAAGAGTACTCATGGTACATAATTAAGGAAGGGAGAAAATAAAAACTTTAATGGCAACTCCGTTTAATTTTGTCACATTATCATAATTACTAATTATCCAGATGTCTTGGATTAGCGAATATAATATTATACTAATAATGATGATAAAAATATCATAGAATTAAAAAAAAATATTTAGGTTTGCTTGGTTGGTATAAGAGATAGTAAGGCCGCTATCCCACTGGCGTTTTACGAGCGTTGGCGGCTCTCCAACGTCTAAACGAAAGCAACGTTAACATCGCGCTCATGATACGGTATGAGGCGAGAACGCGACGTCAACGTTGCGTTGGTACGGCGGTCTTGCCGCTAGAGACTCGCGACGTTGACGTCGCGTCTGCGTAGCGTTGACGCTAGCCAACGCTTACGCCTGTAAAACGCCAATGGTATAACGACCTAAATAAGCATAAAAAAATGCAAGTAATCGATATTTCAATCGCATTCTTACAAGAGTTCCCAGTACAGACAACATTCTATTATCTCTACAACATGCCGCTTTCTTTCCACGCAAAAGTAACAAAAACTAACAATAAAACATTTATAATCATTATAAATTAATGGCGCAACGAGGAAAATACACCTATCGGACTATTATCTACTTTAATTAGGTATTTAATGTTAATTATGTACAGGATGCAATGTAACACGATGCTGATAATAACTGCGTAAATAATGCTTAGGAACTGTTGACGGCGTACAAAAACAAGTTATTTTTACAAGGTTTTTTATTTAAATTCTGAATGGTTTTTTATTTAGATGCTGAAGAAATTTTTTTTGTAGTTTCTGTTATTACCTTACCTAATAAATGTGGATTGTCAAATTACTCACATACTCTAGATTTTGTTTTTTTTTTCTAGAGAAATGGCGTCTTCATTTTGATTTTGATGGGAAATCTGCGTAGAATCTAGTATAGTAGCCAAACTTAACTGGGCTATCCATATAGTTTTGACCACAACTTAGGAACAACGACACACATTTGCTGTTTAAGTCTGACTTTAAAAATTAAAACAGAGGGTACACGTATGACCGCATGTCATCTGATGTAAAGCGACAATGTGGCCCACTTTTAATGGCCCACTAAATTTACTAAGAAAATTGGTACCATTTTAACTCGACTGCGAAAGATGGAGGGTTATGTTTTGCGAGTGTATGTATGTATGTATATTTTTTGGCACGCCCTAGAGTCTAATCGGCATGTCGTATTTTTATGTAAGTAGTGTCAATAGATTTGACTTCACCTGGAGATGGTCGTAATCTATACTGGCTGCATGCCGCGATTTCACTTGTTATAATACGTGGGTCTAAAGTTCTTGCTGTCGGTTTTTTTGAAGTCACTTATGAAAAGTCAATAATTATGAAGAAATAGGTGCATGTTAATAAATCTGCCAAATCATATATCGCAGATGTAAAATTAAAAAAAAAAGGATGAAATTTGTACAATTCGCATTCATAGCTTAACAAGATATCACAATGTTCTATCAGGGCTAATCTAATATTTATCTGATAGATACTAAGTATGGATGCCTACCATAAAATGGTAACTGTAATCTGTGTACTCGTAGTCTATTTGAATGTAGCTAAGTCTATAATTCACTTTCGTAGCATATAACGTATAAGTATATTATAGAACAGGAAAACTCAATTATAATGTGTTGATTAAAACAAGTCTGGCATTCTGTTCTAGCTATCCTTAGGGTCGACACGTGAAACTTAGAGATAAATTAACAAATACTTGTAGTGAAAGAATTAGTAAAATTTATAACATAATATTCCTCTAAGGGTATATAGTAGTCCCTACTACTGGTCTGCTTAACCAGTTCAGCTCAACTATTTTTGCAGTAAGTTTTTATTAGTGCAATTGGCGAGTAAAATCGCGAGGCAACCACTTGTTAACTTATAAAATAGCTGTAATTTTTTTGTAAAAAAACTGTTGCAAATAGTTTTTCTACTTTCTTCCAAATTTAGAGTGATACGTAAATCGATTGCAATTTTTAAATATTTCTTATTTGACATTTCGGAGACAGCTGAATAGAAAAAGTCATCTTTTAAATGTGTCGTCGATCAGCACTTTTTTTTTAAGAATAGTCTATAATTATCTGAGTGAGTCTTGAAATATTAATAATAGAGTAAAGTTATGCCAACCCTATTTCTCACACACGCGCACTAGTGTAGTATTTAAGCAGTTAATGTGTAATTGGTTTGCATTGCTGTGGCAGTGTGGAACTAGGGCGATGTTATTGTACCACTGCGTTTGCTTTCTTGACTTTAACACTTCAGTAATATAGGGTTAATAGAATTATTGCTAACGTTTTGATAAATGTTATAGATATACGATGTTACAACGAAGCTATCGAAGTTGAGTGTTCGGCACGGTCAATATTTGTATGGGTGTCATTAATGGGGTAGAATAATTCGTTTAATCATATTTTTTAATGTTATATTGGCGTCACGCTTGCAGTACAATTCCTGATTAATCCAATGATCATTACTAAAATAAATTATAAAACAGTTTTCTTTTTTATTTATTTCTATTTGGAATTATTTTGGATTTGCTATAATACTTCAACTTTTCAGAAACTGTCGTGTCTAAAGATCAATTTTATGCATGATACAAATTAACATATTAACTTAACATATTTATCTAAAAATGGTTCGAAGCTTTCACCTGCAACTTATTTAATATCCAGCACATTTCGTCATTTATATCAACTAAGTTGCTGTAGGCCCATGGCTCCGGCATTTATTTAATGCGTCGTAATTAGGTATACCTCGGGGCATTTAAATTATCTTCTCTGTCTATTTTGCAACGAATAGCGAATAGGTTAATTTTCGCACCAAAGATATTTAAATTAAGTATTCAATGCTATACTGTAAAACGTACGTATTTTCATTTTGCACTTAGGCAGTAAAATAAATAATTGTATTGCTAATAACTTTTTACATAAAATGATACATTATTTTCTCCAAAAGCTACCAACAAATTTAATCCACGTGGGGAACTCTTATTTACAACTGAGTTCTTGAAGGTTGAAGGATTCTTACAAATATGTATTACCAAAATTGTTTGCCAATGTTGCCATAGGTGAATTGCCTACATTTTGGGTACAAAAGTGTCTGTGTGTACAAGTGTGTCAAGATTCAGTGAAAACTACCTACTACCAGTAATTGTAGCTATAATCTCAATCTCTTGAATGCACGAGTGAATCGGTTTCCTCTAGGCAAGCGTGCTACATCCTAGGCCGCATCGTCGCTTTACATTTAGAGTTGCGGTCACACGCTAGCTTATTGTCTATAAAAAAGCGAGTATTACATTCAATAATATAATAAACAATCTAACTGATAAAAACAAATTTCGACTTACTCGGAGCGGCTATCACTTCAATAAAAACTTTCAATCTCTTTCTACTCGTATTTCATTAACATCGCTTTTCGCCGCTCCACGAAATCAACCATCAAAAATCTAACCATAAAGCACCTCTACCTTCCATAGAATTATAATTACCACACCCAAAGCATTAAGTATTCGCCGTCTATAATTACCTTCGCCCGTGACGCGTCTAATCCGGCAAGTAATGGTGATAAATAGATCCAATGTGGATATAGCCTTGGAATATATTAACGTTTAGTGCTTAGATTAGGGGAGAACGGGGCGCTACTGGGGCTAGGGTGTGGGGGAAGAGGAAGCTTGTCGGATCTTTGCCGCTTTTATTAAATTATGTTTAAAAAAACACAAAGTTTCTGACTGATTTAAGCTTGGGATCTCGACTTAAGAACAGATAAAAAAGTTATCCTTCTCATGTCAAGTAAGCTTTATTGCCCGGTTATAGAGAACACACACTTAAAAAATAACTACTAGATTCTTATATAGGTACGTAAGTTGCTGGAATCTCCTTGTTTTATTTATTTATTAACAACAAATTAAACTTTTGTATGACCCCCAGAATCATAACTCATCATAATTTACTCTTATTTGGTTTTTCAGCGAATCTAGGTATAAAGACGAGTTTATGGATCTTTATCGTGTAGATAGACATTTCTAATATTAGATTATGCTGAAGTAAAAAACCTTGCATGAGATATTTGCACAATGTATTCGTATAACAACTTTATGCCTGAAGTATAAAAATGCACTCCTCGCTTAAGACAGTTAATTGCTAGGTGTAACTTGCAGACGAAAAACCATAAACAATTAGAGAGAACTATACATTGTTAGCTTTACACCAAAATGCCTAAAGCTTTACCGCGTATTTTAATATCACCATTAATACTTTATCCCATGTCCTTGGACAACTACATCAGTAGGTAATAGTATGTACGCGTACATTATACTTGTAATAAGCACTCGTTCCATTATACTACAATCTTGGTAGATGGAAAACAGTGATATGTCTTACTGTAGGGAACTCTCCTACGTATACTGTCACTTCTGCCCTCTTTGTCTGTGTATTTGTTTTTTTGTGGTCATGTCTATTTCATTTATAGTCAATGGGAATTTCAGTTTCATTTTATTTAATTATTTGATAACTGGAAAAGGGCAGGTGCCTTTATTAACATAAACAAAATGACTAACAAAAAAACTATAGCAGAATGATTACCATTTAAGATCTACAGATAATACAATACAATACAATACAAGAATCCTTTATTGTCACCACAAAAATGCATCACAAAAAGAATACCACAAACAAATAACATGACACAAAAGGCGGTCTTATCGCTAAAAAGCGATTTCTTTCAGACAACCTTTATAGGAATGGAATATAATGATAAAATTTACCGTTGACGGACAAATGCTTCAACCAACCACCAGAAAGTAGCGTGCCCAATTGCTAGCCTTATTAACACGCTGAATGGCAATGCTCAGACATTAGGCCAGGTAAAAACCGGCATTCTGGTCAGTTTCATTTTTTCCTGAATTGAAGACTGGAGACAGATGAGTTTTTGTTATAAAATTTGCATACATTTAAGTTGTTATCATAGAACTTCAATAGTTAATTGTTACTAGGCATATTGTCATCGATTTTTTTGTTTAAGTAACTCTTTCTCTTCCCACAATACCATCCTATGATCAAAATCTATAACATTAACTTACGTGCCCATAACCTTGCGACCTAAAAAAAACGTCAATCTCATCTAAAACAAGTGAAGGTACAAAAATTCTATCACAATAGCGCATTGTCCCAATGCGAGTCATTTCTAAGAACTTGGAGCGAGCTTAGACTCTGCCTTCCCTTACACAAGGTGATTATACAGCATTTGTATGTGTGCGTAATTCAAAGACATTAAGTTAATGCGACCTCATAATTACAAGTTAGAAGCATTAATTCTAGCATCCATAATTAAGTTTAATACCTCATTTCTGTTGGCCTACAATCTAGATAAATATTGTATGTCGCTCGGTGACTATTAAAGTTACATTAAAATTGTAAATCATTGGTGTAACCGCTTAGTTTTCAAGGTTTCTTTGAGCTCTTTGCATGTGGAATTTCTAGATCACTTATGTTCATTGTAAAGTCAAATTCTAAGCGGATGAGGTTCGATTGAATATAATAGAATATTAGCTCAAGGGTAACCTCTATCAAGAGCATTCGTTATGTGTGAGAATATAATAATGCCATGGTTTTCCAAGCTTTTCCAGCCTAATTCCAGCGTAAAAGGTGGTATCTACGGTATGTAAATTATAGGTATCAGATGTTTGTTCCTTAAAACAATGGCAGATATAGTGGAATTTCTCTAAATTGAATAAACAGACACCAGGGTTTCTTAACTAGTCTAAACGAAAATAAATAAAAAGACACCGCTACTAATACATTTACACTCGTATAATATAAAGAGGCTTTTATACGCATGTAGAGGCCTTTATTAGAAAACTCTTCGCGTTTTTTATCGTAAAAACCGAACAATACTTAATAATATGACACTTTTTTTATATATATGGCACCATACGATTTATTTATTTGCCAGCGTCAAGTTTATAAATTTTTATGTTATTAATCAATCAAGTTAAGTCAAATATCAAGTAATAAGTCATTGTGGTCAAGTTAAAGTCACATCATCGTTATACGAGTACATATTACATATATGTATTTACTATTTTTGATTGTTTCTATAAGAACATTGTTATCAATGTTAAAACTAAACGCTAAATTCCAAAGCGTATCTTATTTTGCTCTTCGAAAAATCTACGGTTAAAAGGTATAATTTTCTTACATGAAATGGCAGCCCTAATTCCTTTTCGCAACACGGCTGAGAACATTTAATACCACATTTTTCCTTTTCGAAAACACTTCCAGCCGAGAGCAAGCATTTTATTGAATGAGATTAAGTTAACTTCAGTGGAACCTTTTTATTGAACACTCTTATTTATGCCACTAATAAAGGTGTGAAGGCTCCTTCTTTTAGCATTTATTGGCTTCGCACCGCTTGTGCATTCAGCTTAGGAATTAGTGGAAGTGATCACTTATAACCACTCTTTCATATATCTCCTTGCATTCTTAAATGTCGAATATGTAAGAATAATTACTTTAACTATTAGATTAATTTTTAAAGGTAAAAGTTTTGCTTTTGAGTGGAAACCCCCAAACCATAATTTGAACCACTAGCGTGGTCAATTACTACATCCTTATTAGTGTAAATCCTTATATTTTACGTAGGTATCAACCCATAGTGGGTTGAATTTATTTGACCTAAAATAAATTCAGCCTGAGATTTTTGTAATCGTATATAAGTAATGCAAAACTGGGTATCATAATGAAACTCCTTATGTTTTACAAAAACAAAAGACAACAGTAAAAATAACTACGTCCTGTCATAAGATTTCGAAATAATTTAACACGAAGCTCATTATGGTGCATTAAAATGCAATTATTGGCTTTAATAAAACGGATTTCAAGTTAATAATCTTACCTTAAGGCTACAAGGAAGAAAGCAAGCTGCCTGGGAAGTTATAAAATAAATCATACAGAGGCAATAGTCTATATACATTATGTGCTCGACTTTAGATTTTGTTTTTTTAGCACTTTTGCGATATAATCTCGATATTTTTTTCCACTGCCTTTAACATAACGTTTGAGCCTTTATGGACAGTGTATATTCAATATCTGGAGATATTTTTCTCGAAAAGTGGTTGAAAGAGACTTCAGAAAACTAGACTGCAAGATTTTTAGTCCCGTATCTTAACAAATGAAATCGCGGGATGCAGCTAGTATACTCTATGTATTTGTTTGGAAATGTGCTCGTAAAGTTTACTGTTCACATAACTACTACTTTAGTTTATCCATTGTATTTTTATGACTACTTTAATCCTTGATTAATGATTACAAAATGATTTTTTAAGACTATCGCGGACCACTAAAATCCATTGATAGATCAAGACCAGCACCAAGAACTTTCAGTAACTTCAAAATGTATAAGGTGTGTAAAATATGCAAGTGATAATATCATTTCGCAAAATAAGCGTGCGAATGTTATAAGGGTTGCCAGTAATTTACATTTAAATTGATTATTATACCGAGATAGAAATAAACTATTACATGACTGGAAGACTAATTAGAATTATTTATAGTTGCCAACTTTTTGAAATATAGGTCGGTCTACTTTGTTGCTGTATCATGAATATAAAGTGGGAAAATATATTTAAAGGTGTTAAAAGTTAACTTGAGTAAAATGAGTTAGCTTTAAGTATTGCATTTGGTTTCCTTTTTGATAACTCATTGTGTTTTGTAAAATCTGTCTGGCAAAATGGAGACATTATTATCTATTAAATAACCAAATCACACATGTAACGATTTATTCGTAAACATAATATAAATAAATTAAATCTTATTACCTATATATCTAGTCAGGGCTTTACAAAATCGCGTAAAAAATAGAATTGTAAAACTAGTGTTTTACAATTCTACACTTCGCACCCCGCGTAAGTTCTTGAAAACTTAACAATAGTGACATAAAGTCACCCATGAATTACAACAAATAATTTGTAAACGTATACCTACTTAGTTAAAAAAACTATTAAAATTAGGTAGTCAATTCATCTTGATTGCTGATAATCTGTCAAAGAAGAGAATGTGCATAACCTTCTGTTATATATTTTATTCTGTAATTTTATCTCGAACTAATAAAAATACATTCTATAAGCTTCATCATATTATATTTAAAATAAAACGCTGAAACATTGTATAACTAATTAACAAATAAACACTAATATAACACATACAAATTTTAAAACTCTCGTGTATTACGTCACACTCCGCCACCCGCGTAAGTCCTTGCCACCTTACCAATACCCCTGATTTTTTATATGCTAATATAAATAATCAAGACCAATACTGACGTGATTTCACCCACAAGTGGCTCTCACAAATGAGATGTAGGCTTACAACTTACAAAGGAATACGTGCGTAAGTTTATGATATTTCGTTGAACGCCTAATCTACGGTTTTCAAATCGCGAGAAGATCGGTTTCTTCTAGGCAAGCGAGCTACATTCTAGGCCATATCGTCGCAATTGCAAGTGAGTTGCAATTAAGGCAAGCCAAACGCTTTTTAAAACAAAACGGAATACCCAAGTAACTCACAAAATCACAAAGTGTAAAACTGTATTGTATTTACGTCACACTCCGCGCCCCGCATAAGTCCTTGTGCCTCAACATTAGTAACGCGATGTCACCCACAATTGGCACTCACAAATAAGATGCAGACTCAAAACTAACAAAAAAAATACGTGCGTAAGTTTATGACATTTGGTTCTAAACGCTTAAACGATGGTCTTTTCAAATCTCGAGTGTATTAGTTTCTTCTAGGCAAGCCCGCTACATATTAGGTTGCGACGTCGCTTTACATCAAGTGAGTTGCAATCAAACGCAAACCAAATGCTTATTAAAAAAAATACGGAATACCCAAGTAACTCACAAAGTGTAAAACTGTAGTGTGTTTACGTCACACTCCGCGCCCCGCGTAAGTCCTTGTGCCTTAACAATAGTGACGCGATGTCACCCACAAGTGGCTCTCACAAATGAGGTGCGCGCTTCATTAAATGCGGTGCTGCATTAGCAGTAATTGCAGCTAATTAGGCCCCATCCGTTGCAACAAGCGTGCAACGTGTTTTTGTTGCGACGAGTGACGTGAAATTATGCCAGCTCTCGTATTATTGAAGTTCTGCGGTTTGTAATGTAAAGTTTGTATTTAATACTAGCTATGATTGTTTCATGCGCGAGCGTATAACATGTTTAATGTTTTGCTTCTTTCTTTTTAATAAAACCAGCAAAACAGTGGAATAACCTGCCATTGTCTGTGTTTCCGGATAAATACAAGCCGGGTATTTTCAAGCGCAAGGTTATAAGATTCTTACTAGGTAAACGTGCTACATCTTCGTTCGCATCTTCACTTACGACCAGGTGAGATCGTGGTCAAATGTTGCCTAGTTAGTTTAAAAAAATTGGGTGTGCAAAGTTTAAATAATAGTTTAATCTAAAACAATGTACATATTACTTCTTTTTTATAAGTATTATTACTACATTAATTATTATAGCACTAATAAGAAAGCAAACGAAAACGGGCAAAAAGTATTCGAGCTAGCATAATCTGGGTAAAACTCCCATTTACCTTGACCATTAGGACTCTGTCGATATTCTTATACACATATTTAAATGACGTGCGAACTTTCTAAGCTAAATAAAAGCAGCAAAATGAAAAAAAAAACTTCATTCTAGACTTTTATAGTCTCTTTTTGATTCATAACAGTAGGTATATAAGCAATACAATGTAAAAATGAATTCTACCTAATTACTGAGTGCATAGATGGCTCAATAGCTTGTTTTCCAATCTTAACCTGCATTAAGATTAAAAGAAGTGTAAGATTAAGAGGTGCCGATCTTATACAATACGCAATAGTTAAGTTATGAAATCTTTATAACCACCGAACCTTAGAATTAGAAGTTTCCTCTATAGGTACTTAGTTCACTTTAATTAATGTTCTGTTTACTTTACCGCTTCGTTACTAATTTAAGCTTTAACACGAAGTTGTAAGACGCAAAATGGAAAAATATCATTCGATCCCTAATTTCTGTAACGTAATTATAATGGTATAGTTTGAGTTTGGAACATTGCGTTTCGGTGCAGGCTTGCTGCGTCGAATGGCGAGATCACGATAACGACGTCGCACAACAGCGCCGCTGCGGGACCGGCGAGCAGCGCGGGCAGTGCCGGTTCGGGGCCGGTGCCGTCGCCGCATGCGCAAGTCAAAATGTCGCCTGGCTCGGTGAAGTCACCCAGTCAAGAGGAAAACGATCTACTTGCAGATTCACCAAGTAAGTTTTTTTAGTATTTATTTAATTTATTAATGAGATACTTTCAAAAGCAAAGTCGTAATTTGATGTCATTAAAATGTTCAAATAATTTAATCAAATACGACGATGACTATTAATCTTGCTATTTTAAAACATATAAAGTGAAATATTCAGTTATCGCTTTTGCTCTATATCGCTCGCAAGTTGAGTAACCATTGCTCCTAACTTTGTATATCTATATAATAATAACTTGACTAGGGCTCTGTTGTCTGATAAATTTGAAAGAAATTGTTTTTCTCGATGGTTGAAGATGTTATTTAATTCCTAATGTAATTTTCGTCTTGTTTGCTAATCGGTGTTGTACAAGTTTTTGCACTGTCACGCTAACCGAAAACTTTAACAACATTAAATATTCAAACAGGAACAAACTTCTAATTCACTATTTGAACAAAAGCAAAACTAACAGCCAACTTAAACGCTATTTTCGACGCAACTCTTAACTCGATTCTACTTATCCATAAAAGTTTCACGTTTCTAAGCATGGAGGCGATCCATTAGCTGCGCAAAGTCTAACAGTGTCCTAGGAGTTATTTCACCTAATACTATAAAGAGTTGTTGTAGACTGCAGCGGACCGACTGTTTAGAAGTTGGTAGTGCGTTCGGCCGCGCTAGTAACTGAGTCTGCAAAGTTGATTAGCGTTGAGTAGGCTTGGTTCGCTCGGCCAGCAGTTCGGCGCATGTGAACCGCCACTGAGATCTTATCAAAACATTTGTAAAGTTAATTTAGTTGAGTTTCTGAATAGGCTTTTTTGTTTAATTTGATTTTTAATATCCATGGGTGTTTATCTTTTTAATTTTAGTGCCGCCGTTTTTCATAGTCGTGCCTATTATCATTAGGTTAGATTTATGTATCAGCGAAATTAGGTATACTAATACTTTACTTGATAAATAATCAAACCAAAAATACTCATAAAATACTTTGTTTAATTTATTGTTCTTATGTATAATGAACTAGCTGACCCGTCGAACTTCGTACCACCTAACAGTTATGTATGTTTCTCCCCTGTTAAACCTTTCCTAGATTACGACAATCATTTCAAGACTAAAATCAGCTATATCGGCCCAGCCGTTCTAGAGTTTCAGTGAAACAAACGGATTCATTTAAATACATATATATATATATATATATATATATATATTTTAATTTTTTTCTGTCATAAGAACCTTCTCCTGACAATAATAAACACAACAAAAAAAAGTGAAATCGGTCCAGCCGTTCACGCGTGATGGCGTGAACAAGGGATATAGAGAATCATTTTTATTTATATAGATAAATGATAGTAAAGCTGTACTAAATTCTACAATAAAGTGAATAAAATTTACATAAACAAATAAACAAAATACTAAAATCAAAATATGAAACCTCAAAAAAATAGTTATACAAAATCACCTACTAATTTTAAGCTAAAAGCCGCTAATTTATTTATTTATTTATTTATTTTATTTATCAAATTAATAAAGACGGCACATTGTAGTCCATTTACATTAATTAATTAAAGGCCCACGAGTAAAAAAATATCTGATATGATACCCAACTACTAATCTTACCTTCACATACATAATAATATATATATGTTTCTCTATTCTCCCAAAGAGTATAGTTGATAATTGAGACTAATTCAGCCATTCACATCCCAGACGATGCCAATTTATTTAAGACAAAGTTATTTTAAAGCGGCCCATTTGGTACAGTTATAGACTGAAACGGGATTTTTGTAAAGTTACTCGTTACTCGATTGACCTATTCTATGTGGCTATTCTCGGTCTGTCTAGATCTGGAGCTTAGCAGGTATTTATGAGCTCAGATATGTTACCCACTCTAAGATAGAAGATAGGATAGAGAGGTATTGAAATGTCAAGAATCATAGTATTGTTTCTATTCTGATATTTATAGTCTAATCTGAGATGGTTATTATGAAGTAGCTAGCAATTTGTTTGCTGTTATTCCGATCGTGAATAACCGTAAAATTATAACTTATAAAAATACTCTAAAAAAGTGAAATACTCAGTTAAATTTTTTCAGTTATTTTTTATTATTAACCCATTTTGATAAAATGAAATTGGGACTAACTGAAAAGTATTTTTTCGTTTCCCTTTCGAAGAGTAATTTTTCAAATTGGTTTAGGCGTCTCTGAGAATATGGGGAACATACTTAAAAAAACCGAGGAACTGAGAACCTTCATTTTGTAGTGGGTTAATCAGAACGTGATTATTTTTCCGATATATAAAATTACACAGGTTTACAAAAACAAAACTCTTCGTAGCCTATGGTCTCCACTTCCAAATATTGTCTGAAATAGATCTTTTTTTGTGACAAGGCCACAATTAGTGGCACTTGACGTAAAAGTATTATTTTTTGTTTATAAATTATCTTATATTTATGTTTTGTATGCCTACAGTAGAGTTAATGTATCAATCAATCAACCTGTGCTGAAATAACAATCTGTTACACTTTTGTAACTACAAACGAACTCTTTAATGAGTCTGAACATATAGGTAACAAGCATTTTGAAATGAAATCAAAGATCCAAAAAAAAATATTTAAGAAACTTTAAAAATATGTTTTGCTTGTATGACATCCTCGATGAGAAATCCTAGTGGAGAGTTATGGTTGTGTAATAAGATTGTATTTAAACATTATTATGCTGCAATATTGCGGTAGTACGTAATATTTAAAAAGTATTACTGCCTTACAGTAATTAATGTAACGAGCTCTATTAAAAAAACAATAAATATTACTTTACTCTTCTTTACTCTTTACTCTATAGTGAAAATCAACAAAAAAACCTGCTGCCTTAAAAAAAGTAGGTACCTAAGTATTTTAGCGAAGACAGTAAACTGCAAAACTGCAATATTTTTTCCTACTAACTAAATGTGGAAAGCTTATGCACTGTTCATATTTCCATTCATATCAAGATGGTTAACAGCAAAAGTGAGGTGCGACCTACTCAGCTAATTGTTTGATAATTAGTCTATCGATTGCGCTATTTCTGCACATTGAAACGATCGCTTTACCGTATATAACTGTTCTACTGATGTTTTAACTAATGGGTTTCATCGAGCGATTTGTAAATTAGTTTCCTACCAATAGGCTATTTGACAGTTGTACAAAAGAATAAGAAAAGTGTCGATGGACAAATTGTTAGAGACGTTATTGCGTAGAATTTTAACTTAAATTTAAATTACTTATTAGCCCTAGGCTAGATTGAATATTTATAGGAAAGGCTCTTGAAGCGTATCCCTTAAACACAACAAAAATAGTTTAAGGGTACTATTAATTATTATTATGCAATATATTTTTAATTTTATGATCAAACTCCACAATTTAAATGCATAAATAAATGGCTATAAGCTAAAATAAGTGTTTGGAATATGATTCTCCGTCGCTATCTTATATTTTTCCACATTTTCAGCGCATTAATCGACTTTGTAAAGTAAATACTCGTACACGTGGCATTGATTGCCGTGCGAAAAGTACGAGGTTGGATACCATGAGAGACACAAAAAGAGCCAAGCATCTAACGGTGTGTTCAGGCTTCCTGAGAGCCAGTGTACTCGTATTTCAGAGATGCTTTTTCTAGGTTCACAGTGTCGCCGAATTCCGTGGTCGTACCTGGTAAAATGCCTAGCTGTCTTTAATAAAAATATACTATAGTCCCAGCCCATAAAAGCATCGATTTTATCATTTTCAGAGTTACATAACTTCTAAAGGTTAAGCTAAGACCTAAGCTATAACTTCAAGACGACCAACATAAACCTGATCACGCGAATAGGCACCGAACTTTAAGCTTAAGTATCCATTTGAAACAATGGCTTAGCGAATTCAAAAGCTAATTATAGGGCACGATTACATAATATGCTAAGACCAATAAGAATAGGTAGGATGCAGTTGGTAAGTGGTCAATCCTCGTGAAGATGATCAAGTATTATATAATAAGTAGTAAGTAAGTAAGTAAATATAGATTAAACAACTCTAAAATTTTGAGTAAGATACTGAATACTACCTTACGACAGGATTGATTGTTTACTTTTATTATTAATTTACTTCTAGAAATTCCTTCGTCAGCTCTAGATATGGCGAGGGATAAGGCAATAATATATAGTATATATAACAGTCTTGCTCCGATAGCAAAACCTTGTTAGTGGAGATATTCAATTAAAATACTAGACCTATAAACAATATCTTCCATTAGCTGGTGTGTGTCTTAACTCTATACAACACACTTTCCTTACGAACCCATTTTCCTAAAGTCATAAATATATAACTGTTACTACTAAAATTTAACATTGGCTGCTTATAATGTTTTTGGTCTTATATCTCTGGTTTTAACTTTCATGATTAATTCAGCTGCTCATCCAACATTAAAATTTCATATTATATATATATTTAAGCAGCGTCATCAGCTTCACATCTCTTTGTCTCTCTAAATTGCAAACTGTTTGGAGGTAGTTACAAAATTGTACCTGTATGCCTTTTTCACCTTCTACATAACTTTAACTACATAACTAGTGACGTACAAAAACTATTACACATTTGCACAAACCAGTGAATTCATTACTCGTACCTATGCCTAAATGATGTTTTGGCAGTTTTTGCTATCAATACGATCTTCCCAGCCTTAAAACTTAATAATGAAAATCGTATCGTATCCTATAAATTACAACCAGAATTCGTGTCCTGGCCTCAGTCTATTGATTACTATTTAATTCGTTGTTAGTAGATACAATTACTAAATTACTCTGTTCCTCAATAACTTGCAATTACTTGTTCTATTTAGAACGCTATACTAATTGAAGTTAGGTACCTACTGTCTATTCAGCTCAGAGAATTGACCTCTTTATTTGTTTAATTCAAAGAAAACTAAAAACCTTTGCGACTAATTATATTTTGGGAACTATCCATTGTGTTTTCTTTGTACCAAGTTATGTTAAACTACGTTCAAGATGTGTAAGTTCGAGTTTACGTTTGTGTATTTGTAAGTATATATGTCTTTGTGACCCTCCACATCCTAAACTGGTTGACCGATTTTGATGTGCAACATGTCATTGGATTTGTCTTTATCTGCATATGGTTATAGTTTATACTAGTTACATCCCGCAGTTTTACTTGTTAAGAAACAGGGGTTCAAAGATTTTGTAGTTATTAAAATCAAATTATTATTAAAATCGCTTCTAACAACTCGTTGAAGTAACGATGCAGCCAACTGCTGACATAATAGTAGTACATATGAAAATATTCAAATTAGGATAATGTGTCAGCAAGAAAGCACTCTACTTAATTTATTGCAAATTGTCTATTTTCTTACTATCCCTATTATTTCTTTCTAAACACTGCTTTCCATTTTTGCATCGCATCGTAAAATAAGCTTGCGTAAAATTCTGATCTTATATCAGCGATATCAAGAGTCTATATAACTAATTGCATTGAAAATTACTTCACCCTTTGTTTGTGTTATCAATTGAATACAATTTTATCGAAGACTTTCATTAATTGTAATGGGTTTAATTAGTTAATTAATTTACTTGAAATACCGGCACAGTCGGTTTCTTTGATGTAAACTTTATTCGACGAATTCTCTTTGTGAGTTCGTATTTAGTGGCATTTGTAGTTATTTTTGATAATTACGCGCTATTATGAATTAATAACGGAATATTCGTGGGTTGTTAATTAATGTTCGTAGACGAATATGCACATTAGCGTAGGAAATGCCAATTATGTATCATATAGGTATATATTTTATGTTTATGTAGCATATAAATAAATAGCTATTTATAATAATGACATAATAAGCACTTGGTTAATTTTATTTCTAACATTTACCATTAATAGTAACCCATTAAATCAAAAGTATGCTGTTCTATACAAAACATTACTATGACCGACAATCATTAAACATGCCTAATCAATAAAACAAAATATGCACTAAAACGTATGTCTAAGAAATCTAAGAATCTTATAATACCTAGATATCCTTTTTTTACCTTATACTTAGTTTGAAGTAGGAACTTCCTTCTATAATATCTCTTTATCCGTTGCAAAATCAAGCTAGACAAGCTTTCGTAGCCGTAACAACCGGGTTATGTAAGGATTTTAAGAAACAAAGACTGCTTTGGTGCTTGACGTAGAGATTGGGGATACCCCAGAGAAACGTATTTATGCCCTCTTAGCACAGCGCATCAGCACCTCACGGGCCATCTGGCTGTCTCTTTTTTACGGCTACAAGAAATTTACACGTCATCATCTCTTGAGAGTTCATCAGGATACAGTATCCATCACTAACGTTTTGGTGAAAGTTTCTTTTGCGAAAAGAGCGTTTTGAGAAGAAGCCCTCTTGAAGTTCAAAATTCCTATATTAGCGGCCATTATGATAAACTCTATACTGCCTACATAATCAAACTTCAATCTGCACGTTTAAAAGATTTTTATTGAAACCGTAATGTTTTTGTAAACCATTATTCGTTATAGAATCTCATTATTTCGTGTTTTAATTATTCACAATCAAGGATCTTCATCATTTTCACACTTACAAATTAAATACCTTTTGATTTTAATACCGCTCAATTTAAAATTAGTTTCGACTGTAGAACAAGTCCTTAATTTTTATACGTATACCACCATCTAAGCAACGAACCAGTTTCATCATCGTAAAATTTAAAAAAGCGTGAAAAATTTAAATTACTGTTCATAACGAAATTATAGAGTCTGCAATCCATTTTAATTATTTCAGCACGAGGTTAGTTGGTGATTTAAGTCGAATTTAATTTAATCATTTGTTGAAAAATGGCACTTCTGTCCCGTGAGGCAATTGTGTCTCAAAAATTTTTGACTCCATTTAACTTAAATTTTATTAGAAATATAAATGTAATTAGAAATTTAACTTCAAAACAGTGATACTTATATTTTATCATAGCCAAAAAATCCTGACTGTTTTAAAATTATTAATTATAACTTACGTTTCAACCAATAACATCCCACTGCTGGGCGCAGCTCTCCCCTATAATGGGGGTGTAGGCCATAGTCCACCACACTGGCCAAATTGCGGTTTGCGGACTTTACTTATCTTCGAAAGCTATTAACCTTCACTGATGTTGATTCAAGGAATTGATGATTTCGAGAAGGTTTGCTCATGTTTTTTTTTACCATTTAAGCATGTGGTAATTAAACATAATATACACTTGAGTGAAAAACACAGAACGGGTTTACCGACTAGGCTACCACTAAGTTCTATTAGTATTCTTAACTAATACAAAATCGTCATCGTACAATACCAGAAATCGCTTATTTTTCTTTGATTAAATGGAAAAGGTACTTTTGTATTTATTGAAATTGAAACAAATTTTCGTTGATTTCAAGCAACTCTTGTAAAACAAGCTTAATAGCAATTAATCGAGTTAAGTACGTGAATCGGAACGTTAGTAGTATAGAGGTCCATTTGTTACCCACTTCCCGTTAGGTACAGGCTCTAACTGAATGCAGTTTAGCCAATGAATAGTTTGAGGTCAATTTTGGCGCTAAATCTTTGATTCTAGACAATTTACTGTCTAAATATATCGAATTACAATTATTAAAAAGTTATAGCCAAATTGTCATTGAACTACGCACTTTAATTTCCATTTCGAAAAAAGTTGTTTAGAAGATATCGCTTTTTAGTTTTGTTTTATTAGTGTAATTTGTTGTTTATTTTGTGGTGACGATGTAAATTTGATTTCGCAACAACTCACTACCAGGCCACTACCAAGTGCTACCAGCTCGTGATATAATTAAAAACTTAAAAAATAATTATTAAAAACAAATGCTGTCTGTGAGTGCAACACTCATAGAAAATACCTAAATAAAGATAACACACTGTAAACCAATAAATACCAGGGATTATATGTATTTCAATAAATTACAGTATCAAAGCATGAAATTATAACAAAACCCTTATTTATTAGATATTCGATATTCGAGTTGTGCTACTTCACAATCAATAATTATTGGCTCCTTATCAAAATTGGAGTTTAATAACATAGCAAATGAAAAGCCCTCGACGATATTAAAGAAAAGCGTCAAACTTTTATCGAATTACGTTTAAATTCTTGAAGAAAACTCGTTCAAAGTACTTAAAACAGTTACGTTAATAATACGCGATAATTATAATCGATAACGTATTCGATTGTGAGTCGTAATCGTAACGTGAATCGAGTCGATTCGACTCGCGTAATTTCACCCATTACATGTGCTCACAAATTTGTAATTTGCGTGACTCTAAAATGTCTTTGTGTTACTGTAAAGTTACGACTCTACGGATGTTTGGAATATTTTCTCGGTGAACTAAAATTTGCGGAAAACTCTTCAATAAAGTTATATAAAGGTAGTTTTAAAAATAAACAAGTTCTTGTTAAAATAGAGATTGCCGACTTCTATTACGGCAGGCGTCGATACAATGTTTTCAGGTATTTGGATTTTGAAATTAAACCTCTGGCCCGATTCTTTTATTGCACAAACTTATAATACATGATAATTTTTTTAGCTAAAACTATACAAAGTTATAAACTATATGTACAAAAGCAATACCCAAAAATTAAAACTAACTTAAATCTAAACTACTGCCAGTTGGTAGAGTACCCAAAATGCTGGCCCCATTGCCTCGTTAAATGGCAATACTAATGCGCTGACCCAGGTAGAGGCCAGCATTTTGGTCTCGAGTAGCGTCAACTAGACGCTTTGTTAGGGCTTTGAAAAATAATTTTGCTCACGAAACTTTTATTTTTTAAATTCTCGGGCTCGATTCTTATAAAATTTAAATGGGACACCTCGAGATAAAAGATTTTTTCCAATTGGTCCAGCCATCTCCAAGAAATAAAGTAACAAACAATAAATTAAATTTAAAAAAACATACCGTTGAATTGAGACCTCCTCCTTTTTTGTGAAGTCGATAAAAAGTAGTTTTACACTTTTAAAACTAAAAAAAATACAACCTCTTGACCATAGTCTTGTCCCTATCAATCTTGTTATGTAATCTGCCGGCAAATGATACCGTAGCAAACTTTTAATCAACACCCCGACCCCGAGTAATGTAAAAAATCCAACGACTGAAAAATCCTAGATCTTCATGCGTACAATTTTCGTTAAGGTTGGTTAGAGACCTATACGCGAGCACAAGCATCCAGATAAACTTGAAACTGAGACGCTTTGCTCGCTCGGTCAAATTGTGTACTACTCGTAAAGTCTATTATCGAAGATTTTTATTCGTTTACTTCGTTTAACAATTACTCGAAACGATCCGTTTAAAGTAAGTATACAATTCTATTAATCACTCGAAAACTTTAATTAACAATAATGAAGCGTTGAATATAAAATGTCGAAATAGCGGGCAATTTCGATTATTAGCTATGTCGAATTTTTCTGCTTTTTTCGATGGTGGCATGAGAGCCTCGCATTACGGATTGTCGGTAAACGCAAATCTGATATTAGTAATAATATTTTGATTTTTATTAGAGGAAAACGATTACTTTCTAGCTGTATTGTGATATTTTGAATATTTAGTGGTTGGAATAATATAAACCTCCACAAATATAATAATTGCGATAGAGCTTAGGCTACACGCATTTGGCTGACAAGGTTTGCCTTACATTTTTTATTTTGTTATAGATACTGCCTACAATTTGTTTTTTAAATTAATACGACTATAGATTCAATTAAAAATATGTACGTGATTTAGAATTATTAATGGATCGATTCTATGTCTGTATATTTTTCGCGCGTAAAACTCGCAACTTCTAAATAATCTTGGCAAAATTTAGTATACAGGTTACGAATTTACAAAATTTTATCGTCGTCGGGAATCATTATTTTTAGTTTTAAATGCTCACTATAGCAGGAATCTAAGGATCCTAAGAAGAATCTGTGGAGTCGGGTTTTGAACGCGTACTCTGTTCGTCTTCTTCTTCTACACGAATCTTCTGGACGATAGCGGAGTGTCCTTTGCGAGAGCTCATATGAGACAGAACTTATATTAAAATTTATATAATATGAACTAGTAGCTTTTTCCTGCGGCATTGCTTGTGACAAAAAAACTTTGATACCTTCATTTCAAGTCTCTAGGTTCAGCGGTTTAAGTTCTGCGTTAATTGTGACCTGACAGTCAGTCAGGACTTGTTCTTTTATATATTACAAACAGCTCCCCGTGGTATATTTTTATGCATTTTCTGATAACATAGTTTTCTAACGGCATAAGAATTTTTGAAATCGGTCTAGTAATTTTTAAGTTTATTCATTACAAACAAAATTTCAAATCTTTCCTTTTTGTGTACAGTAGTGTAGATGTAGATATAGATGGAGAAAGAAATTAAAATACTTGTCTTGCTTACTTGATGCTTTACCTAATCAATTTACAAAAGCCTACAATGTAACCAACTACCAAAACACGACAGCACTCAACGGTAGAAAGTCGTCATTCAAACACACCGTAATCACCGAAACAAATTACCTATACATTTTATAAAATAACCAAAAACACGTAAGAGGTCAAAAAACGCAAACGCACGCGAACTTTAATTGTACCTAATTAATTTATTACATGAATTAAACAATTAACGTACTATCTCGATGTTAGAGGTACTTATTGTTATTGAATTTGGTACGGAGGTGGTTACGACTCTTTAACCAATTGACTTATCTTTTCGAGCTAATTAATGGGTTCTCTCATCACGCGATGCTCTAATTGGAAGGTTGAAAGTAAAACAATTTTCGATATTGTTTTTGTAGTAGTTCAGTACTGGTATAGTAGCACGTTAGCAATTATAGATACGATCTTGACAATGATTATTGAATGGTTTGAGTATCAGGGATCATAAGTGTCAGTGTCTTTATATCATTGTGATCATATTGAACTGAGTGGCATATCAGTGACATCAGGAACTATTATAGTTTTTTATTTCAGTTAGGGTCATTTAGGACTTAAAAACGACTTCAAAAAACTCGACTTCATAAATTTCAGACCACTGTATCTTAACGGGAAAATTCGCGGGATTCGTCTAGTACAGCCCATGAGTATCTGCAGATGAAGACAAATCCAATTACACTTTCCACATTAAAATCGGTCTTCTGATTAATTAAGCTGTAGTGGTTCATAAAGAGATAGAAATACATACTTACACACAAATATACAAGCATACACTCGATAAACATTACCCTTCGTTTCTGCAGTTGAGTAAAACGTAAAGGAGCCTGCAATATATTTTAGAAGTTAAGATACGTTACTTATTTAAAATTGTTCTATTCTATTCATGATCTAACCGATCATTTAACAATAAAAAATATCTAATATACTTTTGAAATAACAAACATTCTTTGGATTGGGTAAATAACATCGGACTCATTTCATCGCATTACACTTCACTTATAGAAAATTAATTCCGTAGAAAAACAATTCCTATTCCGGAAATGGATTAAAATCACATTAGAACCCTATTTCGCTACCCTAAATCGCGGCATAACCTCATTACTAAAGGAAATAGCATCCACTACCAAACTTATGAGCGAAAGTAACAAAACAGGGATTGGGAATCGTCTACGTATTAAGGTAGTGCTGAATGGTGAACAGCAAATGGTAAAATGATTGCCAATTTACCACCCCCATCCTTGTCTTTAATTGATGCAGGCACTATTGCTTTCCCACCCTTAGATTAGGATGAAATTAATTTAGTTTTTAGTTTACTCGGAGATAATTTTTAAACTAATATATAGTTTAAGGTACTTTTTTTAAGTAATGCTGGGTTTTTTTTTGTGCGTTATCTTGGGATAAGTTAAAATTTTTGGGACCAAATAAACAATGGAAAATATGTTGACTACTTAGATTACATCAGTAACTTATAAGTAATAATGTATAAAAAAATAAATCTCAGGGTTGTGCGTGTACTATCATATTCGAATTGGTTTAAGACAGCCAAAAGCGATTTCATGATCATCATGAGGCTCCCTTTGTACGCATATTATTATTTTATATAAGAATGCCTTCTTCCTAGTACCCCGGTAAGAATAGTCAGCGTCTGAAACCGAGCAAGTAATGGCAAACGATTGCCAATTACGGCGCCCGCGTTCACTTAATTGATGCAGACTAGACCTTAAACTAGTAGATAGGGAAAATAATTTGTCATCGGTTAGCTAAGCAGCTCCTGCACTGTTCTGGAGAACGACCTGCGCCACAGAGAAAAAGACTAGCAGAAATATCTGTCTCGTCTAGGAAAGAAAAATAACTTGCACATGTATACAGGGTTATCGGCTAAGGGTGTACTAAGCCGAAAGGGGCTCACTATACAAATCCTAAGGAACAACTTTTTACTATAGGGCCATCTCTGAATCCGAAAAAATTAAATATCGTTCTTGTAAAGGAAATACCGTTCTTGTAAAAGAACGATAATTATGTTTTGAGATTTTGCTGAGCAAACTGTCAGTAAATTCCAAAAAGAGTGGAATTTGAATTCTTGACATCCCACATTTTATGATAAATTTATGCAGTACGAACTACAGCTTTCAAGTTCTTACCACAAACATAATTTCAAGTAATACGGCTAATCGCGTTATCTCAAAACTTCCTAAATAACACACCTAAGTAGTAAATTTAATAAGTGGTTAATTTGCATAAATGATTTTTGTAACATTGTGTTTTTCACACGTATTGATTTCTTACTTACTTTACTTCTTGCAATGATAACGAAAAATCAATGTTGAACTACTGCAATCAGTATTCCTCTGGACCTCCGCGAGGTAACACCTCTACTAATGACATCCCGCATAATTAGGATCCGCACCCATCTACTAATTACATAAATTGCCCACTAAACTCCGCTATAATTTTCCCCGCGTTAACGGGGTGGCTTAAGACGGTTCCGGCTTCAGAGTGATGTATTAGTGTGATGAGATATCTTAAAATGGGTCTAAGTAGGTTATTAAACGTTATCTTAACAATTTTGTGAGAACATTTTAATTTTTGTTTGAAGAGAAGGTATAAACAGAGCGTAGCAATCGCCATTGTGGAAACTTTAAAAACGTACTCGTACTTCACCTGAGACAACAAACAACATAAATATTAAACATCAACATACGTCATCAAAAACGTCTTCGATTGACACGCTTACTTAAGCTTTTCATTCGGCATCTAAAATATTTATTAAAAACTATATAATATTTAGTATTAGGATGAAAAAAAACTATACATATAACTGTGACTGACTGACCTGACCTGACTGACTGATTGATATTCGCTAGGAATCGAACCTAAACCACTTAACCTAGAGACATGAAATTTGGATTGTGTATTCATTATAGGGTGTAGTGGTGTATTAAGAATTGTTTTTGGGTAATTCGACCACTAAGGATTTCAAATGGGGGTTCAAATTTGTAACTGCTTTACGTGGCAGGTATATTATATTGACACAGCGACAGCCACACAAAAAAAAAAACTTTTACCAAAACAAACATAATATGTGTTTGCCTTATATTTACTTATGTCAAAACTGTCATAATATTAAGCATATGAATCATTTTTTGAATGTGGTCAGACATATTCAGCTCTGTCGCGCCAAAGTAGGTAGCATCAACTATGATAAGTAACAAAAACGTTGTCCCACAGATCAGCCAACCATCAGCCAATCATCCAGCAATGTCGTGGACGGCATCAACTTAGAAGACATTAAGGAATTTGCGAAAGCCTTCAAACTACGACGGCTTGGCTTAGGCCTGACGCAGACGCAAGTTGGCCAAGCACTCTCCGTAACGGAAGGACCAGCGTATAGTCAAAGCGCGATTTGCAGGTATTGTGACATAGCTTGATTATTCGTTTATTTTATTTGAAACTGTTGTAGTGATGAGCAGAACAGATAGATAACTGCGGATAGCTGTAGCTGGTTATCTGTTGACAATCAGGCTTTAAGTTAAAATGGAAGTAAACAAGTAATATCAAAATAAAGGGTCAAAATCAAAATATATCAACGGTTTCTATTTTGATATCACTTAGCTTTTAAAACGTATAAGAATTAGTGACAAATTAAAACTCAAGAACTACAATGAGAATATTGTGTTCATTAATCTAAAATAATTTTAAATCACCAGCTAATTCAGCTGACTAATAATCTCTATTGCAAAACAGCAACACAAAGCTGTTAACAGCTATACAAAGTGTTGAAATAAAAAAGTGTACTAAAATACTCGACTTGATGATATCTACATTTGTTATCTAAAAAGATAAAGTCGCACGCTTGTCAAAATAATGTTACCATTTGCCTCAAACTCTAAGGGTCCCAGTCGGACGGAAAAATTAAAAAGGTTACTTAAAATGTTACGTTTTTATTCGTCATGCAGGCTTGAGCCACAGTTATCATTCCGGCAACTTTTTAATATTGTTAATTGAAGTGATTTGTAAAACAGCATGACTCCTTTCATTGCTTACAATTCGTTAAATTAATTAACAGTTCGGGCTTCCGTTTGAGCGTCATTTTTTTACGTGGTTAGACTACTGCTCGTGTTCATTTTGTTGTGGCATAATTTAGTTGATGATGGAAAAAACTGCTAAAAGCGATTTGATTTACATTTTTTATCAGGATGAGTAAATGCTTGCTGTCTTACCTTGCCCATTAAGGTGCTAGGTAGTCTAAGACATATAAATGTTCTTTCAATATTCCGTTATTATGATTGACAATCCGTTAAGACATTTCAACGGCTGTTGCCATGTGCATTGATTGATAACAATCTCGGTAATCATTTTATTACAGACCATTTACATCTTTTTCTCATTTCAAATCAATGCCTCGGTCTATAACAATCAAAAAATATTTTATGGCCAATTTCTGTAACATCAAAGTTCCCGATGATTTTTTTTCTCGGTCGTTGTTTCTCAAACATAATGGGAATTAATCATGCTCAGTTCTTTAATGTTTAATTGAATCAAATCATTTGAAATAACATTACGGGATGGGCTCGAATAAATCGAGTTACGATGCAAAACGGCCCATCAGTAAGACGAAAGGAATGCTGCCACATGCAGATAGCTAGAATGCTTCTAAAAGTTTTGTTTTATTTAAATATGAAGCTTAAAAGTCTACGTTGACTGTCATATATTTTGTTATCAGTTTATCTACCGTAACTGAATCAGATTGAATTTCTCACTCTTACTTCCTTGGTACTCGTATATTGACACCGGTATTGGTTTCAGTTAATTTTGAATGTACAATATTTGAGTACAGTCATAGTTGAGATTATAAAGGTCTTATGTTCCTTGTTCAAAAATAAATTATTTTTAATTTTTACTAATTTTAGAATTCTACTTCCAATGTAGCAACACCGTTCAAAGAAAATTTCAATTCGGAACACCCCGAACGACCTCCTTTCGTATAATAAAATCATTAATCGTTACTTCTGTTTCCAGTTAATTAATTATCTTGCCGTAATTACTTTTTTCGTGTAATTAAAAAGAGTAGAATTCCCCTGTCTTTGTTCCGTCGTGATTTCATTTTCCATTAATTTTTCTTTCGTCTCCCTACAATTTGGTGTCGTGACGTCGGTACATGGTAGTTACCCCTTCCATTATGCTGGACTTAATTAATTTGCATTTTAATTAAAACATATTATTGTTTTTTGATAAAAGAGTTCGTTTTACTGCTCGTTTCAAAGCGACACTGTTGCTTTTGTTTGAAATTTAATAGGAACCAACTCTTGTAATTGCTACTTTATAAGTTAATTATCTGATATAAAACTTGCCTCAAATTTAAATTCAATTTACAATATTATAAAGTTTAAAAATTACGCAGTTTGATATACTGCTATTCATTTAGGCACATTATTACGTGATGTAAGAAAAGGCCGATGAAATAAATTATTTCATCACACCTTCCAAGATCCAAGTAATTTGAGCTTGAATGGTACCTACTCCAATGCAGCTAATCCAGAAAAATATATCACCTTAGACCTATTACATTAGTTACCTCTACATCACTTACAAATGCAGTTCCGTCCGATCATTCAAATTTCGGTCCCGTTTTCTTGTTTTTCTCAGCTGAATCAGACCAGGGTCAGTGCCACTTTCAAGGAGCATCAAACTGATGTGAATAACAAATGTGGAAGCAACCATCGCGCAGTCCTATGAAACTTTCATATCGGAGTGCGTCATTGCATAACTTCATTGGGCATTAAAATGCTGTTGAGTCTCTTTTGATTACATTAGCTAGTAAGATTTTATGACAGTGATTTAAATACTTTAGGTCTGGACATCTCGTCTTTAAATATATGTAAATGTAACGTATTTAAAGGTAATAATAATGACGTTATAAAAATGTTTTAAGTGATCAAAAGCGTGCGGCTTTATTCCCTTAACTTGACTGTTATCAACTACGACTATCTTAAAAATTTGATGGTCATCATGCTCTATGATGTATCTAACATATTATTTGTTACCGTCCCCAGTGCCCTGGCTTCGCAGATGCTAGCAGCTCAGCTGTCTTCACAACAACAAAACATGTATGTGTTTTGTTTTTTATACCCAGTAATATCATTTTTGAAATTATCATCACTTAAATTATCTAGCTCTTTCGCATTGGGTTTAATGAGATTATGATACTTGGTGATAAATTCAAGGATGCTTCCACAACATACGTTAAGTACACGCTTTGGTTCCCCATCGTCGGCTCCACACGTAGATTGTCTTTAAATCAAAATGTTTCAACGCTGCTTAATGTAATCTTATCTCGATCGGCGATCCGTGCATACGTTTTCAATGTGTGCCGTATATAATTATTTGTAATTACCGGTTCTTTCTTTTCCTTTTCACACGTATACGGTATTTGCATTCGTGTACTCGTAATTATAGCGAAGGCGCCATACATCATACGGCCGAGTTACATTTTGATGTAGAGTCAACCGCGGTACACTAATGTACGCCACCAAACCATGTCGATCCACATCATGAGTAATCGCTGTGAGAACTATATCGGCTATTATCATACGCGTACCATCACGATGAGTAATTTCTAACTTTCCATCTAATATAGCATGATAAATTATTTTCATTACTCTTATTTTTATTTTAATATTCATTTTGCGCAATTCAAAGCCAGGGCATTGGCATACGTTACCTTTCGTTTCTAATTGAATCCGTTGTTTTATTGTTACCCCGTTCGGTATTAATCAAACTGATTACCCCGGCAGCCTAAATTGCCTATTGTTTTTTTCTCTCTGTGTAAAATCGTTAACGCAATGTCAATGTCCTGTGTTTATGCCTGTTTTAATTCGGATCGGGTGAAATTGTGTACAAAGCGTTGTGTGAAACGTGCCGCGAAGTACCTAGAGCCAGTCCCACCGGTGCTTAGAGAGAATCTAACATTACAATTTATGTTCGATACAGATTTGAGAAATTGGATATAACACCAAAAAGTGCGCAGAAAATCAAACCGGTCCTCGAACGTTGGATGAAGGAAGCTGAAGAGAGGTAAATATTTGTTTGAGTGAATTATGTTCGTGGTTGTGTTACACCCGTGTTCGTGAAACATTTGGCCTATTATGCTTAGCAACGTTGTGAAATACATTTCTCAAATCTGGACTAACTATCGCTTTACGGGCTAGGCTTATGTTTATTTGGATCGCGTTAACACTAACACCCTCACTAACTTTAAGTTCCCTGAAATGTGAATCAGTTTTGGTAGCAACTTTGCTTCCTGATTCGAGTTTCAGAGAAAGTTGTTAAGACAATTGATGTGTGGATGCGTTACACTTATTGCATGTTTGGCTTAAGCTTCTTCATTAATGTTATCATTATTTAGATTATTGGTAGATGTATTCATAATATGCACTAGGATAAGTTTATTCTTAAGAACTTGACAAAACTGTGTCTTATATTTCAGGCGTTGGATTATTGAATCGGGAAAACTTCTATGTTAATAAAGCTTCCTTATGTAACTATAACACTATATTGTTACATAAGCGTAGACGATGTCAGTTTAGGCTATATATATGTATACGAGTATTATCGGTAGAAGGGTCTCAATTATAGCTTGTAATCTTCTGCCAAGAATAGCAACAGATAAAGGATCTCAATTCTGTCTTCCATCGTCTCCTTATACTTTACCTCTACGGCTCAATGGTCTAATAAATCTCCCAGAACACTAAATAACCTCGACAATTTACCGTAACAGAGACCAGAGAAATTCATCCCAATCAATCGTATCCCTCATTAAAATTTCAAATGGACCTGTTGTCGCTTAAATCTCAGGCGGGACGTAATGACGTCGCAAGACGTGCTGTCGGGATCTATCGATGCATTTCGTATCATTAAAATGCATTATCAAGGATACAACTTGGTTTACTATGTATAGACTCAAAAGCAAAACACGCGTATGCGAATCTGGAACATCAAGTTGACTTATCTTAACTTATGTCGTGAATGACAATATCTAGATCTATTGCCATAATATCTCACATTTTGCTGCTATTTCTCTAGCTCATCTTACACCAGATATTTATATCGTGTCTTGTATCTCATTTACACAAAGTGGTTGCGTTTTAGTTTAGATAGATATAAATATATAATAAAGAATTAACTATATTGTAAGGTAATGTTTCAAAAATGGCTAAGCTATGACTACTGGATATTAGAGTCGTGCCAATTCACGGTACAACAACTGAAGAAATATAAAAACCTTATATAATTATTTACTAGAAAAAAATATAAACAACCACGCAATAACAACGGAACGTTATAAGTTTAGTTTGATTTGTCTGTGTGTGTGTGTGTGTGAGGGCGAATCTGTATGTGTCATAGTAACTCCCCAAATATATTTTTTGTCTTTAAATGGCATTTTAGTAGGGAGTGGTACGGTTAAACCTTAACAAATTCAGATTTAATTTAGCATCAGGGTAGCTGATATCTTGGATCAACACATAGTGTACTTTTAATCCCGAATAAAAACAGTGTCTGGATGGGATAATCAAATTTCCTGGGCGCAGCTAGTTCTACTATAAAAAGTATCTCAAATAGGTGAAATATTATACCCTCGTAGAAATGACTCTGATTCTGCAGTTGCGCTGATCGCATAGGTGTCCGCAAGACTTTGAATGCATTATCAGAATGCAAGAGGTTTTAACATTGCAAATGCAAGCTGAATTTGCAATCTGCGGCCCCACTTGGTGGTAATTTTTAACGAGCTCTACCAGCGTTGGAACTTCTTGAATTAAACAGCGATAGATGTAGCGGCCTTCATTTATTCTTTGTTAATGCTTTATTAAGTTACATTTGCAATTTTGAGGGCTGTTGGGGTGGTTGGAGAATGGTTTGTCTAGCTTAAATTTATAGATTTCAATGTGTACCTTTTTTTTCAAATGTAATGTCGACTTCATAAAGAAAAGAGGTTCACAATTCGTCGGTATGTGTGCTCACTGATTTATCAAATAAATGGTGCCTGATCTGCACAATTCTTTTATTTTTTAAAGTGTATAATTTTCTGTTTTACATTTTATTAAAACCGGATCAGTAGTTTGGTTTGTAAATTAAAGTAATCAAAATTGTAAATTCAACTACTTGTTATAAAATATGCAGGAGAAATCTTTTATTAACTTTTGTTTGCCATCCAACCAGTTTCTTATTTCTAACTATCCAAAAACTAAACATCTGGATTAACCCGACAGTAGAACGTGATGGGAATACAAATAGAAAAAATGTTTTCCCAAATTTTTACAATTCGTTAATTTTTCTGGTCGATACAGACACCTTATAATTATTGTGTAGAAACGATGCAGATTTTATTTCTGACGTAGGGTCAGTAATTTATTATATGTCTTTAAGAAAAATGTTGTTGTCGTTTTAATTAAGAGACCAGTGACAATAAAACAATAAAAAAAGCTTAAGCCAAGAGCGTGTTTTTAGATTTTAAAGCTATTTTTAAATATTTAATGTATAACTAATCTAAATAAACTAAGCTAACTACATGTATAGGTAAGCAAATTTTACAAAAAATATTAAAACTGCAAAACGTGATGTAAAGCTGCTTTTAGGGTTCTTAGTCAAACGGTAAACACGGGACCCCATTACTAAGACTTCGTTGTCCGTCCATCTCTCTGTCTGTCACCAGGTTGTATCTCATGAACATACTCAGTTAAAATTGTGACAGAAGATGAATTTTGTTGCCGCTATGGGTAACAACAAATATTAAAAACAGAATAAAATAAATATTTTAGGGAACCTTCCATAGAACAAACGTGATTGTATTGCCGTTTTTTGCTTGATATTAACAACGACAACAGTCAGACGCTTTTAATATTTAGTTGAATAGAAATAAAATAAATACTTAAGGGAGATCCCATACAACAAACGTTATTTTTGGCTTTTGAATGATATTGTATAGATAATATAAAGCGGAACCTTTCGTTAGTCCGAATCGCACATGACTAATTTTGTTAGTTATTTGGACCTCATACAGGGAGTGTAAGACCATTAAAACCCGGTGTAAATTTGTAAGCTTTTTTTATTTATTTATATTTTTCGAGTATACATACGTCAGCAGCTTTCCAACTGGATTGATTTTTAATATTAAGCACATTTATTGTTAAGCTGTATTTAATAAAGAGTTGTCTTATCTTATCATAAACAAAAAAATTGTCGGTCCAGGGTTCAGGCATTAGAGACGCCTGGATCAAATACCAGAACTTAAGAAGTCGGAGTCATTTTACTCTTCAACTTTACTCTGATCATCAACTACGAACAACTTTCACTTTAGGAGCAACACTGAAATCGAGAAAAAACTTCGACAAAATGTATGGAACAGCTGATTTTATTTCTTGAATTCTAGGTTGGTCTCATAACAACTAGTTGTTCTGTAGCATGTGCGTGGTGACCCCCTTTCGGCTTCCCTAACCGATAACCCTATATATACTAAAAAATAGAGATTCCGACTCATAGAAAATTCTCTTTTTTTAAGTCAGTTAACTTTTTCAACAATAAAGAATTTTTTGAAGAGTCTTTGAGTAATCGGACAACAAACCTACGAAAAAGACACCGACGAATAGAAAATCTTGTTTTTTTTTGATGTAGGTAAAAACCCCATAGTAGCTATTACCACACATCCTTCGCGCAAACATATGCAAGTTTATTTTTCTGGAAACATTGCCCTTCAAACCAGAACACGGATACGTTTGCGCCTTATACAAAAGAGATCTCATGCGTATATAATTATTATAAATAAACATTGCCCAAGCATTATAAAAACTGGAGCAAGGCTTAATATTTCCATATCGGGATCTTGAGACTTATTTTGTTTTTCAATGTGCACTTGAAATTTCATAATATAGTTCTTACGTCAAAGTCTTGTCTGAATTTATAGGTTTATTTTTACGAGTATTGTATTTAGATTATTTCTATTTGTTCTATCGATGTAAAATTTATGCGGATTGGCATATCTGGGGGCGTGGCACCGGAAGTGCCCCCGATAATTCGATAATTTTTACACCTAAAATGCTAAATTAAGCATCTTTTTTGCTCTTGGGTTTTGTTCAGAACAGTATAGAACTCTAAATCATAAACATAGAGATCGATTTTAAATGTATATTAGGTATATCTACATAAATATCAGTACTATAATATTATACAATGTAAAATCATTAGTGCAATATGCACATGATACGACAACTTAAGCTGACAGGTCCAAAGATATAGCTATACTTTTCCCACATTATGAAAACTATACAAAGTAAGTATGTAAGAGAAACGACATTTTAAAATCTCATGTGGGTATGACTTGTCTGAATATGGTCCTATACTTCTTTGCATATTGACTTAGTTTCAAGGTCCAAACTCCTCGTTCCAGGTACGCTTCTGGCCAGAATCACCTGACAGATTTTATTGGCATGGAGCCGAGTAAGAAGCGCAAACGACGGACGTCTTTCACACCGCAGGCTTTGGAGCTTCTCAACGCACACTTCGAAAGAAATACGCACCCATCAGGTAGGTTACAATAATCTAACATGAACCTTTATATTTGTCTGGCTCACGGAACAATGAAGTTTCTAGTACAAAAACTTTTTGCCTTCGCCATTTTTTCGGTGAACGCGGGAAAAACCCCAACACGTGTTAAATGCTATGCAGACGGTCATGACAGAGTTGAAAAAGGCGAACTGTCAAAACGAAACCAAGATTGCTTTCACTCATTTCACTTGTTTCGCCGTTAAATTTATGCGATACCTACCACCAGAAAACATTCTGAAAGCAAACACATGTTTATGCACCGTAGAGATTTTTATTTTTTTATTCATCTCTAGACATTACGATTTTTTCACTAGATGCCTGGTTTGAAGATGAGTTTTCTATTGAACCTAGCGACTTAAGCCTGATTAAATTATTTTGACAACGCCTAATACTTGCAGTCGAGTACCTACTTATCTTGCCGCCGCGACGGCTAAAACTCCATTGGCACAGAATAGAACCTGTACACCGATTAATATAATACTTGCATTTTAAGTGCCGCTTAAGCACAGTTATGGTCTTGATTTAATTATTAGAAATAATTTTATTTCGTGGCTAATCAAAATATATTCTATTTCCAGGAACAGAAATCACCGGTCTCGCCCATCAGCTTGGCTACGAACGTGAGGTCATCCGAATATGGTTTTGCAACAAGCGCCAGGCGCTTAAAAACACCGTCAGAATGATGTCAAAGGGCATGGTCTAAACCTGAAAAAAAAAGTTTGACATTGACAGCTCCTATCAAAATAATTGTAACCGCCATAACGTCTAATGATGGGAAACAAATATATCGATATCACTATCTACTATGGCGTTGTAAGATCTGCACGTAGATTTTCTTGATTGTCTCAATATTCATATTATTGTTTGCATCGATAGTATTGGCATTTTGTTATAATATTTACACATTAAAATATTTGGGCCTTAACCAAAACGCAATTCTCTATGCGATTCCAGCCAATTTAAACATGAACGTAGACATAGAATTAAGATGTAACGTAATGTAATATAAAACAATTTCGACTGAATTCGTCTCGGTGTAGTTTACGATGATATGAATGAAAGGTCGTAGTAATAAAGTAGGTGTTTATTAGTACAAATCAATGAATGTATCGAGACACGATAAGAAATTTTGTCATGACAAATCTAAATGTTTCTAAAACATTTTATGTTCTTTCCATACACACAAGATGCTAATTCTTTATCAAACTGTCCACACCTTCTTATACTTTTATTGTGAGTAAATGTACGTAATATTTACTCGTTCGATCATAATATTCCGTAAGGATTACATTAAAACATTTTGTCTAAATAATGATAAATATGAGTATGTCACATTTTCTAAGTAACTGATTGTGGTTTAGTTTTTGGAAGAGTTCAATAACATTAACACAGCCATATATAATAATCATAAAACATTTTAACTAGTTTACCGAATTAAAGATCTGTTAGCTAAACAAGGTATTTCTAGTGCTAGCGTGTTTTTTGTAAAAATATTGCATTTTGTAAATAAGTACAATACATTTATGTCAGCCTTAAATTGCTGATACAATATTAATTTATTGAAATACTCTGAGTTGTTTCGTTTTTCTAGCGAATGTTGCACTTTGTATTTTTAAGAATTATCTCGATATTATGGAGTAGTTAAAATGTGTCGTCATTCTAGGACCTACTGGGAGTTTTTTTGATCTTTGGTAGGTTTTTGTTGATAGTTAGGTATTATAAAGCGATATGTATAGCGTAATATTAATTATTAATATTATCTTTACAACTTGTAAATATTGTTTTGGTAATATTATTTCAGTAATTATGTATTATTAGTTTAATTACCTTATTAAATTTAGTTGATAGCTTTTCAAAAAAGTTTTATTATAGTGATAGTTAGGTAGGTATCTTGTATACAATTTGGATTTTGTGGCAAGATTGGTTTGTTTCTTGGCATTTTGATTACAGTTTACAGTAAAAGTTGTTTAAATACATTTCACATTATTAAGATTCCATAAAAATAACATACATATAACAGTAGGTCTGGAAACTAAAATTCACATAATTGTTATGTGTTTTTGGACAATCAGAATTGAACTAATAAAATTGCCTCGCATTTGGAAACGTAGATTTTGAAAAATATATTAGAATATTCCAAAAAACTAAAATTTTGACATTTATTTATGATTTAAGTGGTTGATCGTCCAAAAATACGTACATAAAAGTAGTATTTACTAATGTCGTAGTTGGTTTTTTCATTATAACATTTATATTACTCGAATCACATAATATTTTATATAAATTGTTTGAAATTGTTTACTAAAACATATTTATTTCTGTTTTTAGTTCATGACTGATGTTTCATCAAAAATACATGTAGCAGTCTATTTACTGACTCTAGTTAGTAAAATAGACATTTTTCTTTTTCTTTGTTAGGCTGATTGTAGTAGGTTTTATAATTTGTCTTGAGTAAGTTAATAGTTTCCAAACTAAGATCTGCTGTTAACTGTATCATCATATTAGATAATAAGGCTGTAATGTAATATTGTATGTTAATGACCAATGAAAACCAACTTGTGATCATTAATATTTGTACTGTTACCTACTACTTACTTAACAAGAGTCGTTAAAAGTAATAATTATAAAAAAATTGAACATATTTTTCGGCTGTTGAAAAATTGTAAATACAATATAAGGATAATAAAACTATTTGGATTAATATTTAGGGACAAAAAGAAAAATATTATCAAAATTTATATTTTCAAAAATTATAACAAATGCAAAAAATGTATTTAATGGGGATGTTTGGCCATAACAAAAATATTCTCGGAAAGGGTTATTTAATCGACTTAGAACACACCAACACACCACACCCACCACAAGCAGTTAGGTAAACAGTCGCTTCAATTGTGCGATGCGATGTTGCGAATAACATTATGTACCATCATGAAAGGATCAGAACATTCATTAAGTTCATAATTTTTGTAACACAAATGTTGATCACTTTATAATCGCATGATAATTTTAAAGTACTTTTTTTTCGGTTAATAATGAATGGACACGTTAGACAGTTCATTATAATGATAAAGTTTATTTGGTTGTCTAAGAAGAACATAATGAATAATCTGATTCCCAACAAACACTAGGTAGCGTAATAGAATGAATAATATAATATTAAGTACAAATGAATAAGTAAATAAAACTGCTAGTCCCGTAAAGTTTAATGATAATTGAATAAAAGTAATTGCAGAATCGCATTGCACTCTGGTTTTCATGATCCGCATGTATATCTATAATAGTAAAATAGTATTACAACCTATACTACACATAACTTCAGCTGTAACACATATTCAAACCAAACTGTAACAGTATGTAATAGTGTATTAATTTTTTCTTCCTGTAATGGTACCGAACGAATGACTATGGCTGCTGGTTTATTGAAGAGGAACGTAATAAAGGCAGATAACTGTTTGATTGTATATTTCATTTTTATTACCTTAATACGCAAGATTAGTTAAGAAATACATCGTTACTTTGAAGATATAAAGTAAATAGTAAATAAAAAAGCTAGTACGACGGAATGTCTACGAGTCAGGCAACATCAGATATTCGTGTTTTATAATGTAACACTATCAACGTGAACACAAATTAATAAGTAATGAGTGGACATCACTACAAATATAACCCACAAATAAATTCCTTTTCTTTTCAAATCTGGCGTCATAAGATTCGTATTTCGTCAAGCGAAAAAATAATGCCATGACAAAAAATTGTGTCCGACCGAAAGTTCGGTTACGGTTTCTGTTTCGGCCGAGTTTTGGCCAAAAATGAAGTTTCGGCTGCAGTTTCGGTTTGGGCCAAAATTGGCCAAAAGTTTTGCCGTAACCGAAACTGATTTCGGAAGTTGTCGTGCACGCTCGCCTTAGTTCGTTTCTCGCGACAACGCTTTTTCGAACGCTGTTCGTTGTTGTAGTGCTCCTTTCGGATAGTTCCGTAGCAACAAACTTAGTATACTGCGTTTTCATTTCATGTCCCAATTAATGCAGAATAATGGATAAAATGCACCAAATTTTAGTATTTCAAGGAATTTTATACTTGACCACGTGAGTTTCGGTTTCGGTTTCGGCCGGAAAACCAGTTTTGGTTGGACTTTACAAAAAATATTATCACGAAAAGTCAAAATCTATGCAACGCTTAAAAATAACATAATTAATTATACCGTCTTGGCGAGATTAGCCCAAAATAGATAGTTACGGCCATTGATGTACATGTACTAGGTGCATACTAATCGCCTCAATGCATTGCTGCTTCACGTAAGGCCACAGCCATAACCTGCGAAGTGAGATGCACTTCAAATCAGTGCCTGGTGAGAGGTCGACCGAGCAAAAGCTCTTCAAATAATATTTCTAAAAGGGTAAATGCGTCGAAAAAGTATGTGACTGAATCACTCAAAAACATAACAAATCAAGGGAGACTACTTTCCACGGGTAAGTTTATTGTTTATGTGTGCATATTACACCCAATAACTAATCCCTTCATATTTTAATTTAACAGATGTAAATAAGAAATTTATTTTATACATTGATATTTTCTCATTATTGTGGGAACCCATCCCGATGTTTTTTAAGGGCAACACCAAATACTGAATTACATTAATATTTTTCGGTTTTGAATTTTTGCGTTATGTAGCGTACTACTTCTGGCGAATTCCAGACAATCAGAAACATGTTAAAAAAAGCGTATAAAAAGAAGTCTTTTTAATTTTCTTTAGGGTAAAATTTTCTATGGTAGGCAACACGAACCCGCAGCGCATGTTCAACTGCGCATCACCAAAGTGGTTACACATTTTTCGACGCCCGGTAATGAGGTTTGCGCTTCTATTTGGAACTCTGGTTATGGCACAAGGGAGACGAGTCATATAACCTCCGTATAGATGTGGACCGATACATGTTTCAAAATGATGATGAAGAGTTGTTTACAATTAGGTAACTAATTCGTTTAATTTTTTTTTATAAAACGTAACAAATCATAAGAAAAATAAGATGTTATGTTTGTCAGATTTTTTTTCGATATAAGGCACTATACGATATGTATATTTGCTAGCGTCAAGTTTAGCAATTTTCAAGTTACTAATGAATTAAGTCAAATATTAAGTAATAAGTCATCGTGGTCAAATTAACCCTAAACACTCTTGTATCGTCGTAAAACGGCGGAGACTTTATCAAGGTTAAGTTAACCATTAATGTCTTGTGTATGTGCAGAAGAGTGGGCAAGCGATATAAAGACGGAATAACATGGTTTTCATATTCGTGAGAAATGTCCATAGAAACCCTAGTAAAGTCTCCACCGCTTTGCGAGAATATATACTTGACCACGATGACTTTACTTGAATAATAACTTGAATGACGTTGGCAAATATATAAATCGTATGGTGCCATATATCAAAAAAAGAAACTGACATATCAAAAAACGTCATCGTGACATCTAAGCATACTTGTTTTCTGTAGGTACCTTCATAGTGATGTTGATGCTCGTACAAGTCATAATTCGATTTATTTCGTATATCTGATTCAATCGAATATTCCGATACCGGAACTGGGAACTGAAGTATATAAGTTCAGATTAGTAGGTAAAATGTGGTTCATTAAGTTTCTATTCATTAAGTTTATTTTTTACTTTTAGTATTTTGATCCGAACTGGACCGCGTAATATTTGTGATCACTGATGATGTTGACAAGCAGTGTCTAATATGGGCATATAATCTTCGTAAAGGCCATATGGCTCAGAATTTCAGAGTTTCGATGCAACACGAAAGTTTCTGATATTGATTTTAAAGGCTTTAGCATCCTGCGGCACGAGTTTTTGGATGATTTTTATTTAATCAATTGGTATTTATGCCCTAAATCATAACCTAGATGGATATTGTGAAGGAATGCGTCGTATTTGAAAGATCTTGATTAAATTTATGTGGTTAATTTTAAAGTAAAATTTATATTTTTGAAAACTACACTGTGATTTTTTTATAAGACAATGTAATGAATAAACTAATGTTATCTCACTTTAAATCTGTTTTATATTTAATTCACGATTCAGTTAATTTGAGTTTATAGAGTGTGGTTTATGTTATTTTAGGTTTTTTTACAATATATTTTTTACTATAACAAACCGGCTTATTTTCGTAATTAGCTAGGTTTAAAATCGTTTTAATGAGATTATTCATCTGAACTCATATTCTATCATTCGAAGTTTGAATATCGATCATATTTAGCGTTTGCTATAGACATCACTATAAATAATTAAAATATGGCGGAATTTTCTTATCAGCGTGAGTAAGAAAGTTATAAATTGTTATTTGTATGGAATTAATTTCCAGTTAGAAACTACAAAAATAACATCATTTAATGACATTTGACAACATATTACAAAACTAGCTAGATTAACGCGATGGTTGGTGAGTAAATTGGCAATAAACCTGGAGTGATTGAAGCAAGATTGAACATCGCTCATACAAAATATAAACATGAGGATCTTCAACATAAAGTGTACGTCACGGCCGGTCTGCCGATTGAAATAGAAACTGGGCGACGTTATTAAATGATTCATGACGTTAATTAGCAGGATAAATACACTTAGTGCAGTGAGTGAAGCGGTCAAGTGAGCAAGGGTTTCGTGTTAAAATTACCTACGACCTTACCGGTCGTAGTGATACGATCTTGACTTTCTTGATTGTGACTAATCGTAGTCGATGAGATGATCGAAAGCGTGTCGAGAAGAGCCTTCAGTAGCACTAGTGGCACTTACAACGTGCGAGCATCCGAGCTGGCGCGCGAAAGGAAATTAAACATCTTTACTGTCACCGTCCAGTTTTTGGACGATACGGAACAAGTCTTCTCTGTGGAGGTTAGTGTGTAAACTCATCGTTCGAAATTGCAAAACTTCAGAAGTCATTTTATATATAATGTAGTGGCCAATAGTAGCCTTCATTCAAATGTACCTTGCCATGTTAATTGCGCTAATTAGTTTGGATGAAGATCACTTGCTTGTGATATTAATTCTCTTGAAAATAATGGTAGCAAATCTCTGATGCCGTCATCAAGATTAGGAATTCACAATGTTTACCTTGAAGATCAATTAAGTTTCTGACCAAAATTAAGGTCCAAACGCTATGGCTTACAATGTACATAAAGAAACCCTTTTCCTAGTACTTAAAATGCCTATATTGATAAGTAGCTTAATCACTCAGCTGGAACATCTATAGATGCTAAATCTTTTGATTGATTTGTATCAGAATTGTGACTGACATGAAATTGGCAATAGTTGTAAGTATGTTTTAGCCAAAAAAACATGATTTTTCTTTTTCTTCATAAGAGTTGATTGAACGGCATTGTAGTGTCCAGTTTTATCACTTGAAATACATACATTATTTAATCATTAAGTTTCACAAGTACTTTCAAGTGTTATGATTAGCTTATAGTAAGTGGTATAATGTAAGTAGGGAATATAATTATGGTATGCTAGTTACTTTACCTACATTACAAGCTATATAAATAACAGGTATTGTGTCATGCTAGGTGACATATTTTAATGACAAAAACTTGTAATTTATAAAGCCTGTAAATTATCTTGTCTTGTTCTGTTCAGTAAACACACTACCCAATAGCTCATTGATTGCATTAAAAAAATTATATACTAAATTTGTATTGTGCTCATCAGTATGTATATAACAAAAGTTTTGGCAAAGTGGTAATAATATAGCTGAGAACTAGCGACCCCATAAACTACATAGTTATCTCATTTGTTTTATGGAGTTCAATGAGGTATCACACACTGTTTATCCTAACTGCTAACATGTGGTTACAAGCAACTTCAAAAAACCCCACTGTAATAACTTTCAACAGGTGTATTAACAAGTGGAACTGCAAGATGTAAATGGTATAACCTATGTCTATCATAAACATAAACAGATTGACACCTTGCACAACAAAATCGGTCCATCTGTTTAGGGTCACAAATACTTATACATACAAACATTGGAAAAACAATACCCTTAAAGGCAGCTGGGTAAAAAGTGAGGCAGTGAAATTTACTTGCACAATCAGATATTGCTTATTTTATTATTGTTTTGGTCATGTCAGTGGCATTTTCTATAATGGGTCATAGGTACATTGTTTATTAGTAAAACCACATTTGGTTTTTCAAATCAAGTCTTTGAGACAACAAACACTCGTGGCATTGTTTGATACAGCAAGAGTTAATAAACCATGTTATTCACCAAATGTTAATTTTTATTTTATTAAAAATGTATTTAACTATAAAAATAAGTCAGAACTTCCTAAGTATGTAAGTACTAGCGCACCATGAGCTGTTACCTGCATTAATACAGGATACAAAGTAGTCTGTATGTTAATCCTAAGTCTAAGCTATCTCTGTATTAAATTTCCTCTAAATCCACAAATACATTCTTACAAACTTTCACGTTTATAATATTAGTAGATCAGTATGCAGTTGTATGTTGGTTACATCAATAATGATAATATTGCCCAGAACTTGGTATACTCTTGTTTGGAAGGTTCAGGTCTCGACTTCTTTCTCGCTTTGACCCCATACAACTCTTATGTCCTCTGTTGATTTGGTTGTGTAGTTTCTGTTAAACACAATAAAAATTACAATATTAAAACTATTTCAGAAAAAAGCAAAAGGCAGTGTTTTACTGGAACAAGTGTATCGTCACCTCGAGCTAGCTGAGAAGGATTATTTTGGACTACAGTTCACTGAAAATGGAACACCTCCTAATTCCACTAACACCGAGATAACGGTAAGTAATTAATTTGATCTACAAGCTATACTTCAAAGAAGTACTACTTAAATTCAGCTAGTGCATATACAATTTTGGTGTCATATATATACGAAACCACCCGGGAACCCTTTCAAAGAAAAATAAATAATCAAAATAGTTCAGTCATCTCTCAGATTTTGTGGAATACTTCTTACTTCCTGTGGCGCTACAACCCAATGTAAATCTTGGCTTCCTCCACTCTTTTTCTACATGTTGCTCTGTCTCTGGCAGCCTTTCTCCAACTTGTCAGCTTGCCCATCCTCCTCAGATCTTCCTCCACACACTTTACCCAGGTTTTCCGTGCCTTCCTAGTGGTCGCTTTTGTTGAAATTGTTTAATACTAATATTTATATATTCCTTGATGATTTATCTGATTGATGCAGTATATATTTTTTGTTTGTATGAAGTAGTATTATGTTTAAAAACAAATGGCTTTAAAACTTAGCTGTCCTAATGTCTGAGTTTTTAAGTCAACCAATAAAACATATTATTTTCTAAGATTTCTAAAAAAGTCGTATCCTGATTTTAGTTCTAGCTAGTCATTGCTAGATTTACATCCATATACATTTATTAGGCTGCTCTTCTTTAGTTCCATCTGATAGCTTAGGATTACTATGTATTATCCAAATTTATCACTAATTGATATACTCATAAATACTTTGTTTTACTAATAATAATGAGTCATTGATTTTAAATACTACATGAATACTATTGAATTTCGATGTTCTAGGAATTAGTTTGCATATTTTAAAATATATAGTCCTTGTTAAAAAATGTGGTGTTTCATTCATGAATTGTGTTTATGTATGATGTAAAGTTCTAAAACATCTGCAGGAAATCCCTTTGTACCGAGTCGTGTTCAGGGTTATTGCTAATCATATTATTTTACACGCTTTTTTTTACACATACTGAAAGTTGGAATAATCCAACTATACTTTTGTTCAGTGTGAACTTTATTAGGATAATAATTTGTTTGTGTCCTAGACGACAGCACATCTCGCTTTATACTTGAAATTAAATTATGTTTTATAACACATACCCGAAAGTTGGAAAGTTTTGTATACATTTGGTGGACTTTATTAGGGTTATAATAAGTCATTTGTTCCCCAGCGAAGGCACGTCTCGCTCTATAGCTGAACATTTGTACTAGAACATGGGTTAAAAGTTGGAATCATTTGTTCCCCAGCGAAGGCACGTCTCGCTCTATAGCTGAACATTTGTATTAGAACATGGGTTAAAAGTTGGAATCATTTGTTCCCCAGCGAAGGCACGTCTCGCTCTATAGCTGAACATTTGTATTAGAACATGGGTTAAAAGTTGGAATCATTTGTTCCCCAGCTAAGGCACGTCTCGCTCTATAGCTGAACATTTGTATTAGAACATGGGTTAAAAGTTGGAATTATTTGTTCCCCAGCGAAGGCACGTCTCGCTCTATAGCTGAACATTTGTATTAGAACATGGGTTAAAAGTTGGAATTATTTGTTCCCCAGCGAAGGCACGTCTCGCTCTATAGCTGAACATTTGTATTAGAACATGGGTTAAAAGTTGGAATCATTCGTTCCCCAGCGAAGGCACGTCTCGCTCTATAGCTGAACATTTGTATTAGAACATGGGTTAAAAGTTGGAATCATTCGTTCCCCAGCGAAGGCACGTCTCGCTCTATAGCTGAACATTTGTACTAGAACATGGGTTAAAAGTTGGAATCATTCGTTCCCCAGCGAAGGCACGTCTCGCTCTATAGCTGAACATTTGTATTAGAACATGGGTTAAAAGTTGGAAAGGTCCAGCTATAGTTTCGTTGACATTCAGTGTACTTCATCAGGGCTATAATGAGGCGTTCGGGTAACAGCGACGCGGATGGCATATCTCGCACTATAGTAAAACTTTTCCTACTTTCAGATATGGATGAAAAACAGTGTTTATAAAACAAAATGATTCAAACAGATATTAGTTTTCTAAATATTATTGCCCTTACTGACGACCCTGTAGTGACCTCGTTTTAGAGTCCTTATATCTCTACTCACTCTATAAACCATATTCTATTCTATTATATTCACTGCAAAACTTTCATTACAGAGATGGTTAGACAGCTCGAAATCTGTAAAGAAGCAGGTTGGAGTGAACGCACAATTCTGGCTGGCGGTAAGGTTTTATCCGCCCGAACCTTCGAGACTGGCTGAGGATTATACCAAGTACCTGCTATGTCTTCAGTTAAGAAAACTGTTATTGGATGGCAGAATGACGGCACCCAAAAATACGGCATTGCTACTCGCGTCTTTTACTGTTCAAGGTAAGGTAAAAAAAAATAATGCAAATTTTTTTGGGTTTATCGGTACTAAGCCGAAGAATGGTCACTTTACTAAACGTCATGCAATGGGCCAAATGCGATATTCGAGAATAAACAGTTTCAATTAAAAATAACAGGGTGGCAATGAAATGTATTTTACAGTTCTTTTTTATGGAATATTGTGATGGACTCATATTATTAACTTTTAATTTTAATAATACATTATTTTCTTGTTATTTTAACCATAATATACTTATGTAGGTACACACTCACACACATGCACAGTTTTTACTTTCACTAAAATTCATACAACAAATTATTTTGCACATATATCTTTATCGTATCTAGTCTAAATTACTTGTTATCTTTTTTGTTTCATTGTACTTTCTATTTTATATTAATAATCACATTAACTCATTAGGCATCTATATGTAACTTAGTTCTAGAAGTATCTTAATATGCCAAATAAACATTTTCATTTGTATAGAATATTTACTGAACAGACTATAATATACAGGAATAATAAGATGGTATACACAAGATATTTAGTGTTTTTACAACTCGTCTTGATGTCAGCGTGAGAAATCAAAAAATATTTTTGTTTTTATGGTGTGGTTCCTCCTCACCACCGCCACACCTCACCTTATTATTTCTCTTTCTCTCTTCTATCCTTTCGAACGAGCGCTTGAAGAGTCGATCTCCTGAGGGTGCCTTGTGCTAAAGCGAAACACGTATCGTGGAAGTTGGATAATGAGAGAAAGAAAAATAATAAGGTGAGGTGTGGCGGAGGTGAGGTGACCATCTTATTATAAATTGATTTCCGCAAAGTAACGCCTGACTCCATCAATGATAATATACAGCTTAAACTTACTGATTAAAGTTAAGCTTGTTATGTATTGTTCTAACCTACAGAAATAAATCCCCAAACAAGAGTGAATAAGATCAAATTTGAGATATGTTTACTAATAAGCCAGTTGTAATGTTAGTTATATATTATACATTGGTAATAAATATGTAATATTTGTCCTCATATATATGAATAAGTGATGAGGTAAATAAATTAACTAAAGGTTCACTGGCTGCCTAGATTCAGATGTTATATCTGTTTATTGATGTGTTTCCCATATTAAATTCCCTAGTAAAGGAATTTGCAGTGCAATTATAGCAAATATGTGATGCCTGAAATGCCTGATAATTTCTAAGAATTTACACTAAAAATACTTTAGAAATTCAACCCTTAAGGGGTGACCCCCTTAGGGGTTCAAAGTTTGAAACATCTTCAAATTCTGTTTTCTGGGAATCCACATACATACATAGTATAGGTATATATATCATCAATCAATTTAACTGCATACGACTTTACTAAAAACTTGATTTAAAAGTTTTATATATTCTCCTCCTTTTATACATCCTCAGGAGATGTTGAATCTTCAAGCGCTCGCTCGACAGAGTATGCCTTCCCTTAAAGAAGCCTATTGTGCTAAAGTCGAGGAAGTTACATACTGAGAAAAGATAAATAAATGAGGCAAAACCACACCATAAACAGCAATATTTTTCTTTTTCTCACGGTAACGTCAAAACGAAGCGGGAAAACACTACATATTCTTTAAATAACATCTTATTATAAATAGATTTCCGCATAAGTAACCTGTGACTCCATTGATTAACAAATAAATGAACAAGTAGAAAAAGATTTCTTTATATAAGTGAACTTGTAAAACGTTATCCTCCTTTTGGGCAGTCGGGTAAAAAATATATGTAATAACACATTCATCTAATAATAAAATATAAGGTCTGTGAAAATTTCGATACACAGTGGTGTTATATCATCATATATATAAAAATTAATGCATTTCAAAAACAGGTAAACCGTTAGATTCTTGCAATAATAATCATACTTACTATTATAATATATCAATCCACTGACATACTCTTAGAAGGAAAACTGAAAGTCAATACCTATAGGTATATAAATATATATACATATATCATCATAGCAACTAATAGTTACAGTTACCCAGCGGGTTTTTTCGATATGTAATTTTGTATGTGAGTAATGTATTGTGTTATGTGCTTTTTAGGCTTGTTTACTTACTATTGTAATTATGTAAATATATACGGAGTGATTTTAAATTGACTGCGTAGATTATTACCATGCAATCAGAATCGTTCATATAACATATTTCGAAAAGAAAATAACTCATTTTTAGCATTTTTGTTTACAAAAATCTGGGAAATATGTTCACCTAATTGCGATTACATAAATCTGGGTTATGAGAAGCCGCGTGTCGTCGCTGTGACCTAGTTTCGCACTGGGGCGGCGCTGCGGCTTAGGGTGTCCATGAGTTTCGCGTTCAATTTGTAGATTTTTACTGAAGTTCTCTTAATATATTTTTTTCATTTCTATTCAATAATCTAAGCTATGATTTTTAGAAAATTTAATTGGGACCACTTCAGAGGAACCATTCAAATGAAAAATATTTTTTCAAATCGTAAGTCTCCTAGAAATTTGGTAACATACTCAAAACAAAATCAGATCGATTGAGGACCTCACTCCTTTTTTAGAAGGTCGATTCGTAAGAAGAATGTCATGATCTGTTTCTAATTTATTTTCTACGCGCAGAAAGAACGTCACTGACTACTACAATGTTTTAATCAAATAGGTATATCTGATTTAAAAACCATCCTACTGGACTGATTATGTTTAAGTATATATGAGACCACATAGAAAGACCCGCCTTAGTAACAAGAATCAATTTTCTAAATCACTTCAGTCTTCCATGATAAGAATTTATGAAGATTGACAATTATTACCCGTTATTTTTAGCTGAACTTGGCGACTACAATGTATCGGAACATCCTCCGAACTATTTGTCCGATTTATGCTTACTGCCGATGCAAACTAGCGAAGACGAGCGTAAAATTAGAGAGTTACACAAATTGCACCGAGGTCAGTCGCCGGCTGACGCGGAGGCGAACTTTCTGGAACACGCGAAGAGACTGGATTGCTACGGCGTGGAATCTCATCCTGCTAAGGTACTTATCAACGCATATATGTTACATTAGGACCCCTAATTGTGCCATATCGAATTGAAAAACTTTGAACATAACATAAGCTCGGGTATCCTTTATGAAGGAGCTGTAGGCTGTGGTCCAACACGCCAAATTGCTGGCTGGGGAATTCCTTAATCTGCGAAAGCAGGTTTCTTCACGATGATTTGTTTCACCATTTAAACTTATGGTCATTAGACATACGTGAAAAACTCAGAGGTACGCCTGAACCCGTGATGGACCCCGCCCTTTAGCTTGTGAGGCAAGTAATGAACTGACTAGTACCACTAAATTAAAAGGGTAAAAAGTGAAAGTTCCACTTCAATTCGGAAAGCTATTTTTTTCAGTTATTTTAGTTTAATTTGATTTATTTGACCGTACTGCATCACCTACCACTTGTAGTACCCTTACAAATAAAAAAAGCAATTTCCCAGATACGTCCAGCGGGGCTAGATTGGGCCCTATGCAAAATGGTATTTATTCACCTTCTTCAGACTTCTTAGGACTAAATTTGAATACATTGTCTTCTTTCATTTCAGGCGCATTTGGCGTCTCAAAGAAAATATCGTCTTGTAATTTCTAACTAGCCGCATTTCCCTTTCCCCGGGGATAAACGCCCGTGCCAGTTTAACTAGTAACAAATCGGGAAGCAGTCAAGAAAAGATTCTGTCAAATTGACAATATCCTGCTTTCTTGCAGTCAGTTAAAACTAAGACACGACTTGAACTATGCGGATACTATAAGACGAATCTAAGGGAAGACCCTCCGTATTCGTGTAAATTTATTTTCTGCCTTCAATTTCAGGATTACAGCGGCAAGGACATATTTATTGGCGTCACGTCAATAGGTATTGTGGTATTTCAAAATAACATCAGAATAAACACGTTCTCTTGGACAAAAATCGTCAAGATTTCCTTCAAGAAGAAGAGATTTTTCATACAGTTGAAGAGAGAAGCTGTGAGTGTAAATTGACATAATTATTAGTAAATTAATTTAAGATAAGGTAGGTGTATTGTAATATGCTAGTTGCGCTCGGACCACATTATCTAAGTTGTTAACTGATCACCGAAGTCTAACAAAGTTTGCCCCGCTTTATGTCTGAAAATAGATATTTACAACTGACCGCTGCCATAACTGAGACTTGCCTGTACAAGTCTCAGTATGTCTGTACATAGTATAAGGTGAAATTGGCAGATTTCATAGGCTCGTACCGGCCTGGAACAGTCTATACAATTTTATTTTTTTTGTTATTTTTCGGTTAGGATAAGAATTGGTAAAATAATATCTATGGGATAACTTGAGTTGTTTCGCTACTCGCCTAGTGTATAGCGACGGTAAAGCTCGCTAGCGCATAAGAAATCGATATACCATTTAAAAAGACCTACAGATTATAGTAATAAATAGAGACATCCCTTTGCTAATCACAGGCCCAGAACTGCTGGAATTTAGTGGTCGCGTCTGATTTATGGATTAGGTACAGCAAGGCCGTTTTTTACATTGTAAAATCAATATTTGCTAAAACTCATTAATACTGAATCTGAAATCTACATGAAATCATTATTTCTAGTCGGAATCCTACGACACGGTGCTCGGCTTCAACATGCGGTCGAGTCGGGCTGCTAAAGCTTTATGGAGGTGCAGCGTGGAACGCCACGGCTTCTTCAGACTGCGCGGTCCCAGGCGTAGGCCTCTGCTGGCTGTCATTGGCTCGTTGGCGGGCATCTCGCAGCCAGCCGTCATGAGGACCGAGACGCAGGCTATCAGCGACGCGCAAGCTACAAGACATACTAACAGGAGCTTCGTCAGGTTAGTTCCATAGAAAAGTAGAGAATTTTATGCTATTAATAGATTTATATAAGCAAAAAAGCAGCCCAAAATAGAAGCAAAGAGGCAAAACAAAGTACAAGCAAAGAAGAAAACCCAAAGTACAAGCAAAGAAGCATTCCAAAGTGCAAGCAAAGTAGGAACACAAAGTACAAGCAAAGAAGCAGCCCAAAGTACAAGCAAAGAGGCAGTCCAAAGTACAAGCAAAGAAGTAACACAAACCACAAGCAAAGAAGCAACTTAAAGTACAAGCAAAGAAGCAGCCCAAAGTATAAGCAAAGAAGCAGCTCAAAGTACAAGCAAAGAAGCAACACAAAGTACAAGCTAATATGCTACACAAATTATTGGATTAATTAGTTAGTGCATAAAAATTATGATGATACGAGTATATCTGGCGTTAAATAAAGCACAACAAACACTAAATGAACTTCAGCAGAGTTAGTTAAAAATAGACAAAAAATATTTAAAATAACTAGCAATCGATCTAGTCTAGCCGCTAAAGTATTGGAGATGCAGCACAGAGTGGCACAGGTTGAAAATCACAAATCTCAGAAACGTACAATTAACAATATGTCCAAAAAACGGAACATATGGCTCACGGCAGTAAAAGTACATTTAATTATTGGCTGCGCAAATTACGAAAATATCCAATTATTACTTATATACATAAAAACATACTAATATATATATTAAACACTCAGACACAGGCCAAACAGACATGTTCATGCACACAAATGTCTGACATGTCCGAGGATAGAACCCCGGACCAGCGGCGCAGAAGGCAGGGTTGCTACCAACTGCTCTAACCGGCCAGTCATTCTCATGCGATATCAGTTCCATACTCAGCGCGCTGAAATTATACCTCGCAATAGCAATAAAATATAATTTCATTTATATATATATTTCTTTATAGGTTACTCATGAAACTTTTCTTCTCCAGACGTAGCAGTTCCCGTCACCGGTCACAATCAGCGGGCACGACGTCCCCCACCTCCAACGGACAGTCGATGACGTGTCGCGGGTCGCGTGTGACGTCACAGACCGAGCCCACGCCGCGGCAGGCGTGGACCGACGCGCATTCACAACCTGACCTCAAGTGAGTAGAAATATACTTATTGTGACTCGATAATTAGATCTTCGGTGAGTATGAACAGCGATCATTCCACAGCACAACCTGATATCAAATGAGTATGAATAGAGATAATTCTTCTTCAGAACCAACGTTAAGTAAGTACGTACAGGGATATATTAAACAACCTGACCTCAAGTGGACAAGACGTGTAGTTTTTAAATTGTTATATAAGGCAACTGCCTTTATTACCAAAAACAAAATGACCAACTACAATAACAAAAAGAACAGCAGAAAGATTACCTATAGAAAGATTAAAATAAAATAATAACGATAAAGATAAAATATAAATAAATAGTTAATTAGTTTCGAAATTAATTAAATATTGTTGCTTGCTGGCTATACTGCTGTATTTCTACAAAGCCGAGAATTTCCAGACTAGGCATGCTCCATCTTGGGCCATAGTGTCGCTGTCTTCCATGGACGTGCGAGCTGGGGCCTTATTTTTGAAACGTTTGACTGAATACATCACTCAAGCACTGGCATTCTTATCGTATGTAAGTGACGTCAATAGAAGTGATTTCGAATATTTCAAATACCTTGCTGTCTTCAATATAAAAACGATCTATTAACCCCGACTTTTTCTTTCATAGCAATCCAGACATGATCGAGCGTTTGTTCCCGCGCATACCGTTATCCTACGTCGACGAATCAGAATCGGGATCCGAGCATGTACCCGACGAGACCGTGACCCTCCGCCTCTACCCAGATGCCGACGGAGTCTTTGGCTTCAACGTCAGAGGAGGCAATGGAGCTGCTTTGTTGGTGTCCAGAGTGGCTGCTAGAACGAGGACCATGTTGCAGCAGGGAGACCAGGTGAGATGGAGATAGGTGTATGGGTTAAAGCGAGACAGTAACAGTGTTTATAATTCAACCCCGGTTTTAACAATTGTCGAGGCAATGGAGCTGCTTTGTTGGTGTTTAGAGTAGATGTGAGACTGAGGGCCATGTTGCAGCAAAAGATCAGGTGAGGGGGAGATGGAGATAGGCGAGTGTTATGAGTTAAAGCGAGACAGTTAAAGTGTTCAGAAGTCAACCCAAGTTTTAAAGTTACACGAGACAATGGACCTGCTTTGTTGGTGTGCAGGCTGGCTGCTAGAACGAGAACCATGTTGTAGCAAAGAGATCAGGTGAGAGGGAGATGGATATAATAATACTAAAATTATTAATTTGCCACAAAATTAATAGTAAATTTTATATAGCTTTCTAAAGCAACAGAAGAGGCAGTAGGTGAGATGTAGATAAGCTATAAGCAGTGGGTTCTGTAGACTTCTGTTAAGGCTAATTGTACGCTTATTTTAACATGGACGCCTTTTAATTATTTTTTATTCAAAAATATTTATTATTATTATTATTTTTATATAAAAAAAAACAAAAGTCACTCCAACTTTAAAGTCCTTATAGGTTATAATATCTCGATGTGTGTCGATGGTGACAATTTATTGTTTCAGGTGCTCTCAATAAACGGCAAAGACGTGGACGAGTTGACTCACGAACAAATAGTACAGCTTATTAGGAACACCAAAGGAGTGCTTACTTTGCTCGTCAAGCCTAACGGTAAGTTAGTTTACGTATTCTAAATGACAAATTTTTGACCATCCCATTTTTATTACGACAATGGAAAGATAAATGAATAATAACGTAAACCTGTTTTTTTTTTTTTATTTTACTCAGAATGTACTTAATGATTATGTTTTCAGAGATCGTACAAAGCTCATACAAAGCTCGTAATAGTGTCATCAATTATATGTGTTTTTGCTCTTTGTTTGTTATTTTTATACGAGCTTTGAACGAGATTAACATTTTTTTAAACTTTACTTAGATTTTCAAAAATCACTAGAAACATAATTATTACATTCTGAGTGTTAAATAAAAGGGATGCGTTATTTTCACTTCATCTTTCCATTATGGTAAAAAAAATTGGGGATCAATAAATTTGAAATGTTATCAACTGAATGGCTCCATATTAATTACTCAATAAATAAAAAACTTGACACTAAAGGTAATTGAGTCGTAAAATAAATCTCGTTTTTCTTTTTCTATTGGTTCAATAGCCGCTTTGCTTTTGGCAAAAAAGTAACGTTCCTCACTCAAAGCTTCCCACTAGGATTTCTCCTACGTCGGCGGCTCGGGGATGCCAGGCTACATTCACAAACCACTCTGAGACAAATATTCAAATTTACAGTTCGAACATCGGCCCCGACCGGGAATCGAATCCGGGACCGGGTGTCGAAGCACTCTTTTTGTCCTTAATACTATAAAAAAAATAGAAAAGAAGAAACATTGTTGTTTTTAATTAAATACTTTCATATTCAATCCAAATATAATACGTTATTTTTTTCCTTCAGCAATTTACGAGCCCGAAGACGGCGTACCTCAAGAGCCCGAGGCCTACTTTGTCCCGGACATACCCGGACAGTTAGAGGGAGACGCTCTAGAACAATCCATGCTTCTACTAGGAGACAGTTTAGCCAGCGGAGCCGCTCTGAAGCAATACGAGACTTTGCTCAGAAGAGTTCCCGAACAGACAACCAACTTGGCCAGATTACCGCGGAATGTGAACAAGAATCGATATAGAGACATCGCACCTTGTGAGTATTCTAGAATATTCTACACTAGACTAGAATGTCTTTACTAGGAGATATATTAGCTACCGGAGTGGAGTTGTCCTGAAGCAATACGAAACTTTGTTTAGAAGAGTTCCCGAACAGACAACCAACTTGGCCAGATTACCGCGGAATGTGAACAAGAATCGATATAGAGACATCGCACCTTGTGAGTATTCTAGAATATTCTACACTAGACTAGAATGTCTTTACTAGGAGATATATTAGCTACCGGAGTGGAGTTGTCCTGAAGCAATACGAAACTTTGCTTAGAAGAGTTCCCGAACAGACAACCAACTTGGCCAGATTACCGCGGAATGTGAACAAGAATCGATATAGAGACATCGCACCTTGTGAGTATTCTAGAATATTCTACACTAGACTAGAATGTCTTTACTAGGAGATATATTAGCTACCGGAGTGGAGTTGTCCTGAAGCAATACGAAACTTTGCTTAGAAGAGTTCCCGAACAGACAACCAACTTGGCCAGATTACCGCGGAATGTGAACAAGAATCGATATAGAGACATCGCACCTTGTGAGTATTCTAGAATATTCTACACTAGACTAGAATGTCTTTACTAGGAGATATATTAGCTACCGGAGTGGAGTTGTCCTGAAGCAATACGAAACTTTGCTTAGAAGAGTTTCCGAATAGACGACCAACTTGGCCAGATCGCCGCGGAATGTGAACAAGAATCAAACATGGTTATCATTTGGTGTGTAGTAAGTAAACAATGAACGAATGAAATAAATGAATGATTTTTATTTGTAAAAAAATACATACAACACCAAAAATTATAATAAAAAATAATTAGTGGTTAATTAGTTCACTATACTCATCCCAAGGTACAACTTTGATTATGGGACTGACTCTGAATACGCATACGCTTTGAAAAGCGTGACCTTAACCTGGTGGTCAATTCTATTGTTTGAATCGCCTCAGAATTACAATTGGATTGTGAGAAAATGGCCAGTATTAAACAATACATAATTTTTAATCTAACTCTCGTCTATTCTATGTCGAAACGGCCATTTTGACCGACTTGACCACCTGTTTCGTACATGCCGGGCCAGCATATTACCACAGACCGATAAAGCGCTACGCTCACGTTCTACGAGTATATCTACATCGTGTAAAGCATTGCTTGTATTGCAGATGATTCGACGATAGTGAAGTTAAAGGACGGCCCCACCGGTGACTACATCAACGCTTCCTACATCAACATGGAGGTCACTAACTCTGATGAGGTCCTCACCTACATCGCTACACAAGGTAACCTTGAGCCTTGTTGTGTTTTTGATCTAATCCAAGCGAAATGGGCAGAGCTAGTACAATTTAGTTGTCTAAGAATGTTACTATTAAAATCTTAAAATATTTAAGCTGGGAAACGACCCCGCTGACATTTATAATAATGATTTGGAACGATATAGTTTTATTAAACAAATAAAATATGATTAAATGTTATTTTCACTGCACCATTATGTTAATTTTCTAGGTCCACTATCATCAACAGTTGGTGACTTTTGGCAAATGGTTTGGGAGAGCGAGAGCAGTCTGATAGTAATGCTGACAGTTCTAACTGAAACCGGTCGGGCCAAGTGCCACCAATATTGGCCCAAAGTTGGCACCACGCCTCTCAAGGCCACAAGTTCGCTCTCCGTGTTGACGAATAGCGAACAGAATTACGGACATTATGTGCAGAGAGAGATGTTGTTAAAGGTAAGTCGTTACAGGACATATTTAAAAAAAACTTGATTAAAAGGCTGTAAGCGACCTAAACTGACGCCACCAAGGATGGGTAAATATTTGAATTTTCTCGTAGGGCCAAGTGCCACCTATATTGGCTTAAAGTTGGCACCACGCCGCTCAAGGCCACTCTTCGCTCGCTCTCCGTGTTGACGAATAGCGAACAGAATTACGGACATTATAAGAAAGATGTAAACGAGCATTTTGAGTGATCTATGATTTCTCGAGTCGTCTTCACTCGGAATAGCAGCATGATTATTAAAATATCGAAATAAATTTTAAAAAATATGTAACAAGAAGTATGCACTTACTTAAATAAATAGAGTCTATCCCAATCCACGCACTTGGTGCATTTGACAGCTCACGTCATTGACGACATCATCCTCCGACTGTTAGGCGGTACGAAGTTAGTGGTAGCATAGTCGGTAAACCCGTTGCTTCACAAGCGAAAGTGCGTGGGTTCAAATCCAGGTTCAAGCATGCGCCTTTCTCAAGTGCATATTATAATTAATTATCACACGCTTAAACGGCGAAGGAAAACATCGTGAGGTAACCTGCTTGTCGGAGAAGATTGATAGCATTTGAAGATAAGTGAATACCCCAGCCCGCAATTTGGGCAGCGTGGTAGCCTATATCCTACACCCCCTTTCATAGGGTAGACTTTAGCCCAGCAGTTGGACGTTATGAGTTGAAACGTAGGCGGTACGATGTCCGCCAGGCCAGCTATTATAATAAATATGTGTGTTGTAAGGACAAGGACGGCGCGTGTCGCAGCATCACTCAGCTGCAGTACACGGCGTGGCCGGACCACGGCGTGCCTGATGACATCAGCGCGTTCATCGGCTTCACCCGCCTCTGCAGCTCGCTTAGGAACCACCGCGCAAGTTAGTAGAACATATATATATACTAGTCGTATTGAGGCTGCGAGAGAATTGCATAAGTGGTTAAATGCGATTTACAAAAAACCGATCTTTGAAACTGTGTATTATCCTTAATTTTATTTGGAAAGTCATGTGCGCGTACGCGTTATCAGGTACGCGTGAAAACCCGTCCTCAAACAATGTGATACTAATTTTTTATTTTTTTTAATTATTGATGTACCCGGTGTCGCTTTCACGACTAATACGAATCTATTGACACCACTCACATCAAAATACAACGAGCCGTTTAGGCTGTAGGGCGTGACAAAGAAATATACATACGTACCTGAAAAACATAACCCTCCTTCATTCGCAGTCAGGTGAAAAACTATTAATAGTTCTATAACGTCACAGTTTCACAGACCTAAAAAAAGCATTTTTGTATTATACTGATAATTTCAACAGGTTATTTTTTTTTTCGTTTTTTTTTTTTAAAATCATTTTATGTAAATCGCCACAATCTTAGATATAACCCGATGTGGGCGCGGCGCTTACGTCTCTTCGCCGACAAAATCGAGAAGGCGAGCTGCTAAAGAAGAATTCAATAAGATTGTGAATCGTACATGCAAGTGGTTGGGAAAAACGCCGAGATATCTTAACGGCATCTCTAAACGTGTTGGTAAGGGGATGTAGAATGTCTAATTGCGTAGGATCTTTTAACATTGGCGATATGGGAATTTATTTTTGTTGGGACATAAACTTTGTAAGTTTATTGTTATTTATTTCCTTATAGAGGCGTGATGCGAGTCGGTCGTAACGAAATATTAAAAAAGCGCTAAAAGGCGGTGTCTTGTTATCGAAATCTTTACTCAAATTCAAATTCAATATATCTTTATATCGGACAACTGTAAATACATGTTGTAAGTAAAAAAATAATTAAACCTACACTAGGTTTAAAGTTTACTTACTTTACGTTTAGTACTTTATAAGTACTAAACGTAAAGTAAGTAAACTTTTTAAACGGTTATTTTACTGTTTTTGGCCAGAATAAAAAAATAAAAAAATTATACAACAAACATTTTTTTCACAACATGCCGACGCAATGGTGAGTGAAAACCACCAGCTGTTACTTTCACTGTCTATTTAGGTAGCAATGAAATTTTAAATACTTTCTAATGTTCGGTAATCAGCGTATTAATGGTCTAATTAATAAACACAAGCAGTGGTTCTGCTTGGAAACTCACAATTTTTCATAGTAAATTTTAGTTGGCGTTAACTATACATGAAATGTTTTCATTCCTTGACCACATGTTGCGAAAATCAGTGACGTCGGATAATTACAGTTTAATTAACGGGTTTATCGCGATTAACGTCATTCGTAATATTAGAGATAATAAACGCAATATATTCCACGCAAAATCTATTTTTACCGAGTTCCAAAAATGAGGTAAAAATAATACAAACAGACGAACATAGTCGTTAGTATGTATGTATTAGTTATTGTATATATTCATCGATATTTGTCAATTGGGAAACTGAATTTAAAAAAAAAATTGTATTAGAAATTTACTTCTAAGGTGGTCTTCCATATAAATTTTATCAAAATCCATCTTGTGTTTTTCTTTTATCAATATAACTTTTAATTTTCTAAGACTGTCCAGTATTAGTAAGTATAGCGTGCCGAATGGAAGTTGATTTTCACTTTTTTGAAATATTTGCTTGAATGCCAAGTTTAACAATCGCTTAAACCTTTAAACACACACTTGACTTGGACTTGGTTTACGATGAGCAATTAATTAATAGAAACATTAACGGTCTTATTAATCCGATGGAGTACGTCACGCGTCAAAACAAGACAAAAGGCGTTAAAAGTTAAGACACGTTTATTAATAAGACTGTAACTAACAGAACGAACTATTACACGCACTCTCATATATAAAAACCATATCGCCGATAATGCCAATGCTTTTTGTAATAACAACTCGTACATAATCTATGTCGAATCCTCGATCAGTCTAACCACTTTGCTATTTGCTTTTACAACTTAGAAAAGACTGTCAAAAAGAGGTCCTGTTTGAGATCTAAATCAATACAGTTCTGCCATGACTATTTATTAAAAGAATGATCTCAGCTTACAAAAGGTTGCAAAATCTATTTTGTGCCAATTAAAAAAAAACATGTAAACATTGCTTTTTGAGAATTCCGTACCCAAAGAGTAAAAACGAGTCTAAAGAAGTGGAGGACCTAGAAGAAAATTATAAATGACTAAGTACCTTTTCAGTTCGCTGTCCCTCTTCAATAAATCTAATTAAAACAAAACACCACAGATTTTGCATGTTTCGTTTAGTTTAAAACAATAATTTTAAGCCATATTGCTGACATAATTGAAAACATTTCAAATTTATTGATTTTTATTACTATTATGGAAAAATCAAGATCAAGTGAAAATAACGTATCCCTTTTTTATATTTTACCAAAAATTTGACGCAGAATTATATGAAGAACGGTCTATAAGTTACTTTTCACTTAATGACAACACTCTCCAACAGGAGTAAAAATAACCCTAAATTGTAAATTGTAAAATTTATCGCGTTCTCGATAACTGCCTTGCAAAATGCCTTCGATTGTCATATTTTGATTTAGTAAATTAAAGTGTATCCGCTCAAGACAGCTTTTTCTTTTCAGTAATACCATTCGGTTAGTTTAAAACGGATTTACTTTTGACTTAATGGCAACACTTTCTAACAGGCGTAAAAATAACCCTAAATTGTAAATTGTAAAATTTATCGCGTTCTCGATAACTGCCTTGCAAAATGCCTTCGATTGTCTGTTAATTTGAGTAGCTCAAGACAACGTTTTCTTTTCAGTGATACCAACCACAGTGCTGGAGGAAGATGCCGAATGTCCTCAAGAGCGTCTTCTAGACCCGCCAATGATTGTGCACTGTTCAGCCGGCGTGGGTAGGACCGGAGTGTTGATATTAGCGGAGACTGCGTTAGCTTTACTGTCGCGCGGACAACCGCTATATCCGCTCGATTTGGTCCGAGCCATGAGACGTCAGCGACCAATGTGTATACAGAACGCTGTAAGTATTTCTGTTTTACCCTACGTTCATCGCATGTAAACGAAGGTATATAAAATATATCTAGTTTTCCCGCTTTGTCTTGTCTATGTCAGCGTGAGTAATCGAATCGAAAGTTAATGGTGTGGTTCTTCCTCACTACCTCCACACTGCACCTTATTATTTCTCTTTCTCTCAGTATCCGAGTTCCTCGACACATGTTTCGCCTTAGCACACAATCACACACGAAACACGACTGCATATGGATTTTAAAATTTATAATATTTTCGCCGTTTGTTCTGCTCCCCTGAATTAACAAAATGCGCAGTAAAATATTATCTTTGGCGAATCGCAGTGAGCGAGATTTAGTCGAGACGAACATGCTAGCAGAGTCGTTATGAAAACAATGTCACAATTATAAATGACTCCAGAGTCTATACTCTTTTTAAGCATATTAAACTCGTACCTAACATGGAAGTAATCGTGTATTACTTCCATGTTAAGTATGAGTTCAATCAAAACTAGAAAAAAAAAACATATTTTTTAAAAATTACTCTCGCTTTAAAGTTAAACATCTGCGGTCTTATTAATAAACGCGTCTTAACTTTAAACGTCTTTTGTTTTGTTTTGATGCGTGACGTTCTCCATCGGATAAAACAAGACAAAAGTCGTTTAAAGTTAAGACTCGATTATTAATAACACCGATACTCGTATGGCTAAAGGTCTAATTCTAATTTCACATTCACAGAGCCAGTACAAGTTCGTATGCGAGAGCGTGCAAGCTGCGTACGCGCAAATGAAACAAACTTCTGGCATAAATGGATCCTCGGAAACAGGATCCAATTGACTTCAAAACCTGTGAGATTCTTACTTGAATAATAGATTCTTCTCCCTTGTAATAAGGTCTACAATCAACTGGTTTACTAGATCATTTGGGAAGTAATTCGAAAGGCAGTCATAAGCCGTCAGCTCTACCTCGACGAATGAAATGTACGAATTTTGTATTACTGGATTAAATTGCGGTTGATGGCCAAATGTTTAGTAATTTCCTATCGGAAATATTACACGTATTCGGGCAGAATTGACACAAATATGTCCGAAGGCCTTTTCCGCGTATGACGGGCCTTTATCAAGCTTTTTTTGTAGATGTTTTACCACCAGTGTTTTATATTTATTCTCGAATAATAATCATAACGATGCCACGAACATATCAATTGTTGAACTATACATAGGAATACATTTTATTTTCTGTTCTCTCTTTTAATTTATTTCTAGATTCTAAGTGATTTAGTTCAAAAACGCGCAGTTTAAATCAGGTGTGGAGAGCCTTAATATTTTTTTACCCGACTACGAAAGAAGGAGGGTAATATTTTTCCAGTGTATGTATGTATATTACTTCGGCACGCCCTAGAGCCTAAACGTTTTATCGTATTGTTTATGTGAGTGGTGTCAATAGATTCGTCTTAGTCGTTAGAGTGACACCGGGCACATCAAATAGTCATAGGCTATACAAATCGCATCCCGCGGTTTCACTCGATAAGTTATAGTGGTCTGAATTTTTTTTTGTCTGTTTTTGTAAGGCGCTTCTAACCTTTTGGCTTTTACATAACTATCAGTATTGAACTGCGCGTTTTTTTATATTTATATTACGTTATTTGTTTATACTTTTTTTTTAACTAACTTGTAGTAGGTAGTGTATTTAGAGAAATCTTGCCTTTCAACGAATTTAACGAGTTCATATTTCCTTGTCATATATAAAGATAAATAATTGTTTTAATTTGTAATGTTAATCTTTGTAATTGTAATTTTCTGTGCCATTTATTCAATTACTATGTAACGATTATATTAAAAATACGAAGGGTTTTTATATTTTCTTTTTAGTTACGGCTTCGTACGATTAGTACATTTAGCCAGCGTCAGGTATTTAAATAAAAATGTTATTAAAGTCAATATACCCAACATGCTTTTGGCTCGTTTAGAAAATGTGCCGCCATACTTAAAGCCGCCTCAATTTTGATTGCATTGAGTCACATTTTATGAATTATAACACCTTGAAAATTAAGAGGCTTTTTTTTATTAATTTATTCTAAAAAAATGACTGTCAAATAAGATTTAAAAATACTTGAGACTTAAATGAGGTAATAAAAATATATTTTGATTATGTCGTAAAGTTATTGAAGTTTTTGGACGGCAATATTATTTATGTATTTGAGGATAATGCTAATATAAATTGAATCAACTATTTTTAATACAGGGTTACTGGATTGGTATTATGTGACGTAAGTTCAACGCAAAGTAACTAAAGTAACCGATTACTTTATGTTTTACGATGTTTTGGAAAAAAACGTTCTATAAACTATTATATTTAATTTGAAACAATTGAGAAATTACTTTGTTTATGGTATTTTATATTTAAATAAGTTGTGAGTTGCAATGTAGAAGTTATGTATGTCACAAAAATGCAACGCCAATAATTGTCCGAGTGAGCGATGCGTTTCTGGCTACAGATCTAATCTAATAAGTAATTTTAGTTTTAACTAAATCGTCTACAAAATAATGTCTCTAAGAATTTGTTCATCGGCACTTTTCTCAATACAGTTGTTAAGGCGAAAACACTTTGTTCATGTGTTCTTAAGCTTGTTTGTATGTGTCCTGAAATTTAGCACTCGTGTTCAGGTCGTAGTTTCCATCCAACCTTTACGAAATTTGGTTATACGTTATTTTTTTGTACTCAAGGATTTTTGTTTGAGGAGTTATTTACGGCGCCATTTACTGCTCGATTTCAGTAATAATTGTTACAGACATGCGAAACACAACATTGTCTAAGACTCTTAAATGTAAAAAGAAACCGTCAAGTGGTTGTCGTTTTCTTTATGAAGTTATAAAAAAATATTTTTGTCGAGAGCACGCGGTACCACTAACAAAATACAATATAACAATGAAAAAGTGCTCAAAAAGCGCTCCTTTTGCTGAAAATTCAGTTTGTTTTTAAACTGTTGACTTATGCTGCTTTCGTATGCGTCTAATTAGCAGTAACCCTGTATGCATGAACCTTTCTTAAGAATGTAATTGTAATTTAGATTCTAAGCAAAAAGTGTTCTCACTCGTAGCAAGTCAAAACTAAGCAATTTGTAAATCGGGACCTATCATGTATTATATACCAATTAACAAATATATAATTAAATAATGTCTAATATTATAATAAATGTACACAAACATCTCGTTTGGTAATATATACCTTTGTATAAGCTATAAATTTCGATATATATTTTTTTCGATGTGCTGACATTTTAGCTTATTTTTTTTAAATTTCATTTTTTAAATCTTGACCTATAAACTTTAAATTTACAACATATCAATTAATAGTAATTTATATCGAGTTTAAATTATGTCACAAAATTACTTTTTTTACGTTATAGTAATTAATATAAATGTTAAAACAAAAAATAGCCTTCAATTAATTTTTCTTGCGTTAAACTAGTATATTTATTATACATATGCGGTCTTATTAATAAACGCGTCTTAACTTTAAACGCCTTTTGTCTTGTTTTGACGTAAACGAAAACAAGACAAAAGTCGTTTAAAGTTAAGACGCGTTTATTAATAAGACCGTTGAAATTAAACTTGTGAAATAAAAAGTGATACTTTACTTCAATTGTTTCTACGAAATTTGGTTTGAAAGAACGATTTGGTCTTCTAAATGGATTAAAATAAATTAACTTTATACATAAAATAATAACTGCCTTCAATGCGATTGTTTTTTTTTTTATTGAATTTACTTGCCCGCTCATCAAAAGTTACGTCGTCCCATGATCATCATACCATGTGAAAATAGGCTTTGTTTTTCGATCTACTTACCTAACTATAACATCCAGGTTCTAAGGCTAAACTGAGGTGAAAATCTGATAAATTACTCCTGAGGACGCTATGTTTTATCCATAAAGTATTTATATATTTTTTCTTTTGATATATAGCACCATACGATTTGTATATATGCCAGCGTCAAGTTTATAATTTTTCAAGTTATTATTCAGTCAAGTTAAGTCAAATATCAAGTAATAAGTCATCGTGATCGAGTTAAAGTCACATCATGTACCCTCGTAAATCGGCGGAGACTTTACCAGAGTTTCTATGAACATTTCGCGCGAACACGAAAACCACGTTATTCCGTCTTTATATCGCTTGCCCACACTTGTGCACATAAACAAGACATTAATGGTTAATAAACCACCAAATATTACACATTTAAACTTGCAGAATTACTAGTTTTGCAATAAATACACAGACAGAGACGAGTGATTTATCCGCGAACGCGGGAAAACATTATATTTTTTTATATATAAAGTTAATTTCTGAATAGTCGAACAAATTAAATGTAAACGTAACGAGCAAAAACGATTATTATTACGAAATCGAATGATGCGATTAATTTATAAATAACAGTGTAGTTATTTTAGTAGTAGTTGAAATTAAATATCGATAAATAATTATTATGGGATGTTAACTTTAAGTAAAGCGTGTCTGCCTCTTCAGGTCTATTATATAAACCTACTGTGATAATGAAAGGATGAGATTCATACCCTTTAGCGATTCATGCTGTCACTGACGCGAAAAAAACACGCTCTTAAATACTTTTAAAACTAAATTTATTGTAAACGACAAAATACAAATAAAATATGACATCGAGAGGGGAGGCCTTTTTGTAAAGCGATTTCTTTCAGGCACGTATTAAGCGTATATGGCGATACGTTCTAACACATTCGTGTTCTTGTCATTATCACTGAAGGCATACATAATAGGCTTAACTGTCACTTACTTTTCCACTCTTGAAAACATGAATTTAAAATTTTATTTAAATCACACCTATTGCATTGTAATTTTTTATTTATATGAATCGATATAGGTTTTTATATATATGAAATAGATAATAATCGGCATCGATAATTCGTAATATAGATTTCGTTTATTATCGGACTATCCAAACGCAGGGTTATATTATTCGAGTTCGTATATTTGTATGTACCTATGTCTCACTCTTTGTGACCCTTTACTCCTTAACCCAGTAATTTCCGAATTATGTATTTTTAGATTTTACAAATATATTTTTTTAAATCATTTCCTTTGTAAACGTCTTGTGAGAGATGCGATTTTTCTAAGGTTTTCAATAGAGAAAGAGAGTGACAGTTCACCTTATCACACACCAATTTAAATTACCCTTGGCGACACCTGTCCTATATCTACAACCGAATAACGTTTTAGGGGTAAAGTATATTTTTTGTAAGAAACATTCTTTGCGATTTCAAATTAATCAACACCATCATTTATCATAACGTAATTATTTTAGTATTTAATCATTTAATTCCGGAATTTATTACTGTCTGTCGCGATTATTGATTTATGTGCAACAATATTAATAAGAATAGTAACAACATAAAATATACAGATTTTTACACATTGAATACTGTTTTTTTTTTGGTGATTGGCATGGGCGTCGCTAGGCTGGGGCACAACTTAGCTTTGGGCAGCTTCTCTTTCCTAGAGCAAAAAAGCAACTGTATTTTTGTACATCTTATATAACTCCCACCCACACGTAACCCCCTTTTTCATCAACTCATCGACTTTTTCATCAATTGTGGCAATGCCAGCGACTGCTGAAAACACCTTTGCTCATTGGCCTATCCACAAATTATTTTGGCGCGTATTAAGTTAATATTTTTTCAGTTCCTCTGGTTGAAATCGCAAAGGATTATTCTAAAAATATATGAGTAAAATGTAATTTACAACGTGCGAATGACTGATTATAGTAATAAGTGTAAGTATTTCAGTGTTTTACGAAAATTTTGTACGATCGTAAGAATTCGATACCCAAAATTAGTTTTATATTACTTGTGACGTCTGTTGATAGTGCTGTGCATTTTTTTTTCTGTGAGTTAATTATAATATTTCATTGAAATCCCTTGTTTTTTTTTATTGTAGTAACTCTATCCGACATGCGTAGTACTTTATAGTTAGTGAGGCGTAAGGCAATACATACTTGTAGTGAATGGGTATCTATATAATTGTAACTGATCCTACAATTGAAAACATTTTAAAAGTTTTGACCCCCCATTTTTATTAAGACAATGGAAAGACAAATGAAAAATAACGTACCCTCATTTTTTATTTTATTTAGAATGTAATAATTACGTATTTAGTGATTTTTGAAAATATAAGAAATGTTCAGCATAATGTTATTCTCGTCAAAAGCTCTTAAAAAATGATGTCATTAATTATCCGTATTTTTGTTGTTTGTTTTGGTGTGGTTCATGTGGATGACAGGTACAATAGTATGTTTTATATAACATAAATACGAGTTTTTTTTTATCAGCTTTTGATACGTAACTCGGAAGAAATTGGATATAAACTTTTTTTTTACAAAAGTCTATATAAGTAGTACACTAGTCAAGCAAACCGCCCTCGGCTGTTCCCGGCGCGAAGGTGCCTACTCGTATATCACTAGCAGCTTTATCACGTTAAATCGCGATGGCCAACCTTTGCACCACAAACATTCTGGAGCGGCTATCTCCCGTCTTATCTATAATTTTAAATTAATAAAAATATTAGTACCTAGTAGGGAGTTAAGCCTAGTTCTAGCTTACTAAACTGTTAAGCTAATGTGTGTAATGTTACACGATCTATAATAAATATTTCATATTCGGAATACGAATTTGTATGTAAAAATGTCCTGACTGACATTGGCTAGAAATCAACGTAGATCCTAAACCGCGGAACCTAGAGACATGAAATTCGGAAGGTGTATTCATTATACACCTGCACCTGCACCTGGGTGGGTGCAGGGAAGCATACATCGGATGCCGTAGACCGTGGGTCACAGTGGATAGATCGTTAATTTATATTTATAGTACAAACACGTGTGCGTCTGTAACATTGCCGCACTTACTCGTACACCCCTCCTCATCCGAACTAGTTGTCGTCTAAGTTTCGGAACATTTGGTCGCGGGGCTGCATACCGGTGAACAAGTAACCCAGAAATTATTTTTATGTAGTTTTGTAAAACTTATTACTTTTCTTTGTACTAGAAATTTGCAAGTTTTGTTATATGCCGCTATTTATGGATAAGGTTTTTGGATGGATAAAATGCGTTTATTATAATTTATATAATAATTAAGATAAAAACAAAAAATAAGCCGTTATTATGTTAAACTGTCATATAGATTGAAAAACACTTATCTCTCCTCCCCGATTCCTCTATCAGAGGAAATCGGACTCGGATAGGTTAGGTTAGAAGGCTAAGGTAGGATCGAAGCGAAGCGGAGCTCCTACCTATTATGCAGAGTAGATACACACATAGGCAAGGAATAACATGGGCCACCTTATTTTTTTCCGAGCGTAACACCGATAACCGCTTCTAGTTATAAATAAAAAAATATGTAGCTACTTAGGCGAGAGTTAGAGATCATCCAACAAGTCTTTGATATTGATAAGACATTCCACGTGGGTGTGTTACGGTTTTCGATCGCGGAACTCGTGGGATGGTACCCATGGTAACCGCCCAGGGCGGCGTACTGAGCCGGCCGTTTCAGTATTCCGTAGACTACCGGTAGAGCGCCCGCCCGCGCCCTAGCCGACCCGCCCGCCCAACTCAAATCGCGCTTCAAACGTTCTAATTTCAAAATTATCATATCTTTTCTATTTAAACAGCTAACTTTTACGTATAATTAGCACCAGTTGGACCTCTAATTTAGATTTTATTGCAATGAAAAAAGTTTTTTTTCTTTATTTAGAATGATATTTTACGCGGACCGGAAGGATGAAAATGTGATGTGTAATAGACAAGTAATCTGATTGGGGGTTTTTTGACGTTGTTGTTGAGGAATTTAGGTGTTTTTTCGGAAATTGAATAAGTAGGTATCTTATTTGTACGAATATTTCGTATAGAAAACTAACGCGTGTTTGATTCATATTGTTTAAGAGGACGGGTTTTCACGCGTAGCTGATGCGAAACGTGTCATCGTTGAAGACACTAACGACTCATTTCATCCATGATGAAGTTCAACGAATGTGAACGAAACGTATATAGGTACTTCATCAAAACCGGAAAATTTGTTTGGATGCTACCATTGTTTTTTTTATTAATTATAGGTTCGTCAACTGGACGTTACAATTGTATAGAATTTAAAACAATTTCTATGTTAAAGTTGGTCAGCCGTAATTATAATAATTTGGCAAAAAATGACGCAACCCTTTTTAAATTAGGATTCTGAATAAGATAAGAAACGTTCAGAAAAATCAAGCAGTTGCAAACAAAGGAACTAGTTATTATAAAACCTAACTTATAAAAATTAAAAAAACTACTTGGAAACAAATTGGTAAAATAACAATAACATTGAATTTGTAAACCACGTCAGTAAACTGGGAAAATTCGGAGAATTATCACAGCCAGTTTCTACGAAACTGGCTGTGTTTTTCGCTTACAATAGAATTGATATTTGAGTGAACATTTTATTATTCATTCACGAAGAGCCCAATAAACTTAGTTTTCTATTTGTGAGTAAGTCAAAAAGGAAAGTAAGTTAAGGAAAGGTTTGTTACTAGGATTCGAATTGATTTTTTAATAATCTAAAATTAGATATCTGAACATTTCACCCTCTAAAATGTTTGGATGATTTATTAGTTTGTTTATTAACGTACAAACTTATGTATTAAATCAACTGGAGCATCTTAGATTCCGAGAAGTAACCGAACATATTTACTCGTATTTTAGGGTTCCGTACCTCGAATGACAAGGAACCTTAGTCGAATTACTTTTTTGTTTGTTTGTGTGTCGATCTGTACAGACCGTGTAAAGTTATCAAACTAATTTAATATACATAGAGCAAATTATGGGCTCTATATATGGCTTTTTTAACTGTCTAAAATTAAACTTTAAACAAAAAATATATATATTTAATTATGTATGACTGTTTAAATCACATAATTAACTATTTTATGCCGTAACCAAAACCTATGAGAAAAAATAAACAAATTAACAAAAGTAAACTACGCATAGATCAAACCAAAGAGCGTTGTTCCTCAGTAAAAGAAACTCCTATAAATAAGGCTTTTTTCTAAGAGCCAAACGGTGTTACAAAAATTACAGTGAATGTCACCAACATTTTTAGTGATGTGGACAACAAAATGACTGTATGGCAGATGACATTGTTTTGTGCGTGTGTATTAATTAGAGTTCCGAATGCACGCACCGAATACCGGACATCATTGCTGCCGGGGAAAAGCGTGATCAGCATAATACCGGAGTTGCTCGGGCTTACTGCGACCACCGCCCCGAGCTCGACGCAAAAACCGGGATTAGAAAATGGTCCGGGAAAAAAATCCGGTGGCAAATACACGGCCACATCGGATGAAGTGCATACTGAAGCCAATACTGTTATTGCTGAGGTGAGTGCTGAGTGAGATAATTCCTAATAATACCTAAAAGTAATTCTGCGAAATGTTGACCTCACGACCACAAGAACTTTGTGACGAGATTTGATAGATAATAATTCTGTTTGAATAAAATTGCCTATCGATCTCTATTTCGTCAGGTGCCGATAGAACTTTTTCAGTTATTTCGATTAGAAAATCATACCTCTTGACCGATTTTAATAACATTAAGATGGGACGAACAAATTCAAATAAAAAATATTTTTTTAATCCGTCTCCGAAAAATCAGGTAATAATAATAAAAAATATCGTTATTTTTGGAAACTGGTACAAATGTTTCAGTGGCAACGAAATAGACGAAGCAGCTTTAATCATTTTTAATTCCTGGTTTCCCCCTAGTAAAAGATTTTCGTCATAACTACAAAAATCTAAAGTCAATAAAGGTGTGCCACTGGTCGGTATACTATGTCAATACATGAGCTCTTACTCACATACCTAAATAGCAACTAATACTACTATATACTATTTAATGATAAACTAATCTTATCTTTAGCGCTGTATCTATAGAGCGTCAACTTATTGAAGTGCGGAACAAAATTATCGACATATATTGTATTGAATATGATAATACGATAACGTAATCTGAAAACAATTTCGTATGTTTGCAATGATCGAAGGAAACGCCTCAGTTCTTTCAATCAAAGCCGTGACTTCGATTTATGAGAAATCGAGTTCATCGTTAGGACGCGTTCTATTTTTAAACATTTCTAGACTAAGTGTTGTGTTCGAATTTCGTTAATAAGTAGGTTGAATTATAAAATAATCGTTCTTTTAGCAGTTCTGAACTGCCAGTGTCTATGACTTTTAGATGTACCTAAATTCAATGTGTTATTACGATTCTCAGAACAATAACCTTATTTCATAAGGCGAAAAGAAAGGAGTTTCTTATACAGAAATTCAATTGCTCTGAATTTGGATTGCAGTGTGTTTATTGCAAAAATGTGAAATAGACCATAATTTCAGTGAATTTACTATAAGATTTTCCTGTGTGATATCCATATTGTTATTAAAATATGATTGGAGCTTGTTGTGTAGTGTTTATAACACTTTTACTTCGGTCGCGATGTCTAGCTCAGGGAGTGTTCCTTGAACAAAGCGTTCCCGGAAATTGGGATGAAAACCCGGGAACGAACCACCGGATGTATGCCTACCATCGACCTTTGCACGTAAGTAATTTATTGTCAACGTCATCAAGTTAGATTTTGGATAAAAATAAATAAAGAGAAATAAAAATTACAGCAAGTATCCAAGTAGACTAATGAACAAAGAAGTAACATATTTGAGTTTTCTGTCTATCGAATACAGAAAAAGAAAAATCGCGTCGAAAGCGGAATGTAAAATTTTCCACTTTAGTAATTCCCGGAGAAACCGAAAATAGTCTCAAAAAAAAACTATTTATTACGAAAGCTGAATCTGACTGACGTGTCTTTAGTCACTGTAACATAATTATATTTTAGACAAATCTGGCTGCAAATTTATCTCAAAAGGTATCATTTGTATCCGGATTAGAAAACTTTGTACCATGTATTACGCAAATCTCGGTACTAAATCTCAAACTTTTAAATGCGATTAGTTTTCTTGTATAGATCTTCATAGGATTTTCAATGTTAATTTTGTATCTTCTGACAAGTGCTGCGTAATTCAAGAAGCAAATTTTGAATCCGGTCTTAAACGCTACCTAAATCAGCCATCTGGTCTGTTACGAGGAAATCCGAATGCTTTTAGATGTAAATATACCTACCTACCTACCTACGTCTACAAATAATTGATTTATTCGTAGACCAGCGAGCTCTATACAACGTGCATGTATTTATTTCCTAGCTTTATGCAACAAACCACATTTCGTCGATTTACATACAAACAATCATCACCCATACATTATGGCCTATAATTATCTTCCTTTGATGATTACTTCTCTTTGTGTTCTCCGTAACCTAAGCACTACAGTTTACCTTTGTTGTACATTATACATATCTCATAAACACGTTTATAGTAGCTAAGCAATAGGTACATATACGTGAAACTAAACAATACGTCAGCAATATTCATAGTATGGATTTATAACAAAGCTGTTGCACGAAGTTCCATTTAGGCAGTCAACAAACTTAAAGGACTTAAAAAATTGATATAATAGGTATGTATATAACTATTTTTTGCTTCCGGACTTCTGCCTTTATAAGAAATAAAATGACTAACTAAAACTCAATGAAAATAGCAGATGAATTACAGATCTACAAATAATCTAAATGCTCCATCCCACCTCCAGGGGGTGGCGCGCCCAGTTTACTAGCGGAATTACCATTATTTTTGATTTCTTTGATTTAGGTTAGGTAAATCTATTCTTTTCTGTTTAAATATTGATTTATAATTTTTTTCCAGTGTAAATCTAATAAAAATCTCAATTTATAAAAACATTGGTCAAGGAAATGTAGAAGAAAAGGAAGACATGTAATAATTAAGTTGCAAGTCGTTTTGGTCAAACAATTCGTCAAATTAATCCTGGTAAAATGCTGGAGAGTTTCTAAAGAATTTTCTCGCGTAGATAAAACTTACGTTCTTGATCCACCGTTACTTTTGCCTCCATTCGTGCAAGTATACAAGACAATAATAATCCATCACAATTACACACTAGCTGACCCGAGGAACCTCGTAGCGCCTAATAGTCGATTATAGATTCAGATTTTTTTATGTAAGAACATTCTTTACAATGTATTAGACATAATTAAACGTTCCACGCTCGTAGCTCCCCACCAGGATTTCTCCTGTGTCGGGGATGCCATGTAGCATTCGCAAACACACGCACAAAGATACCCAGACTCGATAACAAATGTTCGAACTCATCATTCGAACATCTGCCCCTACCGGAATTGAACCCGGAATAAAAAAATGATAATTGAAATCGGTACAGCCGTTTTCTAGTTGTAACGTGACCGGGAGAAATAGGGGTTTATTTATATATGTATAGATTAGTACTCAATCGAGAGTTTTACAAATATATAAAAGAGCAGATGTTGGCTGTTTTTGTGTACCGTTAAATATTGACACACCTTGCTGTTACACGTTGTATATATAGTGTGATTCAATATCAGTTATCGCGTCCGATACACTGTGTTTTTCCGAACTTAGACCTAGTTTGCTACTACAATAAACTGAGCTATACGAAACAGTACATTAAAGTCGCGAAGACCTAGATAATAATAAATAGGTACATATGTATCCTATCTACATCTTTATCGATATACGAATAAAAAGTACGTACCGCGTGTTCGTTATTTATCATAAAGAGTTGAATGAAACGGAACCATAGATAGGCAATACTAGGTACATTAAATGTCTCATTCACTTGGTACTTAGAGATACATCACTGGTCTAATAAATAATAATATAGTAAATAATAGATATAATACTATAGTAAATTATCTACTAAGCCCTCCTACTGCGATACATACATATGTGTTGTGAGATATAAAAACAATATATTAGTTTTATTTTCAGATAAATTATATGTAAATAATACTAAAATAGGGACAACAACTGGATAGGATCGGTCCGAATTTTCCACTCCAGCCTTCTATAAAAATCGGGTAACAGAAGTTATTAAAGAAAAAAATTACGATAAATTAAGAAAGTTGGTTACGAATCCAAAAAAAAAATATTTATTTTTTCCCCGGTTACACGAAGATAGCTGGACCGTATTTGATACATTTTTTTTTTTGATTGGGTATATTTATACTTTTCTCATAATCTATTCATGGGTTTGATTTTTATTTATTGGGTCGCCGTAATGGCGTCATTTTTTTTTAGTGTAATTATCTTAGCTTATTTTGGTATATGTATGTGGAATTTCTCACCCCTGTGTACGTTGTAGGCCGGCTGAAGTCCTCAGATGTAATTTGCAATTTATATTCTAAAGTTCTTTCTTCCTTTTGGACACTTGCATAAATTCATACTCGCAGGTGACGTATTTAACGATCAATTTGCATTTTGGCGTTACTTTATGGGAAAAAATCTTGTTTATTTGTATCTAAAACTGATCTAACGCTGTTTAGAAAATTTATATGAAACAATTTTTCTTTTAAGGTTGCGCCGTGGACTTATATATGATAGGTTTTTAGAGATATAACAAATTTTAGAGAAGGCAATAAAATACCAGTAAAATCGTAAATGTCTAAAAAAACACTTATAAAATTCAGATATGGTGGTGCTCCCGTGCCTATGAATAATGTCGCTTTGTTTACCAACAAAATTGAAATAAATTATCTTTACACGACCACGAAAGAAGGACTTTTCTTTGGCACGCCCTAAATCCTAAACGGCTTGTCGTAATTTTATGCTCATATACTGTCTCTTCTTTATAATATATTATTTAATCCTTCTTGTCCGCGGTAACTTCAGTAATGTTTCAAATATTGTCGCACTACACATTCCTATGCATTAAAGTCATCTGATAATCTCATGTTATCAATCCCACCACATCGCACCGTTTCCTATAAGTCCTCTTTCACTATGAACGCTGTTTTGCTGTGGAACAGTCTACCGGTGGACATTAGGCGTGCTCCATCATTAAATATCTTTAAGCATCGAGTCATAGTCCATGACCTATCACTTCATCATTAAAATTAGTGTCTTCTTCTTTAAATTAGTAATTAATTTATGTATTTCCATGATAATAATAAATAATAATTATTTGTATGGTATGTTATATTTATTTATCTGTGTATCCATTTGTATGTATTGATTGTATTTTATTTGTTCATTTATTAAATATGTTTGATTAATGTCATATTTTAAGGCAAAATAAAAGAATTTTGTTTTATTCATTTACGTGCATGGTTGCCTGGAAGAGATCGCTTTAAGCGATAAGGCCGCCATTACAAAACCTAGTATATATCTATCAGCTTTTACTTGTTATAATTATTTACATCTCTCATATTCGGTAAGTAGGTCCTTATTACCCCCAAATGGGGCTTGTAGGTGACCAATTAGCGCTCTAGGGTAATAATGTAGCTAGAAAAGCCCTAGGGCGGTAAGTAATTATACATCTAACCATCATACTGGCAATAGACATCATGCATTCAGCCCAATGACAAAAAAGGTCGCTTCGCTATTCAGCCTTGTCTTCGTATGAGTCTAATAGTCGTCAATTTTAAATATCGAAATGCGACGCTCAATATCGTTCTTAAAAAAAATAATTTAAAAAAAGATTAAAAAAGGCGGGAACTGAAAACTTTTACTTTAAATATAGTTTGTTTTTGGGTTTTTTTTATAATTACGTGCTAATTAGGAAAAAAAACATGAGTTCTGCAAGTGATGAAGATATAAGCCGATTCAATGAAAATGGAAGCTGAGGCAGCAATTAAAATGTTTTATTATTGTAATGCCCGTTTTTTTATACTTACCTCACAATCGAGATGTAAAGCAGAGTAGTTAGCTCGGGTGTAAGCATCAATTGCACCCTCGAACTATATATCGAATATAAATATCTCGGGCTGCAATTGATGCCTTACAGCCCTTGGCTACTAATCTGCTATTATTGTTTATCTGATTTTTAATAAAGAGTTGTCTTATCTTATCTTTATGTGAATGGTGTCAATAGAGAGAGAAAAAATTAGTACATAAAAATATAAAGATGATACACACGTTTAAAGATTTAGCGTCAGGTTTTTTTGAGGTCGCTTCACACCGTTAGTTAGTAATTCTAATCATGGAACCCGTTATACACACCAATCCCTCCACGTGTTAAACAAAATGTCTTATTACAGGAAGAAGGCCCGGGACCCCCCGGACCTGACTCCCGCTACCCGGTGCAGCACGCTGGGTTGGTCCAGAGGCTGTCAGTCGACCCCATACCCCTGGATAACTCATACCACGAGCTGCAACTCAACGTCTCTTGGGAGCCATCCTTGGGTACGTTTAAACTGGTAGAGGTCCATCATCAGAGATTTTAAGACAACCCTATACTACCTTTTGATGACCGAAGCGGCTTAATAGTTAGCATACTGTCTTCGAGAGCCAGTTACGGGTTCATTGACAACATTTCATTCTTGCAAACTGATGGAAATTCGAAAACCATTTCGAGATAATGTAATGAAGAGTTCATAATAAAAATACCAGATTTTTATATCCACTTTCTTAATAGTTATTTCCAAAAAACTAATGAAAAACAATCTCGTATTTATGTTAAAATCGGCAGATGCCACCAATAAAAAATATTATTGTATCTGTCATCTATGAACCATACCAAAACAAACAACTAAAACATATATAATTAATGAAATCTTTTTTACGAGCTTTTAACGACAATAACATTATGCTGAACTTTTCTTATATTTTCAAAAATCCCTAAAACGTAATTATTACATTCTGAATAAAATAAAGAAAGAGGTACGTTATTTTTCATTTGTCTTTCCATTATTGTAATAAAAATGGGGGTCTATTTTTGGGGGGGTTGAATTTTTTTCATTTCCCGGCCGGGACAAATATTCGCATGGTGAAGCTTTGAGTATGAAAGTTATACATTTGTGACGATGATGGCTGATTAGTTAGTGGGTTCGATTGCCGTGCGAGAGGTAGTCCGATCCCACGAAATATCTACGCAAAAAAAGCCTGAACTACCGGTGAAAGAAAACATCGTGAGGTAATGGCGTCTTTTAACGCTCGCTTGGCTAGCTACCACCCTCAAGTTGATAAATTTGTCGCCTAGCACCTAACGATGTGTTTCGGCAGCCTTCCGTGAGTAGCATGTATTTCAGACTAGGCTTGCTACATCTAAGGCCACAGAGTCGCTGACATCCGTGGTCGTGCGAGCTTGTGGTCAAATGCCTAGATGTAATAAATAAAAAAAATAATCAAACAGGATGGCCGGTTACATGCAATGTTCAAATAATGAGTATATAAGTGACTATATGGATACAAGTGATCAAAACAAGGCCTTAACTTGACTAAAGTATGTTGATGATCGTGATAATTGTCAATCAATGAATCAAATCTTTTATTTGCGAGAAACATAAATAAATTGTACAAGATCTTAGAGTAATTAGGCCTGTAATATTTTATAATTAATGTATCCTAAAGCTGTTAAACATCCTAAACTACTTTGTTTTACATGAAAAGGGTATCAGAATTTTACGATTTCTTATTAAAACACAATAAGACATGCTCGTGAAGCAATTTTGTTTTTTTTTTTAATGTTATCACAGAATAACTTATCGTTAACCTATAGTAAAACGTTGCTACCTAGATAATTTGCCACACTTATAATTTATTCGAATAGGCATAAGTTCGTAACTATTCGATTAACGTAGAAAATAAATCAGGAAAGGTCGGTCGGTCCTTTGAACTCGAGTCTACAAATATGAGTGATCATAGATTTAAAACAACAGATTGAGAATGTAGATCAGAAATGCTGGTCATTATAAGGGATGCTGGTTTAACACAAATATAATACAGGTTGGTTCTAAATTGAGCGCGTAACTTTAGTAAAATGAATGAATATTGAAAAATACAATATCCGTATTTTTATGTTTAGCCCACTGACACTAAGCCGTGGCGCCGTCCCGTTGCAAAACTAGGTCACGGCGACGGCGAGCGCGTTTGCATGATCCAGATTTGTGTAATCGCGCTTAGGTGAACATATTTCCCAGTTATTTGAAAACAAAATGAAGTGTCTTTTTTAGCGAAATATGTTATTAAGCTGATTGGGTGGTAAAAATATACGCAATCAATTTAAAATCATGTCGTATTTATTAGACCGACTGGAGAGTTAATAATTAAATAATCCCTGTATTTTTTTTTAAAACTATTTGAATAACGTGAACGTAACATCTTTAAAAATACAAAATGATTTTCCCGTATAACCAAACAATATATAATAATAATGCAGCCTCTATTAATAAAGCTATGCTAAGATTCTATTCTATGTAAATCTGAAAAGCAAAGTCAACGGTCTGTCACATCCATGTTGACACCCCCATTTTGCGAAGTTAGCCAATTGGAGCTCGACGGACGTCGTGCAAACAAGTGGTCATCATTTACTAAATAAATTTTGTAAGTAGGCTAAACTTTAAGTCCCTTTCATAGAAGGTTATTCGAAATGAAGTTGACCCTAAATATAACGAATTATTTCGGCCTGCCCCCACGAACGTCCACCACGCGGTGGCAGGAAGCCACACTTATGTCCCACATACGAATAATGTGGGCAGACGGTAATATTTTATTTCCATTTAAAATAAAACCTCCTCCAGTTAGTAAATAGTAAAATTAATAAACCTTCACTCCTCATCACCCAGCGGCGCAAGTTTATTTGAAATGAGTCAGAATTACGATTGCATAGTGTAGGTAACGTTAAGATGAATACTGCTCTGATCTATCCTATGTCAAAACTATACCATTATGACGCAATGCAACTGTAATAACAGACTTGGGGCCTTATTTTTGAAACGTTCGAATGAATTCCTCACTCGCCAATGACTTTATTTACAAACACTAAGAATGCAAATTTTTGAATATATTTCCTAAGTGACTCGATTTTCGAGTGATGAATTCATTGTTACGTTTCAAAAATGAGGTCATTGGGGCCTCTGTATTATCGTAATATATATTTAATATAACAAATATCTTGTAAAGCGAAATCTTCTATTAGTTAGCCATCTTGCAACAATCAGTCAGTTAGCTAATGTTAGTTAGCCTATATAATGTTCGCTCTACACTTCTCATAATCTATCGACGACGTCATAACAACATTATTAATTTTGATCCAAATATTTTACTTTAAGGAAGAAATATAGTGGAAAATTACGTTCAATAGAGGTAGACAGGTGACGTCCTAACTTCAAAGTTGAAATCACGAGCTTCGTTTTTCCCGATTTAATAAACCGTAGTACTCTTTAGTTTTTATATTAACTAACGATTCAACTATGATGGCCATCATCACACTTTGGTAGAATCAATATTAGGTCCTAAATCACTCTTCTCTAGGCTACAAGCTACAGGCAAGTACCAACATCCAGAGAAACATTTTTTTTTTAAATTATCGAAGCCAACTACTCAATACTTAAATAAAATTCCAGATACTAATATTCAAATTTAATTACTTAGTATAATAATTTAGCTTATCCTTAATTCGAATTAAATATCCTCCTCTCTTCTACTTACTTCGGGTGCATCAAATCTGCACCCTACGCGGTCCATTGTACTATTATTTTATGAACTCGTATTTTTAACATCTGTATGACTCAATGGAAGCAATAAAATTTGAAATCCGAAATCTGAAACTTACCCACTGACAGATAAAGCAAATTTTGCTAGATTACATAGTCGCTTCGCTCGCTGATCTAATAGATGAACTGTGTAACGCAATTTGTCTGTTCTGGAAAATCCGAACGCTCCAAACCAAACATTATGACATATATCCAAACAAAGATGGCCACAGGGCTAACGTTTCTGTTTACACAGATATTAAACGCAATTTGATTGCCTCGTTATTTGTTAGATCGTTATTGTTTGTTGATTCAGCTAACAGAAATACGCACGCACTGCACATTGTCGAAAAGAAACACATAGGTACATGTAACAAAAAGGAGTTTGAATTTAAAAAAAAATTGTTCAGGGTTCAATTTGATGGGTAGACTAACACCCTCTAGTATTATCACAACTTTTTGTTACACGTTGTATACAATAACATAGTTAGACCGGTATTTAAGACTTTTTCTTAAACCGAGGAGAAAATTAAAAGTTGGCGCGGGAACATTTATGCTGAGTTGAGCTTAGCATTTTGCAACACATTAACATGAATTTTTCAGTATTGAACTTAAATGTATATGTCTTTATATAGTTTTTGTTCTTTTAGCGAAAAAAAAACATTTATTATTTTTTTAATAACCAATAAATAAATAAATAAATAAATATTCACTGAAAAAATTAACTGAGCAAGTAATCTAACTAATTACTTACTACTGAAAAACTTTCATAATAGGACAAGCTGGAAATCGAGAGGAAGAATCACCTGCTCCATACATTTTGTTTCGTTAAAACAGCTAGATTTATCGTTACGAATTCTGGGTTGGTCCCACAGTGAAAATGGTTCATCATCATAACGCCTCTGAAAACTGCCGGCCGGAGTGAGTGCCCCGGTTTGCTCCTCTGTAGATTCAGTAGATCAACATATCAAGTGATCATACGCTTTAGGATAAATTTGCATGATATTATGGCTCTGATTCTTAGTCAGAGCAAAACTATGAGTAAAGATTACATGATTGACCGAGCAAGCGAAACGATTCTTCGTGTTAAAATGTATGTATGTTCGTTTGTATCTTGAAATTTTGTACTCGCCTACTTGGTGTATGGGGTCTACGTATTTTTAGAATCTTAATATTCTTTAGTCGTCGTAGATTTTTGATTGGGCTCCGCTTTGAGTCAAAAAACCTTAAAATTCTAAATTTACATGCCGATCGAAATAATATTTGGTATCCGTCAGTAATTAACATTCCTTAATATGGTAAAAATTTTTTTTAGAAGTCGCATAAAATAATGTACGTTTTCGCTAGTTCAACAGTTTAGACAAGTACTAGTTATAATAGTTTATGATTAGAATAGTTATAATAGCAAAACAGAATATCGCAGATTGCAAAGTAAGCAATAAGTATAGGGTTTATTGTGACTTCCAGATATTTTTATTAATTGTTTATTGCAGGTCCTCCAGCCAGAGATTATTCCTTAGAGGTGGAAAGCCTGACTAAGACGGTAGACTGCACGTCTCTTATATGCTATGAATACAACATACCCGGAGTAAGTGTTATAAAAATAGAATATAGTTTATTTGTGACAAAATAACAATGTAAGTAGGGAAGCAGTTGTTTTGGCATCAAACTCAGCGTGATGCTGAACGCCTTATTATTTTTGCTCAGCAAAATATCGCCCGACAACATTAATTGTATGCTACTCTTATTAGTCTTTGATAGAATAGCTCTAGCATGTTATTACAGAAAAAACAAATCATACAAGACAGACTGTCGGGAGAGTTATACAGAAGTTGACAGACATGTCAAGCTATGTTACAAGTCTTCATGTCTGTACATGCAATGTCTGCCTTACCGAAATACGTGCCTCAAGTGTGTAGTCCAAGAGAACCAAAATCATGATGAATCAGTGTCTATATGACCGGGACCAAACCGGAATTAAAATATAGAAAAATCATCCCTTTTCATAGAATTCATATCGTCTCATAGAAAAACTTGATCAGTGAACAACTTGATAAAAAATGGAATATAAAGTTTTAAACTTTAAACCTCTATTTGACCCTCCTAAGAGGTGAATTTCCAAAAATCTGTCTTAGTACATCCCTACAACCTATAATGACTACATCCTCTAAACTCATGTCTAGATTCAGCGGTTTAGGTTGCGCGTTGACTGTGACTTGTCAGCCAGACAGTCAGGACTTTATATGCTCGTAGAGATGTTGGAGAGACACTACTAACTTCACTCCCGGTATGTAAAAGTCGTAGATCCAGGCTGACTCATTAGAATAACAAGTGGTTAGAAGCAATTTCTACAAGTGAGTTAGAAAAGAGTTCGAAAAATCCCGACTGCTAAAATTTTAACCTGTGTATCATCGATATTATTGTAATTGTTTTTTAATTTTGATGTACCCGTTGTTGTACTCTCACTACTAAGACGAATCTATTGACACCACTCACTTAAAAATACGACAAGCTGTTTAGGCTCTTGGGCGTGCTAAAGAAATATACATACACTCGGAAAACATAACCCTCCTTCTTTCGCAGTAGGATAAAAATATTAAAACTCCTAATATCTCCTCGTAGACAACAACCGTAGCATGACGTAAGTAGTTGTGACGTAGAAAAAATACGCAGTACGTCAGAAGTTATTGCTCTCAGTGGGCGTTACACGCTGGTTTACTGAGAGTGCCTACAAATCTGCTAATGTAATCGTATTTTTTTTACTAATTTACCTTAATGTGTCCAAGCCGGCGATTAGCCCGGAGGCTCCAAAATTTTTTACCATCCAGGTCCGTCATCAGGTGTATGATAATATCTAGAAAATGTTTTTTTAAACTTATACTGTCCACTGTTAGGCAAAGGTCTTTCCCGTATCCTTCCATACTTTACGAACCTAGACCACTACACGCTTGAAAAAATAACCATTAATATCAAACCAATTGAGCTCGGTGGCCCAAAATTTGGCTATCTCAATTGGATAGCAAGTCGCCGGGTATCACACAAATACACAAGCCATCTCAATTACTGTTTTACCAATTTTCCAAAAAAAAAAAAAAATTGTACGCAAACGGCTTTTTTATATTTGTTACCATATTTTTTTTAGACTTCGGCAGTAATTTGAAACATTCCCTTTTTAGTTTGAAAGACCTTCCATATCACATATTAATGTCTACAAAGTTGGTCTTATAAATAAAATCGGGTTTTAAATCAAAGTAACTGTCAAAATTGTATCGACGCATGTCGAACTGAAGTAAGGCTTAATTTTTTTAAAGTACTTGTAATGAAATGCATCCTTGCCCAGGAATCGTCGTGGTGGTTGGTGCCATCAGTGTCAAACCCGGTGGCTGAGACGTGCGCGGTACGGCCGGGCTGCTCTTATGGTGTACGTCTGATCGCTCATCCTTGGGACGGGCACACGGCTGCCAACCTGCTGGTTCAGCTCGACGGTAATTGTCATCTTCTTATCCCACTATGTGGTGTCGGCACAGCATGTCTTCCTCATTCATTCCAGTCTATCAGCCGTCATCTCTTCATTAATTTCTCTCGCACACATATCCATCTTAACATAACTCATCTACGTTTTCTTAGGTCGCCCTCTTTCTGCATTACCGCTTACCATCATCACCATATTATCACCTCTTCGTCACATGACTATTCTTCTGACATGACATGTCCATGCACATAGTCTACCACATCTTAACATTTCAGTCAATTTGAACTTCCCCTACATAGTCATTTCTAATTTTATCCAATTCTGTCACTGCAAACATCCATCTCAAAATTGTATCACTGTTGCATGTATTTCTCTTTATTCACCATCTTAGTAACCTACAATTTAGATCCATTTTACCCCTTGAGCCTAAAGGATAAACGTAGATCAGAAGGCGGCGGCCGACGGCTATTCAGCTAGTCTGTATTGATGACGGTCATGTGCGGGGTTATCGGGGTAAAGTGCACATAGCTGATAGAGGGTCACTATACTCATCATAACGAGCATCTTCCCATTATGAACCCAAACTAGAATTCTAGAAAAAATCTGCTGTTCTACAGAAAAAGTTTATCAATCGTCGACGATAAATACGAATATGAAACCCTTATTGAAACGTTTATTAGGATAAAATATAATGACCCCCACTTGGGTTAGCACACCTCTAACCAATAACGCTACACGAGTAGTTACTACTCGTAGTAGCTATACTGAGAGATCAAATCTCTATTTACTATTATATTCAGAACTCTTGTTTAAGCTTGTGTTATCTATCAAAGCCAATTTACAACGATGTTGAGCATCGTTAAAAATTGGCAAGCCTATCGATTATCGGATAAATTTTAGGGAGTGTGCCTTGGAGTTATAAAATTAAATTCTCCCATCAAACTACAATCGGACTTTAGTTGAGCCAGATACTGTAAGACGCCACTGATTCAAGGTACTGGTTCCACGGACTTGCTTACTGCACAAAACGCTTTGCGCCCACGTTACGAGTAATTGTGAAAATTGACAGCTCGTGGAATTTGCTGCTGAGTACTCTATTTCCCGATATCTATAATCTTAGTCTTTTCAAGTCATGAGTGAGTTGGTTTCTTCTGGGCAAGCGTGCTACATACTAAGTCGCATTGTGGCTTTATAGCAGGAGTGTTGAGGTCAAGCGCAAACGTATAAAAAACAAATAAAGTAGACAAATAGACGAAAGCATAAATTGCCAGACATGAAGCTGAGGCACATTGCCACGTGTGTTATAAAGATAAAGTAACGAAAGCGAACTAAGGACATAAGGACTAAGCGAAGTAGACGCAAACAAAGCAGAATTGCAACGTTCTTAACTTGTACCGGGGAGGCACGGTATAAAGATTTAGTTTTATTTTTTATTTTTGACTATAAATTCAGTGTACCATCACAATGTTTATGTTTTACCTCACACCACGCACTGGGTTTGTGGGCTGTAAAACTAAAATTGGAGAAACGTAAAATTTTAAGGAACATTGTACAATTTTTATTTAAGTAATGAAACACATTTATTACTCTTCCAGATATTTTAAAACCTAGACTCTATAGGTGTTGGAATCCATCTTGTAAATATTATGCTCAGCTTTGATTAGTGATTGATCTATGCTAAAGATAGGATAGCTTTTACTGCAGCGATGATCTTTCTTTCGGAAAATAATACAAATGACGCAGGAAAGTTCTCATTAGATATAACGGGATCGTAAATAAGATCGGAAATACAATAGATGACCACGGTTGCGATGGTTTTTGTTTTCTAGTCCTTTAGTTATTTATAGTCCATAAAAATAATATTTTGTTATATAATATGAATCTGTTTGTGTATCAGAATTTGTCCTCTGTATTCTAGCGGCTAAATTAAGGAAGCAAGATTAAGAGAAGACTTTTTTTGGCATAAATGATAATAATATTCACTAATATTATCCTGATGGAGTTACTGACCGTTAGATCACCTGCGACGAAGGTTTCTAGGTTTAACATATGTTAAACCTAGAAACCTTTGTCGCTTTGTTTATTACATATGTAATAAACCAATTTATCTGTATTGGACTTACTCGGTAAAACGTCAAATATAAAAGGTTCACAATAAAAATTAAACTACGTTAGTAGGTATAACATAATAGAAACGAAAACCATAACTTAGTAGTAAGAACGTGCTTTCTTCATTACTGTCACGAATTTTTTGATTTATATTATTCCATGTTAATCAATCCAGGTTGTATCGAGGGTTGTAGAGGTTTGTATTTACCAGTACAAATTGCTTGATTGAGTCGATTGCAAAATTGTACCAATGGTTCATTGAACAGATAATTTGAGTAAACGGAAATTTTACAAATTGATAATTATGTACGGATGGCAATGCCGCTCCTTTGTCTAAAACAGATATGGAAAGTTTGGCGAGTTCTAATTCATCAAAGTATAAATGCTTTCTATACATTACACTTTTGCATTTATAACATGAATGAATGAATTAACTCTTTATTGCAGACAAACATTAAACTTACAGGAAATATATAATATAGGTACGAGGTTCGATCCCACGAAACATGGAAAAAGAGCCTGAGCTACCGGTGAAGGAAAACATCGTGAGGAAACCATAGCATGCTTGTATGCCGTTTCCTATTGCTCGCTTAGCTAGCTACCGCCCTCAAGTTGTGAAATCTGTCGCCAAGCACACAACGGTTCTAGCAGCCTTCCTTAAGAGCCAGTGTATTCCAAACTACGCTTTCTCCATCGAAGTTGTGGTCTATGATATATAGCGAGTAAAAAAAACTTACACCTAGTGTCACAAGTGGTACAACATTTATGGGGATTAGGGGCTTTTTTGCTGTGTTTTTTGTTCGGTGTGTAATAAAGCTATTTAATTATCATACATCATTAATTCAATATGTTCTCCAATACACAGAATGTGTGGCAAGCGTCTGCTCTTGCGCACATGCTCCTCGTCTCCCGGTACCCACAGTGAGGGCTCAGACTGTGTCCATCCAGGGAGACATCTTTGTAAACGTGAGCTGGACCACACCCGAGCCTACCTACCCTCGGAGACTGCCGCCTGGGTTGAAGAAACGGAAATATGCTATCAGGTAATATCTTCACAAGTTGTCAGGTAAGTACCTTTCTGGTGGTACATGTTGGGTAAACATACCCATTTAGAACCAACTTTAAAAAGCAAAAGGTTCTCAAATCCGCCGGAATGCATTTTTAGGGTTACGTACTCATGAACCGTGATTATACTCGTAGCTAGACATATAAACATATTGCTAAAAATAGTGTCAATTTCGAAGTATTTATCTAGCTACATTTTTTTCGACATCTTAATTTTTTTTTGAAAAATATAACATTACGTTTCCTTGCATAACCGTCATTTGATGTACCGAGTCTTAAATCTGTGTAAAGTTCTATGTAGTGTTTCAGCAGGCGCGACCATTAAATAGTTTTATTAAAACACACTCATGTGAAATAAAAATATAAAGAAGTTTTTCATAATTTTAATAGTAAAAATTCTAGAGGAAATTTGCTAGACATTTTCTCTCTGGAGATTAGAAAAACCAAGCACAGAAACACGTCTGGCAAAATATATTTACCTCATGTGGGAATGATTTATCTCTATCAAGATTTCCGTATATGATGGATCGCCTGTTTCTTTATGTTTTTTTCCTTTATATTTTGAAGAGGTTTACGTGAAAATTATGATACAAATGTGTCAGTCCCATAGTGTTTTCTACATACAACGTCATAAACCTTGCCGTTATATACTGCGCAGCATGTAATCTGCTCCAGCCTTTACTTTAGCTTGTTTTTTTAGCATGATAACAAATACCATTAATGATAAAAGTTGTAGAAAGAAATTTTATGGAGATGGTTTTTTGCGGAAAAGAGATGTACTTTATTTTACACATACTTTGTTTATAGCATCTGCGAAACATTATATCTTGAGATACTATAATTTGAGAATTTTAGGACGCCCAAAATTTAACAAATATCTTGAATTGTGTTTAAATAGCGTAATTAGACAATCAGCCCTCACTGTGGGTACCGGGAGACAAGGAGCATGTGCGCAAGAGCAGACGCCTGCCACACATTCTGTGAATGGGAGAACATATTGAATTAATGATTTATTTTCAAACTATTGAGTATTAAGCTCCGTAAAAAAATGTACACATTTTTCTGCACAGCTTACAAAAAATTTGATATTTACAAAAAAATTGAGATCCGCGAATAACACCACGTAGCGCAGATAGTAATTACATATTGCAAACCAGCTTTTCAATGTTTATTCTATAGCATGCATGCATGGTGATAGTGCGTTTCCTATTACTCGCATGCCTTGCTACCACCCATAAGTTGTAAAATCTGTCGTCAAGCACCTACCGGTGTGTTCCGGCAGCCTTCCTTGAGAGCCACTGTATTCCAGACTAGGCATGCTCCATCTAGTACTACACTATCGCTGATTTCCGTAGTCTTTGTAAACTTGCGGCTAAAAGTCTAGCTGTGTAGGATTAAAAAAATCTCCATTATGACGATATATTCCTCCCATAGCATCGGCAAGCAGATGGTATCGGACGCCCACCCATCTCCCTGGTTCGCAAACACCGTCACCCGCGCCGTCGACGCTGATGGAACAGTCTTCGAGCGGGACACTCCACGATGGCTGCTCCTACCAGTTAACGAACGGAACGGGGTCGAGAGAAGTGGCAAACGGGATCCGATCGGAAGAGGGCTCAAGACGAGGAACCTTGTCCTAGATGTACGGTTATTGGCACGAGTTGGCTTAGTGGATGACAGAGGCTGTATGGGACCAGAGGGCAATGCTACGGCTTATGGTAAGTCACGTTTGCTAATATATAGATAGGATTTTAGGGTACTGGGTTAGGAATGTACTAAAAGGACAAGGTTTGTTAAAAAAAAAAGTGATTATTAACTTCCAGTACGGCAAGTGCAGAAAGAACTTTTTTTATTATTTCCATTTGAAAATCAAACCTCTGAACCTATATCGATAAATGGGACTATTCCAGAAGTACGAGTATAAACACTTTCAAACAAGAAAAGTTCCAACCGTCTCTGAGAAATCAGCTAAAAAACGTATTAAAAAAACATACCCGACGAATTGAGTACCTCCTCCTTTTTTGGAAAGTCGGTAAAAATAAGGTCACTATACACAATTACGAACAAATCTCACTATGGCATCAACACCAATTTAAAATAATCTGGTATACAATAGAATAAGTTAATCGATTTACGACATAATGTAAGCTACTCACCTCACCTACAGCCTTACCTTATACAGCTGACTTTTTTTTCCTATTTCAAAGTTGATCCCGTAGTGAAAGTAATTCCTTAAAATAAGTACAGGGACCGAAAGGGCTTTTGGCTTAGTACACCCCTAAGCGATAACCCTGTAGATAATGACACCAATTCGGCCAGTTAAACTGACTTAAGGAGGAGACAATTTTCGAAGTGTCAAATAAGCTTAGTTTAGTAAGTTTGGCCTGCCCGAATCGGGGTCATTATTTACTGCTTGTTAACGATCGCAGTACAGTGAGGCAGAAGGTAAAAATAGAGAATTCTGAACTACAGCTCTTATAGTCTGGTCACAGAAGTAGTTGTGTGTTTACGTTTTTTTTTCTTGCAGATCCAACAGCTGCTAACGCGCGATCAATAGGCACTTACGTAAGTTTTCCACTCTAGATGTTAAAATAAATAGCGTATTAAAAATCGTATACGGACATCTCACGTTAAACATTTTGGTTACACTTTCGTAGACGTTCACACTACACGTTACACTATTTTGACATCCATATTCTTAATACCTCCCGACAATGTGGTTAAGTACAGGCATAGGTACATTGTTAGGACACAGCTTTGATTCCCGCAACTGCAAAAAAAATGGTAAAAAATATGAGCCAATTATTTCACAAAAATGGTTGCTTTGTTGCCATGACCGTTTTAGGATAATACATTAGCAGGCAATCGAGATATAGCTCACTTTTTTTTGCAATCATCAGATGCTCTGGGCGGCGTTAGGCGGTGGAAGCGCAGTGGTGATGGGAGCGTTAATAGCAGCAAGCGCGCGCGTTGTAAAGCGCGTTCTAAACGCTTTCCGCCCCGCTCCTGTTTCCGCTCCGCTCGAGCCACTGTGTCGCCGGCCTGCGTGGTTCCCGTTGCAGCTGCGTACGTAAGTACATAGAAATAAGGTAAAATTTTTGTTGACTTTAGAAGGCGTAAGCGCAGTGGTGATTAATTATACATGTAGTGCCACAAGTGGTGGCCTTATCGCTAAAAGCAATCTCTTCCAGGCAACCTTAGGATGGAAATTTTTGAGAAAAAAAAGATGTATAGGACGCAACAAGCGAGTTCTAAACGCTTTCCGCCCCGCCCCTGTGTCCGCTCCGCTCGAGCCACTGTATCGCCGACCTGCGTGGACTATAGAAGGTCAATAAGCAGCATTTTTACAGTTATCTATTTTATATTATTAGACGGATGTATTAGTGTAATTCCAGAAGCAGCATTATAATTAAAAGCAGAACGCTAAGTTGATATTAAATATTACTACCTACATTTTCAACAGCAATGCTACTAAATCAATTGCTACTATAAAACGTAAAGGAGTTTAGTATATAATAGAATCCATTCATCGAGAAATAGAAGAAATCATTGCCGCGCCGCGAAATGTACTAAAGTTGCTTATGAGCATTAGAAAACACATTCAGTTTATTTAATATTTTAGTAGGCTATGATATTTTTCCTGCTAGGGATCTTTAAACCCTACCAGTCTAACATAAACACAATCTAAAACGGCCTAAGGATTTGTAGACTAAAGTACCTTGCAGAAGTTTCTATAGCTATAATACAGTATCCAGTTTTATCTTAAGCGTATTATACCTTCTTACCTCCTTATTCTGTTTAATTACATACAGCTAAAGTAACTTTAAACATAAACAAACAATGTACTAGTCCTCTTATTAAGCAAATTTCAATTGTAAGCGAACATGTTTCTAATTTCAAAAGGGTTGGGTTATATTCGAGCGTAAGTTCAGATTTCTGCTTGTGGAAAACAAAACTGATTACAAAGTTAGGTTAAGGGTACAAACAGCTGTCAAAATAATAAATGGATTTTCTGTTTGGTGACGATCAACGAGATTTAGACGCTTGTCATACTGCAAACGATTGTTCAAAGGAGTTGAGGCATAAATAAGAAACAAAAGAGTAATATTTAAAAAAAGGGAGAACAGCAGCAGTGACTTCAATGTCAAGCGGCTACATTTTTTAGTTATTTCGATTTACAAATCCAACTACAATACCGATTTTGATAAAATGTATATGGGACAATCTGAGACGTATATATATAATACCATTTAGACACAAAAAGTTTTTGGCAAATTGGTCCAAGCGTCGATTGATTACTCAGAAACGACACCGATAACCCCTTCTTTTCAAGAAGTTTCCGACGAATTTGAAAGTTGTTCCTATTTTGAAGTCATTTAAAAATGTTCAATAATCGTCCGCTTTCTCGTCGGCAGTGGAACAAGAGCTTTAATAGTTGGAGTGTTGTATAAGGAGGGAGCGAAAACGCCTGATGAAGGTGCGCTTAGAGAATGCCTGGATATCCGAATTTTCTCATTGAAGCGACGGAAATTTATATTTGGCAATTCTAAGTATTTCGTATCAATTAAGGCGTATCAATCTGGAAAGAGATGGTTGATACTCGATACAAAACCGAAGGGTGTTATAATTTAAAAGCGGGACACGTGGAATTGTGGCTAGTAGTGAAACAAGCAATGTTTCATTTTGACCGTTTACCCATCCGAGATTGTTTCCACTTGTTTCACTTCTTTCGCCGCTAACGTTACATACACGATACTACTGCACTGGTTTTACTTGGATATGAAAACTTATAGGGTTAGGGGTATACGAAGTCTAATGGGGATTACAATACTCATCATTAAGACAAAACTTTCACTGTGGGACCAACTCTGAATTCTAAAAAGAATAGGTATTCTATAGATAATGTTATAACGCAATACCTAAATCTGCTAAAACTAATTTTATGTTATAATTCCAAAGCCTAAATATGTCAATTTTTTAGTACAATAAAGTTTAATATTTCGAAGAACATTAATTAACCTCTACGAAATTAAATTCCGAGGAATGTCATTATTATTTAATCATTATTACCTAAGTGTAGCTTTTGTTCTCATTTAAATAAAATATTTCCACAAGGACTATTGACCGAAACTTGATTATCTAAAGATCAGAGCTATCGTATTCACGTTTTCTAATTTATACATAATATAAGGAGGTAGAATTTATTTCGCAAAACTCATGTAGACTTTTAATTAACAGAGTTTTCGTTTGTTTATTTACGCAGGTAAAGTTTAATTAGTATTTTGGCATTTAATAATAAATTGTGTTGAAACTATTACTGAAACTCTTAATTATACAGGGTTATCGGCTAGGCGTATACTAAGCCGAAAGGGGGTCACTAAACTCATACTAAGGAACAACTTTCGCTATGAGACCAACTCTGAATTCTAGAAAAAAAATTACATATGTGATGCCATGGCCACCAAAAAAGTCAAAACCGCCCAAAATGGCCTTCTTACATTGATTGTTCCTACCAGATGCAATATTTTCCCGTGGTCCACCTTATATAATGGTCTTCTTTATAATACATGGTCAGGTTTTGCTTTCGTCAACCATCAATTTGCATTACAATTCCATTGGTCTGGTCATTCGCGACCGATCCGTGGACATGACTCATCTCTTGCGTAAAAGCAACTGAGCTTTCTAAATGGATTCTTCCTCGTCATGGCACGTCTAGACACAGGTTTTAATATTTATGAAAAACTTGGCTAAGTACGGTACCAACATAAAGTTAATGGGCTTGCGATTTAACATAACAATATCGATTATGTATGACGCGATTTTTATAGAAGGGTAATGATCTAAGTGAACTATATATTCTGTACAATACTTTATTGCTTTTTTTCATAGCATTTTAACGACGTCACTTTTACGGTGACGTTTTTTAAATACTAACTGAGATCCGCGGCGTTATGTAATTCAGTGATAATAAAGCTTTCTAACGGAAACCATTTTTTAAAATCGCTTGAGTAGCTTTGGAGCCTATTCCATGCAAAAAAACAATCAAATCTTTCTTCTTTATCATAAGAGTATAGATTATGTGAGAATAATTTTAATTTTGTGCAGATAAAATTGTGTGTAATAAAAACGGTGTCGTTATTTTGTTCTCTGATATCCAGGGTTAACAGTTAGGGGAATACTAAGCCGAAAGGAAGACCAGCGCTGGCTTATGCAGACAGCATTTTGCCGAGTTGGGGTCGGGAAATAAACGCACCTTATTTCTAAACTAGCTGTGCCCCGCGGTTTCACCCGCGTAGTTCTACTAAAACTAAAACAAACTAAAACTAATATCGAACTACTTTTTTTTGAAGTCGGTTAAAAAGTGTCCTATATCCTTCTCCTGGTTCTATGCTACCTCGCCAACAATTTTCAACCAAATCTGTTCAGCCTTTCTTGAGTTATAAATAGTGTAACTAACACGACTTTCTTTTATATATATATATATCTATATATAATATAAGATATGTTTATTTTTGTTAGATTTTTTGTCAAATATGTTTGTCACAAATAAACCATTCATTAATTCAAAGGGGTTACTATACTCATCATTATGAACAACTTTCATTATAGGGCCAACCTTGAGATTGAGAAAAATAATAAGCTGTTCCATAGAAAAAGTTTATCAGGCGTCGACAAAATATGAAGCAGTAGATTTTTTATGTCGAATTCAAAGTTGGTCCCAAAGTGAAAATTGTTCATTAGGGTGTGCATAGTGACCCCATTTTGGCTTAGTACACCCCTAACCAATAACCCTCTATTAAGAAAGTGGTATTACATACTAAATTAAATATCAGAAATTTAAAATATCAGGTTACTATAGACTCGCGATATGAAGACATTATAATATATTTATAAAACTGTTTAATGCTTTAGTTAAACTAAATAAAATTTTAACAAGAATATTTTATGGAAATCGTAAAACCATATTAATCAATCATCCATTATATATCCATACATAATCTACATAGGTTCATATTGTATACAATACCGACTGGATTTACGAAACATAAACTAAGATAATGAAAACAGTACACAATTATTGTGGAACAAAACATTGCCTAAGTACGGATTTTAGGTCGATATTAAACATTAAAGTGGGTCCTGCAAAGTTTTAGTGAGTGGGTGGATTTGATAAGTGGAACGTGTAACATTAAATCTCACTGTGGCTGAAATCATAGATAATTTGATGGTTTGGTCACAATTGCTTATTTATAATAATTTGTCGTTCTGCGAATTGTTGACCTTGCGACCACTCTAATTTTGGGATTATATTTCTAGCTTCTAACTCGCAATAAAAACTCTACTGATGAAACTCATTCTCTTATGAAATAAGGTTATTCTACAGAGTTCCCAATGGCTTCCAAAAACGTCAAAAGTAGCATCAAACCAAAGTTGTTATTTGACGGATATTAAATAACAACTTTGGTTACTTTGGTTACCATCGATACTTATATCATCCATTCGAGTACTATGCTGCAGCATTTTAGACCTTGTTATATGAGTCATAAAATATACTTTTATAGAATCATAGTTGTATTTGCATTTTCAACAAAACTTTCTCCTCTATTTGAGAAAAATATCCGACTGATCGATAATTGCACACAACTAAAAAAATTAAAATAGAAGAACCCATAAACAAGTTTTGCCAAGATTAGTTACGAAATTTACTGTAGATAAACATCCATACAAACAAACATGCTAATTGACAGACGAAAGAACATTTGCCGGACACAGATACTTTCCTCGCTTAGCTCGCTCAGTCAATTACGACCATTAAGATGCGATACAATTGTAATTATGAAACAATTCAAATAACAGACTTGGACCCCATTAGTAAAAAGCAAAATAGGTATGTATATTTATTGGCTCAAGCCAAACTGTGGGACGCGTTTATTGAGACGAGGATATATTGCAATTTTTATGGTGTCATAAGCACATTTAGTATATTTGCCAGTTTTAATCATAAATATGGCATATAATGTGCGACTCGCACCCGATATCCGCTGGTAATACGGGTGGAAGTGGCGTGCGGCCGCGCCTGGTGACACAGCGCGCCTGCATGAGTGACTTAGTCTATTCAAAGCATTCTTTTATAATTGGGTGTATTATAAAATGCTTAATTTGTGTCATTCTCTTTTAGATGGATTATTCAAATTTGTTTTTTATATATTAAACAATTTAAATTCCGAATTAATATATTATATGTACCCCTTTATTTTAAAATAATTATTGTAATGAAATAGTTATTAGCTAATTAATATTTTTAATTTAATTTGCTGATTGTTTGTAAACTGCTACAATTAATTTTACCCAAATTTAGAACACATATTTAATGTATGATATCTATGACCATTTTATAGTATGATTCTCAATAGATGTTATTTTATTATTTAATAGGCAAAAATGTTATACTTTAGGTAATTATGGGAGAGCACTGTACGCCGTAACACAGGCGAATAGCCTAGTTCGGCAACAGACGCCCTATCTGTACATATTGAAAATAAATTAGCCTAATTTATTATGTAATTATTATGTGTAAATCTATGGAATAAACGCATTATTATTATTATAATTTATAAAATATCTCCTTATAGTATAGGTCCGTGGTCACTGGTATTATCCAGAATTAAATATAAACAAGATCTTGTTAAATTTCAAATTGTGAACGTACATATAATAATATAAATAATAATCTATATATATTATAATCTATACATGTCTACACACACCACCAAACCTATCCCGCAGGCCCTCGCAACTTTACAAACAAACACAGGCCTAATAATCAATCTTACATTACGCAAATTCTTTTTGTATAAAACATATTGTTTTATATTTTTTTCTAACTAAGCTAAAAATTAAAATTAAGATTATAGTTAGGATTGTGTAACTCATATTTAGCCCTCCCCATTTCAGAGACGACAAAAAGAATTCTAGACCTAGTGAAGTGTGGCTTGCAAAATAGATAAGTCTTATTTTATGCAATTTTTTCATAATATTTTTATATATTTTTTGTTTAATAACTAGTGTGGCATTTTCGCATGTGCGAACAAACACTTTAAATAAAGATAAAAAAAAAATATAGTTATGTAAAACAATCCTTTTAGCGGAAAGAATTGACTGCTGCAACACAGCTATTTGCCAAAGCAGCAGACAGGGCTTCAATATATATTTAGAAACAATGAAACATTCTGTATTTTTATTTTGTACGTATATCTTAAATAACTTACTAAACGAAACAACTACTGTACCTGCAGTATTTATGTGTTGTCAAAGCAAACGTTGACATAGAAGGTAATCTTCATAGTAAGTAAACAGAGCTTCGAATTTGTACTTCAAATATTGACTGATAATACAAGAGCCAATATCACGAGTAATATGCGACCTCTGAATTAATGTATAGCTTTAAATTGTACTTAGAAAATATCTCAAAGGAATCGAAAGAATTAAAATTCGGTTTATTTGGGGCACATGTTATTCATGAATTGGTTACTTTAAGTTGCTTTCAGTGGATAAATGTTTACTTACTTAACGTAGGTATTATCTAAACTTATCTGTATCTTGTGTCAGTCAAAGTAAATAATATTTTTTTTAAATTTGCTCTAGAATTCTACGTTTTACATTCTAATAAAAGTTGTCTTGTAAGTTAATGCACAATTGCAAAAAACGTGGACGGCCAAAAATACCCTTCATAGAAAATCGTTAGCCTAAAAAGTAAACTTTAAAAAACTTTGCAAAATAAAAACCCATGCATTACTGCTATGTCAGTTAGATCCATTACCTATTACAATCGCTCAAAGCCTTACATAAGGTTTTGCGAGTCTTACCTATAGTTAGATACTATCTTTTTGACACGCGGAAACGATCGACCCATTGTTTGACTTCCTAGGCGTCATTAGTTCATTTGAATAGCTTCGCGGAAATCTCATTCATTGTACTTTTTTCTGATATTTGTAAGCGATAGGAGTGGTAAGAGTGTCCACGCACTATGCGCAAAAAATCCTGTAGTCAGGTTTACAGGGTTCTACAGACTTCCAAAAAGTACTCAATTTGCCTCTATGATTATTATGTTTATCACCTAATTGAACCCGGTCAATTTAGACATTTAAAGGTACATAAAGTCCCAACAAGCTGAAAATCAGTAAAATTGTTCAAAACACAATTATAAATATTATTTAAAAGTTCCCCATCAATTCCGTGTATGGAAAAAAATATTCAAGGTCAAAGGTCGAATTTAAATATAAAAATATTTTTATAAATTATAACTTTTTGAATCGTTATATCTCAGAAACGGTGGCGCGTACGAAAAAAAGTATAGTAACATTTTTTGTAGATAATTTTATGATCTACAATTTTGTTGAAAATATATTTATGGTAAAACTTACCGTTTTGCTGAAAATCTCCAAAAACTTTTTTTTATTGACGTTTGACCTTGAATTTTTTTTCATACACGGGAATGATGGGGAACTTTTAAATATTAGGTATTTATAATTCTTTTATGAACAATTTTACTGATTTTTAGCTTGTTGGGACTTTATGTACCTTCACTCTCATTTTTTGGTGTAGATTGACCGGATTAACATCTCAAAGTTGGCCGGACGTACTGAAAAAAAATATTGTATAAAGTTTTATACTTGTCGAATGACTCCATTTAAATGTAATCAAAAACGGTCAAGAGGTTTGATTTAATCGAAATAACTGAAAAAGTTCTATCGGCGCCTGCCGTAATGGAAGTCGGCATACACTTTTTTTTTTTAAATAAACCATGTTACACATCAAACGCGTACGCGTAACAAACTTCAAAAATATTGCCTTTATTAATAAGAATAAAATTACTAGCTACAACAGCAATAAATTGCAGATGGATTACCTATAGACTAGCTAATCGAAATGCTCCGACCCACTACGCTTTTACTGTATTAATTTATTTTTTTGTTCTTACTTGGAGTAATTCGTGAACTCGTCCTACATATCTACGGCCTATTTGGGACGACTTGCAGAAAATGAAAATAAATAATATTTCCATTAAACAACTCGATTGGCTGGTTGGTGATCACACTCTTTGTGTTGTGTCTGTTCTGACGTTCTTTGTTTTACCCGACTGCGAAATAAGGAGGGTTATGTTTTTCGGGTGTATGTATGTATATTTCTTTGGCACGCCCTATAGCGTCAACGGCTTGTCGTATTTTTATGTAAGTCATGTCAATAGATTCGTCTTAGTCGTGAGAGCGGTACCGGGTACAACAAAAAATGAGAAAATGATGATACACATGTTTAACGATTTAGGAGTCGGGTTTTTTCGAACTCGCTTCTAACCACTTGTTAACTTACCGCGAGCAATGGCTTAGTATTTACTTTTTTCTCGGATTTAGACAGTGCGTGAACGTTGCACTCCATAAGTAATTACCCTAAGATCTCACTGAAAGGCTGTTACTGGTTACTGTTCGTTGTTTCGGAATGATTGATCATATCAGTTGAATAAGTATACCTACACATCTTATTGCCATATATTTTAGCCAGAAATGTACCTAATGTAATATCAAATAGCATTCTCCTTGAGAAACTCGATAATCTCGAATTTCTTTTTTTGCTCGTATATTATGTTCAAGGTTATTATGAAAGAAGGTCTTAAGGAAGGTTTTAATACTGATTGGTTAGTATTAGTAAAAAAAATATTACGACTGAAAATCGAGTTAACAAATTCGGTAAAAACAATTGAAAAGCGAAAAATCATTACAACGAAATCGAAAAGTAATTAAAAGATGTAGTTATCATCCATGCCTGATAGTCGATCATACAAAAAAAAATACGCGGGACTGCCGCGGTAAAGTTATTGCATACGCATACGTCTAGTCGCACGCACACAAACACTGTGCCGAAGTCTGCCGAACTGAAACGACTTTAGACGATGCACGGCTTTCAACGCCGCACCGCTGTACCGGTGGGAGTGGAGAAAGTTAGGTTTATTTTTGTTACGGAATTTCTTGATTCGGTCGCCGCACTCAAAGCGCGCGATAAAAGCTATGCAGTAGTTTAATACATGAGATACATTTATATCATTCTATTAATTTTTACGAAAATCTAAGAAGAAAAATGTAGTTATACATTAGAATTAAAATCAAACTAATATTCAATGTTTATAACAAAAATTATCCAACTGAGAATATCTTCGAAAACATTATGAATTAAGTAGTAGTAAGGTTTTAGCCAAGCTAGATATAAGGTTCTTATTTATAATTCATTATACTATACTCATTCTTTACTTGAAATTCAATCAATTAATTCATTTACTGAGCACTAATTGAAATCCTGTCAAGTACGATACGTTTCTATTCAGACGGCATGTTTACGCAAATACGCTTTTCAGCAAAACTCCTACGTAATAGTATTACAAATTTATTATTGAGTGTGAACAGTTACTGTATTATGTAACATAATAACCTGCTAGGTGTGGCCATTAACCTGACGCCTGATCACTAGAAAGGTACATCTTCATCAAACCGTTTTAATTTTATTGGTCTGTTCGACCAGGTCTATATTTTCGCATCACTCGCACATTATGCGTTAGCAAATTTTTAAATTTGGTGACATCAAGATTTTTTTACTGGAGAAATATTTCCTTAATAGTGGGACATATATGCTGCTGTGCCGTTTAACAATTTTAATTGACCGAGCGAGCAAAGCGTCTCTGCTTCGAGTCTGGCAAAATGTTCTTTGGTATGTTAGTTATTATTTATGAATCTTTATGCAAAGAAATTTCGTACTTGCGTATACGCAAGTAAGTCGTCAGGGATTTTTGATTGTGAAAATTAAAAAACCACGACAAACCCTCAAAAAAAAGATTTAATCTCGACCTTATAAAAAAGAGGGTTAGACGTGTGTATAGATGAATAATACGTAGAATATCCGTAAGAATTTAAAAGTTTGCTTGAAGATGATTGCTTGCATTATTACTATCAATTTGTTTTAACATTTTGACAAACAGTTATCTTATATAATGAGTTATCCAAAACTGTTATTTCTTCTGAAACCCAACGACTTAATGTAGAAGAACCTCTGCTCATGATATCTAATAAGTTCATAATAAACTTCTTTATGAAGATAGTTCACACTAGGTTTAGTTTTATTCCATTATAAAGTAGATAAGATGTTGAGTGTAATGGACGGATTGAAACAAAGAGTTGGGAACTGAAGAAAAATTAAAATTAAAAATGGAGTATGGAAATTGTATGTTATGATCTGTACAAAGAAGACAGTTAGAACTTTGTATGTTTTCAGAAATTCGCGCACAATAAAATAAAATTATTTATTGGTCTTATAACCACTTATGTTATACTAGGCAAGTCACATTACACTATTTCACACAATATTTAATTTAGTAAATTTCAAATAAACCTATGTCAACAATTTTACAATTCGCTTAATTAAAATGTATATAAGATTATGAATGAATTACTGATATAATAATACTTCTAAAACAATTTACATTAATGTGAGTAGAATTTGATAAAGTCATTATATAATAAGCTACTTTAATGTCATTATTAGTTTGTAAGTTTTGACTATAATTGTTTAGTTGGATTTGACAATATGTTATATCAATTAAGTTTTAAAATTAGAAATTATTAATAAGAAAAAACAATGACGATAAATCTAATCTAATTAAAAATTTAGTTATCACATACTTAAGTATATTTGAAATAAAATAATGTTTGCTCACTCAAGAACGAAGATTCAGTCAGATTCATGTTCATAAATTCTTTATTCAAGTGAATTAGGGTAGACAAAAAATTACAATGTTACGTTTTTCGTATTTTTTTTACGTATTTTTTATTTATATTTCATTAATGGTAAGCTTCGAAACTTTGCGTCATCTGTATACTTTGTCTGTAAGGATAAATAATAATACAACAAGGAGAAATGTAATAGAAGAGTGATAGCCTTTTTTCTGTTTAGTATAAGGAAAGGTTAAAAATTCGCGTAAGTTTGATTATTGTCTATTCTAACAAAAATGTTTCATACCTTAAATGAGAAGTTACTCGAAATGAAATAAAACGTATTGTAGTGATTGATTGATTTTGAAAATGTGCCCCTTATTTTGGATCTTAATGGTTCTAAAATAAAATAGAAAGCATATCGGTGAAGACAAAACCTATGGCGTTCAATTATAGCTAATATTAAGACTATCAAGAGGCAGGCTAGACTATAACTAGGGCTTTACCCCAAATGAAGCTTAAAGCCCGAAACAACCTGATGGAGACAGGACTAAGGACGGCTTCTGCCATACTCAAGTCATATACGAAAAAATAAAAATTATTAATAGATATTAGATATTAATAAATCATCAACAAAGCGCTATGAGACTTTGCTTTTAACGCTGACTGCTTTATAGGCAACCTGCCTAGGAAATAAAACATCTATCTTGCAAGTACTCGTATTTTGCATCTTCGAGCCTATCTAAAGATTTTCTGGTACTTTCTAATAATAATATTGTATAATATTATATAGACATTTTACTATTATATATTATTATATATTAGTAAATAATGTACTAAGGTATGGATACTTAACGTAGTCAAAGAGCAAAAAACTTTTTTTTAATTTGTTTTCGATTTCCATTACTATAGTTATTTTAATTTAAAAACCAAAACTCTATTACCATCATCATATAAAAAAAATCCAAAGGGCTTTAGCCGTCTCTAAAAAAATCAGGTAAGAAACATAAAAAACATATCGTCGTATATTATCTCCTCATTTTTTGGGAGAAAAAAGCCAGAAGTTTTATATTAGTGCTTGCTTCGAAATACTATCTTCTGTCGTCATCTTAAAGCTTGAGCACTATAAGATTTCACGATGTGTCTTAAGAGGCCATCCAAACACAATCTTTGATGGCACATCTAAAATCTAGATGACACAAAAGCCGTGTAATCGCTAGAATCTCACGAATTTCGTCTTTAATTCTGTCAACATACTCGAAAAGTTTGACGTGGGTGGTGATTTTGGAAGCTTTGCTTATTCACTTTTGTATATATTTGTGTGGCCCTGTTGGTAAGAGATCTTTAAATGATTGAGATGGTTTGATGATAGGCTATTATTAAAACATATTTCATGGTGGATAGTCGAGACATGAGCATTGTGTGAGCATCAATTTCTGACGTAGTTTTGTCTAGATTTTTATAAATAGGTGGATCAAAAAAATCCCAAAAACAAACAATATTTAGAGTAAAAGTTTTCTATTCCCGCCTTTTTTCATCTTTTTTTTTAAGAAAGAAATTGAGCTTCGCCGTTCGATATTCAAAATTGATGACTATTATACTCATACGAAGACAAGGCTGAATAGCGAAGCGACCTCTTTTGTCATTGGGCTGAATGCATGATGTCTATTGCCAGTATGATGGTTAGATTTACGCGAACTTGTTGAAAGAGTAAAGTTTTTTTTAATTACTTACCGCCCTAGGCATTATTACCCTAGAGCGCTAATTGGTCACCTACAAGCCCCATTTGGGGGTAATAAGGACCTACTTACCGAATATGAGAGATGTAAATTACTTTAATACTGTCTTAAACCTAGGCATTTATTTTTTGTGAATAAATAATTTTATATTTTTTTTTTTTACTTATTAATAGATTATATAAATAACCTTTTTATATGTAAAAAACATATAAGGCAGCAAAAAGCCAATCCTTATCCAATAATCCATAAGCTCGATCCATCTGTAACTTTGACTATCTGCAAACATAAATAACAACTTTTGTACAATTAATTATTAATTAATTATTATTATTTTAATGTTATTTTTACTACACTCTAATGTAAACATTAGAATGTATTTCAATGGTGCAAGCTGTCGGTCAGTGTCTGTCATTACATACGAGTATATATTACTGAAAGAGTTTTTGGGCAACATTTAAATATGCTTTTAGTATCTAGTTCTTGCTCGAGGCTATGCTTGCATGTTATCATTTTGTTTGAAAGATCTAGATCTTTTTAGCGTTCTATACCTAAAAGGTAAAACGGGACCCTAAATTACTAAGACATGACTGTCCATCCGTCCGTCGATCACCAGGTTGTATCTCATGGACCGTGATAGTCATACAGTTGAAAGTTTGCACGATATTAGCATGCAACGGGTAGACACGTGAACTGATATTGTATGGGGTACACCCACTTGCAAGAATTTCATTTGTCATAATTTCATCTGCTGTAATAGTATACAGTTGCTCATAATGCTATTATGTCATACTTATTGTTAACTATATTAATCACGTGCTAGAAACTTTGTTTCCCATTAAGTTAATTTTAATAACATCATTTGTCATCATCATTGTAAGTCTTAATAATCATATGCCATAACATCATTTGCCATCGAAATTACTTCGTTAGGTTAAGTTAAAACATGATAAACCACAGAAGGCTCTAGCTCTAGCTTTAGAAAGGCTAAGATGTATTTGAAATAAATTTGATATGGCGTTGAAATATTCTGTGAAATAATACTTATTATTGCAATTAATTAAATGGATAACAATACGTATGGCACACGTATCATTATGGAATCTAAAGTACGCTCAAACGAGAAAGTAGCACATGAATTTTATGGTAAACAAACAATGCTTGCAAATGAAATTCGGGCAAGTAAAAGTCGGGCATATGAGTATTATTGCTTATATCTTACGGACAAATAGACAACCATATTGTATAGATAATGGTACGGACCCCTTAATGACTTGATCGGTTTTTTTTAATACGCTACTTAGATTGTAAGTGGCTATTAACCAATATTTGTCTAATAGCGGATGCTCTGGAATTGAATAGATTTTGATATACTGTTTTGTAACAGAATTCAAATGGAGGAATTAAGTACTGAATTTGGCTTCATTATCTTTTGTTTCTTACTTGATTTCACGGAAACGTCAGGACCGATTAAAACATTTTTTTTTTATTTGAATGGCTGTACTTTATACGTGGCTTTATTTTAATATTATTAAAGTCAGTCCTATATAGTTAGTTTTGAAATCAAATTAACTGAAATATGTGCATCTTTGAACGCCCTTTTTTATTACTAAATACTTACATACTCATTTAAATTTGTAATTTTATAACTTGATGTACTAATATAACACAAATTACGCAAGCAAAACCAATAAGTAGAGGTTACAAAAACCATCGAGTTTAAAGCATTGAAGCTATTCAATGATAAAAACAAGCTGCTTAAAGCTGTCAAAATAATATACGACGCGAGTATAGGGCGTGGTGGTAACCATTACACATGTGACCACAAACATTACATTTTAATCATAGTACTTTTTTAAGCTATTGCATAGCTTTTATCACTGGCTTTGAGCGCGGCGACTGAATCAAAAAATTCTGTAGCGAAAATAAACCTAACACCACCCACTCCGACCGGCTGAGCGGTGCGGCGTTGAAAGCCGTGCATCGTCTATCGTCGTTTCAATTCGGCAGACTTCGGCACGGTGTTTGAGTGCGTACGACTACATCTAGCAAGCGTATGCAATAGCTTTACCGCGGCAGTCCCCGATAGCCACAGGTACTTTCTTCTTTTTTGATTGGCCATCACACTCTGTGTATTGTGTTTGCGAGGGGTAAACTAGTGATGGGAATGTATGGCAGGTAAAACTTTTTGTTATTCGATTTATTAATCGATTTTTTAGATATAAAATCTAATCTAAACATGGTGACGACAACATCATCTCTCGTATTGCTGCATGTAAACTGTAATCATCTTCGTAGAGATACAATGCATAATAGTAAGCAGTAGTCCATAAGTAACTATATAAATCAGCACGTCCATCTTAACTGTAATATTTTGCCGCATGAAATACGTAAGTTCGTTTTAAAACCAAGCCACGCATATTGTAGGATTCTATAAGCAATTATATTTCTACCCTTTATATTTTTGATGCGAAAAGTAAAATCATACATACATACTAAAAGGGATGTTTCAAAATTGTATGAAGCTCCGGCCAGGACAGTGTACGTGATACCATAAATATGTACTTTAGGGGCTATTTATCTTTAATTTATAAACCAAATTCAAAATAACGGTACTTATCGCAGTGTACAAAATTAATTTCGTATCAAAATATTGTCACGTTGTTTACGCAAAAAGGTGATTTTAAGCGTTTTGTTGTGTCGATTTTGTCATTTGTGACGGGTGGTACAATTCATAGACCAGTGTGACCATTGAAATCAACCAAGGATACATAAATCTTCCAGGGATGCCCGTAATTCTCAGAGTCTGGACTGATTAGGAAAAAAATCTTATTGTTTATCTCAGATTAATTTCATTAAAATCGATCGTGCAGTTAAATAACTGAAAAAATGTATAAGCACCTGCCAAATCAAAGTAGTTAATTAATATGTATGCTCCATCTTAGGCTACAGTATCGCTGGCTTCCGTGGTCGTGCGAACTTGTGCTCAATAGTCAAGCTGTGTAGGATAAAAAAAATGCACTTAAAGTGTATAAGTTTTGTAATTTGTGTCCCTACATATATGTTTATCTATTTATCTAGTTTTACAAAGTTACTTATGCCTATTGAGTTTGCTGTATTGACTATTATTATTATTACTTTTGCGTAAATAGGAAAAAAAAACATCTTTTTAATGTCTCTCTCATGTCCAGAGGTACCTTTTTATTCGACAATTTTGTTATGATGAGAGACTATTCCAAGGAGCGTTGGACCTCTATATATTACTTTTTCAAAAAAAATGACTAATGGCTTCCATTATTTCGATTAAAAAATTAAACCTCTTGAGCTATTTTGATGAAATTAAATGGGACCACGTGAGAGGTCTATCCTTTCAAACAAAAAATAAAGTTTCAAATCGGTAAACCTGTCTTCGAGAAATGAAGTAACAACCATTAAAAAAACAGTAGAATTGAGTACCTCTTTACTCTGGCAATTAGTAAAAAAGAGACTCTTTTCTCTAAGAAACAAAGGGACTTAAGCTATCTAAGTCTTAGTTAATCAGTGCAATAATCCTCACAGAGGTTTTAATAGCGCGTTAAAATATCCAAAAGTAATTTTAGTTCCCAATGCTAATGCGGCTTTCGTCTCAATATTCACCTTCGCATTGGACTTGCAGCGGAATTACATAATGTTTGTCGAATTCGTCAAACTGGTTGTTATGCAGAGGCGCGGCCGGTTATGTAACCTGCATGGTAGTTACAACCTGCATGGAAGCTATACAGGTTGTATCCTGTTCTGAGCTTCGTACGGACATTCGGCAATGTATCATGCAAGTTTAAGTGTCGTATGTATTAGATACATATTACCAAATCATCATGCATGGCTTGATCAAATTTTATATTAGCTAGTAAATCTTCTGCGTACATAAGAGTATGTTTGCTTAGAAGTATTATTTTAACACATGATAATTATAAGGTTCAAAATGGCGGAGCCGTGGCTGTTTAGCGCGTAAAAAGTAAAATATAAGTATCAGCTTTGTGAAGTATACAGCTATAAGAGCACAAAGAGTATTTAATAGAAAATAGCAACTATAGCTTTACAGAAGCAAACAACGATAAAGACATTTTTAAGGGCATATCAGTTAAGACCGTAGCATGTATTGTGAATGTATAAAATCATCTATTTTTTCTACAAACATATTATAGAAATATATAAGGTATATTTTAGTAATTTTTATACGAGACGCATCCGAGAACATATTTGTAGTCTATGGAGAAATAAATGATATCATTTCATTTCATTTCAGTAGCTATTTTTTATAGTAGACAACATTGTACAACTCTTAATTTTATAGTTGCAATTTGCGGTAGAGTTTTATGTGAGGCATTTACTGCTTCAATGCTTAGATTTATGTCCTAATCTAATTAATTTATTAATTCTGATATTTTAATGTACTTCGTTCATGTTCAGATATGGGTTAGTTAGTACCCACTAAATAACCCATACCTGATAGATGTTTTTCTGTCTTTTTTTGTATTTTACTCAATACAATAAATAACCCGTTTAAATTATTTCTTTTATTGGGAGAAATAACCCCCTTCAAACATCAAGTTCGAAGAACACCAAGTTTAGTTAAGATTAGATGGAATCTACAACCTGTACGCGCATACAAATTGCTTGCGTACAAAATTTCGAAATTCTTAACATTCAAAGAATATTTTGACAGACTAAAGAATATTTTGCCAGACGGTCAAAATTTTGGTATTGCCTGGTATAAGAAACTAAATAGTTGAGATGATTTATAAGCCAGTAGAGGGAAGGGCGTGGTTGTAGGTACAGTACTAAAACATACCCAAAATCCATTAAAGAATACTTATATCATATCTAGTCATTAGGTTGCAGAGTTTTACAGTTGTATAAGGAAAGTTAAACAAAATGATGCAAGTGAATCAATTTAACTGCTGATTGGATTACCTTTGAGGAAGCTTTTAGCTCACAACGACATAACTGATTTCAGATTTTATGGTACATTGACTTATGGAAGTTGTATTGCTGGTGACTGCAGCATAATTTGTAATAAAAAGTAGGGTAGGTAGCAAGCAAGTATTCCGACTAGGTCACGATAGAATTGACCCTGTTGCAAGGGTTGCTGAAGCATTGTGCAAGGAAGGCACCGGTGAGTTTATCTAGAGAGACCCCGGAGCCCTCCATAAACCCACTGAGACCGGGAGGGTTTTAGTTGATACAATGTTACATAACTCGGCTGCAACATAATGTAGACTGCAATAGGGTGCAGAGAGTATTTTGTAGAAGATTTCCCCTCTACAACAAAACATAAGGCAACGCTCGAGTTTTATGATGTTATTATGCTTAAAGTTATGGATGGGCTCGCAACAGCTGGGAAGCAAGACAATCTTAATACTGGTGTCGTGTTATAAACTATAGATAATTTTGAATTTTAAGTATACCAACAACTTTTAATATTAACTCTCTACTTAGGTTTTAAAAGATTGTTTAGTAAAGGCTAGTAATAATTTTTGCTACATAAAATCAGTCACGCGTGGTGAGGTAGGTATATAATTCAAAGGTTATTCACCCGCAAATGCATCTAGCCTAAAATTACCTTGATACTCTACGTTTTTAGTGGGTAGTGGTTAAAAACATAAAGATTAACTTCAATGACCCGTATTAACTGCTTTTGTTCTTGAAAAAACACTTAGCACTGTCGTAATATACGACCATCAATCATTCGGACAAGTGAGAAAATTAATGAATTCTCCGGTTAACTAAAATGGTGTGAATTTTTTTTAATGAGGAATTCACTGTAATTCAAATTCTACAAGGTAAAATGAACTTTGTGCTACAGCGATAAAGTTTATTAGATTTGTTAGGTGAAACTTTGAAGGTAGTTTTCGGCTTTCACACGTGTATGTTTCTTGTACCTTGGTATTCAATACTCAAAAAGAGAATCTCATGTTTACGAATTGGTTGATCTATTATGATGTAATTACTAAGCAATGTGTATTGCCTTGCTAAAGCCACGGTAGTAAAAACACTCTTCCAATAGCACAAGTTGGTCATCGAAATGTTGACTAAATTAGTAATTTAATTTTATTTATGGTATTACAATAGACACTACTGTTATGTTTTCAAGTATCCGTGCTCAAAGTTTAAAAACTAGAAAATGGAAACACTCTTATTCCCTTTTTCCAGTTTTCAAACTCTTTTATTTTATTTAGGGACTAAGGTATATATTGTGTGTATATACAACGTTATCGATTGAGGGTATACTAGGCAAGGAAGTCACTATACACTTGTCCTTACAATCTAATTTTACTTTCAATGAATTCTGAGATCGAGTGAAAAATCTGTTCCATACAAAAAATTAATAAGTTGACGACTAAATGATATATGCTTATTTTTACTTCTCGAATTCAGAGTTGGGCCCATGATGAAAGTTGTTCCTTAGGATGAGTATAATGATTCCTTTCGGTTTGGACCTCCATCTGATAACCCTGTATGTAAGTAGAGTTTTATTTAAGTTTACTTGTTCCATTATAAATTATATAATTCCGATTTGGATGTATGTGCTATCGCCAGAATTCTTAATTCATCCTAGAAATATTTTTTTGCAAAAAAAGGTAACGGTTGTGGCACTAATTTATATTTTTATTTGATCTATTTAAAAACCTATGTATAAATCGACTTGAGCATGAGATAAAAATATGCGGTTAAGTTGAAATTATAATTTTTGTGTGGTTATTAATCATTTTCCACTTACTAATCTATATATATATAAAAGAGTAAGACCTGACTGATATTTATTAAGATTTAACGTAGAGCCTAAACCATTGCACCTAGAGACATGAAATTTAGAGGGTGTATTTATTAAAGGGTGAACTAAGAAAAGAAATTCGACATTTGGAAATTCGAATTCGGTGGGTTCAAATGTCGCAACTTTTTATATAAAATTTTATGTCGGGGGCAACGATGCGAGTAACTGCCATACTAGCTTAGCAAATAATTAAGTAACAAGCAATCAATGAATTTAGATTTTATTCATGTTAATAGAGCTATTATTACATTAACTCTGACATATTGCTAACGATCAAGATTTCCAACTGACATTGTACTGAACCATTCGAATCGAAATCACGCAACTTACATCTCACAAATTAAATGGTCAATTCATAATGATTGCATGGTCATGTGCTTTGGCTAAAAAATACTGAATAATTATGATTGACAGTGACAACTACCGGCCTTCAGTATTTGAGTGACAGTTAGATTCTATTATTGTGTGATTCTAGCTTTATCTGCGGTTTCGCCCGCGTCGAGTTTAATGGGGATGTGGGGGATGAAATACAAAATTTAAAGAAACCCCGAAAAAAAAAACAAAATAATATGCCATCGTGAAATATAGTATGTAGTATTTTACTACATAAGCCCTTTCATTTGATACCTATATTGAGGTAGTAGTGAAAAAATATGTAATCCGCCATTTAGTGTCGGTGGCCATCTTAAATCAATTTTCATCAAACATAGCTAAGACTAATGCACCTTTCAAACATAAAAAGAAAACAAAATCAAAATCGCTTCATCCATTCGAGAGCTACGGCGCCACAGACACGTCAAATTTATAGTAGGGGAGCCCACGATGCTAAATGGGGATTTACTCGAGCGTCATAGAGACGTATTGCGTTGCAAAGCTTGGATGATATGAAGTAGAAAATATTACAGGTGTTTCCCATTTTAGTGGTGGAGGAAGGATCTGGAAGGATATACATTTTTTTCTAAGGAAATCAAAACATGTAAATGTTCGAGCGGTCAGGTTATAATATTTTCTATGCTCCATCATGCTTCTGATAACAAATATATGTTAAACTGACAATTTGCATGGTGGGGGTGGTAACACAGGTTGAAAATAGTAAAAAAAAAGAAATCCCCCCTCTCCCTAACATTCCATTCAAATCATTTAATTATTGACATGCACACTGTTTAGCTAGTAATAAACCTACCGTATCTTAATCTGACGCATTTGATTATTTCAGGCAAACAAAGTTTTTTTTATATATATTTTGCGGGCTGCTCTATTAGCTCGGCTCTTTATTGAGAGCTTATATTTGGTAGATACACTCAACAGGACCTAAGGAATCTCCCATGTGTTAATCTGCCACGCTCGAGTATGTCACAAAATCCCCTCTTGGGCTCCCCTACTATTACAACACGTCATTTTTGCGCCGGGAGATAAAAATAGAAATTACCTAAATTATTGAAGTGTTTCCAGTAAAATGCTTACAATTCACTTAGACTCTTCTTTTAATTTACGTAGTAGTTACTGAGTCTAAGCGTAATGAATTAGAAATTGCATCGAAATGGAATTAGCGATTCGTGACACGTTTGACAAAAACTCTGGGGCTTATCACACACACACACGTGTGTTAGATAGAAAAAAAGTACTATCGTAATGTTACGTGTGTAGAATTGTACATAATGGGTGCGGCGTAGGCTCATGTAGGTCCCACATACATACTTACCGTTCCTACCTACATATAAACAAACAAACAAACAAATTTATTTATTTGACTAAACTTAGTTTATTGAACCCATTGGCTTCGAACTGGTGAACTGTATGTCAGTAACCAATGGTCTTTCCGTAATATCAATCTAATAATATAAAATGCCAAATAAAGAACAAGTAGTCTATGTAGTAGTAGTAGTGTGGCGTGTGTGTGAGTGTGTGTGAGTGTGTGTGTGAGTGTGTGTGTACATACATTGACAAAAGCATGTAACTGTGCCATTGTCCGTTACCCAATTAACATATCATACAATCAATAGAACAGCCATATTAATCGAATTCCGTGGTCTCATAACCAGAGAGTATCTATGTGTCGTGAATAGTAACTCAGGGGATAACCCTTCTTATATGCAAAATATTATATTTACCGATAAACACTCAAAAAAACAAAGACTTACCTATGCTGTACTGCTTTCTGCTAATTAATCTTTAATCCAATTAAAAACGCATAAAAATGTAGGTGACTGAACTTTCTGCATGCAAAATTGCAAGGCAGTATCTTATTACATACTAATGTTACAAAATAAGCTGAAATATTCAAATGTCTTTGTTAAAGAGAAAAAGAGCAAATGTTTTATAGCGGAACGGAATAAATGCTACTTTAGATGCTACTGCAATCATCATTGTACACGTCATAAAAATGCATTCTATTGCACAGTGACCGCCTCGATTACCAAGGATTTGCAATGTTTTAAAAACTTTAAGGAGTTTTTAAGTTGGTGTGTCCGTTAGTCAAAGAGCACCGATTTTTCCAAGCTTGTCGGTCTTGCAAGGAAAAATCCTAGTGGGGAGCTGTAAGAGTGAAACGTAATAGGTATGATATGTCAACGGGGAGTGAATTATTAGTCTCGTAAATGAGTGTATGGACAAGATTAAATTTAAAATTAAAAAAACCCAGATAAAAAATATGTAACTCGACATTTTGTGGTAGCAGTCATCTTGAACTTGAAATTTTTCGTAATGTATATTATTCTACTAGTCGAGCCCTTATATTTGTAATACATATATTGAGGGAGTTGTGAAAAAATATGTTATCCTTCATTTCGTAGCGGCGGCCATTTGGAACGGTTTTCATTAAACATAGCTAAGGACACTCCCGACGAATATATCTTTCAAACAAGAAAAAAGCAATGAACTCTAATTATTTTTTATATTTTAAGACGTCAGAGATTTTTGATTGGGGAGTGGGGATTTTTGCAGTTAGGGGGAAGTATGCGACGGCTCCATTTACTAACCAATTTCAATTATTTCTGATACAGGCACGTGGACCATAACATTAATTAAGATAACTTAAAATAAAAATACGGTGTTTGCCTTTTTTAACTATAAGTCGCCTAAATATCGTGGTCGTGAGCTCGACAGTTTATGGAACTACAAGTAAATAATGAATTTAAGGCAATCCAAAAACTACATTATTGGAATTATAAACAGAAAACTTGATCATAACCTATAATCGTAATTTGTGATAATCCAGGAAAACATTATCAAGTAGATACAGTAAGTATTTATGCAAATAAGTTCTAAAAAAAGTAATACCTAATACAACGTAAAAAGAGTATTTTTCTAATAACATGTGAACACAATTTTGTTGATATTATTTTTGAACGTAGATATTTTTTGATCAAAAATATCAACGGAATTGTGACGCTCTTTTAAGATTTCATTATATTGCCGACATAATCTCACAATTGGATTATGTAATGAAATATTATTCTTGTACACTTGCAAAATAAATATTAAGTTGATAAACTGAACTCAATCATTAGAGCCTCAGTCACAAACTCAACTTGCTAAACATTTTCTCACACCTTTCTCCCAAGGCTTCTAAATACGAGCTTTAATCGTCTGTCAAGTCATCGGTGGATGTGGTAATGTGGTGAATGGGGTGCTCTAACCGACCATTATCTGCATTGGCACATCGGACGCGGTGAGAAAAAGGCATAGCTATGTTATTTTGATACGGCTTAGGTAACCAACGGACCTTAGATCTTAAGAATAATGTATGACTCAAGAAAACTAAATCTTAATACGTATTAAGGTTTAATTTCGTCAAACATAGCACATGTAGTTCTGCAAACTGTTAACATTAAATGTGCATTATAATTTTGACTTATGTTTGTTTTAAGAATTAGGCTAGAATTCTGCCGAATATTATTGAAATCTGTCAGTAAATGCATCGTAATACCTGAACTCTCCCCTCATGGAAAAGCATGAAACTTAGAACATGTTTGCTTAATTTTGACAAATAGGTTGTAAACTACGACCTGTACGTGAGTACTCATATATAGGCAAACGTATTTCCTGACAGATTTATTAACAATTTGCCAGATTTGACACAGAGCCGCTTCGCTAGTTAGACGCTTTTGACTATTTATATTAGGACAGTGTATTCCAGACTTGGGTGCTCCATCTAGGGCTACAGTATCGCTGACTTCCATGGTCGTGCGGACTCGTGGTCAAATGCCTAACTGTGTAGGATAAAAACAAAAGACAGTACCAGAGTAGGGTTGATTTTAAAATGAGAATCATCGACTCTCTGGAAACATTTAACTAGGGATGTGCACAGTTTTACTGGAAATGCCCGTAAAATCATTTTACTTTCGGTATTACGTTTTCCCCATATTAAAAGTTGTACTCAACGATGTTATTTCTAAAGTAATAACTGTTATCCGACTTTTAATTAACTCTATTACATATTATTTTGTACAAACTATAATAAAATCGTATCAGTGGTAGCCCAGTCGGTGAACTCATCCCTCTCAAGCGAATAGGTGATGGTTCAATCCCAGTTTCAGTTATGTACATTTAACTTTTCCAATCAAGTCTTACTTTAACGGCGAAGAACATCGTGATGTAACCTGCTTGTCGGAAAAGGCTTTCGAGGATGCGGGCGGTCTTAACCCTAACCCTAACTCTAGGCCCTAACCCGCAATTTGGCTAGATTCAGGAATAAAGCATGTATGTAAGAGGTTGCCTGGAAGAAATCGCTTTAAGCGATAAGGCCGCCATTTAAAAGCCTGTATACGTGTATAAGGTTTTCTGTAATCATATTTTATGTATTGTTGCTGGTTTTTAAATAAAGAGCTGTCTTATCTTATCTTATCTTATGTAAATTTCCTCAGTAAGGGTGACCCGTGTCCTATATGGGTTGATATTATTCGCTATAATCCAGTGAGACTATATGGGTTGATATGATTCGCTATAATCCAGTGAGACTATATTGGTTGATATGATTCGCTATAATCGAAAAATCATAAATATATTTAGTAATATTATATTCACAAAATATCTTGTTCAAGATCACTACAACTTTGATCATTAAGAAATTATGTTGTCAGATTCGAAGATTAGCGAAAGATTAATTACTGTGTAACAGTAATTATAGGCTTTGAATAATTTATATGATTCTAACGCAATTATTCTCTTAAAACCACGTACGTATGTGGTAATCACTATAGTAATTTCAAATGGGAATGTTTGTATGTGCGTGATTTTATACTTTGCTCGTTCAATGTGAAATATGCATAAAAAAAGGAATAAACTTGATGTAGGGATATGTTCCATTTCTGTTCAAGACGCTTTACGTCTACAGAAAAATGCATAAAAATATTGTCAACTAGCTGAACCGGCGACCTTCGTACCGCCTAAATGTTATTTACGTTTCTCGCCTTTTAAACCTTACCTGAAGTAAGACAAACATTTCAAGTCATAATCTGCTAAATCGGCCGAGCCGTTCTCGAGTTTTTGCGATACAAACGAACAGCAATTGATTATTATGAATAATAAGAAGAGCATTATTACAATATGTACTATATAATATGCTAGAAAGCATACTTTTATAGCAGAATATTAACTGTCTTCCCAAAACAGGACCACCCATTTTAAACTAACAAAAGCTTTAAAATCGAAATAACAAAAAAAAATATCAGCGTGTTCTGAATTAAAGCTCATTTAGATTCAAATTGCAATTGTTTTTTTTAAAAGACACGTAATATACATGTTCATTGTTTATAGCAATAGCTTTGTAAAACAAAAATAATCTTTTGTGGTTCTTCCTCCGATAGAAGTGGAATAAATCGCTGAATGTGTTCCTAGGCGCAAATCTCGAGAGCAGCTGAACCGATTTTGTTTTTTTTTTAGAATATTCCTTGAAGTACGAGGATGGTTCTAACGAAGAGAATTTTTTTTAAATTGCCTGAATAGGTCTAAAATACAACGCTTTTCTTTACTCCCATACAATCTATTCCTAACTAGCTGACCCAGCAAATTTCGTACCGCTTTTTTTTTCAAAGGCCTAAATCAGCTCAACAAGTCCAGCAGTTCTCGAGTTTTAGCGAAACAGACGAACAGTAATTGATTTTTATATATAAGAATATTAATATTTTTATAATAATTATTTTCTTCCTATCCATAATTATACAAACACCCTAAAGTTAAGATAAGTTTATCACATCACTACACTCGGCTACAGTCATTCTTAGGTAACCAACCTTTTAGCTAATATGTTAGCAATACATATTGCAAATATACTGTTTTCAATATTAATTAAGAGTTTGCGTCTAATTCGATTAGTAAATAACACAAAATGTGTACGAGAACGTATTTCGTTGTGACATCTCCTTTCACTACTTCTTGACTTCTAACCTTCGGTAATAAATGTAACTCTGCAATGTAACTGTAACCTAAACTATTAGATTATTTAATTTTATATGTCTAGACTAGTAGCTGTCATATGCGGTGTTGTACGCGACATCAATTGGAATATAGCCGTAGCGTTTAGGAACTGAATATCGAAATATTATTTTTGATAATAAAAATAATAATGTGAATTGGAATGGCCATTTTTCTCAGTGTACAAATTCAGAGGAGAAGAAAAAACGAAAAATTCCCATTTAACAATTCTTAATCATTAGAAAACTCCAGTCCACAATATTTTGACCAGTAAACCGCGAGATGCAACTATTAAAATAGGCTATGACTAGAGTATACATGCAAATCCAATGACAACTCTTTATCAACGACGGATTTTCAAAAGTCCTCTGACAAAAATTTTTGCTTCTGTTCTATCCGGAGCCACCCTTAAGAAGATGTTAGTTCATTACCAATGACCCTGTTTATCAAGTTATATGCTAACATTTCCCATTCAATCCCACATAGCCGTAGGAGGTCTTTTATTACCTTCAGGTGCCCGATAATAGAACTGATTTGCTTAAGTTTGCTCCCACATCACGCCCAATAGCGTTGTTAATTTATATTATAGCGGAAGATATTGACGTTTTTAATTGTAATCTGGCGTAATTCACAGAGGCTGCAAATAGACTCTGTGAAAATTTTGTATTTAAAAGTTCATGTTTTATAAAATAGTTTAGTAAAGCATTCCCTTGGTCTTACTGTCATGATGCTATTACTGTGTTTATTCAAATAAATAACAGTACTAATACATCATACTTAATTATGCATGAGTGACTAGATTATTTGACGCGTGTGACCATCCCAATGTTTTTTCTAAGCCCTCGCGTTCGGGTTTCTACTGAAGCTAAATTTTGTATTAAAACCAACATATTTACTTATGCTAATAAGTATCCGTCTGATACCAGGATTTACTTACGGATCCCGAATACAAAAGTACGAACTTATTTGCTGAAATACTCTCGCGTGCTGGATTTTCAGGTGGCAACAAGACATGGGCTGGAGTTTGATATTATTACGATAATTATGTGTTTGTGTTTTTATTTCGATCAGACTGGCAATAAACTCTTCTTCATTGATAATAAGATATGTACGGAATTTTTGAGTTGAAATCGAAAGACCTTATAAAGGATATGTGACACAAGTCATTCAGGTAACAAAAACATATCACAACTAAATAGTTGTGATATGTTTTCATTTGAATAGACAAAGAAAACCCAGTGTTCACAGCGAAGTTACAGGGCGACGAAAATGGCCCGAATGGCTTTGAGAACAGTTGGTAGGTACGACCGTCTTTGTTTTATCGGTCTGGCGGGATTCAATGTTGGTCGGGTCACTTGCACTTTTGCTAGTAGGGCAAGAAACCGAAAGAAGTGTATCTTATATAACAAGTTGAAATATAAGCCTTCCTTAGGCTTTTTGGTCTCAGGAAAGTGTCAAAACGTTCCAAGTTGATAAGATAAGTTTGGTTGCACCAATCTTTTTTTTGTATAGGTTATATTTGTTTGAAGAAATTGCTTTAGGCGATAAGGCTGTCCAATGTACTACTATTGACTATATGTATGTATTTTTCTTGATGTATCTTTTGTTTGGCAGCAATAATAATTCATTCATTCAAGATTCTAATTCAAAATTATGTAGGTATCAAATCTAAATACAATATAGCTTCGAAACCTTCCTACTTACATAATTAGGGTAGGTGATAGGAGTATTATAACCTTTAGTGCCCTTTGTTGACCGGTTAACCTTTTAGGTGAGAGTACTCGATAAATTATCGATCACCTGTTCGGTTACAATTACACAATGTGCAATAAGTTTTTAACAAGCAAATGATCATATCGTTCTTATAGATGTCAAAGTCAAATATCTATGTTCAGCAATGAAAGAATAACTTCAATTTAAAAAAAAAACTTTGCCTGGAAAAGTTTGCTTTTCATGTTAATTTTATATATATGTATTTTATCGATTTCCCAAACAAGAAGGAGGGTCGACTGTATTTTTTTACCTGATATACCCGCGTCGGCTGGATCGTTTTGTAAAAAAAATTCAATGGAAAGGGTTAAGAATGTTACTTCACATGTTCTATATTCATTCAGTACAATTTAGTCGAATTTTATATCAATGTGATTTAAAAAGTTGTATCGGCGCTTTTTTTAAAAGTCTTAAATAAAAAAAATAGTAATATTGATATTTTTACATTACAAATCTAGTAGTTTAAAACAACAACATATGTATAAAAGACTAAGAAAACCTAACTTGGGCAGCTATAGACCTAATTCCCTGAAAAAATCCTCTATGCATCCATTGCATAGATCTTCATGCAATGAAAGTTACAGTTAAAATTGTATGACTATATTTATTAAGATCACCAGACCACGGTGCTTTAGCATGATTCTGTGGTCAAGCTTTTAAAATAGTTCGACAATTTTCCTCGTAAATGCCCGTAGTCCAACTGGTTAGACAGCACAGTTTGACTGGTGTCCCGCACGCGTGACTGAAACTAGTTGTAAAATCTGTTGCCAACCATCTAACTGTGTATTCCGGCAGCCTTCCTTGAGAGCCAGTGTATTCCAGTCTGGGCATGCTCCATCTATAGAGCTACAGTATCGCTGACTTCCGTGGTCTTGCGAACTTGTGGTGAAGTGCCTAGCTGTGAAGGATAAAAAAAAACTAAGGCATATCTTGTACCAAAAAATATAATATTTGGCTTCACCTTAAGATAATGTTACTATTGGCATGAAATACACTTAAAACCCGATCTCATAAATATGCATGTATTGTTTCTTGACACATGCATGTGTAATTGCTAAATTAATAGCCACTGTGATATAACATCATCGTAAATCTTGCATTAGAGACGCAAATTCGTCTTAGAGATTATTTTTACGAAACTAACCTCTGTGGGTCAATAAATTTATGTAATTGTTACAAAGAAAATATATATTTATTAATTTATCGAAAAAGTTAGCAACGTCTATAATTAATTCTTATAAATAATATGTGAAATTAAATGCTCCGGTGTCGACAGAATCACGGAATGCATTTTGTGTTTTAGTTAAGTTAATGAGTCTAGCCATTTATGATTTAGAGATCTTTCTAATTTTAGTAGATTAACATTTGCATTAGATATAAAACTTTTAATTATATTAATTTATTGATGTTATATAACTGCACAGTTATTATTTATACGTGCAACGCCACAGTCACCAGATACGTTGCATTTGATAAATGTTTGGACCACTTTAGGAGTCTAATTTCCCTTTCAGAAGTTGAATTACTAAACATCCTTTCTTAGTTGGATGTGGATGTACCACATTCTTTAATAAATACACCCTCCAAATTTTATCTCTCTACATCGGTTTAGGCTCTACGTTGATTTTGACCTCTCAATCCGAACTTACTCCTTATTTATAGATACATAGAGAGAAGATAAAAACGACACTTGCTACAAACATTTGAAAAATAATTATGTACGGATGTAGTAAGTGAAATAATCAGGAGAGTTTTTGACCTTATTCTTAGATTTCATATTTAAAAAAAAAAAAAAAACCTCAGGAAACTACTAAACAAGAACTACAGGCTCCCAGACGAATTTTTTCTATCATCTCAAAACAGTGTTTTGAATAGTATGTACTTGTAAGGTCTTCCGTTGCCCTGTACTTTAACACTTTAGATTCAATATGCAAACGACATCCTACTTGGTATTTTGCGAGCATAAATCCCGCCTTCATTTCACCAAGTCTCTTATCAACGATCTGTCCATTCTGATGCACCGACAATTTGTGCGGCTACTACCTCCTAATGCTCTTCGCGCACCGTTTCTAACTAAAAAACTGAGTTTAAGTCCTTTTGTTCGTTATCATTAGTACGAAAAATGAATATTCCGTCAGCGACAAAGTTTATATCGATTAGAAACAGCCATGTTCACATAAAACAGAAAATATCCATAGAAAACTGGTACGCGAACATAGCGTCGGTCCCAATTACAATAAAGTTATGCATTCATACGGAACATAAAGCTTAATTCTCGCCAAATACTTTCTAAATTAACAGGAAAAATAAGCCTGTACAATTTTTGTGTTTGAAGAACTTGAGATGTATAAAGTAGCATTAAAAATATATATAAATTGTACCTGTTAAAGGTACTAATAGAATTACGATATTGCGCAATTTTTCATGGTGGTAGGCGTTTCTTATCGCTCGTCTGGCCAGTCACTACCCTCAAGTTGTAAAAACTGACGCCAAGCACCTAACAGTGTATTTTGGCAGCCTTCCTTGAAGGCTAGTATATTCCAGACTAGGCATGCTCAATCTAGGACTACAGTATCGCTGCTAACTTATGGTAAAATGCCTAGCTGTGTAGGATAAAAAAAAAGTCCTTTTGTATTGTAGAGTTGTTGCGGTGTGCTTAGAGTACAATTCGTCCGAACGGCCTGATATTTCGATGGACCAAGGAAGCCCCTTCACTGAACGCCAGCTATTAGTCGATTACAATGCAATCCGCATCGAGACGAGAGGCTGGGACTTTCTAAACTCATAAATATGTTGCTCCTTTGCAGCCATCGGTCGGTCGGCTCGCCGTTTATGACTAGATTTTGTTAGTGCATTTGCTAACTGTAAATTATACGAACCGTAGTCTATTGCAATTAATTCCTAAGTTTACGGATTTGTAATTTTAACAAGTTGCTCGTAGGCCTGTGGTGGGAAAATTTATAAAGATATAAGTATCTCTTGGTGTCTTGGTTGGTGTGTGGTCAAAATTAAAATCCGCATATATCTGCTAAACACCATTAAAATCTACTGGTCAGTGACGCTGTAGCAAACTTTCTTCAGTTTTAGAAATATTACTCCCTCAGTAAAAAAAACTGCGACAACTAAACATGCCTTAAAATTCGTATTACCAAATTTTTCTTCGATGGTTGAAAACGCTCTACGCAAGGACAAAACTTTCCCTTCAGGACTATTATTTTAAAATTCTGTAGAAATAACAAACACAAACAAGAACATACATACATACATAAGTCTAATTTACAAACTGAAAGACGAATGAAAAAAACTAGTCTCTAAAACAGCTCCCTTCTAACATTGTAACCAAGATTCAACCAGTAAGGTACTCTATTACCAGTCCACAACAAAAATTCCAATTTTAAAAGTCAAAACAAAATTTTACAGCTGCTAATTATTCAAGATTGAGAAATCGATTAACTATAAACAGCTAAGATTATGATTTAATGATGATGTGCTAAGTTGAGCCAACGTCTTCGGAATAGTGCTAAATGCTTACAAAGAATAAGGTGCTGTGTTTTTATAGCTCTTTCGCGACCTTTGACTTCAGATTGTATCACATTATGGCTCTATAGAAAGCTGTTTGTCAGTCTGCCAATCTTTGATCACGGATAATCTGTTTTACAGTGTTTTGTAATATAAGTTACCTACTTCTCAAAATTTTACTGCAGTGAATCTAAATTGGATATTTATAAATAAATTTGCCGCGCATTATTCGTGCTATGGTTTTCCGATGTTTACGTTTTTTTATATTATAATGTTAATATACAAATTATGAATGTTGTTTTTAAATAATTATGGCATTATACTATTTGTATATTTACTAACGTCAAGTTTAACATTTATTAAGTCAAAAGATGTCGAATAAAATCGATGGACGTAGTGGTTATCAAGTCGTATTTACATTAGTAGACCTACCATAGTAAGGCGGTTGTGTTATGATTTACTAGAGGTAGGATTATTGATCGAGCGAGCGAAGTGTCTCTGCTTCGAGTCTGGCAAAATGTTCTTTCGTCTATCAGTTTGTGCGTATAGTTGTTTGTCCGCAAGAAGTTTCGTACCTGCATAGAGATCGTAGTTTCTAACCAATCTTGCCGAAGCTTGGTGTATTCTACAAAAAAATAGCGTTTTTTAATCATCAGTGATTTTTGATTGTAGGGTATAGCTCTCATAAAAGAGGGTTTCGTTAAAAATGCAAATATCATGACGATTCTATAAAAGTAAATTTTATTACTCACGAAACAAGGTCTAAAATACTGTGGCAAAATACACAAATGGAAATTCTAAAATTGTCTCCTCTCTTTTTGTTTTCAAAAATGGGAAAAGGATGGGTATAATTATAATATATAATTATATGAACTTTTAGTTTATTTGGTGTGACTGGCCGAATCATAGTTCTTATTTCATAAGGCAAAGAGTTTCTCTTACAGAATTTTTTTATTGCTCTGAGATTTAGAAGCTAGAAATTATAAGTAATATCAAAATTCGTCGCGATGTCTACAGTTGACAGAACTACTTATCTTATATCTTCTTTGCCAAGAGTTTCCTGTTACATTGTTAGCCACGAGTCTCTACTATGAAGTAGAATATTCCATTACGACAAGCTGGTTTCTTCACGACGTTTTATTTTACCGCCAAAAGAAGTGGCAATTAATTTAACATGCACACGAGGGAAAAACAGTACTAAAACCTCATTCGTCCAAATTACGTAAGTAGCTTTGCGATGGTGGAACATGTGCAAATACATAAAATAAGCGTTTAAAGAACAGAAAACAGTCGACCGCGTTGGCGTTAATTCAGTTTTGTATGTTATTGACAATTAACAAAATATTTACACCAGGTGGCGCTGCTTTAACTCCATACAAAACTGGGTTTACGTCAACGCGGTCGATTAAGTAAGAAAACTCACTAACTTCGTTCATATGAAAAGTAAGTAATAAGATCTATTAATCTACAGTCTGGCCTTGCAGTTATTAACAGAAATAATAAAATATGTTTATTTAAGAATAAAGATCTTTTCATTCACGAGTGGCTTTAGAATATACATTAGTTATTTTTTAGCACAGAGAACATAAGAGAGCGTATTCACTGAAGTTTGTTTACACAAGACTTTGTAAAAACACTCTAGCACTCTTGCAGTGAAGACCTTGTATACTATATATATGTAAATAATTATTATTTTAAAATGAATGGAATTTCTCATGAGTTACAAAACTTGTTGATATTCTCGAAGTGAATGTTTGTGAATAGGACACTGAAAAATAGGTTTGGTAAAATGAAGTTTGATGGCTACGGAACTGGTCTATGGGTTTTTGAGGTATAGTAAAGTCTGCCAAATGCGAGTTAAACTCGCGCACTAAGGATTCTGTAACATTATCTACATATATAGCATTAGTTCAAGTTTCTACCTGATTTCTTTATAAATATTGAGCATAAAACGGCAATATCGCGTTTGTTGTTTGGGAGCCCATTAAACACTTTTTAGTAGATATTTTTTGTAATAGCGGCAACGAAAATACATCATCTGTGTAAATTTCTCACTATCACAGTTCATGCGACACAGCCTGTTTACAGACAGACGGGCGGACGGATGGACAGCGAAGTCTTAGTAATAGAACCCTATTTTTAAGGATAAAAATAGGATTATATTATAACACTAAAAAAGGCACCGACGAATTGAGAACCTTCTCTTACTACGTTATTTAAATTGTATATGCGAGACAGCACCCGGCTTGAACACTGGTCGTGTATATAATTATCAAAATTGAATACATAAGTAAGTAGTAGAGATTTCGAAAATGTTACTTGCTTGTGGTTTGAAGTAAGCAGAGCACTATTCGACAGAGACAAGAATCTCTATGTATCTTTTTTACCGACTTTAAAAAAGGAGAGGTTTCTTATGAAAGAGAGTATGTTTGTTAACCAATCCCATAAAATCAAATTAAAATATATTTTTTTATCAAGATCGTATTGTATTGGTATTTGCCGAATTTAAGGCGGTTGTTGCGTTTTTTTTATCCAACTGTACAAAAGAAGGGGTTTCCTGATTTCTCGGTGATCGGTAGGCCGATTTGCAACATTATTTTTTTGTTTAAAAATGTTTAACTCTCAGGTAGTCCTTTTTATTTTATGAGAATCTGTCAAGAGTTTGGTTTGTTAAATTGCAATAACTGAAAAAGTTCTATCAGCGCCTGCCGTAATTAAAGTGACTTAAAAACATATTTATGTCGGTTCTAACCATTTGTTAAGTTTTACTTAGTTAGTTCTTACAAAAATATAAATAACTAGGAAACACGTACGTACTCATAATACCATGATTTTATTCGAACTGGTAATCTCTCTAATATCTCTTATAATACTTTCCGAATTCTGCTCAAAGAATATTCCTTTCCATTCTAATATTCCTTTTTGAGTGGTATGTACGCCAATAATATTTTAGATATTGCGAAATAGCTTTTCCTTTGGCTGTCGCTTCTATATAGCCCTTTACTCTTAGTCTTCTAGAACCGTAAGTGTCAAATATTTCATAGTGCGTTCTGAATTCTTTCACAGAATGATTTAGGTGAGGAGCTGGTTTGGAATATTAGAGCTATTGAAACTGTCAAAAAAAAATCCTTTCTATTCAAATAAATGTTTTTACCCCTAAGGTAAGTTCTTGTAAGTAAGTTTTTGTTCTTTAAGAAGCTTGAAATATTTATGAGCAACTAAATTTACTGTGGTTGCGAAGTAAAATTTTAAGTATACCTCGCAACCACAGGTTATTTTTTTAACCCAAAGGTTATTTTTCTGATTGAAAGCTTGAAGTTGCGAGGTCAACAGTTCACATAACTACTAGTTTAAAATATAACGGAGAATGTGGCTGATTTTTGAAATTAAGTTATTTGTACAATTTCAGGATTAAATCATAAATTAAGCTTCACATTATACGGTACACGAATAGATTAAAGAATAAATAAAATCCAAGATATCAGTAAAATCAGGATAATTAAAAAAAAATTAGATTCTACCTACTCAGATCTATATTTTTACTTATTCAAATATAATTTTAGTTCACTTAACTTTGAGTAGTCTTTAAAAATCAGCCAAGTACGAGACAGACTAAGGGTTCTGTACCATTATCTATAGAACATTAATTCAAGTTTCTACCCGTTATTAATATCAAGTAAAACAATTACGTTAGTTGTATGGAAGACCCCCTTAAATATTTCTTTTATTCTGTGTACTTGTTGTTATAGCGGTAACAGAATTACATCATCTGTGAAAACTTCAACTGTATAGCTATCACGTGTCCCGTTTTTACCATTTGGGTGCGAATTCCTATATTTACCTATATTTACAGGTACTATTCTGCACAGTATTGACTCAGCAATCAGTTTATATAAGTACAAAATTCAGAAAGACGTCATATTACAAGTATTTTCTATTATGCTTAACAAATTGCACCGCAGCTCCTGTACTACATTGACACATACATACGAATGATATTTATCCATGGGCACGTGAACTTGCGCAAGGAACGCGAGATTGTGCCCGTCAGTGAAGCGTACATGTCTTAGGTATACGTACCTCTGCCTCAGGCTATATCTTCTCTTAGACTATAAAATAATAGGCCCTTCAGTCAGTATCGGCATCACACATTGCAAACGCGCATGTAATCACAACATATAGTGTATTGTAATTAGTAAAAAGTTAGTGGTAGTCTAGTCGGTAAACCCATTGCGTCACAAGCAAAAGAACGCGGGTTCAATACCAGGTTCAGGCATGTAACTCTGAGTTATTAAATTACGTGCATATTATAATTAAATTCCACAAGTTTAAACGGTGAAGGAAAACATCGTTAGGAAACCTTGTTTAATAGCTTTTGAAGAGAGTAGTGGACTGTGACCTACACCCCCTTAATAGGGGAGACTCGATCTCAGCACCTTATGGGTTAATATACTCAATTAGTTAGTAATAAACTATTAGTTGTAGTATATTACTTAGTAGTAAGAGTATTTATTTTATTTCAGAGAACCTTCAAATAATTTACAATCAAAAAGTTCCCAAGATACGCTTATTTCAATATTTGTTTGTTGTATAGGTTCATATTATAACTATTGCAATTTTTTACCAATAAGAGAGTAACACAGTTTATTTCAGGGCTGATAAGGAAATCAAATATCTTTTTGATGTTGATCATAACGCTTGTTCTACTTAGGAATCACTAATTGTAACATTAATCATTCAGGGATATGTTTTTACGAGTTTATTTATATTGTTTAAGCAATAAATGAAAAACCCACACGCAAAAAGGGATATCACAAAAATTCAGACAATCTTAATTTTTTTACAATTTAAGTCATAGTTACTTAATTATATGCTAAAACAACAACTCGTGCATTTTCCAACCGCATTTCCAAAATGACTTCATCCACATTTTATGGTCAGCATTACGAAACGCCAATGACTATAAAATTTACTAGATGAGCCGTTACGGCAGTTATCGGCACACTGCACGTATGGCGAAGCCATTCGGAAAACTAACACAAACTAATACAACTAATTCTACGCCGAGGACGGCCTATCGGTTAAAAAGAAATCGTATTTATCGGTATATAAAAATTAAATATTTAAATAATTTATCAATAAAATATTAGTGCTATCAAACATATTTTGTAGGTAGGTAGTATTGCAATATTTTCTTGTCTTTTTTTAACTAAGGAAGAGTAGTTTTATGTAATAAGAAATGCTAAAAGCTCATATCTATAAGAATTGTGTTAATTATTCGATAATAACTAATGTTATTTTGCCACAATACTAATAAAAAGCAATCAGTGCTTATTATAGATTATAATTACAAATTCTTTCATTAATATATGATGCTGAACAATTACAAAACACTTTCAAATAATAGACTATGTCTGCAAGCAATTTTTCTGTGTGTTAATTTCATAGTATGTTTTTACTTTTCGTTAACTAACGTAGAGGTGCAATTTTATTGCATGAGTATTGTTTTAATATTTCATACTTATAAGTATATGCTAATGATAGAGTTTGCGAACTCAATCAGCGCCTTAACCTCTTTCTCCTTCCTAAAGTTACAACTTGTGCCCTCTTATTCTTTGAGCCCCAATTGCATTACCTAAAGAAAATATAACAGTTGACTATACGCTATTTTTAGTACATACCGTAATGTTGAAGCAGCTCGGTCCTCGCCTTCTCTTACTAGCTGTGTTATACAAGCGCCATTACCCGTATAATCTTATTTGCAATGCATTTACAAACAAAAGCTTTTCGTCACGACGAATCCGTCCATTACGGAAAAAGTAGGTGTTATTTAAATTAGATTATAGTACATCCTTATTTTCTGTATAATGGATTTCACAACTATTTAAGTATGAGTGCGTTAAATGGGCAATAACCTCTGTAATGCAATTGAATGTTATATTCTATCGTTCATTGTTCTAAAGACATTTGAACAGGTGTTATTTTGTATTAGGTCCTTACATATGTTTTGTCGTACTGGCCACTTTGATCTCAAATATCTCTTCTTTGGTTAGGGATTCCAATTTCAAATTTATACAGCTATTTATTCATACATTTGTATTTCGAAAACCGTAATTCATTTGTTTTGTCCTCGTTTGGTTTTTTCTTTGCGTCACGCAGTTTACAAAATGGAAAACTTGAAATATCGTATATAGGTACAGGTGGTTTTTGTGCAAATTAAAATCGGAGTTGGCACAACACATTAGAAAAAACAAAACCAGCTGTTGTGACTAACTTACTAAAAATTATTCTATTAGAAAACTTATAATACTAATATACCAGTATTGATGATAGATGAACTAAATGGAGAGAAAAGGCTTTTTTTGTAAAATTTAACTGAGAGCCCTCTTCTTTGAAGTTGCTCGATATCAGACCTAAACATTTTCTTGATAATATATGTAGATGTATCAACATGTTTTCCTATTCAATTCCCGGTCGGAGCGGGTGTTTGAACGATGAGTTTGAACATCTGTTTTCGAGTGTGGGTTTCTTCGTGCGTGTGTTTGTAAATATTTCATGGCATCCCCGACACAGGAGCAATCCTAGTTGGGAGCTATCAGTGTGAAACGTTATTATTGTAAAATAAACATATGTGTTCGAATATTATTCAGATGTTAATGTAAAACATAAACTATTCCAACGTGGTGTGAAGACATTAAATATTCAAAGGGTTTTATTCCCCGCATTAAAAGGTTACGTTTTAATCCATTGGAGGTAATCTGTAGCTTTTTCTTGGAACTCTATATAATCGTAGTTTAAATTTAATATTTCGTAGTAATATTGTTAATTAGTTTTGAACAACGGTTATCACAACAAATGAATTTTGGCAAAAAGACCCAAGTCAGACTTCTTCATTTTATGATAATAAAAAAAAGTGACTAAGTACCGTCTTCTATTACGTCAGACATCGACCGACAGAACTTTTTCAGTTTATCGAAAGAAATCAAACCCCAGGACCGATGTTGATACAATTAAAATGTAACCACACAGGAGGTATATTTAGGTAAGTAGGTATAAGAATTTTCAAACAAAAAATTATTTTTTTTCATATCCGTCCGAAAAATCAGGTAACAATATTTAAAAAAAAAACAGTCGAATTGGAAATACTCCTCTTTTTGAAAGTTGGAAGAAAGAGAAAAACTTTCGCATATCATGGTATGTATCTATCTATTTTATGTAAACTAAACTCACTTTCAAAGTTCAGTGATCTGACAAGACCGTTAATTAATAATTAAATTTTAAATAATATCTAAGTATATTATTTATTATAATGTTTATCGGTTCTCAGGGGTTTCGATCGTCTTAATTTGTTTTTCTAAAACCCTTCACTTTTAGCTTGCAAATGTAACTAACAGACAGGTTGACAGAGAAAACCTATTGAAACCTAAAAACCATTTATTTTATTTTTTACATCCAGAGAATTTTATCGAACTATTTATTATTTCTTCGGTGTTTATACTTACTTCCAATATAAACTCGTCAAATAAATGATAAAAATATATAATATTTCTTTCTATATTTTAGAAAACATCTATTACAAGTAGAGGTAAGAATCTCGATTGATATTTCACATATGGGGAACAAATATTTATATTACTTTTGCCCCTCCTCACATTCCCACACGTTGAATAGTACGGATTCCTTTCTCTTCAGATTTTCCTTTAGACTTCGATTTTACGAAGAACTGCGTTTGATTAACTTTAAGTACTGGTCTATAGATTATGTTCAAAGTATTATGAGGATTAGTTTACTTTCTATTTAGATATCAAACTGCTGGATCGATTATGGCACAACATTTTATAGGACCACCAGACTAAGCCGTCTTTAAAAAAAAGCATTTTTGTAACCGTTCCAGGGGTAGCTTCGAAAGTACTGAACATAATAAACCGTCGAATCTTATCCTTTTCTGAATTGGGTTAAAACAAAAAATGGATAACATTTCAAACATGCATTTGTGAATTTCTACATTCGAAAAATCTTGCCCACGTTAATGAATGAAAGAACCTTTACCTCGATTGCAAAATCGTTTCGTTTTATTGAATCGTCAATGCATATCGTTAAAAAAATAATGCGCCATAACAATAAATACAGTTGTAATCGAAGACTCTTGATATTTTTACGATCATTATAAAATCATCAGTTTTATGATATTCAAAAGATTACCTTTACACCACAGCTAGATTTAACAAACTATTAAATTAGCATTTAAATTTTAGTAGAGTATATAGAGAAAGATTATATTAAAATATAAATAATAATATTTATATAAATAAATATTATTTTAGATTTCAGTTTACGTCGCCCGTGGCGTTTTGTGACATTACTTAATTGTATTATGAGATTATGAGATTGCATGGGGTCATAATGGTTTTGACATAGAACAGGTCAGAGTTAGTATTAAACCTAATGCTGACTGATCTGTCAAAAACTACCAGTATGTATGACGCAATGCAATCGTAATTCACAAACAATTCAGACAACGGATTTCGGTCCCAGGTTCATATATCCTATTATTTGCCTTTGATTGAGAGGATAACATAAATAGTTTTCAATAGATTTATATGAGCATTTTGGCGCAAACTATACTCCAATATTACAGATGATAGCTAAGGCTATCCGATAAAGTACAGTAAATTACTAATACAGCATTTTAATCTTAATAAAATTTTGAATGTTTAAAGTTATGACTTCGTGTATTTTAATATGTGCTTGATCTCTACAACAAATTTATTTTGGAATTTAAAAAGTTATTGTCTGTGTATAACGCGGTTTGGTCGCGGGTTCCATAGAAATGCTAGTAAAATTTCCACCGCTGTAACGTCACTTTAACTTTTTCTACGACGATTTATTACTTTATATATTTGACTTAACAACTTGATTTTATTTACTTGCAAATTTCAAGTGTACACAAAGCCTGTTGGTATTTTGCAAGTTTCAAGTCACCATATAGGTAACTCTCCAAGTGGTAAACTCATGGTTTCGCTGGTGACGTAGCCGTTAGAGTTAAAATTCTATTGACATCAATATCGAAATAGTGTTGTAACTACATTTGAGTGAGTGCAAATCTTGCGGTTAGATTTTTCTGTGTCGAATTGAATACGTTCGCTTTTTAATACTCATTCGGAAAGTGAAGGTCGAACGGTCAAAATCTGACACGCGGGTGATAACAATTTTTTGTGTAGTAGTGGTAGCCTTAGTCGGTAAACCCACATAGGAGAAAATATCGTGAGGAAACCTGCTTGTCTGAGAAGGTTAACAATTTTCGTAGATAGGTCAAACCCTGAACCCGCGATTTGCCCTGCTTGGTGGACTATAGCCTACACCCCTTTATAGAAGAGACTAGTGCCCAGTATAGGGACGCGATACCTTCACTATACGTTGTAAGGCTGTAGTCAAGAGGAGAGAAACGGATATGGTTACATTATAAAGATATTTCCCGCAAAAACTGACTTACTTACTTTTGGTATGGTAAAGGCGACCTTATCCACTCCAGTCGGCCAGCTTAATGAGCTAAGTAAAAAAAGTAATGATATCGTAGAAATTAGCTAAAGTATGTTTTAAATTAGTTAACGAGGGTCAAATCAAATCAAATCAAATCAAATATAACTTTATTGTACACCAAAAATATACATATACATTTCAAACAGGTATCATAAAACATTGGCAGTACATTGGGCGGCCTTATCGCCTAAAGCGATTTCTTCCAGGCAACCTTTGGATGGATCGGACTTGATGAGAAACACACGTCGGTGGTGTACCAATAAATACTAACAAAAAAAAAATACACAATAACCCTTTTACTATAACTATCTATATAGACAAATGAAACCAAAAAAAAAAAAAAAAAAATATACGTACCAATGAGAGATGTTAAAAACATAGAAGTTTAGACTAATAACTTATTGACAGATAGTAGTTGTTCAACAAATTCTTAAATATAAAAATAGATTTAGCCTGTCTAACCGACAAAGGCAGCGTGTTCCATAACATGACAGCTTGCACAGTAAATGATGTCTGAAAGAAAGAGTTGGAAGATGTGGGAGTTGGCAACATAAGGTGAAGATCACGTGAGGATCGCAGGGAAGTTGAGTGGGAAGCAGTCACAAAAACGAATTTGTCTTTCAAGTAGGAGGGAGTGGTTGGGATGAATAATATTTTGTATAGAAAAGACAGAATATGAGAATTACGGCGAAAGCGAATAGGTAACCATTTGAGCTTCTTACGGTATTCAGAGATGTGGTCATATTTGCGCAACCCAAATATAAACCGAATGCAGAAATTTTGTAATCGCTCGAGCTTGTCGAGTTGCTCCTCGGTTAAATCTAAATAGCAAGCGTCTGCGTAATCTAATATTGGAAGAAGTAGTGAAGAGACTAGTGCAGTTTTAGTAGTAATCGGTAGAAAATTACGCAGTCTTCTTAAGGAAGCTGCAGACGCAAAAACTTTTCGACTTACTTCTGCGAGCTGTGGAGTCCAGGAAAGTGATTTATCCATGATGATTCCTAAATTTTTCACAGTTTCGCTTATTTTAATTGGAACGCCATCAAAAATTACCTGAGGAAGACGAAACCAGTCAATTTTAGAAATCATACGGGAGCTTCCGATAATGATACATTGTGTTTTAGATGGGTTAACTGAGAGACCGTAAGATCTACTCCAGTCTCGGATCCGCTGAAGATCGGAATTAGTAACCCTAATCGCCTCACTAAGTTGCTCGAATGGGACTTGATAATAGATCTGTAAATCGTCTGCATAGAGGTGATAGGAAGAAGTTAAATGCTGTGAGATTGAGTTTATAAATATTGCGAAGAGAAGGGGAGAAAGCACGCCACCCTGTGGCACACCGGCAGAGATATCACACCATGACGAGAGTGTGTCATCAATACGAATGCGCTGTCGGCGTCCAAACAGGTAACTACGAAACCAATCAATCACCGTTGGAGATATGTTAAGAGTGCACAGTAGCCTTAACAAGACGTCAAAATCGACGTTGTTAAAAGCGTTGCTGAAATCCAGCAGTGTCAGTACAGTTAAATGACAATTGCCCATGCCAGCACGAATGTCATCAGTAATTTTTGTGAGGTCAATTAATTATATTTTAAAAAAAAACTGAAATCTGATTTCTTATCGTCAAGCACGTATATACAAATTAGTCCAAGTGTCTCCGGAAAATTGAAAGACATACACGGCCATCAAAATACACTTAGCTTGAGAACCTCCTCCTTATCTACAGGCGGTTGAAAACAAAAAAGGTTAAGGGGTGCATCTGCTGAAACGCGTCATAGACTTTTAAAAAAAATATAAGTCTCGATGCATCGAAGGACGGTACAAAAAATACACCTAAACGTAGGTAATCGATAAATCTACAGAAATGCAATGCGATATTTTTGAAATACTATTTAGTTTACGAAAAAAATTGTAATGAAATTGTCTAATAACGTCTAAAGTTCAATTTTGACATATTTTATGAGTTTAATCATTTATTCTCTTAAAAAGGATTCATTCAAATAAATTCAGCAGCGTTTCAGCAGTAATTTTATATTATTTGAAATGTCGCCATAATTGTAAATTCGACAAATTTTCCTAAGTCGTAAAAGCTAATTTAGCATTGACGCAGACTTTGACTAAACTAAATAAATAATTCAAGCAACTCTACTTCTCTTACGACTTTTTATCCAAAGTTCATAATTTTTAAAGCTTCCAGTTTTGCTCGTAATAATAAAGTAAAGCCTTAATGAACAGCAAGGTCAAGGCTAAACTGCTTTAAACTGGTTCAATTACTCCATTAAGATAAGCCTACACAGGTTTTAAGTTTTACTTTTTAAAGAAGACCTTGTTTACTAAATAAGGTAAATCCGTGGGAAAAAGTAACTATGTAAAAAGCCTCGAGTAACCTATACATAGAAATAGTATAGTGATGCTTACATTATTTTTATAACTCTTTTTAAAAATTTCTTCGGATGCGGAATTTGAATTCCGATCTGCCTCATTCACACAGCAAAGGGGCAGACGGGAATAATCCCATCTGCCCCAGCGGCCACAGCAATAAGGCCGATGGGAATAAAATCCGTGTCCGCTTATTTCCAGTACCTAATTATGTTCATACCATTACATCTATTTCATTATGTTTTGTTATATTTTAAATTTTTGTGTAAATATTTCCTAATTTCCCTTTAAAGTTACTAAAATTTTCCACATTGCAAATGTTATGATAACAAAACTTCAACTATTCATAATTTCATACTTTGGACGGGCTGATAGACAAACGCATGCTACGGATCCCTAATAACCCTGTTACGTCACAAACAAGTTTTTATTTTTATTATTAGACTTGTCTATTATAAAACCACGTTTTTAAGAACGCATATGATTCTATTCCACTGACCTAGAAAGTCCTTTCATATCCTTAATTCGTAATCTGCTCATTCTATACTAGTTATGTCATAAGAATTTCCGTTCATTTTGTTCAAGATTATTATGATATACGACTGTTGCATTACATAAGACCGATTGCAGATTAAATTGTAATAGAATTTGGAGTGGTCATAATTCGAATACGTCTTACAGTTACAAAATTGTTTGATGGAGACAAATTTTTAGTTGGATTTTTTTTTGCTGTAGACAATGAAATTCAAGAGATAATTGTTAAATATCATAGTGCTAAAAGTGTTGGCTTTATCACTAAAAGCGATTTCTTTCAGGCAACCTTAGGATGGACACAATTAACTGGAATAAATAGTAATCATAGTTATCCAATGACCCACACGTTCCCATTTTTATCTTTTATTTATTCTTATTTATGTAATACAATCTGTCACCAATTTAATTATTAGAAAATTAAGGTGTATTGATTATGGCAGACCTAAACTTCTTTAAGTGGTTATACCGGTTTAGCTCTAGATGGTCACAAAGAATTCACATACATACAAATATGTACTTACATACAAATTTACAAACATATCAAAAGCATTACACTCCTTTTAGGCAGTCCGGTAAAAAAATGTGAAGAGTGATGATACAGGCTCGTTTCAAAACAAGATTACAACAACACTAGAACTAGAAGACAAGTTACAATTGTATAACACGCCGTTTATTTTAGACCACACCAAATCCACTGGTCATAGGTAAAGTAACTGACCTACATCTTCTGTTTTATACGGGGTTATTCGTTGTGGGAATACTACGCCGAAAAGGGGCTCAACTATAACTCATAATTGACAACATTTCTAATTTATTGACACCCCATTTTTCTTACCATAATGGAAAGATCAAATGAAAATGACGTATCCGCTCAGAATGTAATAATTATGTTTATAGAGATTTTTCAAAATCTAAGCAAAGTTCGAAAAATGTTATTCTCGTACAAAGCTCGTATAAAAATAACATACAAGAACACATAATTATAATCGATAACAACATTACGAGCTTTGTACGAGAATAACATTTTTCGAACTTAGATTTTGAAAAATCTCTATAAACATAATTATTACATTCTGCGTAAAATAAAAAAACTTCATTTATCTTTATTTTATCGTGATAAAAATGAGGGGGTCATAAATTTTAAAAACCGTTAATTACGAACTACTTACTGAAAACGATAAAAGCAGTTGTTCCAAAGAAAAACTGAATCTGTCCTCGATAAAATGTATATGAAACAGCTGGTTATTTACTAACTTCACAAATGGAAGGCTATACTCATTTTGTTTGTTTTTTTTTCTAATGTTTGTTACCTTATATTTTAGAGACGACTAGATCAACGTGTTTTATTTTGTTTATATAGGTATTCCCATTTTAATCTTTGCCGTCCCCTGGGAGGAGAGAGTGATATTGTTTCTTTGAAATACTTGCGTTCTATGTTCCTATTTTTGACCTGGATGATATTTTAATAGGAAGTATGGTACTTTAAAAAAATGTGAGCCGTCACGGGACGACTGGCAGATGTGAAACATCATAAAAGCTCGGCCTGCTGCCTCGGTTCAGCACCCACGATAATCACACATTGTTTAATTTTTGTATGATTTATTGTCGGGCACCTTCTCATGTGTTCCCATTTTCATTTTATTAAAATCGGTCGAGCATTTAAAACAAAATACTTGAATAATCTGTATCGGTGCCTGCCAAATTAAAGTCAGTACCTTTTCATTTATGTTAAAAATGAACTTGATTTCCTAAAATTTAATGTTAGTCCCATATTACAAGTAGTTCAGTAGTATAAGTGACCTCCTTTCTGTTTAGCATACTTCTAACCGATAACCCTGTATTCTTAATCTATAGTACTTGCACGTAAACCTATTACATCACAAATCTAAGTTTCCTACATATGTAAATAGTAACTTAAACCTAATCTTATGTCACTAGGAATGATCTCATGCTACTTGGTACAGTTGCGTTGACCAGACCGTGATGGGCTTAAATTTATTGGCCGAGCGAGCGAAGCGTCTTTGTACTGTCCGTAATATAAATTAATATTAACAAGTGGTTAGAAGCGAGTTCGAAAAAACCAGACTGCTAAATCAATAAACCGATGTATCATCCTTATTTTTATTTATTTTTATATTTGTCGCTAAACCCCTAACGGTGTGTTCCGATTTATGTTTCCTCGAGAGCCAGTGTATTCTAGACTAGGCATGCTCCATCTAGGGCTACAGTATCGCTGACTTCCATGGTCGTGCAAACTTGTGCTCAAATGCCTAGCTGTATATGATTTAAAAAAAATCAGTGTCACTCTCACGACTAAGACGAATCCATTGACATCACTCATACAAAAATACGTCAAGCCGTTTAAACTCTAGGGCGTGCCAATAAATATACATACCTGCATACACTCGAAAAACATAACCCTCCTTCTTTAGCAGTCGGGTAAAAGTACTTTAAACCGTTCGCATATTTGTATAACTTTGAATTTTTAATGAATTGTCCCATATGAAAGTTAAAAATTGAAAGTAGATTATTTTTTTATCCATTTATATCCAACCTATAAGGGAGTCTTGTCTATATTATTATTTATACAAGACTCCCTTATTTACCTACGTCTTCTTTTTATCTTATTGCTTGTGGAGTGGCTCGAATTAGTGTAAAGGGTCGGCGATCGTTATACGAAGGCCAAATAAGTGGGACCTGCAATTTGACATCATCCAACCTCAAGTAGCGCATAGCCGCTAATGCCACTTCATGGTAACCCATCCTAGACTTGACCGGGCTAAACGTTGCTTAACATAAGTAATTAGCTAGCAACATCTAAAAACATTTTTTTGTATCTAAAGTAATCTTGCCAAAACATTCAAAAGTGTGAAGGTTTCCAAAGATACGAGTAGAAACGATTCTTTTATGTTGATTAGTTCATGGTTACGTTATAAGATATAACTTCTAATGTTAACAAAATATAGTTTTAATGGGTATTATTTATGTAAATTAATAGATTTTATGTTTCATAACGATAACATTAACTATTCTATTCTCCTTTGGTCTCATCTAGATGGAAGATTTTTCTGTTATCTTGAGAAAAAGAGCTTCTTATATTGTCTTAAGTAAATTTTTTCATAAAAAGTAAACATTTTCCAAAGGAAAGTTAACATAAGCGTGTTTGACAAGAAAGTTATGACAAGTCTTATTTATTTTGTCCTTACCAGTCAACAATGTTTTTTAACCGACTTCACAAAAAAGAGGGACGTTCCCAATTTGTCGAAGCCTTATTTATGTGTGTTGCCCGATTTTTCGGTCTTTTTAAATCGCGAGTGAATCGGTTCATTATTGGTCTGATCCCATATACATTTTATCAAAATCAGTCTATTAGTATTTTCTGAATAGAAATAATTCTCATTTTCTTACAAAGAAAGAAATACATTATACGAAGAGATAGAAGATTTTACTTTACTTTATGGACTTTATTTAAGAGGACATTCTGTTTTTGTTAAGTAAGTTTTCCAGCCCAAATGTAATTATCATTAGAACCGGAACTGAAATGAAAATTATGCTTACTATTTCATTATCGTTAAAGTTTTTATTAGACTTTAGATATTATAATATGCGTCTCTGATAGTTTTGTTATACTTAGAGTAAGTGCTCTTAATGATGCATCGTGCTTTAACTCATCAGAAAATGATATTTGCAATAAACTCTAATGTAAGCAGATGATAGTGCAATACTTACATCGTAACCGTAATGTTACACAAAAACAACTATTCTTACGGAAGATAAGGTGTAGGAATCTAGATGACCTACATATACTAAACTCTTGTTTTTAAGATGTTTACTGAACGAGCTTTTATTCTTAATGAAATTAATAATTATGACTTTTTGCAAAAATTCGTGTAAGTGACCTTGCGTGTTGCGTGCAGTTTTGGATTGATTATCACTAGCCCGATAAGTAAAAAAAAACATAAATGTCACATATAACAATGCGTCGCAGACATCTCAATCACCGGCCCTAGAACAGTGCGTGAAAGTGTCCAATGGCTATCGAGATCCACATTGTTTTCACTGTAGAAGAATCGGACGAGTGTCATTAAAATCATAATTCTCGTATGGCCCGAAGGCCGAATCTTAGGAAGAGCCGGGAGAGAGGCGCCGGCGATCCACCGGTATATAAAGCAACGGTCGCCGACACAGAGCATCACACAACCACCACACCTCCGTGAGACAACATGAAAGCATTCTTGGTAGGTACCGAGTGCAGTGAAAGTGACATGTGACCTGTGCGTGACCCGTGCGCTCTCGTGCTTCCCGATCGGATTGTTCAGTGTGCGGCTTGACTTCCTTCATCACAGTGAACTCCTGGTGATTAACGAAGTCGGCTCATTGGATACAGTGTGTTATAAAAATTTTGTTTGTTGCGTAGGTATTGGCTGCCGTTGCGGCGCTCGGCTCGGCGAGACCCGAGGCGGGGTACAGCTATAGCGCTCCCGGAGGCGGCGGAGGCCACGGTGGTGGACTCGGTGGCGGCCACGGTGGCGGCCTCGGTGGCGGCATCGGCGGCGGTCACGGAGGGTTCTCCTCCGGCGGGCTGAGCTCCAGCAGCTTCGGCCTCGGAGGCGGCATCGGCGGAGGCTCCCTTGGTGGTGGTTTCTCATCCGGAGGCTTCTCGTCCGGCGGAGGCTCCGGCTTCGGCGGAGGCTCTGGCTTCGGCGGAGGCTCTGGCTTCGGCGGAGGCGCCGGTTTCGGCGGCGGCTTCGGTGGCGCTCCCATCGTGCAGAAGCACATTTACGTCCACGTTCCTCCTCCAGAACCCGAAGAACAGCGTCCCCAGATCATCGGAGGCGGCGGCGTGCCCCAGAAGCACTACAAGATCATCTTCATCAAGGCCCCGGCTCCTCCCGCACCCGTCGCACCCATCATCCCCGCTCAGGCCCAGAACGAAGAGAAGACCCTCGTCTACGTGTTGGTCAAGAAGCCCGATGAACAGCCCGACATCACCATCCCCACCGCTGCTCCCACTCAGCCCTCAAAGCCCGAGGTTTACTTCATCAAATACAAGACCCAGAAGGAGGGTGGTATCGGAGGTGGTTCTATCGGAGGCGGTATCGGAGGTGGCAGCATTGGCGGTGGTTCTCTTGGCGGCGGTATCGGCGGTGGCTCCCTCGGTCTCGGCGGTGGACACGGCATCTCAGGAGGTAGCATCGGCGGCGGCATCTCAGGTGGCTCCATCTCAGGAGGTTCCATCTCTGGTGGTTCCATCTCCGGCGGTCACGGCTCCGGCGTGAGCTCGTCCTACGGACCCCCCGGTCACTCCGCGGGCCCATACTAAACGGCGCATCGACAAGCGCGCATTTGTGATACCTGCTTCGCCGGCGAGATAATCTAGTTTTAAGTAGAGAAAAAATTACGGTGCCTAAATGTATTTATGTAAATAGTAATTTTAATGTATGATAATGTTAGTTGTATTATAAAATTCTTATTTTTGCATAAAAAAGGATAAACCATAGACATTCTATTCATTGACCCATCCCACTTAGGTGCTTTCATCACATTCTCAAATTACCACATCAATGTGATTGAATAATTTAAATTCCAATAACACGATTAGAAAACATTAAAGGAAATAAAGTAGTTAACATGCTCCTGCGATTCGATTAACACCAGTCAGCGAATCGTTTGAATGTAGAAAGTAATATTTTCTCTCAGAGTCGAGACGTGGGCGAAGTTGCGCAACTCGGGACAGCTGAGTTGACCCCAGTTGCATAATGCACCCAGAAAGATGCTGTGTTGCAACACACATCCATACAGAAAATAAGAGAGATTTCGCTAAATATATCATGACGCAACTCGCACCTATTGCCGTCCAACAATGCCACTTGCGTAAACCTTGACTTTTGGATGTATTCTCCATTTTGGTCGACTCAAGTGGCTATTAGGGCCATCGAGAAAAAAATGTTGAGCATTCAGTTGTATCATACATACACCTATATAGCATGCTAGTCTACATAATACTTACATACGATGACAGAGGCCAATAACAATGAGACAAAAAGTTATCATTTTCCACGTTCGGTTATACAATCGGATGACACGGAAAGAATACTTGTTTGACTGGATATTTATAACTTACGGGTGAAACTTTCGTAACTTCCGCGAAGAGGTGTTCGACCATATTATTATTGTGAGATATGGTAATTTAAGTGCTTACATGCTTAGCATAATGTAGGGTTTTAAAGTTTCTTATGGCGTTGTGCAATACACTTAGAAACAAACGATTGATAAACTTACTGCGAAGAATTTTGAAAAGGACAAGTATTAAATTAAAGGACCGATATATTAAATTAAAGACATTTTAAAACTTTTATAGCGATTGTTACATCTATTAAATTATTATATAGCTAATTAATTGACTAGACTTAATATAATTAAATCTAATCTACTATTGGCTGGACTGCTCTTTGGCAAAATATTGGCTAACTATTTTTCCGTATTTAAATATACTTTCAAAAATAAAAGTTCTCAATTTGTCTGCTATTTTTTTTGTGTACCTACGAGCATGTCATATCAAAATTATCTTCTTGTAATTTATATACTGATTCGGATATAATATATTTTTTCCTGAAATTATTTAAAACTGAACTATTATATATAAAACCGAGGGACTAGATTTGAACTTACTACCATATTTTAAAGGTTATTTGTGAGTACTTTCTCTACAATAATATTTTTAAACACACAACGACTTGTGTCTGTGTCAACATTTTTAATATGTGATAAGTCAGTGAACCTTATTTGACCAAATATTGACCAAGTCGAATGGCTCATTTGGTCCAACCGGTTCCTATTGTAAACGTCAGTCAGTTCTCTCTTGTTTGCTGACTCTCTCGCCGACGCGGATAGTAGCAAGTGAGAATGTTCAATAGTTTAGTTTGTGGATCAATAACAAAGTAATACTTAAAAAAATTGTGAAATCCGACTTCAACTCACTAAACTAAATTAATATTCAAAGAAAATTTATAATTATACGGCGATTAATGATACTTGGGCTAACCCAAGTATCATAAATGATGTGTTAGCTATTGAGAAAAACGTAAAGACTAAATACAACTTCAATAAATCAGATCACCCTTAAGTCTTAATCATCTATGGGTAATCCAAATATTCTATCCTACTACCAATGGGCAGCACTCTGGGCTCTCGGCTTTCCGTTATAGATAGCTCTTTCAGCAGCCTGATGTTTATGATGTCCCATATTATTATATTTATTTATATTTTGGTAGCGTTTCCGAACGGGTTCAAAAATATAGGACCACGAATTGCGTAATTTGAGTTGCAAAGTTTTCAAATTCGGTCGGAAATTCTACTTGAATCAGAAGCAGCAGAAGTTTTAGTTTTGTTGTAAATTATGTAATTTTAGTTTAGTTTATTGAGAGTTATTTGATTTTTTTTAGCTTTATGATTAAGAATATAAAACTAAATAACGTTAACCTAACTGCCTACCACCGTGTCATATGTTTTACTATAATAAACTACGAGTGTATTTGATTTAAACTATTATATATTCCAATAAACAAAACATACGTTCTAAAAGACTTAGCCGCATTTAAAAGCACCATTATAATTAACTACTTTAAAGGCTTTAAGTTCTTGGGTCCGATTTGTAAAGGATTTCTAGTTTTTGTCTCAAAACGTCTGCAATTTGCAAACCAAATGCGGCTATTGCCTATGTCTGCTTAGGTAATAGCGATGAACCTAGGTCTAGGCTATATATTAGAATAAGTTAGCTTAAGTGTTAGTAATGTTTGCTTAAATTATCGTTATGTACACTGCAATCAGTATAGTAATAAATCTGAAATGTAATGTATCTTTTGACAGGATCTATAGGGTTGTGTGAAGATTGGGAGGAAAATTAATAGGTTATGTATCGATTGCCGTGATTTTATAAATATCGATATGTTCTCGTATATAATTCAATGCGTCCCACAGTTTTATACGATACACTTAATAAATGGGTATGAAACATAATTGCTAGTATTTGCCGTAGTTAATGATTCACAGATAATATATCCAGCTGGTTTCCTTACGATTTATAACGTAAAATTATTTTGAATACAGTTATGTAAGTGTTTTTTATTTATCTTCAAGGAATAAAAATAACACCTTATTACATTAGCAAATGAAAAAATCTTACAAAATCGTAATTAAACAAAAAAAATATTGATGTCCGAATGGCATTTTCCTAAGGATGCTGGCCTAATTAATAATTATTAGTTTCTTGCACTAGCAGCATTTAATGAATTGCAACAAAAATTCTTTGAGCAAGTAATAAGCCCTCTTTCTTGTCCCCAGTGGTTCCGATAAGCTTAAAAATATTGATTTAATTATTTTTTTGGTACTAGTCCTAATGTACCAAAAGTTTTTACTCCTAGCTGAATGAAAATATAGTCTCCGCAATGAGACGTTGGTATATTTCCGCCGCTTGGAGTCTTCAGCAGCCTCTATAACGGCTCCATCGTTATCACACCCACTGAGATGAGAAGGGCGTATCAACACAAATAACGTCCCATAAATTAAAAAAAAAAAACTAATCCAATTGGTTTTTCAAATTGTGACATGTTGTTTCGTATTACAATACCTGACACTTGATTTATTTTATTGAATTAAGTGTATTTTTGGTGTCTTACTTACTTTCTTATGCCTTAGTCCCTATTTCTCCATACCTGTAATAATCGTTCAGATTAAAAGTTGGTGAATGAAATTGAAATATTGCAAGGCAAGATGTCACTTGTCAACCCAACTTCATGTCATAAACAATCTTGGCTCTTTGATGTCTCAATCGGTAAATCGACAACGCACCGGATATTAACTCTTAAAATTACTTTTATACTTTAGTTAGAAGTATGATGTTGAAGTTGTTTATGAACATTCTGTTTTGAGTAACAAGACGAGTAAGAAACGCTACGATATAGGTATATATATATTAATTCGTTTAATTCAATAAGTGGCTAGTTGCTTAATAATTAAAGTCATCACGAAAAATAAATGTCTTTTATCAAGATTTTTAACTTTTCATGTTTCTAACGATATTTCTTTTAAGTAACCGAGCGAGCAAAGCGTGTCGCAGAATAAAGTATCCATGGTAACCAAAGCTGTTATTAAATTCCCGTTAATATTAAAAATGATTGGATTTGGAAGCCATATGGAACTAAGTATAATAACCTTATTTCATAAAGCAAAGAGCTCAGACAAATGAGTCTCGCTGCCGGACTGATTATGATACAAGTTATATGGGACTTCCTGGGAACTATAGAGAAATAAAACAAACCAATTTTTTTTATAAGACATACTAAAAACCTATTATAACGTCACCTCGGTTATAAAGGTTATCAATACACGAATACTTACTATAAGGTTGTATTCACACGTCTTACGTGCATTCAGTGACCGGCGAAAGTACTCAGGCACTCTCACTGTCGAGACGGGCCGCGGATTGTAAACAAGTCGAGATTCGCGTATTGCGTCACTGCTTCTGTCACGGAGCGGTTGACTAGGTCACGGCGATTAGTCAGTTCAATATCTACAGATAATTCAAATGCTAGGTACCCGCCACTAAAGGGCAGCGTACCTTACATGCTGGCGACGTTACCGTGCTGAACTAACTAGCGCTCTTTAAATAATTTCGAAAGGGAGGAGGTTCTCAATTCGTCGGAAATTTGTTCTATGTTTCTTCCCAGACTAATCAAAGCCGCTTGGACCGATTCGTAAACTTTTTCTTTATTTGGTGAGAGAATTTATAGGTACTTAAATTCCATTCCAAAAGTAAATTTTATCAAAATCAGTTCAGTAGACGAGTCGAGAGAGAGTCACTGTCGAGACGGGCCGCGGATTGTAAACAAGTCGAGATTCGTGCGTTGCGTCACTGCTTCTGTGGTGGAGTGGTCGACTAGGTCATTGCGATTAGTCGGTTCAATTATACTCTTGTTTTATTCAGTATGGAAACATACTGGGTCGTTGCGTCTATTGCAGATAGTTTAAATGATGTATGTGGGATATATCTGACTGTTACTATTGACTTTATTTAGGTTTAGTTTTTTTTTATCGGGATAATCCCCGGTTATACAGTCATCTTGACCGATTTGGAATGCTCTTTGACAACAATAACTCTTTTATTTTAAGGTACAATTTTCATACAATATCTTCCTCATATCTATAATTATAGATTGACTTTCTGATTTGAATCCTCACACTTTTGTTCGGTTTAGAAAACTTGTAAGATTTTAGAAATCGAAAGTTTCAAAAGAATTGCTTTTTTGTTTGCATACTAACTAGTGTTATATAGTCTTTATATTATTAATTATATTTTTACGTTGAGTTTTAATATAGGGATGCATCGTTTTGCATGGAGTTAGTAGCTGTATCCTTAACGTTGCCATAGACTTTCATTTAATGTCGTTTTCTTTTTAATAGCTTCAATTATAATGTAAAGTATTTGTATGTAATGAACTTACTAGATTTATTATGAAAATATATCTGATTAATAATATCTAGATGTACCTTACGAACATTACGTAGGTAATGTAAGTTAGGTAAAATAAGTTCATTTCAGCACAGGAATGAAAATTACAATAGTTAAAAATGATCATCTCATTTAATCAACTTCGTATCATCTATATTGCGTAATGGCATCTGCGTTTGTCTGTAGTGAAGTGATTACAAAGATTAAAAAAACAGATGGACAACCTGCAATACATTTTAACAGCAGTCTGTTTGTGACAGAAATCAAGGGAATACGTATGTATTGAACGTATGTTCTGCCGTTAAAATTAAGGCATATATTGCATTAATTTAGTTTGCAGACAGGACCTGATCAGCGCTCTCTCGCGTCTCTGTCGTCACAGGTACTGGGAGATTGCGGGGTATGAAGTGACGTTCGGGCGCGGCGCGTCCCGCCTTCTACCTCAGCCCCCAATATCCCATTGCCTGCTACTTTCTGCTACATAGCTACTCTTTTTTCCCGATAACTACATTGTGGGTTGTTCCATTCGCGAGTTAATTGATTACTTTTAAGCAAGGTGTCCATTCTCACTGGGCATCTGGAGAGTTTCGCGCAAGCCAACACTTTTCAACATAATCCTTGACCTTAAAAGAGATTTTGCCATATATTAAAAGTCAATAATACTTTTAATTTAAAAAAGAATTTGTTTGTTGTAAGTTGTCCTGCTATGTGTTGTATGTTTTGCGATATTATGCAGCTCCTAGTGTGTGAATCACACTCATTATGTATAAATTATACAATCATAACATCTTCAGACTGTTTTTTTATAACATGTTATGTTGCGAAGCTCAAATATCTGGTTCAAGCAAAAGAATTGGACCAAAAATAATAGTATTTGTCTGATTTATTTGATAATTACTTCTTTCGAACTACTTACATAGTCTTTTTAATTCAATACTTATTTTTATTAGAGTTTTTGATAACATACTTATTAATGAAATGATTAACTACAACTGATAAATAGCAGATGGATTACCTATATACCATTAAAGATGTACAAGTAATTTAAATGCTCCAACCCACCACCAGAGAGCAGTGAGCCTAAAAGGATATGATCACGCGTCGCATCGATCAAAAGCTTCAATATTTCTTAGAATATAAGATGAGCTTCCGGTCCCCATGGCCCTAAAGTCTCGACTCCTAATGCCTGAAATATGTAATCTATACAGAGGCTAGAATATTTACGCCGCTTGTGCTGATCCTCGCTCGTACGTGACCTTGATTCCTAACGGAAAAAACTAAGGTGTGACCCCCGTTACTCTAAGAGAGAAAATATATTTACCCCATATGTTTTACCCATTTGTAACTCGATCGATGATAATAGTGTCTGCCGTCAAAACAATACATTAAACATGACACACACCTGTTGGCATGGACTACCGGTTGAAATTGCTAGAGAGGTTATAAAGACACTAAACCATGAAACAGGTCATTGTCAGCTTAGTTAATTACGGCAGACTCATTTCTAATAAGTAAGTGAGTTAGTGTTAGCCTGGTTAGTGAAATCCTTATCTCTCAAGCGAGAGGGCACAGGTCCCATCGCAGGTTCAGTCATGCACTTTTTGTCACGTGCTTTAGTGGTGAATTAAAACAATTTGAATAAACCTGCTTGTCGGAAAAGGTGAATAGCTTTTGAAGTCAACTTTAATCTTTGCTACTTTTCAACCATCTTTTTGTTAGCCGTTACTAACGTATTTGCTTACACAATCAAGTTTTAATAAACGCCCACCTTTATCCGTATTTGTTCATAATGAATAATTATGATTGGCTCCAAATTTTCAATCGCCTACAAAACCATACGAAATAGTGTAACGTACAAATTGTACGGCAATAATCATAAACACACATTGCAAAAGTTTTCCTTTTACAACTTTGTTGTACAAATTTTATTGAATAAGGCGTATTCAATGTAATATTTTCCATTGGATTTGTTAGTATTCAAGTTGTGCAGTCTATTGCATTATGTTGTCTATTGCTTGTCGCTATTACATAAGAGCATTTGTAAAGCTATTGTAAAGCTCCTTTACTGTTTAGTGACATTTTGTAGTCTAGTTTCTACTCATATGCTTTAATCGTACTTCTTTTCTGTATACGTAATTAATTCTGAGCGATTAAAATCACGTATAATGAATATAAATATGTAGGTACATGTTGCACCTAATTTATATAACCTTACGCAAGAAGTGTGTGACATAGTGAATTACAGTCTTATTTAATATCCGTTGTGTCTACTAAGTCAGTTTGGTCAATGAACCAGAGTCATGTTTTTTTTCTCTATACCTAGATCATAGTTTGGTTATAGGTAAGGCTTGCACTTGACCGCAACTGATGTACCTAAAGCGACGGTGCGGCTTAAGATAAAGCGCGCTTGCCTAGAAGAAACTAATTCACCAGATATCGGTAAAAAGAGAACTTGACTGTGAATTCCACAACCTGGCATATCGCACAATAAATGTAAGAATGTTCTTACATTTATTGTGTTGTGATTAGAGTCAATACTCTAATATCAATGACTTCGAAGAAATTGGAATAATAAGTCTGCATTAAAACTCAGTGTTTGTTAGCCTTCTTAATAAATTTAGGCAGAATACTGCAAAATGTACCGGAATGTGTATAGCGGTAAAGAAAAACGAACTAGAGAGCAAAGTGACCGATAATCAAGAATGAAAAAGAAACATCCGTCACACATTACGGATTACGGATCGTGGGGTGTCTACATTGCACGCTTCACTACCTCTACCTAGGAACCTTTCCCTTACGGTGTGTAATAACCAACTGGTTAATTAAACTTACATCACATGTTAGGATTTACGACCTTTCCTATGTTATATTAAGCCGTGTAAAGTGAATTCTACTCTATGTAACATGTTAAAGGTATATTTCACACCAATACTAAATTAGTTAGATAATTAATAATTTATATTAAACTTTGGGAGAGTACCTACCCATATAATATTTATTCTAATATTCTTGCGTTTTTGTATGAAATTGATGTTTAGTAAATTTTTAAATCGACTTCACTAAATTATTTCAATCATATCAGTGCAAAAGTGTAAGCCATGATGGCTTACACTTTGGCATGCAATCTTAAATACCACGTTCTCCCTGTAAAATATAACTTCGTACTGGTTATTTTGCAGAATTAAATAGTTAATTTTTCTTTGTTATATCCCAAAAAGATGTTAACATTTTGTAACCAGTGCGAGGCTGCAGCCTTGACCCGCGTCATCGAAAAATTAATAGCAACTTATCTCTGGTCACACATTATACGCACGTATGTGCGTATGTATCATTCGATCATATCAAATTAATAGACAGACCTAATTCATTGAACTTATTCAATGAAAACCCAATCTGAGAGCGAGAACAGATTTTTGTTGTAATATTAGTTTATATTTTTGTTTAAAAAATCGTTATTTCATAAACCACAGCTACATTATTTTTACTCGTTTGTGTAAATAAAATATCCCTATAGTTGAACAACGGCAAATGTGTTGCCCATAGGAAACTCACAAGATAGGCTATTTGGTCAAGTTGTTCATGAGTTTCACTCTTCTTACGGCATGAGAACGACTGAGGTACAATGAGAGCCGAGGCTCATTTTGATTAGTGCAAAATTCGAAAATGTAGTCTGGCCCATCTATTCAATGCGTAAAATTTAAAGAGCATAGAGATATCTCAAAAGACTACGCTTTCATTCAGTAGCCTCCATTTAGCCTCCATTGCAAAACAGTGAATCAGATGGTCAAATCTTATTATGTTAACTGGTTGTTGCGATAGATACTTGTCTACTATTCTATTCATGTGCTTGGTCAATGAGTACATTAATTTCGGATATTTGGAAATGCACGGTAGATCTCGCCTTTGTAGAGTTTTTAGACCGCTTGAAGGCCTGTACTGATGTGTCCCTAAGACCATTATCTGATTGCATTACTATTGATTTATCGATCTAACACAACAGTGTTGACGACTTAATAGTGTAGACTATCAAAAGCTGCGAAATGAAGTTATTGTAACGCTTATTACATTATTTTACCGTAGGTACTGTATAAGCAGTACCCAGTTACCCCTAACCAATAATACTGTTCTTTTATAAGCACAGTAGGAACAGGAACAGAACATTGCACTCATCGTTATAAAAAAGATTCAGAATGAAAAGTTTCAAACAGCTGAGGTTGATTGATTTGTCGCGGTCGTAGTCATAACAATGTGAGAATGCCGTCAATGTTATAAAGATACAAAGCTTGGTTATTTTTACCATCAATGATACCAGTTAATGGCAATATTGACACCACAGCGATAAATCTATTTTATTTTCTGTACAAACCGACCTAAGTAATCGTAGATTGAGAGTGCGAATTAAAACCTATTAATTCATTGCTGCTAGCCTGCGTTTACGTTAGGGCGTGGGGACTCCGTATTGTCAACGTAACCCTATAGGAGTCAAAATTATTCTGACGTGACTTATACTTTAAGTGGTATTAAATTAATGACTTATATACATATTTTATTCGCTTTTAATAAACAATCCAGGATTTATACATATGATTACTTACTGAATGACTAACAGGTCACCATCAACATAGAGCTTTTAGATATATATTTAGTGTAACGGTGGAAATTCAACCTCTAACGGGATCAATGGGGGTTCTAAGTTTTATGCTGCCTAGAACGCCGCGAGGAAAAGCCACTGGTCATTTATAATATAGACGAAGCCTACGAATAATTATTATTTGGTATGTACGTTGTTATGTACTATTGAAATGTAACCCTACGAGTAAGGTCATTCAGGCTATGCCTAGGTAAATTATAAAAAAGACGCAATATACTGTTAATTTCCATTCACATCTGATGTCCTAACTTGACCTTCTAGGTCACTCGTTTAGTATTCTAGGTATTGAAAGCCCACTGTGACTTTTGACATTGCTTTCAGATTATGGTCAGATATTGGGACATCACCAAATTGTAATTTTTTGGGGATTCATTACAATTAACACAAGGTTAAAATATCATTAGTTTAAAAATTTAAATTAATTTCATTTGCTTCAACGGTGAAGGATAACATATGAGGAAACCTAATTGACGGAGAAGGTTAATAACCGTTTTTAGATAAATGAAGTCCCCAACCCGGGCCAGCATAGTTGACTCCCATCATAAGACAGACCCATTTTATCTTTACTTTTCACATTCTAAAATATTTTTTTTTGAGATTTTAAATGATGTATAATTTTTTCTGAATGAAATTACTAAAATCATTCATTAAATGTTGCCATAGCCAATTTCCAAATGTTTTAGGGAAATACACGTATGTCACGAATACATACTATGTTTAATTAGTATAACAGCAGGGCTATCGCTAGACTAAGGCAAGCAGGAGGTGAAAACAAAAGCAAGCAAGGTAAGATTTGCTTTACCAGTTCGCAGCTTCAACGCTGTTCATTGACCATAAATCTGTTCGGCCAAAAACCAAGTAAAAGTCTTGTGGACGAACACTGGTATTTTGTTCAAGAAAGGAACCCTCCAACCACAAGCCAATGAACCTAGATAGGTCATTGGCTTTAGGTATGCGTTTCGAAGTGCAAGAGAAACTGCAACAATGCATCGAAACCACTTCCGGAAAAGTTTAAGATTCAACTCACACAAGCAAGATGCTTGCACTCGTTCAATAGATACTTAATAGATATTCTAAGTTGGTACTAAGTTTACAAGGTTATAAGCTTACGGTGCACTAAAGTTAAAGCACAAAATAATTAGTAACTTTGAACAAGTGACAACTAATTTCAATTTGGCTGATACTTAAGTTATTTAGATAAAATGTGTATGTACGATAAGAACCGTAACGTATGTTTCCAAATCCGTTTAGGCTGCCTAGAAATGCCGCCGATTTATCAGCGATGCCTAGTCTAGGCATCACTTATAAATCGGGAAAAAATCATAAATAAGGTAAATGGTTTCCGACGATGGTAAACCCCCTTTTTGAAGTATATTAAAATTAAATGACACGTAAAAAAATGATCTGCTTTTATAGCGTAGTAAACATGCTAGCCTTGGAAGAGGTTACATCATTGAGCCATTTGAAGTCAAGACTTTAGGGCCATGGAGACATGGATACGAGGAGCCGTGGCTCCCGGAGCTCATCTTATTTTCTAAAACTTATCGGAGCGTTTGAGCGATTCGACGCGTGGCCAGAATTCCGGTGTTTATCTGGCCCATTGTAAAAGCATTTCTATTTCTTTTTTCTTTTTATGTAGACTATAATAAGGTAGTCAGATGTGCTATTACCTTATTGCTTGCATGCTAGTTACGTTGCCCTGAGTTGAAGAATTTCAAATCTTTTAGATTATCGTCTAGCTGAAATGTTAATAGAATTCAAGTTCAAAATATTTGAAAATGGAAATCGCGGTATCATATAATTTCGCAAACAAACGACGCGTGGCCAGAATTCCGGTGTTTATCTGGCCCATTGTAAAAGCATTTCTATTTTTTTCTTTTTTTGTAGACTATAATAAGGTAGTCAGATGTGCTAGCTTACCTTATTCAGCGTGGTAATGTCGCTAGCATGCTAGTTACGTTGCCCTCTGGTGGTGAGTTGGAGAATTTCAAATCTTTTAGATTATCGTCTAGCTGAAATGTTAATAGAAATCAAGTTCAAAATATTTGAAAAATGGAAATCGCGGTATCATATAATTTCGTAAACAAAAGGTATTTGGTATAGGACATTACAGCATTAACCTTTGAAAGTACCGTGGATCTCTAATTGTAAAATGAAAAGGCAGTTAATAGTGATAGCTTACAGACTTCGCTCCGGCCACATGCCACTGAATAAATTAAACTATTTATTGGGTCTAGGAGAATCTGATACGTGCGAGATCTGCGGATATTTTTTTATGCTCTTTCCTGTATTCAAAATTTAATTCTAATGAGAAATAATAATTTATCGTAGTACCTATTATTACATCTTCTTTGCTAATATAGTGCAGGGTTACTACCTAGAACCCTGTATATAACCCATGCAGGAATAGAAGACCGTCATCTTGGGTTATTAATGACGTATTCTACTTTCTTGTTGATTTATTACTTGTGAAGAAATCACACCTTCATTATGTTTTTTTGGTCTAGTTTACTGGCTGTATGAAGATTATGATATGAGCAACTTTCTCTCTTTGCCTAGCTTATTTTAACTGTGCGCTTTGCGGTTGATTCCGTATCACAGATGTACTTATACTTACTATTTACTTGATCTTATAAGAATGTTTTGCGTCTTTAAAAAAAATAATACCGTGACTGTTTTTTTTCACAAGTGTCAGTTAAATTATATTGAAATTGACCGGTAAATAGCACCGCAGCAAACTTCCCTCGCTTACGGAAGAAATGTTTCTCAATACAATCCTACTAACAAAAAACCCGAAGATTTAAAAATTCATTGAATTTGTATACCAGATTTCATCAAGATTGGACGGAATTTACCTATGCATTATCACAGTACGTCTTTTTCTTCCATTCTACTCTATCAGCCGTCATCTTTACATCCACTCCCACTGATATAGAATAGCATAAAAAATCTCGTCGATGGCCACTCCCCTTTCACATATATCCCTCATCATATTCTCTTTATTCTTCTACTCATCCACGTCTTCTTAGGTCACCTCTTCCCGCTTACCATCACTCTCATTTCTCTTCTTCGTCACAAGACTACGAAACTTTACTAAACCTGTAAGCGAGTATGAAAATATCAAACAATTATCCATGCATACTTACAATCTGACATAGGACAATAAGTGGTTAAAAGTGAATTCGAAAAAACCCGCTTGCTAAATCGTTAAACCTGTTTATCATACTTAATAACTTTCTTTTTTTAATTTTGATGTACCCTGTGTCACTTTCACGACTAAGACGAATCTATTGACACCACTTAGATAAAAATACGACAAACGGTTTAGGCTCTAGGGCGTGCTAAAGAAATATACATACATACATACGCTCGAATAATATGACCCTCCTTCTTTCGTAGTCGGATAAAAATACCCAATTATAAACACATACGCTTCTTTCACTTACTCAAATAATTATCTTACTCTTATATCGAAGTGAGAAAAAAATAAATTTATTTCAGTGCGAGAACAATGAATGTAATAAATAAATCGTCAAGATTATCTGCTGATAGGAAAAAAACATTGTTCCTAAATGGTTAGTAAGATGTTTCTTGAGAAAAACTTTTACGAAGGTTATGTATTATGGAAATACATGCAAATCTATTTAAAAGTTTTTAACCGACTTAAAAAAAAGGGCCTTAAATTCATGTTTTTTTTTAATGAATTGAAGACTTGAAAGGCGACGAAAATATGCTGGCTTTGGTAGAGGTTACATATTTGAGTCATCTGGAGTTAGGACTTTAGGACTATGAGGATCGGGGGCTCAGCTTACTTTTCAAAACTTATCGGAGTGTTTGATCGATGCGACGCGTGACCAGAATGCTGGTTTTCATGTGGCCCAACGTATAAACAGTGCCATTCAGCGTCGGTATGTCGCTAGCATCTGCGCACGCAGATGCTAGCGACTTTGTTTAGGTTTATAGACTTTATAATAGTTTTGTGTCTAGATTTTTGTGTTGTCATAAATAAAGAGTATTGTCCTTTCATAGTTTTAATGATAGCCAATGGAAGAGCATTCCAGAGGCAAACAGCACGCATGGAATATGAGGAGCCATAAAATGTATTATTGTGATGTGGAATCTGAAGACGAAGATCAGTGGACGACCTAAGATTACAAGAATGGGACTCGTGCACGTAAGTAAAACGAGGTTTCAGGTAAGAAGGAGAACAAGGTTTAAACAAAATATTGTAAAGAAGATATAAAATGTGAGTATCCCGGCGAAGACGAATATGTGGCCACTTGAGCTTGTTATGAAACTGGGAAACATGGTCATATTTGCAAAGACCGAAAATAAACCAAGATAACATACATCAGCATAATCAAGAATAGGAAGAAGAAGGGACTGTGCAAGCGCAACTTTGGTAGCAATAGGTAAAAAACTTCGTAGTCGTCTCAAGGAACCAGCTGGACCAAACATTTTACGGCTAACAGATTGAAGTTGCTGATTCCAAGATAAGCAGGTGTCAAGTATTATTCCTAATTTCTTAACTTCAGTACTGTAAGGAAATGCTACACCGCCAAACGAAATTTTAGGCAGAGAACAGTAGTCAATACGAGTAGCCATGTAGGAACTACCGATTATGATGACTTGCGTCTTCTTAGGATTCACAGTTAGACCATAAAACTTGCTCCCGGATTCTATACGTAATAAGTCACTGTTTGCAAGCATCTATAGCCTCTCCCAAGCAACCAAGTGTAGCTTGTAAGTATATTTGGAGATCATCGGCATAGAGGTGATAGGAAAAGGAGATATGAGATGTTATCGAATTTATAAAAATTGCAAAGAGAAGGGGAGAAAGCACACCACCCTGAGTTACACCGGAACTAGCGTGCACCATGAAGAGTACGAATCATCAACAAGTATACGTTGCCGGCGTCCTTACAGGTAACTGCGAAACCAGTCAATTGCTGTTGGAAATACGTTAATAGAGCTTAGCAGTGCTAGAAGGATGTCAAAATCAATAGTATTAAACGCATTGCTAAAATCAAGTAATGTGAGAATGGTAAACAGTTTTTGTACATGCCCCGCCTTATATCATCAGTAATTTTGACCAGAGCTGTAACAGTACTATGGCCAGGGCGAAAACCAGACTGCATAGGATTAAGGATATTGTTCCGATTTAGGAAGAAACTAAGTTGGGTATGGATTAGTCGTTCTAGAACTTTAGAGAGAAATGGGAGAATGGATATGGGGCGATAGTCGGTAAAGGATTTTGAGTGAGACTTTTTGGGCAAAAGACTATTTGAGCTTCTTTCCAGCAGCGCGGGTATTTACCTTGTAACACTGAGGCATTCAGTAAGTGACAGATTATGGGTAAAATTTCATCTAAGATAGGAACAATAATTTTCCTACTGACGCAGTCGCCACCAAAGATACTTTTCTTTACGCCACAAGCAGTAAATTGGCTTATGACAAATGGCGAGTAAGTAGGTGTTGGAACAGATGAACGATAGTGGATAGTAGAAAATTTATCGTTCGAACTGATATTCGATGACGATGAAAAGCTGCTGATTGAGAGCATCGATTGCTAGGGACAGAATCTTGACGAGACTTTACAACACCCAATGATCGCAAAAATTTCCAGACTTTGGCTTGGTCACTGTTTTCACCAGATTTGTGAATATGGTGGCACTGTGCATCCCTACACACTCTATTGCAACGATTCCGTATGAAAATGTACTTTTCTTTGTTTTGGTCGCTAGGGTGGCACTTAAACTTTGTTTTGGCTACAACTTTTTCATGCATTAGTTTTTTGCATCCATGGAGCTGAGAAATGTCTCATTTTAACTAATCGCTGTGGAGCATGAATGTCGAACAGTTTTATTAGAGAATTGTTAAACGCAGTGAGTTTATCATCAACGCAGTTAGCATTTAAAACAGGAGACCAGTCAATATTAGCAACATCCGTTCGAAGTTTCGCCAAGTCCTACTAAATGCTACCAAAACTGCGTTGCAGAAGACATCATGGTAGGACATTTCATGGTCTGAGCATTGGCCGTGCTTGGCAACATGCTGAGGTGATGAGACGAGCATTAGGTCTAAAAAGGAAGGAGTACAATTTGGTTGGTTGGTCATGTGTAGCACCAAGAGGAAGGATGTGCATGTTGCACAACTTCAGTAGCGACTTATGTTTGAAAGTACGTGAGTTTTCCTCACGTACTTTCAAACTTAAGATAATCATTAGTTTTGTAAAGGCATTTGTCCGGTAAGTAGTAAAACTTGAAATTGGTTAGAAGTGCTGCAAAAATTGCAACTCAATGCAAAAGACTAATATACAGTATGACATTGGACTTTCATAAAATAATAAATAAATTATAAATGCTAATTGAAATGCCTGCCATTTACCTGCCTACCAAAAAATATCTCCGTATTAAATTGCTAATGAGTTCTTTCACCATTTATGTTAAACTTTATTAAACAGAAGATAAAAGAACAATTCAATTTGGAAATAGCGAGGATGCGATGACCTTGTAAAGCCGTGAATGTTGCTATTTCGTCAAAAAAGGTCATGAGAACCAAATGTACGCTCTACTTTCTTCAATTCTATGAGACAATAGAACCTCCGAAGATGTATTATGTTACATAACTTGTTATTATAACAACTCTAAGATAATACTGGATGAGAAAAATACGAAATATTTTTGCTATAACTGAATTTTATGACTGAGTTTTATTTTGACATCTAATCAAATATGAAACAAGTGGTTAGGAGCGAGTTCGAAAAAACCCGTAAAATGCTTAATCGTTAAACCTGTGTACCATCTAAAATTTCTGTTTTTTTTTTTAATTTTAATGTACCCGGTGTCACTCTCACGACTAAGACGAATCTACTGACACCACACACATAAAAATACGGCAAGCCGTTAAGGCTCTAGGGTGTGACATTGAAATAAACATACAACATACAAATATACACACTCGAAAATCATAACCCTCTTTCTTTAGCAGACTAACTTGAGTTTTCTATGTCAATAAGCCGTCTTGTCACAAAAGATTTGGACATGCCTATTGGGCATATGTTTCTGTTTATTTCTTTATACTAATTCGCGGCTATCTCTTGTTTAGACATAACCAACTCGGTTAAGTTAATGCAACCACAGTACCTTCTTCAACCAGCGTTTGACAATCAATTTTGACATTGGGTTTCTAATATCTCTTTCTAGTATATTTTTGAATGGTGTTTAACTTTTTGATATTCTTTATTAAAATAATTGTTTGAACTAGGTACAAAAATATCTACTAAAACATTTATATATATATATATATATAATATAAGTTATATTAGGTATACATTAATTATTGACCAAGCGAGCGAACTGCTTCGAGCAAAACATTATTTAGTATGTCATATATCTAAACAGTTTGTATATATGGATGTTTTTCAGCAAGAAATTTCGTGCTCGCGAACAGGTAGTAGATTCCATCCAATCTTGATCTACATATAGGTTCTTCGATTTTTGTGAATGTTTTAGTCGTCAGGAGTTTTTGATTTATATAAGGTATTTCCAGTTTCTTTTTCGTATGTATTCATACGAAAGTTAAATCTAAAATACTTTTATGGATTAAATTAAACTGATAAAGTACTTAGTTACTGCTATTGACGAACAAATATAAAAGCCTCTATCTTTAGAACCCAAAGGCAACAAAATACTTTTTATAAAAATTTACTAAAATAATTTTCTTTTAACTATTGCTCTAAAAGTTAAACTCATTGATATGAAATAGCATGGAACAAGATAGGTTTAATATGTACGCGACGATGATGCGGCCTAAGATATATGTATAGCGCTATTTGCCAGAAGAAACTGAATCACTCGCGACTTGGAAAATATCTACAACCTGGCAGTTCGCACAGTAAAAGAAGACCCAAAAGTTCTTGTGCAAGTCAATGGAAGCTCCACCATGTACTGATAATGATGGCGTCTCTACTAGACCTATTAAAATTCGGCAACTCTCGATTACAGGTCCCAGTGGCCGGAAGCCTCAGAATATTGATATCTGAAATTAAATTGTCTTCAACATATACATGCATGTAACATATATATTATCTTCCTCTGAATTCGAACAAAACAATTACCAACAAGCATTGTGTTAAGTAGAGTAAGCAAGGTAATGGACAGGTATGCCATTACAGTTAATAAACTGCGATAGCATCGTTCACTCCAGTGTTGCGTATTTACCAACTGAGCTCTATTGTTCTGGTCTTAAGTATGGGCAGACCGGAATTAGCGTGCGATAATGTATAGTGATGTGAAAATTATCGACAACTCTTAAAGGCAAGTATTTTGTTAATTAAATACAGTTCTTACAAAATGCTAGTCACAAATTATTTTGACCCATATAAGATCACGTTAACATTAAAGAGTCCCCATGCCCAAACGTACCCATCAGGCTAGCAGCGTTCCCCCTCTGAATGGCCAACGAGATATGTTGGGCTAAAAATTGACCGGAACGGAGATCACTATTTTTTTATATTTTTATTAACTCGATTAATAATTAATTTATTGATTCGATTCATTCATTGATTTAATTGTACGCAGTTAAATGGCGAGTATTGCCAGTTAAATGTCTCAAGGTAGTTGTAATACCTAAATAAATACATTTTATTTTTTAATACAGTTGTCATTGTGATTCCAAATGTGCTAGATAGAAAGTGACGTCAATCTCGAACGACATGCAAAAAATCATACTCTATAATATCGCATCATTTTCAATATAACTTTCAAGTAAGGTGCAGCGGGGCAATCTCGACTGGTAAAACCTAAACCACAACTTTGAAGGTATAAAAATATTAGATGATATAGTTTTATTAAAAATGTAATGTATTGACGCTCCAGAGTCATTATCTGTGTATTATGTTTACAAACTCATATTGAAAAATATTCAATAGATAGGCTTAAAAATGTGTTTTTGTCAAAAAAGGCAAAAATAGTTGTAATTCCCCCTCTGTGGGGCAATTTCAACTATTAATTATAATTTCTCTTCTAGAGCTCTTAGCTTGATGTTAGTGGGATGCAGAGTTTTTTTATAAGGATAGTAATCTAAATTGAATCTTGTCATTTATGCAGCTAGGCTCATTTTTGAATAAAAACATGTTAAAGGTTTAGACGGGGTAATTTCGACTGCTCGCCATACTTAATAGTGATGGGAACGTAATAAAAAATAAGTCGATAGATACACCAATAAATAATTTTGGTCTGCTATCTACTAAAGGTACTATATCTACTCACTAATCATAAATCAAAACTTCATTTTAAGAAAGGAATATGTATTTAAAATAGAACCAGAGCACCCCTCGCCCTAAATCTACAATCGGTCATATAAACGTTACGCAATTTTATAATTTAGGACCAAGATTCATCTGTCTTTTTTAGTTTTAAAACAGCAATTAATAATCTAACAAATATAAAAATTAACAAAAGTCATAACAAAAAGTAGGTAATCAACTTAAAACTAATCTTTGAGTTCTTAAAAAGTACTGGTCGAATTGACAGGCACCTACTAATTATGTAAGTATTCAATTACAAACAAAGATTTTTGCAATCGAAATTTTTTCAGACAACACTTGTCTTCTTAAATTTGTACCTTAAAAAATATCTAACATCTCTTAACTCTCATAACTAGCTTTTAATAAATGCGCGTTTTTAAATTGTGTACAAAACGTCAGTCTTTAGTTATGTTTCAGAAAAGTATACCTATTAAGTTATTATTTTAATAAAATCTTCAAAAGTTACGAATTAAAAATCAACAGTTATAAAACTTATAAAGTATAGTATACCAATTTACGTTTTTAATCAGAGAAAAGTGTATTTATCCAACTATGTATAACCTATCTACGTTTTTAATCAGTCTGGATTCGACTCTTCAAAAGAGAAAAGTATATTTATCAAACTATGTATAACCTATCTACGTTTTTAATCAGTCTGGATTCAACTCTTCAAAAGAGAAAAGTATATTTATCAAACTATGTATTGACTTATACTTATTTAAAATCTTCAAAAGTTACAAATAATTATGCAAATACCTATCTAGGTAAAAGTAGGTAACATGTTAAAAGTTGAGATCTATCATCAGACTCTAAAATTCAAACCTTAATAACTAAGTGTGAGTATCATAATTCATAAATTTCAATTAAGTATACTCCTGGATATCAATATTGCTCGGGAAGATATAATCAGGGCCTTTCACTTCAGGGTCGGGAAGATATTGAATTATCTCTTCTTCATCAATTATTGATTGATCGTTTTCTATGAGACGAAAAACTTTTTTGTTTTTTTTGTATGATCGAAAACCTTGTACAAAAATCTTGTCTCGAGCTACACGTTCAATCTGGCATACGTATTTAAAAGTTTTCTTTCCTTTGGATGAAAAAAAAATTGCCAATACGAATCTCCCTTTTTCTGGAGTTTGTTTAGGAGAAGCGACATGAACTGGGATGTCCCTAGAAGTACTAGCACCAAAGTTTAAATTAGAACCATTTGTAGACATACGCAAGTCCACATTACCAACATTGACTAAGTCCACATCAATCTGATTATCTTCATCTTCCGAGTCAGACTCCTGGTTACGTATCAAGCTTTGGTAAAAGTCTACCATATCACATTCAGAACTCGTTTCACTGAGACTTTTATAGGAGCCAGAGGAATCACTGTCCATTTCGTACTTGTTTTTTTTGGAAACTTTTTTTCGTTGAGTAGACCTTTTAGTAACTTTCGATCTTTTTTTTACTCCATTTTCTTTTTTCTTTGGTATTTGCTTCTTTTGTTTTTTGTTCTGGTTTTGTTCTTGCTTTAATTTCTGTTTTTGCATTTTTTTGTTTTCCTTTTCTAATGTTTTGTTCTCTTTCTCTTCTTTTTCTTGTTTTAAACGATCCAGTACTTCTTTATAAGTCAGTACTTCCGCGTTGCTATTGGGGACGCGTTTTTTTTTAGTTTTAGTTTGATCATTTTTGGCAATACTCTTAAGTAAAAGTTCCTCAAAAGAAATTGGTTGGATAGCGTTTTCTGAAGGTATTATCTTGCAATCTAAAATCTTTAAAGATGTCAATCGTTCCACGTCAATTCTTTTCGGTATCGGCAGCTTAGTCGTGTTTTGCTCTGTGATAAGTGTATTTTGCGTCTCGTCTTTGCTATAAATCGCGTTCTTTTCATCGAACACAGTATCTGATACATCAGCTGAAACACAATTTTGTGTAGGCTTGTCGCAGATTTTTTCCGGGAACTTACCGCTGCTATGATATTCGTTGATTTTTGTCAAAACAATTGTTAGTAAACTGGGAACGGCGTTGTACGTACGTGGTTCAGTTGCGTTGTAAGCTTCACCTTGTGGTTGTTTGTGATTCACTGCAAGGGTTGCGGCTTGAGAAGTCTTCCATTTTTGCAACGTCAATGGGTCGAAAATCTCCTCTCGGATGGCATTTCGGTTAAGAGGATAAATACCTGTTTTGCGGAATCCGTTTCTTAAAATAATACAATCTAGTTCGTTCCATAATTTTGTCAAAATCCTGGCAAATTCTGACTTCGGCAATTTCGAACCTACGTGAAGTCTCTGCCATCTTATTATTTCATCCTCCCATCGGTCTTTAAGAGGTTTCATTGTGCTGCAGTCCAAGGGTTGGAGAACATCGGACGAGTGTGGTGGAAGTTTTAAAATTGTGATACCTTCAGAGGCCGCATATTGTATGACATTTAGATCGACATGAGAAGCATGCCCGTCGTATATTAGTAGCACCGGCTTCACTTCCCAGCGAAGGAACAAATACAGATTTCAGATATTTTTCAAATATGCTGGTCTGCATCCAGCCTTTCTCACTTACGGCGTAAGCTGTTTGTATGTTTTCGTTTTTAAACATCCACTCGGACCAGAGGTGTTTTCCTTGAAAGATGATTAACGGCGGAACTTTGTTGCCAGAAGCATTCGTCGCCAACAAAACCGTTGTATTATTTCTTCCGGGACCACTAGTCGTTCTAGTACAGCGGAAACCTTTTTTACCGATTACTTTGCCTTTAACAGGATCATTACATATGCTTGTCTCATCTAAGTTATAAATATAATCCGGTTTATCTGTCAGGTCCAGTTCTTTCAATACCTTTTCTAATAAATCGAAATAACTATAAACAATAAAAGGATCGCAAGCCTTTCTTCTAGCTATCTCAACGGATTGAGGCTTTTTGATTGAGAGACTGTTCCTTTTCTGAAATGCCTGGAGCCAGTCTTTTCCCGGCAAATCATTTTTAAAGGGATTTTCGATTCCATTTTGGCGGACATATTGAGATACCTAAACAGCTACTTCTTTTCTAGTTAACGGGAAACCATGTTTTTCCATAACATGTAAGCTATGGGCAATTCTTCTTTCCACATCTTCCCCGAGAGCTATAGGTCTTCCAACGTTGTCGTTCATATGATTATTGTAAACTCTAGTTACAATGGTTGATCTAGGAATGCCATATATTTCTGCAGCTTGGTAACTCGTCATTACTTTATTTTTGACATCTTGCACTGCTTGCTGCAATTCTGCCATTGTGTATGACTTGTCCGTTGTTTTTTTATAGTGGCGAACCATCTGCAATAAATTAATAAAGTAGTAAGAAATTAAAAAATCCCTCGAAATGCATCGATTTGAATCGTGTTGCGATCCTGCGAATAGAAAGATTACAATAATATAGCTACAAGTTAAATATTTGTAAAGTATTTACATCGACAAAACATATCGAAACATGCACATCACTAGTGTTTGTCCATTTCCATATAAAATCTGGTGGGGCAATTCCAACTGCAAAAAAGTTGAAATTAGCCGCCATTACAATCCAGGTGGGGTTATTCAAACTCACACCAAAATGCTGTTAAAACGCAAGTTACAACAGAAAAAAATAGCTAAAAACATGAAATAGGCTTTAATTAAATGTCTTACCTTTGAAAATCTTCGAAAAACACATTAATTACCACTTTTTTTTCGCAAAATGTGAGACACTAATTTGCACGTGCAAACAAGAAAAAGAGAAGAAAACAAAATGGCCGTGCCGATCAAACAGTATTGGGTCTAGCAGTGCCATCTATTTAGAAACTATGAAGTTGCTTTTGAGCTATCCGGTCATAGATGGCACTTATTCAAATAAAGTAAAATGTAGAAGTTATTAAGATTAGTTGAAATTTCCCGCTGTCGAGATTGCCCCGCTGCACCTTACACAAACATAAAAATTAAAATTATACAAAAAAATGTTGTATAATGGAAGGCTTTTATCTCCTAAAGCAATTTCTTACGGGTAACCTTCGGAATGATTGGACTAAATGCAAAAAGTAACGTCGATTAAAGGAGGAGGTCCTTAATTCGTCAATATCCTTTTTGTGTTAGCGACCTGATATCCGAAAGACACTCAATAATCAGTTCGAAAATTCTATCAAAATCGGTCGTGTACTTTGGTCTGAAAAACTTCTATAGGTTTTTGCCAAATCGAAGTCACATGTTTAAAATTAATTATTGTCCCATGTAAACATAAACGCCCATATTAATAAACGTGTAACTTTGACCTCCTCTTGTTTTATTTAATCGATAGTAATCGAATAAAGCATTTGTTAATTTTACACTCGACTGTATTTAAACACTTAGAATTTGTTTACAAAACCTAACCGGTCCTTTGCAACGCAGTTAATTTTTTGCGTCCGAACGGCGCGTGGTCCATTCAATTGGGTTATTTTAGGCTAAAGACCCAGCGCAGGCTAAAAGATTTTCAACATTGAGTCGCGTTTTATCAATAGGCCATAAATACTCGTGATAACATTGAAGAGCCATCCCATCTCTATAAAGACGTCCGGGGCATTGAAATGACAATATTTATCTTGTGATCTACAAACATAAATCGCGTGCGCGCGAGTAATGCGACTACTTCCACATCGCATTCGAAATATATGTTGTCAAAACATACAGTTATGTACCTACCTAGTTACCTACAAGTAGTATCTTCTATCTTTTTATATAAAAAAGAGTTAGTTCTTACTCACAGACTGTTTTTTTCTGTCAACGTAGAGCCTAATCAACTGGACTTAGGGACATGAAATTTGTAGGGTGCATTTATTATAGGGTGTAGAGGTGTACTAAAAAAGTAATTTTGGAAATTAAACCCGATTTTAAGTTTAATTTAACTTAATATAAGTTTTTTTGGAAAAAGTAACAGCTAATGGTATTATATAAAAGAAGTTACTTCTGACTAGTTGATTGACTGGTTTCGGGTTTCAATATCCTTTATTAATAAAGTCACGCTATTTGAGCTATATTCAAGTATGGTGCACTGCGTTAAGCGTTTTCAAAACTAATAAGTGGTAGCACTTGATCACTAATTACAGTTTTTTAACATTTTATTTGCAAATAAATATGGAAAATCGCAATTAAGAATCCCTAAGTACGTCAAAACTAGACGGAGAGATAGTAGGGTCTTACCATATAATATTTTAATTTTGCTAATATGTTTGATTATTATCATTAGCGTAACTGGTGAATCCGTACTAATTGAAATAAATAAATATAGTCGTACTACGAATGGTCACCGGGGAGGGAGAGTGAACAATTGTAATGCGACTATCTTAGTCCTTAGACTAATAGTGATAAGACTAGACTAAACTAATAGACTCGCTAAGATGTAGCACGTTTATCTAGTATCAAAAACTAATAATACTTATGAAAGTAAATTAATCTCACTTCAAATTGGCTTGCAAAACTTATTGTAACAAAAATGCCATCTATGTATAAAACTATTAGGCTGATTTCGAAAATTATGTGGAGTAAATTAGAAAGCCCTTTCGAACGAAAAATATTTGGAATCAATCCAACCATCACAGAAATATAGGGTAACACACTTTTCCTTACCTTCAAGGAGGTTCAAATACTTATTTTTTTTAAATCTAGTATTAAGGCACAAAAAAAACTTCTTTCTCGAGATTTGATTATTTGGTGCAAGTCACTTTTAGAATAATAATCCGTAATTTATTTTAATTGCATAAAATGTCGTAAGAGAAATCGTCTGCTTTCGTTTCATTTGACCGCAGAGTTTATTTAACTTAAATGCTACTTAGTCATAATGAAAGTCTACTTCGTTACGTCCGGGTCGCATAATGACTTTCCATAATATTTTTTACCTCAAAGGGCTGCAAATTATTATAATATGCTTATTATGGCTAATTTATGACACTTTATGATAAAAAAAAAACAGGTTAAGTGTATTTAAGCTAACATTAGCTCAAATAATTCTATTAACAAGTAAGTAACACTTAAAAAATAAATTAAAACCCGAATTCAATAGTCAGCAGGCAAATTTTACGTTCGGCCAATGATGTCGGTCTGTAAATAGCGCCGCCGTAGCAAATTTTCACTCTTTGGGAGAAGTACTTGTTATTTTATAAATAATCAAAATACTAAGTACAAAATTTAATTTGACATACATACACTCTGACTCCAATTACAGACGAAAAAAAAATTTGCTTGACATTGTTCGATCTCGGTCAATTACACGAAAGGCGATGTCATTACGATAGTTGAGTTCGGATTTTCCTCTTGCATCTACCAAAATTGGTGATAATCTTTACATTTAAACTTCAATTGCCCTTCTCGTCTTTTATATGAGGCTTTCAAGTAAACAGCTTGAATTTTGTAGGTCAATAGCATGAATACTTGAATTTAATGTGATTTTATGTATTTCTGATAAAAAAGCTTAATGTCTTTAATAATTTAGGGCTACTGTTGATCCTTTTGTTGACCAACTTTTAGTATTGAATCTTTTAGAAAATTGCTAAAATAATGCAGCACATTATTATGTTCATTATTTGACTTCAAAAAGGAGGAGGTTTTTTTAATTATTCGGCGTATTTTTATGTGTGTTCCCCGAATTGACAGAGATGACTAGACCAATTTGGAAAATTATTTATTTTGCTCGAAAGGATATAAATACTTTCCAATTGGTCGAAATAAAAGAAATTTTAGTAAATGGTTCACAAAAATATTTTTGAACACATACTAAAGAAATGAAAGAATGATGAATGAATATACATACAGATTAACATATACAAAAATAAATGAACGAATAATGAATGAATATACAAACAGATGAACATAAAACCAATTTTTGGAAGTCAGTAAAAGAGTAAGGATATTCGCTAGGCAGCAAAGCAAAGCAATGAGTGAAAATTGGAGAATGTTTTCATTATAAGGTGTATAGGTAGGTATACTAAGAAAAGATTCAATTCTATTCAAATTCAACCGCTAACTTGGTCAAGTGGCAGTTGAAAGTTTGAAATTTCTTGTTACATATTACGTCGCGGGCAACGCCTCGGGTGACAGCTACTTTTAAATAATAAAATAAATACTTAAGTTAAGCCTAGTTACATAAAAATGTGTATTCCGGAAGCCTTCCTTGAGATGCTAGCCTAGGCATGCTCCATCTAAGGGATCATAGGGGTCGCTGACTTCCGTGGTCGTGCGAACTTGTGGTCAAGTGCTTAGCTGTTCAGGATAAAATAAATAAATAAGTAACATATCACTTGATGTCGCCTGTCAACTGTCAGTAGCAGTCGGAACTAACTAAGTCATTTCGAGATCGGTAAAGGAGATGCGTAGGCGTATCGTGCTCTATTCTTGCAAATACGAGTAACTACAGTAAACGTTCACATCGTGTGAATTTGTTGAAGAGATGTTGAACGTTAGTTTTGTGTGGTAAGTGATAAGCTCCAGCGATTTTAACGCATAACGCTGAGAAAATTTGAATTTTAGATAATTTTAAAATATGGAGATATATCTGAAAGATGAAAAGGACAACTTAAGAATCCGAAGAATGCTATCCGGCTGCAATTCGGTAGGGCTAGGGACCTATCCTGATTTTTGGTTATTTTAGTTTAATATTACACTAGTAAACCGAATTTGATAAAATCTATATTGCTACGCTTAGAAAGTAACTACTTACTGTTTCACACAAAACAAACATTTTTAATTTGAAAAATTAAAAAATATATTATCCTCGATATCGCCATTTAGTGGTGGCGGACATCTTGGATTTGAATTTTTTTTAGACGACATCCACGCAAACGTCTTCAAGTCCCAAACTAGGCAAACCCTGTGCTATGGTGACCTGATGACTGATATACATACATACTTAGAAATACATACATACATACTTATATATATGTAAACACCCAGACACAGGTCAAACAGACATGTTCATGCACACAAATGTCTAACCTGTCCGGGGATCGAACCCGGGATCAGCGGCGCAGAAGATAGGGTTGCTACCAACTGCGCCAACCGGCCAGTCAAAAATTTATCAGTGTACAGTGTTTTACTAGTCGAACCCTTTCATTTGATACCCATATTGAGGTAGTTCTGAAAAATATGTACTCCGCCATTTTGTGGCGATGGCCATATTGGACAGTTAAAAAACAAAATCAAAATCAGTTCTTCCGTTCGGGAGCTACAATGCCTCAGTCAGATAGACACACACAAAGATTCATCAAATATATAACACCGAATCCTTTTTTTCCGTCGGGAGTTAAAATAAAGATGAACGTCAATCTAAATAACCACCTCATTTGTTGAAGTCCCTTAAAAATTCAGTACTGTCATCGCTTACACCAATTCAGTAGACGAGTCCAGTCAAAGGGCAAGTGAGAGGTGATACAGATCTAGTAAAGACAGGCTAGTAACTAGTACGATACGCTGTAAAAGGAGGCGAATTGCAACGATTCACAAACAGGTTTTAAATTATAATTTTTTTGTTTTAATATATGGCACCATATTATTATAATATATGGCACCATATTATGTGTATATTTGCCAGAGTCAAATTTTCAAGTTGTCATACTAACTAAATTATTCTGACGCAGCCTGCATTTTGTGCACGATGCTCCAAATTAAAAAAAAATAAGTGGCTTATTTATTATATTTTACAACTTTTATATTTACCCACTTAAAATTAAACATTAAACAGTAACTTTAATCAGCAGGTTACTTATTGTTTGTGTTACGCGTATTCTGACCAATATGAATTATAAAAAAGTTTTTACTATTTAAATTATTAACGTTGTTAGCGCAAAATGCTAGCACAAATGCCCTGAGATTATCTGCCACTGTTTCATAATGATGTTGATACTTCCGCGAATTATCCTTATGTCTATGATGCCACATTCTACCGAAGTAAAGCAAAATCATAAATACAGAAATTATTACGTTATTATTTCTAGCAACGTTCACATAATTTGTAGAACACGCTAACATGTTCTATTATTCCACGCGGGTGCAACTAAATGCAGCTCGCGTTGAAATCTTTTGTTCTACATGTGTATTTTCAAATATTTTCGTGCCAGTTGACAAGCATAAGAAAACAGGCAGACCTCAGCTGTTAGTGAAGTGTCTTGACCTACTGTCGGAATTTCTAGACCACAGTCTCGCATGACCTACGTTTTCAATCCTAATATCTACGATGTCAACCGATCCGTGATGCTCAGTTGTAAACGCCACTTCGTGGTCACCCATCTCCAACCAGACCGAACTAAACGTTGCTTAACTTCGGTGATGGGTTAGAAAAAGAATTTGGTTAAATATTCAAAGCTTGCTACTAAAATGTCTCCTGTGACAGCAATGTTTAGGAACATTCACACACATAATTTTCATTGCGTTTGTTTGTGTCGTGCAACACAAACAAACGCAATGAAACCTCCAAGCTAACGTTAATTTAGCTAAATTTTTTTAGCTCAAGAAATGGACGCTTTCGACTCTTAAATCTTTTGTAATGATCAAAAACACTCAATCAAATATGTATTGACATATCGAAAATCTGTACTGACCACTGATTTCGATAACTATCTCAAAATTTACCAATTAATTATAAGTCTTATTACCTGACAATAAAATCTATAATTGCATTTCAAACATTGAAATATTGCTAATTGTTAAATTACAGATTTTAAAAATCTATTCTAATCTTTGAATTTACGGTGATAAGGTTCAAATTAATTAAAGTATCTTACTCGGACTTTACTAGTAAGTTATTACGTAATGTTACGTCACCGTAGTGGCTAGAGTATCCATCTGCGCAAGAGTTGACCTGCGACATACGACCCTATAGTGGTGGGATGAGCTTGTGAAAGAAAAACATCGATAAAAAAATGTTAAAAGTTTAGTTTATAAATCACGCTGGAGCTTGTGTTTTTTGCAGTTTGTAGTTTTGTAGTTAAAGAAAGTATATGTTTTGGAATTGGTTTTATAGTTAGGATAAAAATAGTATCAAAAACCGGCTTTAAAGTCTCAGATGACGCTTGCTAGAAGTGATGTTACAAAGAAATTTATGCAGATCAAATTAACAAGTTCCCTCCACAATTACCCACGCCATGATCGTCATGTCGTTCAATAAGATACATTTTTCATACAAGCGTATTTTCGTAAATAACCTATGACCAAAGTTAAATGTAAAATTGTTAGTTTTTACGCTAAATCTATCGCATAATAAAAAAATGATATTTATGTGTTAATTGCAGCACTTCAACTATTTTTGAATTAAAAAACTACATAATTTATAAAATAAGCCTTTTTTTTAATTTTTCAGGTAAGTAAGTCGAGTTTTAATGCAAAATTAAAACTCGACCCATAGTGCCTGTGACTGTTTTCGGATTAGTACATTATCGGTACCACTAAATAACATCTGGAGCTAGTTTGCTAGATTATAAAGCTACCCTGCATTAATTTCAAGAGTTATTTGTAAATAGAGTGGATGGATTTAGATAATATGGACATGCAAAATACACTTAACGGGACCTCCAGATAGGACTATTAACGAAAACAACCACTGCGTTTATCGACTATCAATATTCCTCTACATGTCCTATACCTAAACGAAGCATATTGCGTACGCCCATCAGACAGTGTGGTACCACGCACGACTCGCTCCGTTGTGTTGAAACCTCATCATCTTTGATTCAGTGCCGATGGGATTTAACATTTTTGTAACCAGTGTAAAATTTGCTACGGATGTGACCCTTACAAACTTATTGTTTTGAAATAGTATAATTTACAAGTCAGTAACAATTCCAAAAAAAAAAAATCTTAATACGTCTGAGTGTGTTTTATGCACTCGTCAAAAACGTGATGTACAAATAAAATACTCAACCTCGCAATACATTTTTAATGCCGTTTTAAATAAAAAGTTTTGAATTCAAATGTAAACAAAGTGGTTTAATTCAGTACCTATTTATTTATGGGAGCAGCTATCCAATCACTCTCTCGTATATTGATACTTTGTTAGTTGGCTAATATAATTTTACATTAACCATATCAATATTATTTATTTCTTTAACAAATAAAGTGAGTTGGCAAACGCACATTAAAGATACATGAACCGAAACAAAATAAAAAAAAATGCGTAGAGCTTTACCGAATTTAAATATAGAAGCCTTTATGTACACCATAATGTCTTACTTCTACTTCTATATTCTCTACTCTATTTATAATGAACGAGTAGATACCGACCACTATAAACGAACCGATATACTAATATTAATGACCAACATTATATAAAAACAAAAAAATCTAAAAGTTATCGGAGCTTTTGTTTGAATCAAAGCGTGATCGGAATGCCGATTTTTATCTGGTTCAACGTATCAGCATTGATTCCTGAAGCACAGTATTTACTAGTTCTAGAGTCTTTGGATCTTTTGTTTGTGTGATACTTGATTTTATGTCAAATAAACAATTTTGTATTTGTATTTTGTATTGCTATTCAGCGTGGTAATGCGACTAGCATTCTTCGCACGCTGCACTCTGACGGTGGTGGATTGGTGCATTTGGATTATCTGTAGATCTTGAATGGTCTATACGTTTTTTGTAATAAAGGCAGTTGCTCACTATTTATATGTCAAAAAAACGTTCTTTTACAGATATGAAAAATATATTAACATATATCTCAAAAAATTCATTTTTATTAAAATAATTTCAAAAACGCCTAACGGCCCGACATCTTGACGGACTCAAAATTACTTCCAATAACGTTTTTAGACACGACCTTTACCATTATTTACCAACCAGATGCGTCTGTATGCAATTGAAAATTAAAACTCTATTACAATGTACATTGCGTGATACAATGCATTATTGTGAATAAATAACTCTGTTTAATTAATTTACAAATCAACGACAGCTTATTGCGTATTGTAACGCCTTTAACAATAAATGCAATCGTCTGCATTCCAATAAAGTTTTTTCTTTACAATTTGGCCAAAAAAATTACATACAGAATGACACAAAAAATTTATCATCATTAATAAATTATCCCACACCAAACCATACCGGGGCCCAATCAGCTAGAGCTTAGATCTATTATAATATTAGAAATCTTAGAAATCTTAGAATATAATAAATATTAGAAATCTTAGGCTTGAGTTAGGTATGAAATAAGTGAAATTAAAATCAGTTCGCCCGTTTAAAGTTGTCAAAGCGAAAGCAATTTTGCTTGCTCTGCTTTTCTTTCATCCCTTACACTTGCCAATTGGGAGTAAGCACACTGGCTGCATTGCCTCTCTGTATAGCGATGACCAGGACTTTGGCGCGGCAATCTTACATTTCTAATTAATAATTTCCTTAATTTAACTGAAAACTTGACAATCTTTGGCAGATTGAATTTTCACGAGATATGCATGAAGCTCACCAAAGTTTTATTGACTTAAGTCGTTTGCTCCAAAAGTTGCCTTCGGCAGCGGCCTTCGACACGCCTGACCTAATACTAGACGCATCGACTAATTTACAAAAAATAATAACAGAGCAAATCTCAATTTTTGACGTCACGAAGAATAATGGTTTTCTAAAACTAAAAATAATTCGCATGTTATTTTTTTAAAAGGTTTTAAAGTCTACGTGTAACATGATTGGATTGGTATTATAAGCAAAAGCGCATAAAAAGTTTCGATCATCTAAACTTTAATGTAATAAATTTGAGTTTATTTAATTATTTGCTAAAAACTGTGCCTATCCCTGTTAAAATGGTTCTACATAGCTGATACTGGCATCACTAAAAATATTTTTGTTTAAAACTTTTCATAACAAATTCAAGACCCTCTTCCGCGGTAAATATTCAATGTATCGCGAGCTAAATCCAAACTGATTACTTATTTTCTTTGTTTACAGAAATCCTGATACTCAACCCCGAGGTCAAATGGAAAACAGCCCATTATATGTACATAAAGAATTAGAGGTAAGTACGAACCTATTGAAATCTTTATCGGTTAATTCGGAGCTGGAAAAAGGTGCCTATTGAACCAATATTCTACAAAAAACTCAAGCTCGAGAAACGTTTTTGGGGTTCCGTAGTATTACAAGGAATTCTTCTGGTTTCGCTCTATCCGCCTCCTAACTTTCACAATTAAGGACAAAAAGCCTTATACTTACAAAAAAATATGTTTTCCTGTTATCCGAATCGGTCTAGGCATCTCTGTGAAATCTTTGTTACACACGTAAAAACTACATTAGAGTTTCAGTTTTAATTCGACAACCTTTCTTGAATTAATCCTGCTTCAAATACGAAGTATTTTGAAAATAGAGAAACGCACTGACAAAAGCCCTAGGCAATCAGTCAAAGCCTACAATATAATTATAACCAAATATGTAGTAAACGTATGTTTCGTTGTATATGAATATCACTACGTACTAGTATCTTCAAAAGCTTTGCCAAGCAGAAAAAAAAATTATTCGGACTTTTTGATTGTCTCTTTTTCCTTCAAACTCAAAAAATCAATATTTTGAGTCCTTTGACAAAGGTGCCTAGGTAAATCAAAATATTTTTTTATGTTTAGATACCAAATAGTTTGCTTTTCACTATCATAATCATCAACCAGGGGACGTACACTGCTGAACGTGCGCCTCCTCCTTAGTACGCCATACCAAACGACAAGCATTACGTCCACCCAGTAGGTGACTTAACTATGCTGTGTCTTCCGGTTCGTGATTGCTACTCAAGAACCGTTCTTCGTAAGTAACTGTCAGTCAAAGTCGTATAAAAAATATTGTTGCTTATAGTCATCAGAAGCCTTCCTGCAAGTAGTTTACCAGTGACTCTGTATAGCAAAATTATTTAGGTTAGTGGGGTCGATTGCCGTGCGAGAGGTACGAGGTCCTACGAAATACACAAAAAGAGCTTGAGCTACCGGTGAAGGAAAACATCGTTAAGAAATCATAGCATGGTGGCAGGGCGTTTTTTAACGCTCGCCTGGCTAGCTACCACCCTTAAGTTTCCTTTTCTGTGTCTTTTGTTTGGTGTGCAATAAAGTTATATTCATTCAAGTTGATAAATCTGTCGCCAACGCCTAAAGGTGTGTTCCGGCTGGCGTCCTTGAAAGCCAGTGTATTTCAGACTAGGCCTGCTCTGTCTAGGTCTACAGTGTCGCTGACTCCCGTGGTCGTGCGAGCTTGTTGACTTAATTCTTTTTTTCATTCATGACAGCTAGGCATTAGACCTACTAGCTGTCGTGGATAAAAAAAAATGTCGTAATAGTTTGCAGATAACTCTTGTTTTTTGTCTGAACTGCGAAAATTTTTATTTTTCATTTACTACTTCGACTTTTTTCTTTAATATTGGACTTGAGTTTTTTATTTATACATTATACGAAGTTCGTATATTTGGTTCCATTTATTCAATGGAGAAAATCCCAAAGTTATTGGAGCATATTATTTATGTAGGACACTTTTCTAAGACTGTAATCGAAGTTTGAATCGAGGCTCGTGAATTTACCTGAATATGACCTTTTTTATAGTTCTGGTGTTCATCGGAGGGTGTCATAAATTCACATGTTCTAGTATAGTGGTATAATTAGGTAAGTTAGAGGAAACAAGAGCAAACAAACTTTGTATGTAAGTTGGATAGTAAATGTCAATAACCCCAACTCGGCCAGGCACACTGACTAAGCTAAAAGTTATATCCATTCATTTCTCATTTTTGGAAACAAAAAGGGAGAAGACAATTTTAGAACTGTCAAATTAGGTTAGTTTAGTAAGTTTGGCCTGCCAGAATCGGGGTCATACAAAAGCAGGAGCTGTACGAATAAGAGTAATAATTGTCACCTTTCTAAAGTATAATTTTAGTTGCGTAATTTTTCAATCTCTTTCACCAGAAAACAGATGACGAGGCTGGTGACGATTGGGAGGTGTCTCGGTCCAGGGTCCATCTGGGGGTGCTAATCGGCAGCGGAGCTTTCGGTCGCGTCCACGCAGCCACGCTGGATATGCCGGGGGGAGAAACTGTTACTGTTGCTGCTAAAATGCTCACAGGTATGGTTCACGCCGACTTAAAAAGGGGATAAGGACTCCAGAATATTTTTTTCTATGTATTTTCCCGATTTCATAGAGTTGCCTGGAATTAAAAAGAATTATTTTTAAGTTGATTCTAATACCTTGGTGAATATCTGTGTATCTATGCATTTAAGCAACAGGATCTTATAACTGACTTCAAAAAAAAAATGAAGTTCTCGAAACCTTTTTTATGTAAGTTTCCCGATTTTTTAGAAATGCCTGGACTCAATAAAAATTTATTTTTAACACGCTTTTATTAGCTTGGTGTGCATCTATGTACCTATATATGTAGGTAACAGAATTTTGTAACCTTTATTAGATCTACTTCCTAACGACCTATTGCATTCAAATGTAATAGCTTTTTTAAGAAATAGATATACTTTAATTACAGACACTAAAAAGTTCGTTTGAAAAATAATCATTTCATAAAGCATTCGCCATTACAATTGTTCAGTTATATATATATCTATTCAAAAAGAAAGTTCAGAAAGAATTTTGATAAAACTAACTTGAAACTAACTTGAAAGAAAAAAATTTTTTGTACTATACAAAACATTGTGTGAACTCAACGAAATGTATAAGATTTATTGCTAAACACGTTCTACGTAACATTTAATACAAGCTTCATATAATATTACTAAGACACATTGTCCAGAACAATCCAACCGGTTCAAGAGTGCATTTCATGATGATAGAAATGGACTTTCATTTCCTTGCTCAAATTACATAACATCTAAAGGTCATCGTACATTGCAGCACCTCAGCATAGGAATAGAAATTGCAAAAAGAAATACTTGAATAAAGCCAGATTTGAAATAGCATTTTTGTCTACGGGAATTAAATTTGCTTTTGGATACACGATAATTTATATATCAAATATTATTATTATCAGTAGATATACCTAAAGCATGTCGTTTTCTTTAAAAATAAACTATTATTATCCTTTGAACTTTTGGTCTCAGAGCAAGAAACCTGAATCCTTAGTTTAGCTGAGAGATATTTCACTAATTATTAATTTTTTTTTTCATATACGTTATTCACTGAAATCTGGTCAAATTATGTCGCTCTAGTAAAATCAGGCTCAGACATCGACAAGGCCGATCCAATTTATGAATACATAAGTGAATACATGCGAATATTTTAATTTGATGCTGTTAAGCAAATCTGCCAGATTAGGGCAAATAAGACATATCTCTAATCTATCTGCTGTTAGAACATACCAATGGACGGCGACCTTGAATCTGCGCATGCGCCAAACAAGATAAACATTTGCCCACAGCGAGCAGTACTAAATTATAAAATATCTCTTAGACAATATTTATTTATGGTAATTATATTATATGAGGTGTGAGTAGCAGAGCAAGTGCTTAAATATTTGCTTTACTAAAATAGCCAGCATTTTCTTTTGAATAATCGTAGAAAAAACCGTTATTCCAACTTAAATCTTTCTCGAATTTTGTAAAATTTTATTTTATATATAATGTGTCCAAACTTTGATGAGAGACTAACACCCTTAAGTATTGTAACACCTTTCTGTTACACGTTGTAAATATTTTCTTAAGTAGCTAAAAAAGGATGCCCCATAATCTTCGAAATAGCACTCCAGAATTGGACATTCAAGGCTATCAGCCTATAAGAAGCCTGTATAAAATAAACATTCCTTTTCCCCTTATATCTTTGTTCTATCATTAAAATATTATACCTCTTACAGAAAACGCATTTGAAGAGGAGATGCAAGACTTTCTTCGAGAGATCGAAATGCTCAAACACGTTGGCACTCACAAACACGTCATCAGGCTCGTCGCCTGCTGCACCAGACAAGCTCCTCTTATAGCCCTTCTAGAACATGCTCCGAGAGGAGATCTGTTGTCTCTACTGAGATCAGCGAGAGGGAAAAGGAAAGAGAATAAAGGTCGAGATTGTTCGATGACGAAAAGAGCCGATAGCGGCGTGGGTAGACCTTCGGAAGGAGATTGTAAGTATTTTCATAGAATTATTAACAAGAGAACCTTTCTAAGCCTTCCTAGATGATGATCCGAGAGGAGATTTGTTGTTTCCATTGAAATCAGCGAGAGGGAAGAGGAAAGAGAATAATGACGACACTCTCGCCTCCATTCGTACTTTTATTCATTAAACAATCTCAGTCCTACGGTAGCCCTAGGAGTGAGATTGTTAGTATGTTTACCGATATAATATGTGTAAGAAAGCTTCTCTTAAAGCTCTTCCAGAACATGCTTGGATAGGAGACCTGCTTTTATAAACTAGGTAGGAACAGAAAATAACATAGAAATCAAAAGCAAATAGAGTTCAGCGATGATCATAATCATCTTTTTCTTGTCTTTATCCCACTACGTGGGGTCGGCACACCTTTTTTATTCTACTCTACTTGTATCTGCTATCTCTTCATTCACTTAATTTTTACACGTATCACTCTTCACAATACTCACGATCACTCACACACATACATACACAAGGGCATATTTCGCTGTACTGGTAGTCCATGGGATGAAGATGTTATAATACTTGCTATATCAGATATGTGTCCTGCTAGCTCTACGGGACAGACACATACAGTATGCGTGTCTCGACTTGCGTTATACACAATAATTTTCACAATATCTAACAGAATCATTGCCTAACATAATTATACCTAAGTGTTCATTTCATTCATTTATCCGAACACTATGTTTCAGCAGTTTCTTTTAAAAAGCTCGCAATTTATTTATATTCATAAATGAAAGGAATAGAATAATTTGACGGTTTACATGTTCTTATAATAAATCTATCTATAAATATATAATGCTGACTGACTGATTACCTAGGAAATTAACGCAAATTCTAAACCGCTGAAGCTAGAAACATGAAATTTGGAGGGTATATACATTATAGAGTGTAGGCGTCTAGGGGTGGACTAAGAAAAGGTTTATGTACATCAAACCCCTAGGGGGAAAAAGTGAAGGTTCAAAGTTTGGAACTTTTTTATGTGGTGACAGCTGTAGCTACTAGTTTACCATAAAACCTTTTCCAGCGGAGTACACAAACCTAAGCGACTCCGATCCAGCTCTATCAGATACAAAACCATATTCAACAAGCGATAAATCCTCCTGCGATCACTACGTCGCGGAACCGGCGCTGCACCTAGATGGCGCTACTATGCGGGACTACGCGCTGCAAGTCGCGCTCGGAATGCGCCATCTGGAAGAAAAGAATATCACACATAGGTGAGTTGCTTTATTCATACTACAACTTAATTAGCCTTTACTTAATCTTATACAAGGGTTATTCCGTCTATAGGAGTAAGAACAGGCTAATTATACGTCACAAAAGTCACTAATTTAGAAGTATAACACCGTACGTTAACTAAAGCTAGGGCAATCGTTGTTCTGAAATTGATAACTGAGGTCCAAATCTGTTAATAAATAAATTGCTTAATCACACTAATATTTTAACGGCGAAAGTTTGTATGCGTATGTGTGTTTGTTTGTTCCTCCTTCACGCTTAAACGGATTTGGATGAGATTCGGCACGAAGATAGCTTATACTTTAGATTAACACACAGGTTTACTATTTATCCTGGAAAGTTAAAGTTTTCCCATGGAATGATCAAATATTTGCAAAGCCGGGAAACCGCGGGGCGTAGATAGTTACACATAAAATGGTTAAGGCTAAAATATAAATCGAGTTACAATATAGGTAGAATAAGTATAAATTTAGACCTACATGCGCGTCAGTCGTGGGTCCCAAACGGCTCAAGCTTCTATCTTGGATACACAGTATACGATTTACCGATATTACTATATACGCGCACAGATTAAAAATATATAGAAAAGAAGTTGCATTTATAATTATTGACCATTGAGAAACACCAACATTAACAAAATATATAAAGGTCTGTATAAAGTAAAAGAAAAAAAGGAGAACAAGAAATATTTTTACCATATTATTTAATTGAATTGTTTAAAGAGTGTACAATTGTATATAGAGTCATAATGGTCGTTTGACATATATGTCAGAGTTAGAATTCAACTTATTGTTTACAGACTATCAAACTTAAAAAAATATTTGTCTGCGTCGTAGCTTGAGTACGAACTAACATACCACTTTCTAAAACTAAGACTAACAGAGTAAAGAGACCTCAATGTTATTCGACCGAAGAACTAAAATAAAACAGCTAGTAAGCATCCTTCAAGTCCAAATATACTTTATTTATGAAGTAGGAGTAATTGGAACAGAGTTCGGCCGGAACGGCGGATGTTTAGTAGCTGGGAACAACCTTGAGGTTGGCGCCTGGCAACGGTCGCGTAGCAACAAGCGCTTCTGCGTGCTCGATGTTCAACCAGTGAAATAATGTACAGGCGCTGGCTAACTTAACGGCACCTCTTTCTAGGCATTATAGAGAAAAGTTATACAACGTATAACAGAAAGGTGCAGAAAATGTCCCCCATACAACTTGGCCGATCACGTGACCAATTTTTGTTTAATTAACCTATATATTTTTTTTTAATTTTAAAAAAATTTGGTCTGCAATAGATTTCACTTTAATGGGTACACCTTTAAGTATTGTCACACCTTTCTGTTACACGTTGTATATGAGTGTTAAATTCAATCCTTATTTATAGGGAATGGAGAGGTATTATGTTATTAGCTGTAAAAGAAAAAAAATGCCATTGCAGCAATAGTCATTACCTTTGTAGTTAGCCTTTCTCGAGTGCCAGGGTTCCCTTGTCGAGCGTTGGTCGAATACTTCGCTCTCTCGGATCAAAATAAACTGGACTAAATCGACTGTCTTTTTCGCCGACACGTTTGGAATGACATCGAAAATTATTTTCATAATAACTAAATGAAAAAATGAGGAATAAGTTTGTAAAGATAATATAACACTTGTTTCCGTAAAGCAAATATTTATAAGGTACCACTTATTAGGCCTGCTATTATAAAAAATGTAATAAAGGTTATTTAAATGATAGACGAGATCATAAGGAAAAAATTAGATAAAAATCCTGCCTGAAAAATATAATTTTGGCGGAAAAATATATTGCGGAATTACGTATCTGGATCTCTTGAATAATTCTATCACATTGCGTCTTCGTTAAAGAAGCTTAGGTACTCCAGATATAATTCCCATCTGTCCTATTATTTGGGCAGATGGTATTTACAAACTATGCAAAATCGATTAAAAAAATAATTTAAAATTCTATACTTACCGTAAACTTCATTCACCTGCGATATTTTTTTAAACGTGGATTGATCTCATAAGAACCATCAACTTAATATACACCTGAAAAGCACAGATCACTATTTTCTAATGCTAAAGTTTTGTAATCCCCACACTTAAGTACTATAAATGCAAAGTATGTTTGTTGGTTTGTTTGTTTTTTTTCCTCGTCAGCTACTGAGTAACGGATTGACTTGATTTTTTGCACAGTGCGACGTTCCGCGAGTACCATAGTCTACTTTTGTCCCTGGATACATAAAATAACCCCGCCGCAGGCGAAAGCTAGTAATAACATAAAGATGTTAATATATGTAGTTCATTATCTATTATGAGTGTAAAATTTCGCAATAATTTTGACATGTAAAGACACTATATAAAGACAGATTTTCTATTTGTTGTTTTTATGAAAATAAAAACAAGAAATAAATTAAAATGTGAAAAATAAATCATTTAAAAGTTTAATTATCAACTATGCGATCGAACAAGAATCCTTGAAATATTATCTCGTAAAAAAGTACAAAAGAAAAATTGAGAAGGGAAACCGCAGCTCATCCAATTTGCGAGTCTGACAAACAGTCAGCACCTCACCCGAACGGTTCGGGTAGGGAATATCAACAAACAAGATTATTTACCGTGAAATCGAGTCACCTGAAACATTGTATCTCCGGGTTCAGCAGTACGTCAAGTTGCTCAAACAAAATAGAATTTTGGAAGCATGTCTCAGACTAAAAAAAATTATGAGTCGAATATGGTTAAAAGCATATCCATGCCTACAGATGCTCTTTTTATTTCTCACATTTACCTACATTCTGATCTCGCTCATTGCGCTGCCGGCATTAGATATTGTCGCTAGTAGGGATTAAAGAATTGAGAGTTGTACACTCTCAATTCTTTAATCCCTACTATTGGCTTACCCAATCCCTCCTCACTTCAACTGACTAGGCAGCATGAACCAAAAACTTAATAAGATCACCGACCCTTCACTGTTTTCGTGCATCAGATAGAATTTTTGTTCCGGGGCCTACCTCTTTTCACCCCCTAAATTGCAAATTTTTTTTTTTTTGTAAATCGTTTCACTGTTTAGTATTTTAGGCCTGCACGTTTTATTATATTGAAAGAAGTTATAGAATTCTGCATAATAAAGGCTTTTAATGGGCATCGTATCAGCGCAAAAATATGACTGCTTAGAAAGCTTGCAATTTTAAAGTGATATGAAAAGCAGAAAAAAATAAAACGGTAAAGCATAGAAAATAATGAGTTAGCTATGTGAAAAAGAACCACTGGAATCGGACAACATAAAAAGGTTTTTTTGTCCTTATATCTTTTTGAACAGCTAGGCATTTGACCACAAGTTCGCACGACCACGGAAGTCAGCGACACTGTAGCCCTAGATGGAGCATGCCTAGTCTGAAATACACTGGCTCTCAAGGAAGGCTGCCGGAACACACCGTTAGGTGCTTGGCGACAGATTTTACAACTTGAGGGTGGTAGTTAGCCAGGCGAGCGATAGAGAAGGCCCTACCACCATGCAAGCAGGTAGAAAAGAGCTTTATCTTCTTGTATGGACAAGTTGGCGGTCTATAGCTGTCTTAAGATAAGAAAAGAACAAGGACGGACAGTCCTCTTTTTCGATATAATCGGATGTATGCAGTCAGTTGAAACTGTGAAACATGCGTTCCTGTGCTGTAAGGTTACAAAAGATATCTGACAGAGACTGGGATTACTAAAGCGATAAAAGTAAAGCCGATACATCGAAAGTGGCTTCTTATCATGAAATTATTACGACCACATCTGACGTAATAGAAGTGGAATAGTTGTGCAATCAACCTAGAGCTTGTTATTTCAAGTAACTCGGTTATAAATGCACAATACTGATTCATCCAAGTGGAACGCCAGAGCTTGACATATCGTCCCACACATAGATTAAATTAAGACATTTCCACTTTGTTCATACATGTGAAATAATTACCTACTATAATAAGAATAGACGGCAACAGCTCGAGTGTGTTCATTTAATTTTTTTATTTACTTCATTTTCGAATTTTATTACCGTGTTAACATACTTATTTTGCCCAACTCAATGCTCACTTTTTCTAAATGTAAACCGAAAATTAGTAGGCTCGCTGGAGGGCTTCGTGAAATATCAAGTTTATTCACCCTGAAATCGACGCACCTGAAATAATGTTTCGTAGTACGTAAAGTTTATTTTGCGTATTTACGAGTAGCTTTTCTGCGTCCATAAATCTTAGGTTCCGTACCCAATAGGTAAAAAGTTCGAGACTACGCTGGCTGTCCGTCCGTCCGTCCGTGTCATAAACCTAATAGCTAGCTAAATTTAACTGACTAGACAGTTAAAATTTTCACATTTAATGTAATTCTGTTCCCGCTATAACAGTAAATACTAAAAACAGAAGAAATAAAATATTTGAGAGGGCCACACAACAAACATGATTTTTTGGAATTTTTTATACTGTGATATGGAGCGATAAATATACGGAACCCTTCTTGCACTGAATGCATGTTCGACTCGCATTTGACAGTTTTTTTTAGTTATCTTGCATTTATTTGCCGTTTAGAAATTGCAAACTTAACTAAATTTTAGTGCATGTATTTTTTATTAAATTATAATTTTATTATAATAATAGGATCTCTATTTATATATATGTCATATTTCAGTGCTGTCAGTATTGACAGCTATGAAAAAAAAAACAGTTTAAGAAACAAATTTTATTTAATTTAACTGGTGTATTGCTCGGTGTCCCTTGGTCTTGTTAATACCTATGTATACTTGGCGAACTAACAGGAATTTAACTAATCGAATGCTGTAATTAGCGAAATTATCTTGTCTGCATAACTTCAGGCACTGCCGTTCTACTTACATTATTGTATAATAACTAAGTAGGTAGTTACTTCATGGCCGGGAGCTCCACCCGGGCGCTGTTTTCGTGGAAAATGTCTCGGTTTTCTCCGTATAACTTGTTGAGTCTCAAGACAGACGTTGGCGTTTTTCACACGGAAACTGCCGCGGCTAAAGTTTGTTGTTTGACGAGTGCAATTTATTACACTTTGTTTGTGAGTGAATTGATTGCATATACATCAAGTACTCAATTGTACTATAACTTAATCAAAATTATTATTATCAATATCATAATGCTCTAATCTACCGGGCACGCGAGATACCGATCCAATAATTAAAATTGTTTGAAGTTCCTAACTTAAACTGGCTTTCATGGTACAAGCCTTCAATTGTTGGATTATCATCCGTCCTCTATAAAACTGCAAAGTTTCAAATCAATCTGACGTTTTGAATAGCGTGAAAATCAAGTTCAAAGATTCCGTTACATAGCTACATGCCAAGCTTATAAAAAAGTGCTTAAAAGTATATCTTTACTCAATGCCTATTACAAATAATATATATTATTTCCCAAAATCTTGTGTTGATCCCTAAATAATAGTTGTGATGTCATTACGGTTGTTTAAGTCTTGTGAGGACGTCCCTTAAAGTTATTTACACAAATAAGGATAAACTCTAAGAAGGTAATCAATTCTGGCTAGTCTAGGGTAGAAAAACATGCAGTTCAAATATCACTCGAACGCAACCAGATTAATTTAGATTGATTCATATGGCAATCACGAAAGCCTAAGAAAATAACGAGCGATAGCGATTATAGCTTTGCTCTTGTATGAAAGCACATTTTATTCCGTCTGATGATATTAAGTAGTAGGTAACAAGATAAAGATGGCATGGAACACGCATGTAAACACGCACAAGTCTGTTATTTGAATTGTTTTAGAATTACCATTGCATTGTGCCAAAATGGCCGCTTCGACATATGAAACTCTGTATGTAAACAGCAATTGTAATTCTTAAAACAATTCTGATACCATATTTTGGCCCTTGGTAGTATTTTTTTAGTTTTATATGCAGTGAAATGTGAAATAAAAGAAACTCTGCTTATCAGAGAAAGAACCAGTGTGAACCTAGCAGATAATTAGCATCCTATAAAACCCAGGAATTTACTTATTGCGTTTCAGAGAGCCCAGATCCAGGAAATACATAACTTCACAGTTCACACTAGTGTAGAGAAAGATACGAGTACATATTAGAAATCTTCTAATTTGGAGACTTCAATTCGATTCAATTGAATTTCAATTCGATGAGGCTTACCCAGCAGCAGAACGCTTACGGATTATTATGGATTCATATGATAGCCGTCATTTAATCATTATTCTTGTCTAACCATTACAACATATTACTTATAACTAACGAAATAAATCACAACGTAAATATATAATATAATACATATATGTTATGAGAAATATAAAAGTATTTAAATAAGTTTTTTTTTTGTAGAAATTATTAATTTTAATGTAACAAGACTTGCCTGTAACGAATGTAATTTAAAGACCAATTAGACTTGCAGTATAATAAAGTGTCTACGAGTATATAGGGTTATCAGCTTAGGGTATACTTAGCCAAAAGGGTTCATTGAGATGGCAGTGAATGCTCAGGCTAGCACTGTATTATACGGGGTTATCGCTTAAGGATGTAGTACATCCTTAAGCGATAACCCCGAAGTATAGTATAGTGACCCCCTTTCGGCTTAGTAAGCCGAAAGGGGGTCACTATACTCATCCTAAGGAAAAGTTTTTACTATTTTACGAACTCTGAATTCGATAAAGTATAAGTTTATCAGTCATCGACAAAATATATGAAACAGTAAGTACAGTGGCCCCTTTCCGTCTTAGTACACTCCTACTCGATAACCTTGTAAAATAGGTACCTTAGTACTTAAACCTAGTACCTAAATTATCATACCGTGGTAGACTGACCATCTACTACCATCCCTGAGAACTCAGCGTTTAAATAAATAGGTAACTATTTTTTTTTACGTTGGTTCGATGTTAAACATGTTTAACATTGTATGAGAGAACTTATAATATCTAGCAATAAATAAAACTTCAATATCTAACTTAACGCCTGCGTCAAATCTACATACTCTTCACTTCCAAAGAAACGCCTGCACTTCTCACCTTCTTTAAATTTAAATTCTAAATGCGTAATTGTAAATTTTTCAGGGATCTCGCCGCTCGGAACATCCTAGTGGATGGTGCAGGTCTTCTCAAAGTGGCTGACTTCGGCCTTTCAAGGTCTGGCGTGTACGTACATACGAGATCACGACCAGTCCCATTGCGCTGGTTGGCGCCTGAAGCAATACTGCATTCTCAGTACTGCGGCGCGAGCGATGTTTGGGCATTCGCGGTGTTGCTGTGGGAAATCGCTACTTTAGGTATGCCTTGAACTCACTTACTTGTACTTGTAGGTACTTTGGGTATGCTCTTCAAGATCTATGTTGTCCTGGTACTTAGAATGTACAAATTATATCTGTAGCCCGATTCAACTAGCATTTCCGTACGCATTCGAATTTGCACCACCAATCACGCATTTAGCTCGGTATAAAATCTCAAACTTTCAAATGCTATTGGGCATATCGCTGACACAAGAAAAATAGATATACTACCATCGAAGTATGAAGAATTTCCTAATTTATAATAGGCTTAAGTAGTACGAGTATACAAAAATTAGTGAACGTTACTACTGAAACTTAATAGTGCCTGTGAAAATATACATAGAATAGCACGGTTAGGTATTGCAGTGCTTATTCGTAGTGTATGTCTAGGTCTATAAATAATACTTACCTACTATGTATTGAACACCAATTTCTCTTGTACGATATTTAGTATTATAATTTAAAGACGGTTCTCAAAAGGCTAGCGGTTATTAGAGAAGAAGGGGAACTTTGGGATAATGCGTAGCTATAGGACTATTCCTATAACTACGCATTGTACCTTTTCTTCTTGAAGATTAACTTTTATCTTTTTTACGCCACGCTAAAACTTGGGCAAACTTCATCCTAGGCTGCATCGTCGCTTTAAATCAGCCTATTATTTATTGAAAAAAAAAAACTGCATTACCGTGCCTCGTGCCAAGGAACATAATTTCATCACTTTTTGTCACCACAGTCTATGTTGGCGCATAGAGGCATGCCTGTGCTTGTCACGCTTATGACGCTGTAAAAGTTAAATTAAAAGGTTATGAATAAAACTCATTACTTTCTCAATTCCAGGTGGTTTCCCGTACGCAGAACTAAGCAACTATCAAGTGCCGACATTCCTAGCAGGAGGGGGTCGCTTGCCCAAACCCGCGCGAGCCTCCCCTCGACTGTACAACCTAATGGTAGATTGCTGGTCTGAAATACCTGAAGACAGACCCACCTTCTCGCAAATCGTTGACAAGCTAAACGCGCAGAAGCAACTCTACGTTGACTTAGACTGCGTGTTCCCGCCATCAGAGGACGATTTGATAAGCGATTTCGATTTCAATATGGCGGACGGTCTCTCAGACCGATCGGGACCCGTGTAAAGACTGAATATTTAATTGTTGTTGTTGTTCTTAAGCAGTAAATGTGTTTGAGATCATAAAAATGTTATTTTTATTCTATGACTTAATTTTTAGACAAAATAATCAAAAAGGTGGAAGTATAACTACCGTGTAGGTATTGTATGTTTTTTTTTGTTTATTACCTGATATTATCCTTTATTGCCCGTGGTCCCTGTTCCTGTCCCTGGAAGGTACACACGGGAAGTATTTTACCCGTGGTCCCTGAATTTAGTATAAACCAACTAATTAAAAAAGGTAAGTATAATAACTTAACTGTTTATTATTAAAGGCATCAACAAAATAAAACATAATATATGCTACCCACATATATACTTCATGCGTTTGTGCTAAAAAAAGAAAGAAAAACTTTTTTTTATGTCTTATTATTTTTTTAATTTCCTTATTAATTTTTCTTTTATTTTAAACGCATGGAGTATATATTATGTTTTATTTTGTTGTTTTCTTTAATAATATACAGTTAAGTTATTATACTTACATTTTAAATTAGTTGGCTTATACTAAATTCAGCGACCACGGGTAAAACACTTTCCGTGGTACCTTCCAGGGACAGGAACAGGGACCACGGGCAATAAAGGAATATTATTATGTCAGAGATAGAGGACTGAATAATTCTGTTTTCGGTATTTATTCCCATGTATATATAATAGTCCTTTTTATTACGAGTTTTGCACAATATGTAAGTTATTGCTCACTGCGCATTCTAGCAAAATTAATAATATATTTTTTATCTCAGTTGGTGATTTCCATAGCTTTTTTTCATTACTTTTTTAAAGAATTATATCAAATGTTTTCAATCACTAAGTACACATTAAGAGTATTTATATTTATTATATTGCTTATTGTCTTCAAATCATATTCTATGTTTACAATGTCAGACTTAAGAGTAAGCAGGACCAGGACCTTAGAAGTGCCAGAAGTATATAGCAAAGCATGAATGAATAAAATTAATTAAAATAAGTATGCAATGAAACATCTTGCAATGGTAGGTAACTAGTCGGTACACTGTTGAACAAAATATGAATAAAAACATTCTGAACATACTATAAACGCGTAAAAAATAACGGTCAATTTAATTTTAATGAAAATCGGTAACGATATATTAAATTAACTTTGTTACATACTAGAAGGTTAATAGGACACAATAATTAAACTTACAATGGAATATAATTCATGGCTTAACATTACAAACAATTAAAATGAATGCCAAAAAATCATTACTTAACATAAAAGTGAGTACTAAATGAAACAGTTTAGTAAAATTTAGTTATGGTGATTGTTCTTTGGCTTAGTGGACGTGATAGCAATAAGTTTAGAAGCGATTTCAAAAAACCCGACTGCAAAAATTTCAGAATAACTTAAGAAACAAAATAGTCAACAGTAGTAATAAGATCATCAGCAGATAAAGACAAATCCAATGATACCACATCAAAATCATACATATACAAAATATAATATCTTTCGCTCGAAATACATTACCATCCTTTATGGTCCAGTCGGGTAAAACTTAAATGCGTTAAAACTTTGCAGCTGCCATTTACGTTAGTGGTGTCCGTCAGAATCAATTAAATTTTAACGAGTGATTTATTTAAACAACGTTTAAACAAATTCACACGATTTTATAGACATTTCTTCCTATAGCAGAAGCCATATACGAGTATATTCTCTGGTAGAAGATCCTAAAGTACAGTTGTCAAAACAAGTAAATCAAATAATATTTATAAATACTAACAGTTCAGAGAAAATTAAACATTTTTACATCAGTAAATACTTAAATATATATATATATATATTTCAGTGATTCCAGAAGTAATAGTAATGACGCTGACCGTAATAGTCATATCGGGAGAAAAATGGCCGGACCCAAAACAGGATCCAATTGTATTCATCGCCAATCCGGTCGAAGCTGACTTGCCAGGCCACTGGATCCCTCTCAGCATATTAAAAGTAAAACTCGATGCTACCACACTTACGTGGAAAAAGCGCTTGTCTTTCAAAAAGCCTGTAACGAAACGGAATCACAAAAGGACAACTGTAAAAGAACCTGTAGAAAAGCAGCCAACAAAAGAACAGTCAGAAGATGACATAGAAGAGCCCCACACTACCGAGCCCAACACTTCCATACCAACAACTACAGCAACAACACCTAGTACAACAATAACACCAATAACAATAACTAGTTCCACGATAACACCAGTAACAATAACTAGTTCCACGATAACACCAGTAACAATAACTAGTTCCACAATAACACCAGTAACAATAACACCGGTCACAATAACTACTACTACACCAACTACTACTACACAACCAACAACAACAACTACAGTAACTACAACTACAGAATCAATAATAGATAATCATGATAACGATAGAGGAAAATAAACTTAACACTATATGTGCCTTTTATAGACTAATAAAATGAAACCTCGAAATGCAAAAGCAATATTATTTTGTATTGTCTGTAGATCTTAAGTTGTAAGTCATTTCATAAGTCTTATAAACGGCTGTGATTGCTCTCGAAAAAACCAGTGATGGGAACCATCGTGAGGAAACCTGGTTGCCGGAGAAGGCTAACAAATAGGTTTCGAAGATAATTGAAGGCCCCAGCCCTCAATTTGGGCAGCGTGGTGGACTATGGACCACATTCTAGGGTTAACCCGCTCCCGCGCTTTGTGCTATTGCTCTTGTCATTTAACTGCTAGGACTATAATTTATCTATCATTCATTCATACAGATAAGAAAAATAACAAAATTAGGATTTATTAATATTATCAAATTATTTTCACATATGACAACATTTAATTTTTGTAAAGGAATGGAAATTCGAAAACCATTTTGAGACAATGTAATGAAGAATTCATACTAAAAATACCAGATTTTGTTAGCCACTGTCTTTACAAACAAGTATATTTAAAAAACTGAAATAAAACTTGAGATATCTTAAGATTCTGACTTGATGATTAACGGATATGGGACCACTTCTAGTCCAGTCATTTAAGCTTAAATTAGGTAAGAATCTCGGAATTCGAGATAACCAGCTGTAAGTCTGTAAATACTTGTAAAATGCACACCCTAAAAGTTGTCTACATAAGGTAGGGTGTAAGCAACTATTAAATTTCAAGATCAAAGGTCACAAAAATCGGTTTTTTGCGCTTTTGAAATATCTCATTTCCTATGGGTTTTTTGCTATTTGTATTTATTATCAATATTGTAGAATACAAAATTCTCTACAATTTTGTTTAAAAAAATTTTTTATACGGTGAACCGTTTTCGTATTTACAGACTTACAGCTGGGTATCTCGAATTCCGAGGTGAACTTACTATAATGACTGGACTATTCAAGAGTTAAACAATTTTGAACCAAACCTAACCCCTTTAGGAATTACGTTAATAACTTCTAACTTCGCATTAGGTCGACTAGTTAGTTTTAAATTTAATAAGTACTATTTAATACTATAGTTCTGAGGTTTAGTTTCATTCCAAAAACATCGTTCATTTTGCTTTTGCTTGACCGTTTCGTTGCATTAAGTAAGGTGAGCTATTGTAAAATATATTAAAAAGACTAGAATGCTGGTGGTTACGTAGCCAAAATACGAGCATTGCCGGTCGTTATGGTTATGTCAAGTACGCTGCCATCTAGTAGTGATTTCTAATGAAGCATTTAGTTTATCCTTTACATCTTTAAAAATCTATTAGTTGAAATTATTCTTAATATATTTTTTTCTGATAAAACACTTTCGTTTGAATATATTCTTGTTTGTTATGCTTATCAAATATTTTTTACGGTTACAAACTCAACGAATACTCAATCAAATATTTATTTACGGACCAACATTACAAGGTAAGTGAAATTGGCCGAACTACTATTAATTCTTTTATAGTTTTTAGCCAATTTCATAAACATTCCTAGTTTATTATTACATGAAGTATTACTTATGTCAAAAAGGAAAATGCAATCTCGAAAGGCTATAATTTTCAAAACTTGATCAAAAAGTAAGTACTTAGTTCGTCATGTTTATGATAATGTTTATACAATGTTAATAAAAATACAGAGAATTTAACAATGAGATGAATTTTTATACTTTCAGTGTTATACAAAGTGTTAGTAAAATTTGCAATTCTGCTGATGCGCGTTGACAGAATCGTATCAGGATCAGAATGGCCAGATCCCGAGAAGGACCAATTAGTTTTCATAGCAAATCCTATAGAAGCGAACATGCCTGGTCACTGGATGCCTTTGAGCGTAGTCAAAGCAATCCTTGGAAGAAAGACCACGCTTCTTCCACCGACAACTACAAAGAGGTTTATAGTTAAACTGCAACATCCTATGGTGCCATCTACTACTACTTCTACCACTACGACTACAAAACCAACAGATCCGCCAACTCATCCGCCGACAAGTCCTCCAACTGAACCACCTACAACAACTACAACAGAACCACCGACAACTACGACAACACCTACAACAACAACACCTACAACAACAACGCCAGCTACAGCTACAACAACAGCTACATCACCAACTACAACCACTCCAACAACAACTACAACACCTCCCACAACAACAACTAGTACAACTCCCACAACAACTACAACTACACCAACAACTACGACAACTACACCAACAACTACGACTACAACACCAACCACACCAACAACAACTACACCAACAACGACAACAGAGCTAATAGATACCCACTCAAATCAAAAAGGATAAGTGATGTAAAAAGTTAATGTGGTTCAAACAGTGACATTACCTACTTAGTATATAATTATAGCAATTTTTTATTGCGTATGTATTTTCTCTTTCATTTAATTTATTTGATAACGCTTTAATTTATATAACAATGTTTTTTCCTTAAATTTATATTACATCGCTTCTACAACTTTTATATCTAGAAGTTAGGTACCTTCTTACTTTACTTGCACTTCAATAAGTACTTAGATGCAGTTACATCTCCTACAACTGTTGTCTCTTCTAGCCTGATCAAACGGTAGCAATGTGTTGTCATTTTAGATCTAGCAAAGGCTTTTGAGTGGGAATATTATATAACCTAAAAGACTAGTTTGAAAGTTAACTAACGGAACAGATCGAAGATACAATACAATATTTTAATAGAATACGAAGTCCCACAAGATAGTATTCTGGGTCCTTCCGTTACAAAATTGCGGATCACATATTTTTTTACTCCCTCAATATGTGTACAAGATAGAAGGGCTTGACTAGTAGAATAGGTACACTTTGATAAATTCCAAATCCAAGATGGCTCTTACAACAAAATAGCAATGTCTCAGGTATTTTTTATTTTCAAATTTGTAGTGTATTTTTTATAAGACAAAATTAATAAATTAATTTGAGTGATATGGTTGAATACCGAATATTCAGTTAAGCTTTTCCGAATGTTCAGCAACACTTGCTTAGCTGATTAATCCGAAATTGACAAATCACAGCTCGTCACATATGAGTTTAAACTTGCATCTCTAAAGTATTTCGTAGGCGCTAGTAATTTTGCTGCATTTGTGGTTAGGTCACAGTCGTTTACAAAGGCTAAATTTATTAATAAATTTAAGATCCTCAGAAATGCATACTAAAACCAACCCGAGGCGCAAAAAAATAATGTCTTTCATCGCATACGCAACGAAAAGTATTGATGGTAGAACGAAAAAATAACTACATAAAAGGACATACTAATATCTACAAAAAAAATCGCGAGTTCTTTATGTCAAGCTCACGTCACTGAAGATATCATACACTGACTGTTAGGCGGTACGAAGTTTGCCAGGTCAGCTAGTATAGTTTTATAAACGCTTTCATATCCGTCATTGGTTATACCTACACTAAGCACGTAATATTAGTTTATAAGAAACCTTTATCAAGAAAACAATGATAAGCGCTCTGCAAGTCAAAACAGGTTCAAACATGGAGTGACTCATAAACCTCAACCTAACCAAATAAAACAAAATACCCGGCATTCGGTCCTGGCGACTTCATTATCTCCAAAGATAAGGATGCTTTTAAACTAACTGTCCTATTTTACAAATTATCAAATGCCGCCAAGACTCAGGTAAATAAAAATGTAGGAATTATTTACAATTCTTGGGAAGACGACTATAATAAATGTTAAAACTATTGTTGATTCAGCGGTGACGGTTTTTTTGTTCAGATTTGGGAAAGTCAAGAGGCAGGCGCCACTTACTCGTACCTTTTTGCTTTCGGCTTTGTATTTGTTTATAAGTTTTTACTGGTTATAAAAAAAGCTATTTAGATATTCATTACTTGCTAAAACAGTTCTTATTATTCGAGTAGGTACTTGAACTGTCTTTGTTCACATAAATACTTTTGATTTACTTATTCCATATTCCAAAATGTCTAGAAAATTAAATAATACGAAAGGAACAAAAAAGAGATTTTTTTTAAATGTTTATGTAAAGGTAAGTACTTAACATATAGCATAATAATAATTTTTGAAAAGTTTTGTTTGTAACCAATGAAGAGTTCATCTTATCTATCATAAATCAGGATACACACTTTAAAAATTAAACGCGAGGGGTTTTTAGTATACCTACTCATACCTTACCCAATTTAACTTAGAAATAATGATTTCTTGTAACAAAAACTCGGAAGAAATTCGAGAAAGAGTCATTAAAGGTGCATTCAACAGTCATTAATAATGTATTTATGCACGAAGTCAGAACAACAGGCTTCTTGCTTTGAACGCATTCCGGGCCCCAAAATGAACCTACATACTACTTATATATTCTGTGCCCAAAGCCTGCCTGTTTCTTGCATACTTCGCTTTGTTCCTTTTTCTTTTTACAAGCCTGCATTCAACCTCTTTTGTTCTGGTGGTCCGTTTCATTTCTAAATTAGGCCGGTAAGATTTGTGGATCGGAGGCATGTAATTTGTTAGTTATTTACCGATTGTTATCAAGAGTTTTCCAAGTAGGTATTACTTATTTATTCTATAAGTGAGATATTATACAATCGAATTTGATGACCTAGAGCCTGAGATCCAGGACTAGAAGTCTAGAAGTGTACTTTCTAGTAAGTATATTTTTCTATGCTAGAGTGGATTTGCTCTGGGGCGGCCTGCTGTCAAACGTCACAAAAATATTCTGATAATAATATGAAACAGATGATAAATATGTGCAAATATGTGCGAGGAAAGCGAGTCTCTTTAGGTCAGTAATTTTGCTAGTTACTTAACGTAGGTATTCGTAGTGGTGAAGCTTATGGTACCTAAATACTGTAAGCTGTAAGGGGTAGCACGGCCTAGAGCGGAGAACACTGCAAATCAGCCACATAATATGTACCTACCGATATTTTACGCTCTACATAGGTACATAGGCAATAGATGCAAAACTTCTATGCTTCGAGTCTTGCAAATTTTATTTCGTCTGTCCGTTTGTATGTTTGTATTCGCGTACAGATCGAAGTACATAACTAATCTCGACTAGACTTGGAATACAGGTTCTGAGAATTAGGTAATTTTTTTAATCATGAGGGGTTATTGACTGGAAGTAAATTTTTCTTGAGAAAGGGTGATTTTGGAACAAAAGAAAGTTTGATGCGGTTATTTACCTTCTTACCAGCCATTTTATTGATAGCTAGACAAGGACACAACATTACTCGTCTAAGCTAATAAACTGAATGGCACTGAAAAATGGTTTTTATTTAGTAGTAAAATTATTGTTGTGGCCATAACAGTTGCCCACAAGTTTAAAAATGACGAATTATCAGTAATTTTATATAAAAGAATCAGAGATGAAATTTAAAGAATGTAGTTCGATGCAAATTGCGCTACGCGTGGAAGAGTAAGAGAAGAGTCATGTAACTATCATTAATCTGTGACGAGGGTGCACAGGCGCCGCCGCCGCCGGTCTTATATGCCGGTAGCGCCGGTCGGCTGGTTGTCTTGAACTGCAAAAACTAACATCTCAAGGAATTTTCAACTTTTCTTATAACACAATTAAAAATTAAATTAAATCTTAATGTAAAGGCATAAAGTGGATATTCGCTCAACTTTGCACATCACGTTGCTGCTATAGCCGCATGGCATATGGTGGAATTGATAGTGTCGTGCATTTGTCGAGTGGACAACAATGTTTGGAGATAAGTTTTATGTTTGTGTACTGCAGATTTATGTCATATCACAAGCTTAATTAATAAATGTCACAATGTGGGAGGTTGTTTCCAATTATTTTTTGTTATAAAATGCAACACATAAAAATGTATGTAGGACATTGTTCAAGAATATGGGTTTGTAAATGTACCTGGTTGTTGGAAAGGTCAAACAATCTAGGATACATAATCTTTAGTAGTAATAGGTACAGTAACCTATTACTACTAAAGAAAACAGTAATAAAGGGATAATAAAAAAACGCATAATCACTTAAAACTAGATATGCTTAAGCCTCATACGTAGTGAACTGTAGTATACGAATGCTTTTCTTATCCTCTATATATCAATGGAAATTGTGTTATTTTTATTCCGAAAAGCGCACGGCATTCCTAAATGATCTAATTTATCGACATCGATAACTAACCGCATCGATAATAAACAACACTGTTCTACAGTGCTACACTTGCTGTCTCTGTCACGCGTTGAATCAAGATCTTTTATTTCTTTCTGTCAGTCGTGCGTAGACCGTGATAGGAGTAGCGTGTGTCGCTGCTCTGAAAAATTAAGTTGTCGCGTGCTTGTTATTATTTATTAAAATACACGTGCGTTGTGTTTTACAATCAAAAACTCATTTTAGCGATATTAGCTGTGGATTGACAGAATTATAAACGGTTGTGAAACCCTTGCGGTGTTATATTTAGAATGTTGTGATGTAAAAAATGGAATAGAAACTGTTCGTGTTGATGTAGTGATGACTGAGTTGTGTTGATTAGTAGAAATAAGGAGTAATTGACAATGGCGGTGGTTAATTTTGGCGTGTGCTTAGTGTTGGTACTGTACCAGCTGTCTGCTGTATGCAGCGACGAAGTTTCGTCGGAGTCGACTGATCTTGGATTTAGTGGTGAGTTGTAAAAGCTTTCTATTTTCTAATCCTGTGTTACTACTCTTCTTACTTACTTGAGTGAAATTAGTTTGAGATTGGCGCGTCTTCGTTATGGAAAGCAGGAAGTATGTTACATCGTCATGCCGCATGGCATGCCGATGCCGCCGGGCATGAATGCTTGCTGTCCCTGCGTCTCCCGTCGCGTTTTTTTCTTCACAGTAACAATTTATTAACTACACTAAGCAGGTTTAGAAATAATGTGACAAGCAATTTCAATTCGGTAGGTGTTTATATGTAGATTTTTTCAATCATTTTGGGTTATAAACCGAACTACTGAACGGATTTTGTTATTAATTATCAGGATTCATTGGGGTTCTATACAATTTTAAATGAAAAACAAATCCAAACCCAGCTCCAGGCATCTCTGAAAGATCGGGGTCATAAGTAACTAAAAGAAAAAAGGACTCCGTTGAATTGAGAACCTCTCCCTTTTATTAAGGTCAGTTAAAAATTTACCACTAAAGATTGTTTACTTATCAAAAATATTATACCTACAGTTCACATTTCCATTTTAAAATACCATATGTAACGCTGTAAAACAATAAAGCGGCTCATCGGCCTTAATTAAGTATTGGGACAAGTTGCCTATTAGGTACTTCAACAACTCTGCAACTAGGCAACTTTTTACCTATCTACTTTACATTTAGATTTAGTAAACGACTCAAGCCGCCGGCAATAGACCTGGTGGTGGTATCGTTAGCAGCGAAAGAGGTAAAGCAAGTGACAGCGATCTTAGTTTCATGACACTTCGCTTCTTCAACTCTGCCTAAAAGAAACTAAGGATGCTGTCCCATCTTTTACTACTAACTACACGATTTTATGGCATAGTCACAGAAACCATTAATAAATATAGAATCGACTAGAACCTTACACTATACCAAGCTCTAAGGACTGGGCGAAATTAGTTTTGCCGCCACCCGCACTGCAATGGCAACTTTGTAGTGTAGAAAGGTAAACTAAACGTAGGCAAGACCTAGGTAGATAATTATTTTTTTCTTATGGTGCTAAACGTTCATTAGGGTCATTATGCTTCAATAACATAATAACACATACGCCTGAAAAGCTTTTATTAGATTAATGCAATTTTAATAATTAATACTCGCATATTCCAATGAACGCGACATATACCTAAAGTGACGGATTAGCAATTTTTGTTTGAATCAATTTCAAAGTTAGGTATAACACTAAGCTTTCACCCCCAGCGTTCCACGTGACACAAAAAATAGAATGTATTCTATTTTTTGTGTCACGTGGAACGCTCAAGAAGAAGTTTCAAACTTCGAACCTTTAATTGACCCCTTAGGGGTTGAATTTTCAAAAATCTTTGCTTTGTATACCCATACAGCATATAATGAAAACACCTTCTAAATGTCATGTCCCTAGTTTCAGCGGCTTAGAGTCTACGTTGGTTCCTAGCAAATATCAGTCAGTCAGGACTTACTTACTCTTTTATGTATATAGATTTACAAGCTTAACAGAAAAGCAATTTAGCTACTGTACTGTCACATTAGATAAGAACTAGCAACGAAAATTCAAATCAGCGTTATCAAAGTTCAAAAGTTGTCGTAATGAGGTTGCTAATGAGCGTTCGTAATTCCCATTAAGTAGGTACTTACTGTTTAAAAGAACTTAAAAACGGTTACTTACTAACGAGCAATTATTACTTCAAGATCTATTAGTAACTATGAAAAATCGTAGAACCCATCAAGTTTCGTCAATATTGGATGGATACTACGACCTGTTCGCGAGTAGAAATTTCTTGCAAACAAACATGAGAAAAATTAGCTACTATCTCCAATTTCCCTACTGTTCAAAGAGGAAAGAATTTTCAATATAGTTTTAGTAAGTTCAAGAGATTTTTTCCTACTGTAATGTTTTTGTAATGACACTTACAAACTTTAGCTAGGTATATATTTAGTATCTATATGTTTATATATAAGAGAAAGCCCTGACTGACTGATATTTTCAATCAACGTAGAATCCAAACTGCTGAACCTAGAGATGTGAAATTTGGAGGGTGTATGCATTATAGGAGTGTACTAAGAAAGGATTATTGGAAATTCAACCCTTATTGGGATCAAATGGGGGTTCATAGTTAAACTATTTTATATTCAACTAGCTGCGCCTCGTGGTTTTACCCGCGGTGGTTATTTCATCATCCCATGGGAACACTTCAATTTTCCGGGATAATAAATGAGTTAATCCAAGGTATAAGCTATCTTCGTGCCAAATTTCATCTAAATCCGTCGAGCCGTTTGAGCGTAAAGGAGGTACAAACAAACACACACACGCCCATACAAACTTTCGCCTTTATAATATTAGTGTGATTATATACCACGGGCAACGCCGCGGGTACAGCTACTTGTACTTACAAATAGTTAGAAAATTAATTTACTCTATACGCCCGTTACTAGGTCATTCTACTTATATCTTATCATAATCACTGTTATAAATGAAATCGATTTCTGTTGCCATGGACACCGGCCGGCGCCGGCGCCTCCATGTGAAGTAGGCATCACATTACATACTAGGTTACTGTATCAATAAACCTACATATCGAATGCCGTGTTAGGTTACACCTTCATTTTATTTACACTCGTTACGGGTAAAAAAAATATTTTACATGCGTTACGGGTTACGGGGAAATGGATGATGAAATTAATTCAATAACTAAATACTAGTAGTTCTGTGAACTGTTGACCTCGCAGTCAAGCACAGCTAATTTGGCGGTGATTTTGCGGCTCAAAAATAAGTATTTCAAGCTTACAACCTCAAAACAATAACGTTAATGGTAAAAGAAAGGAGTTTCTGCAAAAGAGTTTTAATTGCTTTAAGCTTCCAAAAATTACAGAATTGGTAAGCAATTAAATAATAAATAACACCCTTTCAAACTTCTAGCTCTACACCAGGATTTCTCCTGTGTAGGGGATTGTGTTGCGATCCATTATTTGATTGAATTGAACTGTCTTCACCAACAGCACATTAGTCAACAAATTAAGAGTTTTGAAAAATTCGTAGTCGAATTCGTAGAATAAAATTAATTACTGGATTAATTAGTATGGTTACAGCTAAAATATGAAGACGGATAGAATCTGCCGTAGCGTACATATTTACAGCCTTATTAATAAACGCGTCGTCTTAACTTGAATCGTAATTTTTCTTGTTTTGGCGCGTGATGTTTTCCATTGGATAGAACAAGACAAAGGATGCTCTACGTTATGACACGTTTATTAATTAATAAGGCAGTTAAAAATACCAACCAATGCCTATCTATTGAGGAATTCGTAAATTACAGATAATCCTACAACAATTTGAGCAAAGTTCAAGGAGTCGTGAGCAATTTTATTTGCGTCAATCGTTATTGTCAATCTGTCTGGAAATTTTTGTTGTTGATAAGGTATTTTTGTGATTTCATTGCGAATTATACCGCATGCGTCAGTAAATCAACTTGTGATCATCCGCAAGATCAATATCACAACATTTTGTAGATACTAAATTCAGTATTAACTAGATACCTACTTAAAAAATACAAACAATAAGAAATAAATCTATAGGTAGATACTTTAATGTCGCTGTGTTATTTCTTAGACTAAATTAGGAATCAGAGAGTAGGCAGTAACAATTTAACGCTATGTTACAGAATATCGATTTTTGGTGCAACTAGGTACTAACTTTTAATATCTGTCTTTTATTTTTCCTTGCAAACTTTGCAAGTTGTTTTGCTAAAAGACATGAGACAAGACCAAAATGATATAAATCTTTAGCAAATTTTTCTTTCTGTATTTTCGCCAGTCCTTTGTACACTTGTCCAAAAGAATAGGCTAAAACATGACCGTCTATGAATTCTTGTTCATTACGGTGAAAAAAATTTGTTCAGTCCTGCAAACACAGTCAGGTGCCGTTCTCTAACTTAAAAGCTGTAAGTTTTAGACTAGAATCGACTTTTTGGTTTGGAAGCCAACTGAAGGCTCCATTTTAATAGCTGCATTTTGGTTGGATCATCTTTAGTCCCGAAGTCTCTTTGCCTCTTCAGAACTGTATATATCTATAACAGTCTCTTACTTAGTCGTAATGATAATATTTTTGTAGCGATGATGGCCGAGCGGTAATCTTACGAAATATGCAAAAAAAGCCGGAGCTACCCGTGAAGGAAAAACATCGTGAGGAAACCATAGCTTTGTGGTATGGGGTTTTCTAACGTTCGCCTGACTATCTACCACCCTAAAATTGAAAAGTTTGTAGTCAAGCACATAACGTTGTGTTGAATGAATGAATGAATGAATGAATGAATAAACTCTTCATTGCAGACACACAAACATCAAATATACAGGAAAAACCTTACATCTAGTGTAGTGTGTAGTGTTCCTGCAGCCTACCTTGAGAGCCTGTGTATTCTAGACCATGCATGCTCCATCTAAGGCTACAGTGTCGCTGATTTCCGTGGTCGTGCAAGCTTGTGTACAAATGCCGAGATGTGTTGTTTAAAAAAAAATGGAGAGACACTTAGGCTGTAAAGGCCATATATCCTTGAAGGCTACTCCACAATGTCACTTTCTTTATTTACTCGATGATAAGAATGTGCAAGTAGCGACAGGACAGGAACGAGACGTCACCAATCGATACACTATCGACATCTGATAAAACGCAGACTTGGCGCCGGTTGTTCAAACTTCATGCTGAAATATGATAGATGCCTAACTTGATAAGGACAGTGAATAGTAAGTCTTCATTTATGCCATGCAGTACCCAAAAAAACCGAAAATGTCTATGTATACTATATACACACTCTGTCTTTTCAGCATGCTGATGTGTAGTAACATACGTTTTGCTGCGTAGCAACTTACATTTTGCAGTGTAGAAACGAGCATTTCGGTGTGTAGCAACGAGCATTTTGCTGTGTAGCAACGAGCATTTTGCTGTGTAGAACAAAGATTTTGCTGTGTAGAACATAGATTTTGCTGTGTAGAACATAGATTTTGCTGAGTAGCAACAAGCATTTGGTGTGTAGCTACTAGCATTTTGTTATGTAGCAATGAGAATTTTGCTGTGCATATGTAAACTGACGGACTATAAAACATTTTGCCAGACTTTAAACAGCAACGCTTCTTTTTCGCTTGATCAATAATACGAGTATGTGTTGTGACGGATATTATATAGCAGGAGTTATCGTCCGTTAACAAGTAAATATTTTATACCTATTTACGACTTTATTTTATAACATTAGGGTATGGTATTTATTGATTTAATGACTAGGTATAATAAAATCTTATCAAACGAGAACAATGACTTTTAAAAGTCTTAAATATTGAATAAAGTAATTTAAAAAACCATTGATATTAAATAATATTACAAATATAAAAAATAAAAAAGATAATAATTATTGCAGTATTTTTTTGTCAATATATTTCCTTGGATCTATCTACATAAAAATTTACAACAAGTTAAGCCGACCTTTTTTGTCTCTGCGTGTTAAAACATTTAAATTTAGAACACCATTAAAACTATGAGACACCAAAGTCCCCTAATAGTACAGTCATTAGTAACCTTCGTTGGTAACCAGTAAGCATGGAATCCTGTGACGTCATCGGCGCCGTCTGACGAGGTCCCGACTGTCGGCCGCCACATGTGGTTGGTAGATTTGTATGATGCTACCGCACCGCAGTATGTCGTCAAATGGTTTACTTCTCCGGGATTCTCAAATATTTTTTAGATTTTTTAATTATGTTCTATGCTTGATTGATTTGTGGCGATGCGCGGTGTGAACTTTATTGCCATGGTCGAAGGCATGATGCTGCTATGCTAATTAGTTATTTCATTATTCTCACGATGAAGAAAATATGTCATTTTGTTTTGCAACACGCGTACCTGATGGTTGGAAAGGTCCAACTATAGTTTCATTCATATACGGTGAACTTCAACAGGGATGAAATGAGTGCGAGACGTGCCATCGTTGTGGAAACCAATGACTCATTTCATCCCTAATGAACACGTTATAGTTTTCTAAAAAATAAAATAAATAATCGGCTCCTGTGTTATACAACCGTTTGAGTTTGCCTTTTATTCGAGTATAACATAATAATTGACTAAGGATAATTTTCAATTTGCAAGTACATAGTTTACGTTGGTAATAGGTATACCTACTACAAGTCAAGATGAATATATGAAAGATTACGCCAAGTCACACATAAAATTACTGCAATGAACGCCACCAGTCTAAATCTTTCAATCGCATGTCAAACTACAATTTCAACCATTTACCCATAAAAATAACAAACAGGAATGTCTGTTTGACCATCCGTTGTCTGGCGCCAAAATTCTGGACGATCCTGTCTAACATACACTGCACCAAACCATTATCTACACTAAGCCCCTTGACTGAGGGTCTATTTTAAATGCACTTTTTTTAGAAACGCATGCTGTTAATTCTTGTTGAAAGCCATTTAAGTTTCCACCCTAAGACGAATGATTTAAAGTTCATTTTGAAGAAATGTGGTTTAAAGTAGGGTCTGAGTTTTAGGCAGAGAATCACGTAGCCGCTATATCGCCCCCTGGCACAATAAAAAGCAAATTGTCAAGGGAAGGACAGATGCCCGAGTATGCAGGTGCATAGTTTATTGATGCTAACGGAACTAGAAATACAAAAGTAATTTCATAAGAGACTAAAGCAGCTGTACCTGCACTACTGTAAAATAAATTGTATTTTTTCATCTTCATAGCAAAGCGATATTCCACAATTACTCGTGGGTCGGCATTTGAAGCTTAAGCAATAGCAAATTCCCAGCAATGAATTCTTCAAATTAAGTAGGTAACTAGTAATTTTGCTAGTTGATAGTAGGTACATACGGGTGGGATAATATTCTCGTCAATCAACGCCATAATACGAGTAAATCATTTACAAACGATGCAGGCGCCTCACGTTTATGCCAAGGGGACTATTTAATCTGCGGCCAAGGTTCTCCTTTGATGTCTCAACTTACAAGATTACTAAAGGCAGACAAACGATGAGGATAGGATGTAGCGATGATGGTCGAGTGGTTAGTGGAGTCGATTGCCGTGCAAAAGGTACGAGGTTCGATCCCACGAAACATGCAAAAAGATCCTGAGCTACCGGTGAAGGAAAAAATCATGAGGAAACCATAACATGGTGGTAGAGTGTTTCCTATCGCTCGCCTGGCTTGCTACCACCCTCAAGTTGTAAAATCTGTCGCCAAGCACCTAACGGTGTATTCCGGCAGCCTTCCTTGAGAGCCAGTGTATTCCAGACTAGGCATGCTCCATCTAAGGCTACAGTGCGCTGTCTTCCGTGGTCGTGTGAACTTGTGGTCAAATGCCTAGCTGTTCAGGATAAAAAAAAGGATTGTAAGAATCTGGATAACAGTTAATGCATCTTGTGAAATCGTAATCGACTCCTTAAAAAGTTTACCGATTATACTATTCAAGGCAAGGTTCACCTTTGATGTCTCCATTTTAAGAAATATGACTGAAGAAAGACAAACTATGAGTAATGTGAGAATCTGGATAACAGTTGATGCATCTTGGGAAATCGCAACCCACTACATAAAACATGTAGAGGATGTGTGCATTTCTGTCTTGCTATCTGATTGATCATCTATGTTTCATAAGGCATTTTTTCGAAATCGTATAAAAGGTAATGCACTGCTCAGTAGAGTTGAAGATCTGCTTCTGCAAATGCAGTGTTTGGCATGAGCCTAAAGTGTGCATTTTAGAACATTATAATGTTTCTTCATTAAAAACATTTTTTCTTGAGTAATATTTAGTGATATATCACTAAATATTACTCAAGAAAAAATGTTTTTTTAGACTCGGTAGCAATATGGCAAAACATATAATTAAATTAATTAAGTAACCCGCGGTGTTGCGCGTGATATGAAATTAAAATGGAATATAAAGACGTTTCGAACTTGAACCCTCATTTGATCTTACTGATTTATAATGAATACACCCTCCAAATTTAACGTCTCTAGGTTCGGTGGTTTAGGTTCTACATTGATTGTGATACGTCAGTCTGGACTTCACTCTTGCATATGTGTATAAAAGATAGATAAAGACTCATTTGCCATTTACTGGAGCATTCGGCACGACGAATATACTCAGATACATGTTTACTGTGCGTCATTCACCAAGCATTGGATTGTTTCCCGAAACAAAATGGGTTCACGCTCTTTCGGGAATCATTGCGTGTGCTGCGCGGTTCTATGAGCTAGATAGCTCATAATATATTTTAAATTATGCAAGTAATAAAAGAAAAGTTTGAACGTGCCATAATGGTGTAATGAAATGTTTATCCCAAAGAGCTACTAATAATCCTATCAAATTATCTGAATCTGATAATTTCGCTTCCTCACTGCAGGGTGGCACTTCCATCCAATTGTACCGTAGTTCCTCGGATAATGTTACAACCTTTCCATACAATATTCAGCATTTGTTTGAACGAATGGTGAATGCTTTTTTAGGGCGAGTCCGTCGGACAAAACCAGTACTATCATATTTCCCGCAGCAGCTAATGTAACCAGTAGCAATGAATTTATACAGGTAAGTTGATACTCGTTCAAATACAACGAGGCTAGTAGTGCATAACGAACGACACGACATGATGGTGTTGCATTTGACTTCCGGCGCAAGCAGGAAGTGCGGCGCCATCGGCGCCTGCGCCGACGATACGCGGTTTTTAGCCATTCAAACTTCCACCACCACGTCGGCCGGACGTCATGCGTCGCTGCGTTTGCGATTAATTAACTTCACGCTTTCAGATTCACTACTATATAAGTAAATGTTTAGAAATTTTAGTCTGTTGGTTTGACTGATGATATGTTTAAATTACTCGCTCTTAATGACTTCGTGTAATATGTTTACCATTTATCAAGTGCAGTAAACTGTGATGTAGACTAGTGTCCAGTAATAAAGGACAATGAAACCCTAATAGCTTCGAGTAATTTAATGATGGGCAACTTCTTTATCGACGGTTTCCTAGAACCGTGCACAAACATTATCATTCAGGCTTGGTTGTGCATAGGAATTGGCATCGGACGGGCTGTCCGGCCTTGCAAATGTAGCATTAATCTGACATGTCACGGTTGCTGTGCAATGCTTGATCAACCGATATGTGTGCGAAACGTAACCCTTCCAAGACAAGATACCACAGTTCTATACACAGTTACTATACTAGTATTTCAGATTTAATGCTAGGTGCTAGGTACCGTAAAGTGGCGCTTATGATTATGAAGGGTATCAGTATAAGCACGTCAATAATATTTAAATTAGGGTTTCGATAATAAATTGTTGTGTTGATGTTGAAACCTAGATGCCATTGATGCATTAAAATGACCACTGCTTCGTTAACCCTCTCATGTGAAGTACTTTTAATCGCATAAATCAATTTCATCAATAATTGGCAGTTACTATATACAGCATGGTAGTCAATAAAGTCGAAATATATTGGTAAACAAATTTAACCAACAGCTTTGCAATGATATCGAATACATTATTGTGAAAAAAGATTGGCATTAATCTTTATTATCGAAGGAGGGCTTAATCGACTATAAAATTTGCTGTGAAATATGTTAAGTGTAATTTAAGTTGCTAATTAAATTAAGGAAGCTCTAACTTCCTTGCTAAATCTGGTTTTATTTTTAGATAATAAACAACCTAAAGAAAACTCACCATCAAATCTTATTAAACTTGTAGTAGTTAGTACGACTAAAACCACTTTTTGTCTCGCCCTACATAAGTATTCAACATTGTTTCACACCTATTACACTGTTACTGGTTTTTGTATAATACATACAATTTGTTAAGATTAGTTGGGATTTAACTAGATCAACTTTACTATGTGGAATGATCGGAATGCCATTTCCCCTCGTTATCTTGACAGCTATTGCACTCTAAATAAACATACAACTAGATCGTACCTCAATACATAAATTTCAATAGCGAACGTCGTTCTAGAATCTCTTGATGTATAATAAACAGAAACACGTATTGCGTACCTACCTCAGAAATTGCTTTCATTGAATAATGGTCCGACCACCCACAGGCATTTTGGCCAATAAATATTTGTTACGGATGAACATTTTCTAAGAAGCCAATAACTTCCGTGCGAAACAGCTAAGCTGTTTTCCTGTGAAAATGTTGAAACAAACCGATGAAAACATAATTGCATTTGGTGTTTGTTGTTCAAAGATCTATTTTTCCTACTTTGATATAAGATATTGAAAGAAATGATAAAGATATAATTATCGGTTTTATAGAATTCTTTGTATTAACTAAAATGATTATTATAAGAGAAATTGGCTCGGAGCAAATTTTCTAAACCCAAAACAGAAGCAGTTAATGACGCTTAATAGCGCTTTAACGAACCACGAATAGGCTGTAACAAATTCTAGTAATAAACATTCTGTAACGGGAAAATTATTGCTTTGCAAGTGCTGTTATTGCTTTGTTTCTATACGTAAGAGAAAATTTAGAAAGCCTGTTTCCACGCTTTCAAAAACACACCGGTTTCTTTACAACCGTCAGCGGTTATTGTCCAACGACTTGTAATTTTTATAACTGTAATGTAATACTTTAAATCTGACACCTAGTATCACACTTCTGATCTGAGTGGGTGATTCCTCAATCAACATTCTAGCCCGGCTTACACCTGTGATCTGTCAAATTCACACCTACATTTTTAAATTATCTAATAAACTGGTAAACCTTCTAACATGCCTTCGCTACAATGATAATAAGACATTTAAATTGATGTTGACATAATTCGGAAATTATAATTCGTCACATCGGTCTTGTATGGGCGCCAACACTCAGCCCATATAAAGTAACTGGACCCGTAGGCCAATATAAAAATACATCTAACAATTGAGTATTTAAAGAAATCAAAGCTCTAAAATAATTGGTCGTGTAATGAACAGAATGTGTCACATTTGGCAGCACCGAAATTGTTTTTGTTCGTTCCTATTCTATATTGAAAGTATAAATTAAGGAAGAATGCGAGACAATTAAATGTGCAAGAATAGATGAATTTACGATGCTGATAGTGTTAAGTGTATTTAAAAATGTAATGGTGGATGGAGTAATTATGTTTCTTGATGTTATCGATTTATCTTACGCCCGCAGTCGGGTCGTGGTGGTCTCATGATTTGAGAGGCAGGTGCTGTAACCATGGACGTCGATAAGGTTACTCTGCATTACGTTATTAGTGTTGTAACTTGTTTTGTGGTTTTAGGTTGATTCCAAATCATATGTTATTTTACTGTATTTTTTTAGAATTACGAACAAATGTCATCGTCTACAATTTACATCTCATACTGTCTATCTGTTTCTTTTTGTTTTGTCTGCTGATATGTGTCTTTTTACAAGTTATCGTTCGTATTCGCTCTTATGTGGACGAAAAATATGCTAATTACAGGCTTGGACGATGCCTTCAATTTATTAAATCGTATAACTGGACTCAAAACAAGTTTTCGACTAAAATTCTGATTGAAGAATGTCGTGACTCTGATAGGAATGCTCTGTGTATGTAAATTTGAATTGTACTTGTAGTTGAAGTCTTTATTAAGTATTCCTGTTAATTTGTAGAAACACATAACTAACTAAATACTAGGATAATGAGTGATAGATTCTGGTTTTTATATAAATTCTGTGTTGTTTTGCATTTCATCAATTTAGTTTTAGTTTAAGGCTACCGAGCCTTTACTTTAGTTAGAAAACTTTGTACCTAACCCAACAGAGTTTTCTTTATACATGTAACCCTACATGTTTTTGACTGAATACCTAAGTGCCTTTATTTCCAAAATCAAAAGGACTAACTACAACAACAGCAAAAATATGGCAGAAACATTGCCTTATAGACTATTTAAGATCTACAGATAATCCAAATACTGCAACCCACCAAAGGGTAGTTTGCCTAGAATGCTAGATGCTATTTGCTATTTCTTACCCACTATAAAGAGGGGTCAACGATAGTACAACCAACGTCTCTGCAGATGTGCCTATAACAATATTAAGTACTTATAAATGTACCTTTGCTGCAAAAATTGCGACAGATATCCAAGCTCTAGCAAATCTCTCTCCTATATGATTAAATTCTCTGTATTCAAAAAGACACAGACTGGTTACATTAACTGGCTGGTTTGGTTACCCTCCAGACAGTACAACCAGGTATTCCTGTAATCTCTTCCCACGTAGCCACCTTTGTCTGTCTGTACCAGTAGCCCACGCGTGGGCGAGGCGCCGGCGACAGTCCTGTGCAGTCATTTTGCGAATTGCCATAATTATCCACCGCTTTATATGTTAACTAGATGATGAATATTCAGACTTGCAGCTGGATTTAGCTCATTGTCTAATTTGGCTTTTGTAATGGTTCTGTCTGTTCAATTTTGTAAAGCGTGTGTTGAATTTGAATTGCGTTTGTATTCGTTGTCGTATTATGTACATTTCAGTTTATATTAGGTTCCTTTGTTATTCGAGGAAATTATTTACTTAATTGACATGAAGATAAGATGCGACATCTTTTGTTAATTTGAATCTTCAAGTTGTAGTGAATGTGCCGCAATCATAATATTTGTCTAAATTAAATATTCTGAAATAATCAGAGCACAAAAACATCGGTGTAATTCCGCCAATCAAATATTTAAAAGTTTTACATTCTCATGCATTTATAATTGATCATTTAAAACTTCATTAGGACCGTAAAATCTTTAATAGTTATTGACTACATAGGGATTTTGAGGTTCTCATTTGGTATTCAACTCCCTATAATGTATGTTTTGCGCATGTTTCTTTATATCATTAGCGTAAAGAATGTTTCTGGACGGAAATGCTCCAAATGTGAGCTTTAAAGTGGTTCTTAATCAGTATTCTGTGGCTTTTGATTGCGCAAAATTAATATAGGTATTAGTGGTCGTGTAGGCTGATAGCCAGATAGGAAATACTCGTAGATAATGATTAAGTGTGGTAGGTTTGAATCAGTTCTAGCTTAAAACTTTGGTCAATTATGATTATTGCTTGGCAAATTAACACGTTTTAATACTAAGGTTGTGGGTGTTTCAAACCATATACGTATTATGCAATTTCTTAAAGACAAAACTGTGTACGCTAATCAACTACTTTAATGCGTTACTTATTTCAGTGATGATATCGCGTAACGTTAGCAGCAAACGAAGTGAAACATGTGATGATTGGTGTAAAATTATTTGAAAGCTTTTACCAATTAATCTAGATTCCAAATTTTTGTTCCAGACTTTAACATTTTACTTAGGTTTTAGGTCTGTGTTTTGAAATGTTACCATATTCAAAACTGGTTATACACCTTACTAAAATTGAAGGCATTGCACGTATTGGCTCAAGTCACTTGAGGTACTGCCACATGCCCTATGGACGTTGGCAGATGCCACTTGGGTAAATAGACAGCCCGCTAACTGTTTGTGGATTATGTTGTTGTCGTGTGTAGGTTTGGTGTAGGGTTGACGTAGAATTTGTGCATTTTATTCCAAAATACCAGTTTTGAAATCCCTTTAAGTTTCTGTGTGACACTTTTCACATTCTACCAGAAGAAGCTAGAATATTTTTTATTAACTTAACAATTAATCTCAATCGAAATGTTTGATAGAGTACTGCTTTTTTGCAACTCAATGTAAAGGAATTAACATAGTTTAGCTTCTTTTCTAGAATTAATCTGTGAATTCTATTCCAGTAAATACTTTAATTTCCTTCCCCCTTCATTATATTAGAGGCTATGTGTCAATTCCTTCTCAGTGACTTCTATTGTCCTTTAGGAAACAGCATAATCATATCGTTTGCATGCAATCGACAACCATAGTGCTAATCGCTATGCGCCGGCGTCTCACACGTCAATACCGTCCGGTATGCAAATATTGTCGATCGGCTTATCCATGTCGACACACATACATGTAACATTTAATTCTGCCTCGAGACTTTCCCTTCGATCAGCATTGGCTTTTATATCAGTCATTTTGATGCCGGAACATTCTTCCTTGGCCTTGTTTTTGTCATGTCTGTCTGATCATGTGCTATTTATTTATATCATATAATGTAATTCATACAATGAATTAACACTGAGTATTTATCTGTTGAGAGTCCAACCTGGACAATATTAGCACATGATCAGACAGATGGTATGAAATAAGAGACTCATACCCAACACTGGGATAAGAAGGGCTGCAGATGATAATGATGATAAGTGTTCACTCCCAGTCTAATTGTTCTGTTTCTGACAAATACCTTGTTTACTTTTATGTTCCCGTAATGCTTATGGCAACTGTTACATTGTTTTTGCTTTAATATTCTTAAAAGATTTTAGGTACTGTGTTGTCATTTGAATCTAGATCGTTAAATAATCTTCTACCCAAACGTTAATCCCAGTTAGCTTAGAGCCTTGTTTATAGGAACTGTAGTCCAGTGACTTCTTAAGTGCACTTAGGATTTTTATTACGTATCCTTCAAAATAGATTATAAGTAGTCCATTATAATTCACCGACAAAATAGTACCCAAGTTTTAGAAATTATTACAATAAGCGATCCTTTATCGACTCTTTTACATAATGTCTCAAACTCAAAACAGCGTAAATTTGCCAAACTATTGAATAACTTATGTCAATATTTCAAAAAGGCACTCTGCCGGCTTCGCAGCGCCTTTTGTACCGTCGCCGTCGTTGAGAATAACAATAGGTAAGCTAATGTTGGAATAATATATGCTGTTGATGAAAATACCACGTGAATGTGTTGTGACTAGAGAACTAACATTTGAGAAACGTTAATTTTATATTAAGATTATATAAGAGCAAAGTAGGTATTCTTGTTCTCATCAATCTTAATTTATGCGTCCCAGAGTGAAAAATACTAAAAAACTTTAAAAACTGCACTTTTATTTACTGAATTATTATTATTATAAACCTAATAAAAGTACTTGTAGTTTCAAGATCTAATGTATTCTTTGCCTAGAACCAGGCCAACACCGACTCTCTATATTTTAAACAATAAATGTATTATTCTCTGTATTTATGTCGCTTTTAGTCATCTACTAATTACATCAATACAACTTACATTGATTGATGTGACTCAAAATTATGAAGAATTTCCCTTCACGACAGCAACAGCTACAAGAAATACGTTACCTGCCGACAACGACGGAAGACCAGCGCTGGTTGTTTACAACCAGCATTATGCTGAGTTGGAGCCGGTTTGTGCCAAGAAACTTAAATATTATTTGTGTCTCTGTTAGTACTAGTAGTTTTTTGGTATAAATAAATTCTTACTTTCTTTCATTCTTTCTAAAAATAAAGAGAAACCAGTTTCAAAAGCCGATACTACCGATGTTATTAAAACTATAAGAAACAATATGAGAGCAACTCCCATCCAAATAACCAATAACTATAAATAAGAATAGAACATGCCGCATCCATCTCATAAATATTTTAATTTGATGTCGCTGACTCAGCAAGAAACCTTTTCTTTTCGAACATTGTTTCTAAAGTTAACGACTTAGAAACAAAAACATTGGAACTAATTAACTGGTATGAGGTGCAGAAAACATTTATTTATTTATATACTTATATAGTGGGCAGTTGGGGTGCTGAGGCTAAGTGGGCAATTGGGGTGCTGAGGCTAAGCAGTTGGTACAAGATATAGGCCGTAGAATCAGAGAAAGAGGTGGTGACTCCCGTTCTGGCTCTTTCTTGGTTCAAAGGTTGGCCATAGCCATACAGCGCGGTAATGCCGCCAGTGTTATGGGCACCTTTGCTCCAGGACTGAGTCAGAACGGGTAATTTAGTTAACAGGCTTACCTATTTATGTAAGTTGTATTTCTATTTCATTATATTATAATAATAAATTATATTATATAAAATTGAAAGTAATAAAAAATATTATATTTTTATATACTTAATCAATTTATTATATAGAATAAAATATAATACAACAATTACATTTATTTATACTAAATAAGTTTCTCTTTAAGCCACCCCACCCCGCCCGACAATGTTTTGCATTAAAATTGAAATATTATTCCTAGTATTAAATTTATATTTTAGTCACATCAATCAACTTAACTTTTATCATTAATAAAAAGCGTACTGTTACTTTTATACTCTGTGGCATTTTTATTACAAAATAATACTATATCAGAATTCACATGATTTCAATCGCGTGTTATTTTCTTGCGTTTCTAAACTACCGTTAGCAGCTATTTAATGTCAGAATTACTATTAAAATTGAATAGAAACGATAAGCTATTACATTACACTATTCTTGTAATAGCTTTACTATTATGTTTTTATTAATAGTAGGAGAAGAACCGTAATACAGAAGTTAACGTTGTAGCCTTTATTAATGACAAACACATTACTAAGATTGATAGTTATTTTATAAAGTTAGTTAAACATACATTGCATAAAATTACGAGAGAAAGGAAAATTTACAGTACTAAAGTAATTATTAACATAATTCATAGTCTGAATAACCCTCGGGGTCAAGTGCCAGTACACGCAGATTGCATTTTCTATTCTAGCAACAATATAAACCTGATGTTTATTTCTTGCATACTCATAATTAACTACTTACTTCACACTGTAGTACTTACCGTACCGGTTAAGAAATTCCATTCGAAGCGCAATAGAGCTTAAACAAAAAGCCCCATGAGATTCGTTTACACCTAGCTCTAAATTCAACTAAACTTAGATACATAAACAATCTCAACAATTGTATAATCGAAGTACAGTACCATTTGAATTAAAAATACTGATGCTCTTGAACGTAAGCCAAAAACATCAAATGATTTCAGTTCCAAAACAAGATCAAGCCGTGACTACTCAGCGGCGGCATCTGGAAAATCGGAATCAAAAAGAATAACGGAAACACCACAATATATGAAACGTACATAAAGGATGGATAAAGGACGTGATTCACGCGGCGAAAGTACTTTTACACTTGTGACTCACAGTGTTATCCTACTTTTACGGTTGTCAGACGCCTCACCATCAAAAGTCAATGCTGGAACGCAATTTGCTGGTTCATTTATTATCAATTTCGCAGCGGATGTTCGACCACATATAAGGAATGTCGATATGTGAATGTGACACTGACTACACTTTACGTTTCCAATTGCTATGCAGGAAACACATTATTCGAGGGAAGATGCTATTTTCCATAATACAACCTTTCAACATTGCAATCACTATACTTTATACATACTTTATGGCACCCTATTTACAAACTTACAAACATAACGACCACCAGTAAAAGCTAGAAACATTTATAATTCACATTTACAACTTTATCGTCTTAATACGACATAAATAAAACCCAAATTCCATCCGGTACGCAAGATTACGCGAATAGCTGTTAATTGCAACGATAAAATTAACTGCCCGATGTCAAGACTCTAATGCGATTTGGAGATAAATAATGTAAAGAACACAGAACTTCAATTAAGAAAGGTAGCGTTATCAGAAAACGGCGAAGGTAAAAACAAAAAAGACAGAAAGGATCGCGGGGCGAGACGGTGTCTCCTTATCGCATCCACTCATTTGTCTGAGACATTCCGGGAATGGAGACGGCGGATGGCCTAATTGACTTACGTCGCCCACACCGAATCATAGTGCCATTAACGGTCGACGCCTCTAGAAGCCCTTTTGTTCTCTACAACAGGTACATTTACCTGTAACGCCACTTTGCCAAATTTTTTCTATAAAGTAACTCCTTTCTACCTGCACTTTTTGTGCCTTTCTCGAAAGCCTCGGTATCTCTTTGAAACATCGTTCCTGAATCTGCGCTAGTCGCAAAACTAATTACAGTGCAGTCGCCATTAGCTTGTCGATGTAAGTGATTAATAGCCTCCTGCTCTCGAAAGCTCAGGGCTAGAATCTCGTAAATTATCTTCGTTTACCACCGCTAGACCGCCACCACGCTCGGTGCTCTGCTAAACTAGTTAATTACTGTAACTGACTGCACGACTTGAACGTTGTCAACACAATCTTTAAGCGCCGTCAATTTCTTTCAAATCTTTGTTATTGTTAGAGTAAACCTTTGCGAGTGGTGCACCTTATTTTATTATGTTGGAGGCGTCTGAATCTCGGACTATGTTTGCCGCTGACTCACCGACTACCTGCTGGCGACATTTCTGTCGCCACTCCATCATAAGCCGTCGTTTCGGCTTCCTCGGTCTCTCATTACACGTTAATGGAACATCAAGTGCTCCACTCATCATCTTCAATCATGTCGAGAACACCCAATTTAACCGAAGCTCATAAATTTAATAGGAGGCGCACACAACCCCTCTAATACGAGTAACATCCTGATACAGCTAAAAGCTTTTCAGTTTTATCATTAACAATTTCAGTTTCCTTTACTAAAAGGAACCAATTAAAGGATCTGTTTGTACTCACATTTCCATACACTTAACGTTTACGTTCTCCACTTCAATTATCTCCAAAAGTTCGATCGCAATGTTCCTATCACATCGTTTACGGGCTTGCAGGTTCCGTTACTTAATGTAAACTTCCGCCGACCTGTGAATCGATTCAATCGATCGAGAAGGTTATAAATCTTCGGGGTTGAGAGATACGGTTAAAAGCTTCGACGAAGGCACAAAAATAGGGGCTGGCTAAGTCGAGGTTCGTGTACTTTGATAAGGTTTTGTAGTTTTTGTAGCATCGGGACAACTTCCAAGATAGCGGTGTTCGAGTGTGTAGTGTGCACTGCCCCGAGATAATAATATGCGGCGGGCCGGCACTTAAGTGCTTTGGGTACGGTCGTAGGCTCTGTTTAGATAACACCGCTGCTTATTTGTCTACCAACTCGATTGCAGGTAACTTTGCTACACCTGATATAAAACTTATATGAGCAAATACTGGCTTATTTCTGATTACATAAGCGTTATGCTCTATATGATGTGAAACGTTACTCAAGTATGGTCGGTCGACGGCTGGCTAACATCTGTTATCGAATCGGAATTTATGTTTTTCGTCTTTCAATCGCACCTGCTGTGAATTTAAAAATAAGTTTACGAAGTTACGCTGCATGTTCGATTACGTAAAGATATCTAACAATATCTTTAAGTTGAGTAATTTGTTTGTTTAGTTGATTGAATGTACTCGTAGACATGACTTAAGTGCGCATTGTCCTCTCCAGCTAGATTTTCAAGTGGTTTGTCCACAAGATTTAGAATGCTCGAATCTCGGTTCTCTCACGATTGTTTTATAAGTGTGTACACATATATTAAAGCCGAGCCTTCCGCGTTGTGTCTCACAGTTGCATTAAAATATATTAACGTACAGAGTCGAGCATCTGTCCGAAGTGAGATATTTATCACTTCGTTTGCCTCATGTAACGTGTCAAAACGAACGGGATCATTGCGGATATAGTTTTTGCACTCCCTCTGCTCTTTGGATAATAACAGAGATATAACTTGTTTCGACTGCGTAATCGATTGCGATGCAGACTTTATAACTTCGGATTAGAGTATAGTTTAGTTTATAAGAGACATTGAAAGTATCGTAATGACTCGCTACGGTCGCATGAGCGCATTCAGAAACCGTTTCAATTGTTAGAACGTCGTATCTGTCGGCGTGAGCGTTCAATTTTAAAACTAAATGTAATGAGTTATGGTTCGTTTTGTGTTTATCGTTACGAATGACTGCGGTTGAGATGCGTTATCCTGACGTCGGTGGCGCCGGCGCCGCACTTAGCGCTATTTTTTCTCGCGGCACACCGCCTTGTTCTCATAATTTATTCATTAAACTAGTAATATATTCACGTTTTATTTATACGACCCGCGTAATCCTCTGTTTTGCGACTATTGTTGTATTTTTTATAGTTTTACTATTGGCAGACGCTGCGTGGGCGTCCCCGGCGACGTTGTGGCGCGTTTTAGACAAATTAAATAATCGCGTGTCATTATTACTGTGGGAAAGTTCGAGGAATGCTAATTTATATTCTTAATGACCATGACGGTGTTTCTGCTAACCTAGTTATCCGTCCCTAAAGGTCGACTTAGAACTTAGGTATATGTGACATAATACTTATTATGCTCACCAATTTTGTTTTTCAATAATATCAAAACACTTTAACCTAGATGTGGTTAATTTTTGTCTTAACCATTGTGGTGAATGTGAGGGGATGACTGCGAACCCAAACGTTTTTGAATGGTTTGTGTGGAAGATATCGTATTTAAGCCATAAAACAGCCACCTGTGAAGTTTAAATTCAATCAATCAGTAATGTTAACTTACTTATGAATCAGACAATGGCATCATGGCTGGTGACGTGAGTTACAACCACACAACCGCAGACGGGCGATATGGCTACTGTTTGTTTTCGACCAGCCTCGCCCTTCCTATACCTACCTGCATTCACACTTCTAGCTGTAATTAATTACGATTTTGTTATATAGATATGTAGAACTTTCTCGAACAAGTGGTTAGAAGCGAGTTCGAAAAACTAAACTGCTAAATCGTTAAACCTGCGTATCATCCTTAATTTCTTTTTTTTTATTTAGATGTACTCAGTGTCACTCTCACGACTAAGACGAATCTATTGACATCACTCACATAAAAATACGACAAGCCGTTTAGGCTCTGTTCGTGCCAAAGGAATATACATAAATACATACACTCGAAAAACCTAACCCTCCCCTCCTTCTTTCGCAGTCGGGTAAAAATACTTCTATATTCTATGAGACTCATATTGTTAAAATACTTGGCATATTTATGTATAAGCTGCGCCTTGCGGTGCAACTCGCGGTTATACAGGATAAAAAGTAGCCCACGTGTTAATCCAAGTACTAAGATATCTCCATACCAAATTTCACCTAATTCGGTTCAGCAGTTTTTGCGTGAAAGAGTAACAAACATACATCCACACAAACTTTCAACTTTCGCGTTTATAATATTAGTAGGAAGGATTTCATAAAACAAGGTATTTCAAGTATTGAGTTTTACCAGAAAACTTAAAAGAAAAGCTTTACGTAAGCATTACGAGACTAAGACATATTTTTTGCCGATTCACAGCAAAACATATTACCTCATCATATTACGATTTACTCTACCGATGAGTTCGCCAAGATTGCAAATAGATTTTGATTCTGAGTAGACATGTAGCCTTTTGTAGTGTAGAAATCATATCTTAATTATCCAGTCATGAAGTTATACATACATCTTCAAACAGCTAACTAACGGACTAGTTCCTAAATTAAGAAAAAAATAATTATCGATTACAATTTGCAATACCTATAGACCATGATTTTAAGAAATACAGACAGTCCAAATGCTATAACACAACGCTAGAGGACATCGTATCCTGAATGCCTGTATATCATAGTCAAATCATTAATTAGCCTTGTACAAGTAACTGCGTTTGTTATACTAGGGTAGGGAAGTCTAAATTTAACCGACATTTCCACGCCGTCATTTGCAAAAAAGCATGATTCCAGATACAGACGTCGCCTAGTTTGGGGCTTACAGTAAAGGTTTATTTTTACTGTAGTTATGCCCTGATTAATTAAATGCATTTTACGTATTGTATATTGTAGACTGTTTCGTAATATAATGACTATCTTAAGAGTCATCTCTAATGAGAAGATTGTCTGGGAGTCACAACAGCATCCAGAAGCTCGTCGCTTAAGTCCTGCGCGCACCGGTGGTGCTGAGGCACTATCATCAAAGAAGAAAGGTATCTCATTTATGACTTCTCACGGTAAAGTGTCTCCTGTTACGGGGCATACTTTACTCTTTTTTTATCCTATACAGCTAGGCATTTGACCACAAGTTCACGCGACCACGGAAGTCAGCGATACTGTAGCGCTAGATGGAGTTTGCCTAGTCTGGAATACACTGGCTCTCAAGGAAGGCTGCCGGATCACACCGCTCGCACACAGCGGGCTCTTTTTTTGTTGCTATTTAATCTAATTTTAAGTTGTGTACCTACTAACAAATAACACCATGGTTTTTTATCTCAGTAAATGAAAATTGAATTTTAAATTGTACTAGCCATGCTATAATTCTAGCGCCATGAAACTGAACGTCTTAAATACATTATCAGCGCTTACTTTCAGACCTAGCAGTGTTTGTAAGCTAACCTAACCTAGTTACACCACTTCACAACCTTGCTTCCTAAATTAGTTTACTCTTGGTTTAGTTGCTGTTTCATTTGTTTTGGATTGTTTAACTTTACAGCCGTTGTTTTACAAACTAATCTCAAATAATTTTTTTTATGGTAAGTAAATCAAAAGATAATTGATTTTAGTTCGTCGTCTTGTATATACTTACCAGTGTATGCTTCCTTACTTACTTTTCTAATGACATAATGAGATAAAGAAACAAAAGGAGCATTCGTTTAAAATATATGATTTTTTATTCTGTACTGTAAGTTTTGTGACATCATTAAGTACCTACCTACTTTGTTTTTATGTTATTTATGCCAATCATTAAGTACCTACCTACTTTGTTTTTATGTTTAGATATCTATTCGTTGATGAGATTACAGATTCGATAAGCTTGAAATATTAATATTTAGTACAATTATACCCCTTCAATAACAAACTTGGAGAGATTATTTGGTATAACAATTGTTCGCTTTAGGACAGATTCGCTTTAAGATTCGATTTATAAGGTACTATTACCTAAGTCTTGGAACCTGGTTTTCGAATATTATTTCGAGCCAGTAGTCAAAATCCATAAAACACTGTCTGTCGAAGCTTACTAAATATTTATAGACACTGTATGGGATGGGAGCCCTTCAAATAGAACGTGCCAGAAGACGTCGGGATACTGCTGTGCCATCTGTGGCTTTTGAAATTAACCACTCTACTTAGATCTCTGGGCTACTGAACATCTTGCATCCAAATTCAACGTCTTGAAGGCATAATGGGTTTTTTTACTGCAGAATAATTGTTTTAAATAATATAATCTACTAAGAAACCAACATTTTTCACCTAATACCATTATTTCATATCTGAATCTGCTATTGTAAAAAATATTTCTGTTTGCTTAGTTAAAGTCAGTAAGAATATAAATACGTATCAAGCTATACCTAAATTATGGGTTTTGTAATTCGACACAATTTACACATAATATTATTTATTGGTTTTCACTTAGGTGCTACGTAAAAAGCTGGGTAGGGTGGGAAGGTCTTAATTAACTGGTTACGTTTAACGTAAGCGTCTGGTGGCGACAGATGTATATGTAAACTGAAAAAGTTTCGTACCGTTCGCACAAAATAATATACGTCATGATTTTGAGACGCACTTTATTTTCTACCGCTTTGAGAAGAGGTAAATTTTATTATTTTGTTCAAAAGGGTTATATCTCGCATGTGGTCCCATTTTAATTCATTCAAAATCGGTTTGATTTTTAAGTCGAAATAACTGGAAAAGTTTTATCAGCGTTTGCCGTAATGAAAGTCGATTGTAACTAGAGCCTAAACGGCTTGTATTTCTTATGTGAGTGGCATCAATAGATTCGTCTTAGTCGTAAGAGTAAAACTGGGAAAGTAAAAAAAATGGATGATACACAGTCGGGTGTTTTCGAAACCACTTCTAAGCACTTGTTATAAATAATTATTAATCTTTGAAGTAGCTCTAAAGAAACGAAACTGAAACTAGACGATAATCAGTTATTAATTAAGAGTAGCATATACGAGTAATTAATAAGTTTAAGTAAGTGAAACAAATGTGAATGGTTTATGTGTCTTCTTTTAATTATTAATAGCAGCTGGTATGTTAAAGACAAGCAAAGCATTTGACAATTTAATACTTAATTATTTCTATTTTTATAATATAATTTAAGATATAAGGAGATAATTAAAATTAATATTTAATATACTTAATGTATTATATAATGAAACGACGAATACATAAATAACTATAAATGACAAAATAAGAAATAATTTTATCTTAAAGTTTTTATAGACTTGGAAAGATTTAATAGTATAATTTAGATAAAGTTTTAGCCAACTTTAACCAGTTTGTTATAACATTAGCTAAAACTAGTTTGATTTCTAATCTGGGTTGGTTATATCTGATTGATTTACGGTAATACAAATATTAAGATAAATCACATGAACAATAACTTATATCCTTGGTATATTTTTCACCAACTTCAATGAATTCAATTTGTTTATATAACTTTGTTACCTGATATCTCAGCGACGGCCAGACTTGCTTGAATTTCTTTCCAGGTTTACCTCATAGTATTTCGAACAAAAAGTAGTCACAGCTCCATATAAATATATCCAAATTCGTCTGTCAGTCTAGTTTATAAATAAAATGAAAACATAAATTGATATATAAGTGACTGCCGAATCGAAGCTGGCTGTCACTTTTTAAAGTTGTACTTACAACTATTACTATATTTTCACCTACTTATTACCATTTATTTGCATAGATATTTTAATTATGTTTCTGTTTCCAACGTTACCCGGTAGCATGTATATTTACGTCGGACAGCGGCGTGTAAATCGCCGGATTGTTTACAAGTTTCATATAATGCCGGCTGTTATAATAAACAACGCCACTTGCGTACGCCTCTTTGTATACCAACAACAACGGGCATAACCTAACCACCTAACTCAGAGTACCTACTTTATGCTGTTCATCATATACCATTCATGAGATTCTTCTTAAGGGCCACGTCTTCGTCAAAGCTAAATTAGCATTTCACTCAAATAATATCTAGAAACTTTCATCAATCATATGCGTCTCGATGTTATGTGATGAAATTTTGGCTTTTATATATTTTTTTTCCATAATCCAAAATAGGAATTCCAAAAATATTGCATCTCTTTTCTGAAGCACTTTTACTTAACTGTATAATATGAATTGTTTATAATACATGATGAAGGTACTAAGTCTATATTTTTTTGAGCAAAAAGAAGACAATTATTAATCTGTCAATTCTTCTTCTTGGTATCTTGACAGAGTAGTTGCCTAGGCTAGGGAGAGGAAACGTCAATCGGTAGGTCTGGTAAGAAGCAAGGGTAGATGACATCGAATCAACCGCGGGTCCAACCTGGACAAGACAGGCCGTAAGATTGAGGCAGATCACATAACATCAGAGATGCATACACACAACAAAAATTTGAGTAAGCCTGCGGTTGATGAAAGTTTCTGGATTTTATTTGAATGTTGTGGCTTTTACTTTTTCCTGCTCGATATACATATCAGATGAACAGATTGACACAAAGCTATATTTTTTCAAATAGTTTGCCCACGTTATAGTTATTTTTTCTAATAATGTATTATTTTGTTACAGGTAAGTGAAAAATAAAAGCAATCGATTTTGCAGTTAAAAAGGCCTATTTATAGAAGTCTCGGTCGTGTCGGTAAGAAAACTGAAATAACATGTGAAATACTTTGCATCTTACTGCGTGCCTAAATTTCCTATTGTCATTAAGCAGAAATTCTTCATTTACGAGGCTACTGAACTATGCCTACACAATAAGTTACAAATACTAGAAAAAAACAAACCCATAGCGAATGTTTACAATGAAACATTGGCAAAAACATGGCATAAGATTTATTAGCATGGCAATTAACTGTCGGCGTTTTTCCAAAGACAATCACTTGTCGGTGAAAATGACTACTGCATTGTTTGCGAAGCGCTGGCGCCACCCTACTAACTATTACCTATTCTATGACTAAAGTTTGCACTAACTGCACAATATTCTGTGGAACCAATCTTCATATTAACTAGTACATAATCTGTACCTCGGCGCCGTTCGCATCCGCTATAGTGACGTACCCTGTTGTGTCGATTGACGCGCGAGTCATAATAATCGATTTGGTGCTCAAAACAATGACAAGTGACATGATGAGTGTTTGATTATATGTTTGTAAACTGCAAGTTAATTTGAGAACTGAATGGGGAATAATATATTGCATTGTTTAATGTTTTATTATTAATATAAATTAGCACTGTATTGCAGTCAGGCTACTGTATTGATTGTGGTACAATGAAGTCCTATTGCTCATTTTAGATATTATGACAAACAAAGATATTGCGGAGTAAACCACCTCAAATTCAGTATAATAGCTAATAAGTTTATATTTAAAGCCTACATTTTTTATTCGGTCACAAATATCGATGTCGATCACACCACAAAGTAACGACATCATAATAACAAGACTAAAGTCTCATCAAAATCATTAATTCTGTGGCCCGTCTGGCGCAAAGGTTTGAGTAAATTACAAGGATTATCCATTTATCGATATGACATGACAGCGCGTTTTCAGTCACGCTTGGCTGGATTGTCGCCTACCGACCCCATTCCACGGTAGCGACGCGGCGCCTGTCTCTGATCGACGATTAGCGAGCTTCCACGCCCATCACTATTGTCTTATTCACTCACCGCCGTCTTCATTGTTTCTCTCCATTAGCCGTAAACCTTTTTTCTGGTTTGCATATAGTCTTGATTTTATGAACGCGTTGACAATGCGACTTGTTACTCTGAGCTACATTATACTTCATACATTGTTACAATGTTCGCTGAACTTTATGAGTGGTGTTCCGGTCTGTCACGCGTGTCGCTGCAGTGGCGTCGCATTAATCATTACAGTTTTATTTCACAGCTTGTGTTACACTGTCTGTAATTGTCCGCTACGTTGGCGCCATCGCTCCTTGGCCGCCTGCCACTGCGCTCTCGCGATTATTTTCGAAATCTAAATCGACGGCCATTGCAATAAAACTCCCTCGCTAATCTTTCGATGCATCGCTACCGTTGCGGATATGCAGAGGTGAAAATTATTTGCTCGCGTTATTAAACAGATTCGTTTTGGAGCCGCGCCATTACTCGTATGAGTTATTGTTATTATAATACTCTGTATTGAAATATTTAGCAAAATGTTTACAATAATATCTCAAAACTCTAAATAACTTAACAGGCGCGTTAATAAAATATGAGTGAAATGTTACGTTACTTAGTGCGTTACGCTTGAAAAGACTGCGTTGCGATGAAACGGTTAATGGGGTTTATTAAAGTATCGATAAAAGTTCAGTCATCGGCGTCGCCGCCGTCGGTGCGACATATCGTGACTCGTTTTATATGCACTTGGCTCGACGCCACCGGTGACCCCATTGCGCGCCCGTTTTTGGCGCCACAGTCGCTACGAATGATTACCGTCGCATCGATGACATGCCAAAACGCTATCTAAGATCTTTATCGACGTCTATTTTGCGATTTCTCGGTACGCACCTCACTAGGGTTAGTATTTATGATATGTTATTTATGTATTTTTTTGTCTGAATTCAGCCTGAATAATAAATGCGTTAATACGAGGGCGAAGTTACTTACATGTAATATTTAGATTGTTCTTAATAACAGAAATGTGCATTCATGATAGATATATAGGAATGACTATTATAGCTGGTCTTGTTATCAGTTTTATAGGTATGTATTAAATAGATCACAGCGAGTAGGACCACGAAGGCATAATACATAATAGTCCATAGTCGTAAATCTCTCCGTCTGGGCCTGTCAGTCGACCGAGGCTAATAGATTTCGGTTAATATTGCGACACCCGCTTTTAAGCTCTAGATATACTATAAATATAATGTATATATGTATATGTACCTTAGAAGTCTCTAGTCATAGCAAATGTATATAGTGAATTATGGTTAAGACTCTTTGCACTTATGTATGTTTTTTTATTAACAATAATTCTGTTCGTACTGGTCACGACTTCTTGAAGTTTTAACTTTTAAAACCTAATTTCGGTGTAGATATTAATTATGCCTTTTCCTGACTTATTATCTATCTCATAATCTAATAAGTCACTACTTCTCTTTCGTTGACTTTATTTCAAAAGCCAATTTAATTTCGAAGGCCAATCAAAATACATCATTTATATTTTAAAGCCTAAATACACTTAATTGTTTTATTATGTATTCTATATAATTATACCAACATGTTGATTAGGACAAGCTAATGCGGTTTAGATTGGACAGGGTTATTTTCTTGGCTCGTACGTGGCTTCGACTAATCCCGTCTCGAACCCATGCCGTAGGAAGAGTTCATGTATCATAAATAATTATCAACAAGCTTTGTTATAAAGTCGTAGCGTAACGTAATATCAGCAGATATTCAACTAAGATAAGAAAAAAATCTTCTATTAAGAATTGACTTATCAATAACTATCAAATGCACTTACACAATTTTAACTAACAACAAACGCTAACATGTAACTCTGTATTACATTTTCTATGACTCCGTCCTAATTAGATGCATGTGAAATGGCTTTTATGTTCGTTCTTTATTACAAGTGTAGACTGGCTCTTAATTGTGGCTCATATAAACTTAAATCTTGTAAATAACTGTTAAAGTTTGTTTAATGAGGAGTAAATGTCGTGTTACTTATTTGGTGTAAAGATACGTTTAAATATTTGCACTGATTACTTACGGCCGTAATCTTCTTTAATTCCGCCTTGATATTCTTGAAAGAAGATTTGGGTTACTTGCAACAAATGGACACAATCTCATATAACTTTTTAAAATAATACTCCACAAATTACAAAAGTATTATTATGTGTACCTTGACTAATATACATAGATAGACAAATATTTTGTGATTGCAAATTATTTATTTTAACCATTTCACAATTAATTGAAGTTCCGGTCCGATCCTATATACTTTATTTTACAATACGGTGTCTTCGGTTAGGGGTCTACTAAGTTGGAACGGTGTAACTACGAGCATTACGAGTCATTAATTATGGGACCAACCCTGATATCGAGAAAAAGTTAACCCGTCGTCGACAAATATTTGAAACAGCTGATATTTTTCTCGAATTAAGAGTTCGTCCCATAGTAAAAGTTATTTATTAAGGCGTATATTGACCGCTTTTCCGGCTTAGTACTGTTCTAGGCGATAACCTGGCATAAATGGTGTTCCGCTACTATTCCTACTTACTGTACTACATAGATTATCCATATATATAAAAGAGTATATGTCCTGACTGACTGATATTTTCGAGGAATCAACGTAGAGCCTAAACCATTGAACCTAGAGACATGAAATTTAGAATGTGTATTCATTTTTTAAATTCAATCCTTAAGAGAGACAAACACAGGTTCAAAGATAAAAACTTCTTTATATTAAATTGTGTCGCGAGCAACGCCGCAGGTGACAGCTATTAGTAAATAAATATGTATAAACTTTTGATTCTATGCTCCACTGTGAGAACTTTACGTGCGTGACTAAACCATGCTCAGACAGTCTCATCAACCTAAAAACGCTGTCAGAATATAATATCCATCCATCATCGAACCGCAGTTAAATTAACAGTTACTACATATATCAAACCACTAAGATATTATTAATCTACATTTAATATTAATAGTCCTATCATATAAAACGTAATAGCCAATGGCAATAACAAAGATTCATTTTTGTTTGACACCCACACGCAATTTTTGAAGTATTGTTAACTTGTTGTATACATTTAAATGATAGTATTAATACATAGATAGTGGTCCACATTAATTTTCTGGTATCTTGTGATCAAATTATATATGTTTTTTGATAGAAGGCGAACATTTTTATATTTAAACTCCAGGAACTACTCGCGATATTTAAGTATCGGTGTGGTCGAGTCGTTAAAAATAATTTCTAAGACCATATTATGAAACATTGAACATGGTCTGTACTCATTTTTTTTAAACATATGAATGACTTATATATTTATAACAAACATACGACCAAAAATAAATCTTCATAAATAATTTAAAATAATTCTTTCTTAAATTAATTTCGTGTATTATTTCCTAGAGATTTGAAAGATATGACAAAAAATGCTTATCGTCTTAGAAAGTTAATACTTTAAATGAGATTTTGGCTAGATTTGGTCACGGTTATAAATAGTATATAAGATGATTTTAGGAACCCGTTAGTTAACCCGTTAATATTATTCGGCCTTCACACATTAAGAACATCCTTGCCAAATATTTTGCAATTCGATATGTTTTTACTATTTTATAGTCTCTCATAACATCTTTCACTTCATTGTATATTCATGAATTCAGTTTTTTTGCTAGATTTGCATGAGATCATGAGCAATTAACATGAGTTTAACAGTTATTCATTAAAATTCATGTTTTAGAATTTTCTCATCATTTTGCATACATTATATGTTGACTTTTAATATTTTGTATATGATATCTTAAAAGGAACAGGATAACAGCTAGATTTACCAACTAAATCAGAAATAATTAAGCATAAAAAAATAATTAATAGTTGTTTATTATTCATCAGTTTAACAGTTAATTACCATGTGATATCTAATACCGAATAGGATTGCAACTGGTTGTCGTAACATTAAATTATGTACTTTATACTTTTTTCTATTTTAATATAGTAAATTCCTTTTTTTTGCAACGCGCTTAGATCGTTTGTTGTTACGGAAACAACAATATGAATAATATAGTAAGTATTCAATCTAACGGCTGCACAAAAGAACAAAAACACCATTAGATATAACATTATAGTCGTATCTACTGGTACATATAAAAACACATCAAAATAACGGTATAAGCAACTGTCATTATTCTATATTACACACTCCATAGAGAAATTCTTTCCCTATATTCTGCCCTAATATTAAAATAATCGTCGTATCCAAACATATGTCTCGCATTAAATTACCATTTCTCGACTAGAAATTATGAAACCGACATCCGTCGATTATAATACAATTTGATTTCGAAAATTGGTCATACGCGAATGCAGGTAGAAAAAGGTTTGAAATTGAACCAAATTGGTTTATTTTATGGCCCCAATTCCAGCAATTCATTGCCCTAATTCTAGTTTAAAAGCTTTGCAAACTATTATACTATGTTAAATGTGTATACATCTACTGAAGTTATTTACAAAATAGCTGCAACTAAGGAATTCACCAAGTCGGAGCATCGACGGTCGTTCGCAAGTTAAAATACCGTAACTAACCAAAATAAAAATCTTATAATTTATTTTCTAATTCATTTAATTCCTAGTTACGAGACGGCGACGCGAGAACACGAATGACGGATGGCAAGCGTTTAATGTCAATTAGCTAAGAGCTTTCCAAGGGAATTGCATGTTTACCAATAAATTATAGCTGATTAATTGATTAACCGCTAAATCGAACTTTGTGACTCGGTAATAAGACTGTTAACCGTATGTAGGTAGGGATTGATTAGCAAATATTTAATTGCTACTGTTTCCGTATGTTGCATTTGGGGTTATCAAGCTTACATGATGTACTTAGATTTTGTATAATATATTCTACCAAGTCCGTCCTCTCATAACTTCTAATGCAGTTTTTGCCACACGATTAATTCCTATATGCCAGCAAGTCATAACACAAATGTTAAATTAAAACGAAGCGATCAGTTAACATAGATGAAGAGAAACTACAAAAACAACGATCACGCGAGTAAAACGCACGCAATCAACGAAATATTCAATGCCCCTCGCACACAATTAGAGAGCTAAGCGAAATCGTGTTTAGATCCTCCTCTGCAATCTAGAAACGCATGTGCAAGTAAAACGTCGTAACTGTAATTATCCCAATGTGTACTTACGACGTTATCAATAAAGACGTAAAAGGGTGGAAGTCCGATTGAATATTGTTTCAAGCTTTCAAGTTAAATATTTTTAACGTTATGGTTGAGATGGCTCAGACTGCCGTGGGCGGCTACCCTATAATCAGCCCCCTTCCCCTGAACCTCTTTGGGAGCGGTCCACGGTGATTATAGGAAGAATTTTACGGCTCCTTCGTTAGTCCGTCAAATCACAGGTCTATACACTTAATGGCTTAGAAGACGGGTATGTGAAACGATTTCGTGTCATTTCCGAGTTCATAAAAATTATAACTCGAGGCGTTGCGTTTTTGGGGGTAATTGTCTGTGAACTAAACAAAAGGATGCTAGGTACTGTAATATAGGCAAAAAGAGCAAATTATAGTTGATTTCCATCAGGTATACGGCGCCGTAGTCTAGACGATATCACCTGCCCGTTTTGAAGTTAATTCGTCGTGAAACGATGCGTAATTGATTCAGTATAGCAGCTTGCGTTCTTGCTTACTTAATGATGTTATATCAAACGATCGCGTACATCCTGCTGATAGGCTAGGAGTATTTATGGAAAATATTAAAGCATTCGCTTAATGATTATCATCGCTATTTCAAGTCTTTGGAAAGAGCAATCACTAGTTAAGTACAAGCTATTTACCTTATCCTAGTTACGTGTAATCAGAAATATGCGGTCTTATCAAGCAACACTTCTTCAAAAGGACTAGATTAACCGATTAAATTAAATAATCTTTGTGGGTCTGAAAATGTTATGCTCGGGATTTTTTTATGATGATGAGACCGCCTACTATGATAAATTGTCTCGTTCTTACTATTCCGAATTTATGATCAGCCGCTATGTTAGTACTAAAATGGCGTAAGCCCAATATTATGCAGAATCGCTATTACCTCGGCATATGTCGTAAAACGGTCGCTTGATTAAAGTGATAAACCTATTACTGCGTGACAGGTAACCGCTGGCATATATAGTGGTATGGAATTTAAAACAGAGTATAAATTTTCTATAAAATTACGCTCACCCGTTTTGGGCGTACATGCACCGGCAACTTGCAATTTATGAGGTCGCTAGCTTGTCATAATGTAAAGCTGCTAATTAACATTTTACATTTGTTACAGGCAGGTCCTTAGAGATAATTACTTATTAATTTTAGTCGTGTTCAATGTTTATTTTACGGCTCAGATGGAGGACGCTTACCCAAAAGAAACCGATTCACTCGTGACTTGAAAATACCCAAATTATAGCTATCGGGAAATAGAAAAGCCTTCAGCGTGTATGTATTCGAATCGTTTTGGTTTAAATTACTGCAGTTCAATTAATTTTACCGCAAATCTGCGCCTTACTAACATTTTATAAAAATTGCATGCAATTCCTGACAATAAAACGATCATAATTACCTACTTGCTTGCTGCAAAATCTTATTTCTCAAGAAATGAACCGAACATGGCTGCCGACAATAATATCAGGGCTTGTGCTGACAAATTACATACCTCTAGTTGGCAGCATCGCATGAGATAAAAGGTAAAACAGTAAGTAGTTAATTAAATGCCATAAAAATAGGCAGTTATTGGTCATCTTGAGATCTTATTGTTCTCGGACGTTTTGATTAATTGCCTTATTATTTTAAGTCTAGTCTGCGCGATTCGTCTTCGCCGATTACAAATATTAATTTATTAGATTTTACTCCGTTGCCGCTATTAACACTCTTCAACGAAACATTCTGCGTTTTACTCGGCAAACAGTATTGTGGAGCAAAAAGACAGTATATTTCTTGGTGCATCACTCCATCAACAAAAAAGTCATCTATTTTCGCAGTAACACATTTTTCTTCACGGTTTTAGAGAATCTTTTTGCTAAGTATATTGATCGATTAGTTCAATCTGAAAATAGCCGGGTCTCGGCCATCATGCACGTCGCCGACACGGGTCGTCCTACAAATAAATCGGTTCGATAATTTGGCCGCTCGAGGTCGATAATTGCCGATTGTGAGCCGCCAAAGCCGCCCGAGCTCGATGATTGCACAAGATTGCACTACAATTTCCCTCCAGCAAACAGTGGGTTGCGTCTTCGCCTCAGCCCGTTTTATTTTTACTTGTCAAACAACTTGCGAACTTCGTGATTTGAATTCCGTCTCGGCGCTAGTGGCTAAGTGGCAACTCGTGGCTTGTGGTCGCTTTCACCGGCCGCACTTCGCTTTGTGTCACCGCAAATGGTTTTAGACCTTCAACGTGATGTTTAACAGCAAAATAACTTTACTCCAGGTTTAATTTATTTTTAATCAAAATACTACTAACTACCATGTTCGTTTATTTTTACAAACGAGCGGCCTAAAAAACTCAACGTTTAAAGCATGATCGTAATCGTTATGTAAAACCAAACTAAACAAACTTAAGATTCCCGGAAGCGTGGCTATTTGTTTTACATCTTCCTAAGCACATAATCAGAAGAAGTAGTAATAAACGTTATTTACTGAGTAGTGGGGAAATAATTCGGGCTGGGAAGGCGCCCTGCAGCGACCGGTACTGGGCAGACCACACATCGGAGGCGCGGAGGCTTTCGGCACTCTTTGAGAGCACATCTCTCGATAATATGGTATGAGATGGCAGAGCAAGCGGTTTTAATTATTTAAAGAAAAATGCGCATCAGTCTGTTCATTAGTGAGATATTTTAATCATATATTTAGCCAACCAAACCAACCAAATGTATTTTCCCAACAAAAGCTATCGATGATTTTTTCCAAAAGCTCTGTTATTATGTACATATTAAATGTGGAGAATTAAATGATTGCATATTTAAACGAATTATGTTTAAAATCAAAATTTGTTTATTTTGTTTGCTTGTTTTAGTTATGCTTTTTGGTGCATTTTTTAAAATAAAATGTTTTTGCTAAGTAATATAAATATGTACAATAAGTCCATTGACTAATTGACTAACTTACTTTCTGATGTACTCACAATCGTGAACCGCTGAACCAAGAGACATGCAATTTAGTGGGTGTAGAGGTGTATACTAAGAAAGGATTTTTTAACATTCAAACTCTAGGAAAATGTGGTTTTGAAGTTTAAAACTTCACATTGCGGATTGTATAGGTACATAGCATAGCTAGGTGCTTATAGAATCCGCACACTCTCCCTTCACCCTGTCAAACTTTTATCAGTAACTTTCCTATACAGCCACACCAGTCTACCCCAAGCTCACCTCAGCTCTCTTGATACTTGCACCACCCAAAATACATCGCTCGGACAAATATTAGTTGTAAACGAATGAGAGCTGTTTGTTTTTACCAGCGGCTGCGCAGGCGCAGGTTAAGTACGTGCCTACTTACAATACTTACCTACGTGTACACATACTCTTAATTAAGTAACCAGTATAAACCAAATTTAAACCAGTCGTCCTTAATATGAATGCTGTTTTAATAATCTAATTTAAAAATCAGGTGCGTAAAATAACTTTTAAAACAAAAAAATGCATGTCTAAACACAAGTTCAATTTCAATTAAAACATCAATGTACTGCGCCAACAAATAAAAAAAGAATTTTACAAATTAGCAGTCTCCGAGAAATTAGATAAAAAAACTTAAAAAGTACTGTAGAATAGAGTAGATAACATCTCCTTTTTTTAGTCGGTAAAATATACAACGCCAACGCTTCGATGAGATGTCAAAAGTTTTTATAATTTCTATTAAATTACAGTACCGGATCTTTGCCTATTCGAATAAATAAACGAGGAGTCAGTACTGAAATTATTCACATATACTCGTATATTGTGGAAAGTGGCTATAAAATCAGTGGCTATAAAACGACAGCCAAATACTTTATAACGGTGGGAAATAATATTATCTATGTTACTGTACTTTTTTATACGCGTTTGCGTAATATTTTTTATTATGTTTGAACGACCTTGCAAATAAAAACTTGTTTATGTTATTGCTTGTGTTAGTTTATGGATAAGGTTTTTAATCGACTTCAAAAAAGAGCTGTTTCTAAATTCGTCGGAATCTTTTGTCAGACAGGTCCCATAAATGATTTGGTTTGTTAATCGAAATATTAGTTTTTTTCTATATACAGAAAGCCACCATTTAAGTTTTTTGTGCTATCGTAGATATTAGCATATGTGGTGTAATAATAACGCGTAATGAACGTTACACTATACAATAACGATTATATACTTAAAAATAATGTTCATGCAATTAGGAAGCGCTTCAGTTGACACAAATCATCGCAATAAATTAGAAAGTTGACAACCAATTTTCCAAGCAATAAACCAATGCCGAAATTTATACGACGCCGCGAGATAATTTTTACATTAGAAATAATGAAATTAGCTGTCGATTGTCAACTTTTAATGAAGTACAAAGTAATTTTAAGATAAATATCGTGATTTGTAACATAACTGCGTTTGTTTTTTGGTCGTTGAAATCTCAACTTTACATTCCATTAGCTTTTTATCTTCGGATCTTTATGTTAGAGTTCGGTGTTATTTTATTAGGAATACATTCAAAGTTAATTGCCATGGACCACTATACGGTTACGCTTCTGCATGAATACTTTATAACGGTAGGTATATGTTATCAGATGTAGTTTTTTTGTTATCTTGTCAAATATCTTAGGCTGAAATCTCGGAGGCTGGCGACTTGCTTAGTGCCAAGATCCTGGTAGCTTGCATTCGTAGGAAACATGGTGGCTAGGCGCCAAGCTCGAAGTCCCACTGGATATGAACATTGTACGACGTTGGTTTTACTAAGGTGACTAACTAGGCTCTATGTGTTAAGCAAAGCGATTGCCTGTACTATTCCAGCATTTATACGACTAATAGGAAGCAAACTTTCAATGTTACTGTACTTACTGTCAAAAAAATTAAACTTGCGTGTCTCAAATTGCGCAAAAAGCCAACAGGATGTATTTAGTTCACGCGTGGTCTATTTAATTTGATGTCTTTACGATACTGTTAACAGTTACTTTTTCTAGAAGAAAAATAGAATATTAGAGCAAAAAATGTAATGATAGTAATTTTAGCACGTCGCTAATTTCGTATTCCGTTATTGCTAAGGTGTGTTTAGCAAAACACGACGCTTAGCGCTTTATACTCTTAGCTAAATTCGTACTTACAAATAACAAATAATTTAGTTTAATATAGTTAGTTCACATTGCGATAATTATTAATAACACGTATGATAATTCCTAAAAAACTGTATATGGTTTTCCGGTGCTTACTTTTACAGCAAATAGAAATCGAAACAAACCTGGGTTTCATAAGAACTGCTTTTCGGTGAGCTACATAAATCGTCTCGATACCAAAACATTGTGTAACATCGAAATTAATGAGTATTCTATCAATCAACTGGATCGAAAACAAATTAATTAAAAGGTCTCCATCTAGCCGCGGCTTTTCAAAGTGACTTCATTAAAACTGATTATATTATAGAGCATTGATAGGCAGATTTATAGAGGCACTAAACGTGAATCTATATCTACTGCTTCTCTGTTCCCAGCTGCACTCTAGGCATATTTCTTTAATCGTCTCGAACCATAAAAGGTTTTATGGTGTACATTTAATTGTATGTTATTAAACGATTTAAATGTCGGTTATATTGCGTTTGGACTAAAGACTGTGGGTCTAGCATGAACTTTACTCAAAAGCTTTTCAGGGGCGCTCAGTGCCGGGTGGGTATAGATCCCTAAACTGCCGGATCTCGAAACCAGTATGCTTACAACTAGGCCACAGTCGCGGCGGTTGTCAATTAGAGTAGACGTTTACAAATTATTATGATATTATAAACAAGTATTACATTGTAGAATATACTTAATTGAATAAATTATAATTAAAAATGTCACAACGTTCACACGCATTAAAATTTAAAGAAGATTTTAATTTTACTAATATATGCGAAAATATACACAAATATTAAAAAAAATACATAAGGTAAGATTATAATCGCTGTTTAGCACATTTCACTGTTGTCTATAACCATTGTGTGGTTGGAAAATAAATAAAAGTAGTGTTTATTTGACACCGTTAACCACAAAATAAAAAGACAGTGATTGTAAGTAACAGTTGAAACGTTCTAATGTTACACGTCTAAGACAAATCGAACTACCGCAACGGGAGTTCACGGGCCCTACTACGATACTGACCTTTGATACAGACTATAAAAAAATTTGCTTTACTCGAAGGTATTACTTACATTAAATCAAATCACACATTATTTAATGTACATATATACACAAGAGTAAGTCCTGACTGACTGATACTCGCTAGGAATCATTACAGATCGTAAACCCCAGGACCTAGAGATATGAAATTTAGAGGGTGTGTTCTTCATAGAGTGTAGTACAAGTGTACTAAAAATATTTTTTGGAAATCCAGCAAACTAAGGTCTAAAGCGGATTCAAAGTTTGGTCTATGATAAGTCTGACTTAGATTTGTTCGTTTTCTTCGTTAAGTAAGAAAAGCTCCGCCTATTGGTAGAGCTTTGAAACTTGCCTAAAGACCAATTGTGAGAAGTCACATGACCTTTAAATTTATCTGAATGTTCCCTTATTCGACAAAGACATAATTCGCAGTTCGTCTAACATACAAAACTAGTAATTTCAACGTTCTAAAATTGCAAAACCAACAAACATCCAAATAATTTAAATTTGCAGTTTACGCACTCGCAACGTCCTTTTGATTGATACGCTAGCTTGTAACATTACCATACGGGCGCGCGTCGCAAATATACGATGTCAAGTGGGATTACATGAGTGGAATAGCAATTCTAGTGCTGAATCACCCGGTTGCTATGTTCTCATGGTTTTACTTGTTTAGCTTGATATAGGAGCTGTTCTTACTAAAGAGAGTTGGACTATATGTGAAAGAAAATCGTTTCCATATCCATTTTACTCGACTGGCCAAACAGGAGGGTAATGTTTTCTAGTGTATATTTATATGTATGTATATCTAACTGTTTGTAACCAGCTAAAACCAGCAGTTAAATTTTGATGTTAGAGGTCTGATTAGATTTGCCTTTATCTGAGATTTTAGGGGATGGTCTAGTTGCATCTTGAGATATCACTTGGAAAGATAAAGTGATTTCAAAACATAATGATTTTTAAATAAGTGTTAGTTTAATAACAATGCTCTACCATTAAGTCTTTATTATGGTCTTAAAAAGAACCGCGAGTTTTAATTCAAGGCAATCTTTCGGATATGATAAGACTCATCTTTCAGAACCAACGAATTAGGCGTCTCTCAATCGAGTAATTAGTGAGAACGCGTGGTAAAGTCCTCAGATTCCGCACCAGTCCGCACCGACCGCATTCCAACTTCTTTCGCCGCTCTATCGGCCGTCGTCGCGAGAAATTCTATAAGTGCATTCCGCTCGAAAAAAAAAGAACAGATAATAACATACGTTACGAAACGGTTTATTTATATTTCTAGGCATCTGTGGGGTTTAGAGAACAACGACCTTAAAAGGAAAAGCTTCTCGGTTTTTCATTACTCGAGGAAAACTGATACTCTTTCCGCATATATGTCTTATACCTCAAAATAATCCTATATAATAATCCTCAATACTTCTAACAGTGTTTATTTATAAAGAGATTCATTAGGTCTGTCAAGATTGAAGCTCTTGTACAAGTAATTTAACATGCATTGCTAGTAGCCATTAGGTAACCTAACTTGGTCTAGCGTTCATTTGAATATGGCCGTCGCTGCTTACGTAATATATCTATTTTGATACTGCAAATTGTTAGTGACTTTAGGTATTGTCTATCCTTTCTTGGATTGCTTGTTCCATCCGCTGGCATTGACAATGACTTGATTGCTGATAACTTTAGCCTTGATATTATCTTTAAATCCAACTACTTTCTTCTTGTTTTAGACTCGAATAACTTTTACGCTATTGTGTCAGTACCTTCTCAATATAACTAAAACTGCCCTACAATAGGCCCAGTTTCGTCCAAATCCAAGGGATTGGAACTTGGTCTATTCAAAGTTTTAGACAAACCAAATTTTTAGTTAATATATGTATTAAAGAAACATGCTGCATGTAACAGAGTTGTTTTTAAAACGTGCTCTCCGCCTTCTATAATGAAGATACGTAATTATGTTTGCACAAATTTTACGTTACAAAAGCACACTCGAAGCCGTCGACCCGACTTTCTTGCAGGTGTAAAACATCTCACGCTTTAACTGGAAATCTTGCAACACTCACTTTACATGTCATTTTACCACCTATGTCGCTAAACGCCTCCAAATGTTTACTTTGCGACTGTCACAGTCCTATGTCACCGCTTCAATGTTTACACATTCAATTGAAATTGTAAATAACACGATAAAGGGCTTAAATTGTTTACGCAATGCACGCGCCTCAAGCTACTGTTTGATCGAGAGGCTCTTTACAACGCGACAATCAATTCTATTGAGACTTTAAAGCGGGCATTGTGGTATGACATTAACGTCTCCTCAACAATCGAAAGGGTACGGATCTCTGAAGGATCAATAAAAAACAACCGATCAGGTAGTCGAAGGCTTTGTGGTCATTGTTGGCTAACGAGGCGATGAACGGCCAACAGGTGGCGTGAAATACAGACGTTTTGTGTTTTGTGTCGTTTTGCAGTTGGATGGACGAACATTATTCAAATCGTATTCGAGGCGTGAAAGCTCGATAACCTCAGTCGATACGTGGACCGACTGATAATGATATTTAGATAGATGGCATCCTTAAATAGTGGTAATAAGAGCTAGGGAGGACGGTAGATCCGTGTCCTCTAGAAATAGAACTGATACATAGTGGGAGAGCGGTGGTGACGAGCTAAAGAAAATACTTGAAATTGTTAGTTGGGCAATGGAAAATGAAACCAGCCTACAAGAAACCATCTTAATTCTAAATAAGAAATTCATTAAAATCCATAAGCTTAGGACTTTCTTTCCAGAGAACCGCACCGTAAAGTCGGGTGTTCATTCAAAGAAGTAATAATGACATGTGATGCAATCGGTTACCTTAGATAAATAATATAAATTAGCAGTTAGATCTAATCTAAACAGTCATACAAATTCTGTCCGCATCACTCCAAACCCGGATCCCTGCGTTCCAAACGTAAGACATCAGTGAAAGCAACGCGTTAACAAGTTATTTAGACCAAAGCAAATGAGTGTGTCGACTTACGTCACACACAAGAAGCTCAGTTATAACAATCTTCTAAACACAGGCATACTCGGTGTTTGAACAGGCGATTTTCCGAGGAAATAATCTTGGAACAGATAGCTCTTTGGTACGCCGGTGTATAATAACATTTACATATATTGCCCACTCGGCTAGGTACTGCATAGCTGTTGCGCACATACCTATATGCTTATCGAGATCAGAGCTTGACTATTGGAATAATTTTGCGTGGGTAATGAATGCAGCTACTTTATCATTACGATCCTTCATCACTCTTTAACTACTTTAGTCTGTTATCGATTTCGGTACAGAAATAGATTTTTTCTTTTTACTTGTATTTTTTTGATGATTGCATCTTATCTTTTTGTAAAGTTTTAATAACTCTAAAGGATTGTCTTAAAACTTTAAAAAACTATGTTGCATATACCAAAATTTCAATAATGCACACATACATAAATGCGAAAGTGTGTTTGTTAGTTCATTGATCTGTTTGCTCGTCTTCTTCTAAGCAATATAGTAACGAATCGATTTGATTTTTTGCACCGGGATAGTTCATGGTGCGGAGAGTGAGTTTTGTCCCTGGAAAACACAAACATTATGCAGGTGGAGCCGCGGGCAAAAGCCAGTTAAAATAAAACTAAACAGCCAATTAGGTACTAGATACAGATATTTTTTGATAATAACTAGATCGAATCATACCAGAATCTAGATATTTTACTGATCACAATTATAATAACACAGAAGTAAATGTACTCATATGTTAGTGAAGATATCTTTAATATTTGCGTTACCTTTGCAAGGCCATAGTTGATGAGTGCTAAAATCATCGTGAGCTCGCGTACCTATCCCAATTGTGTTGTTAGAAGCGAAACAATCACCAGAACAGATACCACGCTAGTACAGGCAAGTTACGGGACTTAGTTCATCCTGATTTAGAGTAAGATTGCTGCCATTTGTCTAGGTGCAACGAAGCTGCTATCGGTGCTCAGATCAAAGATAGAAGAAACGCTAACCGACCTACAGAAGCGGCAGTACTATGAAATAGCACGGATTTGTATCTCATAACGATCGTATTTTGTATTTATTACTAATATTATTCAAATGTTTCTATACTTTTATTTTCGTCAAGGAGCCTTTATTTGAATTATTTCAAGTATATTTTACCGATGTATCTGATGAAATACTCGTAGCTATTGTACCAAATTAAAATTATTACCATACCAGTTTATCATCAAATCTATACTTTCAATATCTTAAAAACTAGCATTACTGAAATATCTAGTTTTCTAATTCTAATAGATATAGATAAGTTTTTTAATATGACTATTAAATGGTCCAAACTAATCCGATGAAAACTCTAGACAGTTTCTGCATAGCCCCCGCATACCAACCGTAATTGCCACAGGCCAGATTATAGGCGCCTGCCTTGCAATTATCATCCGACTTACTACGGATAATACTACCAACTATGACATACGAGTACACTGATCTTAGATCTAATCTTTATCTAGGAGACATTATATTATACAACAACTCTATGGAAATTTAAGCAACGCCTGGCATTATATTTGACTATCTTAAAATATGGATCGATAATGTTAAACTTGTGAAATAAACTGATCAAGTATATTCATTAACATTTTAACAAGAAAACATAAAAATTATTTCCACCAGAGACTGATACTCCAGAAATTTTAACAATTACAGAGTTGAATGTGAACTAACATGTTGAATTTGAAATAACCGAAACTATGAATCTGTAGTCCAAAGCAATAAGCAATAAGCTTAAATGTTAATCACTGATAATCGCCGTAAAAGGAAAATGTAAACACATACAGTTTTGTCGCTCCTGCAGATATTTCGTTATTAATTCATTGAAAACTTAGATATTAGATTAGATAAACTAGTGCCGTGTTATTATTCTTATAACAGATTGAATATTTTACATTATTACTGTTATTTGTTATTATCAACGCTTCTACGAGTATACTCTATAATTAAAATAATCATTCGAATTAGTCTTAGATACTATAGGGCTCTATAGTATACTCTAGACTATACTTTTATTATTTGATTTCTACTCCTATTGCTGAATAGGAAGCCAATAGTCGATATAGTGAGACTTTTTGCGAACCAAAATCTTGAGTCACATATTTCAATCACGAAAAAGGCTCGTTTTTCCCGTACATCAGTCCGCGTTTGCGTAGAAGCGACAGTAATTGCCTTAGGCAAGATTACTGGCGGCGCCCGCCTGCAATTACCCAGCGAGGACATACATTACGGAAGATCAGGACCCGATCGGTCTAGGCGATAAAGAGATGGAAATTAGCCACCGATTGGACCTCGCATATCTGCATGCAAAGTGAGGGTAGACCGCGGCTTACTAATTATGGACTACAGTAAGCTTTTAATTTAAAATAATGAGTCAAAGGAATGTCGGCTCTACAAGTGTACCTGGTGGTATAGAGTGGTATAAAACTTTTTAATTAATCCGTTTCAAGAACAACAAACAGAATTTATTCGAAGTTTGTTTTTCGAAACTGTATCATTTCAGAAGTGTGATAAGATATTTAGAATTATTAATAAATCTATTGCTAATTAAAGTTACAAACTAACTGTCACTTCAAACGAAAGTGAATCCAAACAAAAGAGATCTATGAATTATGATTCCGTGATTGCAACACAAAGCTGTTTCATGCATAATCGGCCTCATTCCCTCCAATTAATTCTTATCATCATCAGTCAAACTCGACATTCGTAACTCTTATTTACAATACAACAAGAAGCAACAAATCAAGCAGTCCGAATCCAAATTGACAGCCAATAAATAGCCCCAAATAGCGGACATTGGGTCGGAATGTGACAACAAGGCCGCTTTGCAGCCTTGCTTTCCGCGTCATCCAATCAGCATAAAGCCTGCTTGTTCTCCAATCCGAATAGCAGTGAAACCGGCCCTAGCTCGCGCCATCATTATTAACGTAATAAAGTACTAGATAAAACCCGGCGGACAGCGTGTGAACGTCGAGAGAAAGCCGTTGTCGCAACATCGGTTACAAGCTTAATAACCTCCTCTACAAACTTAGATGCTTCTAAACATAACGATTGATTATGAGACCCGCGACCATCGCCGATTAAAGTCAATTAATTATGATAATCTAACGACGCAAACACTACTAAAATCAAGAGTCACACTGCGCTTTTACGGGTAGGAACCGTGATTTGTGAAAGGCGTTCCGCCGTGTGCAGCGCTCACGATAGCAATAAAATACGTACCTCCACTCATAACAGAACTTCGAAGATAATCCGACCAGAATAACTGTGTATTCTGAGCTGACTAAATTTCGCACTATCTAGAATCTAGGCGCTTGATCTGAATTGAATCCGCGATCTAAAATGAGCGCAATGTGCTAAAGGAATGATTAAGGATTATCATATACAACTTACAAAAAAAAGGCTTATTGTGATCATCTGTAATAAAATGCCTGTGCAAAGAGAGCTGTTATAGCTATCTCTTATAAGAGATCAAGTTTAATTCCTTTTGTATGATTAAATCGCGAATCGCTAAAACCGGCTTCTGTATCGCGATCGCATCGTGCCGCTTCAACTATATATGTTCACTCTTTTTAGTGTCTCTTTTTAAATCTTCATTGGTCACGAATTCCTAAAGAACTTTCGATACTGCGAAGAATATTTAAATCACGTTTTGCATGACTTCATTACAATGTTTTTTTTTGTAAATTAATTGTTTGAAATCTGCTACTTGTTCTTAGTAACGGTTGTGGTCGATGCAACTTCTCAATGTTTATAATTATTTATTAAATTCAGCTTTCTTTAAAAAAATATGTTCAAACATATTTAAGCAAATAAGTTTCCACAAAAAAAAAAACATTAGTTAGTTACACTTACTTGTTAATACACAAAGTAATTACGAAGGCTTTACATCTCTTTAATCATGTCAAACTTTGGCAAAGCGAACAAAAGTGTTTCAAAAATTAACACTTCGTTTAGCATGGCACGAGCGACAGAGGGTGACTGATTGTTTTGAACTCTTTAAATTAAGTTTGAAGTAACCAGCTGATGAACACCCGTGAAGAGTAAATGCACCGTGAAAGCTGGCGCCCAGTCGTACGATACTTTATAGTTCATACATTTAAACGTTAAAAGAAAAAGCTTCGATGAGATAAGAAGCACTTTCCTTTATCTTATAGTGTTCTAACATACCCACATTTACACAAACTCATTAGTTCTACCGTCCCTTTCTCCTCTCGCTTCGTCTTACTCGCTCACGTCTTCGGAGGGCCATTTATCAATTCCAAATAACATGCCGGGACCTTTTCTCTTTTGTTTGTTTATTTTTTTATTTACCTTATCCTTCGGTGCTCCGTTTGTGCCTTCGTTTTTGATTTGAAATTGATTGTAAAGCCAGCCTAATGGTATCCGTCTATCAGTAAATAACGCACGATGAATCGATAACTCTAATTGTTCATCTAATAAGTGTGTGATTATTTTTCTAGTTATCTTCTTCCTCGATTCTTTTTTTCTACTTGTATAAAGCCAATGTAAACTATAGGTATAGAAAATAAGTACACAAAAAAATTGACCTTTAAAGTTGAGTTTCTGTTGTGAATTCACAAAGTTTTATGATCATTTACAGTTGCAGTTTGAACGCATGGGGCCATGCAATTAATGGAAGCAATTTCGCGTTCAAACGCTATTAAAATGCGTTAATAAAAGGTTTCCAATTTTCTTGCATGAACATTAATTATTAACCATATGTGTATTTATTGTTCACTTGCATAAGGTTTTATTCGTTTTGACTTGTTATATGATGATATATATTGTATAGGTATGCATACACACATCGCTCTCTATCTGATCGCGTTGCACTTGTGACTTTATCTGCCGCTTTATAATGACTAACAGATAATTTTAAATTACCTCATGAGAATTCAGACTCGGATGTCTTAATGTTTTTACTGTTGTCCAATTACATCGTTTTCTCAATCTCGTTTATATCAACATGTTCTTAAATGGTTCTTTATTTGATTACATGAAGATTCTGGTTTTTATCTGGGTCCTCGATCGTCCCCTGCATCGTCAGCGTGGCTCACTAATCATCTCCAAAAAAATCGATTCCGTGAACGTTTGAGGTATCTTAAAGATGCCAGAGATCGGAGGGGGTCCGTTTCCTAAGTCCTGGGTTCCAGTCGAGCGGCGCTCGTCTGAAATTAATTTCGTTTTGTTTCGTCTGCAGTCGGCATTTACATTGAATGTGCTCGGAGGCTGGCCGTTTGTCGGGATATTTATGTAGGGGCCCGTTGTGTATGACGTACGCATTATTCATACATGGTGCCTGCTTTGGACCAGCTGTATGTTATTTTTACCGGTTCATCGGCTTGTCGCTGCGGCCATGGGAGTTGAAAGAGTTTTTTGTTGACTTTTATAGATTTTGTTATGGTACATTTATATGAATGTCCGTAGCGGCTTCTGGTTCAACAAACAGAGTTATGAAAATTTTAGTATGTTTTGCGAGTGCCACCCAGGCTGGTAAGGAAATGGAATAGACGGGAAAACAAACAGTTAACGCATACCTTGAGGCGATGAATGTAGGCACTACTAGGCACGGCAAATCGAATGCTATCAAATTTTACGACATCGTCGAGCGCCAGGCGCCTTGATGTCGATTCCCTGATTGGACATACTATACGACGTTTCCTTTTGCAATTCACATTTCCTGCACTAACTTGCTTAGGGCCTGCATCGACGGTAATTCGACTTACGTTTGTGTAGTTTTATCAAAACGACGAAGTTAATTACTTTTATTCGTTCCGTTGCTGCTTCCTCCAGTTATACGTCACGAATATTGTAATAATAATATTTTACGAGTTTGAATACAGAAAACAATCACATTTATAGTCGTATTTTCGTTATACTTTGGTACTGTCGCTTGCACCATCGTATAAATGTAAAAACTAGGAACTATGCAAATCTTTATCATGTTTTATTTAAAGCGACGTGGAAATCTTGATCAATATTGTTTTCCGTTGTTTTGAATGATTAAAAAATAAAACTATTAGATTGTAAAATTTATGCATGTAAGTATTTATAGTTTCTAATCAAGTATTTGTATTTACTATGTCACAAATTTGTTACTTTCACAATATAAAACCATTGATTTTTAGGTGATCTGGTATGTGTTATTCAAAATGCATGTCAAATATTAAAATTGTAATCTTAGGAAAATACAAAAAGGTTACGTGTTTTATAATAATATACCAAAGAGATAGTAAATAAATCAAAGCGATCGATGCTGACTGCTTAAATCAATACCACCTAGGTCGTTGTCTTTAATGGCCTACGCGGCATCCATATCATCAACAACGTGTCTATTCCGTTTTAACATCGGTTCTGTGGATCGGATCACATTTCCAATTCCTATGTACACAACAAGTCGATTGATATCGATTCTAGAACGGCCATCATTAGCATTCAATTAGCATGTCTGCATTCGAAAAAGTTCGTTCACTTACGGATCTGTTTGAACTCTTTTTTGAGATTGTTTTCTATTTCAGTCATTGGTTTTTTGTTAGCATCGCTTTGTGCGTAGTTTTTTAGTACTTTTTCATATTAAAAACTTGCTCAAAGCTATCATTACTGAAGTGAATACGTCGCTAATTTAATTAAGATGATTTAGCTTATTTTTTATTGTGTAATTATTTAAGACTGCAGCTGCGTTCGTCAATTATTTTGTAAAACCTGATTTCCTTAGAAAACACATCATAGTCATTGCAATAAAGAAAGGCTACATTGACTACATAAATAACTTCAAAGTCATACATAAAAAGTGCTCTGCCCAATGGGTTTTCGCCCTACAATGTCTCACATGTCATTAGCAACACCACTAGCGCTAACTGAACAGTCCATCGAAGTCCACTAGCTGATAACTAATCTTTTGTTACAGAATCAAAAGGCGAAGAGGCCGAAGGGGTCCGATGTTACTGCAACACTGCACAGTGCGTCGGCACAGGGTACATGTGTCGGTCGAGAGGCCGAGGCGGTTGCTACAGCGAACTGCCGGCGCCAAGGCGGGCGCACCTGGCCAGGCACGGCTGTCTACATCACCTGGCTGATGCGTATGTACACATTCCACTATGTTTGTAATTATATGTTTCAACCCGTAATGTTTAACTTTAAAAGCTGGGCTCGGGTGTCCCCTATGAAGGGGGTATAGGCCATAGTCCACAACGCTAGCCAAGCTGCAGGTAGGGGACTTCTCTTAGCCTCGAAAGTTATTATACTCACCTTCTTCGACAAAGGCGATTTCCTTACTTTGTTTTCCTTCACCGTTTAAGCTATTATAATATGCACATGAGTAATAAACGCAGAGGTGCATGCCTGTACCTGGGATTGAACAAGGCAATTTATGCATAGGGTTTACCGACCTACCACTAACTTCGACTAGGCTAATACTAGTTTATAGTTATACTCCCTATTAATGTATTCGGTTTGGGTTGATGACCCAGTGTTGAACGCGTAACTGTCCATAGATGTTTCAAGTACTTATCCTAACTCGCTAGATCCTAAAAAATTACATTCTATTTGAAATCACCATAAAAACTTATTTGACTGGATCTAGCGTTAATATTATTTAAGAAAACGGATTTTCACACGTACCTGACTATAGTTTCGTTCACATTCGGTGAACTTCATCAGGGATGAAATGAGCCGTTCGTGTCCTCAACGATGACACGTCTCGCACTACGCTCGGCCGCTCGCCGCGCGCGCGATGTCATCGTCGGCTGCTGGGGTGGGAGGGTTGGTGAATAGTACTGCTCCGCCGGTTCGCCTTCGAGTTCGTCGCTGCTAGAGACATGCTGGGTACCCCCAGGAACACTCCAGCATGCATAGCTCACTAAATCCTCACCCGTCACACATAAATTAAACAATATGTATCAAACACGCGTTAGTTTTCTAGCGTTAATCTTCTCTTTAATCCCACAGTAGTCCTTTCTAGCGAATATCAGTCAGACAGAACTTCTTCTTTCATATCAATAGATTATAGTTATATTGATTCTATTTTACGTAATTCTCATGTTTGAATTTGTAACAAAAAACCAATAAATTCATAACCTAGTAAAGCTTCGTTACCACGGCTTATTATAGGCTAGTGCATAATGCATGCTGTTACAGCCGTAAAACGGTATACCATTATGAATCAAGAGAGCAATTATGTTCCTAGAGACTGCAACCTCTCAAGTACTTCAGATGTCTGCCGGTGAAATGCTTTCTCTTCAAAGTGAATTAATGGCTGCATGTTAAGTACCAGACCATCGCTAGGTTCAAAGGTTTGTATGTTATGACTAAGTACGCAAGTGAATAGATTTGGGAGCTTGTCTTTGGCTTTACTACCAGATACTAGCAAAGTCTTATGACATTGTATTCGTAGATGCTGCTATGATTTAATATAAGTTGATGTAAATGGATAATGTTGATTGCTAAATGGCTATACCGTTACGTCGTTCGAATCGTTTACAAAATTAATAATAACTGAAAGAGGCATCCGCCGCAATATATTCGTTTTCAATTAGTATAAAGTATGTATTATTTGTTATATTATATTTTAGTGAATAAGAGCTTATGTATACTTCAGGCTGATTATGTAATATTTTTCTTTAACAGACTAGCAAGTCCTAAAATCGTTTATTACACCATTGAGCTAGGTACAAAAATACTATAGACGTATATTTACTGTACAATTCAACAGATGGCAGCCCACTACGAACTTATCTACTAAGTAACCAACAAACAATAAAACACGCCTAGCACTTAAAATGCATAGAATCGAAATTAGCTCCGGAAACGCGTGACTCATTCGCGTAAACAGCTACCGAAAACTATCATGTAGGTAAGGGAAATGTTACAACATCTGTCTTTGAATATTACACGCTACTGTGGACGAAATTACAGCTTATAATAATATATCTATTTTTATGATATTTTGAAAGTTGGAATGGGTGTCTTTGTCGACTAAGTCTTACCAAGAATATTTTGCTATTGATCTTAAACGTAGTGTTCCTAAATCTCAATATGCCTACATCACACTGCGTTTTAGGCTAGCAAACGCATTTTATTAATATACATATTATTCGTATATCCTATTGTAACGAAAATAAGCAACAAAATGTCTCTCTATAGCCATAGAGATTTTTATTACAACATTTTGCAATACATTGCTTCAGTTTATAATTAATAAATATTGAGCAAAAATAACAAAACAAAATCTTCATACATAACCCCAATAAAATATCGAGAATTAATACACAACATTCTTAAAGTTAATGTTATGACAACCATATAATACTTAAGTTTTGCGGACAAACCTTTTCGATTTTAAAGACAAAAAGATAAAATATTTCTTGAAGGTCTGAGAAGATTTAATCGCATCCAATTGCATGTTGAATTAATTAAGACACGGTTTAATGTCAACCTTTGAACGCACACAAATTGGAAATCCGAATCCGGTAGCGGTTACTAAATTTATTTAACAAAGCTTAAATTAGGTTCTTCGTTAAATGATTGGCTTTGTTAGGTGATAATAATATATATAATAATATGTATATTATTAATATTATTATATAAATAAGTGCTTGTCATGTGGCTTAAGTAATGCTAAACGATGATGTAAAGAATGTTATCCAATTCAATACATTATTGCATCTTCGAAAACTTACCTAATAATAATACAGGTCAATGTATTTACTTGATATTTCAAAACAGATAATGTGTATTGTATGGTTTAATTATACACTTATACAAATAATAATCTGTACATTTAAAAATTATAAAAAAAAAACTTTGAGTGGAACCATAATCAAATAAAAACAATAGGTTATGTAGTTTCCTGTTCAATTTAAAATAGCTGTCTTTTCAACATTATTAACTTCTAGATTAATTTTCAATAGCGTAACATTCCACTGCTTTGAACTTTCATCAGAGAATTAATTAGCTACTCTTTGTTGGGTACATGCTCTATCAATCCTGCTTATCACGCTTGGGTCGGCTCTAATAGCATCTGTGTCGATGCCTCCATCAATTTGTCTTCGGACATTTCGAAATCGCTCCGCGGCTCTTTCATCATAGATCGGGATATGATTGTGACTTGATCGAGCACATATAGCATTCGTCATCTAGCTTACGTGTTTGAAATTATAATATATTTCAGGTCACTGTTCACTTTTAAAAGAGTTCTTACCTGAACATTGGTTTGGAATTATTTATGTCGGATAAATTTACGTGGAGATCTTACCTATAAGATTGAATTATTTTACAGAGAAAGATTTTGAAAAAGACATATTCAGAAAAAAGTATATATCTTGGGGCACGGCAAGTCGAGCAAAACAAAAGTACAGCCGTACCGTTTTTTTCTCGAAGTTTACTCTCTCTTGTATATCAATGAAACGAATTGCAGGCTTTTAATTCTGTTTTAGAATTACCGGTAACCGGAGTTCTAGCAAAATAATGAGAAGCATCGTCCGAAAGCTCAGCAAAATATCAAAAAATGTTCAATATATTTAAATAAAATCAATAAATAGGAAAGAAAATTATCTTCGATGATTATAACTAACGATACACTTTAGGATCCATGTATGTAACTTCTCAAGCAAGCAATTTTATATTCATCATGCTTTTACTATTTAGTCTTTTAACCACTGTGACAGGTACACTCTTCTTTTGTGTTACATCTCCCAGGTTGACTTACATACTTCATGCACCTGTTATTACATGCAACGTTGTCGCATATCTTGGTATAATATGGGGATCTCTTTGCTCTTAAATGGTAGTTCATTTGTGCGTGGCTGTCGGACATCGCTAATCCTCTGATAAGACTTCGTTTTTTGCCTTAAAAATTTAAAAGAAAATATCAAAGCGGAAGTACTAAAAATGGTTAAGAATAAAATAAAGGCTTTCCACTCATGTATTGAGCGGCATTAACTCAACTTTAAAATGAAATGTTGGTCTAAATAAGAATAACTTACATACCGCCATTATGTCTAAATTACATTCCGCCATTATGTGGTGTCCCAAAAACAGATACTAAATTTATAACCAATATTATCGAAAATGGTCCTCATCTTCTTTTCCAAACTAAAGATAACAAGAGAATGCCATAAGACTGATGTGCTGACTATATTTATTAAAATCTTCTTTATAAATTAAGCTATAATGCTTACTCGACAAGACAATGCCATAGTTATTGTTTTTATTAGACCATAATTCTTATTTATTGAACAATTATCATTGAATTAATCATTATGATTGAAATCTTTATTTTATTACTTTTTATTAGTAAGTAAGTAATGAAATAGAGGCAGAGTTTGCTCTTTGGTTAAAATCTCATTCTTTTAAAATTTTAAAAATAATAGGTGAAGCAATTTCAAAACACAAAATTTGAACTGGATAAAAATTAAAATTAGAAGTACCGATATGGTGACCTTCTCTGCTCTTTTTCTGAACGTTATTGACTCTTCTCCATAATCATCACAGGTCTGGATCGTGGGCTCAAATGACAAATAATTAGTGGAGAGAGATGACAAATAATTAGTTCGAGCGAGATGCAATGCTTGTTTTTTTAATTATAAATAAATTGCTTGCGCTTGACCGCATTTAATTCCACTGGATTTCTATAATATCGATTGACAATATGGGAAAGTTTTCAGCTAAATAGCTATTGCGCTTGCCCATTACAAAAAAGTAGCACCCTGAGTTTAATACTTCACAATGCAGCGTGACACCTGACTGCGCTTCTTATCTTTAGTTGTTAGTTATGAAATCTCCATTTTTACTTTTTCGATCATGCCATGTTTACGCAGGAGTCTTTGCCCTTCAAACTGAATAATTTTGTTTGCACAGTATCGCTTGGCGGTTGAATAAAAATAGTGGCTAAGGTGTGGTACATTCGTTTAGCTGAATTTCTTAAATTAGGTATAGTAATTCAACAAAACGTAAATAAAAATAAATATATGTTTGGTTTCTGTTGCCTTATTTGTCCGAGATTTTATTTTGTCATTAAGTCTTAATTATTGAGTAGGTATTACTAAGAATATTGAAAATATTACCTATTATTACTTCATTTTTTTTTAATTCTTTTGTTGTTGTAACCATTGTGATCCTGTTTGTCATTCTAACACTGTCAGTTTCAGTAACTGTGTCTTTCTTGATATTTTTGTGCCTTTTCAATTTTACGACAAAAACTATCGCGGCTATCATTGTCACTAAGTAAGTAATTCTTCGTCACGACCATATATCTTTAATCCATTATTTTATTTAACGTTTACATTAACATTCTAGTTTGTTTTACAATCTCGATTGAACCCGTTTCGTATTAATAATGCCGCAGCGCTGTCGGGACGGTTTTTATACGCTGAAATTATCCGCCCGCTCGCTTGATCATCTTATTCGGTTCGTTTGGACACTATAATTATTATTAAGGCAGTTGTTAAACTCACAACCAGCAACTCAATTTGCCTCTTTATAGTCTTAGTTACAAATAAATGAATAAATCAAGGATGAAATCAAAATATATATATGATGAGATATGTGGGTCAACTTTCATTTGTATCTAAAGTTTAAGTTCGGCAAATTCATTATTCTTTTTCTACCATCATCCTCATGGTAGATTGCTCATTTAATACATTACGTACAACACTAAAATGCTAGTGTTACAAATTAGTAGGTAAACTTACTAATAAACTTCCGTCCAAGCCCTATAAAAAACAAGCAAATAGGCGCGTTTTGTATATCTAAAACATCTTTATTTCATTAATTTACAATAGCATAAATTAAATGGAGAATAAAATGCAATTATTATACCCAACAATCTATGAAATATAAATTTATGTATATATTTTCTTCGTAATTTTGTCAAGTTTATTTTACGAGTATGTTCCTTAAAACTACAACAACAATCAATATACACTGCATTTTCTATAGTCTTAATTTTAGCTAAATTCAAAGCTTAGTCACTGCTTTAACGTACTTTGCACATTGAAACAGGTTCTCAACTCGGGCGCATGCCCGCTTTTATTTGCTTTGTGGATTTTTGCTCGTTTTTGGCAATCCCCGCAAGTCCATTATCATCGCTAACGATCGCCGGCCATGCTTCGTTAAGATTTCCATCGAATTCAAATTGATATTCTGGTTTATCGGTAATTAATTCTTAGTTATTTAGTGCTTTTTGTGTGCTATTTTCTGTGACGACAACTCTGTCGTTAAGAGACCTAATGGAATCTTTCTCTGTTTTTACGTAATTGTGTTTTATATTTTGGTATGCAATTTTAAAATTATAAAGTATATGTCCCTTTAATTTGATCTTCTCGTCTAATATTCAACGACACAAATACATAATCGTCTCTTTAATATTTTTGGTTCGTCGTAACTTTTATGGTGAGTGGCCAGTCCATTTGTTATAATTGGAATAAATACCTTAATGCTTTAAGTACTTGGTGATATCATTTCGCATATCAAAATTAAAATATGGAAACCTTGTATTATGACTGCTGAAGTCCATCACATTGTAATGACTAACATCAGAAATGGCGCAATCGTAATTGATAGAGAGAGAGAGAGTAAATATCATCGTATAGTTAATAGTCGATTATAAACTGATGTCGGTGTCCTCGTTTGTTTGATAAGGGTTGGGGTTGAAGCGTAGGTCAGGAGACTAGATAACGCAGCTGTAAGGCCGCCGACCCTGCTGCGTTGTTTCTACGTAATTGATACAATAATAGTGTTTGCTGTCTTCGCTATAAGATTCAAGTTCTCATAACCTGGGATATTTTCTTTCGATTCGAAAATATTCGGTTCGTTATTTTATTACTTTTTCTTAAAGTTATACCTATTTTAATTTTACTGTAGTTTTAACAATATAGTTGACAAAACAATATTATATATCTTCCACTAATATTTCTAATTTCTCTTTTTCTCATTTCAATCTGTTATCAAAATCCACGATCTACGTGCTTCCGATCATCTATCAGTTATCGATTTCACGGAATATTTCTAGATCAATTGCGCAATTGGCAAGTTCTTTATACGAGCATCTTTCATCTCATTGTTCTTCACAGCGATAGATTTTATTGTTATCTCCGATGATATACTCACATTCTTTGTTCTGGCCTCTTTCTCAATTGTTTTCTCAATTTGAAAGGCACGCTTTGTTTTAAGATTAATTGTACGAGTAATCAAGTGCGTCTTTTTACGGTCATTTACAATCTCAGGGATTGCATTCTGTACTTTCTATCGGCGGATAGTTCGAGTAGACAATGTATAGTTAAATTGGGATCAAAAAGAATTATCATAAGTCGTTGTGTACATTTCGGCCGATAGCCAAAAGCCTGTAGAAACACCATCATACTTAGAGACAGTCTATAATAAATATTAGTGTAATCTTTATGAATAAAGATTAAATATTCATTGATAACTGATTTTTAACCAGTGAAGAAAAACTCTTCTTTCGCAGATAGTTACGAAGGAGACTAAAGGTTCCCCATCGTATATTTATTTTTAACATTGAAAGGTGTCATTCTTATGCTCTTAAACAATAAATCCTGCTTTCAAATCTTTACTAAATCAAAACTAACCACAATTAAATTATTTGACTCCATAAGAAATATCTGACAATTAAGCTATCACTTATGTCCATTAATTGGGCGTTTTAAAGTATATTAAGTTTTTAGTTGAAATGTCAAATATTTTTCTCATTAGTAGGTTGTTTACTTTATATCTTATCTCGCCTTTATTTTGTCGTGCTGTTGCTATCGGGATATTAATGAGTTCTGCAAACTGAGAGATTAAACTTTGCGAGTGTTTAATCAGGACTTGTTTAAACATGCCTACTGTTCACGGCTTATATTTCATCCTTACTCGTTATAATCGAGTTTTCTTCTTTAATTGTATGTACCTGAACTACATGGTGAAAAGTAGTACGTACCTTATAGTATCCTAATTAAAAATTAAAATAACTAATTAAAAGGGTTTAGTGCTCTAATATTTTCAGCCCTAGTTTGCTATGGTCCATATGTCTATGTTTGCTGTTATCTAACTCATCTATTTTATTGTCGTGTACTTGAAATATTAGGCATATTTTGCATTCACCAAGTTAATCATGTCTATGTAACACCCGGATCCAAAAATCTCCACACACGCTCCGTCTTCTCTACATTGTTATCAAACAATTTTGACAGACACTGCTTGCTCGTATAGCCTATTTGATTCACTGCAGATTTGCATTCGGGAGGTCTCACGTTCAATTCCAATGACATCCACTACCATACACTTACTATAACAATCCCTTTAGACCCATCTCAAGTTTAAGATTGCTTGTGGTGTTTTGAGGGGGGATAACATTATGTATTTTACATGCCATCCAATGTATGTATTTAAAGTTCAATATATTGAAACTAAATCTATTGACTGATTATGGTACATTAAAAAAATTACAATATTAATATTATGTATTTCAAATTTACAATCATTTCTCGTAAATACGTAATAAGGAAGTTAAAAAGGTTGCCATAACACCAAATTATTTATATGTTATGTAACGCAACTTTATAAAGTAAACATAAACATCAGTAAAAACAATATTTTTCTCTACGATATGAATATTTTCAGTTTACATAAATATTATTACAATAAAATAATACTGAAGTCGTATATGTAACTACGTTATTATAGCGAGGCAAACGAACAATAATTGATTTATATATATAAGAAAGGAGATTTGGTTAATGTACTAATAAACTAAATTCCTTTCATAGATAAGCCAGACAATTTAAAAAAGACGAGTTTTTAGCCAATAAAGCTCCTGGCTACAAAATGCCGCAAATAGCGTTGGACGAAACAGAATATTTGGGCCACAATCAAAATAATTCGAATAGTCACCTAAACGATTCCGATCGAGACTATGCATTCTGATTCCCGTGAGAAAACTTTGCGCCATTCGAATATGCTAATTGTAATCGATAATCGAATGGAGTTACGAACATCGGTCATTCGGGTTTATCGCTATACCCGAGACGACAATGAGCATCAATCAGCATTATGGGTATACAGTTTCCTATAAAAGATAGAGATATCTTCATTATGAATGCCATCAGCCGCCTTTATTACAATAAGTCTCAAATTGACTTCTTTCTATGCATTTATATTTTATATTTTGTGAATATCTCTTTGGTACTGCGAATGATTAATTAAAATTTTTATCTTCAGAGTGATTGGTATGGAAAGTGCTAGTCATAAATTACCCGGACCTTGGCTCGATTGATGGATGGCTCATGGCTGGTAAATGCATGGCTATAGAGTAAGCCGGTGTGTCCTTTGTTTTTTAAAACTACCGCATAATTTTCACATATTTTATGCTTTTTATTTGACTTTTGCAGAAATTCCTTTCAAGGCTTTTCTTTCGTTATCCATAAGTATATGTATATTTCTTAGAACTTCTATCAAATTGTAATGTTATCAATTAAGTGATTCATAAGTCAATCTGTAGCCCAATCTGTAAATCTGTAGTATATGAAGTTTTTATTGATATTGGCCTACTAGCGTAATGTAACTTCTATAACAGGGGCCTAATCGGCTAAAGTGAGGCATGAAAGAGAAGAAAACAAGAGCAAGCAATAGATTCGACTATCATATCATATCATACATATCTACGCCATTGCTCATGTTTTCACCTTTCATGCCCAACGTCAGCCGATAAGGAGGCAGGATAAGCTACTCCGCATATACGAAGTCGATTATCCTGCCATTCATTTATATTTTTACATCAAATTTGTTATAGAAACCTGTCGGAATCTATTCTGTCCGAAGTATACGCTTCACAATCTGATTAATTGGTACGCCACGGCCAGTCTTACAAAAGCGCATAGTTGGTCCGACGCCAAGGAAGAGGCATGCTTTGCAACCCAAACCTTGTGCTTCACTCGTCGGACATAACTGATCAAAGCCGCTTTCGAATTTGAATGGATATTGTCAATGCGGTGTTTGAATTCTAATCTGGTGCCAAAATTCTGCAGCACCATAGCAAAATTTATGTCAATTTGTCCTGATACTAATTCATACCACTGCCACTTTACAAGGCCTTCTAATTAAGTTACTAGTAAAATTATATCAATATAATTTTGATAACGCTCAAATAATGCCGAAAAATAAACGGATATTTTTATTGGCAGCTAGTCGTTGGCAAAGGCGTTCTAAGGAGAAGGCATATGTTCAGCAGTGAACGTCTTCTGACCGAGGATGATGATGACATCAAAATAATAAAATCCCAGGATTCTCATCTCTGAAATATTTCATTCGCTCTCAGTGTAATAACTCACTCATTGCCTTTTAGCTTCAATCTTGACTAATCTTCTTCATATCGATCACGAGCTAGTACTATATAAATATATATATATATCCAAAGGGTCAATAGAATCGACCCATCGGAATATATTATATTCCTTTGTTCCAATAATAAAGCAAAACATAATCTAAACTTTAAAACATTCCCATGTCTGGAGCGACACAGGACACTAAGGATACTAACTTAGAACTATCAGTCTCAAGCATCAATCTAATACCATCAATATTCGTCGAGATACCTACACAAGTATAGTTTTGATGTTAATTTTAGTCAGTCCGTGAGAACGCGGGATCGGTTCACTACGAAAAGGATATTTGTATTCAGTATGTATAGTGTTATTATCTGACAGCGGACTTGGTTGACGATGAATTTGCATTGCTCTGTTTACTGGAGACTTGAGCTTCATGACTCATGTTTTTGACTCTACTTTGTAGATTAGACGTTGGGAAATAAAGATTTGCTAAGAAATATTAGGGTTCTTGTCGGATACGTGTAATGTTAAAGCTATTAAGTTACAGCAGTAACATATTTTCTTCAAATCATTAAATTATTATTAGTAAATCGTTGTTACAAATATTAACCAAATAATTGTGCAGTATCTATCAGTCGGATTACGTTTTAATGATTATTCGACTCGACTGGTTTGCTATTTTATAGTTTTCCTTATTTGTACGACTTGAATAATTGCAAATTGTCACACAACTAAACCTGTCTTAGTGCAAATATACATAGTAAATTACACAAGTGCTTAAATAATTATGTTGTCAATTAGCACAAAAAGTTTTGTAAGCTCGTTCCTTAATACAAAAGGTACTTTGAATCTGCAGAGCCGTATTTTTTCCTTCATTTATAATTTAAATCGTTAGCATAATTGAGGTCAGCTTTTTGTCAATACGTCACTTAGCGAATGGAACTGTTTAAATCGATTCGGCAGCAAAAAGTTAGTTATTTAGAGAACAAATTATAACGAGCCTGTTTCTTTGTATTATGTTAATACAATGCCTAGTTTTGTTTTTTACTTTATATACCTCTTACGCAGAGTTCCGCTTGAAGGAACTAGAAGTTAAAAGCACTACACTTAATAATATAAGCCTCAAGATAGCTGGCAACACTTCATAGGTGTCTAATAATTTTAACTTTTCATATAAGTACAGGCAACACATCTCTATGAAGAAACTATAGACTTCGCCAAGAACGATAACACATGACTAATACTTTAAAGGCATTCAATGTAGGTAACCCACGTGAATAAACCCATTGTTCAATGTAGAAATAACTTTAAGTTCACGAACCCAGTCTCATCAGACAGCCCGTCTAGTTCATTAGACTTAAAAACTTAATGAAGATATCGTTGGTCAGATAACTGCTTCGTTAGTTAGCGATAAATTAAAGGCTCAGTCAGAACTATGCTATTTAGAGGTCGCTATCGCTAGACAGGGAGACGTCATGCCAATTTCGAGAAAAAAGCCAGCTATTGTTAAATACATTTGCTTACTGTTTGATACCTAGAAGTTATATTATAGTTATATGCCTTTTCTTATTTATTTTACAAAGCTTGCAAAGTTAAAAGGCTTTAGTCTTGTAATTTAACTACCTATATTTACGCGTAGCAGCTATAAGTCTGTAACATAGACATTAATTCATCCTTGCAACATATTTCTTACCCTAAAGTCTTTTGATATAAAGTAATGTCCAGTCATAAACCTTTAATTTTTTTTTTTTCTATTAAGATACTATACCCTGTATTCCAGTTTACTTTCGTTTGATGAAATCTTGAGAAAATAATGAAGAAGTGGTCTCTTCTTCTGACTGCGTTTTTAAGACGCAAGAACAGCGATGGTTTGGCTAGGCCTTTAGTTGTTAAGATTTGTTACAGACGATATTCCAAGTTAACCTGTGTTGATTAAGACCACCAGGTGCGCAAATATGCATTAAACTGGCAGAACAAGATTACGACATGATATTGCTTTGAGTTATTTATTGATACCTCCAGGATTCGAGTATTTTGCCAAAAAATATTGCATATATAGTATATAGTTTTTAAAAAACGCCTGGGTGTTACAAATTTGACGAGTTGGCACCGTACCTCCCAAACACATGATGATATTAAAAGTGAATTAGTAGGCATTTTAGTACATATTTTTCACAACTACCCCAATATATGGGTATAAAATGAAAGGGCAAGATTAGCAGAATACTTAAATGAATTGTTTATTTCGACAAACACACATAAACAATAAAAACATATACACTATACTTTAACAGATAAAGTACTATGTTATAATGTGTTGAACCCGATGAACCCGACCCCAAGTCAGCATAAATGCCAGCTGCAGCTGGTGCAGCAACCAGCGCTAGTCTTCCGCTACTTTACACTATGATATCTACATTTGAAATCCAAGATGTCCGTCACCACAAAATGGCGACGGCGTGGGTATTTAAAATTTAAAATCTAAGAATGTTATGAAACAAAATATTCAACATTATAACTAAAGCTCTCAAGTTCTCAAGTAGACCCACTACGTTTCCCTCACTGATTAATGAATTGAAGGTCATTAGAAAAAATCTCAATTTCCAAATTTCCCAAATTTCATAAGCTATTAAAAATATTTGAAATCTCATTCCGCTACGTACTAGAAATTAGTTTAGCAATTGAACATTCCTTCGAAGCCCGTTAACCCCTTAGTTCGTTTGTAGGAAACCATTTAAACAGTCAGTTATAATAACAGTTTCTCTTTATAGTATCGTAAAGCTATAATAATGTGGCTAATTCGGGGAAGCATTATTACTGAGCAGTTATATGCATCATTAGATATTTGGTCGTAAACAGGGGCTTGATTAGAATCTGTTTCTCAAGCTTTGATAAGGCGAATGTTGTCGTCATTAATATAATGAACGCTGATGATAGATGTTATGATGGAGTTAACTTTAGTAAAATGTTTATTATGTATCTTAATATGTTGCTTCAGAATATCGGATAATATTATGTGATTTTGAATGGCGACGTCAAGATTTAAACGTTGAATTCATTAAAATTTACATACCGGGTTGTTATTTTTAATTAGCAGATAAGTTAAGTAAGTTACTATAAAGTTTTTGTACTACTTGTGCTAACTTTTATTTACTGTTTTTCTATGAGACGATTACATAATCTTTGACTGGCTTATGTTTTTGAATCCTTCAGTAACGTTTATGTCAATGTCGACCACCGTGGCCTACACGCTTTGAGAGCCAGTGGTTTCGGGCCCGATTCCCGACCGGAACAGGTATTCGAAAAATGACTTTGAATTTTTGTCTTCTAATCTGGGTGTGTTGTGTACCTATGTGTTTGTGAATGACGTATGGTATCTCCGCCACAGGAGTAATCTTAGTGGGAAGCTGTGGGAGTGGGAAACATTATTAATTTATTTTATTTATGCACTTTCCAGAGAGGAAATAGCTTTAGCGCGATGTCAGAACTCCCCATCGAGCGGTCAGGTGCCAGCATCAGGTCATTCCTTGCTGTTGTGCTGCTTCAGAGACCTTTGTAACCACGAGGACAGTCCTCTGGCGAGGGCGAGGCTCAACCTGACTCTACATGATGGAGGTAAGATCTTGTTTTAAACACATAGTTAATAGTGAAACTTGATTCTAGATAGTTTTCCCTTAGTCCTAACTTAAGAAAGTAGGCCTCCCAAGATTGCTTGGAAGAAATAGCTTTGCTCAATAAGGCCGCCCAAAGTACTACCAATGTGATTTTATTTGTCAACTATAAGAAACGTATAAGATATTTTTTGATTGCATCAAGTATTTTCATTACTCGTATAGTTCGGATCTGTTGCATACAGGTTTTGAGTGCCAACCCTCTCCGTACAAAATGCATCATAATTACTACGGTTATTAGTACCAATTTCAGCACGTTATTTCTGACAGAGACACCACAAATTTAAATAGGTTTATTAATTTTATGAGACAGAAATGGGCATAATAATTTGAGACAAGCAGATATAAAATATCTGTATTCAATCCCCATGTAACTGCACATGCTTCGCCCACACCACATAAAAGCCGTAACCACAATAACAATAAAATTTTAGAACGCCATACACAAACAAACCAATTTATACGATAACATCATTATGGTTGCTGTAAATAGACAGCTTTCAATCAAACTGTTATAGAGGAATCATTTAATTCTGTGAACCGATAATCTATTGAATATAAATAATGTAAAGTATCTAGATGCAAGCCTGTTAGGCTTTATGAATTCTTTCACAGAAACTGTACATTTAACTATTTGACGTGAGTGGCATTTGAGAGCAAATTTGATTGGCGGATAGCGCAATGGCCCTATTTGCCTAGCCTACTCGTATACCTTTTATTTAAGTGGGGCAAGCTTATGCAGTGATATACCTACAAGAGAAGCTGTGTTGTGACTGGACTAGCTTAACCTTCATTTTGTAACCTTCATTTTCCTAAATATATATATATATATATATATATATATATATATATATATATATATATATATATACTAGTCACGAAACTAAGACATCTACTTCAGATGTATTATTGTTGTTTTTACCCACAGTCCAACTCTTGGTACCATCTGGGTGAGCTGTGGAAATAAAGTTATTTGTATTCTTAAAAGATTATCGTTTCAACCTTCAATAAGAACTGCGTGTATCAACGAGTCAAAATCCTTGTAACTAACACGGATTTCTTTGTTAATAAGGCCAACTAAATTATGTATAACTCCTGTTTCACAATAATTATTTACTTACAAAGAAAAATACACTAAATAACCAAATCAAACCAAAAATGCATGCACGAAATAAAAATGAACATAGCTTAGATTATATACTCGTATACAATTTTTTTTAAATCGAATTGTAATATAATTAATTCATATTTTAAAAATTAACATCGAGTACATTAGATTACAATGTCAATTGGTAATTAGTCTTCCTTTGTTTCGCATGTTCCTCGAAACCTATTCTAGATTCGAACTCGTATCTGAAGCAAACAAATGACTCACAAGTCGGGTCTTAACTTCAAATGAATATAATTGGTGCAATCTATATTAATAGTTGTGCAATTTATTGATGCAGGGAATATTCTAATTGAATGCTTCGTACATAATAGTGTAAATTGTAATAATTTATTGGTTTGTTGATACGGCAACTGTCAGTTTGTTGATTAGGTCGAACTATGTTTATACAAGTCATGTAAGTTATCATTATTTATCTTATTTCTCTAAAGTGAACTATAATTACAAAATGTAACTTAAACGTTTTTAAATACTTACTAAATAATATATTTTTATAATTCGCGATAAAATTCAGTGCATACATAGTTGTGTTCTTTATTTTTAATTATAATCTCTTGTGTTTTTTATTTTTAATTTTCACATCGAGTTTTCGACTTGCCTTTTAATCTTCGATTGTGAGAAATTATTTTTTTATAGTTCTTTGGTGGCCTTCTATTTACGTCACTATTCTCATACTCATCATTCTTACATTAAACTTGCATACTTTCGATCATGCCGCGTACTAACTTCTTGTAAAAATTTGTATTGAGTACTCAAATCGCAACCTTATTTTTTAAGAAAAAGAGGTTTAATTGCTCTGGGATTTAAATGCCTGAATCTCAAATTAAGCTGTAAAATAGACGTCTCTGGGTATTAATTTTATATTAATCATATAATTATGAGGCTACTGAACTCCTTAACAGATTTCATACTGACTTCAATATTTTTTCTGATATACATAAGACCTCTTCATTCCACCTTGTTGGTTGAATTCTGTGATAATTGCACCTCTATAACAAAGTGCTCGCAGGATGTCTTTTTATGAAATTGCATTGAATTGCAATACACGTATGAAACAATATCAGAACCAGTCGCTAATGAATAACCCATGCCTTTGGAAAGCTTTTAAATCTTTCGCATTATATTTATTTTTATGAAGGGTTGCCTAACATCCTGTGTTTTTAACTTGTAGTCGAATTTCTGAATACAATATAGGAGGAGCTTCTGGATTCGTCGAAATCTTTTCTTATAATTATGTAAAAATTTCTCAGAAATAGATGAACCGATTTTATTTATTATATTAAAATGTATCAATTTATCGGTCCAATAGTTTGTCTATTTATAGATTTTTCAATTGAAATTACTTGTTGAATGTATTGAACTTTTTAACCGTCATTTTTTCAGAATTGTTTATTTGTAAATATTAAAAGCATTGCTGTAAATATTAAAAGCATTGCTGTAATTAGTAAGTACATTTCGTAAAATAAATCTTACATTAAATGAGCATGCTTCGTGTTTAAACGATGATGCGGTCTAATAGAAATACACAATACTAAATCAATATTGTCTATAACAAAAGAACTTGTTACTGTGTAAGTCTTAAATTGAGATATGTATATTTTATGAATATGGAAAAAGAGCTTATTCTAAAAATTTAATAAGCAATACCAACCTGGTACATACTTTTGTTTTATTTGTCAAGTCTTCTTCTAAGCGAACGGCAACCCTACTGAAATGAAAAAGTCATCTCTGGACTGGGAACTGGTCTTTGGCATTTAATACCCCCAGGATTAACGGAAAGAATGGACATTGCAAAATATAACGTATCAACAAACAAAGAAGACGCAAACTCATTTGTGAAATTTAACAAAGGCGTTGCATCTAAAACAATGCGCTTGAACTAAACCTAGACCTTCGGGCACAAACCGTCATTTGTGACAAGAGGCTCTGCTCATATTACAGAAATATTTTTCGGTATGGTATTTATTACATGGATCGATTATAATAATATGCTATCTTATGTTTTTAATATGATAACACATAATATTCGAAAGTTAACTTAAAATAAATATTAAAATATGGATTATAAAACTAGTCAAAAGTTACCTTAGTTATCGGGCGAGAGATTTATTGTTTTATTTCTTACTAGAACCATTACCGAACGAGTACCTATTTAAAAACTTACATAAGTTTTGAAAATTGGGATATGATGAGGCTTATTTTTTAAGAGACGTTCTAAGACCACCCTAATTTATTAAAGATAGGACATTAATAATAAAAAAAACGGCTCAACATCCAACCATACAGACAGACTAAGGAATATTTTGCCAGACTCATGCACAGACATTTCGCTCGCTCGTTTAATCAATTTTTTATAAGACTTGCGTGATCAAATAACAATTTCCGAACAAAGCTAAACAAACTGCAGCTATAAAAGAATCAACAATTACTTTACAGTCTCCGAACGCCTGAGGTCTTTTCGTTCAGTAAATTGTGCTCGAAATAGATTTTATTGTGGCGTCGGGTTCGGTTTGATTACGATGAGGTTGCACTTGATTGTTTTATTAATTGCTTACGAGAACTTTTGATGAACATATTAAAGGAGGAGTAAAGATGAGGTTTGAGTTTGAGGACCGACTAATTCGTAAATGCGTGGTGGGTGTTGAATTTCAGTATGCACTTCTTTCATAAAGCTGCATTTGATCCATTTTCATGATCTGACATTCTTTGATTCAGTACTAATTGTACATAATCATAACTTTGTTTTATAATTCACTGTGAAAATGGTTATTTGCAAAGTTTTTTTCATCATCGTAATAATTAATCAAGAACGAAAACCGAGTTAGGGCAGAAAACATTTTTTCGAAATATTCAAGCTTAATTTATTTGCCAAGAACTGAATCTGTGAAACCTGCTGCTAAGTGTTTTAATAAGTAATTCCAGTTTCCAATTACAAAAAATCTATTCTCATAAGATTGTCCAGAACCTAATATCATACAATTCTCAAAACAATGCCCTTTGTTTACAATTCTATATCAAATGGCAATGGCAATTAAATCCATTGTGTCACCATACACTTATTATTCGATCTAATAAAACGAGTCTGCTGCCTGTTTATGTGTTCCTGGTACTCAAACTTGCAGTGGTAGGCTGCACTTTCTAAGAAATTAAGCAAGCTCACGACAGTTCAGCCACTTGGGCAAGTACTGGAACGTCCACTGACTTGATTTGCATGAGTTTGAATAATTAGCGAGTTGCATTATCATGTGACTAAACTGGGTGAAAGTTGTACAGCTGTCAAGCGACAGAAAGTCAAGATACGAGGACTTGAATATGAATTAAAGACAAATATGACCGACGACCCCCGCCTGTCTAGTGGTTAGCATACTTGGTATGAGAGCCGGCGGTCCTGGATTCGATTCCCGTCCGGAGTAGGTTCAAACAATGACTCTTCCACTTACGGAACATAAACTACAGATTCGTACTAAACGTTTATTTGATGCTTCCTTTGTGAATAAGAACAGCAAAACATTCTAATAATCTTCATATATCTGTATTTCCCGAGAAATATATAATAGGTTTTTACCAAGTTAAACGTGATACTGACTCCATCTTCACTTGCCGTCATGAGAGATCGTGGTATGGCATTCCCTACAAAAGCTACACAGCTATGATAGTGATACGTTACTAAAAAGTCGCTCCAGTCTGCTACCAACAGGGCTTTAATTTTGTAACAGTAGCCAAATGTTCTATTGCAATTTGCGCATTACACTCCCAGATTCCAGCTACTGCGATAACATCACGCGACTGCCAGACTGGTGTCAGACACAGAATAAATAACATCAAGTGCAGAGATAAAGGATATGCGTCAGGAGTCAGTGGTACATATTCTATCTGTCATTCGCAGAACAAAGCATGGGATATTTTAAAATAGCAGCTATCGTACTACATAAAATTTGAAATAAAGTACTTGGAAGCAGTCCGATAATGTTAGGAAGGTTGGAAGAATTGCGGTTTTTATATAAGGGAAAATTTCATAGTTAGATACAAAACCATACTTGGCTGTCCAAACGCAACTTTTCTATTTCTTCTGTTCTATTATTCCCATCGGCCCCATTGCTGTGGCCACGGGCACACATGGGAATTTATTATTCCCGTCTGCCTCATTGCTGTGGCCACTGGAGCAGTTGGGAATATTCCTCCATCGAAGATCCATAAAAAATACTCTTAATTAAGGGTCTCTATGGATGTAATCACTGCTATCCATTCGTCCATCCGTCCTTGAGTCTGTCCCCTTTTAACTTTTATTGAAAAGTATTACTAATATTAATAAGTTCTTACATACACAAAATGACTAACTACAATAACAAGAAAAGATTACCGATAGACCATTTAAGATCTACAGATAATCCAAATGCTCCAACCCACCACCAGATGACAGCGTGCATAGATTAAAACCAGCATTCTGGTCACGCGTCGAATCGATCAAACGCTAATAAGTTCTTTGTTTTATTTCCCAGAGGGCAGCGCAGTAGCGAGCGAGAGGGGTGCAAGCTACAACGGCGAAGTGTGGTTCAAGGCAGCTACCATCGCCGTGCCCGTGTGCGGAGCCCTTATACTCTTCCTGCTGGTGGCGGTGGCGCACAGACTGCTCAAGGCAGACGCGTTGCTCCACGCTGATAGGAAACTCAGGTGAGACAACCACAGCATAGTAACCCAGTTACAGCATTATGGTAATTCATTCTAAAATGCACAGGAGTGAAAAGCTCAGTAGTGCATGCCTGAAGCTTGAGAGACTGTCCATGGACTAGGCTATTACCAATATCTTCCTAGTTACATTCAAAATAATTTGGATAAAATACTGATGGTAATAAAGTTTTACCTTAGCCGACATATTATATTGACATATAGCGATTGTTTACTCTTCAAAACTAGTAGAACATCACAGTACTCTTAAACTCTTTCCGCACACGAAAAGCAATTTGGATACATCTAGCATACTCTGCCTTATATTTTCCACTTCAGAATTAGATTAACTAATCCTTCATGTCATGACAGTCAATAGGTTTTGCTACCAATGCAATGTGAAATATTAGAGTATTGTTACCGTGCGTGCATGTTGCTGCAAGATTAAGTGCTCGTCGTTAGTTATAGCCATGTAAACGGAAAATAAAAACAAGTGATTTGAAGCGAGTACGAAAAAATCTGACTGCTAAATCGTTAAACCTGTGTATCATCCTTAATTACTTTTTTATGTACCCAGCGTCAGTCTAACGACTAAGACAAATCTATTGAGACCACTTACATAAAAATACTATAAGCCGTTTTGGCTTTGGGGTGTGCCAAAGAAATATACATGCATACATACACTCGAAAAACATAAGTCTCCTTCTTTCGCGCCGAGCAATATCTCTAGTTTTTGGTAACTTTAATTCTAATCCTCTTTATATGTCTATTCCAGAGGCGGCTACATGTCCCCGCTAGCTCAATCTCCCGACGTGAAGAAGGTATGGGTGGGCACATCGGCCCCCCTGCTTGTAGCCCCCGGGGGCTGCCTGGTGGCCGTGGAGCGTGCCCAGCTGGTGGACTCCCCCTGCCAACAACACTGTGATATCCAGCGGTAAGCGACGAATCTCCGAGGGCTGAGCCGTGTGCTAGGTAGGCTTGGATTTATTGGATGATTAGGGACGATTTTAGCAACTTAGGGACAATTTAGAGACAATTTGGGACATTGATGATGATGTAGGTTTTAATATCTATTCGATCATTTTTTGTTCGAATAATACGATTGCATTGGCATTTTAATTTATACATAATTAACTACGGAGGTTATTAGATACTTATGAGAAAGTGAACGAAAATATGACTGTTAAAATAGAATTAGTCCAATTTATCACTCACATGTGTGCTACTGTGACATTAGAGATTACTATACTCTAGGCTTTTCTACTACTTATTTTTTCATAATATCTAGGCCCCCGGGTTGCCTTATGATCATAGAGCCCTTAAAAAAATCCACATTAGTATCTTTATTTGAGCAGATTATCTCTCCCATTCTTGCTTTTCCTATAAGTAGAACAGTTAGAATTCGTAGTCATATTGTCCTTTCATAATATCATTGTACATAATTTACATTCATTTCCAACTCTTTTCTACTCATCTCAAAATAGATCCTAATGTTCATAAAATTGTCCTTTGTATATTTAATAAATTCAGGTTTATTAAAGAAACTTGTTTAGTAAATATTTAACGATCTTTGACTGATATTATAAACTGCTAGAAGAGGTTGTAATTTCTCGAAACGTATTTTATTATTAAATCCACCATTTATTAATTATTTTCCAAATTGTTTTGTTTGTGGATGGTTATACCTAATTTTGTAAGTAATCATAAAATTTATGATTATGCCTAAATAAAACATTACATCCAATCACGCTTTAAGTTATGGAATAAACTATGTATCATGTCATAAAAGAAGTATAACAATGTAAGTCATAATAATTATTTTGAAATGTACCTGTAACGGCCTGCACTAATTAAATTAGGCGATAATTTGCCTTTCGCCTTTTCAATATTTAAAAAAATTAACTTTACTAAGTTATGTCACATACAAATAATACCTGAGTAATAAGTGTTAAAGTTTGTACTTCGTACTTAGGATGAGGGCTAAGATTCATAGAAATAACTGTTTTGACTTTAATTTACGGCTGTTTTTTGTTTAAGCAGATGTGGGGTGACAAAATGTCCTGCGATTTGAAGAAATATCTCGCGAAATAATACTTCATTACGAAAAATCTGTAGACAACATATTATGTATCTTAGCCGTACAGGAAAAACAAATTCCTAATATTACTTCCAGTATTACTTGTATGTCATTTAAATCCAATTATTGAACTACAGAAGCTTTTTTTATAATTATTTTTTTTGTGTTTTATTAATAAGTAACTTTCGTCATCATTTTGTTATACATGAGGAAATTATGAATCTTTATTGTAAATTTGATCTCAGAATTGTAAAATCATCACACGGCCAGCCCGATAGTATACCAAAACATCATAATTGTATAATGTACCTATAATATAATTTGTTATAATTTTGTAAGAGCTTGTGTTCCTCTACCTGTAATCTTTGTAAATGTACCTTTATTATTATAAGTCTGTTTCTGTATACCTAATTTTCTGTAATTTGCTACAGTACTGTTACCAAAATGTGTTAAGAATATGATAAAACGTCATAAAATTATGCATTTTTCATATTGAGCTGCATACTAGCTAGAAATATCGCACGATGTCTAAGATTATGTCAAACTGGTTTATTCCTAGCGATATTTTTTTAGTAACATGAAATCATTTATGATTTTTTATGCTGATGAAAACAAAATAGGATTTCTCTGATTGTATCTTGGTATACCTTTATAATCCATATAATGACCCCGATTCGAGCAGGTTAACCTTAATAAGCTGACCTATACTAACAGTTCAAAATTGTCTCCTCTCTTTTTGTTTCCACGAGTGGGAAAATCATGGGTATAATTTTAGGAACTTTTAGTTTAGTCAGTGACACTGGCCGAATCGTGGTCATTAGTCGTGTAACTGACTTAAATTTGGGACTAAAAGACGTGCCATATTTCTGCTGGAGACTGTAACTGAATATTGTATGAAATTGTTAAACAAGTGAAGTTATAATTTGTACATGCTCCAATTGAATGTTTGTCGGGGAAAAGTAGACTGGATTTGGTTTTAAGGGCTGTGTCTCAATAAATATGGCTAAAGGATATTAAAAAATAAAATAATCAATTATCATTATTATTTCGACGTATATAATATTATTCTTATAATATTATTATTATAATATTATAGACGTCGAAAGCAATCGTTTTTTTAAATCGTAATTGCTTATATCCGCGTTTTTAGAGACGCGCCTCATAATTTAAGAGCGCGCTACGATTTTATATAGACTTTGCATAGATTATTGAGGCTCGGGACAACACTTAAGTCTATTTAGGAATATGAGTTACCGACGTGCCTTTGAACTTGCCGGAATTATTTGTCATAATTGTTGTACACATACCATACAGTTTTTTTTTCTCTGGGCCCAATTCTGATGGATTAAAGTGTCAGTATCTGAAAATCCTCATAGATTTCTGTCCTTTTCTTCCTAGGAAGTTTGAAAAGAGGTGGCGCGACTTGGAGTTATAAGATGCTTTGGTTAGTTAGCAGTATCATTTTGGGCCTTTAGAATTGGATGTTTAGATTCATAGATAATATTTCTTACGTTCTTGTGCTGTCAAATGCATGCATTTTCCGTACTTCCATAATGTAAATGATTAATTAATTATTGCACTGTAAATATAATCTTAATTATTTTTTAAGTTTGTTACCTGTTGTTTATAACTAGGTTCGAATAAAGGCGATTTCTGAGCGTTAAATCCGTTTCGAGTCTCTACCTAGTCTTTATTATCTGATGAAATTCACGAGTATGTTTTACTATTCTATTTTTATTTTTTTGAACTTTAAATGGATTTAACTTGTGGTCGATGTTTTCGCGGCGTTGTATTGTACCTTCGAAAATTGTATAAATATAATTTGTATATAGTTTTATTATTACATATTTTAATGTTGATTATAATTGCACTAGAGTTGAATCAAATTATTTCTATTGCATTCTGTGACTTAAAATATTATGCCGTTTAATTTTATAGTTTCAAATAATGCTTTTTTAATGTTACTTCGACCATAAAGCAGAGATTGTCCCAATGAAGCTTCCTAAGGGTGCCTTAAACGATAGAATTTTATAAAAAAACAACAATTTATTATTATGAATAAATAGGTGCAAATTAAATACTCTGTATTGTACGAAATGCGATCTTATGTAAATATAATGTAATGGTGTATAAATAAAAAGAAATTATTTTATTACTGGACCCCTTTGTTTTCTTTTACCATAAATTAAAAGTCTAAATTAGTAGGAGCTTACGTTAAAAAAAATCTTTTAAAATTGATTTAACGATGAGGTAATCTAAAACAAAAAATAATTTATCAATTTAGCAATTAGACTATTCAATAACTTTACATTATACGTATTCAAACCTAGTGTTTAGCTATTACATAAATACAACACTTTGATCATATGGAAATAATTTATTATATAGTCTACCCATTAAAGTGAAACCATATAGCACAACATATTGCAAAATTCAAAATAAAATTACTGAATCCTCCATACAACTTCGCCGAGCACGTGACCAATTATTAATGGAGATCCTAAATATTTATTAAAAATTTAAAAAAAAAAATTCTGTAATTACTTTGTGGTTTACTTTGATGTGTAGACTAAAACCCTTAATTATTGTCACACCTTTCTGTTACACGTTGTATATTCATTTAGGATCATGGATGCATAGACTGTGAAAAGCAAGACCAAAAAAGGCGTAAATATTCGACAGCTTTGAACCCGTTTTACTTTCTCGTATTTTCACCTCTTTTATGCCTAACTCTGGAAAATAGGCTAGTCTTAGTTCCCAATCTATGTTTAATAAACATACTTATATTATAAAGAGGACTCCAGTATTCCAGACTAGGCGTGCTCCATCTAGGGTTATAGTATCGCTGACTTTCATAAAGCTGTGTAGGATAAAAAAAGGAAAGATTTCTATTTTGTCCTGACTGCGTGACACTGTACATCAAAATTAAAAAAAATATATTACGTAGGTTTAACGATTTAGAAGTCGGGTTTTTTCGAACTCGTTTCTAACCACTTGCTGTAGGTAGGTATGTATGTTTGTATTTTTTGTATGTATGTATGTACAGGGTTATCGGCTAGGGGTGAACAAAATGTATGAAACAGCTGATTATTTTTTCTCGAATTCAGAGTTGGTCCCTTTCGGCTCAGTACACTCCTACCCGATAACCCTGTATAATAGAATCAAAAACTACAGGAACGTTTTTAAAAACACTTTTGCCGTTAGTATCACTGAGTAACATAGGCTTTAAAAATTAGAGATCCGCGGGTAATACCGCAGAGTTCAAGTAAACTATATATACGAGTATGGGTAATAAGAAACTCGTGTTAGTTACACTATTTATAACTCAAGAACGGCTGAATTGAATTGTATAAAAATTGGTGGAGACGTTGCTTAGAACCAGAAGACGGACATAGGATACTTTTTATAAATCTTAATAAAATCGAAAATCTGCTCATTTATTGCCTCTAAGGCGGAACAAAGAACGCCGGGTCAGCTAGTAAACAATAAAAGCAGGGTTTTTTTGCCTGTTGCTAAATATAAATGTTGCCGCGAGGTCAACAGTTCATAGAACTACTATTTATTAATTACATTCTTGCTACGGCGCGTTTGTTGTTAATCTTGTTGTAATTGGCACAGTACTGTAAAATACAATGTAGGTAAGTAATATTGTGTTCTAAGCTGGACGAGTTTATTTTATTTTAAATATTCTATAATAAATCGGTACCAAGGTTGCTTGTAGTAAATGTCACAAGTAAACAGTGTATGCAATGGCAGCTTGTCGTTCTCAATGGAGTTCTAAGGGGGAAGCCTACGTTCAGCAGTGGATCTGTTCTTGTTGATGATGATGAAGTTTGATTGCTATTATTTTCACTGCAGTCGTGTTTAACTTAAGCCGATAGGCTGGTCGTTCGCTGGTTGGTTTTCCAGGCTTGAATTGCTAGATCTTAGGTCGCCGGACGAAATAATATTTTGGCAGAACCGAAGACGCTTCGTTTGATAGCTCAATAACTATCCGATCTAGGTCACTAGTTAAGCTACAAATTTCGCAACCTTCAATACTAAACTAATAAGTACCATATGAATTATACTTATTGCCACGACATCCGCTATTTAGCGAAGATAGCATCTTTCCAATTTATCATATATTTTTTTAGTTTAATCGATAGAAGTCCCTCATAAGTCGCTTTAAGGTGTAATTTGTGATTTAAAAACATGTCATTATTCATATACTAAATGTATTACAAGGCTAGTAAATTAAAACATAGAAATGACTTTAGGTCAAATATATAAATACAAGTGACGTTGATTTTTTAATACATTAAGTTTACGTTTTCTTGTGGTGACACTTATATTTTGTCTTTAATAATAAAGTTTGGTAAGTGAGCAAAACTCTTGTTTATACCAACGACTCTTTGTGAAATTCTACAGCCTCCACCATATTCATTGGATCTGCAGGTGGATACAGGCTATACTAATAACATCCCGCGGTCTCGCACGGTAAACAGTGGGCTTAAGTTTTTGCTGTCGGGTTTCTTATTCGTTGAATTTTAATACTCTATTTATACATTGCCAAACATATCTCTGAAGTACTTTTAAGTTTCATAATGAAAATGGAAGCTGTAGCGATGATGGTCGAGTGGTTAGTGGGGTCGATTGCCGTGCAAAAGGTACGACGTTCGAATCCCACGAAACATGCAAAAAGAGCCTGAGCTACCGGTGAAGGAAAACATCGTGAAGAAACCATAGCATGGTGGTACGGCGTTTCCTATTGCTCGCCTGGCTAGCTACCACCCTCAAGTTGTAAAATCTGTCGCCAAGCACCTAACGGTGTGTTCCGGCAGCCTTCCTTGAGAGCCAGTGTATTTTAGACTAGGAATGCTCCATCTAGGGCTACAGTGTCGCTGACTTCCGTGGTAGTGCGAACTTGTGGTCAAATGCCTAGCTGTTCAGGATTAAAAAAAAATAAGCTCAAAGATTTGGTAGTAGAGATTGAAATAATTTAATAATCACTAATTAATATCATCAACGCTGTAACGTTCTCCATACTAAATGGAGATATTACTTAATATGCAGACGATCCGTCTCAATTTGATTGAAGCATGAAAATTAGGTAAAGCTTATTTTACGGCCCTATAAACATAAGTTACAAACTATACAACTAGACGAAATATGATTCTGTATATCGAGTCACACTTCTGTCGAGTAAGTTTATCATGTCTATGTCTCATTTTACAAACTCTGATATTGAATAAAGATTGATGGAACGTAAGTTACATAATGGATAGATATATTTCAGAGAGGCCTACACAAAATTTATTTAATATTAGATATAGTAAGCGGCAAACAAATAGACCTTGCGCGAGACGTGTTGTACTGTTCGCACTTACCAAACTACCCGTGAGAGTGAAAGGGACGATGCCGCCATCTTGTTTCTAGTTATTTGCCGCGTATTATACCTACGTATATGCACATGTATTGACCGATCACGTGACCAATTTTTGTATGGAGAACCTAATATTTTTTCTAGAATTTTAAATCATTTTCTTCCCTTCCCTCTTACTTTAAATATTGTCACACTTTTCTGTTACACGTTGTACAAACGAGATGGCGCGAGCATAATTAACTTATTAAGGATATTGTAAAAGCTTAAATCAGCTGACGTCCTCTTAAACAAGGTATTTTTGCTAGATGTAAAGTAGGTAATATTAATTTATATCCTTCTTTAACAACGTTCTAATGTCACTTTGCAAAATAAAAAACAATCCGGTCCACACTCAAGGAATACAAGATTGTGTATAATTAATACTTCTAATACGCAATTACTGTCAATAATAAACATAACTTTGAACTAAATGATTGCGCATTTAGTTATTTGTATGCTTGTCACGTACATAATATTAGGTACAAATAACAAGATTTTATTGAACTAGTAAGAGTAACACGCCTAGGTTTATTTGCGAATTTTCCACTATACACGAAAACACTTATCTCCAAAAGTTAAGATACCAATGCTGAATATAGTGACAAGAAACCTTATTTTTACTTTTCTAATAATTTATCGATCACTGATTGTTTTCGTGTCATTAAATATAAAGGAAAATTATATTTATTGTGACAAAAACTTGAAGAACAGTAATTAAAACATTACCTAAACTAAATCTACTTACAACCAAGAGTAAAAAAAGGAAGATTAGTAAAAAAAAATAGATAGGTAAATAAACAAACAGAATTATTTTTGAATTTCATATATTGTATGCGGTTTTACTTAATGTCTATAAAAAGACTAATAATAAAGTTTTTGTAGCAGTCCAAAGTCATTCTTGTTACCTATCTCATTTATTTACATTTTAGTTGGTAGTATTTCAGTGCCTTATTTTTTATTTCAGCCCAAAATGACAAAGAGTTCTGGTAATAGTGCAGAAGGCAGAGTGATCAATTTTGATCACCTCATATTTTGGGTGGCGAACGCAAAAACGGTAATTTTATGAAAAATCTAAATAAATTTAACATTTATAGCTCCTAGATAGGATTTCTCCAGTGTATAATAAATTTTAAAAGAAACATACGCACAATAAACCTCAGAACAGAAATTCCGTTTCATCGTTCGAACGTCGGGAATGGAACCCGGGACCGCCAGCTCTCGAAGCGAGTACGCTAACCACTATGCTACTGTGTATGCAGACGTGTGATTGTTATTTATTCAGATGTCGTTTATATTTATGTGTTTTAGACGTCAAGCTATTTTGTAACCCGTTTCGGATTCAGCCCTTTGGCGGTGCGGGAATCGACAGATGAAAGACCCATCATTTCATATGCAGTCAGACAAAATCAGGTAAGTTTAGTTATAAACTAACTACCCTTTGGTTACATTACTTAGGTACTATCAACTGAGTCATAAAATTGACAAATTGGCGTCAATTTTCATATTTTTCTAATATATGCTGTTTCTCTTTTGGGCAAAAGTCTCCTTCATTGTAATATTAATCATTTTAAATAATGTAACCGGGCTACATAATAAGCTATTTACTAACCGTTATGCGTTATATATTCCATTGCATTTTGCTGTATAAAAAAATATATTGTATATAAAATCAAATCTTAATTCCCAGTTAGTAGTATTATAATAGTGTTATAGATTTCTATGATTTATAGTTTTCTATGAGCATATATTACAGAATTTGATTGTATACCCTATGTACTCCAGATAACAATAATATTCGAGTCTCCAACAACTTCTGACACGTATATCTCCAAAGACCTGGTAACTCATGGCGACTTCGTCAAAGATGTGGCGTTCGAAGTGCAAGACCTGGACCAGCTGGTTGAAAGAGCGAGGGATAGAGGAGCAGAAATCGTGAAGGAAATTACTGAGGATGCTGACAAAGATGGAGTAGTTAGATATGCTGTGGTTAGGACGGTAAGGACTTTGTCTTAATTTGTAGTGTTTAATAAAAATCGACCAAATGCAAGTCGAACTGAATGGGTACAAACCATTACCATTCTTTACCATTACTCTATACAACATTTGTTCAGGTTTCTATACCTATTGTCATTATTAATATCGAGCGAAAAACGACAATAACGTTTGTTTTGTCTGTTTTTTGTATTTGTTGATTTAGCGGCAACATAAGGAGATCGTCTGGGAAATTTTCAGCTCTCTAGCTATCACGGTTCATGAGATGCACAGCGAAGTCTTAGGGTCCTTAGGTCTTTCTTTTGGGTACGGAACCTTAATTATTATTTTTTACCCGACTGCCCAAAAGTAGGTTAGTGATTCCTGAGTGCATGTTTGCATATAAGTTATTAAATCTCGTAGATATAAGATAAAATATAATATAATAATTATAAGCTGAACTTAGTTTTAAGAATGTTATGTACATATTGCAATAAATAAATACTATACTATACTATACATACGAGTATATAATACTTGCTGATTACATATAGATGTGTGTGTAACAATTAGTAAGTAAATTGATAAATATGAAAAATACTATCATAATTAATTAATTATACAGGTTATTGGTAAAGGAGTTTCAAAGTCGAAAGTGGGTCTTTCGTCTTAAGAAACAACGTTTACTCTAGGACCAACTCTGAAGTCGAGAAAACAAATATCACCTATCATACATTTTATCGACGACCGATAAACTTTTTCTATGGAACGGCTGATTTTGTTCCTCGAATTTAGAGTTGGTACACCACAGTAAAAGATGTTTCTTAGGATGAGTATAGTCACCCGTTTTCTTAATACACCCTAACCGTTAGCCGATAAGTTAGTTATTGTAGAAGTTTAATAAACATTTATTAATTCCAGTACGGCGACAACACACATACTTTGTTAGATCGCAGTAAATACAGCGGTCTCTTTTGGCCTGGATACCAGTCAGCTGAAGAAGATGTTACTAAAAAACTGCTGTAAGTATATCTTTTAGTTGTTTAAGCTTTAAAAAAATACTCTTATTGGGTTATACTTAACTGAAAGGGGTTCTCTCATCAAATTTAACATAGTAAATATGTTTCATCATATTTGAAGTGGCATTGACCCCAATTCGGCCAGTCATACTAACTAAACTAAAAGCTTCTAGAATTATATCCATCCTTTTCTCATTTTGGAAAACAAAAAGAGAGGAGACAATCTTAAAACTGTCAAATTAGATTAGTGAGTCTGGCCTGCCCGAATCGGGGTTATTACCTACCTATAAGTTAGTTTTTCACCGAAACACTATGAAAATAAACATTTTTATTTCGTTTCATCATAGTAAGTACAGCGACCCAGTCATGGGTAACTCAACAGATCTTCGTTGCGGCTCAGCTCACGGTTAAAGGAGTTGAGTGAGACCTGCGAACATTAATCATTTGTTAGATTTGCGAGGTTTCCAGATCAGCTCAAAATCAAACACAAAAAATTTCTTACAGATAAAATTTCGTCATTGACAAAAGCGAGTGAAATTAAAGCCAGATCATATTATAATACCCACTTCAATAATACGAACATGTTCAAAATGATCTACAAAAATTTTGTTGAAATCAAAACTACTTTAAAAAGTTAAAGAGTATATAGAGTTATCTTAAAGAGTTACTTACAGTAATAATATTATAATTATAAAACGAAAATGTTTTTTTTCGGTTCTAAGCTAAGTTCCAGGTAAGCCACGGCACATTTAAAACACCACCTAGCGCACATCTATCTGTATTTTACGTAGAAGCATATATTCATCTCATTTTTCTCTATCAATCTATCTTGCTCACGCACATGCGGCTCGCCGTCGCGACGAGTCTTTTCCTTGATCTTTTTCTTGATCCGCGATTGATTCAGCTCATGTTCGGCTCACACTCACGAGTTTTCTTTGTATATCCAATCTGTGTCAGTGAGAGTGAATGAACAGATTGAACCGCGAGTTGCGTTTGATATGTTTGGTCTGGGCTTGAACCGTGACTCAACAGCTCAAACTGGTGCGATCTGCATATTTGAACCGGTTCAGATCTGAGTTACCCACGGCTGCAGCGACCTCTTTTCGGTTTAGCGTACCTCTAAACGATAATATGTGATGATTTCTGGCATTGGACGCGATTACTAGCCACAATTTGTAATCTGCACGATCTTGGTACTCTATCACTCTATTTGGAAAAATATTCCTTTTATTTTCAGACCAGATACGAATCTTAAATTCATAGACCACGTGGAGGGAAATATGGCTGATGGTACATTAGAAGATTCAGTAACTTGGTACGAGAAAAACCTCAACATGCAAAGGTATACCTTAATCCAGCAATTAATTAATTGATTAACTTATTTCTTTACCATGGTACCATTGAGGGTACAACCTAGTGATACCAAGGCAAACAAATGGATTAAATAAGTTAAAAAATTAAGGAGGTTTACAATTTGTCCGTATTTTTTATATATGTTATAGAACTTAATTTTAGGTATAGGTAATAATTTACCAATATAAATTGTATCAAAACGGTCCAGCAGAGTGAGTACGAGCTATATTCTGACAGCGAAGAGAAACACTGCTAGTCAAATTTCAGAAGTTGCTTTTTTGATGACGTCACAGCTAAACTTTTAGAACAAAACAAAGAACGACAGCAAAACTGTTAACTACCTAACCAGTGTCATACTTATGTAGACCTCGTACTCTATATTTCTGCATGAAAATAACTCATTTTTATTTCTTCTAGTTTAGGATCCCGATATGCAACGACCTTCAACGAAATGTTTATTTAATAAAACGTATTTTATATTAAATTTAATATACCAATAAAAATATTGTATATGGGTTGCCGATCAAATTTCAGTCCAGGATATGATTAATTAATAATTTAAAAAAAAAAAACATATAACCGGTTTGATTATTGGACAAATTCCATACCAATCGAAAGCATGAAGCCCATATAATATCATTAATAAACAGACCGGTGCAAAATGCTTGTGTTGATTTATCTGTTTATACCTGGCTACCTGAGAGTTGTGACGGGACAAGAATAGGCAACCTAACGTTTGCATATTATATGGGCTTCATACTTTCGATTGGCATGGAATTTGTCACATAATCAAACCGGTTTTCACCGGTTTAAAAATAATAATTTATTTTTAATTTATATACTATTATAATTGTTATCATATAGTGTTATTTATTGACATATTATATTAAATATAAAATACGTTTTATGAAATAAACGTCTCGGTGAAGGTCGTTGTATATCGGGATCTTAGACTTTTTTGTGAATAATTATTAGAAGTTGCATTAATCATTTGTCAGATTTTGGTGCGCCGATTATGTCGACTACAAGAATAAGTTGACGCCTTACTCCTGCATCGATACTGCAGCGGTTATTAACAAAGGAGAAACAGTCCTGGTAAGATTCCGCTTCTTCTTCTATTTCCTAGTTATCTATAAATATGTTGTATTCCAGTGATGACTTTTATGTATGAATTAAATATACTAGAATTATTTTGTATTGGATACTTCATACATACATAATAGGTAATCTCTGGAATACCTAAATTCTCTTTGTGCAATATGTTTTTGAACGAGATTTCCACTTTGTTCTCTGAGATTTCATTCAAGCGATCAAAGTGAAATATACGAAGCAAGCGCTTATAAAACGCGTCTCCGTTTTACCTTGGGGAAAAATCTTCTGTACCTATCATAACACTCGGCGGATATCAGGCTGTTTTCATCTGCTGGTGACATTTTCCAATCGATGTTCGATAAATTTTTGTTAGCAGTTTCAATACACTACGTTTGCTTTCGTCGATTTATATTTGTTTTTTTTTTTGAATCCACAACAATATTAAACCTCTTTGTGTTAGTTATGTGTGATGTGTGTGGATCGCGAATTCTTAGAACCACTTTTACAAACTTAATTTACAATGACTAAAAGTATCATTAACAACTCTTCTTTCATATTAATATTTTTTACTTATAATAGTTTATAATTTTTATTCGTAGTTGTCTCTGAACGAAGCAGCCAAAGGTCTACGTCCGACAAGCAAGGCTTCTGAATTCGTGAAGGCTTTAGGATCTTCAGGAGTGGAGCATATCGCGCTGTATACAGATGACATAGTTGCCACGGTACGTTAGATCCACGTATTATTGACTTACCAAGCGAATCGACTTTGCATCAAGTCTGGCAAAATGTTGATTCGAACGGATGTTGTCGTTGTTGCCAAGCAATCTTGACGCGACTTGGTATATTACCTAACATAATTTTTAATCGTCAGGAATGTATGAATTTTAGAGCATTTCCCTAGTCTATATATGGTAGAGTAGTTTGTTAAGGCGTCTTTCCTCGGCTGATTTCAATAATGTTTGGCAAAAACATGCGGGACACGAATCATTCCCTAATCATCTGTTACGCTCCCACCACAGCGCCTGAGGCCATTGCGCGTTATGGTTATACCAGGAATTTACTGTTTTTACGATTATAGACATTACCTAGGGAAGCGGAGCGTTGGTCGACCGGCAGAAAGATGGGTCAACGACATAAAAACTGTCGCGGGTCCAGCCTGGACACGATTGGCACAGGATCGAGGAAGATGGCATAATATGAGAAAGGCCTATACCCAGCAGATGGATAAGGAAGGCTGTGGATGATGATGAAACAATAACTGCGGACAAAAATTACAAAAAAAACAATTTATATATAAGTTTCGTCAGCCTTTCATTTGACTTTTAATCATTGTGTTTTTTCAGATGCGCAACTTAAAAGCTCGCGGAGCAGAAATAGTCTCCTTTCCACCCACGTACTACTCCCTGATTAAGGAGAAACTAAAATCCTCCCCACTACAGATCTCTGAGAGCATAACAGAATTACAAGAGCAATGCATATTGATAGATTTCGACGAAAGAGGATACATGCTGCAGGCGTTTACGAAACATTTGCAAGCAAGAGCAACTGTGTTCATTGAAATTATACAAAGAAAGAATCATAGGGTTCGTATCCTTTGTTTTTTTTATAATATGGGTTTGTTACTCAGTAAATGAATAAGGTTAGAACTATTAATCCATTTTCCACCCTTCCCGCATTCGGTAAGTTTACCAATATAAGTTCTGTGAAAAAATACTAGATGGCGCTGTTATACCTTAAAACACGCAACACTAGATTTAGCGCATTCGATGGAGTCTAAACTCGACTTATTGTATCTTCGTGCCTCAATCTATTGAGTAAGGAAATTATTGGGCCTTGGTAACTCTTGGCAATGTCCCTCGTGGGCGAAACTGTTTTTGAAGGGCACAGGTCGTCCCTGCTTCTGCTCGCCTACTTTGCGAGCGGTTCGGGTGAAGCGAACTGCCTTTATCCAAATCTCTGAAATATGATTAATTAATATAACATAAATACGAATACCCGTTTTTACAAAATTGCCTCGTTCTTGTCCAGAGTTGACAGATGTAAAAATAGTCATCTTACGAAGTTTGGCTGATCGTCTGCCAAGATCTGCAACGTATAGACAATGGCTGGCTATTGCCACCTAATTTAATTTTTAACTCTTCTTTCTTGGTTGTATTCATATTTTATTTGTTTTTATGTGTTAATAATGTCAACCTTCTATGGAACTTTGAGTCTGCAATAAAGATTTATTATTATTATTATTAAAATATAATAATTACTTGTAACTACAGCTCATAAGGTGGCAAAATAATAAGAACTATGAGAAAAATTTGGTACTATTTTATGGTAAAACGGAAAAAGCTGCTAACCCATATTCCCCATGTCAGGCGAGATGGCATCGATTCAATTCCTTGCTAATCTCTTTTCAGTTGTTGCTAATCTATTATCTTTCTTAACAGGTTCTATAGGCGCCGATAGAGCTCTTCAGTTATTTCAATTTAATAATCAAACTAAGAAACTATAAAATTTTAATGGGATGACTAGAGAAATGCCTTTTAAACCAATATGTCATTCAAAACCAAAATGTCATTTTTAAACCAAAATGTCATTTTTAAACCAAAATGTCATTTTTAAATCAGTCTAACCATCTCCGGGAAACCAAGTACTAAAGATAAAAAAAAACCGTCGAATTGAGTACTTCTTCCTTTTTTGAGAAGTCCGTAAAAAGTGGTAGAAAATGTCGTAAGTAGAGCTTTAAAGTATTTTAAAAAACCTAATCGTATACTTATGTCGACAGGGCTTTGGTTCCATGAACTACAAGTGGGTCTTCGAAGCTATTGAACTATTGGACAAAGCGCAAGAGGAGAAGAAAGAATAGAATGATAAAGAAGTCGACGGAAAACATTAGTTTTATTTAAGTTCAACGATAAAATTACACAAGCAATATTTATCTCGTTACAATAAAATTGATGGTGAAGGGGATCACTTTAATATTTACTACTTTGTGTAATCTGTGATAACAACGATTTCTTATAAAATAATACGCATATTAATAATTCACATCTAAGAAGTGGTTTGTATTTTATTTAGTACACCTTATTTCGAAAACCATGATACGAATGGAACCTCTAAAAGTACACAGTAGAACTAACTTTATAGAAATATGTAAATAAATACATATAATTTTTTTTGGTAGTACTCTAACTTAATTATCAAATAATTATATCGTTGTGTTTCAGGTTGGGCAAAATAGCTTTCTGATTTCTGTTTTTCTGGCTGTTTTCCTACTCGGGTCGCGATTCTTGTGAAATTTGTGGTCAGCTCTAATTTTAAGGAATGTCTTGACTAATTAATTTGAGTAAAGTTTTCAAAGTGGCAAAGCGTTAGTAAAGAGTTAGCGTACGTTAAAAACGTAAAAAACATATTTCAGTCAATTTTTGATATTGTACGGTAACTGTTGTGCTGAAGAAAAGACATCAACGTGCACTAATTTTTTTGTATAATGCTATCGCTGCTGTTTTATTAGGACATTATTATCTTGTTTTAAGATGTATGCGGTTGGCTTGAAGAGATCGAATCAAACGTGAACACAAAAGTGTCTGATAGTGGAGTGGCTTTTTAAAGTTTGTATAAAAGCTCCGCGCTGGTGTCCGCTTTTAAACTATTAGGCTCTCATTAATATATATTTTTAAATGTTTTAGTTTAAAAATGTTAAATTGTATTCCAGTTTGATTTCAAGAAATGGATTAAAAGCCCTATACAAACAGTTTCAAACGACCCTAAAGACCACTTATATCTTCTGGAAGACCATGGAAATTTCTGTTCATAAAATAAAGTATATGAAATTGCACAACATTGAGGAATGCTACCTGTATATAAATACCTACGACTTCCAACTTGTACCGGATTCGTATATCTACTACACGTGGGGTAGAGACTGCTCTACGAAGATAAAATAATCGTAACTATTCAGACGCTCTTTACAATCTTATAAAGGCATTTGTAAATTTACCAATACGTATATAAAAGGCATAGGTATTTGTGTAAAGTTATGCACAAGTTGCTCAGCTTTTTTTTAAAGGGTGTTAGACAAAAACTTTTACCAGTTGGCGAAAAGTAACAAAGAATGATTAAAACAGCATTTTTTTTAATTAATGTCGTTTATAATGAATCAAGAAGTTTTTTAAATATCTTCTTTAGTTAGCATTTAGAACTAGTACTGTGGTTAGAGGAGATTAAAAAACAGGTTGGAAAAATCTAAAGGCAAATATGATGTATCAAACGATGATTTAGAACAATTGTTGTTAATATTTAGTTTCGGGATTACATGAAACAAACATTTTATGTAAACTTAAGAGAGATTTCAGATATTAGAGACGTGGTGTTTTCAACTGGATTCTATATTATGAGATACCTAGGTTTGAAATGTACCTGTATATGTTAAAGATGGTGATAGAAGTGTGGATAGTAAAATAGTTACAGCTAAAATAATTTAAATTTCTAAAGATAAGTACATGTGCTACATTATAATGTCTTAATATATTATAGTTACATACATTATTGTATCTTAATGAAACGATATAAGTACGTTATTCGCACCTTTTACTTACTTTCCTTAGCAAAGTTTTTACTAGCTCGGAAACCAGTGGGTTCACTACTTATGTGCAATGTAAAAATGACAATAAAATCAATGATAGATTGATAAATGTTTGAATCTAGCTAAAACTATCTAAAACTTATTAGGCTCTCTGTCTAGGTCAAGTGTAACAAACTATGACGCTACGCTTCCCCGTTTCTGTGCCGTACAATCCAGTTTTGTATCTCGCATATCATTTGCATTTTGTTTATTATAACGTTTAGTGATGGGCTTCATGAGAAATATTGTGATACATACACGATGTTGAGCTCCTACATCAATAAAACTACTCTTCTACTCTCATTTTAAATTACTACACACCGCCACGAAAAGAAGTAGAAAAATTATATGATTTTTCTGAATTTTAATTGAGACTGAATATTGTTATAATATAGACTGAATATAGTGTATGTTGAATCAAATCGCAAAGCAATTCGAAAATTTTGCAAAAGAGTGGTACTCGCAACTAAACAGGATCTCGCGTTACCCGCTTGATCTTTAGGAGAAGTCCAATTGTACTTCTTCTTGATCCACTTCTATCGGAGGTTGGAGAGCTATTCTTATTTTCAAAGCTGCTGCTCTAAGTATCGAGGTAGTGCTGCAGTCAAACCAGTCCCACATGGTTCTTCAGCCAAGAGTGCCGCCTTCGGCCCACACTTCTTATTCCAGCAATTTTTCCCTGAATTATGAGATGCAGCAGATGATGTGGGTTAACGGCTAGGAGTGTACTAAGCCGAAAAGGGGTCACTGTATCCATCTTAAGAAACAGCTTTCAGTATGGGACTAACTCTGAATTCGAGAAAAAATAATCAGCTGTTTCATACATTTTGTCGACGACCGATCAGCTTTATGTATGGAACAGGTGATTTTTTTTTCTCGAATTCAGAGTTGGTCCCATGGTGAAAGTTGTTCCTTAGGATTGGTACAGTGACCCCCTTTCGGCTATCAGGTACCTATGTGTCAAATGGTATGACAGGTCATGTGGCTTTATGTTCGTAAGAATAAGCATTAGGTCCTCTTCTTCCTGTTGTAAGAGGGTATTAAAAGTACCTTTGGGTTAGAGGCCTATTGGACTTATAATTCAGAATATTTAAGACATAAAGCTCCGGTAAGACAACGTGTTCACGTTTTCATATGTAAACAAAATAGCTGAATATCCTGAAAGGTGCTCAAGCAATGAACTCATTTGGCTATGAGAGCGTCATAACTGTTATTTATGATTTGAACGTATATTATTTTGGACGTTTACGGAGATAGATGACTCATTATTCTACTCGTTATTCTATTAGTTACCTAATACTATTGTTTAATTTTTTTAATAATCACACCAGTTAAGTTGTATATAGTTTTTCGTCTATTTTATAACAATGACGTATTTACCAAATGAGAAATAATTCTTTATTATTGTATTCGGGCATTCGCAGTTAGGTATAATAAAAATTAACTACTTGTCTGAAGTCATATATTAGATAATACATGTAATACACAAATTTAATTTTCTAGTTATTTTAATGTGTGTATGTATTTGGTTATGGTTCGTTAATTTTAAGTACTATGGACGAAAGTGTATTTTGTTTCATCTCATTGAGATTTCTGGAAACGGGAAGTTGTTAATAGTATTATGCTGACATTTCTATTTTCCTTTTGAATATTATAAATATAAATATTATATATGAATAACTTTTGACTGTTATTATAACTTTCGTAGTTTCGTTTAAAAAGATTTTTTTATCCAACACAGCTAGACATTTCACCACAAGTCTACACGACCACTAGCCCTAGATGGAGCATGCCTAGTCTGGAATACAATGGCTCTCAAGGAAACTGCCAGAATACACCGTTAGGTACTTGGTGACAGTTTTTTTTACAACTTAAGTGTGGTAGCTAGCCAGGCAAGCGTTAAAAATACCTACCCCCATACAAAAGTGGTATTCACTTCACGGGAAACTAACATTTTCCAGAATTCACTTATGGAAGTTTTTCATAAAATTTCCCGAAACTTCCATAAGTAAATTCTGTAAAATATTGGTTTCCCATCACTACGATACGGAGGCTTGGCTCGACGGGCTTGGCGCCTTGGCATACTCGTACACGCCGTTTGACATAAACATTAGGGTATTTTCATAATAGCAATCAAGAGACTTCGCAGTTTTCCAAAAAAATCCGGTGAAGCAAGTCTTATATAACATAAAAATGAATGTAAATGTTCTAAGTACTAACTACCGGTTAAGTGCCTTCATTACCAAAGACTAAATGGCTAACTAAAACTACAAAAATAGCATATTTAGCAGCATATAATATAAATGCAGACCACAACCAGAGGGCCGCGTGCCCAGAGTGTTCTTAATGTTAATATTAAAACATGATGTTTGAGTGCTCTTAGTCACTGCTGATTTTAGTATAACGCGTTAAAAAAAGTGATTACTAACTTTCATTAATGCCTGCGCTGAAATCACTTATCCAGTTTTTTCGATTTTAAAATGAAATCTCTTGATCGATTTTGGTTAAATTTTAATACTAGGTTAAGCAATCTCTGAGAAATCAGGTAACACGTCGCACAGTCGCATTGACCACCTCCTCATTTTAGAACTAGGTAAAAAATATTAGAATATTACACGCCGATTTTTTTATATCTTGTGTGAAACGTAATCTTTGATACAATAATGAAGATAAGTGTCCGATATCACAGTGTTTGTTTTTTATTTGTAAATATGTTTGAAATTAAACCAGTTTATACAGCGTTAATAAAAGAAGGGGTTCGCAATTCGTAGGTTTTATTTTTACAACTGGGCCAATTTAGAAAATTCTGCTTTCCTTTCCATGTGGTCTCTTACAAATCTCAGCAAAATCGGTCCATTAGTTTGGATTGTATGTATCAAAATTACTGTACGATTGCCGTATTATAGAGGATTGTTTTTTAAATTGTGTTTCATTTTGTGACCGCACTACCACAGACTCTGTTCGCAAATATCACGGTTCAAATAATTAAATTCTCAGAAAAAACCAGTAACGAAAATCCTTAAAAAAACATAGTACCCTATTGTTACAGATTCTTTGCAGTTTCACAATTAAGCGCGCGTTACATTTTAAAAATTACTCGTATGTAGAATTTATCACAGTAATAGATAATAATAAAAACAACATCAAATATATACTCTGCTTTACCTCTAGCTTGTTTTCTAAAAGTGTTATTAAAAACATAAATACTGGTTCCCATATAAATCCAATAGCTTTGTGTTTCGCGTTTCAGTATAGATCTTATAGAGTCTGTGAGAACACGTATTAATTATATATTTTATTAAAACATAATTGTAAAGTACCTACCCACATATTTATTTAGGATTTAGTTAACTGTGCCTTTATTTGTGATTTTCTGAAAAGGACTGCTTTCCTAAAATACTATGGTATGTAATTTGCATATATAATATACTTAAGTACCTACCTAGCACAGCACAAGCGGTGAAAATATAGATATAGCCTCGGAACAGGTTACATTTTTGAGCCATTTGGAGTCGAGATGTGATCGATGCGTGACAGCCGCTATTTATTTGGTCCAACGAATAGGCATTGCGTGGTAATGCCGCTAGCTCTGGGCACGCTGCCCGCTGGTAGTGCTTGGAGCATTTGAATTATCTGTAGATCTTAAGTTTTGTTGTTGTCTATTCGTGTCATTATATCTTACTCCCGTTCATTGATGGATATAAGTCTTTCTCAAGGCACGCCACTCGGCTTTCTCGTCTCCACCCCCTGCCTCTTTGTACATCTTTGCTCCACCTAGTCTCGGGGCATCTTACCCTTCGTCTCTACTCGGGAACTCGTCTACCCCAAATCTATATAACTCGTCTACTACTACTGCTGTAAGAGCTGCTAGAACTATATTCTATCGAGAATAATTTATAGCGAGAGCAGATATTCTTTATAAAATTTTGCTTGGATCACTGGATTATGAATAACTATTTTCTACCAACTTTAAAAAAGAGGAGGGAGGAGGTACATTTTGACTGTTTTATTTATGTTTGTTCCTGATTTTTAGGAGGGCAGATTTAAAAAAAAAAAAATTTTTGCTTGGAAAAGATATAGGTCCCTCCCTTGTGGTCCCACTTTAATTAGGTATATCAAAATCGATCAAGAGTTTGGATTTTTATCCAAATAACTGAAAAGTTCTATGGGGCCTGCTGTAATACGAGTAGATGGCGGTAGTTAGCGACTTAAATAATTATACCATATAGCTATGTCATATAAATTTCAGACATCTTACACGGACAAAGGCCGTAAACCTGAAAATGGTCGATTTCTCGCTTTCGATCATTTGACATTCTGGGTGTCCAACGCTAAACAGGTAAATATTCTTTATTTTACTTCTGTAATAAAATATAATGTGGTGTGAAAATAGATTTTCAAGATTTCGTGTACCATTGAATATTATGATGGATTTTTTCCACTAAGTTAATATTTGTTTTCTTAATATTTCACTCTCTCTGGGAGAAGATAATAAGACTCTTATCGGGGAGACCCGTGCCTAGCAGTGGGACGATATACGTAGATACGTAAGATAATATTTATACAAAGATAAAAACGAACTATGAAGCTTTAAACAGGTCTTTCATGTTATAAATACGTAAACAGGTTGAACGTATTAATTTGCATTGATACCTTCTTGATTAGTACCAATACCTTGGACATAAGCAACTGTTATATACATATCTATAGTCTACTTAAATAATAGAGTAAGTCATATTTCAGAAGATTCATATTTGCTAGGAATCAACGAAGAGCCTATGCGGCTGAACCTAGAAACAGTAAATTTGGAGGGTGTATTCGTTAATGGTGTAGGGGTTTTATAAGAATGGCGTGTCGCGGACGAATGAGGCAGCATACCCGTCAGTAAACGTCCGAGATTAACACCGTGGAGTTTTAGTGGGTAGGAGTCCCACATAACCGCTCTGCCTCCTCATGGTGGAGCGGTATGCATGCATTACTCCACGTAAAAAAAGGCATTTCTAAGAAAGTTATTAGATCAGATGGGAATTTCTATTCCCTTCTGACTATTAATTACAGATTATGTATATACTTTTTTAGGCTGCAAGTTACTACATAACAAGATTCGGGTTCGAGCCTCTTGGCTTCAAAGGATTGGAGACCGGATCTAGGCAAATAGCGTCTCATGCTGTCAGACTTAACAAGGTATGACATACGATTACCATTTATTATTAGCACAAAAATAAATACAAGTAACTTAAAATCAAAAAATACTTTAATTTTTTTTCATTGATCATGTGCGTCAGTTGTTATTAAACAAAACACTGACATAATTAAAATTAATTAAATATAATATCAGCTTCAGAAGTAACTGCATAGATATAAAATGTAAGTACCTACCTACTAGATAAGAACTATTCACTAAACAATTTATGTAGCTATGTAATATTATCTAATTATACATAGATCCTGACCTCTTTAAATGAAAGTTTTGGTCCATCCATTTGTATCGTTGGCCTCTTTTGTTGAATTAAAGATCATCTGCCATACACGTACAAGTAACCATCTAAAAATCGTAATAATATTTCTCCACAGATAATCTTCGTTTTCCAAGCGCAATACGAGCCCGAAGAGACAGATTTCACCAACGAGGTAGCTTACCATGGAGACTTTGTTAAAGACGTGGCCTTTAACGTGGAAAACCTCGACTTTATTTTGGAGTACGCCAGGAAGCAAGGAGCTGAGGTTGTGAAGGATCTCTGGGAGGAGAGAGACGAGTATGGAGTGGTCAGGATGGCTACTTTGAAGACGGTGAGTGGACTTTGAAATAAAGGCGTTAGCAGGAACTCCCAGTGCAAGTTATTGAAATGTATTTGATGATTTAATTGCTTCCGGCCGTTGGCACTTTCGTCTTAATGTGGGCTAGTACCTGCAAAAATTACTTTTTTCGCCATAAAAACTTAATTTCGCATGCATTTAATACCTCTAGAGATAAAGTTAGAGATCGAGCTTTTTTAAAAGTAGCTTAAAAATTACATAGGAGAAGATCGTAGATAGAGGAAAGGATAGAGCGATTTTAGAACTGTCAATTTGTGTTTGAATCAGTGTGATTGATTTAGTTAATGTTTAACAGTATGGTGACAATACTCACACACTGGTCGATAGGACGAAGTACACGGGAGCCTTCCTGCCTGGCTACGAGATGTCCAAACCAGACCCCATCAATAAATACTTGTAAGTTTAGATTCTGTATTACACTACTAACGATATAAGGAATGGAAAGTTTTCAGTGTTCATGTATGTAAATTTGATTATTTTGATTGTACCATAATTTGTCGTTACGGAAACAACCCGTGATTAAAAATACTAGGTTCTTAGTAGGTACTTAGGTAAATGGATATTTCATAGAAGATATTTTTGAGCCGTCGACAAATTGTGTGAAACATGACTTAATTTTTTTTAATCTGTGATTGTTCCAAATCTCATTATGCAATAAGGCCGCCCAATGTTCTACCACTGTTTATTTATCTACTTTTCATGTATTTTTTGTTTGTTGTGCAATATAATTATATTCACTCATTTATATTTTGTGTAATATTTGTTTGTCATTAGCACACCCTGTAATGTGTATTTAACATGTTTATAGTTTTTTCTTGTATATTTTCAGGCCAAAAGTGGAAATAAACTTCATAGACCACGTGGTAGGGAACCAGCCTGATGGGCAGATGGAAACAGCCGCATCGTGGTACGAACGCTGCCTACAATTCCACAGGTCAGCTTCTAATTTTACTCAACACTCCGCTCCGCTCCATAGCTCTTTGGTTCTTTTTATATAAATAAGTTTTAAAATTGTACCGGAGTATTGAAACGATCAATTGCAGTTTCGATCACGTTATATATCATAAATACACTTAATTAAACACTGCGTTACTCATAATAAGCCAAATTCTTGATAGGTGCAAGATTTTCTACAGCACGATTCAGGAAGTGTTCCGGCTAGGATTCGAAATCTTTAAAACTCGAATTACCAAAGCTTATTAAAAGATTCTAAACTAAGTCATTGAAAATCGATTATAGATCTATACAAGAAAAATAAACGCATATTCGACACACTTTCTCGTAAAAGTATTGTATCGATTTTAGTGACGTCATGCATCTAATTACGCACACTCGCCTTTTTTACTTTACCATTATTGCACAGGTATGTTTTTTTTAAATGAATGTGTTTCAACTACAATTTGCATTAATGAGTTTTTATGCCGCTAAAAATAGGTGAAATATTTTGAGGAATCAATTGCAGTTACTTAATAATAAAGCAAAACAATTTGTGAATTTTTAATATATTACTATTAGGTTTACACAACAAGTAAGTAAGTATATATCGCGCTCGGAAAAATATCCTTGATTTTTCATTACTCTTTTTTGTTGACTGTTTTATTAATAATACTTTTTTTACTCGCAAGTGTGTTGAAAAACGTCGTATGACACTCGTGTGCATTGATCATTACAGCTTCGGCTTACTAATCGCACTTGCCTTCGGCTCGTGAGATGATACCGCCTCTGCTGTAATGATCAACTTAGCACACTTGTATCATAATGTACTATTTATTAAATAGTACATATAAATTTTTGATATTTTGTATGAGCTGAAAGGCTTTCTTGCGTTGTACCTACATTTGCTGATGTTCCGAATTTTCACTTCAACCGCGATGTCATATACAAATAGTTTAAGATAGATAAAATTAACACAACCTACGTACATAAATGAATATATAACGTTTCATCTTAACGTTTCTAGGAATTCGGGGATGCCAAGCAACAAGATATGCATAAATGGAGATATTTGTAGCCCCACACTGAGCTCAAGGCCCGTGTTGTGGAAACCATGGCTTAAGTTGAATTCATCATACATAAAAAATATCAAATACTTAAAATCTAAATTTAAAAAAATGCATAATTAATTGCGAGATCCTTTTTCCAGAAGTTTCATCAACTTTACCACATCTCAAGTTTCTTTCTCCAGATTCTGGTCAGTAGACGACAAGCAGGTGTGCACTGAATACTCAGCGCTCCGCTCCATAGTGATGGCTAACTGGGAGGAGACAGTGAAAGTACCCATCAACGAGCCAGCCCAGGGAAAGAGGAAGTCGCAGATCCAAGAGTACGTAGAGTACCACGGAGGAGCAGGGGTCCAGCATATCGCTATTAATACCGAGGATATTATCACAGCGGTGAGGCCTTTAGATAATTAATTTTTACATAAATTATACAAGTTCTTTTAAAAAAGGATGTGATTAGGTCAAGGTTGACAAGAGTCGAGAAATTGTTTGAAAGGGGAAAAATAGTAGGTACAGGTAGGTTGGTTTACAAATGAAAATAGCTGAAAAAATTGTCACAGGTTGATATTATAAGTTCAATATCTGTCTTCCGGTTTGAGTGTGTTGTGTTTGGGAATATTGCATGGAGTCCTTGAGACAGAAGAAAGTGACTGAGACGATTATAATAAAAATATTTAGAAAAAAAATAATTTTTCTTTTTCGATTACGCGTACTTCGATCCTTTTAAGAATCTTTGCCTTTTGAAAATCTTTCGTTTTAGCAACCTGTCTAAACAAACAAAGAGAACAAAGAACAAGAGCAAGCGTTGAGAACAAATTGTGAAACATTATTTTTTCATTTCAGATCGAGAACCTTCGAGCTCGTGGCGTAGAATTCCTATCCATTCCATCAAAATACTACAATCTGATTCGCGAGCAGCTAGCCCACAGTAAAGTGAAGGTGGCCGAGAGTATAGACATCCTGGAACGTCTGAACATCCTCATAGACTACGACGACGATGGATACCTGCTGCAAATATTCACCAAGAACACGCAAGACAGGCCCACGCTGTTCTTGGAGGTTATACAGAGAAGGAACCATAACGTAAGTATAGGAAAACCGCTGAATATGACGTATTCTAAAGATTTATAATCTTTAGAATACGTCTTATTCTACGAGTAACACTTAAAATACGGTTTCCATTATACGGCAGCAGGCTTTAAAGGATGGGTTTTATATGCCAAAAAGTCATAGATGTTTTACTTGTTTTCTTTAAGAAAAAAAGGAAAAATAGGTTTCTCTCTAAGAAAAAAAACAAACAAACTTAATAATACCTTCATTTATCTTCGCAAGCAGGTTTCCACACGACGTTATCCTTCACCATTAAAGCAAGTGGTAATTAATTCTTTTATGAATATGAGTGAAAACTCATAGCATGCACCTAGGATTGAATCCGTGTTTCCTCGCTTGACAGGCAACGCTTCTTGCTAACATTAAAAATTAAATTAGCTATCTTGTAATAGTACCAGATCTGGCTGCAGAATTACTCGTTGCACACGCATCGATATGATTTTACGCATATTTATGATAAGGAAAACATTCATCAAAATTTAAAAAACCACTTCTGATAAGCAACGTGTTGGATAAATATTCTCATAGTTAATCACTCGACGAGTGCACTTATTCTGCTGCGAGATCTAAGACTATTAATATAAGATTTACTATATTAACTCATTTTTTGAGTGAAACGCTGTAGCAGTAAAAATCTCTCAACGAATCGACAGCACAACTATACAAAAATGTGTATTATTTTTAGGGTTTCGGTGCCGGAAACTTCAAGACATTATTTGAATCCATTGAAATCGAGCAAGACAGACGTGGTAACTTGTAATCTGGACAAACTACTGTTGTACACTTTTTAATACTACTATCTATGTAAAGTCTAAGAATATTACTCTTAGTGTTTATAAGTTTGGATATATGATGTATTCAAATCGAAAAACTAGTCGGAATATACTCATAGTTAAAATTGGTTATGAGATTTTTTACTTATGGGACGGAATTAAATTTCTTAGCCCTCTCGCACAAATAAAAATTAAAACTATTTGAAAAATATATATTAAAAAATCACTGATCTTGTTTATTTTAGTGTATTGTAAAAACATAATATTAAATGTTGTTATTTTTATGTATAAAAACTTATCCGTAATTATATTTTCAGTTCTAAATAACGCAATACCTGAAAATATATCGACAATGACCCCGATTCGGTCAGACCAAACTTACTAAACTAACCTAATTTGACAGTTCTAAAATTGTCCCCTCTCTTTTTGTTTCCACAAGTGAGAAATGGATTGATATAATTTTAGGAACATTTAGTTCAGTCAGTGTGACTGGCCGAATTGTGGTCAGTACTTAGCAACTTGACTTAAACTAACAACAATAAGCCATATTTAAATTTGAAACTTAATAAGTACTTAGTAAGTACTATAGTTATATAAGGAGAATAATAAATATAAGGATATTATTACAATAAAATAAAAATCACGAAAAAATTTTGTCATTTTATTCATCATAATTCCGTTGATTAACAATAATATTTCGTGAACACCGATTAGATCTGTTTTCTGTGCGATATTTTAATTACAAAATTATAGATAAATATTATCTTTGTAATTTTATAAAAATGCGCATTAATTGTACCTACTTGTCATAAACTCCACAGAAAAAGTCTTAAAGTAAACAACAATAGTACGAAATTAGGCAGTCTTACCACAAAAAGTATTTTAAACATAGCTTAAAATATTATTCTGGTAAGGAATTAAAAATGTTTAAAATCAAAAACTAATCTTTCAAAAATTTACTTGCACAAAATATTAGAAATCTAATGTCAAAATGTGTGGTTGGACTCTGGTTTAACAATGTTATTGTGGTTGTGTAAGCTTAAAAGTGTTGTTTATCTTTAAACAAGTGACTGTCGCAATGAAACGAATGTGCTCAACACTTGTCAAAGGGATGTTCAAATCTTTTGTGGTAAGACAGATACTATTTTTAATATATATTTATATATATTTTTCTTTCAAATGTATGTTCAGATCAAAACCATATAATCGCGAAAAAATATAAAATAGACGACAGATGTGTGTGTATACGAGACGTAAAGTGACACCCTTTTTAAAGCAAAAAAGTAGATTTCATGACAGCACCAAAGTTACAATTAAACATTTGAGGAGAGGCGATCAATAAACTGTTTAGACCTACTTCATAAAAGTAAGAGCTTCTAAATTCGTCGGAATCTTTCTCAGAGACGCATAGACATATAACTTTTTTTTCATCGAAAGAGTCATTCAGAGAGAGAGATCTTACAAAAAAAAAATATGACAAGATTTTCCAGAGTACATACTGAAAACTTTGTTAAGTCACATGCCAAATTGACCCCGGTTATTTATTTTTTCAAATATTTCTTGTAAACTATACTTCGAGCGATCGAATATGCCATAAAATATACCAACCACATGTCCTATACCACTCTACCTCCACGGTATACGCCATTTTTATCGGACTCCACCGAAATTATAGCTTTAGGTTAAAATAGAATAAACTTATTAAAAGTTAAAATAATTTTGCTTTTGTGCATTAATTTGCACGTTTGTTTACAATGGAGACATAATATATAAAGATCTGTAGTAAAATAAAGTCATAATATTGACGCCAAAAACATCTAGTTTAATATGACTCATTAAATGCCTGACGTTACCTTGTTTACTGAATCATTTACGCATTATTATTTCAAGTGCGTAGTAAAATTGTATACAGTAATAAAATTAGCATAAATAGGCAGAATATATAATTTATTTTATGCAGTCATTACTCGATCGCCTCTCTTCGTCGTCGATTTAATAAAAACCGAACACAAGAAACATTTAAATTATCATCACAACTATTTAGGGTAAGACCAAACGAGCGTGATTTTGTCAACATCATTGACGCAGCAATGTACAAACAAGCTGTGTTATTATTAAACACGTCACAATTTTGAGCATCTTTTGTCTCCTTCTATCCGATAGAGAAAGTCGCGCGTTAAAACAAGGCTAAACACGATTCACGTCGAAATGAGTTTATTTATAAGGCCGTTAGTGGCCAAAAAGTTGATCATACTTAATACCAATCTATTACCGAAAAACTACACACTACAACTTTGCTATAAAAAAAGCTCTCCTGAACTTTTCCTACAACCTTTTCTTCGTATCTTTGTAAACATATAAACTTAACAACTCATACCTACTAACAAGTGAAAAACGACATCAATTCGATACGCAAAGATTACTTTACTAATAATGTCCTCTTAGAAATTTAAAAGTTATATTAAAAAAAACGAAAATTAATGGACCGATTTTGATTTGTAGCCCATGTAAATGTTATATGGGCCACCTCGGGAGTATAAAACCCTTTCAAACTAAAACAAATATTTATATAAATCGGTTCACAATTAACAAAAATTTTGATTAACATACATACATACACAAAAAAATACACACATAAAAACATTGTGCCTCCTCCTTTTTTGGAAGTCTATAAAAGAGGGAACCAACTTTAATTCCGCAGGCTCTTATTTTTGTATGGGACTCTTACTTTTGTATGGGACCATTAGAAATATGCCCTAACAAACAATAAAGAATTAGTCAAATCTGTCACTTCTTTGCGTAATGCGGCAACATAGATAAAAAAAAACTTGAGGGGTGTCATGGGACACCCAGCTGGAACGAAGTTCCTTTCGATTAATTAGTGAAGGAATTGTAATAAAATTTAATATATATTTACTTATATTATATTGAAATACTCGTAGAAAGACGAAACGAAAATAACTGGCTTGCTTTCTGTGAGAGAGAGAGAGAGAGAGAGAGAGAGAGAGAGAGAGAACCACGCGCACGCCGCACGGCTTCCAACTATAGCAAAAACTGTCGTTACAAGTTTTAGTCTTAATTTTTTCCGTCTAGCCCTCTTTCACAACGCGCGATAAGTAATTTCGTTCTAAAAGATACCGACGAATAGAGAACGTCCTGCTACATTTTTAAGTCGATACAAAATGCGACAAAAGCGCGCTCGTTTGGTCTTAGCCTCTATGTAAAATTAACATCACATAAATACACCAGAAATTTGTCTATTAATATAAAAAAAACTTAAAAATGGTAATTTGCGATACAGTGAGCATCTTTAGATCACTTGTTAAAACTAACAAATATGTAAGAAAAAACAATGGCTGATGGGATGTCAGCGAGAGAATGATATCATAACTAACGCAAAACTGTATGACAACTTTGACCTAAGAGATTATCAAAACGAAAAAGCTTTATTGGCGAGTCAGCGACAACATCAGGGCACCTCCCTGATCTATTAGATGAGCTTATGTACAAATTGACGTACATCAAGTTCTTTATAAAAAAATAATTAAACGGGACCACTCGAGAAGTATGTATACGCTTTTATACAAACAATTATTTTTTCAAATCCTCTCCGAGAAAGCAGATCACAACAAAAAAAAACAAGCAAAAAACCATACCATAATTGAGTACCTCTTTATTTTTTGGGAAGTCGGTAGAAGACTGAGTTTACGCTATAGATTTAATTATGTTAAAAATAAAATGTTAGCGTTAGTAATAATCTCTTAAGCTTTGATAATGTATAGAGTGATATACAATTTATAATAAAGACAAGATTTATATAAGGTTTAGAACAAGAAAAGTCACCAATAGAAAATAAAATAATTATTTACAGCGAATAGGAAATTTTCTAAAATATGTGAAATAAAAATACAATCAATGCATCGCAAACATAATTTTTAATGACGTCAAAAGCTTAGTGATTTTCTTTCTCATTTATTTCTTAGCACATCACTAGCCGAATTACGTGGCTGTACCAATATTGGTTAGGTTGTTTTTTTTTCGATAAATGACAAATATCCATTTTTGAATACACATCAGAAAATTTTACCCTAGCATTTATAATAAGCCTTAATTTCTACAGTCTCTGATATAATATATATTGATGTAAAATGGTGAGGAGGGTACTTGTTTTTTATATATGTGCGATTCCGATGGCTCCAATGGATTAACGTAAGTGTGAAATGTTTTATATCCTTTTCTTTATTAAGAAGCTATACAGAAACAGTGTGCCATTGTAAAATGTATATAACTATCCTTTTTTCACATTTACATATTACATAAGATAGTATAACAACATATAAGATAGTTTTGCTGATAAAGAACTGAATATAATGTTAATGTTTGCATGTTACAAACTTTACAATACTAGTGAAACTAATACGTTATATTAATGAAATAAGAATTTCTAATCATTTTGTTTTCATCTCACCATCTCGGAAGGAGTATTTTTGCTATTCAATATCTGAGTGCAAAAGCCGTTTTTATCCGCTAGAGGATAAAGTAAATTTGAATTTAGAACATCTTGCGCACTAACTTTATTAAGATTATATTCAAAACATTATTAAATCTATTTTGTTTCGTTATTTACTTTGTAAACTTTTTTTTATTGCTTTGCGCGCGTCATTTTCTTTATTTTACATTTTGTCATTTCGTTGCGGAGGTGAGGATGAAAAGTTACGTGTTGCACTCGAGAGTGCATTCTATCTCGTGCCCTTTTGAATCCCTTACTAACGCTCAGGATTCTAAATTTTAATTTATATTAATTTTAGGTTACAAATATTTTATTACATATAATCTATGCATTTAATTATTTTACAAATAATTTTTAAGTAGAAATAGGAATTAAAGCAATAAAATGAAAAGCGCATGATTATACATGTATGTATATCATAAACAAACATTAAATTCGAAAAAAAAAATGATTAAAAATAAAAAGTTTCACATAATAAATCAGCCACAAATTAATGTTTCTGTATTATTATTATACATAAAACAAGTACGCCCCCCCCCCCCTACGGATTACCTAAACGTCCTAAGTAGCGGTGTCCTTGATGTCGGGCTCCAGGTCTCCAGGGTCCACCATCTCGAAGTCTCTGTCGGTGGACGAGCGCTGACTGTTCTCTGAATCAGACTCCGATAGTTTATCCTGCTGCGGCGGCGTTTCTTGACCCGATCTGATGAAATGGTTTAACAATATTAAATCTCCTTCTTCTTATACAGGGTTATCGGTAAGGGATGTATGTATTAAGCCAAAACGGAGTCACTATACTCAGAGCCAGCTAAGAAGCAACTTTTATTATGGGGCCAATCCTGTATTCGAGTAAATATCAGCTGTTCTATAAAGTTTATGGATCGTCGACAAAAAGAATTATAAAATATATTTTTTTTACCAATTTTGAATTAATAATGCCCCTTTCGGGGCAAAGCGTGCTACATCTTATATAACATCTTCAAATGATTAAACAATGGACTGAAGACAAAGGCAGTTCGCTTCACCCGAACCGCTCGCAAAGTAGGCGAGCAGAAGCAGGGACGACCTGTGCCCTTCAAAAACAGTTTCGCCCACGAGGGACATTGCCAAGAGTTACCAAGGCCCAATAATTTCCTTACTCAATAGATTGAGGCACGAAGATAAAACAAGCCGAGTTTAGACTCCATCGAATGCGCTAGATCTAGTGTTGCGTGTTTTAAGGTATAACAGCGCCATCTAGTTTTGTTTAGTAGAACTAAACATAAAAGATAATAGTTCAGCAAAACTCAGGAAACTTATCGAATGCGGGATGGGTGGAAAATGGATTAATAGTTCTAACCTCATTCATTTACTGAGTAACTAACATATATAATAGAAAAACAAAAGATACGAACCCTATGGTTCTTTCTTTGTATAATTTCAATGAAGACAGTCGCTCTTGCTTGCAAATGTTTCGTAAACGCCTGGCTCAAGAGTGTTTACAACCCTATTGCTCAAACGATAGTAAACAAAAGTGTTTGTAAACGATCACCGATGGTAAGCAACGTTCACCTCGGTTGGATCGCGGATGGGTGACCGAGCCGAGGAATGATATTAACAACCGAACAGAGAACGTATCAGATAATAAAGATTATTTTCTCTAAAATAGTTTTATTTTAAATTCAACTTTTTTGCTTTGAATCTGTAGCATTAAAAATACCTAACGAGTTGAATTTGGTAATTGGCGGCCTATGGCGTGGAGGCTACACGTCTTAGGGGAGATCTATGCTTGACCGTGCGATGCATATGGGTCAATACATTTTGGTATTAGTACTCACTTGCTTTCACCACTGCTTCTGGCCTCCTCTTTCTCTTTCTCCTTCTCTTTCTCCGCCGCGGGTTCGATCTCCGGCGAGCGTGTCTCCGTCTCGATCAGCGGCTTCTCTGCTTCGTCGTCAGATTGTTTGTCTTTTTTCTTCTTTTTCTTGTTTTTCGACGATTTGTCCGCGTCGGTGCCTGGACCGCGATATTCGTACTGAAATAAAATTATTACATTAGATATGTAATAATTAATAAGCCAATATTAGCCTAGAGAGTAAAAAATGATATCAGAATTAGATTTTTTATTTAAACATGAGTCCATTTATTGTAATGACCACGGAGTCTGATGAGTGTATTTTTATGAACAGATAGACTGTATAAGTTAGTAGGCCTGGCTCACTTTCGTTATACCAATATTAAGGTCCGTCCATTAGGCCTAAATGTGATTCATATGCAAAGTACAATTAGTAATTAAGTAAGCGTGAAATAAACAAAGTAAAATAGGCAACACATTAAAAGAAGCTTTTGCGCGAGGTAACAACAATCCTAACTAATATTATAAATGCGAAAGTAACTCTGTCTGTCTGTCTCGCTTTCACGCCAAAACCATTGAACTGATCTGGATGAAATTTGGTACACAGGTAGATTGGACCCCGGGATAGGACATAGGATACTTTTTAACCGACTTCAAAAAAAGTAGATTGTCTCGTGAAACCGCGGAGCACAGCTAGTTGGTTTATAAAAATCGATATAATATTAAAGATGGGTAATAATTTTAAAAGATTTTAGCGGCCTCTTTAGTGGTAAAATCTCAATCTCACTTTGTAAAGCGGCCAGAAGGAAGCCAAAAAGCCCACATCCTCAGTCAGATTGGGTAGCAGCCATAGATGATGTCGGGACAGGGTTACCAGCCACACTAGACAGAACACCACCACGCGGACCACTGTCAGAGCTATAATCAGCACTAGGAACGCAGCCGCGCATATACTCAAGTAATATACGCCTTTTCTGGAAAGAGGAAAGACTGTATTTAGTATCAAATTAATATTAATATTCAGTGCGAGACGTGTCATCGTTGAAGACACGAACGACTCATTTCATCCCTCATGAAGTTCACAGAATATGAATCATACTATAGTTAGAGCTTTCCAACGAACAAGAACGCGTGAAAACCCGTCATTTTATACAAAAACCCTAGTTTCAATATATTTACCTGACAGTAGCAGGCCACAGTGGGAACATACAGACGGCTATAGTCCCAAACACCACCAGTGCCCCACAGACCCAGTAGTACCACGGCATGGGATCGTAGATCCATACGTAAGCGTCAACTGTGTCTAGGAAAACTTGCTCCATATGCATCTCTAAGCGAATCTTACGCTTTTTCTTCTCTTTTTCCTTTTCTTTGCCCTCTTTTGTGTCCTGAAAGAAATGGACAATAGTAAATTAATTCACGAGGGCATTAAGTTAGGTTAATTCAACATAAGTAATCAAATGTCATAACTTTTGGATAAACAAATCAGCAGTAATTTTGCTAACATTACGCAACTTAGATTTTTAACTCTTAAGTTTCCACTCTCGGATGGCTTTAAAATTTGACCTTTAAATATCAGAAAAACACAGAAGATGTTTAAAAATTATCAAAAGAGAAGAAAAAAAGATGGCAAATTTTAATGACATTTCACATTTACAGTTTATCTTTTACTACTTCTTTCTTCTACTTCTACTTCGGCCGGCTTTCTACAGACTTTCAAAAGGGAGGACGTACACAATTCAACGGTTTTTTTAACACGACTGCGGAAGAAGGAGGGTTATGTTTTTCTTGTGTATGTATGTATGTATGTATATTTCTTTGGCACGCCCTAGAGGCTTGTCGTATTTTTACGTGAGTGGTGTCAATAAATTCGTCTTAGTCGTGAGAGTGACACTGGGTACATCAAAAAAAAATATAAAGGGTGTTTCACTAGTTTAAAGATTTAGCAGTCGGGTTTTCAATCACTTCTAATTACTGTTTTTTTTATATATTTTATGTTAGTTACCAGATTTTACAGTGAGGGTTGGAACAATTGGAAAAAAATAATCTTTTTTTGAATTTTATAATTTATCAAAATCGTGCCAGAGGTTTGATTTTTAAATCGAAATAACGAAAAGAGGTCAATAAGTAAGTTTTTTTTTACTTGAAAATTTAATTAATTATTTGTTTTATACTAACTTTCCCTTCGCAAGCGCTCGCTTGGCTCTTGTCTCCATCTTTCTCGTCACCACTCTTGCTGGCATCCTTCTTCTTGGATTTGCCTTTTAGCTCCTGTTCGCTCACTGGCACCTTAAACCAAAGAATAAGCTGTAATTAATCAGAACTATTGCGCTAAAGTTACACAAACCAATACTTTCTACGTCTAAATTAATTTATTACTAAGCCGTTGTGTTCCTGGTCAGAGTTGTACGTAAAGAACATGCTCTCCGAGCTCAAACCAAATAGAGCCTTAATTAATTCGATATAAAGCCTACACTAACTGACATGTCAGAGCCGTGTGAGTTAATGTGAGCTTTACACCGAATTTGGAGACAAATTTAGAGGGAGCAGTTTCAATTGAGGAAACCTGCTCCTTATCTCGACGCAAGAAAGCCTCTATTACTATATAGTTTGTTATTATCTCCATCTCATTCACACTTATAGTGCATTGCATATAATAAAATAATATAGGCATCATCGCATTGCATATCCTTAGGAAACCATCGCAAATAAGAAAAGTGTTTGTGCTCTGGTCCCTTAGTCGCCGTACAGAAGGCACAAAGAGGAATCAATTTTCCTGTCTGTCCCCGTGCGCATTGCTAAAGGGACAAACAGGAAAAAAGTTCCTGGCTGTCCCCTAACGACTAAAAAGAAGACATATGTATTTTTAATTCCTGTTTGTCACCGTGCTGGGACAGATTGAGATGACAAACAGGAATAAAACATCACATATAGGACCCGTGGACGGTTTTTACCTTCTTAGCTCTGTGGAAGAGTTTGTGCAAGAGCATAGTGTGTAGATAGTCGGTGACATCCATGCGGGTTGTGAAGATGGGGTTCTTGCCGGTCGCCCATTTAGACGTCAGTAGAGCATCTATTGCTTTTGTGCCTGAAAATAACGAATATATTGTGAGTTTGTATTTTTAACGATAATGGGAATAGCCACAATATACAATGTGTAACAAAAAGGTGTGACAGTACTTAAAGGTGTTAGTCTACAATCAAGATGAATCTATTATAGAACAAAATTTTGCAAAATTAGATAAAAAATATTAGATTCTCCATACAAAAATTAGTCAAGTGATCGGTCCAGTTCTATGGAGGAGGACGCCATATTTATTTGCAAAATCTTCTATATTGGGTTCACTTTGATGGGTCTAACACCCTAAAGTATTGTCACACCTTTCTGTTACGTTGTAAATCTGTGGGACTAGACCTAGCGTCAAATATATTTTCTACTGACTGTCAAAAAGAGGAGGTATCCAATTCGACTGTATGTTTTTTTTAATGTTTGTTGTCTGATTTCTCGAAGATGGGTGGACCGATTTGACCTTTTACCTCCCGGGTACAATTTAAACGTTTTCAAAATCCCTCAAGAGTTTATATTATAAAACTGAAATAACTAAAGAAGTTCTATTGGCGCCTGACGTAATGGGAGTTGTCACTTTTTGGATTTCGCAGTCATTGACGACAACCTTGGTCAGTGGCTAGCATGTTTACTTCATGATCCGACGACCCCGTGTTCGATTTCTGGCCGAGGCAGTTCGAACGATGCCTTTGAATATCTCTCTTCTACCCTCTAGCATGGGCAGTTGATAAAACAGATTTTATCCAGTTTCGAGGCACAAAATTCAAATACCTCTAATTTAAAACATCATTAACTGGTATCACACAACTCGAGTAACATTAACTATACATACTGTAGTTCTCAGAAAAGAGTAAGTTGTTTATTAAACATACACTGGCATGAATTGCCGTACCGTCGCCTAATTAAGCGATTCAAGATTCGCTTCTCCATCTACGTATTGCGTATAATAAACCCTATTCCAACATGATAATGGTACTGTACGTAATGTGAGAACGGCAGTACTTAATCAGAATCTCATAACATTATACGTATTATGACGATACGGTCTCGGTACTAATTACTGTAGCGACGGCGTTGCTAATTTATCATTTCACTACTTCCTATATTATTGCCCTAGATTTTTTATATTTATTTTGATTAAATTGTTATTGATTTCTCGAATTGTTTTAATCGTATTTCCATTTTTCAAACATGCAATAAAAGGTTCACATTATTTGTTTTTACATACTACGAAGTAGGGAAGTGGTTTCGTAAGTGTTTTATTTCGTAAGTGGCAAGCTAGTTAATTATTTTGAATACTTTATTTGAGATACATTATGCTGATGTATGTTCAAGTGGTTATAAGCAAATAAATAAAACCAGACTGCAAAATCTTTAAACCTGCGAATCATCCTTAGTTTTGTTTTTGTTTTTCAATTTTGATGTACCCAGTGTCACTCTCACGACTAAGACGAATCTATTGACACAACTCACATAAAAATACGACAAGCCGTTTAGGCTCTGGAGCGTGCCAAAGAAATAAACATACATACACTCGAAAAACATAACCCTCCTTTTGCAGTTGGATAAAAAGGTATGAAAATTGTATGTAAAGAAGCTTCCACGATACTTCAACGGATTAAGAACCTAGTTAAATTTAGGGAGCACGAAACTTTATTATTATAAACTAAATCAAAATACTTGTAGCCGATACTGAGGCTTTAATATTAATTTAAAATACGTTTACCCGATATGGAGGCTCTAGAACTAATCTAACTACGTGTACGACTGTACGTGTGTGATTTGAAGGCTATAAAACTAATGATCATACAAAGGATTATATTCATAGCATTAACTTACTTAATACTCGGTGGTAAGAGACACCTTAGTCAACTTTCCACAGAAGTGCAAGTACTGCTGAGTAAGCCGTCTCTACATCAGAGCAGAAGGGCGAGGGGGATGCATAACTACCTGCTCATTCCACTAATTGTTTACAATTACATTTTCTTTTGTACACGCTTATTAAACCTATAGAGGGCCGCCAACAGCCGGGTAGGGCTCAAGCTAATATTGGTAAGAACTACAGAAAACAACCTCTCTATTATTATTACTAGCCGTTCCCGGTGGTTTTACTCACGATCAATATCTGATTACATTTGAGAAAACGTCCGTTTTTCGCAATTTAAAGTATCTTATGTGTTATTCAGGGTATATAAAATCCTCGTGCCAAATTTCAATAACTGTTTATGCATACACAAACAAACTTTCGCCTTTATAATTTAGTGTGATGCGATTTATTAGTTCAATCAATCATACCAGTGAAATACTCCACATGGTGGTTAAGGAACTTGGTCTTCTTGGTAGGCACGTTGGCCTTCAGCCACTTGGCGACCGCATACTCCTCGCTCGTGGGCTTCTCTGACTCTGGAGGCTCGCCAAACTCCTGAAAAACCAATCATTTACGGCTTTGTTATAAAAATAATAAATTTCTTTATTCAAGTAACGTACAAATATCAAAATAGTTACTTCGTGTGCAATAAAAATACAGTGTAACAATTTAAAAGTCATAGTCAAAATATAAAATACAATTAAATAAAATGCGCCAAAATTCAGTTAATCTTCAGGTTGTTGTTTTTTATCGGATACATTTCGTAGAGTGCCCTGGAATTACACAATTTAATTCCAGCATCCCCTTTCTACAATCGGACTAGTAGAGATACTGCAAGACGCCACAGCTATAATTTATAACAGCGATTTTTAACGAGTTAACGACTGTATAAGACAGAGTTATGAGGGTTTTGTAGCATCAGTTGGATAGGGGCATTCAGTTCTAACAAGTAATTATTTTTACAATTAATAGGTAGATCATTTATTTCATATGTTATATTTCAAGCAATTGCGTCATTATACCACCAAACTAGGCGCAATACAGCTCCTGTATCTTGAGGATTAGTCCTTCTATTTGGAACATTTAACTCACAAATTAAAATACTGAAAATATAATGCAGTTTAATGTTTGAAGTTCACGGCAACCTCCTCTTGCCAGAGGAGTACATTTTGTTCCAAACTCAGTCAGTTTTTTTTCTTACTTACTTTTTAAGTCTATAAATTTTAAGGGATACCTTTATGCTATTAAAACAAATTTAAAGTCAATTATTTCACATCTTAGTGCCACTAAAACCGTTTAATTATCAACACAGAAGTACTCGTATTTACGCACACAAATTTAAATACTATTCAAAAAACACCACGCAGACTCTTACTACTATATAAAAACCACACTCCCTTACTCAACATAATTATTAAAAAACACACACACCTCTACCGAATCTTAAAATCGATTTACTTACTGTCCAATCCCTCATCTTTCTAAATCTATCGGTAAATTAATGTCTATAATTTTAAACACGTCCGCACCCGGCAAAAGCTTTGACAGTTATGGCGGAAAGTAGCGCGAGAAAGGTGAAAGTAGGTCCCGTAGTTGAAGCTACTATGGTTAACTAACGGCGCATTTTGCTACCATGTCTAAGTGACATTTTTCTAATTTACGTCATTTTTGACAACTGATGTAGCAGTTAACAGTTAACATGCTGGCTTCGAGAGTCGGAGGTTATGAGTTCGATACTCGGTCAGACAGGTGTTCGAAAGAAGAGTTTTATTATCTATTCTTGTGTCTTGTGTGTTTTGTAAATGTTGCAAGACATTTCTGACACAGAAGAAATCTTAACGGAGTGCTGCTACGATTGCAACGCTATTATTAATTTTATTAATTGCAATGACAAAAGCCACTATTAAAGTAGAAATATATTTTTATCGATTAAACGAATACATTCTACATGGGTCATAAGTCAAAACTACATAAACTACAATCAAGCCATATCTGGGCACAGTAACTTGTCATTATCATAACATCTTTATTACTGGAAGGGTGTCAGAAACACAACGCTACCTTGAGTTACTAAACTTAGGGTAGTGGGAGTGATGACGCATGAGGAAACAAGCCTTTTACCTGTATAGTATTTTGTCATTACACGAATCGAACATCCCACGGCAACAGATAAAAATAGTAACAGAACCACAGACAGATTTTTAATTTAGACATGGTTCTAAGGTTTGTAATTTATGGATTTTATGGTATTTTATCACGATTCCGATATTTGTAGGGCACACAGAATTTGTTTCAGAAATTATATAGCTTTTTGTTATGTTAACAGCTGGCTGAGCTCATAATCTGGAGCATTGTTTCCTATCGAATATTTATAACATGTTATAATTAATTTTAAAAAAACAAACATTAAAAAACAAATAGCCAAATTAAGTACACCTCTTTTATTTAGACCCAAATTTTTAAATCCTAGCTGAAAGGGAAAGTTCACATGTAAATTAAGTAATTCAAAGATGCAAAGTCAAAATGAAGGTATGGTAATTATCATTACGAATCGTTAGTTGTGTTGGCTTAACCTTGGCAATGCGATAAAAACCACGTGTTTTTAAGTAGGTTACGTGTACACATTTTGGTGTCAATGAACGATGTACAAGGATGTTCTTTATTGTTACTTTTATAGTTATGTTGGTACCTTTTATTAGTTGGGAATTGTATATAATTCCGAAAAGTTACACAAAAACGAAAGCGTGTTTGTTTGTCTTTCTTCTCAGTTGCTGAGGAGAAAAAATGACTGAAATGATGAGAGAGGAATGCTGAAATTATGAAAGGAAACGATTGCCGACTGTCTTCATACAAAATATCCAAAGGAACGTATCTATATTAAATCTATTTTTTTTTAAACTGACTAAAGACTTCCATTTCAGAAGCGCTGATAGAACTTCTTCAGTTGTTCGATTTAAAAATCAAAATTTTGACCGATTTCGAAAAAAAAAATTAGACACACGGCACCCTTTTTATCCTTTCAAACTAAAAAAGTATTTTTCATATAGATCCACCCGTCTCGGAGAAATCAGGTAACAAACAAAATAAAAGTTGAAATGATTACCTCCTCTTTTCACGAAGACGGCAGAAAATGCATAATAATGCTATTAATTTTTACACTGATTATTATATTGAAACTCGTCACTATGATGTTAATATTTTCCATAGAAAAGAGACAAAGAAGAAAAAGCTCCAAAACAATTTTCATTTCACGCCGGAGGAATGCAGAGCTAAAAATAATATATATTATTTTCATAAATGCCTCTTAAGGAGTTAAGACGCGCATCGTTTATCGTCGGCCAGATTAATAAAGAACAGCAGAGTTTCCAATTCAAAAATATATTTCTTGCATAATAATGAATATATTATGACAAAGAAAGAAACATTTTTCATTTCTATTATTTCGATTTTCCGGATTAATTTTGATAAACCTAATATAGTAGTGCAAGAGAATTATTGCCCTTTAAACAATAAAACCCAAATTTGATAAAGTTTATAAAGTAATGCATGAGAAGTATGTATAAACCCATAACATTCTACTGCTGGGCTCGGTTCTTCCCTATGAAGGGGGTGTAGACCATAGTCTGCCATGCTGGCCAAATTGCGGGTTGGTGAGTTCACTTATCTTTGAAAGCTAATATAAATTTCTCCAACAGGCAAGTTTTCTCACAATGTTTTCTTCCATCATTTAAGCTAATTGTAATTAGTAATAGCATGTAATAGTCTCAGAGGCGCATGCTTTAATCTGGGATGCCCTTGGGAACCGGTGCCCTTTTGCTTGTAAGGTAAGGGGTATATCTACTAGGCTACCACTAACTTAGCCTACCTACACATCCAAACATTAAATGTAAAATCTATAACTTTCAGTCTTGAGCAAACCACCCAACCATTCCCAGCGCAACAATACCCATAATACTGGCCGCGTTGCCATGCTGAATAGTGATGGCCAACCTTTGCACTAGAATCATCGCGGAGCAGCTGTCTCCCGAACAGTTGAATTGAGAATCTACTTCTTTTCTATAGTTGATATAAAATAGCAGGTCTTCACCTGCTATCAATACATTCTTGTAAATTATTACAGAAAAGTTGAAGTAGTTGTAGTAAATTCACATACATATACAATAGCATGCGAAAGAATGATACACATTCAACAGAGAACCAGCAAGTAGTGCTTTAAAATAAGGTTCAATATTTATAATTTTTTTAATTCTGTGTAATTGTTGTAGAATTGTGGCTATAGTAGCAAATTTTCTTATCAATACAGGCGCTATTTTTACTGTTTCTACTATGTCCATTGTGTAAATTGATTTACAATTAACTATTTAAGTTGTATAAGAAATAATTGTTATTACTGCAAAATACCATTAAAAATTAGTCTGGAGTGTGGACTGCGTGCAAACCTCAACTGCTGGCAGCTGGCATACTTAGAAACATATAAAATGAATTAAGGCCACCACCTGCTAAATAATATGTAGATAGAGTAGGGAAACTCTTACTTAGAACCCTAGAAAAGTTCAAAATTAAAATGATGTTAACAGGCATTTAGGATTTTTCAAGAGTAATATATGATTTCATACAGTAGAGCTGTGGGATTTCTCTAACTGGAAGATGAGAGAAGAGTGTATAAGGCCCGGAAGGTTTAGAAAATAGATCTTTAAAGATTAGGATTTTTAAATAAACCTCTCTAAAGATTAAGATTTTTAAATAAAGTTAAATTCATAAGATAAAAATTGTTGAAAAACTACTTAAACTATGATAGATAATAAATTTTAAGCAATAAACTTCTTAGAAGACCTTCACCTTTAACTTATGTACAGGGCAGAAGGATAAAACAATAACACATTGCAAAAATATTGTGATGTTAAGTATTGTTTTCAATAAAGCAACTAGTGAAACAGTGAATTAGAGAAGTATTACAGTTCGAGCAAACCTTTTTTCGCTGCAAAAAAATAAAATATTATTAGCAAAAATTGCATGCTTTTAGGTCAATGAGAAACTAAATATTCAGGTAGAATCAATTTTCACAACAAATGATTAAGTCAAAAATGCCCCCATAAATGCATCCTGCTCAAACATGCTTCTCGCAGCAGCAGCATTTCCATGCTGGATGGACAGAGAAATCTGTTTGGTTGTGGTTGGGGTGGTTGGTGCAATTAATAAACTCAATAAAGTACAATCTACATTATTTTGACTCAGAAGTAAAAATAAAGAGGTTTTGTGTTTTTTTACGACAGAGTACTCAGCACTTTTACATTCTCTTAATGCTAGATAGGTTTATTATGCTGAAGTCGGGACTTTTAAGTAGTAACCCTAAGTTTTGCCAGTCCACAGCTGTGGTAGAACAACTTAGTAAATGTCCTCTAAATTCAGGTTTCAATGCTGCTGCCTAAAAACAGTCTATAAAATATATAGTCAAAATAAAATTTGGTAGTGTGTTATAATCTTTTCAGGAGCATTGCTAAGTAGTAGAGGTTGGCAGGCAGCCCATTAAGGATATTATTTAGACAATCCTACAATCCATAAAATTTCAAGCACAATCATCAAAAAGCTTCAGTAAACAAAGGATACCCAAAAATAGTCGACACCGTCGACTTCCAATGACGACTAAGACTCAGAACTACGCATAAAACACTGGCTTGTTTTCGTCCAGAGCGCGAATAGGCATAAAATCAGAGTACGTCACAATGATTACACCGCAAACAAATTATTGAGACTTACATGTCGGCTACGAAAACTAGCGTGAAGAAAACATAAAAACCCATGTATCTATAGAAAAACGCAAAACTGAAAATTTACTGAAAATAAGGAAAACCGTGCCGCATTGGCAATATGGACATTAATGACACACACAATGGGTCGGAAACTTTAGGCCATATTCCTTGAATATTTACGTAATCGGTATATCAGCTACGGCTTACCTCTTTTCGTTTTCTAGCTTTCCTTTTATCTGCCATTTTTTATTACCTTGCCAACGTTATATTTATGAAATTCACTTTTCTTGTTTCTTCTCAGATTAGACGGATGGATTTAATAGATGAAAATGACAGTTCTTTGTTGACGGTACGCTTGGCTTGTTGACAATGACTGTCAATGACAGCGTCCTGCGAGTGCGACGTCGATTGTTGCTTGAACCATAGAATTAGGAATCCATACTACGTATCTACAGAAGCAGCAATCCTTACTTTAACTTAAAAAAAGTTATGTCATAGAGTGATCGGATATTTGAGCAGGAGTGTTGTTGTTGGTTGTTTGCTCGGAATATTTTTATTCTATTCATAAATGATACGCATCAAAACACGATTGAAACTATTTTATACTATGCTCAGGGTTTTGTCTCATATAATAATAATACCCTTAAGCTGTGTGAAACAGAATGATACACAAAAAAGGTAATTACACTTAAGATGTTTTTTCTCTTTACATGTTGTTAAAAAATACATGTTTTTGTTAATATTTAGGGATTTTGTGATGTTCACGATAAGATCATCTTTTTAACTTACATTTTATTTAAAATTAAGATTATAAGAGTATTTAACAACGAAATACCTAATTCTTCATTGCCATGATACTAAAGAATATGATTTCAAACAATGTGTGTCAATTTCAGGTTTACAACTGTCACTATTTTAGTGAAAAATAAGAGGATATGCCCTAGTACGATTTTCACATTTTCCAGCGTTTTGTATAAAGTGAGAGATAATTAATTATTACCAAGTGAATATGTAAAATAAAAGTAGAAAAGTAAATGGTATAAATGGGTTTAGTCCTGCAAAACATAAAATAAATTAAATCTTTTGTTTGTCTAATGATATATGTACCTTAGTAGACAGGTGAAAAAATAATTATTTATACCTCCTTGCAAATACGAAAGTGATTTTGGCAGGTTTTTCCAGTCTTAACTTTTGCTAACCAAACTCTAAGTAACTATCAATAAAGATTATTCAAATTTTCTCTAAATAATGTTCGTGTCATCTTATTTTTGGCGGTCTTTTCTAGTTTCATTGGCTAAAGTATAATATCCGATCTAAGGTGACTCGTCTTAAGAGTGCAACCCGTTTATTAATTCACTTAAAAAAGGCAATTTTTAAAATATTTCCGTTGCTACCATCTGTTGACTGACCTGGTACAGATACAGGTACCGGTTATTATTCTCTTGCTTGAGTTACAAATGTGTAAATCGTAAAAAGCTAGAACCGCCATAGCTATTCTAAAACACTGCCATGTACACCAGTATACTTGACGTCAAATGTCAACTACAATACTTCTTTTTTTAGCTAATTTTGCTAATTCATTATTTAATTTTAATTCATTGTTGTAATTTGAGTATAATTTGACTGACGTCCATTCTCGCTGTGTGCGTGACCGAAACCGTAAATGATTTGCGCAACTGTACGAGTGTAAATGCAATCAAAGTGTGAAACGCAAAATTCACACCGTAAATCTTGCCAAAGATTCACAGCGCGAATTGCACGTGAATGTGGAGCCGGCATCTATATCTATCTATATATATATATATATATTTATCTATCTATAGCTTTATCTATCTATGAACGAACCTAATAGGTAAACGGCTAATCAGTAAAAAAAACGTCACTTTTATATTGAAATCAAAATCGACATCATCGTCAGATCTAGATGTCAGTGTCAGTCTGCTAAGGTATTTTGTGATTCAATACAACAAAAAGTAAATAATTAAAAGTATGTGAGTGTGAGGGATGTAATTTAAAATCTGTTAATTCGATGCGTAAGTTGCCCTACTTAAGTTGCATTTGTACGAAATCATACATTATATTATTCCTAACAGAAATACTAATACATTAGCTGTTAACCCTTAAATCAATAAATTACTCAGTTGTTTCGTAAGACTGCGGTTGCGGTGCGGAATTTACATTTATGAAGTTAATGCAGTAATTCACACAAACGAATGAAATAACGCTGTCGGTCGTGCGCGTGGTCAGTCAGTACTGCTCGGTCGCTCTCTACTAACGTAGCACTCTCGCGGTCACCTTGTCATTTTGAGGAAGTGCGATATGTTATATTATTCGTGCTAATAAAACACGTGTTAGGTACGTGCATGTAGTAATACCGTAGCTGTGACGCACTATTGAGACTGTGATTGTGACTTATTAATTTGTTCATAGCCAAGGAAATCCAGGGACTTGCAGATATGGCTAGCACAAACATGAATGGGCATCAGATTCATGACAGTAAGTATTATTTTATTAATTATGTAACTTTGATACTTATGCCGGATACAGCCTTGTTAATACTTTAAACTTGGTATGTTGATTATGCAATAAAAAACAATTACAGATTTTTGGTGCTTTATTGTTATTTTTCATTGTTAAACATACCTGTAAAAGTCATTCTTTAATATTGCAACAACCTGGTGTTGGGTTAATAAATACTTAAATATTAACTTAAACTTCTACAAAATAATGTGTCTGTGTGGTAAAGTATTCCACTCATGTTCATTTGTAATATATTGACCCCAATTCGGTCGGGCCAAACTTACTAAACTAACCTAATTTGACAGTTCTATAATTGTCCCCTCTCTTCTTGTTTTCATAAGTGAGAAAAGATGGATATAATTTTAGGAACTTTTAGTTTAGTCAGTGTGACTGGCCAAATTGGGGTCATTATTTTCAAACTTATTTTTCTCCAAAAAAACGGGCATATCATGTAGTATTTTAAATTTGTTTATATATTTAGAAACATAAATATAATTGGTAATGAGGAGTTATTCCGTTTTAAATACTACTCTATACATGTATAATTCAACTTACTAACTAATGTTTTTGTAATTGCTTATACATACTTATTAAGTATCAGTTCCTGCATCAGTTTCTATACTTACACCACCTTAGAGACATACCTATATACAAAGCATTCTTTTCTAAACATGATTATTAACTAAAGGATGTAAGTGCCATTCAAATATATTGCCTCATAATGATAATACATGTATTGCAATTTGATTGTTTTTTTTTGACTGTTCATCTAATCAATAAAGAACCTCATGGACAGTTAAAATACAATCAAGTTATTGCCAGATTTATTAATAGGGTCATTAATCTGCCATTCTACAGTATTTAAATTCCAGCCATCTCCATTATTTTGCTCAATCTCTGACTGCTCTCAAGCTGCTGTTAACTTTGTCAAACCATGTGGTTTAAAATTTGTAAGTGACTTTCTATTCTTATTAAATAAATAAAAAAACTAGTGTAGTTTACCCTAAAAGTTTTGTCATGATTTTAAAATTGGCTTTATTTTGCAGTGATATATGTGATAGAGAGAGAGCAAATGAAAAAAGACACATATATGGTTTTGTGTTTAGCATACACCAAATAATGCTTTGGTATAAAGTTATGTAAAAATGAATGAAGAACTATGGAAAATTAAAAACATGCTTTGGTTGAAAATTTAACTAAGAAAATATATTATATCCCAATTATTTGTGGCTTCTACACTTCTTCTCTAACCAAGTTTCATGATTATAAAAGTACATGATATCTAGAAACTCTTTTTAACGGACTGTGTTCAACAGAATCTGCAAATTAGGGCTCCAAAATGAGAGTTGCTCGGACTTTAGTTGCAACCATGTAGCAGGAAAAATAATATGTATAAATAAATAAGTAAAATATTTAAAATACACTTCATTATTACTAAAAATGAGAAAACAAACTACTATTATTGAGTTATTTCAAATAAAAGAAACTACGGCAAAGTATACAATTTGAAATTTGTAAACGCTGAAAACTACATATTTACGCGGTATTTTGTAAGGCACTGTAAATTACAACTATTTATTGATACCACAAAAAAGGAAATAGAACATATATATAAAATAGAAAACAGACATAAAAGATGGTCCTGAAAGACATAGCTTTTTAACCTTTAAAAAGCTATGTCTTTCAGACAACCTTTGCCCAAAAAACCTGTATTATTCAATATCTATACATTTTTTAGCAACCAACTTTACACACATTTTTTATGCTGTCCATCTTTTAATAGTTCAAATATAGCTCTATTAGCTAATAGTACAAATCAGGTTTCGTGTTTTTTATGAAATTATTTTATTTTAGATTCTTAATAAAAGTGCATAAGCTATGTTCTGTTAATTAAACTTCTACTTTTGTATAGAATAGCATACGAACATATTTATTATAAGCCTGAATGATACATATTTGTTATCATAATATTTGCATTATTATTTAAAAACTAGGTACTTAATAATACTCCGAGTTGAAATTTGATAATGATAATGATAATTTTATTTCGTAAATATAACAAACAATATTACACGTCAGTATCTATATGAATATATCGTACGTAGATTCGTCTACATGAATACAAATAATAATTACATAGTTAATTATCAATATAACAGAAAGTCCTCAAATTCAATAATAATACAATTCATTATTTATACATTTTGTACAAGTTTGGGATGAATTCCTCGACAGTATAAGGCGCCATATCCGTCATAAATGCTTTAAGTTTACATTTAAACGCTTCTAGTCACAAATTCTCGCGCATTTTCTGGACTTTGCTAATCGACAGTTCTTGTGCACAGATCGCCCTCCCGCACGTCATGCCAAGTATGAAAGGTGTCTAAATTTTTGTACATATATACACATACATGATAAATATATAGTGCTGGCAGCGTTAGTAATTTTAGTTTCTTAAACTCCTTTGCTGGTGTATTTGGTTCGACGCGCGCCACTACTCGAACAGCTCGCTTCTGCATAACAAATGCTCGGTGCCACTCAGCGGAGCATCCCCATAAGTCCACACCGTACGACAATAGAGATATCTTTATTGACAATGATATATCTTAACATAAGTTATTTTGATTTAATAAAAGTACCAAAAGCAAACTTTTTTAACCAAAAAAGATTCCTTTAATCGGTGAATTATTTACGAATATCGAACATTAAACTTCGTTTTTTAAAGTTGTTTAAGGTAAAGTCACAATCAATGAAGAGCTTAAACCACTCGACCTACAGATATGAAAAATGGAGGGTGCATTCAGTTTAAAGTAATGGTGTACTGAGAAAGGATTTTAGAAAATTCAGGGTTCTATTGTCGGTTTATTATCCTCGCCTATAATTAACTCGACTGTGAGCATTATGCATGTGAACTTACAAAAAAAAAGAATATTATTTTTTTACAAATTGGGATTACTTGCACGTGTCGACTGTTGTTGGCTGTCACTAATAAATAGTTGTCTTTTAGTCTTAAATTTTTCTTCTCTACATTTAATGACAACTTTCTATAATGCGACTACTCAGCGTTCAGTGTTGTTATATAGAATTAATACTATATTTAATAAATAACAAATTAGGCTTAAAACAGCTATAAAGTGTGTTAAGTTCATATTATTCGATCATTTTAAAGAATTATCGCCTTTCAGTTCAGTGCTAAGACACATAGTTAATAAATACACTTACATTTATATCATATCTTGATGTCTGCATTACTGTAAATTAAAATGTAGGTGATATGATAATGCTGTATCTATGTAAAGGGAATTTCTGTTACCTAAACCTATAGTAGATAGATAGATAGACAACTCTATTCAAAAACCAGCTTAACAATAAATAAATAACATGGACAAAATTGTAAACTTATTCTAGTTTTTACTTATGCTACAACCGATTTTAGAATTACAAGCCTCTGCTTCGCACAGGTGCGATACAAAATAAGTCATTATTTCTCATAAAAGTAAAGGATAGTAACTAAACACGCGTACACACACACACACACACACACACACAAACACATACACCGAAGTTTAGATAATCAAAATGACAATGACTATGTCTGCGATATACAAAATAAATAAATAAATACAATAACGTGAAATGTAAAAAAATTTATACACACTAATAGTCAATAGTTAATATACAAATTAATGTTTAAAATAAATTTGTAGTAATGTTAAATATTATAAAATTTACTTACCCATGTTAATGTAGTTCACTAAGTTCACATTAAATGAACACCCTGAAGGGACGCAGTCACCCACGATACAAGATTTATAATCTTAGTGTAGGTGCTGCGCGTTATAAACATTTTGTATTATTACAACATATAAATACTGTTAAAGGACGATATTAATATTTTTGTGACATTATTTGTAATATTTTTTGTGTGAAATAAACGATTTGATTTGATAAAAAAAATTATATTGTGGGTTATCTCTAAGAGATAAGACTTATACCATCGTAAACTTTTTCAGAGACCTTTTAAGGTGTATACAATACTGTATATAGGTAGGGTTTGCAGCCAGCCTTTGCAATGTAATGTAATGCAAAAATATGTTTATTTACAATATCACATTACAAACCTCTAAAGTTTACAGTTTTTCTCAGCTATATATGCTTATACATATTAATCTTTCTCTTGAATCACTTTATCTAATAAGAAAAAAACATCAAAATCCATTGTGTAGTTTTAAAGATCTAAGCATACATAGGGACAGACAGAGTGAAGCGACTTTGTTTTATACTATGCAGTGAAAATTCCTTACAAAGATTAGCAAGTTCAAGGGTGAAGACAATCAATGTTATCACAATGTTATCTAATAGCTTTAGATAATCGGAAGGTAATTTGCCACGAACCTTATGCTTCTATTTTGTGCTAATCTTATTAAAAATAAATATTTATTGCACATAGTATGTTTAAGAATGTAGTATTTTTTCTTAATTGAATTTATGCTGTTTTTAAGCAATTAGTATTTTAGGCATTTGAAGTTGTACAGAATCATATCAGGATAGAGTGTGGTATAGGTATATAATATCGATATATGTAAGTTTTATTAACTTCAATAATTGTTAGTTTATGGCAGGCTCCTCAGCATATGCAAGCCAATTAGTGGTTGGCCATGACGTCACATCACAGTCCTATAGAACTAATGGGAGTTACCGCCGCGCCTCTCGCCTCCGGGACGCATGGTCATGCTAAATTCATGAATTACCAAAATGAGTCAGACATACCGCGTAGGAGATGCTATAAAATATACTTAATATAAACTATGTTCGAAGTCCAAGGGTGCTAATCAAAATATGATATCATGTTTTGGAGCAACCGGTATAGATAGTTTCACAATCGCAATAATATAGGTAAAGTCTAAAGTCCAAGAGAGTGCGAATTGCGTCATCGACAGACTTATGATAAGTCATAAGTCTGTATCGTATGATCTTTATGGTCCGACTCTTTTCCTGTGCAAGAAGCATGAATGTTATGCCAAGTATATAAATACGATTGTGTTGCTCCGATTTAAATAGTTTAGAGGAAACAGACTTCCATACATTTGGGTTCCCCAATTTCTTCTCTAACTTTGGATAAGTTTTATGTAGTATCTTTTCTTATTTCAGTAATTTTTGGTTCTTAAGCCATTCCCAGAAACGATTACAACTAGGTACTACTAGGTATCATGTCGTACAGTTTTTTCAGTAAGTTGTTTCTTACCTAAAGGAATTGCAGATTATAAATAAGATAAGAAAATTTCATTCATTCATCGTTCATGTAACATTCATTCCACTTATGTTTATATCTTCAACAAGAGCACCTATATTGCACACCTGGTACAGAATATCATAACATCCTATCAGTGCAATCCAATGACTTGCTTGTCTTTCCGTTAAAAAATCACAGAATGAACTAGACTACTGAATTTGTAATAAAGAGTAAACATTTACTCAATTTGGTTTTGTATCTAATTGGCCTATAGACCTTTAGAATGATAATGCGCTTTCCGCACTATCGTTTAGTATAGTAACTAATAATTTCGTTTCTTTGTCTTCAGATTTACCACCAGGGTATACTGTTGAAGAAATCGAGATCCCAGTGCCTTGGGGACATGTGGCCGGACGGTGGTGGGGGCCGAGAGATAAGCAACCGATCATAGCAATACACGGTTGGCAAGACAACGCTGGCACGTGGGATAACCTGATTCCACTCCTACCTGTGACCACTTCAGTTCTATGCATAGACCTGCCAGGGCACGGCTTCTCCTCCCACTATCCTACAGGAATGCTCTACTACATATTCTGGGATGGCATAGTCTTAGTTCGAAGGATAATCAAGCACTTTAAATGGAGCAACGTCACACTTATGGGACATTCTTTGGGAGGAGCGATAAGTTTTATGTACGCCGCGTCGTTTCCAGAAGAAGTAGATAAGATTATTTGCGTCGATATAGCTAGTCCCGCGGTAAGAGAACCAGCTAACATGGTAAAGCAGACGGGGTGGAGTATAGACAAGGTTTTGGAGTACGAGCATCTATCCGAAGAAAAAGTTCCCTGCTACGGGTATGATGAGATGATTGAAATTGTCTGCGATGCGTACAAGGGCTCTATTTCAAAGGAGAACTGCAGAGTTTTAATGAAGCGAGGCATGTCGCGAACTCCTGTTCATTTAAAGAAGCAAGGGTATTTCTTCAGAAGGGATCCCAGGTTAAAAGTCTCCGGCCTTGCCATGATGTCAATAGAAACCGCTTTGGAATACGCGAGCAAAGTTAAATGTAGAGTTCTCAATTTGAGAGCAATTCCAGGTCAGAGATGGGAGAAATTGGAATATTATTTGAGTGTTGTAGAAAAATTAAAAGAGGTCACTGACGTACAATACGTAGAAGTAGAAGGGACGCATCATGTGCATTTGGAAACGCCACAGAATATAGTCGAGTATATTGAGGACTTTATAGGATATTGAATTGAAAGCACAAAGTAGGCTTATTTTTTTATGAAATGCACAGTAAATAGTGAGAGGCTTCGTTTTTAAGCAAATTGGGTATTAATTTAAAATATCAAATTTATTACATTTTGTATTAATTAATTTATATATCTGCTAAAGTTGATGATAGGATTGTATTATGCAGCTGTTTATAGCTGCGGAATAACATTTACTGTTCTACCGGAGCCATTGTTCTAAATGTAATTGTAGTTTGAAAAATAGTGTCTACCCAACCAGGTCAATCACTTACCACCTGTGTTTATTACTTTAGTTACTGGAATATATGATTATCCAGTGCAGTGTATTTATTCATCACTTACTAGGAAGCTGCTGATAAGATGTTGTTTAAAAAAGTGAAAGTGTTTTCCGCTTTGTTTTGATGTCAGTGTGAGAAAACGAAATATGGTTTTTGTTTTTATGGTGTGGTTCTTTCTCACCTGACCTTATAATTTATATTTTTCTCAGTATCTGACATTGTTGACACGTGTTTCGCCTTAGCACAAGACTTCATCAGGAGATGTTCTCCTGACGATGCCTTGTCCTACATAGAACATACATAGAGCAGGCAATATTCTTTTATTTATTTGACTCAATACAATGGAATTTCCAGGTTTATTTTTTGTGTAATTTTAATGTCATTGTAACTTCAACATATTAGTTACCTATTTTTCCTTTTTGCCTTGTATCACGGTATGTATGCGTGATTGCGTAAAAACCACGTAGTTTAACGTATAATATAACGTTCCACTAAATACATCACATAGATTTAGACATTCAATTAAAGTTACTTTGAACTTCGTCGCAAAAGTTCTTGAAGAAATTACTAGAATGTTTTTTCAAGGCGCTTATTTAGCTGTTTACATCGCCACGGTTATATTTATTCAATGGGTCGTTTTGTCTGGTTTAATACATGTTTATGCACAAACTGACTTTTAAATGAACGCGTTTTAACTTCGAGTATCTTTTGTCACTTTCTATACGTCAGAGAACGTCTCGCGCTAGAACAAGACAAATGACGCCAAATATGAAGAAGCGTTTATTAATAAGGCCGATTAAATATATAAATAATATGTGGATTCCAATATAAGTTAAAATTTATTGTTTATCTTTTGTAAAAGGACATGGATTAAATCCAATAGGAAATGTGTTGTGTTACTTTATGTGCTAAATACATAAGTTAGTTACTAAAGAAATGCTATTAAATAGATAAGTTTTAATTATAAATATTTTTATTATAAAGCTAACCCTCATTTTTGTAAAGTCTCGTTATATTGTTTACCAGCTTTTTTTGTACTGAGACAAGAAATATAAAACATCTGAAATATGAAGTAGATTACTGGTTACAAGCGAGACATTTATTATAGAGTTATCCAGTTTACTCAGCCGAAAGGGACTCGATATACTCATCGTTACAAAACAATTTTTCAATAAGGCCAACACTGAATTCGAGGCACATGCAACCGTAATTCCATAGAAAATTTAATAGGATGTCGGCAAAATGTACGTCACAGCATATTTCTATTTCGAATTCCGTGGTTGGCCTCATAGTAAAATAAAAAGTCAAAATAAATAAAGCGATCCCTTTCGGCATATTCACCCCTATCCGACAACCCTGTCAAGGTTAAAAATGTGTTCTTTAAGGACACATTAGATATAAGAAAAAAATGTTTTCTGTAGACTTACCTTATCGTGTTTGACTTTAGACTTTGACCATAAATTATAGATAGTTTTGTCCACGTTTTAAGCTTATGCTGGCTTGAGGTACGAATGAATGTGATAATTAAAGTTAAACAATAGAAAAAACGTCTAGACTATGTTCGGAGAGAGAACCGTCGTGTCGTGAAGTGGAAGTAACATTATGATTTTTATATGGCAGCCCCAACCTAGTACATAAAATAAATGATTAGTAATAATAAACAAAAATATTACATTAAAAATACTTTGTTTTAATGAGTCGCGTATGATGACGTAACGGTTTGTTAACTTAACGAATTCATGCGCTAAATAAATACACCACCTAAGTATTTAGTAAGTATATAATCAAATCTTATGACGGTTCTTTTTTCGCACAGACTCTAAAGTGAATTATGCACCTTAGGTGATTAAATGTGATGATTTTCGAAAACGTTTTTTGTTTTATTCTGTTGTGATAAAATAATGTGATGGTATTTTTTTCTATTGCTATAAGAAAAACCCGCACAAAGAGTTCTATATCAATAAAAACTACGAGTAAGTAAAATAATAACAAATCACGAACAAGATTTACTATGGGACGAACTCATGATCAAAAAAAAACTACAATACCTATAAGTTGTTTTGAAAAATAGTGATAACCGATGCCATTACGGCAGGCGCCTATTGAACTTATTCAGTTATTTCTATTTAAAAACCTAAGCTCTGGACTGATTTTGATAAAATTTAAATTGCCCATAAATACTTTAAAAAAATAATTAAATTCGGTTCAGCCGTCTCCGAGAAATAAGGTAGGTAACAAACGAAAACGAACTCCTCTTTTTTGGAAATAGGTAAAATAGATAATTTGACATTCGTACGATGTAAATCACGCGACGCAGAATCAATTAGATACCTTTATAGGTATACTTTTTTGTAGGTAGGTACCTACAACGTGTATATATACCACAATCTATCGGCATCATTTGTAAAATTAACAATTCCGTACAGTAACGGCTCATTTTAATAGTTCCAAGTCATTTGTGATGTTCAATAATGATTTGCTAAGTTCAAATGAAATTTACAATCGTTAATAATTATAGGTAAATACATAATTGTAGGTATGCACATCTATTTATATCAAAGAGTAATAAGTCCTGACTGACTGTTATTAGCTAGGAATCAAGGCAGTCTAACCGCTGAACAGGGACATGAAATTTGGAGGGTGTAAGTATTCATTATAGGGTGTCGTATTAACAATTTTTGAGCGTAGGTCCGGAATGACGTGCCACACATTTCGTAAGACAAGATGAAACTTAAATTATAAAAATTTTAGCGAAGTAAAAATAATAAAAAATATATAGTTAGTAATCATTTATGATGACATCGTAATCGACACATGTCGGAAAAATAATTAGCTCTTTGATCAAGCCATAGATTTTGTACCTAGGACAAATAGTTTTCGAATATCTTATTTTATCTTGAGATTTAGCAAAAAAGAAACGGTTAGTACTAAAAAAAGCTTTGTGTTTATCGCGATCAGTTTCCCATTATACATAGAGTTAACGTGGGATGGGGTGGGACGAGATGGGAATGGACGGGAGGGGATAATATTGAATTGGATGAGATGAGAAGGGATGAGTTGTGATCATAAAGATGCAAATAACGATAGCGATTGCGATAGAGAATACAACTCGGGTACCAGAACCACTCTAGTACTACTGAAGTGAGTGAAGTGAGCGAGAACTCCTGATCACTCAAGATAACTCTACGAAACCGATCTTCAAAAAGCAATGAGATCCCGTCAAAACATAACATGTACAAAAATGCACAAGTCTCAAAGCGCACATATTTTGCAGTAAAAGTTGTGAATTCTAAAGTAAACCAAGTCGGTTAATGCAGTATCTGTTTATTTATGAAAACACTCGAAAGTAAATAATATCCTGCTTGTAAGCAAATGTTAAATTTTAAAGTAACTAGGTATATCAATATTATTAATATTTATTTCTTTCATACAAGTAACTTTGGTACCCCAAATGTCACTAAATGTTCGCTGTTGGTAAAACAAACTAAATATGTGCAAAAATGAAAAAGTACTTAAATTTTTAAATTACTTTAATTTGTCGAAAATACAATTAAACTTACAGTAAAAAAATAACTACTTTGAATAAATCGAAACTATTAATTATATATATAGCTAGTATATATATACAGCTAGTATATACAATTGTATAGATACAGATCTTCTAAAGGGACACTTCGGAAACACAACAACTTTTAAATACAGTAGATGTTTTTTACGTCGTCATTTTCAAAAGTCATAGATCAAAAGCTGTTAATTTCTTAATAAGCTACATACCATTAACCCTGTTTAAAATTTATTGTGCAGAGAATAGTGTTTTGTTGGTACAATCTTTTTTCTAGTTATTTTTTATGTAAACATAAGTCGTTTAATTCGGCTGCAGTTTTTACCTGAAAATAAAAAAAATATTGCAGTAATTTTATATAGGCGAAAGTTTGTTTATTTGTTACTTCTTCATGTAGATGAAATTTTGCACCGGGATAGCTTTTATAATCCACAAAAAATGCAGTGTTCCCGTGGGATAATCAAATTGCCGCGCAACAAATATAAGTAGGTATGTATGTATGTACCTACCTATAAAATAATTTTTAAAAATTATTGACATAATGTGACGTCACATAATTTAATTGAACATCGCCTATAAGTAGGTAGGTGAGAAAAGATTACTTACGGAAGGTTCAGTACAAAGTGTATCGCCAATAGAATTTTGGGATGTCAATTTCTTCGATATGGATTTCCACATAGGGCTGGCTTTGGCAAGCATCGTCATATTGCCGAACATGTAAAAACCTGAAAATGAAGCAGGCCCTATCATAGTAGAGGTAGCTTATTCGGTGAACCCCGTGCCTCTCAAACGAGAGGACGCGGGTTCGATCACAGTTTCGAGCATGTACGTATCAATCTATAGCGTCATTGCTGGGCACGGGTCTCCTCTAAGAAGGAGGTGTAGGCCACAGCCCACCACGCTGGTCAATTGCGGGTTGGGGACTTCACTTATCTTTGAAAGTTAATTACCTTCTCCGACAAGCAGGTTTCCGCACGATGTTTTCTTTCACCCAACGTGAGGCAACGGGTTTATCGACTAGGCTACCACTAACTTTAGGGCATGTACCTCTGTGTTATTTACCTGTGTGCGTATTACAATTTATTACCACTTGCTTTAGCTGTACAAAAAAAAACATTCTACATGTCGAAGAATAAATAGTTAATAGCTTTTAAAGTTAAGTACATAGTTACTATGGCCTACACCCCACTCATAAGGGAGACCCGAACCCAACAGTAGGTTGAAACGTATCGTAATGCAACCTTATCTCAGATTTAATGTACCTATATTACGCTAAAATATCTAGGTCCATTATTAGGTTTATTCTTGCTAAAATTATTAACGCGAAAGGTTGTATGTATGGATGTATTTCACGGATTCAGATAAAATTTGGCAAGAATATACTTTGACTCTAGATATAAATAGATTAATTTGGATCCTGAAAAACAAAATGTTCCTATGGGATGATTAGATATTCATCACGGGTAAAACCGCGGGCCGCAGCTAGTTCTTTTATACATGTTGCATACAATATATTCTGCTACGTCTCAATTTGTTGGATTCAATGGGTATTCTTTTTTTTTATTACCTTTTTATTCTGAGAAAAGAGCAGTTTCAATAATGTATGGAGCCCCGGCCAGGACAATGTACATGACACCACAAATACGTCAACGATTATCTTGCAGTGTACAAAATTAATTGCAAATAAAAATATTGCCACCTTATTTACGCAAAAAAAGCGATTTTCATGTTTTTGTTGCTTTAATTTCGACATTTGTGACGGGCGGTACAATTTATAGACCAATGTCACCATTGTTATCAACCGAAGATACATAAATCATAAATCCAGGCATGCTATAATTCGTCTACAATTCACAGAAATTAGATATTTTTTACACAATGAAGACGACTGCTACATTTTTCACTAATACACAGTATTTACCACATTTGACATTTTTTGATAGACAGGTGTGTACGTACGTTTACCAAAATATGTGGTACGTTCGTGGTGGCCGAAAATGAAACAGATCGTTTGACAATAATTGTATAAAGCTACGAAAGGTTTAGGAAAAAGCTAGTGCTTTATTTACTATTTACCTTCTTTAGCTCTAGAGAGAGCCACGCAGATCCTGTTTGTGGCAGTAAGGAATCCAATCTTGCCGTCTCTGTTACTCCTCACTAGAGATAGTATCACTATCCTACTCTCTTCGCCTTGAAAGTTATCTACTGCAGTGATCTTCACGCCTTTCAATGTTTCGTACTTTTGGCTTAACTAGAAATGGTAAAAAAACCGGGTCTTGTATTCAATCTATTTCAAATATGCCTCAAACAATTTAAGTTTTTTTTTAAACTGTCCTAAAACTTTATTTAACAATACATGGCAAACATTGCAAAGAATTTTAAATTAATTATCATCATATTATTTGACGTTGGCAATAAAACTAATAGTATGACGCCACTAAAATCGGTCAGGTAATTTTTTGACCTTATACGATTTTCATATTGAGCCAGGAACAAACATTTACAATATAAAGTTAGAATGAAAGTTTCCATTGAAGTTTTAAGCTCAACCGAAATTCTAATCAATTTATATTGTTCATTGACCTTGAATCCTCATCACTTTAAAATTGAAATAAAATGCCTGTTTCGACATAGAATAGGCCACAGTTAATATTAAGCAAAACATAATTTCTAATACTAACTCTGATCTATAATGTCGAAACGGCCATTTTGGGACAATTCAAATACCAGACTAGACCACCAGGCCCCCCTTTATAGAAAAGGACCTTTAGTAACCGTCAACGATAACTTTCAAAAAGAAACACTTTCTAGAATGTCAACTTTTTTTTGTCATAGCCGTCCGTTGACTCACCTTCCTAAAAAGCGTGACTTGTTCAGTGTAAGTAGCTAATACAGTGATATCTAGAGATGTATAGCCCTTGGATATTAAATATCTGGATAGAGCCACGCACCACTCCGCTTCGTACGTGTTTGAATGACTCCAACTATCTTCCATAGACTGAAACAAATAATAATAATATGGGACAACATCCACACAAAGTTCTTCAAGTCCCAAACTAGGCAAAGCCTGTGCTATGGTAACCTGATCACTGATATACATACTTATATACAAAAATACATACGTATATATATAATAAACACCCATACACAGGTCAAACAGACATGTTCATACACACAAATGTTTGACCTGTCCGGGGATCGAACCCGGGACCAGCGGCGCAGAAGGCAGGTTTGTTACCAACTGCGTCAACCGGCCAAATATCGCTTCATAACCACATTTGAATGCACCTCTGAGTTGTTCACTCACGTGCATATTAGAATTAATTAACAAACAGTGAAGGAAAAACATCGTGAGGATACCTGCTTGACGGAGAAGGTTAATAACTTTCAAAGATAAGTGAAGTCCCCAACCCGCAATTTGGTCAGCGTGGTGGACTATGGCCTACACACACTTCATAGGGGAGACCCGTGTGTTGACGGTTGATACGTTACGTAACCGACTTTAAATAAAGAAGACGCCCTTAATTCGACCCTTGTTTCTATTTACTTTTTTATGTAATGATGTTCTCCAATATCTGTGTTGCATTGACGAATCGATTCGTTTTAAAGGACATGTTTTCCACGTGCACTCATATTAAAACCGAGCTAGTATTTTTTCGATTTGTAAATCAAAATAACTAAAAGATATATAAAGGCGCTGCCGAAACCGCTTACTATTTTTATATATATTTTATATTATAGCATATCATACACGCGTTAGTCGTGGACGGCCGCAGAGGTCTAGTGGCTAGTATCTTGCTTCGAGATCCGACGGTCCCGAGTTCAATTCCCCGTCATTTGTCTTAGTAAATGTTACATGACATCCCCGACAAAAGAGAAATCCTAGTAAAGAGTGTAAAAACGTTTTTTTTTTTATTTTGTATAAAAATAAGCACTTTACTATACATGTTGAGTCATCTCACCTCACAATCCTCAAACACCTCATGTGTTAAAAAGAACAAATTTCTGCTCATTCCATTAACATCAGCATACTTCAACACAGTTTCATGACTGTCCAGCTTAAGGTACACCTCGGGTACTAGTAACTGTACGAAGTTCGTTCTCATTCGCCGCTGGGTGGTTAAAGTTCGCGCGTGAATGCCGTTACGTATCATACGCTCGAATAGTGACACTTCGAAATTGCACTCTTTTGCTAGTCTGTAATTGGCTGCGGTGGGACGTAGTTGTTTATGGTCACCTGACATTTAAAAAAAAAACTTATTTATGGCAGTTCTAAATTAGAGTCAGTCTTTAAATGCTAACATAGAAGTAGTAAAAAACAAGATAGCAGTACAAGATTAAATTCAAAGTTTAAAAAAACTATCGACAAAAAATATGTAACGCGCCATTTTGTGGTAGCGGCCATCTTGGATTTTAAATTTATCATAATCAAAACATAAGTCTAACATTTTTATTTGATTGATTGTACATAACAATAAGTTGAGTCATATATTGAATTGGTTGATGTATTAAAGATTAATAACCACTAACGTATTTATTGTATCATGTGCACGTCATGGCCGGAATTCATATACATTTTTTAAACATCTCTTTTGTATACTTGTTTGTCTTACCTATCAATATAAGGTGTTGTAGAGAAAAGGTAAGAGAAGCGATTATATGCGCCTCTAATACTTCCGCCGCTTCCTCCACAATCACTGGAAGCAGATAACAATACGCTTTCATTATTATGTACCATATAACGTTAGTTAGCGGAAAAAACATTGTGGAAGTCAAGTTCAAAAAATATAACAGACATAAATAAGTAACAAAATCGAATGATCAAATGTCAAAATTGGTTGTCAGACACTGGTTACACGAGATTTTGTGCTTGTATATACTTAAAAAGGGTATTTATCTCTAAACTAGCTGGGCTCCGAGGTCTTACCTGCGGATCTCTAGTTTTTAGTCCATATTATTTACTGATAATGTAGCTTTTTAACTGCGAAAGAATTTTTGAGATCGGTTCATTAGTTTCGGAGCCTAGTTAACAATCAAATGTTTCCTCTTTTTAGTATATACGAGTAGACAAGCGATAGCCGCGAGTTTGTTTAAAGAAATAAATCGAAACATCTGCTCAATAAAAAATAAATATAGTTGATAACAATCACCGAATATTTTTTTTTTAAAACAATGCATAATGAGCTTGATCTACCCACCTTTTTTGTGAAGGAAAACATCGTGAGGAAACTATAGCATGGTGGTAGGGCGTTTCCTAGCTCGGCTAGCTAGCTACCACCCTCTGAAAAATCTGTTGCCAAGCACCTAAAGGTATTTTCCGCCAGCCTTCCTTGAGAGCCAGTTTATTCCAGACTAGGCATGTTCTATCTAGTGCTACAGTATCGCTTACTTTCGTGGTCGTGCGAACTTGTGGTCAAATGCCTAGCTGTGTAGGATAAAAAAAGCAATAAATCCCGTAACTCGGGCTGTACGCTATATTTACAGGCCCAGTCGTTGTAAGACTCATTTTGAAATTTTTTGTGTTTTTCACATACTGTATGTACAGATATTATAAAGTCTCTGAAGTTAGTGTGTTAGAGCGAGTCGCACAAATCGGCAACGCACGCGTGTTGACACAGGCGCGACCATAAAATGGTATTTATTTGTATGTATTTATTATTTATGTAACATGTATTTATATTAAAAATTATATATAATTAATATGTAACAGTTAATGTAGTCCACTAAGTCACATTAAAATAACACCCTGAAGGGACGCAGTCACCCACAGTACAAGATTTATAATCTCAGTGTGGGTGCTGCGCGTCATAATTTTTTTATATTATTACATCAAATAAAAATTATTGTTATAAGACGTTATTAATATTTTTGTGACATTATTTTTAATATTATAAATGATTTACGATATAAAAGTAAATGTAGGTATTCCCATACCTATAGGCGACTTCATCTTGTTAATTAGTTGATGACGTCGCGCGGCCGCGGTGGTGGTGACCCCCACCACTCGCGCGCTCCTCACTACCTCGCCGTCTATCTGTGTTGATAGATCTTCCAACTCTACACTGATGGATTTATGTTTCTCCTGAAATTACTTTTTATTAATCATTTATTTCGCGAATGTATCAAATTTAACTATTTACATTATTATTAATAATTCAAAATGTCAATTAATTAGAAAATACGTATAAATAGTATTCATTATATTAAAATATAATAAATGTACTCTATATTTTCTGTTCCATTACAATAAGCATCCAATTTCATTTTTGCAAGGTAATATAATGAAGAGTTCACACTAAATACCAGATTTTTATATCCAGGGAGAGTTCAGAGTTATTTACAAAAAAAAACTTTGTTAATTCGTATTTATGTTAAAACCGTCAGATGCCACCAATAAAAAAATATTATTGCATCTGTCATCTGTGAACCATACCAAAACAAACGACAAAAATACAGACAATTAATGACATCATTTTTTACGAGCTTTTGACGAGAATAACATTATGCTGAACTTTTCTCATATTTTCAAAAATCTCTAATAACGTAATTATAACATTCTGAATCAAAATAAAAAATAGGAGAACGTTAATTTTCATATGTCTCTCCATTACCGTAATAAAAATGAGGTGTCAAAACATTTAAGATGTTGTCAATTGTACTGCAATGGACAAGCCGACCTTGCAGCAAACAATCTCAAAATGCTGTTGCGACTCCCCCTTTGATTATGTTTGCATGGAGCTCGATAGACTTTATTTTAGTTAGATAAAGTTTCAATGGTTTATCAATGCATAAATATTACTACTGTTGACCTCGGGACCGCGATATTTTCTGCGACTTTAGTAAATAACACGACAATCACTTGACAGATTTTCATATATTCAGGAATCGCAATCGATGTTGCGTTTCGCATGTTTGTACCAAATATTAATGAAATCGTCCAGTATATGGCGCCGTAGCAAACTTTAACCTTTTTGGGAGAAATACCTCTAATCTGCCATCGAAAATCTTTGAGAGCCAAAAATTCGTACCCTTTTATACGAGTACAGCAAGGAAACTGACCTGTACGCGAGTAGGAAAAGTCAGGAGACATACTTACAAACTGATAATAGTTGAAAAATTTGCCAGAAGTTTCGCTCGCTCGGCAAAAGATACATATAAAATGAAAACCGCAAAACAATGATAACACATTTTGCCTGGTCCTATAATTGTAATGTAAAGCAATTAATAATTTCTTCCAGACAACCTTTAACTTTACCCTAGCCATTTTTGTATTTACAACGGAGCGAGCGAAGCATCTCTGCTTTGAGCCTTGCAATTTTTTTCTTTTGTTTGCAGTTAGGTGTATGGATGTTTGTTAGGAAAAAATCACGTAAAGGTCGTAGTTTTTAACCAATCTTGAGGAAACTTGGTAAAATTCTACGAATTTTCGGAATTTATTAAAAGTCCACGATTTAGATTATATTATATTTTCTCCAGACATAAGGGAAGATTACTGCGACACTATTAACCTTCCAGATTCAATTATATTAGGCAGCTTACAACTTTAAGAATAAAGCGATAGTTTGCATGTGTGCGTGTTTGTTTGTTCCTCCTTCACGCTGAAACGGCTTAGCGGATTTGGATGAAATTTGGCACGGAGATAGCTTATAAATTAGATTACCATAATATGCTACTTTTTTATCTAGGAAAATTTAAGTCTTCCCAGGAGAGAATCAAATATCTACCACGGACAAAGATCGCATTTTAATTTAAAAAAATTAGATGTTTTTTTTTATAAGTGTAAAACTATTGTGATGGTTTTAACTTACTAGCAAACTGTCCATTTTGGTCAACAATTCATCTCTTAGTTTTCCGACTGCATTGAAGTACATCTGCCATCTTTTATCCGTACTTAGACTGTACAAGTCATCGACTTTCTCAATTTCGTATACTTTGTTTTCTCTTCTGTGCGTTTCTAGAAAGCCCTATAGTAAAATACATACATATATTTATATATACAACGTGTAACAGAAATGTGTGACAGACAATACTCAAGAGTCTACCCATCAAAATGAACGAATTGTAATATAACATTTTGCAAAGTTTCAGAAAAATGTGTTGCGTCCTCCATACAACTTGACCGCTCACGTAAACAATTTTTGTATGTACAATGTAAAACCTATTTTTTTCCTCGAATTTTGCAAAATTTCTTCTACAATGGAACCTTTATTATTAGATTAACACCCTTAAGTATTGTCACACCTTTAAGTTACACTTTTCATATTTATTTGTAACAAAATAATACCTAGAGTAAGAGTTTTAATGATGTCAGCGAGAAAGAAAACGCTTAATTTTACAGCCAGGATTACTATACATTTTAAATACTTAACTATGTAATAGTTTTTAAAAGGTTAAAAAATATCATCATCATCATCATCAACCTTTACTTACCCACTGCTGAGTATCGGTCTCCTCTTGCGCGCGCCATCCATTCCGGTCCTGTGCTAATGTTGTCCAAAAATATAATAAATAATAATAATATGGGACAACATCCACACAAAGGTGTTCAAGTCCCAAACTAGACAAAGCCTGTGCTGTGGTAACCTGATCACTGATATACATACTTATATACATAAATATCAGATTTAAATGCCGACCTTATCGAATAAAGCAGTTTTCTCTGGGCAATCGTGCATGTATAATACAAACGCGTCCCATACATTTTGCAACTAGGCTTTGTTGCGATTACGGGGTTTGTCCCATATCATGAGACGTTTGAACCGAAAGAGTACAATTTCCTTTCGTATTTAATATCTTTTCATACAAATTTTCTTTATATGTCTATTAATTAAGCAGTAGCCTAAGCTTATTTAATGATTTTTAATAAAAGCTTACCTTCAAACAATCCAGCTTATTTTTAATCTTCCCTGCTTCTCTTTCGAATATTCTTATTCTTTCTGGATTCTTTTCTACATCCACATTCAAATCAGCCAGTTGTTGAATTGTATTATTTATAACATGTATTTGTTTCAAAGCTATTTTCTCTGAAAAACACTCTACTATTCTTCCATCTTCTAAGTCTATTTCTTCTAAATTCTCCCACGAATCTTCTTCAAGTACCAAACTAGTCTCTTCTGATTTACTTCTAATTGATTCTTCTAAATGTTCAAAAAGCCAATCAAATACTCTATCATTTTTAGAATATTTCAATTCATAATTCCTGTCACCTATCTTCAAGAACGGTTTCAGATTTTTGTAACTCACTATCCCTGTCTCACATATGTTTATCTCACTCTGAAGTTCTGTCATTTGTTTATAAATAATTTCCAGTTCTTTTCTAGCAGAGCTAAAGCCGCGATGCTTGCAATTCATTTTAGCCCTAATATTCTTAAGACTATAAGGTTCAAGCTTCGAGCTCTTGCTTTGACTGCCCAATCTTATGACTTTATCAGTGACATTAAGTATGCCTTCTAAGAATTGATCAAGGGCGTTATTCGTGTAGCAGATGACGAGCATTGGCGTGTCTTTTAGTGATACGTTTTCGAGTATTGTAGAAGCGATTTTGATCCCTAAGAACGTTTTGCCAGTGCCCGGTGGGCCTTGGATAACTGCGAATTCTCGAGTGAGTGCGAATTTATACGCTTCAAGTTGAGAATCATCTAAGTTTAAGTGTTCTGAAGGATATTGATTTGTGTCGAGAACAGGATACGTTATTTCTGATTGGTCTGTCTTGAGAGTGTATAGTGTTTCAGGCGTTAAGTATGCTGGCGGATGAATTTCAGGCTGAAAAATACACAAGAACGAGAATAAGTCCTGTATATGTACGAGTATGTTTTACTTACGTACATTTTTGAGATAAAATAAAAATGTTAAACTTGCAAATATGAAATAAAAACGTGTGCAAAACATATATCTGTCTAGGATGGTGTCAATGTCTATATTATGATCATCAACTGAATTTTTATTGCCACTGCTGGGTATAGGCTTCTTCAATTCTGTTTATTTATCATAAAATATTAGGTGGATATAGTTAGTGGTCGCAACAGCTTCCCTGGACAGTTACCAAGCACAAAGTGTGCTGGACTAACACACTGTGAACTCAAAACCAGAAATAAGGAATTACCTGCACCACCTTGAGGTGGTGGAGGCGCTGCGCAGGCGCGCGCCCGAGGATACGACTAGACGTAGGAGATCTTTTATTACATTCAGGGTGCCCGAGAACATAATTAATTTGCTTAGGTTTGCTCCCACGTCGCGCGCAATAGCGTCGTTAAGATATTTACCCCGATTCGGGTAAGCCAAACTAACCTAATCTGACAGTTCTAAAATTGTCTCCCCTCTTTTTGTTACCAAGTGAGAGAAGGATGGATATAATTTTAGGAAAATTTTATTAGTTATTGTGACTAGCCGAACTGAGATTGTATCCTGGCAAAACTCACAGACGCTGCCAATAGGCTCTGCGAAAAATTTGTATTTAAGTTTATGTTTTATACAATAGTTTAGTGTAGCATCGCCTTGGTTTTACTGTCATGATACTTTTACTGTGTATGTCCAAATGGACATATTGTATTTTATTTAAAATAATAATAAAAAAAATGAAGTGAAGAAAATTTTACCTTGACTTCAACAATGTACTTCTGCATAGGAAGTTTGTCCAATCTCGACGCTTGCAACACCTTCAACACTTGGTGGTAAGGTTCAAAAAATATTTCACTTTCCACCATCAAGTATGTATTGTACAGAATCTCTTTGGAAACTGGGTTTTGGAATGATACTGTGACCTGAAATATTAAAGTTTTAGAAGATAGGTAGATACTTATTATGGCAACATTATGGATACTTATACAGAAAAATATCAAACAGAGGCTCTTATTGGTTCTATAATTATTTTTTTTCTCTTGTGGTCCTTCAGTCTTCGTTATTGGCTAGGGATGCAATTAGCCAGAAGGGGGTCACTATATAGTTATCCTGAGCAACTGTCATATGGGACTAACTCTGGATTCGAGAAAAAAAAACAGCTCTGTTACCAGATTTTGTAGACGAGAAACTTTTTACATGGTATCACTGACGTTTTTTTTCGAATTCGAAGTGTTCCATAGTAAAAAATAATCCATAATGATGAGTACAGTGACCCTTTTTCAGTTTATTACACCCCTAACTGATAACCCTGCATATAACTCAATTATAAAATGAAGGTTTGATTTGAGTAGTAATATTTATTTTAATAATTAAATTTGTTGAAAGTATAAAATATGAACAATCCAATTAAATTATTAAATTAATAAAAATTAATTTAGAACTAGCTTTTGCTCGCGACTTCGCCAGTGCTATATTCCTTTGTAAATAAAATTGACTTTGGCCCCCTTCCAGACTTCAAACTATATCTGTGCAAAAAATGAAAACATCATTCCGTTACTTGATTGCAGAGGAGGACACAGACAAACAAACACACTTTCACATTTAAGTATATGTGGTGATTTATGACTGTTACTTAAATAAGACAACTCTTTACTAAAAACCAGCTTATAACACTATTAAAAAAAATACAAAAAGACATGCTAGATTTCTAATGTCGGCCTTATCACTTAAAGCAATCTCTTCCAAGGAACCATGCACACGCAAGATATTACAAAACAGGAGCAGTCTTAGCGAGGTAAACATAATAATATATAAGAAACATAAATAAATTCATAAAAGTAGTTAACAAGGTTTAGAACAAATACATACACAACAATATATAATTTTTATATAACTTCATACAATAGTATAATACAATTTATAAAGATGGAGAATGTATTGATGTAATGAATCTACTCAATCAGTAGGTATTCATAATAATTACTTACATATCCTTCTCTCAACTGATTTATATCAGAATCAAGTACAGTAGCACACAAGATATTCTTGAATTGGTCACATGTGAACAAGAGTAGAGATCCAAACATTAGCTGCTTGTTATACTGTCTCTGTCTCACTCTATTGTTGGCTCTCTCTTTCCACGCCAGGTCTACGAGGTAACCCACTTGATTGTTCTTTACTACAGTGCCTAGGATTCTTACTTCTCGGTGTACTCTGAAATATATTACGAGATAGTTTTTAGTTAAAAACATATTTATTGAACATGATGAATAAAAGTCAAAATAAAAATAAATACAGAGTTATCGTATAGACTTGTACTTGAAACGGGTCACTATAATCGTCCTAATTTAAAAAAAAAAACATTCACTATGGAATTTTCAAATTCAGTGTTAGTCCTGCAATAAAAGTTGTTCCTAATGATGAGTACAGTGACCTTCTTTTGACTAGTACACCCTTCACCGAGGATCTGGTATAGGTTTCTCTAAATAAGTTTTAAGGTATCCCTCTATATATAAGGTAAGGCATCACTCGTAATTCAGGAACGATATGGATAATGGTTTATTATTAGGTACTTAGATATGTTTCATTTACCTACCTAATATTTTCATGCCTGGCTTTAAAGGGATTCTCTAAGTACTTACCTGAAAACACACTAATATTAGTAACAAAAAACCATTAAAAAATGAATGCAGAAACAGTATATTTTACCAACATATTCCTTCTCGCAGCGGTCCAAAGTAATCTTCTCTTAACAATCTAAATTGTATTTCTAAATAGTGTTCAACACTTGGGTATGCTCCATAGTCTATTAACGATGATATCTTTATACTTTTTAACATATCAGAGGTTTCTTGTGTTTTTGTCGTAGTATTAGAATGTTCCGCAGGTTTTGTAATTTGGTCTGACGTTATTTCAGTAGGGAAAATATCAAGTAAAGTTGGGAAAATGTTCAAGCCTTTAAATGGTGGTAAGCCATATGGTGTTTCGCCTGACGGTGGCTAAAAATGAGAAGTTGAGATTGTTACATTCAAATTAAATATAGTTACATATTCTAACAGGTGACATAATAAGTAAATGGCTTATTGAGAACAATGTCAAGTCAAAAAAATCTGAATTACATACCAGATTCTCTTCAATGTCTATTGCACTCTCAAGCTTTGATATCCTTTCAAACAACTCTTCGCTTATCCTCTCAGAATGTTCTTGAGCTACTCCAATGGCACTCATACGCAGAACCTTTATAAGCTTATCTAATTTCACATCAAGGTCTTTGATTTTCTGGCCATGAAAATATATTATACCTTCACATAGATATACTACTCGGAAAAATACATCTTCTATATCATCCCACAGGTGCATATTAATTCTTTTATCAACAATTTTCACGTCAGGCAATGTACTTAAATACTCAGTAAGCTTGTCCAGAAAATCACTACGCAAAAATCTTGTCTCTAACTGCTTCCTAATTTTCGTATTGGCCTCATCAAATCTGGCGGTTTTATAAATGGAATCCAAGATTTTAACCATCAAAACTATGAAGTCTCCTTTTAGCTCGGATTGGTCGAAAAGATTCCAGAAGCCAGGGCGGTATGATACTTCTAGAGTCAATTTATCGGGTTCCATAAGAGAAATGTCGAGCAACCTCTTGAAGCCGATAGGTTTCTTTTCAGTTTGTGTGGGTTTCTGGCCGGCTTCAGGGGCAGCTGGCTGTTCTTCATCGAGATACGTGTTGGATCTTGTTTGTTTTGTATCTTCTACAACTGTACCATCGAACCAGTCGATGCGAAGCGAGGGTTTAGCATTTTCAGACATGGTGGAAGAGTTAAGAGAGCACTTAGGTGAACTTCTGTCAAAGATAGTTAATTTCACTTCTAACTTAAACAAAACTAATTTGTATTTTCTATTCTCACAGTCAGCTCAGCTGTGTTCTGTTTTGATTTCTTTGATAGACAAATTGACATGCTTAGGTGTGACGTGACTGGACAATTGACGTGTCGCATTTTTTTTGTTTTAATATGGCATCATACGATTTGTATATTTAGCAGCGTCAAGTTTATGAATTTCGAAGTTATGAATAATAAATTTTCGTGGTTAAGTTAAACTCACATCATGTATTGTAGTAATCGGTGAGAACTGTACTAGGGTTTTTATGGAGCTTTCCCGTAAACACGAAAACCATGTGATTCCTTCTTTATTTTGCGTGTATTTGACATATCGATGGCTCCTAAGTAAACTATCGTATGTTCAAATACATTACTTTACAGGAGAGTCATTTAAACACATTTTCCTTCACTCTTCCGATGTTTCTAAAGATTTCGATTTGAATTTTTTGCCATAGTAAGACTATGTTGGGTTTCTTTTTATGGCATTACAATAAATAGTGAATTATTTATACTTTTAGAGATACTGTTGTTACGATGTTTTACGATGGAAATACGTATCGTGAAAAAATCATAAGTGATTCTTACGATATTTTATGTCGTATTTACATTGCCTGAAAATATTGTATGTTTTACTTACGGTGATATACATGGATATTACAGAAGTAAATATTCACATATGTGGTACATACTACGTTTTACTTCGTATATCATATGAGATTATCTATTGTATGTAAAGTTAAAAACGTTAAAATTGGGGTGTAATTGGGATAATAAATTAAATAAATTACCATTTTAATCAAATTATGGTATTATTTATTTGGTCATGCATTAATAACTGTTGACTTGTAGGTTACACGCAACTGAAATAATATATTTAACTGGTTTTGACTTTTACAAAACCTATGAACGTTATAAACTTCTTAAAAACAAAACAAAAAACAGAATATCAAGATTAAAACTTACAAACAAAAGCAATACAAAACAATACTTATCATAAAATTATTTATCCTTCTTCTCTGTATTATTAATAATTTAAAACACAAATAAATCAACTGGCAATCAACTTAGCCGAAGAAAAAAACTAAAAAATGTAATTATAATTGACAATTTATGCCTAGCAAAAAAATAAAATGTAACAATAAATCAACACAAATAAATGCTTTCCTTGTTCCTCTGAAAACAATACAAATTAACTAAGAGATCCATAATTCTTAAAATGCCTCCATTTGGCAATACTCATGTAGCTACTACCTAGTCTAAATTTAATCAGCCTTTATAATTTCTTTATTGCTTACAATATGATTGCAGTTAGTGATTACTATTTAAAAAAACAAATTACGTATAACTAAGAGATCCATCATTGTTAAAATGCCTCAATTTGGCCGATACTCATGTACCTAAATATAAAATCTAAATATTATAATCAGCCTTTAATTATCTTTACTGCTTAGAATATAATTATTGCAGTTTGTTATTACTATTCGTACTTATTTGTTATCATGCGAAGGTAGTTTACTATTTTTTTAAACTAGTTAAAAAAATAGTAAAGAGATCTTTATGAAAAAACAAAACATGACAATATTAAGTATATAAAATAAGCTGCTATTTACTCAGTGTCGGAGTCTAGGGTACGTTGAGAAGAGTTAGACTCTACGACAAGGGTTTTGTAGAAGTTGTGATGAACTAATGGAATGATACCACTGTTACATAGGCTTAGCAAATCATCTTTTTTTGCTTTGGGTATGGGTAATGAATTGCGATAAAGTGGACATGCATCAATATTAACTTGTTGTCGTCGTCTCGTATTCGTCTTCGTTGCAATTGTCATGTATTCGGATGCAGTTAAATTATATTTGTAATGGAGTTTATTCGGTTCTGAAGGAATTACTTTTAACTCTTTTATTTTTGTCCATTGAACCCCAACACCGTTCATATTTTTTGTCCAATTTTTGCCGACTATGGTCGATTTAAAATCCAAAAAGTTTGAATGGTTCAACTCAATGACATTGTAAGGTTTTCCATCTTGTTTAGCCCATCGCACTAATGCAAACCATTCAAAAGGCGTGTAAATCAACTTATTTTTAGGACACCTTTCAATTAAGGCATGTACACTATCTCCTTCTTGCTGAGTGTGGCCTTTCTCCAAAAAAGTATGTTTGATTGTGACATTGTGTTTCTCAGCCAATATCATGTAAGCAGCAAATACTATACGGTTTCAATTCTGACCGGTGCAGTTGTCAGACCAAAACCTGAACTCCCCGGCCCCAGCTGCTGCTTCTTTAGAGATGAAATCTGCGAGACAACTCGCTTCTTCATTGGCACCTCTTTTGCCTTCACCTTCATGCCACATATAGCAAGTAGCTGTCTTTTTGGCGAGATCAAACATAGTAAAATTCATGGACCCCAATTTTCTTTTATAGTAGAACACGCTTATCTGTCCATAAGGAGAGTTTAAGACTTTTTGAAAGTCAAAAGTAGCTGTTACGATTTTTCCGTTTGAAGATACGGCCTCTTTTTTGTCTTCAGTTTTTAGACCTCTTGCTGTGTTTTTATTTAAGATATGAGTTGTGTAACTTTCACGTTCCTCCTCGGTGGGAGTTTGAGTGTTAGTGTATTTGTGACAAGTGTCACACTGATCCTTTTTCGGCTGGAAAAAACTAATCTTAAAAGTGTCGTTAACTACAGTTTTGTACTGACGTTCTGTTTCGGCTTTACCGTGATAAATACTGGAGTCGAACCATTCATTGTACATAACAAATAACTTACGAAAGCTCAAGTTACCGTCTAAGTACAATCTAGAGGAGTCTTTTCTTACGTAATGGGATTCGACCGGTTGCAGACAGTTAATATGGTCGCATACGCTTCTCTTAACGTCTTCTGTTATTTTACGAGGGTGCTTATCGTGCTTACCTCGATCATCAGTTGCCACGGTGCCCGTTGACGAATCAGTTTTCTGTATCGCAGTGTAAACGAATTGTTCACTTATCGCCAATGTGGCTAGAAATTGTTTTTTACAGACATCTACGTGGTTCACTTCTGAGTTTCCTTCAACTGCAGAAAGAGGTAATTTGTACTTAATTGTATATTTTCGTCGCGATTGTGTGTCAACAAAAACTCTCCTCTTAAGATTTTGAGTAACTAAGTTGGATACGTAAGCCCATTGCATCCGATGGTCTCCTAGCTTCCAGAAAGCTTTAAAAATCTTCTTTCTCTGATTATTCGCAATCTTCTCAAAACATTTCATACGACATTTGCATGGTGCTTTTATAGTTTTCTTTGGTTTACTTATACCTTTTCGACCAACGTAAGCCTTACCGCGGTTTTTCAGGGTTTTTCTTTTCGTGTCGATCCACTCATTGTCATGTTTCCTTCTAACATTACCCTTATCTTTTCTTACACTCTTTTTTCCAGTAGTTGTTGTTGCAGTATCACTTAAATAGCTAGACAGCGGCGTGTTAGCCTGAGGTGTAGAATAACCAGAAAAATTTGACATCAAAGATAGTGGTTCACGTATTACGTTACCAATAAAATAGGGGCAAAAATCATTGAGACAATCCATGTCCAAATGGTTTATAAAACAGTCAGGCGATGATGGGTGAGGTGTCTGTGGAGATATCTCACTGTCTATAGAAATTTGAGGTGTATTTTCCTCATTTCCAAGTAAATCATCATGCTGTGAGGAAGCTACCAGGGTGTCATTACATTCCAGTGCAGGTGGAAAACGAGCTTCATGAGTGTGATCCAACTCTGGAAGCATTTGCGAATGAGACAACAGGATATCATTTAACTTCAAAGGACTTTGCTGCTGCTTTTGCTGGGAAGTTGTTATCGTCTCGATCAAATCTTCAACATCCTGAGTAGTCGATAACGTTGAGGGAATTTCAATAAAATCGTCGTTTAACATCTCAGCAAGTGTCTCTATTTCTAATAGGTCGGCTCCTACTGGCATTGGAGACTCTAAAATAAAGAAAAACTTAACATAAGACATATTATTTTTTGTAACTGCCACGTATGCTGTTGTATTTAGCACTTACTATAAGTTTTTTTTTTACAATTTCGCAACGTAAATTGTGGTAAGTAACAAATACAATAAAAAAATTACAAAAAAAGCCACGTAAGTAATCGTATGTATAACATACGATAAAATAGCCGGATAAGTGGACAGCGTAAAAAATCGTAAGTGTGTGATACGATATTTTTTATTCAGCAATGAACAACGTACATAGTGGTATGTGTTACATACCGTAGTTTAAGGCAATATTGAAGAAAAAAAGCAGTAAAAAGTAACAATAAAAAAATGAATATAGCTTATAAATAACTTACCTGCTTTTCTATTGTTTTCACTGAAATTATCAATCGGGTGACATTGCTCTTCATCTTCGGAATGAAAACTAGAAACACTAGTTTCTATCCTCGTCGATCTACATGCAATATCACACAGTTTTCGAGCTCTCGAGTGTTGACCCCTATACGTATTCTTAGACGGATTACTCATCTTTAAAAAGAAATACCTTGCATAACTGCGTAAACACGAAAACTTAGTAATCCGCGAAACAAGTGTGAACGTGTGCGCTTCCCGCGTACAGGAGGGTAAGTAACACATAAGATATGCGGCGCCGGCTTGCCCCCGCGCCGCGCCCCGCGTAGTTAGTCGTAATACGCTAATCTACGGTGCGCTAATTTTTAAGAAACGATTATATACGTCCGAAAAAATCATCATTTTTTAACTTCTTGAACTTTTTTTTAATGGAGTCGATGGGGCTTTGTATTTTATTTACGAATCACTGAAAACATGAAAATCGAAATTTTGGATATACGGTAGTATACGTGGGAGCCAACGATATACCAGACATCAATGATTAATAATCCGCCATTATTAAACATAATTACTTGAAGAATCACTGTATAGTTTTGCAATAAATATACACACAAAGACGTCATTTTTTACAGTGAACGCGGGTAAACACTGAATTATAGCATTACAAGGCAACTTAAATAAAATAGAGTTTTAAACAAAATAAATGACACTGTTAGAAAAGTTGTCAGTTGGTTGCAATCTATAAATTTAACTGTAAATGGTAAAAAAACTAAAGTAATGCAGTTTGGAAATTACACAACTTTAGCGCTACAGCTTAATATTATCAACAAAAACACAAAAGTAGAAGAAGTAAATGTAACACAATTTTTGGGTGTAACCTTAGATACTCACTTAAACTGGAAGGATCTACAATTAAATGGGAAATTGTCTAAGTCTTGTTATGCTTTACAAATTCTAAGCAACATATCTTCGAAACACACGGCAAAAAGTGCATATTATGCTTACATTTACCCTCATTTATCTTATGGAATATTTTTTTGGGGTAACTCAGTAGACGTAGAATCTACTTTCATAATGCAAAAAAGTTGTGTAAGAGCCATATTCAAACTCCGAAGTAGAGAATCTCTAAGAACAGTATTCAAAAATTATGAAATTCTTACTTTAACATGTACATATATCCTAAAAATAGGTACGCTTTTTGGTTAAAAACAACCAAAACTACTTTTTTTAAAATAAGTCTGCTCGCTATGAAACTTTACGTCCTAAACATTAGCTAAAAATCTGCATTCCCCAAGTACCTAAATAATACAATATTCCACAGAAGTTCATACATAAGTGCAATTAAAATCTTTAATAATCTTCCATTTGATTTAAAGACTCTTAGAAAAAAGTTAGTTTAAAAAAATGGCTTATTGAAAATGTATTCTACAACTTAGACGAATACTATGATTACAATTGTTCGTATAACCATCTATTTGTTTAATATTGAAATTATGTTCCTAAATAATAATATAGGCTAATACTATTATTATACACTTAACTAATGAATGTCGACATTATTAAGATAAGTTTAAATAATATCATAAATAGGTATTGTTTTTGTTAAACTAGTTATGTAAGTTAATAATATTGTACGTCCGTAAGTAAGGATATGTAACTGTTGATTCTAAGAGACTAGCATAACATTTATGTTTTACACAGTTATTTACATTAAATTTTTATTCTATTCTATTCTATACACTTGGCTTGACGTTTTGGAGTTTCCACCACAGGTACAAATAGCTTTGGCGACCGCGTTACCAATAGCTTAATATTTTAAAAACCTAGCTTTTACCTAGGCCGTAATAATAGTGGAAGAACTCTGCTAATCTTAACAATAATTAATTGGAACGATACTCATTAAATATGCAATTTCACAAGATATCCATTAAAAATACCTACCTACTGCTTCACAAGGTTTCATGTTTTTAATGCATGCGATAAGACGGCTTTCCCAATTTTGCAAGGAAAACAATAGAGTCCTATAAGAACTATATAATTACGTATAGCAGTAAGAGTAGAAGCTATTTCACACACCTGCTACATGGCATTCATTTCTATTCTCCGCAAAAAATCTAATAGCAGCGAAACACTCACGTAGGTATGCCAATCCACATGAAGCGCGAAAAAACCTTCACATTTCCGGAAGTGCGAGTATTTTTTGAATGCAAACGGCGCGATCGCTTGTAAATGTTAGCTTTTTTCTGGCAGAAAGCCAAAGACTGCGTATGTAGATATACCTACCTGCCTACCTCTTCCGTTGTTTGCTGTTTTGGGTATAGGTATAATATTGTTTCTTAATTTAATTTGATGACATGATCACAACCAACTTATGATTCAATTCTTGAAAAATTCGTACCGCTAACTTCTCTTTGTAAACTAACTAATAGTATGTAGTACAAACAGTGGACAGATTGTAGAAAATAGAGATAAAACATGGCAGCCCTTTCCTAGGAGTATGCTTAGATCTTTGATGGAAAATAATTTACTTCTATTCAGATAAAAATTTGACCTTCTTTGGTTAATTTTGAACGTTATCAAAAGATAATCAATCAAAAGATAACGCGAAAGAAATTAATTTTAAAAGGAATCAACTATAAATAATATGCCTCTTAACTTAAAGCCTCCTATTAGCTAAATACGATCAAAAACGTGTGCATGTCACGTGTCAAAACATATGTACGTGAAGGTGTTATACAAAATTAAAAATAGCCGCACATACTTGTCAGTAAATAGGCAGATAGATTTAACAATAGATTTTATCAGTACGAGTGTCAGTGGCGGCACATGACGGTGCCTATTATTAGGGAGCTATGTTGAGATTGTGAGTGGGTACTTTAGGCAGAATTTCTACTATCGATTATATGGGCGAGAAGCGAGTACATCTTAAATGAGAAACATCTTAGCGTGTAACTATGTAGCGATGCCTTTGTCGCTGGACTATGTAGAGAGGGCTAGTGGCTCTCAAATTTTTTGCGCCTCCAGGAGTATATTCCCGAAATCTCCATTCACAATCCCCATTAATGAGAAGGTTTACGCCTTCTGTGGTCTGTGTGGACATCGCTGACATCGCCCTAGTTACAAAGTGAACCATGTTTAGAAGTACAAACCTTATTTAATACTTTTCAAGTTTAACGAAATATTTAAAAAAAATAACAATTTTGTCCCATTCCACCACAAGGTGGTAGATGGGCTTGAGATTATTTTAAAGTTTCATGGGACCATACGTGGGGTCAGAGTCATAAGGTCAGTAGTATAGGCTGGTACATGTGATGATGAGATATTTACGATATTTTGACGCTTCGCCTCCAATGGTAGGACCACTACCTTATCTTGACAACTTGTGGGTGTTATGTGTTATCTATAGCAAGTCTATTTGACGGTGCTATGACAACCTATGAATACTTCAATGTGATAGTTAGACTCCTAATGAATGATCATCATCTAATAAATTTCGCGCTCTTTAAATCGTCTGTAATTGACGCATAGGCCATGATATGTAATTATATTTAGCTATGAAAAAAATCTGCTGATCACGATGCTGATAAGTATCGATAAATTCAGGAAGGTACATTCTGCTATATGCTACATAATATATATAGATAGGAACACAGCTAACTAATTACCAAACCCTTCTTATCTATCCTGCCGTACCCTAACTATGCCCTTACCGTCCTTTAATTCGAGTCCCCGATGACCGACCTTTAACTCCAATCTATTTTACACCTTCTAAGAAAATTAATCAAACCCCTGTCAAAGGTAATAAGGTATTTGCCTACTGTGATGATAAGAATTCTAGGATAGATCCTCCATATCAGAGGTAATTTAGGTACGAGTGCTTTGGCAGTTCTTTTGTTTCTGCAAAAGATTTCGGCATGTCTAGGTTGCGTGGTTTGCAGCATGGTTATGTAGTAAATACTGCTTAAATACTCTCTTTGACCTGTCTTGAGCTTATCAGTGTTGTCTAGAATCTCCGGTGCAAATTTATTTATTTTTCAGCACTTGCAGAGACAGTTATCTTTAGGCTATCATGGCCATACGACAAAAAAAATTACAAACGTGGTCTTCTTTCCAAAGCTTGTGAGGATTAATCTCTATGTCTACAACTCCAATCACCCAGCCCTTAATTCATGCTTTTTTACGACGAAATCTACTCACAACTTGCGTGACATCTTGACTTTTATACCGCCAGTATTTTAGATCACACTGCGATTTCAAATTTATACTGCCACATTAAATCAAAATTTTACGACCCACACTTCAAGTATACCCTTCAAAAAACCTCTTTATTCCAAGCATAATAGCAGCTATTCACGTCTGTCAGAGGACAAAGAAAATATGCCATTAAAAATTGATAGCAATAAAATATTGTCCCCGTCCTTTTGTGTGTCCTAACTTTTGGCCTTTGAAAGCTTTGGAACACCACAACTTCTTATTTACCAGCTCATTATGCGAAATAGAAAGCCTGTTGTATTTATTTAGTGTAAAATTCTGGTTGTTTTTTTAATTTAACTCTACAATAGAGCAAAATGCTGTGCTTTATCTTAGTATTTAGAGATGAACCACGGTCAACCGCGAGCCTGAACCAGTGAAGTAGGTTAGGCAATATGGATTTAAAATGAACTGAAACTAGGTAAGTAGATATATATTCCTATTTTAGAAATTACTGAACCTAGTATGTTCTCTAGGGTTAAGCGTGACATTATTTAAATGGGTAACTACATATTATTATTTAAGGTTATAGATATTTCCAGTGTATGTTTTATAATATCTTTACCTATACTCAGCTAAGTCACTATACATAAAACATATTTTGTGGAACATTCCTAGAGGCCAAGAAGGAAGGCATAAAGTTGTAACTCCAGGTGGCTTGTTATTTTTAACGAGCTTCTTTAACGTATTCGATTTATTACCTGGTTTATGTAGAGTTTACGAGATGAGGCTGTGTTATCCTGGATTGTTATGTTAAAATGTATTACAGGTTTGAAGATAGGTACTTTCCGGACCTAGAACTATTTACGTGTCAATTCGTCATTTACTTGCTAAGTAGAAGACAAACAAATAAACCAACAAACACACTTTAGTATTTATAATATACTAGCTGTTACCCGCGACTTCGTCCGCGTGGTAAATTTTTTTAACCTTTGTAAAAATACATATATATTTTTTAATAATAAGTATCCTATGCTAATACCTCCAAAAATATGTGTACAAAGTTTCATGATGATATTTTTTGTAGTTTTCGCGTGAAAGTGTAATAAACAAACTTACATTCACATTACATATAATATTAGTAGGAATGTAAGGATTATATAATTATGTTTACAAGAGTAGGTAGTTTAGGTTAAAGGTCCTACTACTAACTTCTTTTGGTAGGTCTATACATTAGTAGTTTACAATCGGAATGATTTTTTTGTTTATACTTACATAGACAATAGGATTTCGCTACGTTGAGAATAAACGCTCTACAGTAGGACAAGGAAAACTGCTGCTGATAATGATAATGAAGATGATGGCATGGATGACACACGCGTATAGTCAGTCATTTCAAACTGAAACTCGATTTATCTAACCAATAACATGAGCAAGTTTTTTAGTAGCATTTACTTTGAACATTTATCTTGTAGTCACAGCCAATACTTTATTCTGTACCCAATTCATCATTGCATCCCTCTATTTCGACCGCGAATTGCTCCATTTCGCATTCAGATCACGTGTCATGTCCGCCATTAATTTACGACCAACATCGTGAGGTACCGCGGTTGGAATTTGATAACGGAGGGTTTCGTGAACTTCGTTTGCGTTTGCTCGGGTGCCTATAATGCTTATTTACCTCGTCCATAACCTTTTTTATTCTAAGTTCGAGAACCTTAGCGGTAACAAACTTAAAAAATAGTGAAGGGACAAACTTTTAGTTTTAAAAATGGCCGATAGATACGTATTTTCAATAGTGTACTCTAATGGGCTGATATGATCTTTAGCCCCTAAATAAATAAACAGATAAAAAAAACTTTTACTGGCATTACTTTGGGATTTAAGAAAAATTAAACAAGTATTTTTTGTTAATGTCTTAAAAACAATGAATCGAACAAATTTTGATGAACTCTCTGACATATCTTCACCAAAAGTACTAGAAACTAAAGTAAAAATCAAAATCATTTCATTCTTGGCATAGTAAGAAGTCTAAAAAACTCGTCAGTCTATATTAAGTACTTTGAAATATCTATCATAACATTGTAATACTTATACTAGATATTCTATTTTTAATTGTAATATCGATATGACTGGAATATGTACGAGTAGCGTCCAGAGGCGTATTTAATGATCAGCGCCCCGGGCCTATAGGATTTGACGCCCTTTATATAAAACAGATATACCTACTACCGTCGTCCGACCGCCATTACTTGCGCTCACGTCAGTAATACGATTGCCCCGCGTCTTGATGTCTAGTGTAATGAGTTATAAGGTTTTGTAAAATAGGTAGGCTTTTTTAAATTTCATCAGGAGGTTAAAAATATTAAGCATGCCGCCCGGGGCCATAGCACTTTTGGCCCTTGGGTAAATACGCCCCTGGAAGCGTCAGTGGAAATTTGGCTAATTCCTAAACAAATATATTTCGGTAATGTTTGTTTGCCGCCGAAAATGTTCCAAACAACAATATAACGGGTATTTCCAAAATATTCGGCTACATTAAACACATTACCCGAGCTACTGCGTGCTTCCACGCAGGGAGCATGTATGCGACGTGAAGTAGGTACATATTAATGTGAAATGTATTCTCTATGTTTATATTATTGGAATAATGTGTTGCGCGAGAATTAATGGAGAACTTTATTTTTATATAACACAGGTAGGCATTTGACCACACGTTCGCTCGACCACGGAAGTCAGCGACACTGTAGCTCTACATGGTGTATGGATAGTCTGGAATACACCGGCTCTCAAGGAAGGCTGCCGGAATACACCGTTATGTGCTTGGCGACAGATTTTTAAACGAAAACGCCCTATCTCCATGCTAGGGTTTCCTCACAATGTTTTCCTTTACCTTTAGCTCAGGCTCTTTTTGCATATTTCGAGGGATCGAACCTCGTACCACTTGCACGGCAATCGACCCCACTAACCACTCGGCCATCATTGCTACAAAGAAGACTTAAGATAAATGGTGACCCTACCACAACGTTTTACGATTTTAAAATCCATTGATCGATTCTGATTCCGACCTTATACCCAATCGGATTTTTTTATTTGGATTTGTGTCCCGCATGTTTCCTTCAAATAATATAAAAAAATACCAGTAGATAAGTACATCCCTTAACTAAATAATTAAGCACATTCAACGGTGCATCACTATAATGAATCAGGAAAAATATTCAACCAAACAAACAGCCACGATGACTATAGTAATTTAGGCATCGAGGCTGTTGACTCTTGACTGACGACCACCGTTGCTAGACCACGAAGCCAGCACGCTAGCCATTAAGGCTAGTATATAGGCTTTGAAATCCGACGGTCCCGGGTTCGATTTCCGGCTTAGGCAGGTGATCAAGTGATGTGTTTGAATATCTGTCTTTATTTGTGTTGTTGATGTGTTTTTAAATGTTGCATGGCACACACACACAAAAAAAACACGACACGGGAGAAACTCTAGTGAGGAGCTATGAGTGTGAAAAGTTGATTTAGTTCTACAAAACCTCGTCAATAATTATTTACTAAACCTGTACGCGAGTACCAACATTCAAACTTAAACTTAACTGAATTCTGTAGATGTAAATGCTCACATATTTTTTTTTTGTATTGTAAAGTTGCATTCAACGCTCTTTTTAATATCGCTCTACCAAAAAGCTTGGTGACAAAATTCTTTCACACTCTACAGGCCTAAGGATTTTAGTCTCAACCAAGGCAATACAATCACTTCTACCAAGGCAATAGAATGATATATTTCCTATGTAAAACCCTTGCCGGAAATACTGCACGTTGAAATACCTACCATATTTAAAAGTCCTTAGAACAAGCGTTACCCAAGGACTGACACGATGGTTTTTGAGCCCTTCTCCTAACCCCTATTTATAATTCAGACCTTTTTCGTACTTTATTAAGAAGTTTTTAACGACTTGAAAACTGGACCCTTGTTGAAAGTTTAAATACTGCGCTTGATTGATATGAATACCTATTATGATCAAGTTTTTTTGTAACAGCGCAGTTAATATAATGTTACCTAAAAAGTGTAACATAGTTTTATTTAAAATAAAAAATAGGCTTACGTTTATTTGCAACTCTTCTGACGTGAAACGATGATGTGGCTTTAGATATAGCACGCATGCCTGGAAGAAAATACCCAGAATATAATCTAATTACTTCCGGTAGCTATGCGAATAGAAAAAAAGAACCCGGCAGCGATTTTCACAATCTGGCAGGCCGCACAATATAAGCGTTTTGTACAAGTCTACGGAATTACTACAAACAGGCACATCGACGCTTAGATTTGAAACGTCACGGTACGAGTTCTACAAAGCGTTCAGTTTGTTAAAGTTACTCAAGATTCAAGCGAGCTTGAGAAATTTTTGTACAAAAGGGTTTTCAGGGTTCCTACTGCTTATGTAAAGTCTGCTTTTGCGACGCGTCACCCTAACTCTCTTCTTCCACAAATTTATAACAAGATTCTAGACATTCACCCGAATATAAGGAAAGAAAAGACTAGAGTAAACCAGGTATTTCGGAGCTGGCTACTAACGCTATCCTACAGCGACACCAAAAACCTTATATACTCACCCCTAGTATGCATTTAGCCACACACCATTATATGATCTCACCCAACATATACTCAAACGACTTCCTAGCAAGCACGGCAGGCGTATTGTTGTGCTGCTAACTCCTTTGATTTCGTACAGGGCACTCTATTGATAGTACTGCACGCACTAACGGATCTGCATAATTCAAGGTTGCAAAAGATATTGCAGTGGTTGCTGTGGACCTTTAGCTGAGAAAGTCTGAGAGAGAAAACAAAGGAATTTTAATGTACCTGAGTAGTTCCTGAGTTTTCTCTGAGTCGTTCCTGAGTTTTCCCTGAGTTGTCCGTGAGTAGTCGCTGATCTGCACTTGAGCTGCATTTGAGTTGTCCCAGAGTTGCACCTGAGTTACGCTTGAGCTGCACTTGAGTTGCCTTTGAGTTGGACCTGAGTTGCATCTGAGTTGCACTTGAGTTGCATCTGAGTTGCACTTGAGTTGCACCTGAGTCACGTCTGAGTTGCACTTGAGCTGCGTTTAAATTGCACCTTAGATGCACTTAAGCTATACTTGAGTTGCACTTGAGTTGTAACTGAGTTGTACCTGAATTGTCCTGAGTTTTGCTGAGTTGACCGACTGAGACGTCTTTACGGAAATGAGCTCAAGCTAGGAAACTAAGATCAGCTAAATTGGCCAAGACCATCGAACAGCAATTGATTTTTATATACTACCTACTAAATAGATAAATAGACAAGATAGATTAGACTGAAAGATAGATACATTCATAATTTATGTTTTAAAGTTGCGTTTCGGTAAAGAGTTTGATTTAGTCTTTGGTATCGTAAATAAAAAGTGTCTGATAAATATTTATTGAGATCAGCCGGTTACCGGTGTTATCGTAGCAAACTTCCCCATTTTTGGGGAACTTAACTTCTTAACAAAAATTTCTCAATGACAAAATTATTGATAATTTCGTTGAACCAAATTTCCAAGTTTTATCAAGATATCATCGTCCATCACAAACAGATGTAGGAAAATTTTGCCAAATCTGAAGCACAGATGTGTCGCTCGATTCGCTCGTTCGCTCAAATATACTTATCACATAATTTTGTGTCGTTCCTTGTGCAGATGTACGCGCAGATGCACAAAACAAAATTGAATTGAACATTGCGAAAACTTTCCAAATTACAAGCATTGTGCATAACTTATTCAGTCCTTTAAATCTATGTGTGAGTTTGGCTAAACTTTTCCACAGACATGCCAAGTTTTCCGCTGAGTAGGTAGTTGTTTGATAAGTTTCTCTAGAATTCGTGTTAAACCGACTTCATTCTCACAAAACTTCGGTAAATTTCGACTATTCCATTTTCTTTTGCGAAGTGAAGAGTAGTTGTGTAGCGTAAATATTCTCGCAAGGTCTTTTCGAACGAGACAAGAAGAAATAAACACTTCAGACTAGATACTACATTAACTATTACTTAACTTATACTTATTGCTTTGTTTTGAACAAAAACTTTCGTCTAAATACACAGATTGCATTTGCTTTTTGTTGCATCACTATTTCCCGATCTTAATCCAATCCCCGATGGTTTTCGCGTATTCTGAGATGTAATGATTCTTACAATAACTCAGTAAATACGTGTGTACTTATCTTGTTTTAAACACAGACCGTACGGTATTTTTTTTATTAGGTTGAATCAATGGCAATCTATAGTAATCTCTTAAACTCTTCTTCAAAATTCTTTCACTGGTATAGCTACAATATGTCATAGGCTACGTTTGACCGCGGATTTTTTTGTCTTCAGCAGCTATTTGAAGACAAAATGGGAATCGGTTTACTGAATAGAGCTAGACTGTAAGACTGGTATAACATCAAACCTGATACCTCAATTTGTCAAAACAATCCGGGAAATGGAGTAGGAGAAACAGCAAATTGCGTGCCAACGAACACCCTGATCTCCAGGGACGTAATTAAAATATCGCCTGTTAATTACTAACCTTCACAGTAATTGCTTGGCTCAGGGATTAATTATGTAATTGAAGTTTTTCCCCCTCGGGACTTGTTGTTTTTAGTTTAGTATGTTGAAAAAGTAACAAAGTTTTTATTAGCTTTAAAAAGGTAGGTTTAATATTATTCTGAAACAAAATGTTTTCTCAGGACTGTATGAGATACATTAAAAATATGAAAAAATAAGCGATAAATTTATTAGGTACTAGGTTTCCATTTCCTAGGGAAACATCAAAATATGCCGACAACCGATACAAAAAAACAGTTATATCGATATAAAAATCAAACCTCTGCCTCTGGGTCAGATTTCGATAAAATTAAAAAAAAAATATTTTTTCAAATTGCTCTACCCGTGTCCGTAAAATCAGGTATATAATACAAGCACAAAAAAAATACTGTCGAATGGATTATATACCTCCTCCCTTTTGGAAGTTGGTAGAAAAGGGAAAATTTCGTCTCAAGTATCCGCTCATCTAATTCTCATCCCATTCTTTATTTAACAAGACAATTATCCAGCAGATTTCTGAGAAAAGTTTGAGTTAACGATTAAATTAGCAACAGATTAAATCAAGATAATTATGGAAAGGACGATATTAATATCGGTGCCAAACTGGATAAGCTAATTTGGTCCTTTAATTTCCGTTTTAGAGAAGATTAGGTTGATTCCATCGTTCTTGATTAAGTTTGTTAGGAGTTTATAACTTTATACCTCTTTCTACACCTATATAGACTTATTCATGTATAGGTGAAGTTGAAAGTTTTGTTTGAGAGGGGAATCTCAGACAAATGTCTTTCTCTCTCACACACAAGCTTAAAACAACGTGTATTAGGAGATAAAGGTACTTAAGAGTATTTCGGGAGTTTTCAAGCGAATTAAATTTTTATCGTATAAATCACAAGACATTATAGACCATTGATGTACGAGTACTAATGCGTACTAACCGCCTCAATGCATTGCTGCTTCACTTAAGGCCACAGCCATTACCTCAGCTCACTTCAAATCAGTGCCTGGTGTAAGACCAAGCGAGTGAAAGCTCTTCAAAAAATATTTCGAAATGGGTAAATGCGTCATAAAAGTATGTGACTCAATCACTCAAAAGCATAACAAATCCAGCGAGGTTACTTTCCACAGGTAAGTTTATTGTTTATGTGTGCATATTAATGTAAATAAAGCAAAACTCAAAACCAAAAAATATTAATGTAATTAAGTATTTGGTGTTGATTTCCTTTTCTTTACGTAGAAAACTTTTGACGCTGAAATACCTTGCAAAAAGTTCTTAGGAATGAATGTTTTCAACTAAATTTAGGATAACTATCTACTATTTTTGGTCTTTTTCAAGTAATAAGATGGTATATACAAAATATTTAGTGTTTTTCCGCCTCGTCTTGATGTCAGCGTGAGAAATCGAAAAATATTTTTGTTTTTATGGTGTGGTTCCTCCTCACCACCGCCACACCTCACTTTATTATTTCTCTTTCTCTCAGTATCCGACTTCCTCGACACGTGTTTCGCCTTAGCACAAGGCATCCTCAGGAGATGTTGACTCTTCAAGCGCCCGCTCGAAAGTGAGCTGTTGCGCCTCTGCGAGCTCTTTATATAGCGGCCGGTCACGTCACGTGTTGTGCGTCACCGTTGTTGTTGTGTCGGTGCATTTGATTTGATTTTTCGATTTCTCACGCTGACATCAAGACGAGGCGGAAAAACACTAAATATTTTGTATATACCATCTTATTATAAATGGATTTCCGCAAAGTAACGCCTGACTCCATCAATTATCTCTTTTTCAAGTCCAAAATTGAATTGTTTTAAATTGGTTTCTTCTATGCAAGCATACAAACATACTGTCTAGGGATTATATCGTACATCTTACATCCTAGGCCACTTCGTCACTTTACATCGGGCGAGTTGTAGACAATCTAAAATAAATAAATAAAATAAATTCAAAATTTGCTATGGTAGGCAACACTAACCCGCAGCGCATGTTGAACTGCGTATCACCAAAACGATTACACTTTTTTCGACGCGAGGTTTTCTACTCTATATATATGAAACTCTTTGTTATAGACAGTTTTCAAATTCAATTTATTTTATTATGCAAAACATAGGTTATTAAAGTTATTACAGCAATGGCTTAATAATGTACTTACGCCTTTTTAACAGTATGGTATGCAGAATAAAAAATATGACGTTTTTACAAAATTAATATCAAATATTCATCAATTTTATACAATTCTATAAATGTAAATTTAATTATTCATGTCATTCATAAAATTCGTTAATCGAGTAATATATGCCTTGTCAGTCAGATATTTCTTTAGTGTGATCTTAAAAATATATTTTTAGTGAAGGAACATAAACAATAATGCACTGACTTAATATACCCTGGCCCTGGTTACGAATTTATGAGAACAGCTCTACTACAGAATAAATGCTAAAACAATTTCAATAACATAACTTTTTGAAAACCCACTTTCACAATCTCTCAGAACAAAGCATTTCATGTATCACCAACTGCGGGTCGCAGAGAGTTCACAAATCACGCCTGCGGGCCATAAATCGCGAGCGTTCTGCACCAGTGCATACTCTGCATTGTATTTGTGCAGAGAAGCTTATAGTTTCATGCATATTGTGATTTGGGATTTTTGGGATGGCAGTGAATTGAATGTTCTTTGAACAAAACAAAGAATTTAAAGTTTTCATAGAGAAAAAAAAGTAGAGTCGATTTCAACGGACATATAAATACAAAAATGTTATCTAAATATCAAAGTAAATCAAAAGTTATAGTTTTGATAACATTTATATGGGACAAAAAAAACATTGTCCAGCCATCTCTATGTAATCACGAAGAACGTACATAAAAAGGCTCCAAAAAATTGAGAACTCCTATCTTTTTCAAGTCGGGTAATAAATCAGTTTTTTTTTTAATTCACATAATTATTTCGAGCGAGCACTTGAAGAGTCAACATCTCCTGACGATGCCTTTTGCTAAGGCGAAACACGTGTCGAGGAAGTCGGATACAGAGAGAAAGAGAAATAATAAGTTGAGGTGGAGGAGGTGGTGAGGATCCACACCATAAAAACAAAAATATTTTTCGATTTCTCACGCTAAAATCAAGAAAAGGCGGGAAAACACTAGATATTCTTTATATACCCATCTTAAGTAAGTATATATTTTTTGTTGCGGATTCAACTGCTGCAGCTGTGGCGTGTCAGCAGCAAAATAACTAGTTGTAAAACGAGTATCTAATTTCGAGAAACAGTAACAATATCGAGTTAGTTTAACATTAGACAACCTGCACTTCACTTAATAAGATAAGCCCCTGAAACAGCCCATCTAAATGCACGTACATACCTGCAGCGAAATCTTTATTCAGCGAGCGAGGCAGGTTGTACATCTGCCAAGCCTGTTAGTTATGCAGTTGAATTGCATTGGCGGAGATGTGGAACAAAACATTTGGTTAACTTTAGACTCAATATTAGAATCTTATTAAGAACCAGTAGGTAGTAAGGACCAAGTACTTTCATCAATTTTCACGCATTTTGCATCCTTTCTTTAAATTATAACGTCTCTTGGCTGATTTCTTTTCATATTTAGAATTTACTCTTGTTTAAAGTAGTATTCCAGACGGATGTCTCTTCTACTTAATATTGAAATTGGAATTTTTGAGTTCTCGCATTTTTGGGAAATATAAATACTATATACCTAATTTTAAAATCTTATTAGTACTTTCATCTGCATTTTGATTCCTTTCTTTAATCGTCTCTCGCTCGTGATCGTAAAGAAATTGGTTCTTTCATATTGAAAACTCTTGTGTAAAGTTGTTCCAGATGTCTTTTCTAAATATTATTGAAATCGCCACTTTTTGGGATAAATAAATACAGCCGTTAACAAACATTATATCAAACATTTTTATTAAGTCAAATAATTCGTAGAATCTACACCTCCAAGTTTTGTTTAGAATGTTTGGAAACCACGAAATGTGCGCGAGTAAGAAATTTTCAAACAAACATTCATCCACAAATACGTTCAATTATACAAATCTATATATATGTACTCGTAATAGTCTATACATAAAAAAGAGTAAGCATATTCACTAGGAATAAACGCAGTTCCTAAACCGCTAAGCCTAGAGACATGACATTTATAGAGTGCATTGTGTGTACTAAGAAATGTTTTTTAAAATTCAATCCCTAAAAAAGGTAAAGTAGAGTAAAAAAAGGTAAAGGGTTTAAAGTTTGAAACATATGTAATTCCATTTTATGTTGCGGGTAACATCTACTTGTACACAAATAAAAGAAAAAAAGTGCCAGACACAGGAGAGACATTTAATTTGCTCGCTCGGTCCAGGTAACACAGCATACTTCGAGTAATATTTCTTCGTACGTATGTCTAATTAGAGTCCAATAAACTTGATCTAAATTCCACTTATAAAACTATTATACCACACAAAGGTATGCGGTATCAAGTTTACGCCGACCATAGCTCGTCGCTCGCCAGCTTGTTAGAGGCAATAACTGCAAGTTTATGAAGGTCTAGAACTTCCCCGCGGTTCGTCCTGTGTTGAATTAGATTAGAATTTACGGGAACTATTTAATTTACCAGTGTCAAGGAGCAAAAGACTCCAGTTCTCAATGTAAAGTAATAGTGCAATAAATGATAATATGAATATGAAAGTGTCAATCGAAATGAATTCAGGAAACGGCGTATTCTTAAATTTTGAAGTAAGTTTTGTGATAAATATCGTTTAAGCGATGTCTATTTTCGTCTTGAGGTCTACAACTCGCAGAGCCACTAGTAATATAGGTATATATAGCAGTAAAGTTAAAGTGGCAATAAGTACGAGTAGCAATAAGGTAGAAGTTAAAAATAAGGTAACAATAAAGTTATTCTTAAACTTGAAATCTACAAAGTGTACCGTCAATGTGTACTTTTTTCATACTTAAAAACCCAATTTTTAAATCATATGTATGTGTTGTTCTGTTGCCGGACAAACTGACAAACATAATTTTGCATGTATATTTTGTATGTGTTGGGATGTCGAGATTCCGTTACTTTTAACACCTGCACTGTTATTTTCTCTTTAGAAATCTTTTAAAACTTTAACAACCTTTTTTAGATTAATTATTTTAAATTAAATGTACTTATATAAAATTGAATATTATAAAATATAACTATTCCCCATTTTCGGGGATATTATTTCAAATATTAAATCACAAACACCCAAGAATTAATTTTTGGAAAATTCTATTTACTTCTTTGCGATGTTCACGTGATCTTCGTATTATGGTGCTAATTTCCATCTCTACCAAATCTTTCTTTCATGTATCATTTAATGTGCGAGCTGTAATGTTATCGAAAACGATGCCTTTGGCGGTCAATCAGCCTAAATCCCTTTTTATATAGGGTAATCGGTATCTATACCCGTCCTTAGGAACAACTTTAACTATGGGACCGTCTATGAAGTTTTTTAAAAAAAGCATCTTGCATCATCATCTTACGTTTTGTCGACAACCGATGATTTTTTTGTATGGAACAGCTGTTTTTTTTCTCGTTTTCTGAGTTCTGCCGTTAGTGAAAGTTTTTCCTTTGTATGAGTAGTGTGATAATTTTAAATCTTACTTGGCTGTCACTAAAAAATTATCTACACTCTTATTATAAATTAGAACATGGGGTTTAAAAAAATTACATATGGTTTAAGCGTTTCGTCCCACTTGGTTCCTATTTTGAACTTATGATTGAAAAAGTACATAATTTATCATACATTTTGGAATCTCATGAATGTGATAATAGCTCATTAATTAGTAATCTTTGTAAAAGACTGAAATTAGTTTACTTAGTCAACTAGATATTCTTGGTATAATTTCCGTACATCATATTTTTGTACAACGAATGAACTTTTGTGTCAGGACGCTCCTATTTGTTATTCAATTAATATTTAACGAGTAATATTAGGAATCCTAATGAGTGATTTCAAATAGATAAGTACGAGACTTCGAAAGTTAGGCTTCGGAAGAGAAGACCGCAGAAAATTAAGAAAACTTAATTAGAATAAAAATTACTCGTATATAAAACTGAATTAGTTAACAGGCTTCTCCTAATTTTTGGGGTTCAGTATACTACAAGAAACCCGTATAGTTACCTCCGGTTCTCTATCCTCCCTGGGTCAGACTGGGGATCAAAATATATGACATTCGGCACAAATTTAGTTTACATAATAGATTTTATTTTTGGCATTAGAAATTAATAATGTGACGTTCGGATAAAATATATAGTTTTGCAAAACCTTTTGTTGTATTACCAAGTAGGTGATTACAAGCTATTATACATACACTAGAAAAACATAATCTCCTTCTTTCGCAGCCGGTTTTATCTTACCTCTGTACTACCTATTATGTCATTATTTCTTGTATAATTCTGTCTTAAATAAATATATTGATATTACGTTGCTTCTCCGTTACCTTCCCATTTCACATGCACAGTTATTTTTTCTATAACGTTCCAATTTCCTAACGAGACACCCCATTAGACTCTCACTAGAATTTTTTATCCCGAACATTTTACAAAAAGGAACTCGTAAGTACCCCTGATCCGCAACTTTCGCCAAAGCCGCAGGATTTCAGTTGTCATTACCCTGATCCCTTTTTATCCTCGTCTTACTGCATTTACATGAGAATAAGAATGGAAACTGTCTGATGTTGAAAAACTACCGCTAAATCTAGGATTATGAAGATAGTTTGTGAAAGATGCGGGTAGTATTATATAAATCTTTCTGAGCGTAAGTAACTTTTATGGAATTACCCGCAAGATGTAATAGTTAATCATCATCTTTAAAAATCAATTTCAATTCTATTTATTAGTTAATTTAAAAAAATTGTACATTGTATTTTGTTATAAACAACTTATATTCAATAAAAAAAAACAGTTGAAAAAAATAGTATTTCATGTCTTGCGTGTCTTATCAACCACTTTCACATATCAGTATAATTTGCTTACAATCAGGAGCATATTTACATTACGGCCAAAGGTTATATGGCTCTGTTTTGCTTTGAAGTTATGAGCCTGAAGTTAAAATAAAGAAAATACTACGTCATTAACAAAACTCGTTTAGTGGTAAAAATTACTTGACTCCTAAGACTTGCGGGTGGCGCGAATAAAAAAAAACAATCGAATCACCATCTTGCAAAATAACTAATTGAATAAAATGGTCCAGTTAGTTATATTCATAAAAAATAAAAAGTAATGGAACTACTTGGACAAAAAAGTCCAACTAGTTCTATCAATAGAACTAGTGGAAACAGTCCAATGATTCAAATTTGCGCGTAGCGTTTTCGTCTAATTCTCCCTAAGTAACTGTGGTCACGGCGCGAGGGGATACATGAGGTGGCGGTGGTCGGAAGTCACAGGCCCATTGCGCTGAATCTTAAAATATGCCCTACAATGTAGCTCACTCTCGCCCACTACTGGCCAGACTATCCCAAGGTACGAAACTCAGTTCTATCTTATATACGAGTAAATAATAGATTAGCAACTGTACGGTATAAAGATGTTTTTACAATATTTCGCTAACGGAATTGGATACCTATGCACTGTTACAAAAGTTGTTTGAGTTTGTTAACCATGTTGTTTGAGCAATTATTGCTTTATTTCCATATCTTTTAATAGCATCGCCGTCAAATTGACACTTCCAAAGCCAATACCATTAAAAGCCCAAAACACAGTTTCCGATAACTTCCGATATGCCATCCACTATATTTTATTGCCTTCTATTTACTCGTATTTGCTAACATATAAATTTGTCGTTTACATTAAAGTCACAAACTTTTCGCACCAGTTTGGTAAAACTTACAAGGGACTTCGTTTTTTCTATTCCTAAGTGCCTGATGGCTCAATATTGTAAATAAAATACAACTTGTAGAGAAAGATGTGAGGTGGAACAAAACTTAGTTTTATAGTTGGTTATAACTTGAACTAACTCATACTAACCTTTAAGATACTAACACATTGTTTTGTTATCTACGAGCTCAATTTTTTTGGCGGGCTGAAAACCCAAAAGCCCCATTTACCGATTTTGTTATATTTAAATCCCTAATTAAGAGATGTGTATCATCTATAGTATGAATGAAAATGAAATAATCCACGACAGCTCAGTTTCTGAAAATGTCTAAACCTTAAAGGTATATACACTTACCGAGTTTTTCAACATCGTTTTAAATACCATCCACGAATTAGAATACAGTACTAAAATAAAAATTGCTAGAATTGAAGTAACATAACCGAATTTAAAATATCTTAAACTAGAATTCGTGGAGACGCTTCGCGCTCGGTTAATTACTTCTTCCTCAATTGGTCTTAATTCAAAATTGTTATAAATGATTAATGAGTTGTAACATTGCATTGAAAAAACTTTAGTTTAAATTTTATGGCATAATAATTGGTAATATTAATAATATTTTTACGAATGGGCGAAGCCATTGACTCCTGAAGCACAGTATTTACTAGTTCTGGAGTCTTTGGATCTTTTATTTTTGTGATACTTGATTTTACGTCAAATGAATAATTTTGTATATATTTTGTATAATTTTACAAGATAATTACGTCAAGATTTACCTTGGGTTCTTATTATATTTAAATATTCGTTTAACCTTTCTAATGTTTCTAGCATCTATATTTTTGACTTCTAAAAAGTTGTACACACGCACAGCATGTTCTCCCAAAAAAACTACAAAAGCTGGCGCAATGGAAGAACTATTGTAGTCTCAACCTATTCCCGTTGTCGCCATTTTTTAACCAAAAATACACCACGCTAGAGCATTCTAACATAGATTTTTATTTCTACCTCCTAGACCAATCCTAGCATCATAAAACTCCCTACGTGTGAAGATAAGAAAACTTTGCCACTACATAAATTTCGTGCTTTGAAAAATGATCTTCATATCGCTCACAGAGCATGAAAAGCGCGCCTTTGCTTTATATATAATGTAGGTAGGGCATTGAAAAATGTATAGTGCATCTCTTTCTTCTGAGCTAAGAGGGCTTAACATAACTTTTATGCTTATATATCAGGTTTATTAACTGTGGTGTACTAAGCCGAAAGTAAGTCACTATACTTATCATAATGAACAACTTTCATAACGGGAACAAATCTGAAGTCGAGAAAAAAAATCTGCTGTTCCAAAGAAAAAGTCATTTATCATTCATCGACAAAATGTATGGAACAGCAGATTTTTTTTCTCCCCATTGTCCCATAGTGAAAGTTGTTCCTTAGGATCAATAGAATGAAGTATTCGTTTCGACAAGTTCAATAAACTTAAACAACGTTCAAAAAGGATGTAAGAGGAGCAATTTCCAAACTAGTTGCGTCAAATTCATACTGACCTGGTTTCACGGTAAACCTATCACTTTATTCACTCTTAAACTAAATTAGATTTAAGTATAACTTGCTTGAGCGATGGAAGAAAAACTCAATGATAGTCAGGGAAAGTTGCACCCTCAGATGCTTTGGAAGATAAGTTCTAAACTCACATTTGCCCCATTTGCATTTGTTAGCAGCGATGGTAGACAATGTTCCTATCACACACCAAAGACGGACCAAGAAGGATCAAGGAAGGACCCATGCCCATAAGTAACTAAGTCGAAAGAGGTCTTGTAGTGTATGTTGTGTTTTAAATTAACATTGTTAACGTAAAAAAATCAAATAGATTTACTGGATAATAATAACAATATTTTTTTAAATTTAATCTTAGAAAACAAAATCAGGTCAGACTTGATTTTTATAAGTCTTAAGAACAAAAAAGTCATAGTAGCTAGTCTAAAGTCCTACTTGCCTAGGATATAAACATTTGCTATAAACTACGTCTTTGTTCCGATCTATTTATTTGCAATGCTTTGCTCATATCGCATGCACCATTTCGAATTATTGATTTATTTTTCTGCGAAATACTATCTCAGACTACTAAAGTCCAGCGGTTTCGTCTTATCATCATAAACTATCCTTATAATATTTTTTGTTTTATTTCATGCAAAAATCCATTGCAAATCATTAAGCTGCTGATTTTTTACACATAAAAAATATGTATAATAATGAGAGAATTTAATTTAATTAAATTAAAAATTTTTACATACCAATATAATTAAATACACTCATATGGATTTGTATAGCGTGTACACTAAAAAATATTAATCGAAATCGTTTTTCTTCTTCTTCATAGATATTTAAGCCTAGTGATTTGGTACATTCGATAGACTACTCTTAAGGTATCTGGCATGGCCAAGTATTGTAGGATAGCACTCAGTTGTAAATACCACACCTCGAGTACGGTCACCCATCCAAAAGCTGGCTGGTTTAAACGTTGTTTAGCGTCTGCTTTAGATCTTTTCTGTTGTAAATAAGATGTAAATAAACTAACAAACGCATTTGGTTAGATAAATTGTATATTTGATCGCCCCAGATCGCGTACTACATGTTTTATGTAGGAAGAATTGCATTCGTTTGCATGTCCATTTTTATTTATGTATTCGTTTATATTATGGCTGAGGAATGGATATCGGTTCGAATCTAAATATTTCATACTTATAAATATTTGAACATATTTTGAATCTTGAATTCGTAACATCGGTCTTACCACAAACAATATTTTTAAACATGGGCTATAATGTTGCTAAGAAATGTAAAAAATTTGATCACCCTTCATAAAATTAAATTTAGGACAAATTAGTAGAGATCGAAATTCAAAGTTGGTTGTCAGACACTGGTCAAATAAGGTTTTGTGGTTGTGTAAAGGTAGAGTAGACCGCATGCACCATAGCACAGCGCAGTCCAGCTTAGCACGGCTAATGACGTTGTAATGTAGGAAACATTATGGGAAATGACACATCAAACGTGCGTTGCTGTGCAACTACGCGCACCACCGTAGTGCAGCGTTAGTCAAGCCAGACTAAGGTTACTATGCGCACGTCAGTCATGTTTCACATTTTCAAAGGGAAATGACAGATGGTTAGAAAGTTGCAGCAGTGCAAAATACGACCAACAAAAATGGCTGGTGTGGCATCGTTTACAACGCGCTGAGATGCGCTGTAACGCAACACGTGCGGTCTGCTCCACCCTTTAAACTGAAAAGGGGTGGTTATGACAAATGACAGCCGTGGATTTGTATAAAGAAAATAGATATGTCCAAAACTTTTGTGGTAAGAAATGGGTAAGACGTATGCCGTGAAAAGTTAATTAGTTTTTACTTCACTTTTTAATTTTATACGTATAGAACATGACTGCTTATATTCAATTTAAATTCAAAAGAAAACAAGATATATTTCTGATACCAAATGCACAAAACTTATGATCAAGTTGTTACTTACATTCTACAGTCTATACGCTTTCTATGAGAGTAAAACTTGTAAGTACGTTTATAAAAGATTTCAATATAACAGAAACACGTCCCTGCTTAAGTACTTACTTTAAAAAACAAATTAAAACTGACTTCAATTTCGCAAAATTTACTTTTCATTAGTTTTTCCTCGACTTTCTGGCACTTTCTGACTTGATAATAATGGGACCTTGAGAGTATCCTACCTTCTCGAACTAAGAAAGATTTTTTAAAATTGTTTTACAATCGGCGACAAGTGGTTAGAAGCGAGTTCGAAAAAACCTAAACTGCTAAATCGTCAAACATGTATCGTCCTAATTTTTTTTTATTTTGATGTACTCGATGTACATCAAAATAGTAACTCCAAAGGAAGTACTAGGTGAAATCAAAAGGAGTATAAACCCTCGTAAATCTCCCGGCTATGATTTAATATCCGGAGAAGTGCTAAAAAATTTACCGCGGAAAGCTATAGTCAAACTTACTACACTTATAAACGCTGTTATAAGGCTGAAATATGTGCCAGATTTATGGAAAGTTGCCGAGGTAATAATGATTGCCAAACCTGGTAAACCACCACATGAAACAACATCATATAGACCCATATATCTCTTACCAATAATATCAAAATTATTTGAAAAACTGTTACTGAAAAGGCTCAAGCCAGTGATAGAAGATTTAAAACTTGTACCTGACCATCAGTTTGGATTTCGAGAAAAGCACTCAACAATAGACCAGGTGCACAGAATAACAACCATGATTGAGAAAAGCCTTGAGGAAGATAAAGTCTGCTCGTCAGTGTTTTTAGATGTGGCGCAAGCATTTGATAAAGTTTGGCACGAAGGTTTGATAGTGAAACTGCGAAACATGCTACCAAAATCGTACGTGGATATTCTGGAATCATATATAACAAATAGAGTATTTAGAATAAGACATGAAGATGCCTATTCAGATCTAAAAAATATAAAAGCCGGTGTACCACAAGGAAGTGTATTAGGTCCGGTCCTGTACCTGTTATACACATGTGATATACCACAGCCAGAAAATAACACCACTGCAACTTTTGCTGACGATACTGCAATCATGGCCGTAGGGAATACTCATGAAGAAGCTGCAGAAAAAGTTCAAATGGCTGTGAATAAAGTCTATGACTGGACGAAGAAATGGAGGATAAAATTAAATGAATCCAAATCAATTCACATAGACTTTAGTAATAAACGACACAAGTATTCTCCGGTTTACATCAACAGTCAAGTAATACCATATGAGAATACAGCAAAATATCTAGGCATGACCCTTGACGTGAAGCCTCGCTGGAAAGAACACGTCAAGAAGAAAAAAGAGCAGCTGGATTTACGCTATAGAGAAATGTAGTAGTGAAAGTGCTAAGACTTAAGAACACGTGAACAAAGTGTTTTCGCCTTAACAACTGTAATAAGAAAAGTGCCGATGGACAAATTCTTAGAGACATTATTTTGTAGAAGATTAAGTTAAACTAAAATTACTTATTAGCCTTAGACTTAGGCTAGATTGTAATATTATCAAGGAAAGTCTTTACGGGTTCTCCTTGTGCAATAGAAAAAAAAAAAAAAAAAATGTACTCGATGTCACTTTCATGACTAAGAACCCCTTCTTAGTTAGGGAAGAACTCTATGGGTGCCAAAGAAATATTCATACATACACTCGACAAACACAACCCTCCTTCTTTCGCAGTCATATATACACAAAATAAATACATACAGATGAATCTAGAACCTCATCTTTTTTAGAAGTCGATTAAAATTAGAATATTTGTAAATTATACATATTGTTCTAAGCTTATAATTTACAAGCTCTTAACGAAGTTAACCGCTATCATAATGTACTTAGAGCTGTCTTTGACCCAGCGGGGCTTAGATCAGAATTAATTTAGTTCGGAACTACTAATCCCTTCCTAATGTATGTATTATATGTAGCAGAACTAACCCTGACATTAACATTATTAACCGCTTAATGAAATTACTGGGCCTATGGATATATTGCTTTATCAAATTAGAAAATGTAAGCTTTTCGACCAATGACCTCCAAGCGTTTAATCTTTGGATGGGATGGCTGTCTTATACAAATTCTGTGAATGAAACGGCTTTTAGTGCTAACTTTTATTTTCTTTTGATGGGATCTTGTGTTTAGTTTTTTTTTGTGATAAAAATGTATACCTTAAATTTAACTTACTTAACTTACTTTTACTCAAATTCAACATTTTAGAATATTTTAATTCAACATTTTAGAATTTTTCGGCCAGTTAATAATACCACATAGCTCCCCGCTAGAATTTCTCCTGCATCAGGTAGGCCATGCAACATCGACAAACATATGCACATCACACCTAGAGCGAAGACAGATATTCTAACTCATCGTTTGAACTGTCCTGCCTTGATCAGGAATCGAACCCGGACAAATTAAATATTACTAAGTTATGGGGCGGTTTGTGGCAAAAACAACCATAATTAAATCATTTTATAATTATACAAATACACTTTTGTCTGGATTTTAGATTGCTGTAGGTACCTAGATAATTTTATTACTTTGCCTTACTAATAAACCCACAGTATACAATCTTGCTTGAATAATTTTCCTTTAATTTTTTAAATGAAGACATATCCATTAAAGACCTTTTTACATCCGTCGGGTTTTCGGCTGGCAATATAATTACTTAATGACGTAATTTTGTAACGGGTAGGGTACATTTAAGGGTAGCTATTACACTTTACAACAATATGTAATAGCCGCTTGTAAATGTATACTGTTATGATACTTAATTAGAATAATTATGGGTTTGGAAAGCCTAATGGCGAGAAGTGAGCTTAGTGGCAAGATATACATCTACATAATAGGGTATATTACTTACTCTTTTTGTGAAAAATTGTAAAGACATGTTATTGTGATAGCTTAGGCAAAAAGCAGTCGGAAATCGATAGTTTTAATTCATAAAATATGAAACTAAATTTTAAAATTGAATTCAAAAGTTTCAGCTATGTTAATCTGTTTGGAAAACACCATTGACACCATTTAAATAGACGCCATGTTATTACGTCATACGGCTATGTATACTTAAGAAGTGTCATCTGTCTACTATCAGCGTGCCTTTATTTATTTAGCGTCACTGCATTTGTTTACGCAGCCGACTGATGTCATGACCACAGCAATATGAGGTCCCGCTGCGACTAGCGTTTTCGTAAAATTACGCGCGAAATTTGATTTTTATGGCACTTAACAATTGATACTGATGGCATCTTGCAGTATCTTCACTAGTCCCATTATAGAATGGTGATGGGGGAATTAAATCATGTAATTCCAAGGCACACTCTCCGAAATATATTCTATAAAAACAAAAAGGCTATCCATTTTTCTTCGATGCTGACCTATCGAATCTCTTAACCCATAAATTAAGAGAGTCCACCAAAAACACATAGGTATATGATTACATGCATAGGAAAGAAAAACTTTTCAGTTGCTTTATTTAATTTGCATTGGAAATCAATTTATTAACGAATTACGGCCGGTCGACAACGAGTCGATAATGCTGGAATAATTAAGCCCCATTACACTTATTTCATTTTGTACTATATGGAAAACGTTGGTTTACTTCTTACAATTTTATCAGAACTGCTACGATGCCATTTAACGACTGATTTTCAATAATTTAGTTTTTGAAAATTTATATTTTTATGAGCTGGATGATTGAGTATGAACAAAAAGTTTAATTAAAATGTTCATAACCCATCACTATATGCAGTATGGGATAAAAGTTTTTTTTCATTACCTTATAAACTGACAAATCACTTCAATTCGGCTAGTGCCCTTACATTTTAAGCTATATATTTTGATATAATAACCAAAATTTTGGACCAATTGTCATTTTTTTTTTATGTGACAACATCCACTCATACAAAGGGCTTCAAGCCCTTAACTAGACAAAGCCTATACTATGGTAACCTGATGACTGATATACATACTTATATAGTTGTATATTATATATTGTGTATCCTTACTAAGATAGTCTATCCTAACATTAAATTAAACTACATATCTATACTGCATTCTAATTGACACACTAAGCTAGGTATTTTATTATATCGTAAAGGCATCGCCGCGTCAACCGACTAGTTTTATTCGACGCCGTATCTGTGGCGATTCTACATTTTTTATGCGTAAGGCATTCACACCTTGCAGTGGTAGGTTCGCGTGTTGCTTAGCGCCACCAACATAAAACTTGTCAAACTGCTTTGCTAACTGGATAGAATAAGCGATATCTCTCTTCCTAACCTATACTAAACAGTTGAAATAGACATAATATTTTGTGTATTGCAGCCAAGAAAAGAAGGATCTGTGATATTTTATTATTTTGAACTGTTAACCTGTTTGCTGCTTTCTGCACTACGATTGTTTTTACTGTCCTTTTCGTTAGTTCCGACGCTAATACTAAGTAGGTACTAAAACAAGTTTTATTATTAGTATATAAAACCTATAGGTGTGTTATTATTTTTATTTACTCTCGTTGGTTTTTGTGCATACGATTGTAAATCTCCTGCAACAGTTTAGGAAGGTATTTTTTGTGATATTACTAAAATAGTTTTCTATTTGCAAGTTGTGTCATTATTTGGTATTCAGAGCAATGACGTATTTGGCATAATTTTAATTTAGCTATAAGTACTTACACCAAACTGGGAAGATGCTGTAGTGCGGAAGCCAGAGTTTCTATACTACGTTAAATTGTTAAGTTGTGTGAATAAATAAAATGATTGATTGATTGATTGATATATATAATAAACACCCAGACACAGGTCAACAGACATGTTTCCGGGACCAGCCCCGCAGAAGGCAGGGCTGCTACCTACTGCGCCCGCCGGCCAGCCTATATGGGGGATCATCTAATAATAAAAAGGACCGTAAATCGATTAGTAACGAGCGTGGTAATCGCTTCATAAACATTAAAAAACATCACGATTGGAATCCATCCTAATTTTTTGAAATCAATTGAATAAATTGTGAAAATATAATAGGAATATATACGACAGAAGTACCTAAGTAGGTATGATAATATCATCTAGTAACATAGTTTATTAGAAATTTTCTAAGAAGTTGTTTCTGTCGTTGAATTAAACACCCTTTTTGAAATTACGCTTAGTGCCAAACATTGTGAAAAATTGTGCAGAGGAATAAATGCACCATTACTACTACATTACTGATTTATAATCTAAGATTTTGCCAAAGCTAACATTTACATAGAATTACGGCTTGGCAGCTTTTTAAAGTTTTGTAGCCAAATAGTAAATTTATGGAGCTATCATAACATCCTCGTTTCTGTTCTGTACACATATCACTGCCATTTTTAGCAAATTAAAAACATAAAAATATATTTTATGTGCATAGCCCGAAAGTGTAGAATATACATTAATAAACTAATAAGTAGTTTATCCAGCTTTCAGCAGCTAACAATTTCTAATAATTTGTATCTTTTAGCCACAGCAAAATGTGCCTTAGCTTGTCTCCGTGCAGTATGGCAGTTAACCGACCTCTCCGTAGAGTGAAACTAAGAATATTTAACACAAACGTCAAAAGATGTTGGACTTGGAAAGTCTCTAAACTGATAAGCCAACAATTACAAGTTTTCATCGACCGATGCCTGCGGCAAATCCAGAAGATCTTCTGGCCAGACGTTATTGCAACATAGATCTTTGGAGAGAGTGCCATGAAGATTCTGTTGATATGCAGATACGACGTCGTAAATGGAGATGAGTTGGCCATACTTTGCGCAGAGGCTCTGATCACATTCCGAAGCAAGCCCTAGACTGGAATCCATAGTGCCGACGCAAACCGGGCCGTCCCAAACAGACCTGGCGGTGCTCCATAATTGCAGAAGCCAAAAGCATTGGATTAACGTGGGCTGTGTAGTGTTGAATTATGTCAAAAAAAGAAGAATTTTTGAGGTTCATAAGTTTCAGACATTTTGTCAATGTCCGATAATGTCAATATAGAGGGAGACGAGCAAAGATAATACATGGACTTTGGGCCTAAAACTGTGCTGAACCGTCAGTTGGCAAAGAAACCAAAGAGTTGGTTTTACTAGATCAAGAATAGCTCTAGTTTTTCCGCTTTTAAATTAGAACGTCACCTCTCTACCTCTACATAACTGTTACTGCATTTTGTATGGGAACCATCCGTAGTGCGAATTAAACATACGAGTATAACTTAAACTTTGCAAATTAAATTAAGTATACCCACAAAAAAATGGAAATATACAACTCGACAAAAATAGAATAAATATTATTTACTGCGAAATCAATTTCTCATTTGACCAGTTTCTATTCCTTTTTCCTTCACCATTTATTTATTATACACCATTGAAAGCGGTAAACATTGCTTCATTTAAAATCACACTAAATTTTCCGATTTATGGTCTTTGAAATAGTGTCTCCAGAGCACGTCTTTTGCATCTAATGTTGGTTTTGCGACGAATTTACCTGGCTTTCAGCCAATTGAACAGACAAATGCGCACCATGTCAGTTACTTATTTAGCATAACAAATAGGAACATAGATTAATATTAAACTCTACATTGCTGTTTTTTTTTTCTTTTTATATACGGTACTATACGATTGGTATATTTGCCAACGTCAAGTTTAGGTATACATTTTCAAGTTAAGTCAAATATCAAGTAATAAGTCAACGTGGTCAAGTTAAAGTCACAGACGCGCCATTTTTACAGCGAACGCGAGAAAACTCCAACATTGCTGTTTTGTACCGATTTCAAAAGTTTATAAATTGACGTAGAAGCTTTATCATTAAAAAGGTTTGATATAATATCAAGGAATCATTTGAAAAGAAGACTATAGTCATTAAAAAGATGCACAGTCACGTGAGTAGTAACTTCAACTATTACATGTCCTGCGTTTGTGACCTGTCAGTCAGTCAGGACTTACTCTTTTATATATATATATATATATATATATATATATACTTATATATTAAATTTTCTTTGACGACCACCGTGCTATTTTCTCAGAGAGCCTGCGGTTCTGGATTTTATTCCATTCCAGTCTTAGAAATATAAGTTTGAATATCTGTTCTCGGGTCGGGGTCTGCTTTGTGTATAGAAGAAATTCAAGTGTGGATCTGTGTATGTCAAATATTATATATTTACCTACAGTTTTTTTGCGAAGTATATTTCACTATACCACAATTTTATAAGCACAAGAGATTTTCCGGTTTACGACGACATTATAAATTACAGACATTAGACCGGAAAGGATAGCGCGCGCAAGAGGAGACCTATACTCAGCAGTGGGTAGGTTAATGTTGATGTTGATGATGAGAGATTCTCCAGTTAAACTACAATTATGTTTATCTAGTTTATCAGATCCAAACAACAATATTTCATATATAATGTTAAGATGTAAATATACCATTGTCTTGGTCATCTTATCTTGACATAATATTATCAGTCCAGTTGCTCGTAAGTCGGATTTGCATATGGAGCTCAATTATTATGATATATATAGCAAAATATTACTGTGGTTATGTCTGTACAATGATAGTATTAGCATGATATCTTAGAGCTCCAGACCAACATAGTAAGCATTTTATTTGAGCTTAGAAACCAGAAAGCTTACATTTTTTACATCCCACATTAGTTCGTCCGTCCCATAAACAAGCGATTCAGTTACTTTAATTTGATAACTGAATTTACTTACTGATTTTGATAAAATGTACTGATTTAATTCGAATTATTTGTTTTAATTAAAAAAAATATTTGAGGGCGTTTCTGGCATCTAAGATCTAATTTAATCAAAAACTAAATCTACCTATCAGAGAGTCTTTAATTTTATTTATTAGCACTGCTAAGTACAAGGTTCGCGAAAAAACAAGTTCCCATTTAGAAAAATGTATCTATCGAATACCTAGTGGGACGAACAAAAAACCGCCGACTGGTTTCTAAAAGCAAAGCAAGCGGTCTCCGTTTTCTTATTTTTTAAGCTGGTACTTCATAAAACTTATATTTCATTCTAAATGTCCAATTGCGAATTCTACAAACATTTCACGATCAAAAGACTAATTTACCTTCTTCAGGGATGTCAGTGTGAAATTAAAGTTCAACATGTTAGTATTTTCAATTCGTTCACGTGAAGACAATTTACTTTCAGAACTACATAACTACATGTTTCTGTGAACACACGTTTTAAATATCTTATGTTATTTTTTATATTGCCATAATAATCGAAAAATGCATTTTAAATGTAATAAGCTCATCAAATTGAGTCTTACTTTTTCCCTGGGAAAACAAATATAACGTTGTTTTCCAGGGGGAAAAGTAGTCTATGGTACTCTTTAATGCTCGATCTATCTCTGAGCAAAAATTCAAGTCAATATGTTTATCAGTTGCTGACGAGAAGAAGGCCAAACAAACACACTCAATTTCGTATTTATGTTCAAATCTACAAATTGTCGGATTTGGCATTGTCGTATTATAGACGAAAAGCGCAATGCAGTGGCACGTAGTATTCGGTACGGTTTATCCGTCCGTGAGTAAGTACATGATTTCCACAGAAATGCTAATACGAGTAAATAAACTAATTTTACAGGGTCATTGTTCTTATCATTATCAACAACTTTTAATTTTGACTGACCCTTGAAAAATAAGTTGATATGTAAAAAATAATGCTGCAAAATATTTATTATTTATGTAATTTTTCAGTGTAATGCTTCCTAGCAGACTTAAAATATTCTACATCGAAACATACTCATTTCCTCACGGACAAACTAAACGAAATAAGAATACCTGCCCATTGAAAAATGGAGTAAGATTTTCTGAGTGCTACAAATCTTCGCCCGTTTATTGAAAAATCTGCAAGTCCAATATTTGTCATATTGGACCATAACAAATGAAGTGACTACGTTTGAAAACTTAAGTTGTGATCGTCTACATGCTATCAGGGTTTGACATGACCGACCATTTGTTAGGGAAATGCACTTAACTTTCTGCTGACGTGGCTTAGTTAGACCGGACTGCCGTGAGGTACTTGTCAGATCGCGCTACACAAGGCTTGCGAATTTGACGTGGTTGGCAAATCTTAACCCGAACTCGTCTTTTTGCTGTTTGTCTTATGACGGCGACCGAGCAATAAAAAGACATAGAGCAATCGTATGTGTATGGGTGAGGCCTACGTATCGTATCAGCCCATATCGTTTCACTACTGGGCTCGGGATTTCCTTACCTAGCGCTATTGGCCTAAAGAGCTGAGTTAAAGGCCTGTAGGTTGGTTAAAAACTCTCGCGCCATACGAAAAACATTACAGACATTTTTATTGTGTACAATCATTAATCCACTACGTTAAAAAACAGTATTTGTAGAACCTATACTCAAAGTTCCGTCAAAATTCATAGGACTACTACAATGCTAATACTAGTACTAACGTCCTAATAAACATACACAATTTTTACCTGCCATTTTACCATTCTCGAAGCAGAGATGCTTAGCTCGCTCGGTAAATTAAATTCCTGAATATTATCATCAACAGTTCGCTCACAGCCTTTTCCTGCCGTGTGTCCCTATTGTTTGGTTTGGTCTAGCGACACGGGAGCACTCTCGGTGGCAAACAAAGAGCCACTTTGCTATGTTGGCGAAATTTAGACGGCACAGTCATATTCGCAGGTCAGCCTGGGGCCTGGCCTCAACTAACAATATTTCACTCTTGTGCTACACATAATAGCGAATGTGCAGATACGGAGTAATATGTGTGAAATGAGAAATTTTGGATAATGTACAGAATTAATGAATGTGTTTGTCGCAACTCGACCCCAACTTAGCATAGGTAGAAGTCAGCATTGGTCTTCCGCTGGGACCTGACAGTGACATTATACTGTTAGTGCTCGTAGCATGGTGGGCTTGTGGCTGATCCAACGAGCGACTGATATAGTGTTTATGAGTATAAGATTTTGTTACAATGAATTGTAGAGGTACGAAAAAAGATATATAAAACGAGGAAAATATGAAAAACGAATTAAATTTGCCTACGGTTTTGTTATTTTTTCATACATTTCGTCATTTTTGTAAAGGTGGCGAATTAAAGTTGCTACTGTAAGGTAGAGTTTTTTATGCTGTGAGTTTGGTAGATAAATCTACTGTGAAGTTAGAAAAAAAGGGATCCTCCTCGATCACGCTAGATTAATAAGACATGTGATAACAAAAACACAGCCTTATTCAGCTTCAGGTATAGGGCGGACGGTGGGCTAGATCTTTACACTCGCGGCATTATTCTATGTATCATGTATCATTACCATTTTCAACTCTTGCGGTTCCATTTCGCTAAAGTAAATTACAAAAACAACGCTCAATTTATTATAAATGAACAGAGAACCTTATAATTAAATAAACTTTTGCCATCTATTCATGTACGCATGTATCTGGCCCTAGACACAGGCTTGATCTTTATCTTCTACAGCTCCTGGACTAGCTTCGTATCAATCAGGATACTCGGAGTTGCTAAATCCATAAGGATACGCAGAGGATGGATAATGGATACTCAGCGATGCCTTTCCACTATGCGTTGATTTGCCACTAAGCCGCCCCAGTATTTTAATTATCAATATGTTATTATTGTAAGATTTCAATATTCTTGTTCCAACAAAATTAACAAGACAGCTAAATTACTCAATAAAATGTGGTAGCTATAAATTAAATCTAAGTACCTATCTAACAGAGTTTGCTGTCAAACCTACCACACTAGTCTATTCCATCAACATTAATATAGAACTCGTTAACACAACAGCAATAACGCCATGTGGCAATTAATAAAGTCGTATTGGCATTTTAAGGGCAAGCTCTTGGTCACGAACACGCTCCACTTAAGGGCTGATGGAATTATGGGACTTATGTAGTCTTAAGTAGACATATCCGGTTATTGGGAAGGGCATAGTGCGTGGTAAGTAAAAAGCTTTTGCAGTAACTACGGTTTTTACTAACTACAGTTTAGCAAAAGATTTGCTAAGGCACAAATTCTTAGCTTAAAAATGATGACAGTTTAGACTTTAATTCAGCAGGCTCGTAAACCAATTTAAAAGAATGTTGTTTTAAAAATCAAATGGCGGGACTGATTTTGATTAAATTATATTTCAGGCCATATGAAAAGTATGGCTATACTTCAAAATGGGTGTGAAACAAAAAAATATCTACTTGCGTGTCGCTGAGAAATAAAAATATTTCTAATTCATCCTATGACGTCCTGTCCTTTGGTCCAAAAATATGGCTATACTACAAAATGAGTGTGAAATTAAAATTAAAATTCTACTTGTGGGTCGCTGAGAAATAAAGATATTTCTAATTCATCCTATGACGTCATGTCCTTTGTTTTGTTCTTTCTTAACTCAACCTGGGTATTATTATAATTGAATATAAATATATATTCACATCTCACTCAAAATAAAATAATAAAATAGCTGTAGATGTTATTATTTTATTTTTCTTTAATATATCGTTTTATATATTTATAACTCATTCCAATGAAATTACAGAACTCACATAAAATTAAACACAAGACGAATCGAGAACCTCCTCCTCCGTTTGGTAACGAAAAACCAAATATTATTAAATTATAACTTAGAAATAATCAAAACAATCGCTATGTAAATATATACCTAAAATTGAAAATTTTGATTAACCTCCGATATTTGTTCTGGCAGCCATCTTAGATTTTAAATTATAGTGAATAGTATTCTACTAGTCAACCTCTCATATGATACCCATATTCAGGGAGATGTTAGTATGAAAAGTTTATACTTCGCCATATTGTGGCGGCGGCCATCTTGGACTGATTTTCATCGATCATAGCCAAGAACACTCCCGACCAATACATCTTTTAAACAAAAAGATGTATTAGTCATCCACACACACACTCTCATCAAACTTATAACAGCTTGTCGTATTTTCCGTCTTCGGGTGTTAAATATATATATCACAGTCCTTTAATGTGAATGGGTGCTGTGGACGGGAGATTTGCACAAAGTTTAATGCGAGTGATATCAAGAAGGCTATTACATCTATGTCACGAGGCAAATCTCCTGGCCACGATAGCCTAAGCATTGAACATTTAAAGTATGCCGGTGTACACCTACCTCGAATTCTTGCAATGTTCTATACGTTATGTATAGGACATTCATACTTACCGGCGGAAATGATGAGGACTGTGGTGGTTCCAATTGTGAAAAGTAAGACCGGAGACATAAGTGACCGTAATAATTATAGGCCGATATCATTAGCCACAGTTATGGCAAAAGTGCTTGACAGTTTGCTTAACAGTCAGCTTGATAAATATCTTACCATACACGATAACCAATTCGGTTTTAAATCAGGTCTTTCTACTGAAACAGCAATCCTGTGTCTGAAGCAAACTGTCAAGTACTACACAGACTGAAGTACTCCTGTTTATTCTGTGTTTCTTGACCTTTCGCGGGCATTTCACCTTGTTTGTTATGATGTCCTGTGGCAAAAGTTAAGCGACATTTCTATGCCTGTAGAACTAGTACAAATACTTAAGCACTGGTATTTGAACCAGGTTAATGTCGTTAGGTGGGCCGAGGCGTTTTCGGAGCCGTACAGGTTGGAATGCGGGGTACGGCAGGGGGGTTTAACCTCGCCGAAGCTCTTCAACCTGTACATCAATGGCCTGATAGAGCAGCTCAGCAGCACTCGTGTCGGCTGTCATATTGACGACGTCTGCGTCAATAATATCAGTTACGCGGACGACATGACGCTGTTGAGTGCTTCGGTTTGTGGATTGACGCGGATGTTGGCGATATGCGAAGAGTATGCACGCGCTCATGGTTTATTGTACAATACGAAAAAGACCGAAAATATGGTCTTTCGAGCTGGGGCAGGCAGGTGCCCAGACACCATACCAGACATTAAACTTAACGGGACTGCTATTTCTAGAGTCGAACAGTTTAAATATCTCGGACACATTGTAACCTCTGGCTTGAAAGACGATGTAGATATTGAGAGAGAGCGGAGGGCGTTGTCTGTGAGGGCTAATATGATCGCCCGCAGATTTGCTCGGTGCTCGAGGGACGTCAAAATAACTCTTTTCAAGGCATTTTGCACGTCCTTCTATACTTGCAGTCTGTGAGTGTCATATACGCAAAAACAGTACAGCGCCTTCCGTGTACAATATAATAATGCTTTTAGGGTGGTGTTAGGGCTGCCCTGGCGCTGTAGCGCATCAGGGATGTTCGCAAACGATGCACATCCCTGATGCGCAGGGTTCGGGCCAGCCCTAACGGCATCCCCAGAACATTATCTCATCGATTTGACTGTCAGTACATGAACCATTGTCACATGGTGCATGTACTGACTAATGAATCCTACTGATAATTTGTAATACGTTCGAAAATTTTGCAATAAGTATTTTATGTATTTATTATTGTAATTACTTCATTTGACTTGAAAAATTACTTTATATGACTGGAAAAATTAGTTGAAATAAATGATTTGATTGATTGATTGATATATATATATATATATATATAATTACTTTAAATATATATATATATATTTAAAGTAATTATTAATTCAAATGTAAAATAACTTGCCCATAACGAACGTTTTTTAAACTTTAATACAAGTATTTCTTTATTTCCCTCTTTCTTATTTTTTATTTTTAAATCGGCACAAAAAGCACCGAATTTTAGTAGGTAAGCAACTAATTAGAATGTATTCTTCCGCACAAGTTTGTATTCGCTGGAGAATTGAGAGAGCTTCAGCTTTCATGATAGCCGTAACAAATTAAGATCTCCTCACTAATTACATACTTTATTTCCTGGCAATAAAACTTGAACTAAATACTATTTTACACAGGGTTATAAGCATTAGTTCTGTGTACAGTTAACCTCGAATCGACAAACTTTTTAGCGACTCCTAATTTTGTCAATTTGATTTTTCGGAAATAGTAATTTTTATGCTTTGTCATTTTTCGAGTGACCCAAATTCAAATAAAGCCAATTCAGCTCATATTTTACGAGCGAGAGGGCGAATACAATTTATTCTATACCTTACAGTAGTTTCGCAAACTATTGACTTCGCGACCACGATATTTTTCCGTTATATGTTATCAAAATCGGTCTTGTAGTATTTTTAAATGAAAATATCTTTTAATTTTCATTGGCCATACATAGATGACGTTCTGTTGCGTAACGTAAGTTTTGCCTGCTTTATTAGTTGTTTATAATACTCCCTTGTCAATCTATATCTCGTACATTCATTTTAATACGGATCTTTATAATTTTCTCAATGCGTTTATTATAAAACTAGAAACGTCTGCGCTTCGTTTGAGTGTTTCCTTTACCGGTTTGTTCTTCGTGAGCCTGAAATGGAAAATATTATGCTTTATTAAGAGTTACTGGTAGTTATTCTACATATCGAATTAGAATAGGACCTTCAGATGTTAATAAAACGTAACTTGTCAACTAATAACGCAATATATTATGCACTTCCGGTGTAAAATGATTTTATATAGTATATCTATTATTCAGAGTTTTTATTCAGATATATGATAAGTCAAACATGTGATTTCACCGTGATTGTATAACATAGGTAGTTTCAGTAAGATAATAAAAAGTGACACTTATGTAGATTTATATTTAGAAAACCAACGCGTATTTGATTCATGTTTAAGAAGACGGGTTTTCACGCGTACTTGATTGTTGGAAAGGTCCACCTATAGTATCGTTCACATTCGGCGAACTTCATCAGGGATGAAATGTGATAGACCATTCCAACAATCAAACAAACGCCTGAAAACTTGTCATCTTAAACAAAATTATATGGATAAGTAAAAATATTTTCTATTTTTCTATTGACTTTCAAAAAGAGGAAGTATTTGACGGTATGTTTTTAAATGTTTGTTTCCTGATTTATCGGAGAAGGCTGGAGCGTTTGAAAAAAGTTTATTTTTATTTGAAGGTATACTCTTGAGTTGCCTTGTTTAAATTTCAACAAAATTGGTTTAGGTATTTTTTTTTAATTTGTCTGTACCTGCTGTAATGGAAGTATGTAATTACTTATTTTTAAAGAATTTGCGCTTATAAAGTTATAAAATCAAGTCAAGTCCGAAAATAAAAAATACTGAATCATGAATGAATAAGTTTCCTGCCTAAAAGAAATCGTTTTCAAAATTTATCGAAAAATCCTATTCATCATTTGATATTTATCTTCTTTCAGTCAGAAATTTTCAACACATATAAAGTATGATATTCTAATTCAAGAGTACTCGAGTCATGTATCTAGTATTTCTGAGAAGTGGTTGAGGCTAGTTAAATTAAAATTTTCCTACAGAATTTAAACCGCGCCGTTAAAATTATAATAAAACGTAAAAGGAATGCCTTTGTTTTGGTAGGAAGCTGCAAGAAATAATAAATGAAGATTGTACAAGGTTTCATCTGGAAATGCTTTTCTTTCTGTTTTACGAAATGAAAAGATTAAAGTGGTCTTTTGAAGTATGATGTGATGTTTTGCTTTAAATGTTTTTTATTTTTTTTTACGGGAAAGATTCTTTCATAGAGCCTGTTATGAGGGTTTTTGTAGGTGTTTACCAAAAAATAACAGCTCGCTTATTTAATCACTTACATACGTGTTTTAAGATCTTCACCACATTTTTCGTTTTAAATTTACATAGTACTTGTACTTATAACTTGTATAGTGGTTTGTGATTCAAAAGATAAATTACCATTTTATTAAAGATTTATCCATAAATAGGGTATTTTGATATAAATTCTAAAAACCGTCTCATTAAATATGTCGGTCATAGCAGTTGATTGAAAATGTTTACCTCAAAGATGGAAATTTTATTAACAGTTGATGCGTTTTTGGCGCACGGCAATATATTATTACAACTAAAGCGATGGCAATCTAAATAAAGAATGCATATAGAAAAAAAAGTGACTCTTATAAAAGTAACGACGATGCGGAAATAAATGACACCAAATAACAGCAAATTAAAAATAAACAAAATATGTAATACAATAGGCAGCATATTCAGCGGAACAGCATTGCCATTCAGCGTGGAAATGTAGCTAGCACGCTAGGCACGCTGCCCTCAGGTGGAGGGTTGGAGTATTTGGATTATCTTCAATGGTCTATAGTTAACCTATTTGCTATTTTCTTTTATTGTAGTTAGTCTTTTCGTTTTTGGTAATAAAGGCACTTGTGTGTACATCTAAAGAATACAATTAATACAAGGAAAGTGAACAGTTTAATATATGACAAATTAATAATCTGAATTGTAAATTAAATAAATTGAAATTGAATATTAAAGCAAATGAAACTCATTAACGAAGAAATAAGTGTTTGTATATTATTAGAATGTGTTTAGCTGCATATATGTTATGTACTTGATCGTTTCAAGAGTAAGTTCTGACTGACTGACTTACACATCAACGCAGAGCCAAAAACCCTCAACCTAAAACATGAAGTTTTGAGGGTGGAGGGATTTAGGATGTAGACTATTACTATACTAAGAAAGGCTTTTGGAAATTCAACCCAATGTTTCAATATTTCGCAATGCCGCGGGTTAGTTTCTAATAAGTTATAACTTCCATAAACATCGCATTTATACTATTATTAGATCTATATAGATACGTAATCATACAGTAAATGCTCTGAAAAGTACATACCTTATAAGATACTTATCCCAACAGATGGGCACTTTACCCAGCCCGCCCATTAACGGCCCTACAAGTTGTCACTGTAGAGTGCTTCTAACAAAACTGTCAGAAGTAGATTAACGACGTCACGGAATCCCTTCGTCGCAGATTAGCTACTAGTAAGTATACCACTTTCAAAATAGCAGGAGGTTCTCAATTGGTTAGTTTTTTTTACTATCCTATTTATTAGTGACTTGCAGTGCAAGTACGTTTCAATTAGTATATTCATAACGGCCGATATAAAAATTTATGCTATTACGTATTTTGCAAGTACGGATCTAGCCATCGACAGATGATTGATATCGATTTGATTAGAAATCTACTAAGGACATCTATTTAGTCCATTTGACATTAAACGTCAGTGTAACGGTTCTAGAGTCCTTGCGTTCGGTATTTATATCGAATGTTAGCCCTCGACAATAATCGGAATTAGCGTTTATACCGGCTCGAATTTCAGAACTAACGATTGATAGAGAACTGTACTTGCGGTGCTGAAACGACTTGGTTTTTGGGTTTCCCATTTAATTTTACCAAAATCTTTCCAGTAATTTGATTAAAATTTAAAAAACTGGAAAAAATATTGTTTTTAATCGTAATTCTTTACAATCGTCAGGTTTCGTATGTGACCGAATCAGTACCTACTTAGCTAAATAGGTCACTGTACTCATTAAGACAAATAATTCTCACCACTTGATCTTCTCGTAATTAGAGAAAAACCTGTGGTATTTTTTTTAATAATAAACTGATAATTTTGCTCAAAGTTCGCTTTGGACAGATAGTGTAGAATATTAATTATTATAAGTACATACAGTAACCACCTCCGCTAAGAAATACCGTACACAGTTATATTACTTTTTTGGGTTTTTTATTTTTCTATTTTAATTATTGACGTGTTAATTTTTAGCCCCCGAAGCGAAAACCACGGGCAATAACACGTTTCGCGTGTGTTTGTATGTGTGTATCTGTCTTTGGAATCATATCTCCCGAACGAATGACCCGATTTTGTGAATGTTTTAAGGTGCAATAGTCGAGAGTGTCCTTAAGCTATGTTTGATAAAAATCGGTCCTAGATAGCCGCCGCCACAAAATAGCGGATTATATTATATTATACTTTTGATTATTCCTTTAATATATGTATTAAATGATAGGTCTTGACTAGCAGAACACTACAATATGGTACATTTCAAGTACAAGATGGCGATGTCGGGAGTTTTCAAATTTATTTTTACTTGTGTACGATGGTAATTGTATGTGGATTTTTTTGTTTAGTGTAATTATCGTGCTTTTTCAGTATTATTTTAAATAAACCCCTATATGATGATATTCCCTACTCATCTGCCAATAACCCTGTTTACGAAGATTAGATAGTTATGGAGCGTCTTTTCACTCGAAGGACATCGTGATGATAACGCATTTTCCTCTTTCATTTGATGGATGGTTAAATCTGTAAGTAGGGCGATGTGGGAGGTAATAAATAAATACTCAAATATATCTCTAACATTTTATCTATACATTAAAACAAGCTGTTGTGCTTACTGTTTGCCTATGCGACAACAATAAGTTAACAAATTGAAAAAAAAACCAATGTCTCAGCCGTTTTTTACACCAAGTTTTGACCACCAAGATTAGTTGGAAACTCTGATTGTTACAGAAGATCAACATCATAACATCAGTTATCTTACTAAAATTACCTTTAGTTAATTTATTATACAACCTTTTACCGGATTTATCCATTACTCATTTACCCGCGGCTCCTCTTGCATTTTTTTTGAGATAAATGTATTAATAGTTTATAAATCAAGTCGATTCGTGACTTAGTTACTGAGAAGACATATTATAAATCAACCAACAAACACACTTTCGCATGTATAATATCCTGCAATGAGATGATAGTTACATCATTAAATGAAGTTTCGCGCTTTCACTGAATAAAATCTTTGAATAACATTGGTTTTTTTCCAGTCCAATTCTTTGTTTTTCAGGTCCAATATTTCAAAAAGAAAGCCTCTGAGAAACTTTTAGGAAAATGTGGTATCAAGAGAAAATCGTTTAGACGCAATTTAGAGCGGCAATCTGGCGCGTGGTGTACGGAAAACGTACCGCTCGCACGCCGCAAGCGAACCGCCGTCGAACCGCAATAAAAACGCAGCGTTCTGTGACCATTCTCTTTACGGACCTCGTACACATGCACTGAAACTAGAATTAGTAAAATAAAACAGTAGTCGAACATGGGCGTTTACTCCCGTAGAAAGAGAAACACAGAAATAGGTGACAATAAGTGCCGGTAGGTAAACTTATAAATTTTTAGATTTTAATAAAATGTATATACGTTAGGAACTAAATAAAAGTTCTAAACAGTACGAGCGTTACTGAGAAATCAGCAAAATACATAAAAAAAAGAAGAACAAAAAAGATTCCGATGAATTGCGAGCATTCTCTCTTACGAACTCAATTAAATAGAATAGTTCAGATTTGAAAGGACAGCTCAACATTTGCTTTAATTCGCAAATAACAACTTTTTAAATAAGAAGTAGGTATGTGTTGGAATTTATTTCTAAATTTAATCACTAATCGCAAGCCGCTCTGCCATCCGTGCCGCTAGCATAGTGTGTAAGCTTGCCTTTAACCACAATAAAAACGGCACGATTTATGTGCTTTATATGTCACTATAACCGCGATATAGAGATGGAAGGCCGCGGAATGAATAGTGATATGGCCCATAAAGTACACAGGAATGTGAGTCTATGATATGTGGTGTGATATAGTTGTGAAAAACCTTGTTTTAGACTCTAAAGTAAACCCATTTAATGTAAACATGATTTCATTAACAATTATTGTAGACACAATAAGTGGAAGTTTGACTTTCAAGCAAAGAGGGTTCTAATCCCAGTACAGGTCGACATCTCTGAGTCGTTTTGCTTAGTATAAATCACTTGACGTTCGCTTTCAAGGAGAAAAAAAAACACCGTTACAGCTTAGGTAAATTTAACCAGCATAATGGACTATAACTAGCAAAATTATTTTATCACATACTAAGGGCTTATATATCATTGGTTATCTCTATTAGTAGGGCTAAGAGTATTTGCTGGATAAATTGATAAGTATGTAAACATGTATAAGTTACAAACTAAATCCGAATTTAGGATAAACTAGTTCCTCCTAAAACAAATCAGTTCTCCTTACACGCGATATGACTAATCAGTATATCCTTTTTATTTTTATGACAATCCGGAGACTCTTATGCCGTCAAGGTCAACAGTAGGTTTAGCTTATATTTTTAGTGTAGTTATACCTACACTGAATGCTAAATAGAAGCGGCAGATCGTATAACAAGTAAAACAGCAAATTTGAAAACCCCTGACATTTGTTGTGGCAGCCATCTTGGATTTGAAATATAATATATGATATGGGACAATCCGACTAATACACCTTTCATACAAAAATAAAATAAAAAATCGGTCCATCTGTTTGGCAGCTATGATACAACAGACAGACACACACACAGACATGAAACTTATAGCAACCTGTCGTGAGTCGGGGTTTAAAAATAAAATCTTACAGAAAAAATTTCACTGTATTCCTCAGTCATTACAACACCACGATTGCGGATTCCTATTAAGAGCTTAAGTTATGACTAATAAGCTTAATTCAGTGCAGAATTAGCAAAGCTCTGACGAGGGTCTTAGTACGAGAGCCTGCAAAGATATTAAGTCCTCTAATTATAATCTTAATTAGGCCTTTTGCTAGAGGCAGTTACTAGTCGTTAAAACGACGATATTTCTGGCTCTAACTTTTTCACAATTTTAGTGCCATTTTTAACCAACTTTAACATAGCAGGTTATACTCATCATCATTTTTAGGTATTCATGTTCGTCGATTTCGTAGAAAAAAATATAATACCCTTGAATTGAGTGGAGAAAAGCTAAAACCTTCTCATTTTTACAATTTGGTTGATTTTAATATTAATTTATATTAGGTCATTAGATATGAAATTAGCGTTTTGTAAGAGAGGAACATAAAGTTTTTTTTTTAATAATTATATATTTATTTAATCAAAGTATGTACCATTGCTATCTATGCACTTTTGCCATCTCATAGGTAGTTCATTGATCCCTTTACTAAAAAAACCATTAGGACGAGAATCAATGAAATCTTTGAAGGCGCTTTGGACTGCCCCATCGGAGTTGAATTTTTTCCCTTGCAAGAAGTTATCCAAATTTCGAAAAAAATGGTAATCTGTTGGAGCCAGGTCCAGGGAGTACGGTGGATGTCTTAGACATTCCAATTGAAGCTAATTTGGCAGCCGTCTGTTGTGCAGTGTGTGGTCTAGCGTTGTCCTGAAGCAGCAGTGGCCTAGAGCGATTGACCAACCTTGGTTGTTTAGCAGCTAGCTTTTCCATCATAGTTTGCAGTTGCTGATAATAGATATCTGCTGTAATCGTCTGGCCAGATATAAGAAAGCTGTAGTGAACGACACCGGCACTAGTCCACCAAACGCTCACAAGTAACTTTTTTTGAGTCAATTTTCGCTTGGGGCAGGGTTTGGCTGGTTCGCCAGGATTCAGCCATTGCGATGAGCGTTTCCGATTATCCTACAGGATCCACTTTTCATCACAGGTAATGATCCGATTTAAAATCCCTTAATTATTGTGCCGGTTGAGTAATGTAACGCAGCAGTTGACGCGCGTTTGTCGGTTTGCTGCACTCAATTCATGAGGTACCCAGCTTTCAAGCTTTTTCACATTTCGAATTTGCTTTAAGTGGATTAAAAAAGTTTTATCACTAACACCGCAGCCTGCAGCTAACTCGGACGTGATTTGCGATGGATCTGCTTCCACAATAGCTTTCAATTCTTCATTAGCAACTTTAGTCTCCGGCCGTTCACGGGGCTTGTTCTGCATGTCGAAATTTCCAGAACGGAAACGTTGGAACCAAAAACGCACTGTGTTTTCTTTTGCGACACCGCCGCCATACACATCATTAATCCTTCGAGCCGTTTCTGCAGCACTGGTACCACGGTGGAACTCGTACTCGTAAATAACGCGATATTACAAGTTTTCCATTTTGTAAACTGCGTGACGCAAAGAAAAAACCAAACGAGGACAAAACAAATGAATTACGGTTTTCGAAATACAAATGTATGAATAAATAGCTGTATAAATTTGAAATTGGAATCCCTGACCAAAGATGAGATATTTGAGATCAAAGTGGCCAGTACGACAAAACGCCAATTTCATATGTAAGGACCTAATATTTATACCATATATTTATTTGACACCATGCAATATAGCAACTTGACGTATGCGACTCACATTTTCTTCAAATTGAATTGTACCTAACTTAGAAAAGGTTACCGATTTCAATACTTCACACCTTTTCTCTAGTATTTTGATCCTAATAAATTCGCTAGACTTTGTGTAACAGGGACCCTTTTTATTCTACAATTTCATTCGCTCACTTCTATTCGACGTATCAAATTTTCTTCAAATCGTTGGAACCTCCCGTATCACTTCATATAGCCAGTCTTTTTCGACAATAAATTCTCATAAAGGACTGTACAGGAAAAGAAATCGTCACCAGATCTTTTCAAGATCTCAGACCAAGAAATAAATATTGTAGTATTTTCATAGAATTGACTAAATATGAATGAATTAATTATTAATTTCAAGAAATAAAACCATACCTAAATTATACTTATAAACAATAGTTCCAAAGAACAATATGTTTCAAGATAAATGACAATAATGATAAAAAAAATAGTCACGGAAGATTAATCCCTATTCCGGGGATACCTAAACACATACAATAACCCATATTACACCAAAACACTTAAAAATGAGCCGGTTAAACAAATTTAATATTCAGTTTTCAGCCTCCGTTGGAAATCCAAACCCAAAACTACCACGTACGCCTCGGAAAAAATCTCTGTTAACGTAGATGTGATCATAGTACCTTAATTCAAAAATATTTTATTTAATTGAATAAGAAACCCACTTACTACACAGCACAACTTTAGAAATGGTCATGTTAGATACCAGAAGGATCATGACAAACAGTACTCATTTAATAAAAAAACATGAATTTGTTGGAAGCAATAGTAGTTACTGACGACAAAATTAATTGAATCATATAAAATGTGTTTTTTTTTTCTCAAATTGTTATTTTACAATCGTGTATTTTGCCTTCGAAAGAACTAAACAAATGTTAGTTTTTAAGATTACCTGATAACTTAAGGTTGAGTTGAAAATAGAAAAAGTTTGAGTTAAGAAAAAATATGTGAAAAGATCAGTAAGTAATAACCCATATTACTCAGATTACTTGGTGTGTTACCGGTGTTTTTAGAAATCTTAATACTATTAGTAAGAACGGTAAATCAATTACCCTTTGTTATTTTTATTTAATTTACAGCTGACATTGTCTAACCGTATGAGTAAAGAAGAGTGCTCATTGTCCATAATAATAATGATAGTATGAGAGACTCTCGTTAGATGGTTGGATCAAGAGTCAGATACAGAGGGCGGTGATCCTCTATACAACCCGTATTGTTTGTTACTAGGTTCCTCTCTCTGTAGTCCTACCCACCGGTAGCTTCGGTCCTACCCCGCTACTGGCGGCACTCTAGGTTTCAGTTTTTTATAATATTTATTGTTTTGAATTTTTATTGTAATAAACTTATACTTAAAAAATTAAATTGATACGAAAAAAAATTTTTGTATATAAATACATTGTCATGTTTAGACGTATCCTCCTCCTAATATAATTCCATGCCAAGGACAATAGGCGTGTAATAAAGAACCCATATATTCCGTTTAGCGATTTACTCTGAAATTCATCTCTATTAGGTTTTTTCTGGGACTTCCGGGAGTAGAGTTAAGTCTCACGTAGATCGTAAATGTCTTTATAGTACGACGCTGCACTTACGTTTCCTACTGGCGTAGAGTGTTGTAGATTGGTCGTTGAACTATGAGCTACGCCGTAGATGCTCTACGAAAAATGTAGCAATTGGCGTAGACCTTATTATCAAGGAAAGCTTAGAAATAGCTGCAGTATTGATTTTTAAATTTAAAAAACGCATGTCGAATTACATTTTATATTACACTGAAATTTTACTAGAAACTGAAAACTAAATGAAATATTATATTAATACAAAATCATCTACTAATACAGTTAGTTCCATACTCCAAGGACAGATTGTAAATGAAGTCGTGTCTTATTATACAATGCGTGGTGTTACAAACACGTCTTGACACTCAAACTAATGAATATCTTTGACGTGTTCATTGTAGTTAGTACATGCTCCAAAGTGTTTGGTTTAGTGTGTTACATAGCGAGCTATATACGAACAAATGTGATGAATTCATTAATTTAAACTTAAAACGGAAGTCGATAATCTTTTCTTTAAACTTGTCTTTAAAAAAAACGAATAACCACTACTACAGTGGCTGGCTGTACTATAGTGGCTGTACTACAGTGGCTGTACTACAGTGGCTGTACTACTGTGGCTGTACTACAGTGGCTGGCAGTGATAGAACTTTTTCAGTTATTTAGATTTAAACATAAAACCTCTGGACAGATATTGATGAAATTAAAAATGTGAGTAGGTATATGAGAGGCATACCCTTTCAACGAAAAAGGTTTTTTTAATCTTTCTACATGTCTTCGAGAAATCAGGTAACAAACACTAAAAAAATACAGTCGAATTGCAAACCTCCACTTTTTTGGAAGTCAGTAAAAAATTCTAACAGAAAAACATGTTTTCATCTGTTTTGGTCCATAAAATCACTACGTCAATTTGCATTAGCTAAATTAAAACCATTCCTGAATTAAACAAAAGCCAATCTTCTCCAAAGAATAACAGTGAGGCTTGAGAAGGCATCGTTTTCCCTTCAACGCGCGTTTTTACGGGTACACAGCTCCGCCTTCAATCCGGAAAAAAGATTAAATCAAGGCTTCCCGAATCCCACATAATTTCTTTTACAATAAACAACCTTCAATTCTTGGCGCTTAGCAAACTGTCACAGTTAATCAAGTAAATTAAGTAAGACAGAGTCTTACTATTTACAAAAAGAACTGACGTAAATATGAGGGCGCCACTACTGTGTTTATTTAACGTATATGCTATGTTGACAACACAGGTACGATTAAATAAACTAATCATTTATAATTTAATAATTTTACTGATTCAGTACTAATTATTTTTTGTTTATTTGCTCGATTGAGGCTGTCATGTAAATCGTAGTGTTAGTTCCGTTATTCGTCACGACGCGGCGACGGTTATCTTTCCGCATAGACCCTAACTGATTTATGCCTCTTTTTCTACTGGCTTACTAAAAAAGGAGGTACTTAATTCGACTGTATGTTTTTTTACATATGTTACCTAATTTCTCAGAGATGGCTGTACCAATTTAAAAATAATATTTTTTTGTTAGGGTATGGTACTTCATGTAGTTTTATCTAAATTTGATTAGCATCGCTCCGGAGGTATGATTCTTAAATCGAAATAACGAAAAAGTTCTATCGGCACCTGCTGTAATGGAAGTGGATGCAGCGTGTAAGTAGTTTACAGAAGATATTAATAACGAATATACGTAAAAATTCTTTTAATTTGTACTTAGCCCTGAAATGGAGTGTGTAGTCATAAAGTTACTATGTAATAATTTAATTTGTCCACCCAAACTGTACCCTTAAAAAAACAAACAGTAAAAAATACCTGTCCCCATATTTGTTATGTAATAATACCATTTGTAGCTCCCTGTAGCTATAGGGGGACATACTTGAATTATATTTAACTGCTTGTCTCCCTAAAAATATTGCAGTGGGTCAAACAGCAAAATTATTTGATAGTATACTGTATGCCATCGAAACGACTAGCTAAGTCGTCGTTGACAAGAAATATTTTTTGAAAGTGACCACCGTCTTCGACTTCAGCAGGCACTAGGTATATACATTTTGATTTCCAAACCAAACTATCTTTTTACATAATTTATATGACCGATCTTTACACAATTTATGTTATAATTGTATATAATTTATGAGACCACTTGGAAAGTAGAATGTATCAATTTTAGAATTTAGATTTTCTTAAAACGATTCAGGCGTTTTTAAAAATTGATGAAGATTGAAATTCGATTGGACCTAGTCCGTTTTTTTTTCGTTTATGTCCTCCAAGTATTTAGAAACACCTGAACCAATAAGTATTTTAAAACTATTAAAGACTTGTTTCAATTTCGGCCAAAACGGTGTACGAATACCAAAAAATGCCTTTATTTCTGTTTAATTTTATGTATTAATAATAATGAAACCCGCATCAGTTGCCTACTTCGTAGTGTACTAAAACATCTAATTTCTGTGAATGATAGTGAAATTAGGGCATCCCTGGAATATTTTTATATCCTAAGTTGACTCCAATGGTCACATTGGTCTATTAATTGTACTACCCGTCACAAATGACAAAATTGACACATTAAATTGCGAAAATCACCCTTTTGTGAAAATCAGGTGGAAATATTTTGAATCTAAATTAAATTTGCACACTGCGATAAGATACGTTACTTTGAATTTGGTTGATAGATGAATGATTAATAATCTCTAACGTATCTATGGTACCATGTACACTGTCCTAACCGGGGCTCCATACATTATTGAAACATCTCTTTTACTACTAAAAGGTGGGCGTAGTTGCACTACTTGATATAATTAATACGCTGTGGCGTATAGCGGTCCCTTTGTGAGTGGGGATCGACTTTCTAACTCACTAAATATTTATCGTAATCGAATTTCAATTTCATTACTCTTCTATTTATATACCGTTTCGAAGTTAATTTGGAGTTAGGTGTCACTTTTATCAACTTAGCAAGAGTAAGTAGCAACGAACTATAATTACAAATTGATTGAAAATTTATTCGTAAAACAAGTGGTTAAATGTGACTTCAATGAACCCGACTACAAGAACTTTAAGATGCAGCTAGATGCCTACGTCCATTTGCAAAAAACACGACAAGCCGTTTAGGCTTGTCGTGTTTTTTGCAACTAGGCTAGGGCGTGGCAAAGAAATGTACATATTACGTACTTATTATGTACATATACGTATCAACCCATAGTGTCCCACAGCTGGGCACGGGTCTAACCATGAAAGGGGTGTAGTCAAAACTGCGAGTTAGAGACTTCACTTATCTTTGAAAATTATTAATCTTCTCCGACAAGCAGGTTACCTCACGATGTGTTCCTTTACCGTTTAAGCACGTGGTAATTAACTCTAATATACACATGAGAGCAAAACACAGAGGTGCGTGCCTGAACCTGGATTTAAACCCGCGCCCTTTTGCTTGTGTGGCAACGGGTTTAGGCTACCACTAACTTACTAGGCTACCGCATATATCACTCAGGCTTCATAGATACATATATTCGAAAAACATCAACTCTCCTTCTTTCGCAGTCGGTTAAAAAACAAGTAATAAAGGTGATGTTGTGATACAAATACATACTTTTTAACCGACTTCAAAAAGGAGAAGCTTGTCAATTCGTCAGAATCTTTTTTTATGTACTCGTATTTTCCCCGATTACTCAGTGATGGCTAGACCTAAAAAAAAAACAAATCGGTTCATTCGGTCAGGACGACAACTCTCACTCAGAAAGACACATAAAATTTTGCCATATCATTCAAAAAACAACGCGAGTTGAATTGTATACCTTTTCCTTTTTTGGAAAGTCGATATACAAACGTTAACTTTTTAATATAGACGTGATATTTTCCAAGGCGTATTGATTTCAACAAACTATCAACACTACACTTGTACAAAAAACACATGGCGCTATTAAATGGCGCGAGTGAACCTGAGACATGCGAACTGCCTATTCGGTTCGAATCGCCTCAGTTTTTATAGCCCTATTTTATCGCTCCAAAGTTCACACGATACAAACTTGGAGGTAGGCTTCGAGAATTAATGGGTGCGACACCGTTTTGTAATTTAACTTTTTAAACTTACGAAATTCGGATACAAAACTTTTACCGAGCTGCACTGTTCGAATCTCGAATGTTCAATAATCCCCGTTTGCGGTAAGCATGTAAATTTTAAACGAATTAAAAAAAAAGGTTCTCATTTCGCCGGTTTTAATAAGTTAGTGTGTGAGCCGCTCATGAAGAAAATTTTTGTAAATTTATAGTACATAATACTCTTATTGGTGTTAACGAAAGATTCTGTTCTTAGAAAGACTTTTTATCGAAATTTACCTTAACAAAAAACACCTGCTATCGATATTTTACTAATCGTTCAAATAAGCCAGCACTTGACAATTTTATAGCCTATTAAAAACGAAATTGTACTGCAATTATAGTCAAAATCACAAAAATAACTAGCATTAAAAGAGAGGTGTAAAAAAACGTTGAATCAAATATTTAAAAAAAAATAGTGGTTTCATTTTCATTACCAACTTTCATTACGGCACGCGATTATATAACTGTTTCAGTTTTTTGATTTAAAAATCAAACCGCTAGACCGTATTTTGATAAAATTTTGATGGGACTTGAGAAGTATATTTTCAATGACTTCAGGAGTCTCTGAGAAATTAGGATAATACATAAAAAAAGGAATGATTTCTCCTTTTTCGAAAATTCGTTTAATCAAACCAATGAAAGCAGGAGGCTGGAAATGTATTTAAATACTACGCATCTTCTTTATATATTTATATATTTCAAATGTATTGTGCCATGGGACAGAAACTGTCCCATGGCACAATACATTGGCTCAAGTATAGTTTATGTTTCTTACCTCGCGGAATTAACATTATATTTTGTCATCTGTTCTTTATAACAATTGCTACTAAATGAAAATTTTAACCATTGCACATTTTGACTATAGAGCGTATTAGCTTAAACACAATTAGACTTCTAAACATGTAAGTACCGGGCGGATTTTTACGTGAATTGGCCTAATAAATAATACAAACATATCCTAGTAATAAAAATACTGTTACAATCGTCTACTATTTCTATTTTTAGATACTGAATATCAATACTCCTGGAAATTGATGATGCTTCTAGCTAGAGTCTCTGGGATACATTACCTCCATTTATTTCACGAAAAGAAATACTCGATCGAATACTCTGACAATGAGGAGCAAAGAATCTGTCTTGTTTCGGACGATTTCACAAAATTATTACTTACAGATTTTTTTTTAAATATTAATAGTGTATTATGATCTTTCTAACACCCTTTTATTATGGTCTTTATTGACGTAGTATGAAGCTATGTAACGGAATCTTTGCACTCCATCAAAAAGGTCAAACTGATATTAAACTTTGCACTCTTATTAAGGACCGATGACAATTCAATAACTTGAATTGTTTTAATTATTAAATGTAATCTGTTACACTTAAGCGTGTTTTTTTTAAATTAATTTTTTTTAGTTATGATGACTTTATTTTCTTCCAATTGTAAGCTATGTATGTTAGTGCGTTGTTAAGGTTACGCTTGTATGTGTCATTAATCGTTAATTATTATCGATTTGTTTTATTTTACCCTAAAATAGGGAAAGTTTGCCATTTACCGACCGATTTCTGTTACAGGGTTCGTTCTTATAGTTAAAGCGTGTCTTCCGCCAAAAAGAGGCCTTATTTGCTGGCCTCTACTTTTCGAGATGTATATGTAACTCTCTCCGACCATCCAGAGCTATCCAGGTGTTGCCCTTACTTCAACACTCAATTTAGGTGCTTATATTGAGTCTAAAGCTTAATTAGTTGCCTACATGTTTGGTATCCTCTCGATGGTGCGTCGGTTTTTCACGTCAAAATAATTGCTCACCTAGCAAAAGTCAAATTCCATAGCTTCTACCATCGTCGAAGACAGGCAAGCCAATTGGTTTTTTATCGGATACATTTTGAGGAGAGTGCCTTGAAGTTTGAATTATTTAATTTGACGTGCGATGTCTTTTGACTTGAAGAGACAACTACCACCGATTAATGGTACAGGTTCTACGAACTCACACATTAAGGATTCTGTACCATCTATACAACATTTGTTCTACCTGCTGTCGTTATTAATATCAAGCAAAAAGAAAAAAAACATGTTTGTTGTATGTTTGTATGATATTAAATATTTATTTTATTATTATATTTATTAATTATTTACTTTGAAAGTAAATATCCAACTAATTATTCTGTGAATATTTCAAGTGTCTGTTGCTATTATTTATCGAGAAATTTAAAATCCGAAATTAGTTAAATATTTTCTATATTATTCTATACATTATAAAACAATCATGGAACTGTTATTAGTAGAAAGATTAGAAATTTGTAAGCGATATTTTGCTCGTTACACAACAACACAATTCGTGTAGTGTTCAATGAAATTGTGGCTCCCGTATCAGCCGTGCAAGATATTGTATTTCTTCGTAATGGAGGGTAGGTAGATAAATCTGTTTTCTTTTCACGCTGAAATACTATACGCGGTAAATGTCTTGCGTCTGTAAAGGGTAGATGAGATTCACGCTGGAATATTTTAGAACATAGCTTAATAATAGTAGTTTATTATTAGTTTTACTTAGAATGTGTGGATTTGTTGACCAAGCGTAGAGTCTGTGAAACAAGTTTGGTCTGTCTTGACATAGGTACCTGATATACGACGTTACCACGCTGAATGGCAATGACTATACATAGAGCCTAATACCATATAAAATAATCACTAGAATTCTCGAAACGTGTTGCATCGATCAAATCAACGTCGTGGATTATAAACTATGGTACGGTATTGTATAGCATGGACTATAACGTTGTAGACTATGGACTATACCATAGCCCCTCAATCTGCGACTCGTGCCTAATAATAGATTAATAATTAATACATGCAATAATTTTTTTTGTCTTGGGTTGTTTTAATATAATTTCACAAATTGTTGTACAAATAATAATAAAGCATTTATAGTAACAAACGAAATACTAGAAAAATATTTATTTGTTTACCTTTGTCCTAACTTTGTTCGCTTATTACCACGACCAATTTTAAGCATTCTTAATTACTTACGTTCGTAATTACATTAATTGTTTTGACCTTTGTGTACGACTAAAATAATGAGGTAAATGTACGTCACAACGTTATTTTTAATAGAATTGTGTAGGCGTCTGTTTTGCCTATAAATATCTGAGAAAAGGTTCGACATACCGGCTCGCGTATAACGATCCGTGCTTATAATAAATGAATACCAACTTGTTTATTTAAGGAATAATTCTTTTTTCATCCTATCATCTCGTAAAGAGTATTTTTTCTCTTCGATATCTGAGTCCAGAATCCGTTTTTGTCACTAGATGATAAAGTAAATTGCATTAAACAATTTATGATACAACCTTTTTTAATTTGTGATTACGCAGACTGGGAATCTTCTTGGTATACTTTTTTTAATTTTTCTTTGCCTGTGCTTTTTTCTTTTCACGTCATATTGATAACACCTTAGGTTAAAAATAAGAAATGCGCGAAATTGAGTACAATAATAATTCACATAACATTCAGTAGGTCACAATCGCTTATTTCCTCGTTGAGATGGGATGAACTCAAGTGCAAAGAATTTTCACATCGTGCTCTTTTGATTCCCTCGCTAACGCTCAGTATTCTAATTTTTGAAAAGAACCTGCTTCCGTGATTCTGTTATGAATCTTTCGCTTGTTCGGTTATCAAAATTGAGCATGCGGTTAAAGAGCAACTTTGCACTTTTGTTTAACAAATAACTATTAAAAAGTGACTACTAACTTCCATTACGGCAGGCGCTGATATAACTTTTATCTATCTATTTTTAAATTAAACATCATGATCGATTTTAATAAAATAAAAATGGAACCAGATAGACCAGATCTTTCAAACAAAAGTAACTATAAAATCACATAGCTTCCCAAGTTGGTCAGAATGACAAAACTCAGCCCCTCTATCGGTATAATTAGGCATGAAACAAACAAAAACAAAAAAAGGAATTAAGCAATATTGGTTTAATTTCAACCAAATTCGACAACATTGAGCAGAAAACTGTCAAAACGAAACAAAGATAATTATTGCTTGCTCTTGTTTTCCTCTTTTTAACGCCTAACTCTAGCGCATAAGGAAGAAGGTGATTAGGCTGCAGTTCATGGTATTTTTCAATGTACTTTCTACCAAGAGGTCTTGTGTTATCACGGTAAAAAAGGTATCTCGCTGGCTTTTTGACAAAAAGAAAGGGGTTCTCTATTCTACTCCACTTTGTTTCGTGCCAAGATTGCTCTATTATTCTAAGTAAATTTTATAAAATTCGCTATAGTAGATAACTCGTTATTAACATAGACAACTCTTTATTTAAAAAAACAAGTTTAATAATAAAGAACAAAAACCCGTAAAGACTATTTTATAGAAAACTAACGCATATTTAAGAAAACGAGTTTTCACGCGTATCTGATTGTTGGAAGGTCCAACTATAGTTTCGTTCCCATTCGGTGAACTTCATCAGGGATGAAATGAGCCGTTTATGTCTTCAACGATGACACGTCACTGTTCAACGATGAAACTATAATTGGACCTTTCCAACAATCAGGTAAGCATGAAAACCCGTTTTCGGTAAAGACTAATAAATGTAGCTAGTTTTTCGCCCTAATGGTCGCCACTTTAAGTAAGCACAAGGAAGAGATCGTTTGAAGCGATAACTCTCAAAACAATCTCTTCAGAACTCAATAGTTTTGTATTGAAACCAAAAATACTGAAAAATATTGCATAAGATACAGCAAATTAAATTCAATTTTCTTTTTCTTTAACTTGTACCTACTTATAAATCCTAATATTATACCAGCAGGTATAAATTCAAGCGAATTTAGCAGAACGAGTTGAACATTTCCCGTGCAGACTATGTAGTCGTAATCAAATATTCATAGCGGAAATTAAAAATGCTAGCGATACTTTTGGACGTTGGCAATGCTTATAAATTATTCTCTAACCAGATTTTCTTTGAACTTGTAGAATTTTTCGGTATGAGGTGATTTTAACGTTGAAAGCTTGCCATTTTTCGACCGTCTGGCACTATACTATATCCTAAAAGTTATATGAGACATATCTGCAGAAAAACTAATTCGCATTACTAAAAAAAAAAATCAGTACCTCGCGAATGACGTTACAAAAAAAGCATTAGGTAATAAAGTAACCTACAAATTCGAGACTGCGACTGTTTTAAAGAAACATTCTTGTTATTATTCATATAGCAGTGGCGTGCCAAACAAGAAAACGAATTTAACAAATACAATTTCATAAGCTCCCGAGAACTGTAGTACAAAAACATTTTTCGAAATCAAGAATTGGACCCCACAAAACCAGGCCATCATATTAAATAAGTTGTTTTGTGTATTTAATATTACAAGAGTTTGAAAATACATAGTAGAATTCACGAGTATGTCATGTTAATTAACAAGGTACCTAATACTTCTAAAAAGTGACAATCTACTAATCAAATTATTTAGCACAGATTATCTTATACTCGTAAAATATACTCGAAGAGATCGGTTTAAAACTTAATCTTCTACGTATTTCCAAGCGTCTCAGGAAAATCGGGTAAAACTCATACACATTCGAATAAATCTACTCTTTTTTCAAATTCGGTTAAAAGAATAAATAGCCTTACATCTACACTAATATTACAAGGAGAAAAGATTTAATTGTTTGTTTATTTGCTTGCATTGAATTGGCTCTGAAACAATTTCAAAAATTATTTCGCCGTTAGAAAGCTTTATTATCACATGTAAGGTTTTTCCTGTATATGTATATATTTGATGTTTGTGTGTCTACAATAAAGAGTTAATTCATTCATTCACCGTGGAGCCCAGCTATTATTTAAAATTTACCGTAGTCGATATTGAATTCATTCTTCGCTTGCGGTATCGTAAACTTTGGAATCAATTGCGGAATAGTTCCAACTCTGCTATTACTTATCCTCGGTGGTACTATGCTAAACTACCAACTGAGGAGAGCCAATTATTTATTCAACCTCTTCTCGGATTCAAGCACTCAAACGTAGAGCAGCCCTTTACCACAAACAGCAAGTTTGCAACGAAAATATAATATCCCAATGATAGCCAGCGGCAGAATTAAATTAACCCGAATGCAAAATTATCTTAGCTACGGGATTTTCTACTTTGAACATTTAAAATTTAAATTCAAACCAGCTTGCGATGTTTCACGGGATGAACGAAAAACCTGAAATTATCTTAATTAAGTTAAGTCTTCTGCGATGGGGGATTAATTTTTGCCGTCAAAAGCAGCTTTGGGCGGGCCGATACGATCTGGTGGGTTTGAATGTTTTCCTGTTGTGGAAACCGGATTTCCTATGAGCGGGAGTAATTTGTTCTATTATTTCATTAACTTTTTAATCATAGAAGCTGGTGATAATATCTGGAGTGTTACTTATTAAGTAAGCTTAATTAAGTTAGTGGTAAAAACTAAAACATCTTACCTTTAAGCAAAGCGTCAACGCTATATTAGCATTTACGACTTTGACGATAAACTTGAAATATTCACTAGATTTGGTGACACTACAAAAAATATAAACTTATTTTCAAACTTTAAATATTATTAAAAAAATATCAAAAATATATTTTATTTCATAACTTAAAAGTACGAGATATTTTTTTAGCGTGATTTGACGTACCGAGTCTTATTATATACGTTGATTTTTAGTAACTTGACATATTATTTGTTTTAACACCTCTGATTAACATGAGTATTTACGGCATGTGTTTTTTACGATTTTGATTGAAATGTACAACTTATAAAAATGTATGTCAATTACCACGCGTTCTCAAACAATTATACGTATAATGTGTATATAATTGTGTTAATTTGGATTCAAGACTTAGCTATTGGCCATGGAGAGAGGGAACTCTTCTCATTTTCTTAAAACCTAGATCTCGGAGAGCTTGATCGATGCGATGCGTGACCAGAATGCTGGTATTTTATCTGAGCTTTGACATTCAGCTTGGGAATATGCCCCTAGCATTTTAGGTATGCTGCTCTCAGGTTGAATTATTAGGTTCATCTGTAGAAGTTTAGCGGTCTGTGGGTAATCCTATCAATATATTGAAAGCTAGTTTGAAACTAGTTCTAAAGTAGAAAGTTCTGTTAGGCAACCCGTAGTTAATACTAGTTTACTTGCTTAAATAATTTGTTCAGTTTTTTTGCAGGTTTGAGATTCCTGGCGACCTGGCCTAAAGTAAATGCTTATAAAAGGTAACAAAGTCAAAGCACTACAGATATCATGACTCATTATTATAGCTACACAATACAAAAAAATAATTACAGCTAGTGTCACGATTGACCAATGTTAATCGAAAGTTATTTTTTTAGTAAAAAACCTTATAGCTAAAAGAAAGCGTTTACTTCTTGGCTACGTTTGGATGGAGACAACAAGTAATACAGTTGAAAAATTCCTTCTTCAATTCAGGTTAAATATAATTAACTCCTATTTACTTCTCTGATTCGTTGTATTCGCCACATTTAATTATGTAAGCATTTTACGTGTACTTTTCAACCCATATTGTCCCGCAGCTGGGCACGGGTCGCTCCTTTGAGGAAGGTGTAGGCCATAGTCTACCACGCTGGCCAAATTGCGAGTTTGGGACTTCATTAATTAAAAGCTATTGATCTTCTCCGGCATGAAGTTTTTTAGCGAAGTTTTCCTTCAAGTGAGTACTTATTCAGTTCTATAGCTAATAGGCTTGCGCTTGACTGTGACTCGCCTGATATAAAACGGCCTGTGAAAACTACTATTTTCTCGTGGAACCACTGTTTTGCTCACTAGGGAGAGTTATTTCCCGAAGACCCACTGATTGAGAATCTACTTATTCACTCGCGATTTGGACCGAGGAAGACCGAGGTTGTATCGAGATTAAATTATAATTATTTAAATCAGTATTATGTTTAGTTGGGGCTGGTTTGTAACAGAAAGCATTAGGTAGTAGACGTTGTTTCTTCTAGTAAATTTGTGTTTTATGTTGTATTTAAATATTTTTCTATTTGTCATAGCAAAAGTGAAAATTAAAGAAAACAGCGCGAAAAGCTTTTGCGTGTTATCTTTCAACAAGTGATCGATGAGTTGACAGCCTTTTAGCTGAGAAATAAACAGTGTTTATTGAACTGGACTCTAACTTTCAAAAGATTTATTTAGATGGTACGTCGCAGCGACATGACGAATTCGGTGCAAAGACCACTGATTTATTAGATTTATCAAATGTCACCTACGTTATTCGTAGTTATAATATGTTTGTCTGGTATTGCACTTAATTTTTCACTGAAAGTCCTTTTACAGTTTAGTCCTAAAAAAAATTTCGTGTCTTTCTTTAGTAAATATTATTAAAGTAGATTGTTGTTCTTGTAGAAGTAATTTTCTTTATGTACGTAATTAATCATTCAAATGTAACATAACTTGTCGTCATTTGAACTTCATTCGAAAGTTAATAAACATTTCTTATTCTTTTATTCTTATTACCAAAAAGTATATATACCAAGAAATTTCAAATAGGGTGGCTGTGGAGATTACAGAATAAATTTATCCAATTTCCACAACTGTCGATTTTAAGTATAAATTAGACTAAATTACTAATCCTAGATATATTTTTTTTTGATCCAAATTCTCAAAACTTTACTTTCGTTCCTCTTAGCTTAGTAAGTTTTAGTTAAATGCTAATACCAATAAAATCTTTAAAGATATTTCCTAAGATTTTCGATGCTACTGGGTTAAGAAATCTGGTTCATCCTTTGCTCAAAGAATTTCAGTAGCAATTCAACGCGGGTTTGCCGCCAACGATTTTGGGACTACGTTATATGGAAATCAATTCATAAAAGCTTAGCATTCATTCACAGTATATTTTTTTCGTAATAGGTTATTTAAAGAAAAGTTTAGGTGTAGTTTTTCTTTATGAAAGAATATTTATATATTCTTTCAGTTTTTCTATGCAAGTATAATAACATTTCTGTGTACTAGCAAAGCATGTCTAATGCTTACCTGCTTACTTTACCCGTGCAAGTTTCCCTCTAACAAACGTTTTTGACGTCAACCTTCCTTGGCGATGTTTTCTCCCACCAAAAGGTTAAATTACAGAGATAGGCATCAAACATTTCTTTTACATAAGTAACATTTGTCAACCGCGGAAATCCAGCAAAAGGGACACTTTCCCATCGGCTTTACTGAATATTTAACTCCAGAAAAGGCTCTTTTGGCTGATTCTTGTTAAAACATGCATGAAATGTTCTAAGCGTGAATTGAGGTTGGATAGGAATGAGGAAATGGCAGGGTCGGTCTTAGAATGCCTAATTTCGGTCTAGGATGAAACGTCACGTAACTGACGTCATTTTTGTAGCCGTTGTCTATTTTTTATATTATTTTCACCCGGGAATGTGTTCCGTTGAATAAAATTATCATCAGTATCATATGAAAAAAGTCACCTCACGTCACGGGCCTAACCAGAAGTTCACAGAACAGTCTTATATAAATTTTATGAGGAAATTAACAGTTGCCTCATCAATTTTTTGAATAATTACTCACTTTAAAAATAAAATAATCATTGGATAGAAACTTGATCTAATGTTGTATAGATAATGGTACGGAACCTGGACGCGCGAGTCCGACTCGCTCTTGGCTGATTTTATTCAGGCATCCTTTGGATCAATTTTGTTTTAAATTATGTGTCCAATAAATGAAGAATGTTCCAATTTGCTCCAGGCGTGAATTAATAACCTCCTCATTTGTAGCAATCGGTTGAAAACGTATTCGAATAAAATTTAATTCCCATCAAATAAAATTTAATCGCACCAATTTGTTGTACGATTAAAATGAAAAGCGCTCGTTATAAAATCTCTGCAATAATTAATGTAACAAAATCCCAAAATTAAATATTTTGTTACTAAAATACAACGTAATTTGTGAGGAATTCGCGTTGTATAAAATTAGTTCCAACAAAAGCGACCGGGCCTTAGACAGAAAACCTATTTGTAATATTAGTTAAGAGATAGGCTATTTTGATTAACATTCAATTGTGTAAAGATTTGATTAAATTAATTGGATTAATGTATATATTAAGTTTTTGAGGTTTGTGAGATATTTTTAATTCAGATTTGGATCGCAAGTACAATGGGTGCTTTTGCGCCAGGAACGTGTTATTTATTTGAATTAAATATAAAATTTATAAATTATTTTATAAGAAAAACTCGCATATAACTATATGATAATGACGGCTTGGAAACGAGAACTAACAGTCTCATTTTCCCATTTCAATCTCATTTTGTCCATGACAAAGTTCTTAGCACGCGTTGCAAAATGAATGCAGCTTTTCTCATTTTCCCGCTGAGCTGTGTGATCACAATAAGACAAAGAGTTAATAAAATATATGGAACTGAGTGACATAAATACCGGGCGTTTATGTGTTGTTATATGTGGTATGGACACTTTTGGAGGGCAATAGCCCGATTTTGAAGATTTTAATTGAGAGTCTTATAAATCCTGTTCATTTTTATTTCTATCTGTATTTATCTTTAGCTGATCTAAGCAAGTCAGAAAGAAGCGAAACTATAGTAAGACGCTTTATTTAGTTTAAAATTTACAGCTTGCCTTCAACTTTGGTCCCAGTGTACTCAATAATTCGATAAATATTTACAAGGGACTGCCTAGAGGACTAAAATTAACTGTTCTATCATACAAAAATTTAATTAGGCTTGAGAATAAAACATGAAACGTCTAATTCCTGGTTTCGGTATTGAATTAGTAAGAGCTCTAACAGTGAAGAGTGCTATGACTTCTAGAAGTTATTAGACGACGGCGAGTTTTATTACTAGAATATTCAAAAAAAGTTGTACAAAATAAATTAAATAAAAAGATACGTGTGACACTCGTGGACTGCCGCGGTAAAACTATTGCATACACATACGTCTAGTCACACGCACACAAATACCGTGCCGAAGTCTGCCTAACTGAACTGACGTTAGACAAGTGTTACGTTTATTTTCGTTACGGAATTTCTTGATTCGGTCGCCGCGCTCAAAGCCCGCGATAAAAGCTATGCAATAGCTTAATAAAAAATATTAGAAGATTAGTTGTAAATCTAGTACCACAAGTGGCCTAAAATATTTCGAAGTTGCTTTCGTCTCGCAGTACAGTCTAAGTAGAGTGTAACAGCCAATTATTTTCTCTTTGAATAAGATTTATGCCCTGTTGCGCCGTTGATAAATAAAAAGCGAATTTTCCGCGTGACGCGAGGGGTAACTTTACAAAATTGGGCCCTTGGATCTCACGTTCTTGTAACTATAACGAACATTTATTTCGTGAAATCAGAATAGTGTAATGCAACAAATGTTCAGTGAGTTCCATCATGAGTCTTACCGACATATTTCAAACGGCTTCAAAAAGAGGAGATACATATTAAAAGGCTGTACTTTTATGTCTCTTAGTTGATTTCCCAGAGATGGCTGAACCGAAGCTGAATTTAAAAATTCTTATTTTTTTTATACGTTTGGTTATGTGATCTTTACGTGTAGTTCCATCTAAATTTAGTCAAAATCGGTTCCGAAGATAGATTATTAAATCGTAATATTTGAAATAGCTCTATCAGCGCCTGCCGTAATGGAAGTCAGTAATTAGATTTTCTTAAAGCATTACTCTTTAAGCATTTCCGTGAAAGTACATTTTGGTTTCTTATACGAGTTTTTCCGGGTCTTGAATATTTTTCAAAATAGAGTAGAATATTTCTTAAGTTTGTTTATATTTTAGGTATTACTCACCGGGAAGGAGTTCGTTGACCCGCATGTAATCCACTTCAAAGCTATGTTACTCACTGAATCGGAAGGCCTTTTACAGCCTCCAATCTACGGTCGCATTTTTTAACATGCGTTCTTTTTGGTGCTAACATCCATAATCTGGAGGCACGAGAGTGCCCCCGCCAAGTCGAGCAAAACAAAGGCACGGCCTTACCATCCTTTTCACGATATATTTATCTAAAATTTGTCGTTTAAGGGTCTTTCAGTAACTATGCATTTTATGCTATACTGCATTTCCTCGTTTGCCTTTTATGTCGCAACATACTCCACAGTTATATTTGCTGCATATTTTGCAACAGACCCTTTGTTACTTTTCCCAACTTGGTGTGTAGTATTGTAATGTATATTCTTATAATTTCTTCAACTCTATGACAAATATATACTAGTTTGTAGCGATTATAGCAAACGTTTATAGAAATAAAGACTCTTGATTTGGTACTATTAAGTACAACTTAGCTTGTGCGATTTTGGCATTTATGATTAGGTCCCATTATCCGCTAAGGTTAGGCATAAAATAGGTGAAAACAAAAGCTGACAATGCCGTCGATATTTGACAGCGTTGAACCGGCGAACTGTCAAATATCGACGCCATTCCTGCTCTTGTTTTTACCTCTTTTATGCCTAACTTTAGCTGATTAGGACAGTTAAAGGTTCGAGAGAGAAAACAGCTGTTTTGAGCTTCGGCAGCGGCTGTTCACAGACAGAGATATTAAAGTTATAACATCCTCCTCATGGCACACCTCCTGTTATAGTCAATGGTACTTTCCTAGAAAGAATTGAGCGATTTAAATAATATTGGCATTTAGTTACTGCCGAAAAAAACAAAAAGAAAGAAAAAGAAAGAACAACGAAGACATTATACGAGAGCGAAGAGCACTGTCAATTAGAGCTAGTATGATAGCTCGAAGGTTTGCACGTAGTTCGGCAGACGGAAAGATAACTTTGTTTAGAGCGTATTATACGCCCGTCTATACGTGCAGTCTGTGAGCTAACTACAGTATAAGACCTCCTCGTACTATGATAATTTTGACAAAATAAAATCTTAGTAAGCTTTTGACAGGTACTGCATTTTTGTTCTGACCATAGAAAAATATACTGATAATTTTAATTTGTATTTGTACGTTAAACCCGGCAAGATAATGATACTAATTTTATTGTTAATATTTTACTATAACATCCTGTATACTTCTGAGTATGTATATGTACCATGTTCGACAAATAAAGTATTATGATTCTATATAATAATGCCTTCAGGATTTTGCTAGGGCTTCCTCGATTCTGTAGCGCCTCGGGCGTGTTCGCAGATGCGTACACTGCACTGCATGTTTTTATATAGTGGTACGTGTAGGTGCCGCTGCCTTGGTACGTAGAGTTCGGGCCAGCCCCAATACACTCCTGAAGATGATAGCGACCAGGATGGACTGTATCTATCACCGACATTGCTCTCACTGTCACTGTGCTAATGGCGGAGAGAAGGTAGAGAGATAGATCAATTCTTTATTGCAGACACATTAAAAATTCAAGAGGAAAATTCTTATAAAATGTAGTGCTATAAGCGGTGGCATTATCGCTTAAAAGCGATTCCTTCCAGACAACCTTAGAATGGAGAGAGTTGTGAAAAAATTAAACGAAATAGGATAGGTACTACACTCCTAGATTATATTGTGTATTTGAGTAGTGTTGTGTAAGCAGTAATGTTTATGTTGTAATTTTATTGTTCTAATCGTGTTTATTAATTTTTATTTATATTTATTCAAATAATATTTGACATTTTGTATAATTAATTATTTCTCTGTGCATCTGGCTGTTTGAAATATTGTTCATATATCTAAAATATGGGTCTATTAGAAATGGGGATCTAATGTATGGGTAAAATAGTCTGAAACAAATGAATTTTGAATTTGAATTGCGTTGGTTAGTAATGCAGAGGATTAAAATTGAAGCAATTTTCGATAAATTGGTGATCCACTGAACACACGAGAAGCGTTAATTATGACGTATGACAAACATTCATTGTTATTTGCGTTCCAACTTAAATCATTTTTATGACCTTGGCTTACCGGACTTAATTGGAATGGACGCCTCATACGAAGGGCACAGGGAAAGAAGGGGCTCATCAGCAAAATAAGTTTTTAGAGATAATGGCTTTTTAAATGTTCAACATGTAATTATGCTGACTTAAATCCGCGTTTTTATTAATTTACTGTAAACTGTATAGCTCTTATATTATAGTGCGCTTTTATTATGCGCTTTTATTAATTTACTGTGAATTGTATGGTTCTTATATTTTTTACCGGTTTTGCATGCTATGGGCACCTTATTGTCAAGTTTGAGATGTAATGAGACCCTTTGAGTCGTTTACTTGGTTTTTTGTTTACAGATGATCTTCGCAATGGGCGCTTTTTATACTGTACTTGAATTATCCAATGAAAGGCCTCTTTGAAACGATTCAAATGGCATAGTTAGTTCGATTTTGCAAAAATTGTCGATGAGCTCCTTTTTTTCCTGTATCCTTCATATGTTATAGTTATAACTAACGTTTTTGGCAATAAACTATTTTTACTTTACGTAATTATTACTGACTTCCCAAAAAAGGAGGAGGACGGTATTTTTTTTAGGTTTAGTAACTAATTTTTCGGAGATTTAACTACTACTATCTCTTCGGGTTCTGTGTTATTGTCGTTCGATTGAATTGAAATAAAACTACGTATTGAAAATTAATTTTGAAAGTATTCTCTCTAGTAATCTCTAAATTTTTCTAACATCCTATACTAACTTGCGTTTCTAGAATTATTTTCTATAGTTTCGTTTTATAGACCGTAGTTATCACAATTATAAATAATTAAAATCTATACATAGGTCACATACAAAATTACGCAAAATATGAATTCAGTACTCGATATTTTATTATCAGTGAAATCAGTGGCACTTGAAGTTGAAATTGTGTCACGTGACGTTTTTTCAATTTTGATATGTATTAAAGTTTTTAATTCATATGAGTATTTATTTAGGGGAGTTAAAGACGGCAACAAACAACAAAACCACATTAACGTAGGAACCCAGCAATTAACCTTTTCTGGCAAATTGGGTACAAATTGAGGTTTTTTCCTGTTTACAGCCTCTACCGCTCCGGTATGTATAGATTAGACAGATCAAATTACTGTGTCCTTAGTTCAGGCCAGGTTAATGTATCATGATAGCTAGAGAGGACTCTTCTCATAGTTATTGTATGAAATCTCTCTCATATATTTCTTGATTTATTTGATACACTAAGGCATTGGAGCTCGCTTTCTTCGCTCCGTTGATCATTCAGTTTCTCTTGGCGTTAGTGTCTGATTGTGGTCTCGTGTAGTGATATAAAGATGGTGGTATCCAGGAAAAGATTGCCATAATAGATCAATGTAGTGATGTCTAGTCGAGTGAGGGTCTAGTCGCCACGCGTTGTCCGAAGAACCGGCTCTTACCAGATAGTTCATTATTTTAGCACTTTTTAACTGCAGATACCTACAAGTATACAGAGAATAATATAATCAAATGAAGAGCACTAAAAAGTAATCGTGGTTAGTAGTATTCTAGCAGACTAGTTTGGATAGAAGTTTTTTCCTGTCCCTTAGGGCGCAAATGGATCTTGGATGTTTCAGTAAAATATAGGTATATATATATATTAATGACATAAGCAACGTCTTGCCGAGTAAATGCCGAGCTCATGTAAATTTATTTGCAGATGACACACATCAGAGATAAATGTAAATTTAATATAGAAGATACAGTTAATACAGTTATGGAATTATTAAAGGAATGGTTTGACGCAAATAGCATAATCTTGCAATGTTGGGTATTTTCGGAAATTCTATTAGAAAAAATTTGCTTTTGTACATATAGTTTATAACTTTATATAGTTTTTGTTAGGTTATGTATACTCCCTATAATTACCGAAATATGTATTCTTTAATAAATAAATTGGAATTTTATTAGAAAATAAATATATTTCTAAGTATTTCTAAGTTAGAAAATAAATATATACAATAGATAACACAATTAGTCACAAAGCGCACATCGACAAAACTTGCAGTAAAGTGGCATGTGGTAATTATGCTTTATTTAAACTCAAGCCATTACTAGATAAAAAGTCGCTCAAATCTATTATGCTTACGTATATTCCATTATGAAATACGCTTTAAATTTTTAGGAAACGCTAAAGATATCATAAAAGTTTTAAAATGTCAGAAACAATGAATTGTTCGAAAAGACGTAGGCCTGCGAAAATACACTTTAAAATCGATATATAAAATATATAAAATAAGAGGTACACTCATTCCTTGGAAGTTGGGACGGCCTCTTGTTTGGGATGCAACTTGTGTAGATACCCTGGCAACGTCCCATCTATCAGAAACATTTGTACAGGCTGGTGGTGCTGTCATAAAAGCAGCTGCCATTATAAAGCGGCGCAAATATGAAAACATTGACAGAGGTTTCATATTTGTGCCGTTTGGCGTAGAAACTTTGGGGACATGGGGACCGAGCGCTTTAAAATTATATCTAGAAATATCAAAACGTCTGGTGGAAGCGATATGCGACCAGAATGCTGGCTCTTATTTTGGTCAGAAAATTAACATTGCCATTCAACATGGCAATGCAGCCAGCATTCTTGGAACTTTCCTTTCTACTGAGGGTATATTATTAGATTATTTTTTATAGCTGTGAATTTTTTTTTTCCTTTGCTTTTGTATATATATATATATATATAGGTCCTTACATATGAAATTGGCGTTTTGTCGTACTGGCTGGCCACTTTGATCTCAAATATCTCTTCTTTGGTTAGGGATTCCAATTTCAAATTTATACAGCTATTTATTCATACATTTGTATTTCGAAAACCGTAATTCATTTGTTTTGTTCTCGTTTGGTTTTTTCTTTGCGTCACGCAGTTTACAAAATGGAAAACTTGTAATATCGCGTTATTTACGATTACGAGTTCCACCGTGGTACCAGTGCTGCAGAAACGGCTCGAAGGATTAATGATGTGTATGGCGGCGGTGTTGCAAAAGAAAACACAGTGCGTTTTTGGTTCCAACGTTTTCGTTCTGGAAATTTCGACATGCAGAACAAGCCCCGTGAACGGCCGGAGACTAAAGTTGCTAATGAAGAATTGAAAGCTATTGTGGAAGCAGATCCATCGCAAACCACGTCCGAGTTAGCTGCAGGCTGCGGTATTAGTGATACAACTGTTTTAATCCACTTGAAGCAAATCGGAAAGGTTGAAAAAGCTTGAAAGGTGGGTATCTCATGAATTGAGTGCAGCAAACCGACAAACGCGCGTTAACTGCTGCGTTACATTACTCAACCGGCACAATAATGAAGGGATTTTAAATCGGATCATTACTTGTGATGAAAAGTAGATCCTGTAGGATAATCGGAAACGCTCATCGCCATGGCTGAATCCTGGCGAACCAGCCAAACCCTGCCCCAAGCGAAAATTGACTCAAAAAAAGTCACTTGTGAGCGTTTGGTGGACTAGTGCCGGTGTCGTTCACTACAGCTTTCTTAAATCTGGCCAGACGATTACAGCAGATATCTATTGTCAGCAACTGCAAACCATGATGGAAAAACTAGCTGCTAAACAACCGAGGTTGGTCAATCGCTCTAGGCTACTGCTGCTTCAGGACAACGCTAGACCACACACTGCACAACAGACGGCTGCCAAATTAGAGGAGCTTCAATTGGAATGTCTAAGACATCCACCGTACTCCCCGGACCTGGCTCCAACAGATTGCCATTTTTTTTCGAAATTTGGATAACTTCTTGCAAGGGAAAAAATTCAACTCCGATGCGGCAGTCCAAAGCGCCTTTAAAGATTTCATTGATTCTCGTCCTAATGGTTTTTTTAGTAAAGGGATCAATGAACTACCTATGAGATGGCAATAGTGCATAGATGACAATGGTACATACTTTGATTAAATAAATATATTATTATAAAAAAAGGCTTGGCTTTGTGTTCCTCCCTTACAAAACGCCAATTTCATATGTAATGACCTAATATTTATTCTGAAGCATTTATATATATATATATATAAAAAAATATGTAAAACAATAAATATGTTATGAGTACTATAAATTATTGAGATAAGTTTTTTAAGTAGTTATTCTTATATATAAAAATCAATTGCTGTTCGTTTGTCTCGCTAAAACTCGAGAACGGCTGGGCCGTATTTAGCTGATTTTGGTCTTGAAATGTTTGTCGTACTCCAGGGAAGTTTTAAAAGGTGAGTGAGAATCGTAAATAACTGTTAGGCGGTACGAAGTTCTCCGGGTTAGCTAGTTTCAAATATAACAAGATTTCCTTGTACCTATGTACCGTTATTCAAAGACCAATAAATATTTCTTGTTCTTATTCAATGTTTTTTATCTTCAAGTTCTTAAACCTTATTGAACTTAAGCTTAATTTCTAGACCTAATTGAGTCAAAGTCATTTTTTCATTTCAGTAATTAATCAAGTATTCATTCTCTCTCTTTGGATGTCCTAAAAATGCATTAAATGTGACAAAAGTTTATTACTAATTTGAATATAACGTTTTATCTTTTTTGTACTAGTTTCTAACTATCCAGAACTTAAAGATAGTAGGGTTCATTGGGCCTTTATGCCTCTTTACAACTGTAACAATCAACTGCGACAAAATTAAATCTAATCTAGTAAACTTTATACTTTAATTAGGTTTGATATAAATGTATTAGTATATAAATACAGGGCTGGTAGCTAAACGGAACCGATGGAGGCAATCAGAGGGCGTCGGGTTTATGGAGCCATAAAACGTAGGGACGCGGTACTGTGAGTGATTTTATGTACCTACGCCACTTTTTCTATACGTTTTCATTAAGAGATTTACTTAATTCATCGAGCGAGGGCAGCGAACTCAGCGTTTCTGCTTAGAGTTTGGCATAATTTTCTATTATATGTCAGTTTTTAAGTTTTTTTTTTCTAATTTTATTATCTGCGTATTACTAAGTTATAGGGTTTTTTTAATTAGAGCCGTATTTTCCAGAAGTTTGCCACGGCTATATTTAAGTAATATTTATCATATTTGACAGTAATAACAATAACAGTTCTACACATAAAAAACGAATTACGAAGGTCGCTGTCGAAGGCTCCAAAAAAAACCAAAATTGATTTAACTAAATTTAATTATACAATAATCTTAACAAGTACTGCTTGCAACCGATGTTAGGTATACAATGAATAACTTAGAATTAATAATTATATCTAATGCACATTCCATGTAAATTGAGGCCACGGCAGTTTCCGTCGAATTCGCTGACGCCGTGGAAACGCTGTTGCTGCGGTGCGGCATCGAGGGCGACGTCAGCATTCCTTTATGCGCTCGATGACGTAACACCTCCACCCCCAAATCGGCAACTATTTGAGAATTTTGAGATCAAATATTGCCGGTGTTCTCGATGGGGTTGTAGCGGCTGGATTCTCAGGATCCTCGTAGTGATGATCTTCGACTTTGTCCTTTTCTTTGTTGCTGGGATGATTGTAGTATTGTCGTAGGCTTAAAGCGGCTGCTAATAGCGATGCAAGCAATATAATGCCGTAGACTGGTATTGTAGTATGAAATATTGCATCAATTGAGGCTTGTTTCAGTTGTATTGCTGGTTGCAGCATCACTTGGTCTTGATATTCATGCAGGTCTCTCAAATTGACAGAGTTTAATTTGAGGTATTTTACAGGAAGCGCAGTAGTTGCTTCGAGGTTCACGGAGATTTTCATGATGTTGAACGGTTGACCTTCGATCTTGTCATAGGTGTTTTTGATAGTAAGTTGTTCGGTGTCAAGTGAGCAGCTGACTGGGATGGTGACCAGGAAACTTCCTTGCACGGTGTTGTAGTTCTCGTATCCGCAGCTGTTATGAATCTTCGTCAGACGGGGAAATGAGATCACGTAGTGTTTCTCATCTAGTTGGTCCACTGCTTCCTTGGTAAGCTTGACTGTTATCATCTCACAGGTTGCGTCGAGAGACTGGTTCACAAGTAGGTGCTGGATACAGTCCGATTGCGCTCGTACTTGGTGACTTAGAGTTTCTTCACAGAGGAACCTTTCACTGTACTTCGGACATTCTGTCTCTATGTACAGGAACGACAACTTGTTACTTGCTATGAAAGGATAGGGAGGTAAGATGGATTGATTGTGCTTATTAGGAACTATAGCTAACTTAAATAAATCGTATTCTACTGGAGATACTATTGGAAACTTTAAGGTTATAACTATACGTTTCCACGAAAAGTAATAACCCGGTTTGATGATATCATAGTATTCCCTTAACTGTAACCTTAGTATATGACCCTTAGGGTAAATTAATTCTAACTTACGTATCATTTTATCTAAAATGTTTGTATTAACTACTGAATGGTGGGTGCTCGATGCACGCACAAAACTTAATATATTTTCTACCCTTAACACTTCTGCTATAATGTCATTTCCATTTTCGGACATAATGGACAACAATTGAGCAAATTTCGCGTATTTAATTAGGCTCGTGTCCTTGTGTGCATCATGGTCCATCAGGATTCTTAAAGTTGAATTATTTTTTCCTGATTTTGGGCTATCTGTAACAAAGCTTGGTTATGATGAGACATCCACTCTTTACTAATGCTGATATGGCTGTTAAATTCATCTGTTATTTTCTGTTGATTATTATCTAAAAGTTTGATCGCATTATTGAATTTAATTGCGTCTGAATAATCCAAATTACCAGTCATACTTTTAATTACCGAACCTAACCCGTCTACAAGACCTCTCTTGCTACGATTAGGCTCTAGGCAACCGAGATGATCGATGATTTTTTGAAGCTTTATTGTAAGATAGTCGATCTGCAGTTCATAGATAGAATATGTGTCATTGTCAAGTCGATTTTTATAGTCAGACAGTTGAATTTGTAAGTCAGTAATTTGATTCTCAATTTCGTCTAGTTCGATGTATTGTAAGAAAGTATGATAGTGAGTTATCAATGTCGTAGGTCCAAGTTTAAATGGTAAAAGTCCAGGTCCTTCGTCCAAGCTTTCAAGTCGTATTTCTTGCGTCATCAGTCTTGTTGTTATCACGAACAGCGTCAGGAGGGTTCTGTAACAATTTTGCCGATTTAGGGACTCTTTTAAGGCGTGATTTTGCCACAGGACCACGCTTTTTAGATGTATAGATATGTATGGGTAAATCAGCTAAGACTTTGTCATGAGTATATCGTGGTGCGACCATTTGTCTAGCAGAGAAAGGGTTGCGAATAAAAATCTGTTGCTCAGGCTCGTATTCCTGTTCGGTCTCACGATCTTTATTTCGGTTATTTGTTAGTTGCGTACGGTCGTTTAGCGAATTTTCGTTAATCATATTGTATACTGTCTGCATTTGCTCGCGGTGAGATTGAGTGTATTGCTGTAGTAAGTGTTTAGTCAGGTCTATGTCAATAGGGTCTCTGGGGTCAAAATGTCCGTTGATTATGTCAAATGGTCGGCATTTAGTAAAGCTATGAATATAGCTGTTATATGCAATGAGTGCATAAGGCATGAGATTAACCACCGGTTCATCCTTACGTTGAAGTTTAAGGATGCGTAGATGCTCTAAGATTGTTGAGTGAAATCTCTCAATGTTACCGTTGTCATTAGGTGCATGAGGCAGTGTTCTATGGTGATTGATCTTATGCAGCTGGGTGAATTCGGAAAAAAGCTGATTAGTAAATTCGGTTCCGTTGTCTGTCACAATAGTCAGTGGGAGTCCATGGTGAGTACAATAATGGAGAAGATTTTGAATTATGCTGACAGCAGTACCATCCCGAAGGTAGTATGCTTGAGCGTATTTTGAGAACACATCTATGATTGTTAGATACTTCTGATTTTCGGCTGTAAAAAGGTCGAGGTGAACGATCTCAAAGGGTTTAGTTGCTGGTGGTACAACATTAAACTTTTGTTTGATGGGATTTCTATCATATTTGGATTGACCACATATAGTGCAATTATTAATAAATTTTGTTATGTGTTCTTTCATTTTAGGCCAGTAGTATCTGCTGGACAAGGATAGAAAGCATTCATTAATGCCACGGTGGTTGGTTTTACCTTCGTGGTAGTTACGAATTAAATCTTGTTGTTTAAGGTAGTCTTTGACGTTTTCGACTTCCTTCTTCGCCAATACCAAATTCATTGCTGAGCTACGGAATTTATCTTGAATAATAGGGATTACATCATACATTCTTATAGTTGGATTTATGTAAAGGGCTGTCTTAACCTTGGGATTCACAAATTCCTTTATGACGCTTACTATGTCGTTCGCTAGATTGTCGTCGGATACTTGCACAGAAGTTCTTGTGTGTGTATCAAATGGTTTAATTACTGAGGGCTTGCGTTTTACGTCACCCACTACTGTAATTATGAGCTGTCGGTGAAACTTATTCAAAGGATCGTCGGTTATCGGCACTTCGAGAATAGGATTTTCAAGGCTCGTGTAAGCTGTTAAAGTGGTGGAACCTACTGCAGAGCCTGCTGGTATTTCCGAAGGATTGGCAACTACAGAGCTGATTTCTTCGTTATAGATCTCTACTCTAGAAAGTGCATCGGCATTCGTGTTAGCTTTACCCTTTTTGTGTATAACTGTAAAATCATACTCACTAAGTTTTAGCCTCCACCTTGTTAATCGTGAATTCGTTTCTTTAAGGGTCATTACCCACTGAAGAGGTTTGTGATCTGTAATAATCTTGAATTTTCGCCCAAACAAATAAGGACGAAAGTACTTGGTAGCCCAAACTATAGCCAGTAGCTCCTTCTCTATGGTGCTATAGTTGACTTCACTATCGTTTAAGGTTCGAGATGCATAGCACACAGGCTTATCTGATCCTATAGGCCCTTGAGAAAGAATGGCACCTATGGCCACGTTAGATGCGTCCGTTGTTAAGATAAACTCTTTTTTGAAATCGGGGTATTGCAATATTGGATCGTTGGTGAGAAGAGTTTTACACTTCTCGAAACTTTCTACGTATTGAGGGCTCATTATAATTTTCCTACCTTTTTTCAAACAATGAGTTAAAGGTTTCGTAACCCTATAGTACCCAACTAAACCCAAAAATTGTTTTATCTCCTTAGGAGTTTTGGGAATGGGGTAGTTTTGAATTGCCGAGATTTTGTCGGGATTTGGCTTGATACCATCTCTGGTAATGACATGACCTAGATATGCAGTCTCTAGTTTTAAAAATTCCGACTTATCCATCTGAATTTTAAAGTTAGATTCTCGCAGTCTCTGGAAGACTTTCTGGAGGTTCACTATGTGTTCCTGGAGGGAGGTGCTGAACACAATTATATCATCAAGATATACTAGGCAGACTGTATTCTGGAGATCCCTGAGGACATTATCCATCACACGTTGGAATGTGGACGGAGAATTCTTAAGACCCATGGGCATGCGAAGAAATTCATAATGACCATGCTCTACATTAAATGCCGTCTTGGGGATGTCTTCTGGACTCATTTCCAGTTGATAAAACCCACTGGCGAGGTCCAGGGTTGTAAAATACTGACAATTGCCAAGCTTGTCTAAAACGTCATTAATATTTGGAATGGGGTATTTATCGTCTATCGTCTTTTCATTGAGTTTACAAAAGTCTACGACTAGGCGCCATTTCACTTTGCCAGATGCATCGGCTTTCTTAGGCACGACCCAGATTGGGGAACTCCACGCGGAGTCAGAAGGTCTTATTATTCCCTGTTCTAGCATTTTACCTATCTGCTGTCTAACTTCGTCTCTATGAACGTACGGGTACCGATAGCTTTTCGTGTACACCGGGTTCTCATCGGTTGTTCGGATCCGATGCTTCATCTCGTTACTGAACGTCAGAGGTTCTCCATCTATATAGAACACATCTGCGTACTCAGCGCAAAGAGCTTTTAAATTAGCACGTTCTTCGGCGTTTAAGTGATCGGTACGTAAACGCGACAATACATCGTTAACGCGCGCGGGCTGCTGTTTGGTGCGCGTGCACTCATTCGTATGAATCTCAGCTGAAATCGGCTGGTTCATAGAAAATATTACGTCATTCGACGATGGGTTCACAACTTCTAACACTGCATAGTTATTTTTTACTACTGTTAGGCAGTCCCGAATTACACAATTAGATGTTATCTGTTCGGGTATGAAAACTTCGCCTTCGTGTAAATCTGTTCGGTAATATTAATTGGAAGTCTAATTATCTTCGAAGTATCGGCCGGTATAACTGTTTCGTATAGATTAACGTTGAGCGAGTTATACATTAAAATAGGGTTGATCGCGTTCCGAGTGATAAGCGCTTTATTTTTGAGGTCAATTTTCGCTTCCCATTTTTGTAAAAGGTCTAGTCCAATAAGACCGTCGAAATAATCGTGAAAACGGTACACAAATAATTTTATAGGGTCAAAATCCTGAAATTCGTTAAAACATGGTAGTGTCACAGAGTAGTTATTGCGGGTGGTAGCATGCACATTTGTCACTTCAAAAGGATCAAAATTTAAAGGTACATGTGAAAAAAATTTTTCGACCGCTTCAGGGTTAAGGAACGACTGGTTAGCTCCCGTGTCTATAAGGAGTTTCAAGGGTGGCTGAGAAATTTGGATGTAAGGGAGTTGTCTCTGTGATTGAACGTTAACTTCTATTTTGGCTTTTGTGATATATTGCCCTTGTGAAAATCCTGCGGGTCGCAACCACTAGAAGAGGGTTGCGGCTCATTAAAATCAGTGTCGTTAACCTGCTCCAATACACTAGAGTCCTGGTAATACTGTGACTCGTCACACTCGTACACAGTCGGATATTCATAATCGTACTCAGGGTAGTACGCGTACGGGTCGTAATCTTCGTACGAATACCCTTCATAGTTAGCACATTCGTTAACATTAGCTTCACGTGTCTTAAAATAGTTACTGGGTGGCGGGTTTCCCGACTTCATCCAGTCATGCCCTACGAAGCCAGTAGGCTTTAGGGTCTTAGTCACAAAATGACTCACGCCACTCATTGGTGTGGGTGCAGGAATTGCATTTTGAATTTGAGGTCTGGGCCTTAATTTAAATACATTGCTTTGAGGGTTATAGTTCGGTGGCGGTGCACGGAACATTCGTTGCGTGTGTGTAGGACCTTGAGAAGGTCTCATCACAGGGAGGTTAGGCCTCCATGGTTGTGGGGATTGAAATTGAGGCAAGGGCTGGTGGGATTGAAGCTGAGGTAACGGTCGCTGAAGGGGCACATTATTATTATAGTTATACGTAGGTGCAGGAGGGACTGTAAACGTCCTCTGGGGTGACATTGAAAATTTAGGGGCAGGTGGTGCCCTCTGCTGCAAGTACATCACATTTAGTTCCTCATGCACATACTCTAACGCTTTTTTAACGCTATCGGGACGCATGCATCTAATGCGGGATCCTAAAGGTTCTTTAAGACCGCGCACATATGCTTGCATAGTTAGTTTTTTATATAAGGTGCGTTTCGCCTCGATAGTGGTTTGAACATCCTCGTGTAAGGACACATACGTCATAATCGTGCTGAAAAGCGTCTGACATTTATCATAGAATTCCTGCGGAGAATCGTTGCCCTGGGTAGCAAGAGCCAGGTCGTTATAGAGGGCGGTTTCGTCCCTCTGGTCAGAAAAATTATTGACCAAGGCAGTTCTAATTCCAGTCCAACTTTCTGGCACGCCGTTTGAATTGATAGTACGGGCGGCTGGTCCGGTTATTTTATTTAAAATACCGTTGATTAATCCTAAATTAACTAGCTCTCCGCCCTGTTCTTCGCTCAAATATCTAGCGCAAAGTTCATCGCATAGGCGAATGAACCTCGTAAGTACATTGGGATTGCCGTCGAATTCGGGCACTACCCTTAAGGCCTTGTAAATCGTGTCTAAGTCGGGCATCTTGTTCCACTCTAAAATACTACCTAAACGTCTAACTCTATCGGTAATTCTAAAACGTGATTGCCTACTCGGTGCAGGACTTGAAGGGTCTTTCCTTGGATGGAAAATTTTGGGAGATAAAAAAAAAGGACTAAGATAAAGGAGAGCAAGTACAAGAGCGATTCAAGTACTTACATATATTTCATCCTGGTTCCTCTGGAATCGATGTTTGGATTTCTCCTCCGGCGGCGATCCTAGGTTCTTCTGGATAGGCAGGACCGAAGCGCGGCGACGCAATACGCGAGCACGCACACGGGCGCGCTTAGCTGGGCGATAATTCGGCGATATATCTCCCTAGCTAGTCCTACTCTATCCTACCGACTGCGCCAATTACGAAGGTCGCTGTCGAAGGCTCCAAAAAAAACCAAAATTGATTTAACTAAATTTAATTATACAATAATCTTAACAAGTACTGCTTGCAACCGATGTTAGGTATACAATGAATAACTTAGAATTAATAATTATATCTAATGCACATTCCATGTAAATTGAGGCCACGGCAGTTTCCGTCGAATTCGCTGACGCCGTGGAAACGCTGTTGCTGCGGTGCGGCATCGAGGGCGACGTCAGCATTCCTTTATGCGCTCGATGATGTAACAAACGGCCAAGAAGTTGTCTTTTTTAAAGTTTAAAAATTATTCTACTATCTATAAAACTTGTAGTGAATTTTTTGTAGTAGTTTTTTCTTTTCTGATTAACATAAATATAACCCTTTCCTCTTTCTTGACTCAGTTAATATCCAACTAAAGATTTATCTGTCGCATGTCATAAACAGCTTTATTAATATCTTATAGACTTATTAATAGAGGCAACGTCATTGTCTCGTTCAATATCGCCACGAGCAGACATGCAGGCATTCAGCCTTCCTATGTGGTTTGGTGCTTCTAAACACGACAAGCGATTTGATCCGCTAAAGGATCTAGCAAGCGATGCTATTATTTTTATCTAGATACCTACCTACCTACTCGCATACAGGTCGCAATTTAAAATATTTTTTAACAAAGTTTGCGTACAGATGCTAGGATTTTTGACTTAGTTTTTTTATGTATATTCCTAGCAGATAAGAATCATTTAGTTCACCCTGTATATTTGCCAATCTGCTTAGCTTTAAGTCAAAGAATGTCAATCTTTCACTTAAAGCTAAGTATTTTATCAAACATAGTATTCTGGATGAGAGTATATTCTACTACACGTCATAGGTAATTACTTGCTTCAAAGGTTGCTTTAAATAATCAAATACAATATTTTTAGCGACACAAAGTTTTTTTTTATATTCGGTTTATTTTGTTATTCTCAAGATCAAAATTGTAGACCATACCAGAGGTCTTCAATCAGACCAAAAAAGAGATGACTGACCGAGTCACTTCAGCGGTGTGTTTAACTTTAATAAACTACAGTGCCATCTGTAAACAACTAACGCTGAAGCTAAGCCAATCAATATTGAATCGCTTGCAGCTTGGCCACCCCTTTACCGACGGACAGTGATACAGCGGGTCAAGGCCTGCTCACAATGGGGACGTCTCCAGTGGCTGCTTTTCTACAGATCATTTTCAGCATCGTTGGATTTGTGGAGTACAATATAGATTCTGTTTATCTGTTCCATTGGTTTGTTTATTTCTTGTATTGAATAAAGCTTATAGTAAGCTATTGAAGTTAACAAGATTTCGAGAGATCAGATTTTAGATTCATTTAACTAGATGATTTTCTATTCTATTATATATCATCGGAACTATAGATCTGGAAAACTGATACATATATACCAACATATCTGAGAATGTGGCACTCAGCGGAAAGTATAGTTTTACCTTGCCTTATTTATAATGTTTGAATAAATTTATTAGTGGTAAAACACAACAATAATTTAAAAGCATAAATGAATAGATGACTGACTAGTAATATTTGAAAAAAAATGTGACTTCAGTTAGTAGACAAAATTACGTTTCATATGTCATTTACGTAGACAGAAAAAAATATTTTTTATAGTATAATTATAATTGGACCAGTCGAAAAGAACCGAAATCGAATTTATCAAATCGGTCTAGCCGGTCTAGCTAGGTCTCTGAGAAATCGGGGAACATAGATAAAAAAGATGCCGGCGAATTAAAACCTCATTTTTGAAGTCGGTTAAAAATAGTGTACCTACATTTTTGTATAGTATTGGTTAGAACATGCATTTAAATCAGCAAAACGTTAGTTGTTACACAGCAAAAACGCTGGTCTTCCGCTGAGACTGAGAAGTGTCCTCCACACACGATCACATGACAGTTTTATTCAATAACTTCTGAAAGTTTTCTTAGGTTGAGCAAAAGTTACACTTACGAATAAACTACTTACCTATTCCTGTTTTCCCCTTAAATAACAAATCAAAAAAACTAGCCTCTGTGTTCTGTTCGTCTTAGCCAACCGCACTCAACCCGTTAAATCCCTTGAAATAACTCTGATTTTATTATTCATATTTTACTAAGATCCTTTTTAAAATCGAAAATCTGAACACTAAGTTTTACCAGCTTAAGTACTGTTAAAAGAGTACAGTAGAGCACGGATAAATTTTCTTATGGCTGTGCAAACAGTCAATGGACTAATTTTATCGTCCTATTCCTGTTCTTCATATCAAAAGTTTGTCAAAAAACAAAAAAACGTATTTATTTAAATTCAAAGAAGCTTTATTGCCTAACTCAATAGCATTAGGCACCTTTTGATGACTAGGACTACTCGTATATAGTAGTAACCTGACTCCCACGACAATAAAAAAGCGTCAATATTTGCTCGTATTATTTATCCATCTTATTTATTATTCTTGATAATAATTCTTTTAAATAAAGTGGCTTCTGATTTCCATAATACTGCAGGCGCCGATAGAATTTCTTCATTTATTTCAATTTTATAAAAAAAAACTGAGCTAAATATTTTATAAAAAACAGTTCAATCGAGCACCTCTTCTTTATATATATATATATATATATATATATAGGTCCTTACATATGAAATTGGCGTTTTGTCGTACTGGCCACTTTGATCTCAAATATCTCTTCTTTAGTTAGGGATTCCAATTTCAAATTTATACAGCTATTTATTCATACATTTGTATTTCGAAAACCGTAATTCATTTGTTTTGTCCTCGTTTGGTTTTATCTTTGCGTCACGCAGTTTACAAAATGGAATTTCATACGTAAGGATCTAATATATATATATATATAAAAATTACGCTTAATTGATGTTGATTGATCTATTTTACTAAAAATCTCTCGTTGACTAACTAGATTGATTTTATTACCAATCCTTCAAAACTATCCAACCAAGCTGCAAATTTTCTCCTCTTTTCTATAAATATCCGTTTATCTCCGTCCGCTAGAAGAAGATAATTGCATTTGGTATTACAAGGGGTGGTGAAATCGGATTAAGGGTTCATCTGGCTTGTTGCGGCGATGCCATGCCGTGGATTACACACAACTAAGGCTCAATTATACCATAGAAGGTCTGATGTGAAGTTAAAACTTGGATGTGAAGATCGTTTGATGAGATTGAATTTTATTTTTGAAGCGTAAAAAATACTGGGTCTACGAAATAGCAAAATCGTAACGTTTTTCGTGTGTATGTTTATATGTAAGTATGTCTATTTTATTGTGATCTTGTGTGAGTTAAACTGGCAGATTGATTTTGATGTGTGGGGTGTGATTGGGTTAGTCTTAGTCTGCACTTGGTCATAAGCTATACTGATTCTATCCCGCAGTTTCACTCTTTAAGATATAGTGGTTTAAAATGTTAGCAGTAGGCTTTAGAAGACGTTTCTTAACACTTGTTTCGTAGTTGTATAAAGGGCTATTGGGTAGGGGTGTACTAAGCCAAAAGGGGGTCACTATACTTATCCTAAACAAAGAAATAAAGAAAGAAATTTATTTATTTGTACCAAAAAACTAATTATATTAACAGAGACTTTATAATTAATATCTAAGATTCTTGGCACAAACCGGCTCCAGCTCAGCATAATGCTGGTTTTAAACAACCAGCGCTGGTCTTCCGTCGGTGCCGGCAGTTGACGTCACGCACGCACACAAGCTCGTGCAACATAGCATTTAACGAGAAATATATATTGCTAACTTTTATAATCTTTACTTTACATTGGAAAAAAAAAACAAATCGTAAGGTGCCATAAGTAATAAAAAAAAAATTGGAATGACAAATCAAAATTCAGAGGTGTCGGTGTCATAGTGACATATCTCATAATGATATTTAGCATTTATTTATTTTATTTTTAGTTAGCGTTCTGGGCACGCTGCCCTCTGGTGGCGAGTTGGAGCATTCGGATTATCTGTAGATCTTAAATGGTCTATAGGTAATCTTTCTGTTATATTTTTTTGTTGTCGTAGTTAGTCATTTTGTTTATGTCAATAAATGCACTGCCACGAAAAAAAAAATGATATTTTTATGTCAATGTATTTGTGTACCTCGTGATGTAATTCTAAGACAAATACTTTATCGAAACCATAAACCATGAATCTATATTATTTTACCTAAAGTATAAACCGAACCTACACTCCATACATACATACGGAAATCAGTTAAAACATTTTAACAGGTAATTTTACTAAAAGGCACTGGTGTTAGTAATTAAGAGTTCCTCAATTTTTTGGTGCTTGTAAATAAATGGTTTGAGCTTTTTCTTAAAAATACTGATACTTTGCAGATTTCTTATTGAACCCAAAATTGTATTATCTAAGGAAGAACTTTTACTATAGAACCAACTCTGAATTCGAGAAACAAATCAGCAGTTTCATACGTTTTGTCGACAACCGATCAACTTTTTGTATGGGACAATTAAATATTTTTTCCTCAAATTCCTAGTTGGTCCCATAGTGAGAGTGGTTCCTTAGAATGGGTATAATGACCAATTTTCGGCTTAGTACATCTCTAACCGATAACCTTGTATAAGACAAATTGCTTCATGAACTAAACAGTAATAGTATTGTTTTTTGTAACACAATATGGACAAAATTTCAACAATTCAATCGAATACCTTTCGAATCACACCAGACAAAGGACGTATAAAATCGATCACATAAATTGCGTCAAATGTGGGTTACACACTGGTAAAGTTTTAAATGTCCGAGTCTACATTTGCGCCCTTATTCTCTAACGGGATTCTAGAGATCTCAACGAGGCATTTTACATAGCAAGTCTGAATTTTTCTTTATTCTAAAATAAATAAATAAAAATACCAGATGATTCTTGGAATTGCTCTAGGCTTAGTTGGCTTTATTAGCACTTATTAAAAGATAATAAGCTTGTAAAAAACATCAGCTACAATCAGTTAAGTAATGTATGTTCACAAACTCATAAAACCTCATAAACTTTCTATTATTTCACCCCTGTGATGTTACCCCAAATGCATATACCGTACCTTAGTAGATTAGAACCAAAATTTACCGAAATTGTAATGTATTCTACACTTCTCGTTTGATTTTAAATGTAAGGTATTGGTATCTACTCGGATACAATGACACGTAAAGTTGATTATTTTTAATAGAGATTGTAGATTTAGCTTAATATGAGAGATCTTAATGGAAAACTATAAATGTGAAACGATATTTGCTCACATTTTAGTTACCCATAAAAAAATGATGTAGGTATTTAAAATAAATATAGGAAATTGAAAACGGCAACTCTTTAAAGGTGCACATTTTTTACAAAACTTGAAAAAATGTTACAGTTATTGTGACAGTTCTTTTTATGGAATTACCTTATATAAATTGTTGTATCAATCATCGAGCTCCACAACTAACGACATGCACAAACTCTATTAATTTTCCAACTTTGTAACACTGTTTACAGTTTTGTATTAGACAGGTTCTCTCTACATGCATGTAAGCCACTCTTGTATTATCGGTTGTTATGCTTCAGAGCACTTGCATAAGATATTTTCTTTAATAAAATACAGAAATGAGTTTATATTTTTCAGGTAGAGTACGAGTCAGGGACAGAAGCAATTTTACATTGACAAATTCAATTCTTATAAGCACTTCACTTTACTTTACTGTGTCTGGGTGTTTATTGTATATATAAGTCTGTATATATGTATTACTAAGTATGTATATCAGTCTTCAGGTAACCATAGCTCAGGCTTTGCCTAGTTTGGGACTTGAAGACCTTTGTGTGGATGTTCTCCCATATTATATTATTATTATTATTATTCATAGTTCTTGGTTTGTATTATTTCATTTGGAATTGAATCATTTATCGATCAAGTCTACTTTAGAGCTTAAAATCATTTACAACATCAACATCTTCTTTTCAGGTCAGGGAGGTAGCTTAAATAAGGTTTTTAGTTAGAGGCTGAAATGAGGTCACTGTAATCATTACGACAGATAACTTATAATATGAGACCAACCTTAAAAAAATATCAATATGTGAATATATATTTAGCCGAGATTTTACAATGAAACAGCTTTTTTCTATTCCGTATTCTTTATTGGTTTCATAGTAAAGTTATTTATTATCATAAATACAACTGACCATGAACTCTAACGTTTTACTTCACACCCGACCAATAAATAACCTTGTATGTCAATTCTTTACAAATGGGTGTGCTAAGAAAAAAAAATCTACCCCGAGGAGGTCGAACGGGGGTTCATAGTTTAAACTTATTTATATTGCATTTTATGTTGCGGGCAACACTGCGGGTGACAGTGCTAGTTCAATTATAATAAGCATATAAGTTTATTACCTTTGCGAAAATGTAAACAACGTGGAACAGAAAGGTGTGACAATATTTAACGGTGTTAGCCTACCTATCAAATCGAACCCATTGCTGAACAAAATTTTGCAAAAATAAAATAATATATGTATAATTTTTCCTCCATACAATTTGGCTGATCACGAAACCAATTTTTGTGTGGAGAACCTTATTTTTATTTTGTATTTTGCAATTTTTTTTTTTGTAGTGTGTTCACTTTGATGGGTAGACTAACACCCTTAAGTATTGCCACATTTTTCTGTTACACATTGTATTATATGGAGTATAACTATTCTTTTGTTGTTTTAAAAAAATCATTATTTTGAAGCAGAATAACATCTTATAGTGATGAGTTAAATAAAGTAAGTTCTGCAAAAAGCTTCCTACACAAAGACGAAAGTGATTGGCATCATTTCATTTGACGAGCCTTCATCCTGCGAGCTCGCTTGAGAATAAGGATCACTCTCCATTAGAACGTATGACGGCTTAGGCGCATTAAAATTTATAGAGCTGCTTTTCAATATTATAGCTAAGTTTATCTGCTTTATACAAGATATCTGGTTATCAACCAACATCTTCTTAAATGGCTTCTGATCATAAACAACATGAAAATTTGAAATACATACAACTTGCTTGCCAAATGTATGGAACATAATATATGTTTTTTTTTCGAAAGTCTTTGTTACTGGTGTTTTTTATACGCAGCTTTGCTTATTTTATACTGTGGAGGATATATTATAGAAAAACGCATGTTTATCTACTTCAAAGAAGTACGACATTCTCAATTCTCTGGAATAGATTTTATGCATGTTCTCCATTTTTTCAAAGATTTTTAAACGGATATCGTTTCTTTTTTAAAACGGATGCTTCTCAGGTAAATCAAATAAATTCAGAATCAATGCTATTATTTCAGGTATAGGTAAGTCAAGTTCAGTTAATTGTTGTTATGACTTTTTGGGAACATTATAAAAAAAAGATGTCGAGAAATATAATTGTCTTCTTCATTTTCTTTGAAATTGGTTAACGGACGCTTAATTAAAGCGAAACGGTACGCCGTAATAGAAAGAAGTCTTTATGCTATAAAGTAAGCCGCTTCGAGTCGAGTATAATAAACTTTTATTTTCGTCACGAGATCCTACATCGTTTTATTAGCATCTTTATAGGATAGCTATCATTGTATGCTTATTAGATTATTGCTGTTGCAATCTTCTTTCTTGTACTTTGTTTCGTTTGGTTTCTGGATTACGCCGTTACGTTTTTGTTTGTGATGATTTCAGGAAAACCAACTGTAGACTGAGTAGTTTGGTTTCTTACTTGAGTTCTAAAGAGCCTTCTTATGAAATACCGCGTAAATATGTAGGTTTCAGAGTTCAAATTGTATACACTGCTATAGTTTCTTTTATTTACAGTTACCAGATAAAAGCTGTTTCTTCCAAAATTATGAAACATATTTTCAATAGAGGCAATAAATGAAAAATTTAGTAAAATTTTTGTCCTAATACAATTTTCTTCCTAAAATGCTTAAAAAACAAGTTCATATATTTTTTAAACACAACTTTGTTCTTATGAAATTTTGTACCAATATAATATCTAACATGCGCTCAACAAATATACTAACAAATATTTTTAAAATCGTTAACTATATATGATTTTAACGAACTATACAAAAGTACTAACAATCTATAAGAACAATGAATGGTTTGAAAAAACGTAGTCCTGCGAGAATACACTTTAAAAATGATAAAATAATGACAGTTATATCACTTTATATTTATAGTAGTTTATTAGAGGTACACGAGGATACGGAAATACCGGAAAAAAGATTTTCACGTAATAATAAAAAAGGGCGAGTCCTGCCTGTCAACAGATTATCTAAGTGTAAGAAACAGGGACTTTACACCAAAATATTAATGTAAAATAAATTACCAAATAGCGTGATGGAACTCAATTTTAAAATTTAAACAAATATTAAAATATATTTTTGAAAGAAATCCTTTTTATAAACTCAGTGAATATATGTCAATGCAGCTTGTGGAATCATCGTTCTTGTGTGATTAACAACTGTTTTGTACGGTAATAGTATAGATGTACAGGAACTTTATCGTGGCCACATCGATAGAACATATTTGCGAATTATTCCCTCTCGCTCCTACATCCTCAATCTTTGTCACACTTTTCTTTATACCCCACCTACACTCAACAATTGCTCTTACGACGCCACGAGGCTCGCACACGCACGGAGGAACGGTGCCGTCGACCATATAGAAAGAAGATTGTCCGCGCCGCGATCCTTATTTTCGCCTGTTTAGCTCTCACCTCGGAGACTAAGCAGAACTTACCTCTCCCGGAATAACATACGCGTGGTAGACGTAACAATCGCGGAGGCGATACAACAGCCAGTGCCTTGGATTCGCAGCGGAGGAGCAGCATCCCTATATCCCGGTCCTTCATCAGGTATGTTCCTTTTTCGCTCTTAACCATTTTTTGATCCGTTCGAACCGGATTTTTGTTCTCTCAGTGTGGTCACGCATTGTTCGTGTATAGGTTATTTGTTTACCTACGTAGGTACGTAGTTTTTTGGTTGTACACACTTACATAATTCGACTTTACGTTATTGATTTATTATTTCATCATACATTATTTCGCTATTGTTTTGCACATTTCGTTGGTTGTCGCTGCGATATTTGCGTCCCGACAACATTTCTACGTCTTATTCTTTTGCCCATATTTGTTCTGCGCTCACTCGAGCCGACAAAATGGCGGAACAAGACATTTTCGAGCGAGACATAATTCTTGATGAAATAAAACGCATTTTAGATTTTTACAATGAAAACGAACAGCAATTTCGTATTCGAGCTAAAGAAATAAAAGCGATTCAGAACAATTTTCTAAAAGTACAAGGTAAAATTGAAAAGTCATTGTTAAAATTACAAACTTTCGATCGGAATGAACAACTGCGCATTCGAAATAGTTTTAACGATATTTATTACGCAATTCAATGTCACGTTGACGAGTTGAAGCGAAAAGATGATGAAGGTAGGCGTATGAGTCGAGTATTGAATAACTCAGCGCACTCCACCCACGGGAATTGCACTAGCCATTTTAACAAACTTCCAGTTTTGCCTTTGCCATCGTTCTCAGGCGAATCTACGGAATGGACATCCTTTTACGACTTGTTTCGGTCCATTGTTCACATTAATGATAATTACACGGATTCCGAAAAATTTAGGTACTTGCTTTTGACGCTAAAAAACGAGCCATTAAATCTCATTAAATCGATACCTATTTCCGACGAGAACTATTCCATTGCATTACAAATCCTAATTACCCGTTACGAGAATAAAAGGGCTATAGCTACTAAACATTTAGATCGCATTTTCGATATACCTACTTGTTGCGAAAAAAATGCTACTCGAGGCTTACGAGTTTTGTTGAATACTTACCAAGAAAATATCAAAGCGTTAGAAGTGATGAAGTTTCCTACTCACGAATGGAGTTTTTTGTTGTTGCATATTTTATTACGTAAAATTCCTACTTCCATTCGTAAACGATTTGAATTATCATTACATAGCTCAACTAACATTCCGAGTATTGATGAGTTAGTACGATTCTTAGAAAAGGATATGGTAGCAAGTGAAATAGTCGAGAACTGTAATAATCACACACAAATAGCGGGTAGTTCGAAAATTATTGCCCGCGGTTCGCCGATCGCGCCAACGGGTCGTTTTGCTTACGTATCAAGTTCAGATACACACGATTCTCAGACCGTACGTTCGAATACGAAAGATTACAAATGTGTTTGTTGCAATGGTTCACACCCTTTGTCTAAATGTACCAAGTTTCAAAATTTATCGCCACAAGAACGCTATACTTTAGTCAAAGGGAAAGATGTTTGCTTGAATTGTTTAGGGAAAAATCATACGGTCTCCCAATGTAAGAGCGGTTCTTGTCGTATCTGTTCAAAGAGGCATCATACAAGTCTCTGTTTTCAAGCTAAAGGTTCAAATACGCACGAAACGAATGTTGCATTACTTACGGAACAAAATAATGAAGTTACAAACGAATCGCCGATAAGCGCTGGGCCCGCGGCGCAGTCTCATGACGTAACGTCCATTGCCGCTTCAGTACGCACGCACACAGTGTTGCTCTCAACCGCACTCGTCGATGTATTGGTTGACGATCAGAAACGGTCGACGGTTCGATGCATGATAGATAGTGGTAGTCAAGCGTCATTCATTACGGAGAGCTGCGTTGCTCGATTAGGTTTGAAGCGGAGAAATGTACATGTACCTGTGCTAGGCATAGGCACAGACAAACCAATACGTCCGAAAGGTATCACGTCGTTTTGTATTTGCCCGCGTAATACTCGCCTTCCGTCCGTACCGGTCGAAGCTTTGATTTTGTCAAAAATTATGAATCCGATGCCTAGTGTGAAGCTACCTATAAGGGAGTGGAAACATTTGAAAGGTCTCCCGCTCGCCGATCCGACCTACCACAGCCCCCGTGCGGTGGACGTGATACTAGGTGCGGAAATGCTTCCACACATATTGTCTGGTGGCGTTATCACGGGTGAACCCGGAAGTCCGGTTGGCCTAGGGAGTATATTTGGGTTTTTGTTAACAGGAAAAATTTATTTGAATTTATCGACGGAGGATAGTATTAGTGCTTGTTTTAGTTCACACGCTGACGGTGATTTACGGAGATTTTGGGAGTTGGAGTCGGTCCCTTTTGAAGGGAAATCACTTAGCCCACAGGAAAAATTATGTGAGTCTATTTTTGAGAACTTACATCGTCGTGACGTCACCGGGCGGTATACCGTCGCTTTGCCTCGCAAACCAGACGCCTCGACTTTAGGTGACTCGCGCAACATCGCCTTAACTCGATTCCACAAACTTGAACAACGTTTGGAGCGCAATCCGAGCCTTAAGGTCGATTATCACAAATGCTTACAGGAGTATTTGAATTCGAAGTTCATGGAGCCGGTCCTCGCCGCACAGCCGGTGCCGGCTGACACCTACTACATCCCACACCACTGCGTGGTCAAAGAGTCGTCTACCACGACTCGAACTCGTGTTGTGTTCGACGCAGGTTGTGCCACCTCGAATGGAACCTCGTTGAATGACATTTTGTTGACTGGCCCGAAACTACATCAAGACATTGTTGACGTCTTATTGAAATTTCGTGTACACAGTATTGCACTCGTAGCTGACATTCGTCAGATGTATTTAAACATTAACGTTCGAGAATCAGATCGTGACCTACAACGTATTCTGTGGCGCACTTCGCCCACAGAGCCTATTCGCGATTATCGTTTGTGCACGGTGACGTTTGGAGTTAGTTCTTCACCGTACTTAGCGCTTCGTGTGATCAGACAATTGGCCTACGACGAAGCCTCCAACTTTCCACTTGCGTCCAAGGTATTGTTGGACCAAATGTTTGTCGATGATGTTTGTTGCACTGCTATTGATGAGAAAACGGCACTTAAATTACAGCAGGAGTTGATAGGTATTTGTAAATCGGCAGGGTTTCACTTACACAAATGGCACAGCAACTCGCCAGCGGTACTCGCTGCGGTCGACGCGCCAGTAGTTCACGGTGAGCGGCATCAGAGCGTTCCGTTTGCTCTCATGGAAAATGACAACCAGACCAAGGTCCTGGGGCTTCACTGGAACCCCCAGTCGGACCACTTTACATTCAGCGTGAAATGCACTTCAAATATCGTAACCAAGAGAACCATTCTTTCACAGATTGCCAAAATCTATGATCCAATGGGTTACTTGTCTCCTGTCACACTCTTCGCCAAACATCTCATGCAATTGTTGTGGAAGTCCGGGGTCGCGTGGGACGACCCACCCCCCTCCGACATTGTAAACGCTTGGGAAACGTACGTCCAAGAGTTGCCACTACTTTCACAAATTCAAATACCTCGTCAAATATTTTACCCTTCGTGCAGCATACAGCTGCATGGGTTTTCAGATGCCAGCGAGCGCGGAATGGCCGCATGCGTTTATGCGCGCCTAACCGACAACGAAACGAAGGAGGTTCAAACGTTCCTCGTATTTGCTAAAACTCGAGTGGCTTCTGTTTCCCCCTGTCTATCTATCCCGCGTTTGGAGCTGATGGGATTCGTGATGATGTCACAACTGCTAGAGAAAACGATTGAGATTTATCGCGATCGCCTAAGAATTGATAACATATTTGCTTGGTCGGATTCGTCTGTTGTGTTAGCGTGGCTAAAGTCCCCACCGTACGAGTGGAAGACTTTTGTTTCGAATCGAACGAGTGAGATTTTAACGAGACTTCCGAATTGTGAATTTAGGTACGTTCCCGGTAGTCAAAACCCGAGCGACGCACCCTCGAGAGGCCAATGGCCTTCTGCATTCTTACAAAACGATACTTGGTTTCACGGTCCTCCGTGGCTCCGCGCCGAGCCCGCTGAGTGGCCCCGGCCCGCGCCGGTACCCACCACATTCGAAGAGAAGCGGACACCGCCGTTGTTAGGAGCATCAGTCATACACGAAGATGATGAAGATAACGTTGATTCGCGCATAAACAAGTACTCGACGCTCGGTAAATTGGTCCGCGTCGTTGCGTACGTTTTTAGATTTTTTAACATACTCAAAGCACGTCGCAATCGTCAAAATCATAACTATCCTAAACACGTTACAGTCCACGAGTACAACTCGACACTACATAGGTTGATATACCTAGTACAACATCGAGTCTTTACAAAAGATATCGAGAACATTTTGCAAGATAAACAACCTACAAATCAATTGAAAAGGCTCGACCCATTCTTAGATAGTTCGAATTTTTTGCGTGTCGGTGGACGACTACACAAGTCGTTGTTACCTTACGAATCTAAACATCAGTTAATTTTACCTAAAAACCATCACTTAACGAATCTACTTATTCTCGATACTCATGTTACGAATTTGCACGCGGGCACTCAAACTGTTCAGTACATACTTTTACAAAGGTACTGGATCTTGTCAAGTCGTGACGTCATACGTAAGCTGGTACATCGGTGCGTGCGATGTTTCCGAGCGCGGCCGCGCCGCTCGCAGCCGGCCATGGCTCCTCTCCCCGAACACCGCATTCGCCCGGAACCACCTTTTGTCAAATCTTCAGTAGATTTTTGCGGTCCGTTCTATATAAAAACGAATAAATTACGCAAGGCTCAGATAACAAAATGTTACGTAGCGGTATTTGTGTCCGTGAGCGTCACGTGCGTACATCTCGAACTGGTATCGGATCTTAGCACGGAAGGAATGCTCGCGGCTCTGCGCCGATTTATTTCGCGTAGAGGGTTGATTACGGATATTTATTCGGATTGCGGTCGAAACTTTGTCGGCTGCAATAATTGTTTAAAAGAATTGTATGATTTTTTGAAAACCGATTCTGTACAAGGTGCTTTGAACTCGAACATTTTACAAAAGGGAATTACATGGCATTTTCAGCCTCCCTACGCACCTCATTTCGGCGGTTTACACGAAGCCTGGGTAGGAGGATTTAAAAAACATTTACATCGCGTCGTAGGTACACGGGTACTGACTTACGAAGAAATACATACTTTGATTTGCCAAATCGAAGCGATCATAAATTCGCGCCCTTTATGCGTAGCGAGCGCAGACGCGTCTGACCCGCTACCGCTCACACCTGCACACTTCCTAGTCGGTGGCCCACTGACGGCTTTACCCGACGCCCCCTTAACGGACTCGAACCCCAGTAGATTGCTGCGATGGCAATGGGTTCAACAAAGTGTACAACATTTTTGGAAACGATGGAGTCGCGAGTACCTACACCATATCCAACAACGTAGCAAGTGGTACAAGGATGTCGGTCCGGCATTTCACGTCGGAGATATTGTTCTCGTGTCTGACGACAATCTCCCCCCGCTGCGATGGCAACTCGCTCGTGTGCATGCCTTACACCCTAGTACGATAGATAACAAAGTTCGAGTAGTTACTTTACAATCGGGACAAAAGTATTTCAAACGTGCAGTTGTCAAGCTTTGTAAATTGCCTATTGAATAATCTTGTATATTATAATCTATAAATAGTACATACAGCAACTCTTGCACATACTGTGTCATTAGGTTAGGTAAACATTCGTAGATAATAAGTTTGTATTGTTTTCATTTTATTATTTTTTTTATTTTTTGTTTTTATTTTTTTTACGATTGCATTAGAGTGTAATTCGAACGATTGGATTTACGACTTTGTTAAAAGAATTATATTCTTTTAAGGTGAGCGGTATGTTTTGTACGGTAATAGTATAGATGTACAGGAACTTTATCGTGGCCACATCGATAGAACATATTTGCGAATTATTCCCTCTCGCTCCTACATCCTCAATCTTTGTCACACTTTTCTTTATACCCCACCTACACTCAACAATTGCTCTTACGACGCCACGAGGCTCGCACACGCACGGAGGAACGGTGCCGTCGACCATATAGAAAGAAGATTGTCCGCGCCGCGATCCTTATTTTCGCCTGTTTAGCTCTCACCTCGGAGACTAAGCAGAACTTACCTCTCCCGGAATAACATACGCGTGGTAGACGTAACAATCGCGGAGGCGATACAACAGCCAGTGCCTTGGATTCGCAGCGGAGGAGCAGCATCCCTATATCCCGGTCCTTCATCAGGTATGTTCCTTTTTCGCTCTTAACCAACAACAATTACAAAATGTTAGTATAGGTAAAGAAAAAATTACAATGTAAATGTATAATATAATAACTATTTGTTCTTAGATCTATAAAAGTATTTATAAGTTAAGTTTCTTTTTAAAGTAATTAATAATTAAAAATGTAAGAAGACTTGCCTGTAACGAATGTTATTTAAAGGCCAATAAATATTTCTTATTCTTATTCTATATATTTCACTGTGACGGCAACGTGCCCTCAGGATGTATGGAGATGCGCCCAAATGTGAGACGGGCTTTAAATGTATTTACTATTAAAGTATATAACAGCTATTTATCTGTTCTAATAGCTATCACCCGCGTCGTTGCACGCGAGATTAAACTATGGACCATCATTTGACTCCCTTAGGTGTTGAATTTCCAAAAGTAATTTCTTAGTCCTTCGCTATACCCTATAACGAATATTCCCTTCAAACAGCACCTTCCACTATGTTTAAACCATTCCCTCCTAATTATTTAGGAGCTCATTAGCGATAGGACCGTTTTTTGCCTATTTTCTGTTCTATTTATTATCTGAAGTCCTAATATTGTAGTGACAATATAGATGCTTGACATTTTCATTGAAAGAGCTTAGGTAGAAATTAAAACACAAAAACAATATTTTATCGTTTTTATTAAAATAATTTTCACGCTTACCATAATTTATTATACAGTACAATTGATTTAAATTGATATTTATCTAGAACTTAGCCATAACTGAATAGTACCTATTTGCTATTGCCGACGCTTATTATGCTCGTTATTAACCTTGATTCGGACATGCCATATATTGAATTAATTTTAGAATTCGAAATATTAAACCATAATAAGTTTCCGTCTAATAAGCGTGGATGACTTATTTAACATTTAAATTATTATAATTCAATAATTAATTTAATTTATAATTCATTTTTTTAAGTGTCACATGCTCGAAGATAGTTATTTAAATTAAAAATAGCATCATTCATTTTGCGGATGTCTTTGAAAATTATCTTATAAATAACACACGAAAATAACTTTTGTAAATAAATAGCTCGTATAAGCAAAGACGGAAAACAAGCGGATAAAAGGATCGTTCGACCCTTTCTTGACCTTATATTTACCCTTTAAGGACATGAAAAAATTGGATGCATAAAATAGTTTTCTATATGAGGTTAAACATTTATCAAATTGAGCAGAAAATTAGGTTTCAAATCTTATGCAGAACAAAGAAATACAATGCAAAACATATAAAGCCAAATAATTAAAATAGAACCTACGAAATGCAATATATACCTAGTTTTACTTAGCATGAAAAGCACTGGTTATTTCCATGGTTTCCATCCGCGTGGACAAAGAATTTTTCCCGATATTAATGAGACTTAAATAATTATACACCTAACCAATCATGTGGTTTGTATAAACCATACTTTATTAGATTTCCACAACAGAATATAGAATTAATTGTTTGTCGAAGAATAACAACAGAAATGTACCTATTTGCTACAGTATATAACGGGTTCGTATGGGCGTTTAATTACGCGTTGTGCGTATTGCTTTTGAATATTCCAGGGTTTTTTGATAAGCCTTGATAAGTACTTTCATTCTATTCTAGTAAAATTGACGCCAGGTTTAATAAAGTTTGAAATAACTATCTTAGTAACGCACAATGTAGTAAATTTGGATTAAGTTACCGACGACTTTTCAAGTAAGCATATTGTAACATTTCATGTACCAATTGGTTCATTTTAATTTTAAAGTTAAATCAAATTAAAGTTGAATTTAGAAAGGTTTTCATATTTAGCTAAGGCGCAACGATTCTATATATCTCATACTTACATCAATAATAAACTTATACCTAGAAAAAAATTGGTATTTAAGCTGTCGAGGTTAACGTAAATTTTAAAGTAATTTACAAACTTTATATTACTTTTCTATTCGTACTATGTATACATATTTAATTTTGAGTAATGATTACATTATTCTTGACTGACATCACAAAACTATCTATTTTAAATCATGCCAACAATTCAAAATTTTCTAATATTTATAAAGAACTGTAAGCTATTACCGTTTATACCTTTACCTGCCTAGTAAATTGACAACTATGTTTGATTATCGTTTCACCTTTCAACATAACAGTTCAGACCTCAAAGGTCAGGCAGATAGAACTGTAACATTGGTTGGACAATTTTAACACAGGTGCTTGTTAGTAGGTCAAAAGCGGTTGCTATTGCTAGCCCAATACTGCGGCAACTTTCTCAATTTAGAATAACAAACTTACTCAGAATAGCTTTCCCAGTTGTGTGTTTATTTGTTTGTTTTATCCAACTTAAAATTTTTGATTAATAATGTCTTTTGTTGAATATTCTAGAGAATTTTACTATTTTTTTATGTAAGGACGGAGTATTTTTTGTTACAAGTGATAAATACAAGTAATAAATTGAAAGTAACACGATATTTTTTTTTCTGTTGTATTAAAAACGAGTATAGTTTTAATTTAGCTTAATCTTGATTTTTCTATCTTTATTATCTTAGATACATATTTCTTACAATAATCTTATGATTAAATACGACAATAAATATTATTTAGCCAATGGACATATTTTGGCGTAAACATCATAATATTATCTTAATAGGCCCCAAGATCAAGTTTAGTTCATTTAAAGCTTAGTGTTCGAGTACTTTTATAATTATGTACAAAATTCTACGAGTAATATTTGGCCGTTAGTGCTACATTCCTAAGAAACTATTTTATAAAGAGCAAGGAGATTGACAAGAAATACTCAAAGCTATTTTCATTAAAAATAAGTAAGGGTTCCGAAACTCTGAAGTTATTTTAATTGCATTTTAATAGGGCCCAACTTAAGTTAGTATTCGCTTATAGTTTTAATTAAAATAACCTTCAGTATGATTATGAAATTACGAGGACGTACTTGATAGGGCTGAACTATATACAATAAGTGAAGACAACATTTTTAAAACATGACATGACGTTATCCAGCAAGTGTTATTTATCTACTGAATGATAAATGAAGTAGACTAGAATTAAAGTATGTACAGCGACGTATTAACATCTACATTAGGGGTAGTAATTTTGATATACTTACAAAGTAATTTTATGAAGTAGCACCACACGTCTAAAGTTTGCGTAATACGCCTACAAATTTAGAAAGAGCTATATTATTTTACAAAGTTACATTGGTAGATATGACGAAGAGAAAGAGAAAAAGAGAATAAATATAGTATTATATATTAAAAGTAGGTACAACAGCAAGAATACTTTAAAAATTATCTATTTACAGTAATATTATACGATAAAATTCCTTATGTATAAACGTCAAACCTTTTATTCAATTATAGAAATTCAGTTAATTAACACCCAAAGCGAAAGTAAATTTCATGTTCCTGACATACTGTCGAAAATATTACTATATCATCAAGATACACAAGAAACAATAGTATTTTTTGTCCATCAAGGTAGATGCATCACTTTATTTTGAGCAGTGCTTTTAATTTATGTCCATTTATCAAACGTTAGTAATAGTAAGTCGTCTAGGGCTTCGAGGTCTATTAATATTTGAACCTGAACCTCTCACGTGCACTTGGATAGAAGCTGGGCCCATATCCATAGTGGAGTGAAGACTTGCCGCTCTTGATGTCCTTGGAGATGGCACACCGACTCTTAAATCTACCGCACTGTGTAAACTTGCTGCCCTTGAAGATCGGGGAGTATTGTGAGAACGGTCTGATGGTGGGACTAGGGCCGGAAGGTCAGCAGCTGAACGTGATCTGCGAGGTGGACTCTCAGGAATTAGAGCCATTCCGCCCATACTGCCCACGAATACCGAATTCTATAAAAAAACATACATACATATGAATATAGAAACAAAATGTAACTAGCTAAATTTATAATTGAGTAATCAATATATAAGTAACACTAACTTGGGGAGCAAAATAGCATATTTGATTTTACAAATAAATTTAAAAAATCGGACACGGGCACTTAGGTTTCCGTACTACATTTGTGTATTATCTAAACAACATTAGTTCTAGTTAATATATTTTGTGTTATTAATATCGAGCAAGAAACAAAGAAGTCATGTTTGTTGTATTTATTTTATTTTGATTTAATTATTTATTTTTTAATTACATTTATTGCAACTAAATATTTTAATTACAAAATATTTAGTTGCAATAAATGTGCAACTAAATATTTTGTATTTATTTTAAGCTTTTACCTGTTTCCGTAATTACTAATAAGCAAAAAGCCGCAAAAATACACGTTTATTATGTGTGGGAGCATCCTTGAATGTTATTATTATTTTATTCTGTTTTGAATATTTGTCGTTATAGTGGCAAAATAAATACATAATACCAAAGAAAATTTCAACAGTCTAGCTATCACGGTTCATGAGACGTAGCCTGGCAACAGACAGACGGACAGCGAAATCTTAGTAATAAGGTCTTTACCATCTAAACGTAGCCAAACAATTATTATTGCCAGCATGCCTATCAATGGGCGATGTTTCCAGGGAAAAAATATTACTTAGCGATAAATGATTTATCATAAACATATAGTAAATATAGTATAAGTGTTGATCATAGCGAATTGGGATTTGATATAGTCCGGCAGGAGGGACAAAATAACAAATAATAGTAAAAAAGGACAAACATGAATAATAAAACTAATTTTATAAAACAAATGAAAACAGAATAAAATGAAGGAAAACGACATGTCTGTAGTTGATTGTCATAATACGAGAATCACAATGAACAGAATTGAATAGCAGAACATTGTTAGTAAGGTTACCTGACGAGGTCGATGTGCTAGATATCCGCACGGTTGGTAAGCCGGGAAGGCTGCTCCGCAATCATAGGAGACACAGCCTCGTGATAATGATGCGCGATGCTGCACAGAGTGTAGTTTTCAGTCTCAATTGAAAGCTAACATGTCCCAGTTTTGATGATTATTACATGTATGATTTCAGACAAATTTATAAATATAAATAACTTATCCAGTTTAAAAAATAATATTAGCACAAGAAGGTGTACGATTAAACCACAAGGTTGAAATATACAACGTGAAACAGAAAGGTGTGACAATACTTAACGGTGTTAGTCTACCCATGAAATTGAACACAATGCGTGTTACATTTCTTCAAAATTTAATTTATAAAAAATATTGGGTCCTTCATACAAGTTGGCCGATCACGTGACCCATTTTTGTTTGGAGCACCTATTTCTTATTTTTTTTGAAAAAAAATTCTGCAATTGGTAGACTAACGCCTACAATAAATATTATCACACCTTTCTGTTGCAGGTTGTATAGGATGCTTACATTATTAGTACAAACTTACGTGTGGAGGAACTGCAACGGAACTTTCAATAGCGCAACTCTGACGATGGGCCTGTTGAAACTTTGGTTGATACGGCTCCAGCATTCTAAAATAAAATAATAGTGTATTATTTTAACCAAGGAAAATATGCTTATCGAAATAGATTAGATACATTGTAAATAAAATTGATAATTGCTGATGTTGACGGCTCTATATTAGTAAATTTATGGTAGTTAGCTCCAACCTTATAATGAAATTTTTAAGGATACATGCTTGCATGCAATAATATGGATATGCATCGTCAATCAAGTTCATGCAGTAACATGCTCACACAACAAATTTCATTTCTTTCTTATTTTTCTTTACATAAATCTAGGCATGTAGCATCCTCCAGCTTATCATCGCGTAATATCAAATCCTCTCTAGTAGCGTTATACAACGTGTAAAAAAAGGTCTGAAAGGACTTAATGATGTTAGTTTGATTAGTAAATCAAAGTGAACTAATTGTAGAAGAAAATTTTGTAAAATTCGAGAAATAAGTATTAGTTTCACCATACAAAAATTGGCCACGTGGTAGGTCAAGTCGTATGGAAGACGCGATAATTTTATCTCGAATTTTGGAAAATACTATTTTACAATTTGTCCACTTTGATGGGTTTTAAGTATTGTCACACCTTTCTGTTACACTTTGTATAAGACAATATATTTTGCTTAACCGAGATTGCGTTATTTTATCTAACGAATGTTGTATTCATTGGGATATCGTCTGCTGGTTTTGAACAGCATAATAGCCACATACAACATCCATGTAGCCTATTGAAAACTCTCGGGACGAGATTATACTAAATATTTATGAATTCTGCAACGTATATAATTATTACACGTATTAAAGTTTTAACTGGAATATTAAAAATAAAGTGTCATATCAATCGGCAGACGTTTAATTGTAATATTCCCGTTTAAGGGTACAAAGTTAAGTTATTAGCTATTGCAATTTTAAAAAGATATACAGAAAAGTTATTAAGATATCTGGGAGATAATGAGTGCTTGAATGCTTTGAGTCTAAGTATAATTACTATAAATTAAAGGTTATGAAAAAACATTCGATCTACGTACAGCTTATAGACGCACCTTATCTTGCCCCAGCGGTTGAAGAACAGTGCTATGGCTGCCACCCACAGCAACAAGACGAAGGCGACTATGAGAGCCTCTTCAGCTCGCACAACTACTCCACCACCATCTGCAAAGAAAAAAGGAATATGTGTCTTTGTGAGCTGTAGACCTCGCCTTAGCTGAAATCGGCGTGATATTTTTTATGTTGTTGACCCCTAAATATACTTAAATTAAAAAAGGTAATAACTTCGTTTTCCATACTAATAAAACATCTGGGAATGTGTTCAAATTCCGATATATATCTGTCGTAAACGTGAAATGAGTGGCAAAATGATCTTAATTTCGTCTGTCAGTTTGTATGTATGAATATCTGTGCGCACGAAATTTCTTACTCGTGTACAGGTTCTGGTTTCGAACCAATCTTTATGAAATTTGGTGTGTAGATTGTAAATTTTTATCGAATTTTTGTGTTGTAGAGACTTTTGATTAAAGAAGTATTTCTCCCACGAGTCAAAGTCAAAGTCAAAGTCAAATCATTTATTGGCCTTATAACTGCGTTTGTTACACTAGGCAAGTCAATACGTACAATAATGAATTATAATATTATGACGAAACAAGAGTTAAAATTTAAAGAAAAATTAGAAATAATTAATTTGTGTCTAGATAATAATGTTAAATTTAATATTGATGTCTGATTACTATATACTAATACTTAGTTATATATCAGTCCGGTAACATTACAAGTCAAGTATTGTTTAATGTCAATATCCATTTTAATTAATAATTCGAGAATGAATATTCAGTCAGATAGTTTGTAAGAATTCTTTTACTGAGTAAAAAGCAGTGGATTCGAAGAATTTTTTTAATTATACCTAAAATCATTGCCATGTAAGTTAGCTATAGGACGAGGTAATTTATTCAACATACATATCTTAATCCAGATGCCTTGTTTCTTTACTTTGGCTAATCGAACTTTTGGTTTTGTTAGAAGTACGTCCGGTCTATTGCGATCTCTAAGATTGTATGGTATGTGATTCGGTTTTATCATTAGATTTTCCTTCTCGTCAAAAATTTCTAAGAGGCAATTATAAATATACATGGATACCGCTGTCATTATTTTGTGTTTTTTAAAGTATTTTCGTGCTGACGTGCTTTTTTTAAATCCAAATACTATTCTTATGACCTTCTTCTGGGCTCTTTGGACTTTAATCATATCGGCCCCGTTGCCCTATACAGTTATCGCATATCTTATCACGGAATGTACGTATGCATAATACACTGACAACATATCTTTCACATCTAATACAGATCTTAGTTTAATGAGCGCATAGTTAGCACTTGCTAACTTCTTACACAGTTTACCTATGTGGTTTGTATGACTAATAGTTTGATCAACAGTATATCCTAAGAAGACATTTTCTTTTACTGCAGGATTCTTGATCACACCTTTGCGAGATTGATATTGCATAACGATGCTTTTATCCGCATTTAATATAATTCCATTAGCATTGAACCACTGTTTGAGAATATTTTTTGCCTCTAAAATTTTTATTTCTAGTTTCTCGTTGTGCTTATCCTTTATTCCTACATGGGTATCATCGGCAAATAAAATAAATATAAGTCCAATCAGGCATGGCACAGACAAGGTCATTAATATATATGAGGAAAAGAACAGGTCCTAATACTGTGGTACTCCTATATCTATAGTAGCAACTTTAGAATTTACTCCATGTAAAGAAACAATCAAGAGTTGGCTACGGTGCCATTTACTAGCCGATTTTAATAATATCTGCAAAATATCGTGGTCGCGAGGTTGACTATTCTTTGATCTACTAGTATTAACATATCTAAAAATGTTTACTAATGCCACTACCATGTAGACTCATATAATTGTGAAAGAACTTCACTTCCTAAGTTCGTTTAATTAACAATTATGAAATGAATCTGGACAATGGATCTTTTGAGATTGAAGCTAAAAATACTTCTCCTTAGATCCAAAATGTGTCTGTCGAACAAAAAAATCTTACTAGATCCATCATGAATGTGGCCAATATGTGTTTTAATGTGGTAATTCGTCCTAAAGAACCTGACACGATGTTCTACTTATTCGATATTCTGTTGGTTACGTGTTGTTTAGTACAGTTAGTGAATCGGAAGCCTAATCATAATCAATCAAACTTCACAAAGTGCTTTATCATTCTACTGAAAAGGTTTCTTGTGAGAAATAATGCTTCTTTGAAACTAGAAAAAGTTAGTAAGCCCTTTTATTGACCGAGCGACAGAAGTGCCTCTGCTTTGGGTTTGGAAAAATGTTCGTGTAAAAATAAAAGTAGTTTGTGTGTTTTTATATTTGAATGCTTGTCCGCGTAAATTTTGTACCAGCGTACAACCGTAGTTATCAACCAATGATTACGAAATTTGGAGTATAGGTTCTATTATTTTTTAGATTCTTTAGTCGTGGGGGATTTTGATTAGATGAAATATACCATTTCTCATTTAAGGGTGAAGTTTGCCACGGAGTCCTTTATTGGCATATTTCAATAATATTTGGTGATAACATGCAGAACAAAAAATTAATTAAGATTCCTGAATATAAAAAAGTGGTTGTTTTAAAAAATATTGTTTTCTAACACCAAATTTAGTATTAATCTCATAATATGACACACTTCATTCAATAAAATATGACATATTATGTGATTCAAGAATAATGTAGCTACCTACTGGTGAAAAAACTTTCTAAATCGCCTCAGTAGTTTAAAAGATTTGACGACAAACTACAATTTCGTATAAATAAACTCACTAACTAAATAATAAACTATACTTCTTTTAATATAAGTGTGGATTATCTAAATGTATGCCACTTCTATCATTATGTAAATACCTTTTCTGTTTATAACTACTAAAGTCGGAGCAAATTAGTGTCTAATTTATCCTCACAAGAAATTATGTAGGCACATGAATGTGGTTTGCTTAGGACGTAAATCTGTTAGGTTAGTTCCCAGACCTTTTGCAGTAGACATCTTGCTAAATACACAGAGAGGCGGAATGGAGGATCTACCTAACATTCATAGTGTACGCTTTACTGCACGAAATCCAGTATAAATCTTATTAGAACAAGTAATAACTTTAAAAGATGTTAATAGACTATTAACTTCACTATTTTTTAGCTATTTTATTTTGAATCATTATCATATATTCAATGCAACGATCTGTAAAGCTTTTTACAATTTTTTTACAAATGTGGTTTCGGCGTCTATAAGACGCCGAACCATCGGGGACCATAAATAAATAAAGAATCAGACAAAATTAAAATTTACCCTTTTTCTTAAGCTGGTTTCGAAGAATAAAATAATTTCGAAATCATAATTATTAAAACTACATCAAGATTCCAACGATGTACTTGACAGGTAACAAAGCACCAAATGTTTTCGTTTAGGTGATTCTTAAAATCATAACTTTTTCTGTCCGGTTTGTGGTAAAGAACTGTCTTATAGGTAAATTAATACCATTCATTTTTCTACGACAAATAAATAATTTATTTCTTATGTCATATCTTGCTATGCTTGACACCGGTCAATTATAACAAAACCCGAGTCAACTTGAAATTTGTTAACAAAATATACCAGGACTTCATAGTTCAATAGAAGTTTAGAATTGTGTAATCAGATAGCAGAAACAACTTTACTTATGCATGAATGAAGCCACCCTTGTCTGAACTGTCACTAAATGCCAATATTGTAAGACAGAAATAGATCACGGTTAGTTAGTTACCTCTATTCATTAATCAAGTAGTAATTGAAATGTCAGTTAGAAATCTGGATCTGACAGGACTAGTGCTAAATTTAAGGCCGTATTCAGCCTATATTAGTTGCCTGTTCTATATGTAACGTATTATTATTATTGTGGTAGGATAGTAATCGTAGACCATAAAAGGTAAAACAAAGACAGAAGGACAACAGTTCTTAAATTTAAAAAAAATGCATCCAAATCTATTTTATCGTTTTACTCACTCACTCAGCCATAGAGGTCAAACTTAGAACACCTCTCTTTTACGTCGTGAGATTAAGATTCCTGGTAAAATTATGTATTAAACGAACATGGCATTGTCTATTAGGCAGGCAAAATCCCTTTCTAGGAGTATATTTCAGGAATTGGTTTTCAGACATTACTTCTCCTAGTATGAATAGGTATAGGTATATTTACAACATTATTAACTTAACAGGTACTTATACATTCTTATAGCTTATTTCTTATTAGTTAGTTTGTTTCATGTATAGTTACTTATTTTACTTTTATTAGTTTGTTTGCATCAATCGTTTTTATATACATATATATGTGCCATCCAAAGGTAGCCTGGAAGAAATTGCTTTAGGCGATAAGGCCGCCCAATGTACTACCATTGTATAGATTTGTATTGATATATATTTTTATACTTTGTTTGGTGTGCAATAAAGCTATATTCATTCATTCATTACTGTATTAGTGTATTTTCTTTGAGAGGTCTATTATTTTCTGAAACTAATCGGAGCGCTTGATTGATGATTCGAGACCAGGAAGCAGTTTACCTGACCTAACGAGTAAGCATTGCCATTGAGCGTGGTAATACCTCTACCATTACGTGCACTGCCTTCCTGTAGTAGATTGAAGCATTTAGATTATCTGTAGATTGTCTTTTAAGATGCATGTGTAAACGTAATCCAACTGTTTATTTTATGTTGTTATTTATTTTTACTTACTTCCCAAAAAGAAGGTACTCATTTATTCAGCTTGTTAAGGGAAACCTATTTTTCCTGTGTATTAATCTCAATTAACCAATTATCCGACCAGCACAGGCAGCGGTGCGGCGTTGAAAGCCGTGTATCGTCTTACGTCGTTTCAGTTCGGCAGACTCCGGCACGGTGTTTGTGTACGTGTGACTAGACGTATGCGTATGCAATAGCTTTACCACGGCAGTCCCCGAGTGCCACACGTTGTTTTTCTTTAAATATGTTTTTTTGTTTAAAAGGATTACTTTTCGAGTAATCCCATTTAAATTTTACCAAAATTACTGAAAAAGTTCTATCGGCGCCTAAAATCGGTAATTAAAAAAAAGAACTTGTTTTCTTAATAAAGACCTTGGCCTGGCGGGCAGAAGGCAGATGGTTTTTGTACTAACCTAAAAGTGTTTAATGTTCTAACTAGACCACCAATTAGTTCACCTAGATCTAGGATTAGAACCGCAGAGGTAAACACTAATCAGTACCTACTGATTCTAATGATGGTTTGCAAGCGACCAATCCAATTCATCTGTAAAGCACAACATGGTGTACTGTTGCGGTTATTGTGCTAATTTCGAAATAATCCCTTTTATAATCACTGCAATTAGGCTAATTTACTATATATATAATATTATATACTTTTTACTAATATTAAAAACATAAGCCATGTGATTATCTTCCACGTAACGGATAAACTAAAAGTGTACGGAATAGAATGTAAAAAATATAATTTAAGTAACTAAAAATACGATTTTGTACTTAAATGCACATAAATGTGGAGAATTGTTGCATTGTCATTGGTCATTGGTAAGTGTACTCAGGAATACCAAAGAAACTGGTACAAAAGGTAATAGAGTTAAAATATCAGAAAAAATACTGCTCTAGAGGTCAGCTGCTAGCATATCTACAAGTTATAATATCATATATATATTAGAATTCTCCACCCAAAATTACAGTTGTAAAAATTACAGCAAAAAAATGGAAAATCGTGTGATAAGATTGATGTCAAGATTGTAGATACGTGTGCGTCAGTCCTCAGGGAAATTTACGTGATAATTTTGGAACTCCACGAAACAGGTTTTTTAACTCTAATGTTTTAGCATATTTCATACGAGGCTTTGCAGATGAAAAAGATTTGCAACGGTAATCATAATTTTGTAGTTTTTTTTGTGATGGGGATAATGTTATATATTTTTAGTTGATCTATATTTTGGTGTATTTTTTTTAAAATAATTTTTCATAATAATAAGCTAATAAAAACCATAGTAGAGTTGATATGATGTCACACCAGGGTCAACACTTTTTTATCTAAATATAAAAAAAGGATACCTGGAATAACTAGTTTTTTTTATATGAAAAAGTATAATTTCCATTTAGTCGCATTTAATTCAAAATCCGTCCAGTTTGTGTACCTAAATTAAACTACTGATACACTTCCGAATTAATAGTTAGAATTAGGTAGGTACTTATTTTAATTTTTATATAGTTATCAAGTTGTTCAATAAACACGGGCTAAAATTACGTCACAGATAAGTCACACAGATTAAATTTAAAAAATTAGGTCGACGTACTTACCAATGTCAGCTATAGAGAAGTTCCCCCTGGCGGTGGGGGTAGAGGGGTGCAACCGCAAGACCACCTCCGCGGGGGGACCTCCCGTCGCGCCGCTCCATTCTGTACAACACAACACAATACAATACAAAATTAGTAAAGTGCACTGAGCAGTTGGGGTGACTGACAGTTGGGGAAGCAAGTTTTGAGGATACGTTTTGGTTGTGAAATATAGGTAAATAATAGTCTTCTATTAATGATTGATTATGACGTATTTTTATACCTTACATGGATATTTTTTAAACTGGATTGATATTAAGATAACATTTTCAAGTTATTAAAAAGGCATGTAACTGAATTTTATTGTAATGTAGGTGAATTGTGGGGTGTCAATGCCGTTGGGCATAACTTGGGTTTTGATTGTCATATTAGGTCTCCCTGTATCTAGAAAAAAGAACTACTAGAATATTCCTCCGCATTCAAAGCCATTAGCAACGGTATGCCAACAAAAAAGCTACTGTAGAAATACAAAAGCAAATAAAAAGTGACATTTATAATGTTGTATTATTTTCGTTCACCAGTTGTGTGGTATAATATATATTATATATAGGTATTGTATTTAAAAAATGGTTACTGCATAATAATATAAAAGACATCAAAATTAAAATGAAAATAATATACACTCCAAGTATAAAAATAAGAAACTAGAAAATAATAACAAAGAACTATTGAGCAACTATGCTTTACCGCTCTCACCGGCGGAGATTCTCGAAGGGTTTGCGGGTTGTACCCGTTGTGTCGTACCTCGATCCCATTCTGGCTGCTCAGTGACTGATGTGGCTGCATCTGTTGGAAAAATAACAACAATATTTCTCTCATTCAAAGAAGTTTTTAACAAGATGCTCTTCCGTAGCAGCTCTTTCGGAATTCTACATTAACGCGCGCGTCTGCAAAATCACGTCATAGGACTTTAAAATAATTTGAGGATTCAAATCCAATCGAATAACGCTCCAAAAAAAATATGCTTGATCTAATTGATTGATCTACATAAACGCAGTGTGATTTTTTAAATATATCTCGTTGCTTTCACTGCATACTCAACATATGACCGTAGCGAAATAAGAGTGCCAGATTAAGTGTCCGAAATACGAGTCCGCTGTTTTCCTTATAGCACAAATATCCATGAGCGTTTTCTACACAAAATAAAAACACAGTTAAAAAAAATAAGATAAATATATAAATAGAAAAATATATATACCGCAAAATTAATTTGGAGTGCTGAAATTAGGGCGTCAGATAGCGTCCAACGACATTTTAATAAACCGCAAAAAAAAAACTGAGATTAATTAAGAAAGAAAGAAATAATAATTATTGTGGTCCAGAAAAAGTAAGAAACCATTTAAATTAATAATAGCAAACTTTTCTGCCTCAAACCAGCTCCAGCATAATGCTGGTTGTTGGTGCCAGCAGGTGACGTCACGCACAGGCATTCATGTGCATTGTACATAAACTTAATAGACCACAAAGATAAAACAATATTGAATATGTATTGTGCTATACTTTAGAAAAAAAAAACAAGAAATATTAGAGTATATGAGTGCTTATACTAATTCACATCCGTACTATTTTATTCTGTACCTACAATAGAGTACTATTCAGCGTATTTAGATATTTCCAGATAGTCATTCCAACAAACCTTTAATGAGCTTTTCTTACACATAAACAACAAAAGAAGTGCCCAGAAAGAAAATTCCAGGCCAGAGGAACAAATCGAGCTCCTAAAAATAAGAATCTCTTAATTACTTCACTGAACGGTAATTCTGATTGATGGCTGAATCAAAGTATGGTACTCGCTTAGTTTTTCATAGAAACGCCATTCTTCTTCTAAATACGTTAAGGATTAAAATGCATAAGTAAGTTGTTCCTAACTGATCGGTGAACAGACCGGTGTCCAGCTGGTGGACTGAAACCACCGATAAAATTCTCGTCGATGGATGAAACCAAGTATTACTAACCAACCAGCCAATTAATCGGCATATGTTTTGTTAAAATCAAATTTTCTCAACGAACCACTCAGCACCCAATCACCAATCATAAATTTATTTAAATAAGTTATTTTTAATTTAATTTTCTAATACTATAAATGTTGTCTGGAAAAGAACGCTCTTTAGCGATAAGACCGCCTTTCACGCAAGTATTTTTTGTATTTTGTGTCTGTGATAACAGTAAAGTATTATTGCATTTTACTCGGACTTGTATGTGTCGTATTATCGTGCTTTTCATACTAAACCTGAAGAATTCTTGTTTACTTCTCTACCGAATAGAAACCTCAACTACGCTGATATCAGCTATAGAATCCAAGTCCAGTCTACGTTTCCTGTATCTAAATCTATGATTCCCCGAAGCATGACGGGGTAACCTTCTCTAAAGGCTTTGGAAAAAACAATTCATCTTCATTCCGCGCTCTTTGATTTAGGAAGAAATGGGGTTTAGTAATAAAGATCAATTGCTCAATACCAAATAAAGTTAAACATTAAACACTCATTTGCTTTGATTATAGATAGCAACATGCAACTACAGGCAGCTATAATATAGTATGATGTTTTCATCCACTAAAAACCTTTGCTAATTAATATTATAATAGGATATAAGTCCCCCAAGACCCATGTTCTATTAATAGTTACGTCATCCTCATCGCGCATTGTTCGGTCATTTCAACTTTAGTCGTCTTTTACGAAGACATTACATGTTTTTTTTTATTTTGATTAATGAAACTGATTACCAACTTCTATTATGGTAGGCGCTGTCGGATGTTTTTCAGTTTTTCGATTTCGATAAAAATTTAATTGGACCACCTGACAAACAAAAAACATTTTTTTTCAATTAGTTTATCCGTCTCCGAGATATTAAGAAATGAAATTTAAAAAGCCCATCTTATTGAATATCTCATTGTCCTAATTTATGAGAAGTAGGTAATAAAAAAGGCTCATGAGCTCTCATGATTTCTTATATGCCCCATCATTAAACAATATGTATCATCAAATCTAGTTATCAGTCTTTATCAATTCTAACATTTTTACACTAAAATAAATAAAGTCCGTTATAAAATTTGCAAAAATACAGGGTTTTTGTTAGGGGTGTTCTAAGCCAAAAGGAGGTCACTATACTCATCATTACAAACAATTTTCACTAGTGAACCAAAATGTATGAAGCAGTAATTTTTTTCGATATCAGAATTGGTCCCATAGTGAAAGTTGTTCCTTAGACCCCTTTAACCCAGAAAAATAAAAACTTTGCCTTAGATACTCAGATAGATGGGTATTCAACACATATACGTGTAAAAATAATCATTGTTTCCCGTTTCCGCTCTTCCGTTGGTGTTTATTCAACATTTTTCCTTGTTTTTACAAACGATTTGCGCCAAGCTCGGCTTTTCGATTTATACACACATACGTTGCTAATGACAGACCGACGGTGGTGACTATTGATTGACCCCGGCTCACCCTGAGAATTAAATTGCCTTTATGAATATTTGGTTACGAGACTCGGCCACTTTTACGTCACGTGGCTGAGCCTTATCGTGCTAGCTCAAGGACTATTGGCTAGACTACGAAATACCAGCTTTTTAATACCATTGGTGGTCGCTAAAACGTCCAGAATAATAAACTATAAAATTTGGCCTTTCACGAATACCTTATAACACAGCTAAGACCGACTGACCAAGAATGAAATCCTGATTATATCGACTGTTAACCTAGTATAAGCATACTTGCTTCAAGTCAAGTAGAGGTATGGAGTTTCTTATCGCTTGTCTGGCCGGCTACCACCCTCAAGTTATAAAATCCGTCGCCAAGCACCTAACGGTGTGTTCCGGCAGCCTTCCTTGAGAGCCAGTGTATTCCAGATTAGGCATGCTCCATCTAGGGCTGTATCGCTGATTTCCGTGGTCGTGCGAACTTGTGGTGAAATACCTAGCTGTTCAGGTTAAATAATAAGAAAAAAGTCCTTCGTTAAATTCCAGGTAGGTGTTAGAATGGTGAGTTTGAATATATGTCTTAAGGCATGGATCTAAGCCTGACGAGTAAGTGTTTGTGAATAAAGAAACGCTGCCCTCTGATAGTGGATTGGAGGTTTTGGATTATATATTGACCTATTTAGTGGTATCTACGTAATCTAACTGATAATCTTATATATAAAAATCAATTGCTGTTCGTTTGCTTCGCAAAAACTAGAGAACGGCAGGGCAAATTTAGCTGATTTTGGTCTTGAAATGTTTGTCGTACTCCAGGGAAGGTTTAAAAGGTAAGAAACATAAATAATTGTTAGGCGGTACGAAGTTTGCCGGGTCAGCTAGTTTAATTATAGTAATTTCATCCTTCTAAGTAAAGGCCTTGCCCTGTAGTAATTTACATTGTAGAGATATATTTTTCCTGCGTTTACCACAAAATGATGTCTTCGTCTGTATAGTTGTTGCGAAACTAGTAATTCTTCAAGTATTACGAGTAATGTGGAATATTAACAATTAATTTCTTGTTTGCGTGCACAAGTGTGGATAAGAGATATAAAGACGGAATATGTTCGATGGAAATCTCCATAGAAACCCTAGTAAAATCTCCACCACTCTCATCGTTGTAACTTTAACTTGACCACGACTACTTATTACTTTATATTAAACTTTATGGTTTGATTGATTAATTTCTTGTAAATTCATAAACTTAGCACTGATAAATACACAGATCGTATAGTGCCATATATCAAAAGAAGAAAAAGTTACATTATATTATAGATTTATAATCTAAGAAAATTTCAATACACGTCTTCGCGCTACGTGAACCGACAGCATTAAGTAACAGTGTACCGGAGTAAAAGTAATCAAGTAAGTTCAAAAGTTACAGTAAGTTAAGTCTGAAGAACAGCAGAAGTTTGTGTTGCCTTCGTTAATATAATTAAAGACTACTTCTTTCTCGTCAAATTACCTGACGACAAGATTTTTATAAAATTACTAGTACCAGTCACCCGCGGCGTCGCTCGCGATATAAATAGAAACGTTTCAAACTTTGAACCCTCATTTGACGCTCTTAGGGGTTGAATCCAAAAATCCTTTCTTAGTACGGGGTGCACCCTATAATGAATACACCCTCCAAATTTCATGTCTCTAGATTCAGCGGTTTAAGCTTTACGAGTACGTTGAGTCATAGCAAATATCCGTCACTCAGTTTTGTCTTCCAACATGTCTTAGTTTTGTCTTCCAAGGTTATGTTAATTCTAAGTTTAATTTGCATAAACTCTTTTTTTCATGTGATCCAAATATTTCTTTCTCTATACCTTAAACTAGAAAATTGTTATTAATTTTGTAATCTAAATTATTCATAGAGAAATTAAATTGAAATGCCCATCCCCAAAGAAGTAATGGATAAAATTTTAGATATAATCATATCGTGTCAAATAATAAATATGGGATTACTCTCGTTACTATTATTTCAAATATATCATAGGTAATAATGATGTCCATACTCAATAATACAGTATCATAGACTAATATGATATTGTTAATTTATACCTACTAGGCATAGCAACAAAATATAACGTTCAAAACATTTATGAAAATGTAGCTACCGTACTGGCACCGTAATTATTTTCACTTGGTTGAAACTAAAACCGGCATGGTTATAGGTGTTTGTTGCATGTGTCATTTTGTATAGATTTTATAAAAAGATGACCATGTGGATAAAAGGCCTCAGCCTCAAATTTAGCGGGCAGTGTGGCTTTAGCAGCGGCGGTGCGGGAGCGGCAGGATCTTATGCGTAAAATCAAATGGACATGTTCTCGAAAACAGCAGCGCGGCAGCAGTGCGGTGGCATAGAACGAGCGCCCGCCGCCTCTGCCGGCCCGCTGCCCGCAAAATTTGAGACCGAGGCCTAACAGCTGCAATGCTACTGTGAGTTTTGGACTTCAATACAAAGTATGGTGTTGCATTGCGCTGGAGTTCCTGAGATATTTTATAGTTAAAATTCTACCCAGCAATTTATGACATACATAATTTAGTATCTCTTTGCTATATGTAGTGTGGTTCAAATTTGAATCATCGACATTATTACCTTGATTGATCTATGAGTAATGTCATCATTATTTATTGTATCTAGTTAGTATTTTTTTTAATCCTTCGTTAAAAATACACTTGCTTGGGTGTTATGTGGCTGGCAATTAGGACCTATTTTAATTTTGCTACTGCAAAAGATGTGTCATATTTGCTCCAAGTCCCTGGTTAGATTAATGACTGCAGTAGCCAATAACAGCTGCAATGCTAATTCTACACCCTTTTTCCCACGCAGTTTCAAATTTGAGACATCAATATAATTACGAAATTGACCACGGTTCGGTCGCCGTTATCGGTACAATTTATCAAAGCGTGTTTGAGCATAATAAATATGTTAATGTGCCATTCCACGTTTTAACGAGAAAAAGTTTTTAATAAAGACTCGCGAAGTTAATTCAAAGGGACCTTTAGAAGTTTTTAAGGCAAACTTTTTGTTTGCCTCGCGATTTATGTTTAGTAGAATGATTGCTTAAGCATTTTTACCAGACTGCCTCAAGGATGGCAATGATTATCGAGTGTATGGTTATATATTACTCGTAGTATGTAGGTATCTATGTATGTATATCTATTTGTGAGCCTCTATAGCCTTCACCGGTAGACCGATTTTAATGTGCGAGCCGTCATTAGATTTGTCTTTATTTGCAGTTTGTTATAATAAGTATATACTAGTTGTATCCTGCGGTTTCACAGAGGTTTAAATTTATTGCCGCCGGGTAGTTTTAAAGTCGGTTCTAACCACTTGTTACATGTACATGTACATTGATGTGATTAACCCAAGGGGTTATCCAGCACGAGTTATAAACATAAGCATCCAATATATTTCTATAGATAAAAAATAATAAAATAATGTGCAGCAGAATAATTTTCTACGCATTGCTTATCCATTGCTATTCCTGTTACGCTCACAATATGTGTAAGAATTCTGTTCACAATATGAATACATAACTTCTTTCTTTTCCATCATTTTTATTAACTAATAATCTCTCTGTCTTTCTCTTTCTCCAATTTCCGTTACAAATGACGATAATTTGATCAAACATTCAAATATAATAAATAGTAATAATTATTTTATTCCACACAAGTAAGATATGTACCTACATATATTAGAAATTAAATTAAACACAAGCAATTAAAATTTAGATCTTGCTGTATTAACAAAATTAAGAAATTGTTAGCAAGTGTTGCCTATTTTTTGTGGATCCCCATGGGATAAAAGCCTCCTCCAAATAAAACCACTTTTCCTTGTCCTTTGCTACGCTGAGTCAATCTTGGCCTGCCGTCTTTGCTAATTCGTTGACCCATTTGGCAAGCGGTCGGACTCTTATCCCTCTCTTATAACTGATGGGCCCTTCTACCTCATAGTCCTAAGGGTCCACCTATCGTCTCTGTATCTGGCCACGTGACCTGCCCACTGCCACTTTCTTTTCAACGAGAAAAACAAGGCATCTGCCACCTTCGTCCTTGTTCTAATATCGGTACATCTCACCCTGTCTTTTAATTTTAATGCCCAGGTAACTTTTCTAAATTTATAAAATATATTGGTAGATAAAAAAAAACATATATTAAAACAAACCAAAGGTTAGAAGCGAATTCGAAAAAACCCGACTGCTAAATCGTTAAACCTGTGTATCATCCTTAATTTCTTTCTTTTAATTTTGATGTACCCAATGTCACTCTTACGACTAAGACGAATCTATTAACACCACTCACATAAAAGTACGACAAGCCATTTAGGCTGTAGGGCGTGCCAAAGAAATATACAAACATACATACACTCGAAATCATAACCTTCCTTATTTTGCAGTCGAGTAAAAAAACAACCATCAAGCTTTTATTTGGCTACGCTCAGGTAAGACATAACATTTCATATTCACAAACAATTTAAGCACTTTTTCAATCAGTAAGTAAACAAACGAAATAGTTAAATTAAAAGAAAATGTATTTAATTGAAATATAATAAAAATATCAGTATTACAAACACTTTCTTATTTCCATGTCTCTGTCATAAAATTAATATTATTACGCATATTGTCTCCATAGCTTCGAGCAGAATTTCTCCGGGAAGGTCCTTGACCCATGTATTTGATAAAAACATTTTTATAAAGCGTTTTTAATTAAAATGTCCGTGTTGGGTGTTATTCGTCAAGGCCATCCCAGGGGAGTCCCCGTCGGCCATTTATTGTTCAAACTCAATGGATCGCCGGGCCTCTATACTCGATGCTAATTCGATTTATTTATTGGAAAGTTCCAATATATTTGGGCTATATTTTAGTACATACTTATTGATATCGTACCGTCTTTACTAATTGGTTTTACATCGACTAGCTTTGTATGAAATAAAAGGTTTATCTTTTCTTCAAAGATATTTTATGCTGTTAAAAGGTTTAACTAGGTAAATCTACGAATAATATGTAACCATTACCATGTAGTTTCTATTTACACATTAATATAAATCTCAAAATTAATTCATATTAGAAAGGAAAAACAGAAATGAAGCAATAATAATTTGCCATTAGACTAATTTGCTGCCTTCATTTCAACCAATTTCAAAACAAGTTCACTTAATTCAAGAAAAACTCTGAATTCGAGAAAATAAAATCAAGCTGTTTCATAGAAAAATGTATTCGATCGTTAAGAGAATGTTAGAAACAGCTTTTATTATCTCGAACTCAGAGTTGGTCTCAAAACTGAAAGTTGTTCTTTGTATGGATAAATTGATACTTTCGGCGACCCTGTTTACTTTTGATTTTTGATTTTTGAACCTACAGTAAAATAATATTATTTTTAATAGAGTGCCAGTCACGTTCACGCGTTGATATTTTATTTAGTTCCCCTGACAGTTTTTAAACAAGAAGAACAAACAAACACGCGCTTTAAGATTATAAGGCAGCGTAGCCATTGTTATTAACAAGTTCTTTTGTAAAAAAGTAAAATTAAAGTAAATAAAAGGCGGCGGGGATATTTAAATATCCCCGCCGTCATCGTCAAATCATTCATTAATTTATTTATTCAGCAATACACATAAAAAGTAATTATAAATAATAACTCCTACATGGACCCATGTTTAAGTTACATTTTAGGGCGTAGCTTAATATAATAGAGATAGTACAGGTCAAGATAGTGGTTTTAAGATTTAGGTATATAATATACTATGAAAACGAACAACAGAAATCAAATCAAATCGTTTCATCTGTCTCTGAGAAATTAGGTAACAATCATAAGAAAATCAGCGTGAATCGAGTACCTCAAGTAAGTGAGGATCTTCTTAGATTTTTAAACTATGCACTAGTCAGTAGTTATCAAACCTGAAATGCTCAAGGCATTGAGTTATAATTGCTAATAAATACTTTGAGTGAATACGCACTATAACTTTAAAATGACATAAATAAATAAACTTAAAACAGGAGTATGTGCTCGAGGGTGTATACAGATCTTTTCAATCAACAAAAAAACCGGATCATCAACTAACATACATAAAAAAATATTCATCAACTGAGTGTCTATTTGAGCGAAGCTGATATTTTTAGCCAAATTTTTATAAATTGTATTGTGAAATTGGTTTATTGATTTCTATTTCAGGTTTTTTTGTTTGCATGTTTGTACGAAGTCAACATAATTTTATGAAAATAAACTCAATACATTAATACTACGCCTACCTACAGTACAGATACGCACAAATTTATTCTGTTGTGTTCTCATTACAAATGGTTTCCATTTCACAGTAATATCAACAAGAAAACCTGGAGGTTGTTTGCCAAACAACGAAACAAACTAAGCGTAAAGTTTGAAGGAATTTCAGCTTGTCAGTTCTAGGATTTTGTGCCACGATATCAAGCAATTGTGCAATAGCAATAAAATCGTAAAACAGAGCTAAAGGCAGTATTGGGGCAAGAATAATATTGAATACACTCCACTCATCCTTAAAGTCGTTCAACAAGTTCAAGTCTTTTTCGTTCTAGGCATTTTGGAAGCTGTTTCAAGGTCGCAAAATAATTATGAACCTGAGCTTAACAGGTTGCTGATTTGTGTATTATTAATGACCCAACTTCAAATCCTAAATAAAGGTTTTGATGGTGGATTCTTAATATACAGATTTATTCAGTTCGGGGTGTTCTAAGCCAAATGGGTCACTGTACTCATCATTACGAACACCTTGTATATATATATAAGACCTACTCTAAGTTCGAGAAATAAAAATCAGCTATTTCATTGATTTAGTTGACGACTGATAAACTTCTTGTACGGAACAGTATATTATTTTTTCTCGTACTAAGTTTTAGTCCCATAGTGAAAGTGGTTTCTTAGGATGAATATAGAGTGAGTAGAGACGTTTTTTCGGCTTAAACTTACTTCGGTTTAGACTATAACGCCTAACCGGTGACTATATGTCATATATGTATATAAAAGAGTAATTACTGACTGACTTATATTTTCTAGGAATCAATACAAAGCCTAAACCGCTGATCCAAGAGTCATGATATTCGGAGAGAGTACTAATTATAGGGTGTAGAGGTATATTAAGAAAGGATTTTTGGAAATCCAACCTCTGCGGTGGACAAATGAGGGTTCAATGTTTGAAACTTTTTTATATAAAATTTTATATTGCGGGCCACGCCGCGGTGACAGCTAATAGTATTGTAACTAGTATGCCCCTAGAATTTAGATATATTCTAAGCTAGGTTAGATATACCGCAGTGGTTCAAGGTTACATTTTAAAGTAATATGCCTGGCAAATTAATTGCTTAGCCGCTAACAAGCACAGGCGTGCTTTAGTATACTGATATTCATCTAACTGATAATATCTATCCGAACAAGTTTTTAGAAGGTTTCATAAAACTCAACTGCTAAAACTTTAGAGTACCTTATCTTAAAACGAGCGAAACCGCGGCTTCCAACCAGTTACTGTCTACGGATAAATGCAAATCTAACGATGTCCCTTAACAAAATCGATCTAGACATACATATATACCTACATACATCTCACAATATTTACAAAATATTTACTTTAGATATAATATATATATATTATTTCTCTTGTATACAGTTGTCTTTTATAATTATTAAATGTCTAAAACAATACATATCAAATTTACATACTTTCATACAAATAAATAAACATACACTCAAAAAACATCACCCTTTTTTAGGTATTCGAGTAAAAAAAACTTGATGAAGCTTTCTCGACTCGACTGATTATTAACTTTAACTTATTACAACAAAAGCTCTGTAGAACGAACAACTCAACTTTATAAGACAACACAATTTCCGTGCAAGTTAATATAAATGAAATTGTATGCCAAAAGTTTCCGCCAAATTTCAGAAAGATTGCGACTTCATAGCGTTGTCGAAATTACAAAAGGAGGTAGCTCGTAAAAAATACATTCTAACTTTAACATTCCGCACTCGATTCGCCTGATTGAAATGTTTCTTTTACTGAAACTGCAGCACTAGCATGAATTAACGAACTAGTCCTTATCCGGAAGAGAACAATTTAAATTCAAAATTTCAGATTTCATCAACTTCAGCTTTCGTTACTTTACATCAGGTGAGTTGCGGTCAGGCGCAAGCCGATCGACTATAAAAAAAAAAAAAAAACTTGAAATACGAATATATAATAATATATTAAAATTACCAGCTGACCGTACAGACGTTGTCCTATCATACAATTTAACCTGTAATACTTCACAAATAAATATATTTTTTTCTTAAATTTCTAAGATTCAAGCAAGATTTTTAATGCAAGAATAGAAAAAAACCGTTGTCTCTAAAATATTTCTCACATTATAGCGTGACCAGGAGAAATACGGATTTTTTAGATATATATACAGATATATCTTTTAAAGTTTTCGAAACCAGTCTTAGGCCTGATTTTTCAGTATCATATATTGTTATGATAAAATATTTCCATCAAAATATAACGAAGATTTGTATATAATGTATAGTAATGTACACTGTAGGTTTATACTAATATAACGAGATCAAAGGCAAACATTTAATTAACTTTTCCATTTACCAAGCTTTGTTTCCGAGAATATTCGTACAATTAACTCTTTCGTTGCTCGGTGTGGTTTTAGTTTACAATTTTGAATAAATGTAGGTCTGTCGCTAACAATACTTGGTTGATAGATTAATTAAACATGTATATGCATATTGTAAGAAGTAAATGGCACGCCAGTCGACTACAGTCCAGTGTCATCCTACGTTTTGAACCCCAGCCGACATATCATAGGATCTTATTCTTATCCTCTGGCTTTAAGTAAAAAACCGGTTAATTCAAAATGATGCATCTCATTGATTCCTTATTATTCCTCGAAGAGAGATAAGAATATTTTTATTCACTGCCCATGGCGTAGTACGTAGCATAGCGTGTTTAACCTAAGATTCTTCTTATTTGATATGTAGTTTGTCTATAAATATTGCTTAAAAAAATTACAGTTTTATTGAGGTGGACAGGTGACGTTATAACTTTAAAGCTGTTAAATAAAATGAGCTTCGTTATTCCCGGTTAAATAAAACATTTTCATTGGATTTTATGACAACTGAAAGATAAGATAAGTGTTAAATATAATATCCTAGATTTCGTATATAAATTTTGTTTAGCATCTTGTATTCTATGTGTAAACAAATGTATATTTAAATAACGTATTGCTCTTGTCCGTTCCGTATTGCTTCAAGTATCTATACTTAGTTTATTTCTGTTTTTCTCTGTAAAAGAAATTATTTCTCAATCGAAATACGATTAAACCATAAAATTTACTGTGACGGCTGGCACATTGGATCAGTGTCAGATCCGAAGTCACACGTCTCCATTTAACCAGACAATAAAATTTACGCATACTTTCTTAGTGGTTGTAACGGCGAAGGTGTGATATTTCCCCAGACGGCTTCCAAAAAGCTTTTATACCTTATACCGTCACAAAAGTCGAGTAAACGCCGTATAAAAAGTAAGTGTAAAGTAATGAAGTTTCTAAATCCAATAACTCCCATAGGAATTGCCGTTGATGAAACTTTCCTGCCAATAATAAAGTTAGCTTTCCTCTTGGAAGAGATGCGTGCGTGTTTTCTTATAGCGTCACTTTCAAACTCTTATGATGTTTTCCTTCACAGAGACGGACTAATCTTTACATGAGTTTAAAACTCAGAGGTACATGCATGAACCTCGAATTTAAAAGCCGCCTTCTCACTCCAAAAAAAGGTGCTCTGACTGTAATAGGTAGAATTCAACTCGTCTTGCTTCTAGACGGCTTCTAAACCGCAATTAAAAATTATAACCTAACTTTATTTTTTGTATACGTCTTCAAAGTTTTTCATGTAGATATTTGTCAAAATAAATATTTTATTCGATTATTAATTCAATTAGACTGACTACGACCACTCTTTTCATAACCCGCGCCACATTAAGTAATTTTATATAGTTTGGTATAGTAATGCTAAAAATTGTAAAGTAGGCCCAAAATACATACACAATACATACGTAAATAATAGATAGCCAATGTTTATCAACGCTTGCTAACATTTTTACATAGTGACTAGATTTTAAACAAGGCTTAGCAGATTTATTCGTTTTTTTTTATTGTTTATTCTTTTAATGAACCTGTATAATGGGTCATTTGCGATGAAAAACAAACGAAATTCTTTAAAAAAATATTGGTTCGATTATATTCGGTCACAAATAAATACATTCATCACTAAAATGTATGCAGAAAGCTGTCAGAAACTGTGATAAATTTATTATAGGCTTACCGCTTTTACGGCAGGTTTCTGTTACGCATAAAAATCTTAGCACATTCAAAACCGTAAATTGTACATTAGTACACGTGTAAAAAGGCTGCAGCCGTAAAACTTCAGTTAGGGCTGAAACATTGACAAATGGCTGCTATAAATTACTCGCGGCCAACATGCGGCAGTTGTAAACCACGCGCTGCAGTTTGTGGCTTGTGCATTGTTTTTTTTTTCATATTTTAGCTATAACCCTCCGTATGCTGTGCCAGTTTTCAAGGTTTTGCAGCAGATTTTAAGGTGCTGTATAATTGAAATTTCGTAAGTCTTATAAAAAAGTTATTACAGTCATCAATTCGACACACACCGGAATAATATTTTCATTTATTTAGATTTAAAAAGCTAATGTGAAAAGGGCTCAATGTGAAACATTATTTTTAACTAAGCCGTCATCGATATTATATATCGCATAAAATCATCGCAAAATCGCATGCAAAGGGTATTTTTATTAGTTCACAATTTTTTTTTAATAATATTTGTAGTCTATGTCAAGGTTCTCCTTTTTATTTATTTATAGTAAAGTACCCGTACATATAAAATAAAATAAATGCCATTTTCAGAAAGTACGCGACTCAATTTACAACCGGACTTCATAAAACCCGAATTCATTCCAAATCATGGTAAAGTTTATACCCACGACACGGATATCGTGCTAAGGCCATGAAAACGAGAGATTTGTGGCCGACTGAGCTAGAAGAACGAAACCCGCGCGAGCTAAACCAACCACAGTGCGAATAAACAAGTAACACTTATATGACAACTGATATTAATTCATTGATATTAAATCACTAAGATGCAATTTTTGAATAGTAAGATAAACAGAAGAATAGTATTTATTGGACTGATAGCAAAAATGCGGTTGGGAATCTCAAATTATCAAAGCTTAACAATGAAATGTGCACCTGATGATAAGTAAAAAATACCATCATGTTCTTACGTGCAGTATATTTGAAGAAATAAGAGTATTTATTTCGCCAGTCTTAAGTCAGCATCGCTTTAGAAACAAAAAATTAATAAATAAAAAAATATATATTTATTATATTAAAAAATAGATATCCATATATGAGGTAGATAAAACAAGCTAATACAGTTATTGCCTTGATAGTTATGAAGCTAATATATTAGTAATGATAAATCTGACGATATACGAATTCATACTCAATATTTCGACATGTCATCGTAATATAGGTAAAGAGAAAAAGAAGGTCAGCCAGTAGCATAATAAATGTAAATCTAAATAAAAATCCACTGGACCGAATCTTGATAAAACTTGGTATAAAGATCCTACGAGTTTTTAGTTTTAATAGTGGTCGATAATTTTAATTTAGTGTCTCAAACATTGAAAAGTTTGGTATGGTGTTTACCGTCCAAGTGGTATCATAGTACCTACACAATAATTCTGAATAGGTATCTAATCAAAATCATTAATAAGAGCGCTGACTACACTAGGTTCGCTGCCGTCTGGTGGTTAGTTGAACATTTGAATTGGATCTTTATTGGTTTACTTAAAGTTAATCTCACTGCTCTTTTTGGGTGTAATTAGTAATTTCATTTTGTCTAAATAAAGGCGCTTGTCACGAAAGTGTACAATGTTTGTACAAAATTTCCGATTTTTCAAGTAAGCAACAACAATTCTTATTCTGCGGTCTCACTGCCAGTCTTACTTTATACTTATATTTATTTTGTGAATTGACCGAGTTTTATAACTTGACTGAAATAGAACTGATGTAAACTTTCAGTTCTATTTCAGTCCTCTAGAATTAAAGATGGAAACTGAAATAAGCGTATTTATAGTAACGTTCGTCGTTGCCGACATTACATTATATTTAGTATATATGAGAAAATATATACAAAATATTAGATAGTTCCAACATAGTGTCGACTGGCGGGAAACTGCATAGAACCAGATCCTATGGCGTTTTTTTTGTTTCAAGGGCCAAAATATCAAACATAGTTCTCATATAGTTAAATCTCATATAGTACAATAGACTGACGTTTCTTTGTCTACGATAAGGAGTTAATTCATTTAATCGCTCGAGCACTTCTTACTGTCTCATTTTGGTTTGAAGTGTCATGAATTTTTTTTATTCATTCATTAGATATTTCATTTATGGAACTCTCGTAGCAAAAACAACTTTACACAATTAGCAAAAACGATGGTGATTTGCAGGAACAAGGGTTGAGATATCACGTGATTGATTAGTCGCCCGGAGCCAACCGGAAAATCAAGGGAAATGAACGCTTTGGAATGAGACGAGCAAATAATTGAGTTTCATATTTTCTTAATTTACGAGTAATGCTTTGAAAAAGTCGCAACTGATGACACTGATTCGGCAGGAATCTATTAGACATTTTGTATTATTTTTTACTTCTATTTAAATTTTGATATAATTTACTCGTATATGGTACCTAGAACTCTTTCAATCAAAGGAAGAATTTTCCAAATAGCCCAGGAGCTTGTTTATACACAATAAGCTAGCGCTTGACTGCAACTCGCCTGATGTAATCAACGATGCGGCCTATGATGTGGCACGCTTGCTTAGAAGAAACAAATTCATTCGCGATTTGACAATACCGAGATTATAGTAGTTGTATTCCATATTAATTCTGATAATATAATAATGATGTGTACAAAAGTTGATTTAGCAAATTTACCACGTTGTCATACTGAATTTTGTCTTTTATATAAGATTTAATTTGTTAAATGTTATTGTACCAAAGTAATAAAAATAAAATAAAATAGCTATCTGGAAATAGAGATGTCGAAAATTCAATAACCTGGCAGTTCGCGTAATAAAATTGGATGCATGTTTTTAGTGCGCGTCCGTGGAGTTTCTATCTTGTACTGGTGGCGTCTAGTAGTATCTGTACTAGAGTAGTAGTGTCCGTCCGTCCGTAGTAGTAAAACGTCCTATAACTATAATCCTTTTGGATAGGATAGGTCTTACCCTCAAGGATTATAGTTATAAGACGTTCTCACTTCATCGGAGTTTTTGTATCTATGTGTTCTTGGATTTCCTACACGTGTTACCTTATCCTACATAACTTATGTTACAGTACATTACGCGTGAAATTATATAATTACATTGCTCTTTATTTTGATAGTGAATAGTTTGACGTATACTAATATTTACTAAAACAAGATATAATCATGAACCAACCGCTACAAAATTGCTATTGCAATTGTAACTTCATCTAATCCTATAACTGAAGAGCGAATTGCTAGATTTATAACATCACATTCGGCACCCTTAATATCCCTCTAAAATTGACGAAAAATTGACCTTAAGCCGTTCTCATTAAAGTTCAAAATAAACCAGCAATTTCTGTACATTGGACATTGACAATCGATTGTGCAAGAGAAGCGTAATGTGCCAATTTATCTGAAGCAGGCTTTGTAAGGTAATTGACAGTCGGGTAGTTAGCACGCCTGACTTTGCATAATCGTAAAGAACTGGCCTTTTGGGAACAATTTATGAGAGCTAAGGATGCTTTATTACAGACAATGATGTGCCTTTTTTGTTGGCATATATTTTAAATTTGGAAGAGTAGACGTAAAGGTGATTCTTCACTGTTCCGGAGACCATACTAGACCATACGACCTTACTCAGAGGGTATCTTAAAGTCAGATTAATGTGGAGATTCTAGCTAAATTAATTGGCTCGCATAGATTCCAGTAGACTTGCTTGCGTTTCAGCATACATTTTTTCAGTTTATTTATTCCGTAGCTTTTAGCCGCGGCATCTGTTCTGTATGAGCAAATGTTATGTCGTATTATTTTTAACAATAGTAAAACATATTTTATTAATTTAAGTTTGTATGTTTCTGTTACTGCTTGATAAGGGAAACCAAATCTCAGAAGATCAAAAATGTCTTGATAGAATAAACTCCATAAATTAGGTATGTTTTATATTAACTAAAAAAACGCAAAATCTAGCGCTTTATATCTAAAAATATCGTTTCTACCTTTGTAAATGGTAAAAAGCATGAAAACTTGCAAGATGCGCTTTTCTTCTTTCTCCTACGACACGTTTTTAGGCATTAGTGCCAAAGAGACGGACTTTTACTCGTATCTAAGATCCTCTAAAACTATTCTGAAGAAAATATGGTAATAAATTACATGCTTCAAAAAGACTAAGGTCGGCTCCTTTAACAAATTGCCAAGTAGTTAACGTGACTTAGCATACATGGTGATTTATGTTAGGTCGTTAAAAAGTGGAAACCAGCATATTATAGGCTATTAATTGGCTGGTTAGGAGACACTGTGTTATGATCCGTTACTCAAAATATGGTGAATTGACAGTTTTATATCACCTAAAAATCATCATGATAAATATCTTATAATTACTCAAAATTATATATTAAATAATCATTAGGTACTTATTTAATTATACTTTATTGTGATAAATGCATGTTATTTAATTACTAAGTGCAAGTCACAAAATATTTTGACCCATATAAGGTCACGTTAACATTATATATTAAATAATCATTAGGTACTTATTTAATTATACTTTATTGTGATAAATGCATGTTATTTAATTACTAAGTGCAAGTCACAAAATATTTTGACCCATATAAGGTCACGTTAACATTATATATTAAATAATCATTAGGTACTTATTTAATTATACTTTATTGTGATAAATTGTATAAATATATTGTTTTTGTTATAAGCTCAGTCTAATAAAACACACAAATGTACTAACATATAACAATATTTCTCCAGGCTGACTGACTGACTGATATTCGCTAGGAATCAACGCACAACCTAAACCGCTGAACTGAGAGACATGAAATTTGGAGGGTTTATTTGCTATAGTGTGTAGGGGTGTACTATAATAAAGAATATTTGGAAATTCAACACCTTAGGGTCAAATGCGGTTCAAAGTTTCAAACTTCTTTTTTTTTCTCACGTGCTAGTGCGGCTGAAGTTCAGTTACTTGGAGAAGCTATGGTCGAGCGATTGAACTTGTCCCTCAGGGCAGTCTCTGACTGGGGCGATGCCAATCTGGTCAGGTTCAATGCTACTAAGACGCAGGCGTGTCTGTTCTCCGCCAAAAAGAGGCAATTCCAGATGGTCCCTACTTTCCGAGATGTATCCGTTCCCCTAACCGACCACCTTGAGCTCTTAGGTGTCACGCTAACTTGAACGCTCAATTTTGGTGCGTATATTGAGTCCAAAGCTCAGTTAGTTGCCAAAAAGCTGGGTATCCTCTCAAAGGTACTACACGTCGGAACAGTTGCTCGCTCTGTATAAAGCACAAGTTCGATCGTGTATGGAGTACTGCTCGCATCTTTGGGATGGATCAGCAAAATACCAGCTTGAAGCGTTGGAGTCTGTCGAAAGGCGAGCTAAAAGACTTATAGGTAACGATGCTCTGGCCAAAGTTAAACTTCAAAGCCTCGAGCATCGTCGAAAAGTGGCTAGACTATCGGTCTTTTATCGGATACATTTCGGGGAGTGTGCCTTGGAATTGCATGAATTAATTCCCCCATCTCGATTCTACAATCGGACAAGTAGAGATACTGTAAGGCGCCACCGGTTCATGGTAGAGGTTCCACGGACTCGCACAAAACGCTTCGCGTCTACATTTATTGTGCGAACTGCCAGGTTGTGGAATTCGCTGCCAAGTTCTCTATTTCCCGATAGCTATAATTTCGGTCTCTTCAAATCGCGAGGAATCGGTTTCTTCTAGGCAAGCGCGCTCCATCCTAGACCGCATCGTTACTTTACATTAGGTGAGTTGCGGTCAAGCGAAAGCCTATGGACCAAAAAAAAAAAAAACTTCATTGAATTTTATTTTTAGTAGCGAGCAACACCGCTACTGATTTCTAGTCATAAAAAAATAAGCTACTATAGGTATTAGGTACATTTGAGATATAGTACAAATAAAATTATATCTACTTTTTAAATTAGTCAAGCATGATAAATAGCTATATTATAGGCTGCCAACGTCTAGCTAGTATGAATAGCTCGCCACTTCAAAAGAAATCCCGTTAAATATGTCCATGATCAAAAGGATAGGAATTCTAAAGCAGATCCGCAGTAGCTAGATTTTCATGTGAATAAATATTCATACATTTAGTAGTTTTTAGTAGCTTTAGCCCGCGGTTTATCCCGCGTTATATTGTTTTTCCCGAGAATGAAAGCTTAATCGCGCTCAACTTACCTCAAGCTATTTCTATTCAAAAAATTGTGATGTCACATTTTGACATGTCACTTTCGCATTTTTAATAAATGTGGGATTTAGGTAATGAAGTATTATGCAAGTGCTTGTGTTTTATTTGGTTTCTAAGCCAACTGAAGGCTGAACTGTGATGGCTAGAACACTTTAGTCGGATCAGCTTTGTATGAAGTCACTTTTCTCCCTCTATAGAACTGTCATTGTTCAATTGTTAGCATATTCAGTGGAACACCTCACCAGTGATAATATGTTATAGCGTCATATGAGATTAAATTTTCGAGCCATTTGAAGTCGAGACTAGGGCCGTGTGGATCGAGAGCTCATATTATTTTTCTAAACTTATTTAACTAGACACGCTGCCCTCTGATAGTGGGTTGGAGCATTTGGATTGTTTGTAAGTGGTTTATCAATATATAATCCATGTGATTTAGTCAATTCATATTTTGTAATAAAGACACGTACATGCCCAGCATATTAAACTTACAAAAATGCGAAATTTAAGAATCTTACCAATTTGTCTTCGTCTAAGTTTATGGGTTTCTTGTATCCTGTGAGCTCTTCTTGCGCGAAAAGCTTCTTTCCTCTTCGACCAATATTCCTCTGTACCTGAAAATATTATAAAATATATTATACTAACTAGCACCACCACGCGGTGTTACCTACCTGCGAATAAAATGTAACATATAAGTTAATCCTGAAAATTAAGTTACCTTATTACAGACACCATCAAAATCCGTTCAGTATTTTCTCCATGTCAAAATAATAGATAAACTACCAGACATACATTTTAAAATATTACGCTTTTATAGAGTATTATTGAATAATTAATATTTATTTTTAAACACGGCGTAAGCCGTCGGTTTATTATAATAATAAAAGGTAATAAAATAAATAAAATAATAATAATAATCAATGGAACCGTAACCAAAGTTGAGAGGCCCTATATAATTAAAATTGAGATATAAAATACAGAAGTTTAAAAAGGTGTGAGTGAAGAATAAAAACTGTTGTAAGAATATGTTTCATTAAAATCTGAGCTATTTTTGGGAGTTGATAGCTGATGTTCTGGGCTATGTGATTTCCACCTCCTATCAAAATATTGCGGCGGGAGATGACTTGCCACCTATACCTAAACGGGCCCCGGACTATCGCTGCCGAAATAAATAAATAATATAATAATATTATATATATCCGATATTAATGTTATTATTTTTATATTTTAAGAGTTATTTCAATCTTAATAACACAAACTTATGTCATATTTTTTCTATATTAATTTGTAAATAACTTTTTTATAATATGAACTATCACTAAAATCGCAATAAAATCGCAAACTTTATTCAAAAAAATTGCATTCAACAGATGCGACTTTCATTTTTGCAAAGAATTTTTACTGCTCTACGAGAAAACCAATATATTTCTCCCTAGTAATAAAAAACTCCGCAGATGTGTTCGGGAAAAGATTTATTATCGCTGCGCACTAAATTTTTAAGTTTTAAAGCTCGAACTGAAGTCTTAAATCAAAACTCAAGGCGGCTAGGGAGATCGTTAATGTTTATGAGAATATTTTTCTGTTGACGTGTTATCTTGTACGTGCTTGGTTGCCTGGAAGAGATCGCTTTAAGCGATAAGGCCGCCATTTAAAAACTAGAATATGTTTACAATTTTGTCTATGTAATTTATTTATTGTTAAGCTGGTTTTCGAATAAAGAGTTGTCTATCTATCTATTTTACAGCAAGTAAAGTCTTGTTAAATAAAAGAAGCACTGTAAAAAGCTGGTAACTTTGTAAACTAACTTATTTATAATATTAGTCCTAGACTAATAGTACTAATTAAAAACTATATACCATCTATATAAATAATTAATCAACAACTGTTTTTTTTTAATTTGTTAATTAACATCATCGAAATTAATTTTAATTTAAACTTGATTGATTGACGGCACCATTATTATTATAGACAAAAAAAAACAAATATACAACTTTAACATAATATGACACAATTGGCGGACATATCGCTAAAGGAAATTCTTCCACGCGCTTATTTACGCCAAACTTTATTACTCATTTAATTATTTTGTAAGCCATTACGTCCTGCAGAAGTCCTGTCTAAAATTGAGAACCTCTTTCCCTATCCGTGACTACAAAGCTGGTGACAGCACAAAGCACCGCTCTGTGGATTCACAAAATGACGTTTATCTGTTTGCACGGAAGCGGTGGAGAGATGGAATGATAGAATTTAGTAAGCTTGCTGACTACAAAGATCTAGCATCTTCCTTGGAAAGGTTTGAAATGCTACGTCAATGGTTGACTACGTATATATGTCCACAGAGTATATTTTTGGAGCATATTACTTTTATTACTCTTTGACTGAATGAGAGAAGCGAACATCTTTTTGATAAAAAATTATACAGGACCTATGAATGTATGAATATGTCTACATAAAAAAGGATTTAGACGAATTGAACAGACTCATATATCATAATTTGGATCAATAATTAAAATAGGCATAGCAAATTATTGCATTTAGAATTTCTAAATAAGAATTTATGCGAGCCTGTCAGCTTGTGTACCCATTTAATCATGATTTAATCTCGGCCTATTCAACAGCTGTAAAGCTAGTGACACATGACAAAAACGTAACCCTCGGCCAAACGGGTAGCTGGTGTAAAAACTAACGAAGGCTCACTGCGGATGTCACGCTGGGATTTACAAAGTAAGCGCTTTGTGAGCGTTCGACAAAGCGAGGTTTGTTCTGGACAGTGTGTACTGGGCTTTATTTTACAACATAGCGATTTTGAAAGACTTTGTGTTTATGAATTGAAGAAAAGTAATGTATTTAAACGATTTCAAAGGAGGAGATTCTGGATTCTATTTATTTTATATTTAAATCGCAGCGTTGAACATAAAAATGTATACGAAAAACTTTCAAACTTTGAATGTTTATTGAAATTTGGATTGAACTTTCAAATTTTCATTCCATAATGATTACACCCTCCAAATTTCATATCTCTAGGTTCAGTGGTTTCGGCTTTGTCTTAATTCTTAGCAAATATCAATCAGTCAGTCATGAGTCTTTTATTTATATGTGTTATCCGATTACTTCAACGCCTGGACCGATTCAGAAAACTGTTGTTTTTTTATATTTTGAAAGGCTTTTCTCGTGGTACTTTAAATTATATTTACCTAATTTTTACCCAAGAGCAAAAGAGTGAGAGTTATATTTTTCGAGTGTATGTATATATGTATATTTCTTTGGCACGCCTTAGGGCCTAAACAACTCGTCGTATTTCTATGTAAGTGATGTCAATAGATACAGTTTCACCTGCTGATGGTCATGAACTCTAGCTGCATCCCGGAATTTCACTTGTTAAAATACGTGGCTCTAAAGTTCTCGCAGTCAGAGTTTTTGAAGTCTCATTTCTATTTCAAGACACGCGTGTCGAACTATGCGACCTAAATTATTATTGTTATTCACCGAATGAAATCCATATAAAAGGTAACGATCGATGATATTCACATACACATTTCATTTAGTCTAGCAATAGCTTTAGGTAATACTCCCCGGTCACGCCACCGCGGACAAGGCGTATAAAAGTTATAGTTTTGACCGGTTGCCATCCAACGGCGAATAAGTTTCAGACGGAAACTAATGCAGTACCTATATAAAGATTAACCACAGTAAAAAAATCACGGGAAATTGATTTTTAGATCAAAATAACAGAAAAAGTTCTATCGACGCCTCCTTCCTGTAATGGAAGAAAGTTGTCACTTTTTTGAAAGAGAACTATTAAAGTCAAGTAAATGCGAGTGAATGAACATCATACCATGAATCAGAGATGTACTCGTAGATCAGTTACACATGTTTCATCTCAGATCGCAACATTGCTCATGTTTATTATACTTAATTCAATCTGTGTAGATTTAATATGCTTAATTAAATCTATGTTTTAAGCTCTAGATTTCAGAAACATTTCAATTTTATTTCTATCTTTCATTGTTTAAATCTGGATAAAGCTGTGGTCACTATAAAAAATGCTTTTTGGTCGTGATTTAGGTTTTCATAAAGTAAACAATTTTTTGGTAACGTAGTAAAAGATAACAGTTTTGTGTTATTTATGCGTCTAATCCTGACCTCTAAGTTTGTGTTTAAAACTTTCACCTTTACTTTGATATCTTTACCCATAATGTATCCATTAAAAACAGTTTGTTCATTACTGATTCAACACACCTAATGATTATAACGACCTTTACTCATTTCACTTGTGTACAAGGTGTTTGAATTAATGTCGTGCTTTAAGAGGTCACTGAGTCTGAAGTTTAAAGGTTACAGTTTTAAAATAAAAAATTTGTTTACTCGTTGATGCAATGTGATTGGCTTATAGATAATGATGTTATACGACTATATGGTTATTCCGAATTTGTTTTAAGAATTTCAGTTTTGTAAAAACAGGTAAAGTTACTGTTATGCTGTAAAGTTTGAGTAAAACTTGAGCTTTGGTAAAGTCCGCTGCAGGCTCAAATGTGATAGTGGGCACATTTTGTCATCCGATGTTATCCTTTGTAGATATGTCAGTGGTATTGCGATAAACCCGAATACAAAAAGAAAGTCCCTGCAGTAAGTTTGTTAACCGTCAGCACAATAAACAACTAGTCCTAATAAAAAAATGTCGATGACAGCTAACTTATTATTACCAACTTTAAAAACTTTTATGAAAGATCTAAAATAATTATGGCATCTGAAAGTCATTCCGCCTCTTATTAACTAAGAAGAAAAACTAAACCTATGCAATTTATAGAACATTCACTTGGAATCTTTAGAATGTATTTGCTCATCCTAACGTTTTTCTGCCAAAGTATGTACGTTTGTATGACAACTTGATGTCACGCAAACGTACATACGAAAATGATATCTATTAAAAATTACGCGTCGATTTCAGCAACTACACTAACCCACTTCAAAAATGTCGAACGTTCTGTATTTGTCAGATATTTAATGCTTAATGGTTTTATGTTTTAATCTTTTATATATGTTTCTATATATATATATATATATGTTTTATATGTTTATATTTGTATATTAATGACAAACTGGTCCTCTTGGAAATTCTTCATTTCTTGAAAGATTTAGGTAGGTATATAAATGATTTCAAATTTCAGTCCAGTAGTGAGCTATTAAATCAAAATAATAATAAAAACATATTTAGGCGCCTTCCTTATATAAACTTATCCTTTAAATGAAATATTTGTAAGTTTTCACCGCACATTTCGTCATTTTATGCGAAAAAATGATTTTTGATTTCATTTTTTGACACCAAATATCACGAAACAATTATTGCCAAGCCTAACCATGAAATGACTAAAATGTATGACGTCATCGCTTACTGTCATCCAAAAGGAATTAGTTGTGGTTACTCTGCTGTATAATTTAGGCCCGATCTAATGCTATCCTATATCAATGAAGATTGAAAAATAAATAAAGAACATTTTGCCCAACACAAAGCTTCTTCGCTCGGTTGATAAATTCGTTATTCGGAACACCCAGTACAATAACCTGTAATGATATTTGGTCATTTGGACACGCTACTTAAAGACAAACGTTTAAGGTATTTAAGTTTACAGCCATCATTCGAAATAATACAACAGTTTGTGAAGTGAAAGGTCACTTAATGAGAATTTAATATTTCATAATGTTCGTAATCGATTCTTACTTTTGTAAAGCATTTGTGTGGTGATAAAAGTTTAATGGCTGCTGGTTTTATGGCTATTGCCTACACTACAAGTAAAAACATAAAAAAATTACAAACGATTTAAATTCGTCTCGCATTTAATAAAAAAAAATTAGTTATACTTCTGGGCCTGATATTGTAAAACCTTTATAGGATCACCTTAACAATATATGTCTCTTTCAAACGAAATTTAATTTACTAATGACGTTGCTTACACAGGTTCATGCATTTACGTAGAAAATCCAACTTCATTCATGTACTCGTATCTGGACAGGCATTTCAACAGTTAGACGTTTTATAGTTGAACAAAAAGTTTGATTTAACATCTCTGAATTGTTGGACATATTTAACCTGATGACTAATATACACACTTATATACATACTTAAATGTATAATAAACACCCAGACACAGGTCAAACAGACATGTTCATACCACAAATGTTCAACCTGTCTGGGGATCGAACCCGGGACCAGCGGCGAAAAAGGCAGAGTTGCTACCAACTGCCAGTCAAAATTCCAGTTAAGACAATTAGTAAATTTAAGTGCTTCATGATTAGATTACTTATGATACCTTAGTACCTCCTTCTTATCTTTAATAAACTTATGTACTATAAATTGCATAGCCGATTGAAAAGCTAAATAAACATTTTATTCTACTTAGTAATTTTCAGTGTTTTAAATGGGTAATCAAAGCTATACGACCTAGCGGCAGTGGCGCTGCATCCATTACGCAAATGAGATGCCGATAGCCCTCGCTCGTGTTTGAACTGTTAATATTAGAGCTTCGGTATACTACCGATCATAGCCTGGTTATTAATTGGGAGGTAGACTTTGAACTGGCTTTAAAATGAGTGAGAAATAACGCTTTACGGAACTGTAACGTCTGAAAAACAAAGAAAAAATACGAGTAGAAGAAGAAATAGACTTGGGTAGTGTACATTATGAGAATTACCAAAGGAAGAATTAGAAATATGAGGTGGCAGCGGTGATCACTTAAAGCAAAGAACCGATAACCGCTGTGAAGAAGAATGTGGATGCCGCGTTTAAGTAAAGGTAATATAGGACGTTAAAATGGCTTAACGATGGAGTGTAACGAGCTCGAGAGTGAGTTGTCTGTGCTATGTCCAGCAGAGAATTAATACGGGCTGATAACGATAATAATTATCGTTATCATAATTATTATGAGTCTGGACGTTGTATAGAAAACGAGCCATCATTGCGCATTATGGCAATAGCTCTTTGTCTGTATTTGAACTGCTAATATTAGAACTACAAGGTACTACTGATCATTGCCTGCTTATTAATTAGGAGGTAGACTGGCTTTGAAATGCTTTAGAATAACGCTTTATGCAATGACTATTTCTCAGAAACGGTGGACTTTAAGAATCTGTCTCCATTCGACAGACAGTTATTTTGATTTACAAACCAAGCCGCTGGATAATTTGATAAAATTGACATGGGACCACTTGAGTTTATAGAGTAAAAGTGATAGCCCTGTGAATGATTCAAAAATAGTTCCATACGAAATGTAATTCACTGGTGATTTCTGTTCGCATGCGAGTGAAGAATTCATACCAACGACTTTGAAAATAGGCCCCGAGTATTTTTGCAAATTACCTTCCGCCGGCTTCACTACATTTTTGAAGCCGTGAGTAAATCAGTTTTTACAAAGCAAGCTTGCTCCATCTTATTACATCGTCGCTTAATATCAGGCGATATAGACAAAAATGGATTTCCTGCAAATAGTCCCTGGCCCTTACCATTAGTTTAATTACATTTTATATTATAAAAGTACATTTAATTTATATAAGCATACATTTTCTTATTTTCTTACCTAATAAATCACTCATGTTTGAAGACAATAACCAAGAATCAAAAAACTTTCGAACATAAAACCAAAACGCTTCAGAAAGTAATGCAACTGCGCGTCGAATCAATGAATCGAATGTACTGATGCACAAATAGCATACGTTTGTTTTTAAGAGATCACGCCAGGAATAGCTAAAGAGCATTGGCCACGCCAAGACATTTATATATCTATTTTGGGAATGTAGAGCATATTTTTTGTAGCTGTCAGCTTAGACGATAGACATTTTGTGGAACATCACCTTTATCTTTTTGAAACGGTTGACCCAATGAGCGAAGCGTTTCTGCTTTAAGTCCGTAATTTTTTTCTTTCCATGGTCAGTTATGACGGTTGTATGTGTGGATGTTTCTCTGGAACTTTGTACTCGTGTACTTTCCCGAATACGAGGTCACCCGGCAATTAGTTGGCGTGACGATCTTTACGCATATTTCAACTCGAACAATGCTTTTTGTTTTGATATAATAGTTAAATAAATAGTTTTCTTTTCTGTAAAGAACCACCTAGTTTGAAATACAACAAAAAGACCCCAAAAATTTTTGATCCTTCTTCTTTATTGCAGTCCTTTTAGAACTAATAAAGCAGTCATTATTATTCGAGCTTGTAGTGTCAAACCAGGCAGGATAATACCTACATATTATCCTGTTTTATTTTTTCTATTTTACTATTAACTTACTAATGTTTGCGCGAAAACTCCGAGACTGTGTTTGCTTTAAATCCTTTAGAGTTCTTAAAACGAATATTAATTTTCACTCTCACCTTCTATCTTACAAACTTTTAGCAGTGAATAGGATGAATAGTTAGTGCATTCACAGGACTGCATTGTTCGCGCAGACAAGCTTAATCCCTTTACATTGAACAATAAAATAGTTTGCAACTTTGTATTCTCTTGCGAAGTAGTCTTAACTACTTAATTAAGTTGCTCAGTATGTAAGTACGTACAGGATTATCGGTTTGGGTTTAATAAGCCGAAAGAGTATATATAAATTATTATTTGTATTCATCACAACGAACAATTTTTAGTGTCTACCAACCGCATAAAATCAAAATCAATGCGTGCCGCATTAAAAAAACTTAACTCGTCATAAAATAATTAATTTATATAAAAGTGTTTACCGAGTTCCATTACGGCAAACACTTTTTCAGTAGTTTCGATTTAAATTCCAAACCTATCGACCGGTCTTTTTTTATTTAAAAAGAACCACACGGAAAATATAAAAAAAAAAGATTTTTTTAAAACGATTCAGCCATCTTTGTCAACTTAAGTAGAAAAATACAGTTGAATTGAGTACCTTCTCTTTTTGGAAGACGGTAGAAAAGTTGACCGATCATAAACAAAATGTATGAAATAGCTATTTTTTTAATTTTTTGAGATCTAGTTTTATTGTTGTACCTATACTGAAAGTCGTTCGTCGTGATTAGTACACTGACCCCTTTTTGGCTTCGATCATCTCTAACAAATAACCGTGTATATTTAGTAAGATAGCTTAAAATTTATTGGCTTAAGTTTAGTTAAAGGCTCTCTGTTATGCGTTGTCTAAATTCCTCTTCTACAAGTGATACTATCATCTAAGTTAAATTATTTATCGCCTCAATGTCTGGATGAAAATCATACTTGCTATGGTTTTATCATTTGGTACCAAACTTCTATGTACAAATGTTGCAATGTATTTTACATTTAATTTTTATTTTAGGATTCATCTTTTGGCGTAGGTAGTGCATTGTTTTTTAGCGAAGTCTACTTGATAGAAGTATTTGTCATTCCTCATATTACGGGGTTGTCGGGTGGAGTCAACGGCAAAAAGTGGATTTTGTACTCGTCTTGACAACAAAAGTTAAATAATATATAACACATGTTCTACACTCGTAGCTATACAGTCTTATTTGAATAACGGTATATGAGCATTTGATTCTGGGAAAAAATTGCCGTCATAAATGACGCGAATTCACGTAAAGTATGGAGTATACTGATATCGTTTTTTATGTTTGTTACCAGCAGCCCGATTCAGGTAGCCTTTCCGACCGGTTTCGAAAACTTTACAACTCGAATTACGCAAAGTTTGTCAAAAGATCCTGAATTATGACATTGAATATCGATTGCAGATCTATTCAAGAGAAATAATCGCATTTAAAAGTTCCGGATTTTGTACCAAGCTCTGTGTAATTCATGTGCAAAGTTTTCGAATCCGGTCGGAAACACTAACTAAATCGTCCTACTGATTTCTCTCTAAAATAGCTGAAACATTTTGAAAATATCTTTTAGATATTACCCGTGAATTTCCACAATCGGTTAGAATCGGTTAGAAATCTGATTTGGAATATTACATTAATATATACAATTAAATCGATTAAACCAAATTTATATGAAATGACAGGTCTTTTTGCAAAGGTATCGGTCGTTGATAAAATTATTTTGGATCCGGGTCACTTTATTGCAAAACCCTAGTTATCACCAAGTAGCCATGAATACAACGAAGCTGTAAATGTAAGTAGGTACATATCTATATCACACATCAGTAAGTTCCGGTACAGCGCGTCTACCGGAAGCGACTCGCCGACTACGCGCGATATTGACGTTCAAAGGAAATTGATTTACGTCCGCTCGCTTTGACTACGCTTTGGCACACATTTTTACGATTGATAAGCTAGTTTCCGACCACCGGGGGAATGGCTGGAATGTTGTGGATATGGGGATTAATCAATATTTCACCAGAATCAGTTCAATAGTTTAGTTTTTAAATAACAATATGCCAGTCGAATTGGAATTGAAAATTGGTTTAACAATGTTTTTAAAGTCTAACTTGTTACCAGTTATCTATATATAATAAATAATAAAATCGATAACATCAATAGCTATTCTCATTTTCGAAGATATCTACACTTAATATCTACCAGTCTACTAATGATTTTATAAACAGCAAAACGTTTGTGTTTTTGTGTATCACACTTCACGCTAATATTATAAAGGCGAAAATGTGTATGTAAGTGTGTGTTTGTTTGTTCCTCCTTCACGTTCAAACAGCTTAACAGATTTGGATGAATTTGGTACGAAGATAGCTTATACTCTGAACTAACACAATACAATATATCTTTACAATATTAATTTACAATATATCTTTATTGCACATCAAGAAAAATATATACAGCAAATATATTATAAACAAAACATTGGTAGTATATTGGAGGGCCTTTTCGCCTAAAGCTATTCCTTCCAGGCAACCTTTGGATGGATCGGACTAAATGCAAATAGTAACGTCGGTGGTGTACCAATAAAAAAAGGAAAGAAAACGAGAAAGTACAAAATTAAATACTGTACCACAAAAAAAAACAGAAAATACATACATATATATATATATTTATTAATATTAAGCACATACAACAGATACATACGCCATATTCGTAATACAACACAAAATATTCCAACTAATTAACACATACTTTATATTCCGAAAAATTTAAGCGTTCTCATGAAATATCTACCACGGGTAAAACCAAGGGGCGCAGCTAGTAATAAATAAACTAAAAAACAACTGGACTGATTTTAAACACTCTTTCGTTCTTACCGTTGCAGGTAACACCGCAGAGTCCAGCTTGTATATAATACTCGGTCTGACCAATAACTACAGCAAGTTAATCAATATACGAAAGCCACGTTCAGCCAATGGCGTGGATATATATCTCTTAAGCTATGTCAGTGTAACTACATAAGTATTACATAACATAAATAGTGCTTGACAGAAATGCAGGCTTATATTTTGCCCAAAAAACAAGCCTATCAATCCAGCGGAGCAACGCAGCCAAAATTTTTTAACATAAGTTTTTTACTACATAAATATACAAACTCGAATATATTGTAGTAGTAAGCATAGTACTATACAGCGTCTTGCCTACATCCTCATAAGTACATAGTATTAATCCAAAATTGTGTCAGTTTATTAGTCCTCCTTTTTTTCAACAACTGAGTGTCCTAATTTTTTATATAGACAATTCGAGGTCGGGAGAGGTCCTGTACCTCTTTCTTTCTTACTACTTAGCTACCACCAAATAAATCTAGTAGTAAAAATGTGATACTTAATCATATAAATATAAGTATCGTTACACGTGTAGAACATTATAAAAAAAAAACAAAGCTGTTGAACTAATCTAGTGTTTTAATATTGTCTTCATCGCAAATTCAAACCTATTGTAACTAGATAAGGCTGAATTTCAGGCTACGTATAGTAGAAAAGAGTAATATATCCATATTAGGTACAATACAAACCACAATGGTGTATTATCTGATGTTTATTACATTGCTTCCTGTTTTGTTTTCCTTTTACAACGAATATAATGAAGTTCAACGTATGAAAAAATAACATTCAATCTTGTGACTTTTATGAAGGTTGACTTCATTTTGTTGGTTAGGTTCGAAGTTTTCGTGTATATAAGCGTTGATTTTCAGCAAAAAATCTAGTTTTCCATTTTATAAATAATTAGTAGCTGTCACCCGTGGTGTCGCCCGCGCCATAAAATTAAATGTAAAGAAATTTCAAAGTTAAGACCCATTGTACCAAGAAAAATATTCCAAAAAAACCTTTTTAAGTACCTCTCAGTAATAGTTTTCCTCGGTAGTAGTTTTTGTTATACCCTAGTCTATTATGAATACAGCTTTCAAATTTCATATTTCTAAGTAGATTTAGGTTCTGCGTGGATTCTTAGCGAATATCAGTTTTTTATGTATTACTCTGTCACTAGTAAATCGATTTAGATCATTGCCTTTATTCTGGTTGATAGAAAAATACTTCAGAGATCAGATTCGCCCATATAAATTTGAACAATAGTTTTTTTCGCATGTCGTATTGAATTAAGTCAGTTGCCACTAGTTTGAAAGTTTTTCTTTTATTATTTTTTAATTGTTTTATGAATGAACACGAGAGGAAAACACAAACCATAGTTAGTCTACAATTTATAACTTTCTGGAATTTCAAGACCAACATGCAAAGTTTCAAACTCGGCTCTGTTTTGTTCTCGATACCCGTATTACATTATAATTTAATCACAAAAGTCTACAAAATTTACGTCTACACGAATGAACCTATAAGCATATAATTATATTTTCATCTGAGCTTTACCTTTACCTTATAGATAGGTTTAGTAAGAACAGATCGTACGGCATTTGAAAAGGATTAACATTTTTCGGTGTCACTATCGCGGTATTGACACCGACCCTAGCTTAGTCTGCGTCTTGTCTTCAGTGAGTTCGTTTGTATATTATTAATATAATTTACTAGTACACTTAACAAAAGTAACGCTGTGTTTTTCTGGTGTCACGTCACGTGCTGCTGATAGGATGATACAATGAAAGTTATTTAATTTAAAAATAAAATAAAACATTTGAGTTATTACCTAATTGCGTCTCATAATTTTTACCTATCCGCACGTAACTGAACCAAAAGAAACCAAAAATGTAATAAACAAGTATGGGATTTTACCTCTCATCGTCTCACAGACGGAAAAAGATCAATACGCTTAACAATTTCTGTATATTTAAGGATTTTTACTGTGGAAAAAAATTATAACTATAACATATTTCATATTCGTTACTCGTATGAAATACAAAACAATACTTACTCTCCTATATCTATAAAATAAGAAACGGAAATAATGAGTAGCCAATAATGACTATGGGCACCAAAAGGTTTCTTATTTTCTCTTCACATTACTCGAATATAAGAACTGGCCGAAAACCTAATAAAGTATAATACTGGCAACCCTTTAACAGAATATGTATGGGTACAGTCAAAGGCCGTTATATAGCACGTCAAAATATTTAGAGTTACAAATCAATAGATAAAAGAAAACGGTTCAGTTCAACTATTTTTCAGAACTTCATTTTATGTATTTCTATTTGCGACCTTTTTTTCACCTCAGGTTGGTAGTAGGCTAAATACTCGGATTTTTCCCACGTATATTTTGAGTATGTATTGCAAGCACTCAAAAGCTAAATTAAATATATATATATATATGCTTGCAACCGACCGAAACATACAACTTTAAGTGTAATCTATGTCATGGTAACGCTCGATAATAAATGCCACTCTACGGTAACCCATCCGCGACCTAGGTGGACTTGCTTGCGAAGTGGATGTTGGAGTGGGACAATCTTTAAAATACCTGGGATTAACGTTGGATGGCCGCTGGTGCGTCCATGAACATTTTCGAAGGATAGTCCCTCGAATAAAAAAGATAGCTGGTGCCTTGCACAGACTGCTACCTAAGCTCGGGGGACAAAAAGAGGGTGTCCGTCGACTATAATGCGAAGAATTAGATCGATGGCATTGTACGGAGCTCCTGTCGAAACGACTGTCAGATGTCAAACGCTGTAGAACTATGTTCAACAGTTTACAGAGGATACTAGCTATCAGAGTCGCGCGGGGTTATCGAACGATTTCGTTTGAGGCTACGACTCTGATAGCACGCTTTTCACCGCTGGACATTCTGGCAAAAATGGATGCTTAGGTGTATAAGTGTTTTTATCAGAGTGATGGATGAAACTCCCTTACGGTAGCGGAAATAAGAAAGGAAGAGCACCAAAAAGCAGTAGAGAAGTGGCATGAGCGGCTTCATGAGCCGCGTAACGTGCAATAGCGTGCAGTTGGTGCAATTCTTCCAAGTTTCCATACCTGGTTAAAAAGGAAGGAACCCATGACTTTTCGCCTCACGCAAATTCTAACGGCACATGGTTGTTTTGGTGAATACTTCCATAGGATTGGGCGAGAGCATATGCTGCAATGCTATCATTGCAGTGCGGCAGTAGACTCCGCGCAACACACCCTCGAAGAGTGCTCTGCGTGGAGATCCAAAAGGCAAATACGCACTAACACAATAGGACCGGATCTCACTCTGCCAAACGTAGAAACGAAAATGCAGGCAGACAGGGCGGTATAGCACTCTTGGATTTCTGCAAAAGCGTGTTTTTTCAAACGGAAACTGCAGAGTGAACACGGGAAAGAGCCGATCCCACAAGGAGACGGCACTACCGTGGAGGAGGTCGCAATAGGCTTTAACCCTGTTGCAGGGGCCTAAGAATACTGCTCTCTCGGGACCTCTGGGTCTGAGGGTGATCTAACACAAGCTCCGGAAAGACGTCAACGTGCGTGGCTCGCGTTGACGTTGAGGACGAGACAGCTAGCTGTCCAGAGATGTGCTGAAGCATTGTGCAAAGAGAGCACCGGTGAGTTCGTATAGAGATCCCGGAGCCCAACAAACACCTTTTATGAAATATAGAAATTTATTAACATTAAGAAAATGACTAACTACGACAGCAAAAAATTATAGCAGAAAGATTACCTATAGACCACTTAAGATCTACAGATAATCCAAATCCTCCAACCTACCACCAGAGCGAGACGAAAACCAGTCGGATCTAATAGGCAACCTGTATTGAAAGAATGCAAAGCTTGTAACCAAAGTCCCGACTTCCATTCTAAGACTGCAAGTATACGAGCGCAATCCGTGACGCTAGTACACGTATCTAGATGAGATTTCCACGATTTTTTATGAATGAATAAATGAATACCTATACATTTACTGCCTACCAAACAAAAAGATACAACAAGAAAAGTATATACATAGAGACATTGCGCGGCCTTGTCGCCTGGAGTGATTTTTTTAGCTATGCTACGAGTGTAAGGCCAAAAGAAAGAAGTTGCCTGATAACCAACTCGAAATATCCAACGTGCTATATCTAAAGCCCGTCACTGTACATTCTTTATACGCAGCAACATATACAGAACAAGGCAAATAAGGCTCCACCTGGCGCCTTGCAAGGAAATGAAATAATGTTTTGTACGAAAAAATGTTTCGCTTTACGAGAGACAGATTAAATTCTCTTTTCTGTGTTTTCATATTAAAGCAGATAGACAGGGTTTTCTTTCTCTTTTTATTCCATTTGTGCCCTTAACCATGCATTGTAATCCAAACTGAGCGTAGCTGTAAAATATCATCCTAATAGGTTGTTGATAACTAATTCAAAAGCCAATAGCAAGGTGTGACCCTAACAATACTGACTCATTCTGTGAATTGTTGACCTCGCAACTACAATTTTTAATCAACTAGATTACAAAAACTATCTCAGGAAAAATACATTTATTTTTGCCAATAGGCAACTCCCTCACCAGTTGCCCACAATTGCCCAGAAAAAAAAATAAGTTGTAATTTGGTAAAAAACATTATATCAAAATCAAATAAGGTCAAGCATTGTTTAGTTTTGCATGTATCTAATGAAATGTGAAGTAAAAAAATGCATATTTATTTGAAATTCAAATTACGAACAGTTTTATCTAGAAAACTAAAGCGTGGTTTGATTCATATTGTTTAAAAAGACGGGTTTTCACGTGTTAACATTCAGTGAACTTCATCAGGGCTGAAATGAGTCGTTCGTGTCTTCAAAGATGACACGTCTCGCACTGAGTACTAAGTGTTATAGTAGGATCTTTCCAACAATCAAGTACTCGTGAAAAGCCGTCTTCTTAAACAATACAAATAGTTTATTTATGGTTATAAGTTAGGTATACGTACAAAACTTATAAAAAATCAGAATGGCTAGTGTAACAAAATATATTACATGTCTTTCGAACTAGTCGAGACTATAATAAAATAAATAATAAAATATACGTTTATTGACAAAAAGTAGATTAAGTACATAAGAACGTGATCCAGTAATTAAAATTAATATAGGAAAAGTACTACATTATAAAAGAACCTCCAAGCTAAGCTGATGCTTTAAACTATAAACTCGGAATACAGGATGCAGTTTGTGGTTGTAAGTATATTTTATTCTCTGGTGGTGCAAGCCGCCCTCAACCTACGTCGCGTTACAGAAGCATATCAAAGGTAGGTTAGTATCGATTCAATGAATAAAACATCCGTTCGTAAGCCACACTATTATTGGATACGGACAGGTCCACCTTATCAAATTCAAAGTAAGCATTCATATTACAAAGTAATGAGTAGGTATGTCATGTAATAACATCTTTATCATAATAGATGGATCGTATAACTACATTTTGCGTTGATTTTCTAAATCTTCCAAATTTGATAATATTTTTTATGTGGCATACAAAAAGAATGGACTAGTCTGATGTTTAAGAGACACCTTGGCTGATTTGGAAAGTTCTTTTAGTGAATCGGTTAGGAGTGCTAGGTCGGTGCAAAATTCGAAGAGAAATACCGTTTCATACGTTTTATAGGCTGATAAACTGATTTGATGTGTGACAGAATCGTTATCATAGTTCAATCTGTGAACTGTCGACCTCGCAACCACAAAAACGACAACCTTTTGATATATTTTTTCATATTTAGAACTTTTACATATATATTACGCCCCGTAAATGGCGTCACTTTACATTTACACAACATGTTCACCAAGTGTCGTCAAGATTAGTAGGAGACTATGTCATGAACGAGATCAAAACAAGAGCTTGCAAACTTAGCTTTGTTTTGGCAGTTCTCCGCTTCAAAACTCTCAAAATTTTAAAAAAGTTTGTCACTTGTTTTAATCATTTTCAAGCCTAACTGTAGCCAATAGCCCTGCTACGCGCGAGTATTAAATTTCTAGGCAAACCATTTTCATACATGCTAAAACATTACTGACATCTGAAAGAAAAAATCCGGGCCCAAAACAGAAACGCTTCGCTCGCCAAGCTACATTAAATCAACTAGTCAATAATTTAATACCTAAGTATAATTTGTTCGCTTTTACAAGTCCTATGGCAGCTACAGTAACATCGATCGGCTGAATAAAATATCCATTTGTAATCCACAGCCGTTGTTACCATGACTAACGTTACACAGCTGAAATACAACAAATTACAACAAACAAATATCCCACTGCTGGGCTTGGGCCTCTCATATAAAGGGGGCCACACTACGCTGCCCAAATTACGGGTTGGCGATTTCACTTGTCTTCGAAAACTATTAATCTTTTCAGACATGCAAGTTTTGTCACGATGTTTTCTTTTACCGTTTAAGCTTTTGGTAATTAATTATAATATTATGCACATAAGAAAAAAATACAGAGGTCACTGCCTGTACCTGGGATTGAACCGGCGCCCTTTCGTTTGTGCGGTAAGGGGTTTACTGATTAGGCTACCACTAATTTATATGTAATACTTTAAAAACAATTACCTAATTCTTCACATTAGGCGAGTTGCAGTCAAACGCGAGCCCTATCTTCTAGTAAAAATACTTTTAAGTAATATGAAAAACTTACCTCAAGTTATACAGTTTTTTTAGATTTATAAACCAAAATATTAAAACATATGGTATATGGGAACAAAAAAGTAAACTAAGTAAGTATATATCCTTACCAATAAAGAAAATGAGAAATTGAGTATTAAAGTCATTATAATGATGTAGCGCATTGACATTAAGCGTGATAAATGCCTCTAGAAAGCAATGAATCTGGTAGTGGATTGAAACATTTAGATTTCAGTAGATTAGTTAGATCTTTTAGCGGTCTATGGGTAGTCTAACTGCCAATTATTAGTTTTTAAAATGCTATAGATAATATATAACACCAGCGTTCTGGTTAGCGATGGATAAGACAGAGCACGTAAATAAATTTCAAGCCTAATGTCAATAGATTTATCTATATAAATTTGTACACTTTTAACTTTGAGGATTCCAAAGCTATAATCATCGAAAAACCGGACAAAAGTTCCACTCCTTTACAAAACGGGTCAAAAATAATTTTTTTACAAATTATCGATACATAACTACTACTATACCATGTCGTATTCCTACTACGTCTTTAGTATGAGGTTACTTTTTAACGTTTCTGTTTTGTTAGTATTTTTAATACTGAGTACTATTGATGTAGTTAGTAATTTATGTTTTATATATCGCTAATGGTTATATATAGGAATTAGATAATTTTCGAAGGCACTAATACGTATGTTAAGATGTAATTTATATAATGCAATCTATTCGGTTTTTAAGACTGCGCTTGGTAGAAAGGGTATCACCAGTGTAGAATTGTTAACTAAAACATGATGCGCCTAAGTTGATTTCTATAAACTATTTTTTTAACGACAAAAACCTTAAACTTAACCATCTAATCAATTGGTAAGTTAAGATGCTATTGAAAAATATACACCATAAATACTCGTAATATGCGTCTTTGATTTTAAGGAAGGTTATAATCTGACTATAGTAATATTATTTTATTTTTAAAATTATAAAATAAGTAATTTATAGCTACCTGTACATTAAATTAGACAGAATAAATTACATATAAAAAATATCCACACTGAGATTATGAAAGTAAATGCATAATATATTTTAAGAGCATCTTTTCAAGCGCATCGTCTCAAGTTTTAAACAACTACAACAAATACTTACTTTTGCTATCGGCCTTAGTTCTCGCTTCATATTTGAGAAGGTTCAACAGCTCCACACTCATTTTACTACACAAAAATCTCTAACTACCACATACAAGTTACTATTCAAACTTTATTAAAGTTCACAAACTTCACTTAACACAAGCTTTTATTTTTTTGTTAAGAATTTAAATCTTGACTCAGATATACGTACTTTTTACACGAAAGTTATTTGTGAATTGAATTATTAACAGTTTTAATAATGTTCGTGTTCGAATTCGTTAGTACCGGTAGTTGCCGCTGGGCGCGCGACGAGCGGCTACGCCGGCTATCGTCGTAGCACTGCCGTAGCGGCTCCGTAGACGTCGTAGCATACTCGTAGATCTCGGCTTACATCGAGCGCGACAGAGCGGTTACACTACGAGCACGTCATCTATAATTAATTTGTACAAATTCTTCTGGTGCCCGGTACGGTTTACCATCTGCAGTATAGTAGTAATAGAAATATATTCGAAAGGAAGAAAAACATCTAGCATTTAAAGTTCTTAATTTGACGCATCATTATATAAGTATTACTTGACTCCAGGAATTGAGGGCTCTGTCTTTTTAAAAAATATGAATCAAATACGCGCTAGTTTTCTAAATAAAAGAGCTATGAATTTAAATTAACTTATCGTACTGCCAAGTATATATTCTTGTATACAAATCTACAAAACCCAATTATAAATAAATACAGCTAGGGTTGAACATAAAGCCAGTGTCTCACAAAACAAATGATAATTTCGACCGTTACTCGATCGTAAATACCCACTTGCTTGCATTATTGATGTGCTCGATATTTAGGCATAGATTTACAAGAATATGCTAGAATGAAATTCAATGCCCCATATCGAAAATGTGCCCAATCATAAGCCCAGAAATCGACATAATTAGCATAAGATTAAATATTTTTAGGTTTATTCAATTTATACATTTTTCTTATGTTTGGTATGTCGGTTGTCAGTTATTTGGGATTAATGGCCAGCCCACTGCCACTTCATTTTGTTAATTATTTGAGCTATGTTGGTTACCTTGGTTCTCCGTCAGATCACTTTATCCGAATTGCGAATTTTATCCCTAAAAGAGCATAGCTCTTTCAATAGCTCGCTGAGCGACTTTAAGCATGTACACTAGCTTCAATGCCCAGCCCAGGCTGCCCAGCCTAGATCCTTCTGTTGGTCTGTTTCTGAATTTTATTTTTACCCAACTGCAAGGTCTGTCGTAGGTAAATATATTCCTGCCCAACTTCGAAAGGAGTGATGTTGACCGTTATCGATCCCGAATCCACGCCATATTATTATAATAAGGTATCATATCATTTATAATAAGGTAATGCCTTATTATAAAAAGAGTAATTATAAAAAAATAAGTGGATAATTTTTTTCAAAGTAGTATGAATTCACACTAAGTAGAGCTAAGAGCAATTCAATACACTGTGGTATTAGTCAATAATAATTGAACTTTGGGTGGGTTATTTGATGTAGTAAGCCGATTATACTGGTACGTGGGGGGTTAGAGTTGGGATTTCGTTTTAGTACAGGTGTAGGGTTGATTTATTAATGCTATTATTCTTGTTTACGTTTAATGCAGTTATTAATTACCACTTGATTACGTTAATAATTTGGACAATAAAATAATATTAAACCGTCGTTAAGAGATAATGTTTTAATTAGTTTTCAATACAATATGTAACTGTAGGAACCGATTTATAAAGGAAAACTTTCTACGAGTATATTGGTCTAAATCTTCTTTTTTGTATACTACTCGATTACTCAAGGACGCCTAGACCGATTTGTAAAAACCTTCTTTTATTTTAAAAAGCCTAACTACTTAATCGACTTTTATATTTGTATTTAAGAACATATAAGTATTATTATACAATTTTTTCCAGATACATAATTATCAAAGTCGATTGCTCTTAATTTGAGTGCTTTTGAGTGATGCTCTAAGTCAAAATCATTGAAAAATGTGTTTATCCCTACCAAATTGTAGTTGGTTTTCACTTCTTTGTAAGTTTACTTTCCTACTCGTACTCGAATATTCTTATACACTAATATGTAATGTTCTAGAATGACTTAACATCAAACTTTAAATTTATACACCAAATGTTTGCTGGATCGGCCAATGTTTGCTCAAACATGATTACTCTCAAACTACACCGGAGTTTTGGGTTCTCGAACAAATCAAACTTTTCCATCAAACAGTAGCTATATGTACCTAACCACTGAATTATAAAGATTTGTAGATAAAACACAAAGTCAGTATTGTTTTATCTAAGTCATAATACAATATCTAAGGTGCTATGTAAACAGGTCATATTGATATTTCTGTCATCTAAAGTTAACTAAGTTACTTTTATATACAGTTAAAAATGGCATTACTGGAGCCAAAGCAGTGTATTCCAGACTAGGCATGCTCCGTCTAGGGCTACATTATCGCTGACTTCCTGGTCGTGCGAACTTGTGGTCAAATGCCTCGCTGTTCAGGATAAAAAAGAAAAAAGCCAGGTTAAAAACAAATGAAACCGAAGTTATTTATTTTTAACCGACTCCAAAATGGGGAAGTTCTCAGTTCGTCAGAGCCTTTTTTTAAGTTTAATTAATCAGTACAACTTTTAATTTTCATTGAGTTTAGATAGATGACGTAATTTTGTAATGTGTGTTTTGCGTGCGGAATTAAAGTCGTTTTTTCACATATTTTAAAGTATTGCTTGTTCCTATAATGTACCATTGAAGCTTTACCAGTTGCAATTTACCAATTGCACTTTAAAGGTAGTTTGCAATTAGGAAAAACTCTAAACCTTAACTAAAACTTTTTCCGAGAAGTAAAAATAAATAATAAAATTATTTAGATTCAGATCCAGATTTATTTACAAGTGAATATATTATTTTTGTACAATAGTACATTTGTAGTTTATACAGATATACAATTGTTAAAATTTCGAAATAACACTAATAAATACAATTAGATTTGATAATTTAATATCACAGTAATTATTCCAGTTTTAGTGTTGTAAAGTCATTAGTTTTATTAAAAACCTGCTCGATAAGCCACCTTTTTAGTTGGTTCTGGAAACTCTGAAGAGTTTTAGCTGCAGAGATCTCTTCTGGCAAGTTATTGAAACATTCGGTCCCATTACGTGCGTCAACTTGGTGGACTTCGTGAGATTACGCGATCTATAACATAGTAACATTATTTAGTATAGCTACTAAATAATATTATTTATTTAGTGTTGGAACTGGAATTAACATACAGTTTATGATCATTTTACCGAGTGAACCAAATTCGCATAAACCGTAGCATTAGAATGTCTCTTGTAAGTAAAGAGTTCAATGCTCATACATTTGCTCTTCTAAAGGCCATTTTATAAAGTAACGGATGCAAACTCTGTGAGAATAGCTATCGGGATAATGTACTCGTATAAAGACTTTTTATTGAAACACGAGAGAGAACTTTTTACTATAAAGTTGTGTTTATATTTCAAAACCAATAGTGTATTCAGTTGAAAAGTAATTTACTGTACTGTAGTACAATAAATTACTAATACTAGAACTATAAAAAACTTCTAATACTCAAAGTACTTTATAGTACAATAAATTACAAGGATTTAAACGCTCATTAGATTGAAAGGTACATTTACAGATTTATACAAGAAACATTAAAAAGCCTCCGATATCGCCATTTTGTGTGTAGTATTCTACAAATCAAGCGCTGTTGAGGGTGTTGTGCAAAAATATCCGTCATTTTATGGCGGCGGCCATCTAAGACCGAATTTTTGTCAAACTTAGCTAAGAATAATCTCGACTATATCACCCTTCAAAAAAATCAAAAACGGTTCATCCGTTTGGGAGCTACAATGCCACAGACAGACAGAAACACACATGTCAGCCTTATAACACCTATGGTTAAAAATAGTAGGTAAGACATTGACATGTGAAAACGATTTTTTTATCATTAAGCTATTGATTCACATTTTTTGTCAGATTGTTTATTAAATTTGGCTTATGTAAAACCGTCAAAGATAATGTTATTTGCTATAGATATGTAGCACTAGCTGGGCCCCGCGGTTTCTCCTGCGTAGTTCCACATTGGATTATCGATAAAATGCGGAACTACTTTTTTTGAAGTCGGTTAAAAAGTAACCTATGTTCTTTCCCGGGGTCTAATCTACCTGTGTACCAAATTACATCCGTATCGGTTCAGTGGTTTTGTCGTGAAAGCGTAACAGACAGACAGACAGAGTTACTTTCGCATTTATAATATTAGTTCGGATTTTAGTATGTACACATTAGTATTATTTAACTGATATAAAATAAAAAGACATGACTCGCGAAATGAGCTTTCTTCTGCCTCCTACGACACGACGCTTAAGATGAAAACGTTAATGATCTCCACTTAATGCGGTTGCAAAAAAATAAAAGCGATTTCAAGAAATCCGACTGCAAAAACTTAACATCACTGTAATTTATGCAATTAGAACAGCAATAAATGCAGTAATAACAGCATCACCATTTGCAGTTAAAAACAAATGCTACTTACTACTCAAAAATCGGTCCACTGGCTTATGCTATAGAGCGTTACAAAGAGTTAGACATAGGTAAATATACACTTTAAAACATTACTCAGGCAGTCGGGTCAAAAGAGATTAAATAAAACTTACACTAAAACCATTTAAAGCCCTCATAAAGTCGTTGAAATTAAATTGCAGCCGAAATAAAAGATTACATGCGTCTGATAATTTAAAATCCATGTGGATACGGTTCGTCAAGTTGAACACGCAAAAAGGATTTGAGGACTTAATAAAATCCGAATTCTCTACAGTATTTTTGGTAACAAATGACCTGTCTTTAAAGGTTTGAAGGAATCACGAATTTCTAATGTTAAAGTACCTATCCAGCTTTGTTAAGATAATGTATTTTAATTTATTTATTTTTATTATTTAAAAACTTCCTTAAAATTATAAGTTACTCAATTAAAAATACAATTTTGTTAAGATAACGAATTGTAATTCTAAAAAATGAGGAGGTACTCGATTTGACTCGATTTATTTTATTATATTTGCTAGATGATTCCTCAAAGATGACAGGAATGAATTAAAAAAATTATTTTGTTTGTTAGTGAATTGTAAAGTTTTTAATAAGATAACTGAATAAACTGTATCAGCGTTTGCCGAAATGAAGTAGGTAATAACTTTTTTATAAGAGCTTATTATCAGTAAGAACCTTTCTTCCATCCAAAAAGTTCAATCAATACTTTCCGCAATGAAAAACATTTTATAAGTATTTTTTTACACCTTGCATTTCTTTTAATAGAGATTTCTAAGAGTCTCTTATGTTTTCTAGTAATAAATATAGCTTAACCTTGATAATATGTAGTTTAATGAATGCATAAGAATTTTTGAAATCGGTCTAGTAGTTTTGAGTTTATTCGTTACATACAACACTGCAAATCTTTATTGCAGTGTTGTAATTATTATTTTTGTAATTATTATCTTTAACGCAATTTGCAGTGCCGAAATATCCGTTACTTTAAATTTAAATATAACTTTATTATACACTAAAATATATATATTGATATTACATACAGACATCTGAAAAACATTGGCAGTACATTGAACACTTCGTTATTATTCAACTAGATTGCTCAACAGGTTGCGCAGCTGAGTATTAGTAAATCTAGAGAACATTTTAAGCCCAATAGCTCAACTGTTTTTGCTCAACATTGAACACTCTTAAAAAATAAATAAAATTGCCGTGCATGTGATCTATTTTGTATAGAAGACACATATTTTGCTGAACCCGAACCGTTTTCTCTTTTATCTTCTTAAGAATCATTTTAATCTTGATTCCCAAACAAAACCTTTTTTTATTCATTTTAATACTTCTGAACAAAGAGCTTGGACACTTCGCATGAATTAGATATAAGCAATGCTTTGACTAAATCTGGGAATTCTTTCAAATTAAACTATCTCTTAGATGTAAAATACAACTTAAGTTTGTCTAGACGGTCCAGAAATTCTCTCTCCTATTGTAGTTTTTGCCTTTGTGGTGAAAGCTTATCAATAAAGAAATATTCAGGAGCTCTAGTTTGTCAATTCGGTAGTTGCTATTTAATCTGGCTGATATTAGAAAAAATATATTTAAGAAAACATATCTTCCTTAAAAATAATAACATACCTTAAAATAAGTTATAACCAATCAAAGTGGTAACTTTAAGTAACACACCTGTATGCAGTGATAGTTCTATAAAGGGACTTCGGATATAAAGCTGATCCTACCAAAGTGTGCTGTTGTCATAGTGGAGCTGTCAGCTGGGTTAGAAACCATAGAATACGTTTTATTTAAATCGGGAATTAATAAATTTATGTTTTTCGATTTCAAATATAGAACGTCACATGTCTACTTATATAGAACTGTTATTGCTTGCGTAAACGAAATTTTTACCCGACCACCTGGAAAATAAACCCATTCAAAAATAAAGTTTAGAAAAAATGACGAGGCTAGGAGGAGATTATAAGATAGTTCATTTTTGTTTTCAGTATACACATGTATGTATGAAAAAGTAAGTCCTGAATGACAGGCCACAATCAATGCAGAGCCTAAACCGCTAAATCTAGAGGCATAAAATTTTAAGGTTGCATTCATTACCTGTAGGGATTTTTGGAAATTCACTCCCTAAGTCAAAAGGGGTTTTCAAAGTTCTAAAGCTTTTTATATTCCACTGTATAGCAATTTTATACTGATGTGTGTGCTAAGTTACAAAAATTATTTAGCACCCGACATACAATGGAATATAAAAAGCTCAACTTCAACAATAATTAGAAAACCTACTTAGAAGAGGTCTAACTAAACTGTTACAGTTTAAGGCCTCTTCGTTACTTAGGTACGCTTCTAATACTGACAAGTGGCTAGAATAATGCAATATTGCAAGTCTTATAGCACTATTCACACTGTTTTAGAAATTCTTATGTAATACCTTATTATCTATCCCGTCGCTCAGCGGTCCTGCTCCATTAAACCTGTGCTCGTAGTCGTATTAGCAGCTTTTCAATTTCCCGCGACGTCAGGAAGCGTTCGACCGCAGACAATCTCATTACACAGTTCGATTTCAATAAATCTTTCTCATATATCTTGTAAGAATGAAACTACTCGTATTAGTGTAGTGTTTGATATAAATAAGTGTTAGTTAATGTATTTTTGTTAGTAAGGACGCCGTTGATTGCGATTGTAGGTTACATTGTGCCCCGTGCAGGCGTGCAACCGAAGTATTCTAGTGCTACCTATATTCTCTATTATAAAGTGATAGTTTCCCAATAATCATATTTGCCAACTTCTTTCATCGACAGACAAACATAACAGGTCTAATAAATATTAATTTCTGTCACTTTGGAAAAACAGACCTATTTCTATACATTGATATTCCTATTATTCATTTATATTTCTTTATATTAAAATGTATAGATGGTCACCAAAAAAAATAACCTGAAGCTACTGCGGACCTTGTTGCCGAAAGTATTCGGATTGTCATAAAAAAATTACCTAAACCTACTGCGGACCTTGACGCCGAAAGTATTAGTGTCATAATTTGATGACCGAAGCTATTTTGGGAAACAAAAAATATTATTGGTGATCGTCTATCATCCCTTACGTTTTTGCAATTTTTGTAGAGCTTACCTAAAAACTTGAGTAAAAAAATATCGATCTCTATAATGGAGAAAGTCGATGAAATGTTTTGGCTAATAGTTATTTGTTATACAAGAGAGCAAAGTTGCTTTTTAACCGCGTGCTCACTTTTGATGACCGAGCAAGCGATGGATTCTAAAATTGGATCACGAGGGCAGCGAGTGATTAAAATATTAGAATCTTGAGCGTTAGCGAGAGAATTAAAAGAGCACAAGGCGAAAAATCTTTGTATTCGAGTGCAACACGTAACTTTTCATCCCACCTCAGTGAGGAAATGAGTACATAAAAAATAAAAAAATTAAATCAGTCATTTTAGTCTTTTCATTAATTTTTAACATAAGGTTTTAACAATATGACGTGAAAAGATAATGGCGTGCGCAAAACAAATTAAAAAAGTACGGCGAAAAGTCTAAGTTTTTATCAAAATAAAAAAGGTTGTATGATGAATTCGGCACCATAGAGGTAGAAGTAAACAGGTTATATGAGGTTTTTAATTCACAAACTTAACGATATTTTAAATTCGAATTTACTTTATCCTCTAGCAGATAAAAACGGCTTTTGCACTCAGATATCGAATAGCAAAAATACTCTTTTTGTGATGGTGGGATGAAAAATAACTTATTAGTTCAAGGCCAAAATGTAGTTCGAAAATAAATACTCTCAAGCGGAATTTCCCAAATAACATAAGTAACGTACCTATCCTAGAATCTTTCTGAAAGAGCTGATTCTATCTTGAGATGGAATTTAAAGCGTTTATCCAATTAAAAGTTTTCTTGTTTTCTTTTCAATCGCCTTTTAGTTTCATAATTTTATTGGTTTTATATATGATTAAGTATAAGATTGAGCACTGTTCCTAAAGCTGTAAGTTAACAAATTTACTCAATATAAATAAAGTAATAATATACTTGACTTGATAGTTAAAAAACTTGTTATTGTAAAACATGAGCTTTTGCCTCCAACGAGAGAAGAAGGACAAAGAACTATATTTGCAAGTACCTAATTGAAAAGTACGGTAAGTGGTATGAGCATTCATTCGATAGAATAGAATTTTATATGAAATTTTTCAAATGAATTTTAGTTTGGTGTTAACTGTTATGCTTTTTCTATGCTAGTTCTAACATTTTTAAGTAAACATAAACACAGTTACCTGTATATTTACATAATTTATTTCAGCTTATACACTGGGAAAGTTTTTTCTGACGTACCTCTTGGAAAACATTCCAATAAGTTCTTATAAAGTTAATCCATTCACAAAACTAGTAAAGTATTACTAACAAAACATTGTTCAGTGAATACTTAATGTGTCGTAAATTATTTCTTTAGTTTTGCTCAGACAGGCGCTTAATAAATTGTAACGTGACTTGTTTAATCTAAACTGAACTAGCTAGTTTTCATTAAAGAGTACAAAAGGATATCTAAAGAAGTGCATTTTGTAACTCAAAGCTTAAGAATCTCTTTGTTAAGGTCTTGAACAAAGTTCTTGAGAGATTAACTTAGTATAATAAACTTTAAATTCTTTTCATCACCAAAACAGACAATTAATACTATTGTTTGAAGAAATCAATACATGTAAGTTTTTACTGACTTCTAAAAAGAGGAGGTATTTATTTCGACTGTTTTTTTAATATATATTTGTTACCTCATTTCTTAAGGATGGGTGGACCGATTGGAAAATTCCTTTGTTGTATGAAAGGATACATTTTCAATATGGTTTAATAAAAGCGGGTGAAGAGGTTTGATTTATAAATCGAAATAACGAAAAAGTTCACTTGGCCTCTATTCTATTTACTAGTAGGTCTATGTATTGTAGATCGCGGAACCACGATATTTTTGCGACATCATGAAAAAACGTCAACCATTTGACCGATATTTTTCATATTCCGAATTATTAACTAAATGTTGTGATCCGCATATCTGTTTGTACCAAATAGTTTCATAGTCTGTCGGTAAATAACACCGTAGCAAACTTATCCTCCTTTTTGGCGAAATACACCCCAATCGAAATTCCCCGATAACTAAATTTAGTTCCATTATTTTCAGAAACTAAATGGATGGTACTGGTGTTAGAACTCGTCAGAAGTTCCATGATGAAACTGTAGTCGTAACGAACGAAAAAACTCGTTGATCATACACTAAGTCTCGTCAAGGTTCGTTGGAAACTACAACCTAAACGTACAAAAGTACGAAATTTCCAGAAAAAATCCACAACAGAGACGTTTATGAGTGTACACAAACATACAAACTGACATACAGCAAAAAATTCAGTCTTGAAGCGAAAGCGCAGCGCTCGCTCAGTTAATAACGGGATTCCTACGATAGGTAATACAATAGCTACGGGATTTATTGGCTAAGACACTTAAGCGCTCACCTTGAGTAAAAGTGTTCCTAGCTTTTGTCATTATGATCGTTTTTGATACGGAATAGAACATAGTTGGTAGTAAATTTGACTTTAGTAGACTACCTAGCATTTGTAGTTAGTTACCATTTCAAGGTAGTTTGGTAAACAAGAGAAGAGAAGAATGTAACATGTCTTAGAAGACTTTACGCCATGTATGTTATTACCAACATGTACTCTTTAGATAAATGGATGTTAAATACATATATTCAGACATATTTTCTAGATTTTTTTTTATTCACTATAAGTCTACGTTTGGGCACCAACTCGGACGATTACCTTAAGCAGACAAGGTACAAAACTATTATGAAATCATATATTGACATTTCATGGAACGAATCGTAAAAAGCATCGCTTTGACCGCGACAGTCCCCAATCAATATTCATGGTTTAATCATGGACTATTTGCTTTGAAGAACATTAGACGAAGGTCTGCAGACTGAGGACGGGTTCTTGGAACGTGAATAGATGATGGTATCAAAGTTTATATTTAAACGCGCTTGATATATTTAAACATATAAACTGACTTTGAAATAAAAGGTTTTCAATTCGTGGGAATCTTTTTTATGTTTGGTCCCGATTTTTTATAGATGCCAAAATCTAGTTTCAACCCATAGCAGTGCAAGACCCACGGGCACGCAAAGCAGTGGGCTGGGTCTGCCATATTCACAAAATGTCGTGTATGCACGGCACTGAACATATTGAGGGTTCGACACTCATCTTCGAAAATTACTGACATCTATAACATATTATTATTATTTATTATAGGTAATCTTTCTTCTATATTTTTGTTGTCGTAGTTAGTCATTTTGTTTGTCAGTTTGTTTGTGACTTTCTCCGATAAGCAGATTTCCTCTCAATGTTTGTTTTGTGACGCTTAAAACTATTTGAAAAAAAATGGAAATAGAACTAGTATTCGACCCGATTATAAGCCCTACTCTGGCAGGTCATGCTTACTAAACTAAACAGATCTAAAATTATCGCCTCTCATTTTCTTATCATGAGGAAAAGACGATATAATTAAAAAAAACTGTCAGTTTAGTAAATGTAACAGGCTAGATTTATTTATAAATTCATTCAGATTAGGGAATAAGGCAAAATATATTCTTTTTTTGCTTTATTCTTGGATCAAAAACATATACAGAAATTCGGTACATAAATACAGTGAGCAATGATGATTTACGAGTTGTACAAATCGACTAGATTACAAATCAAAGTGCATGCAACTTTCACATCGCATTTATTCGAACATCGATAAGCAAAATTGTCTAAAGTTGAGTTTACAAAAACGGTCAATGCATTTTCCACCAATCTAAGTTTATGTGAGTATGTATCCCACAACTGTGCATGGTACTTCCCTATAAATTCCACCACTATAGCCAAATTACGGGTTAGGAACGTCACTAATCTTCAAAAGTTATTAAACTTCTATGACACACACGTTTTCCTTCACCGTTAAAGCAAGTGTTAATTAATTTTAATATGCACATGAGAGTAAAAACTCAGAGGTGCATGTTTTGTGCACCCAGATTTAAACCCGCTAGATTTTAGGAAATAATAAAGACATGAGTATAAAAGTAAACGCACTATAAAAGTAGACGCTAAGCAAGCGCTACCTTGAAACGTCTACCATGTACCGGCATCCTTTTACCTAGATGTCAGACAGAGGTATTAAACTGTGTAACTTATAGGCACGAAATGTATCTGATTAAATCTGGATTACACTCTTTAACGACCTCTTAGCTTATTTGCTATGTTGAATTATTTTAGAGCAAGATTCTTACTCGTCGATACAGGTTTCAAGAAAGCATAAAAGCCTGTTTTTTTGCTTATTCACCTCTATTATGGCAAAGCATCGTGCGTCATGATCAGGTCCCGATTGAATAGTGACTCACGAGTCACAATGTAAACCCTTCTTTAGTGGTTCCCATCCTCGCATCAATCTTCTACCTGTCTATTTCCCTACCCGTCACTTCCGGACACTGCAAATAATGTGTGGGCTTTATTGATGTTTTATGTTACTAGCTTTGTAAAATGTAATTTACTAGTTGACAAAGCAATATAAGCGTCTGTCAAGTTTAACAATAATTGTAATCTCCTAGATTTAGGCATGAAAGAAGTGAACACTTAATCTAGAGCAATTAAACTTGGTTTTCTTTTGATAGTTCGCCATTTTAAAATGGCACCAAATTCGTTTTGCCTCGTTCATACCTAACTCTAGCCTATAGCCCTACGGGTCGTAATTTTTCAACTCATAAACACATGACATATATGCTCGTTTTTTTCTTCCCTTGATTTTTTTATTGTATATTCCCTGAGCAATGGAAAAGACAGCTACCTAAGTACACATACTCTTATTTTAATCCTATCAGAGTGACGATACATCGTACCAATCAAAGAGCGTTAAAACTGTGCAAAAGACGTTCACCATTTCATTCTTTTACCAAATTCATTCCAATTCTAGCATACTTCATAGGCATGCCGTAAAGGATAACCCTGGTCCATTCATTAGTAAGCTGAGTAAATTGCCTAAGAGCTCTTTATGAATGGATCCTTACTCACCGCGGTGCGAATCACCCAAGATTTTTTTCCCACTTACATATGAAAGCTGAGCCATACGAGCACTAAACTATTTCTGCTTACTATTTTTACGTTCATTGTTTTGCAACTACCCTCTATTTTATATTTACCTGAAAACATGCTAATTTGAAAGGTCGCTTTTGTGAAAGCAATATTGCGCAGTGTAAGCAGAGTTTCAGCCGAAATACTTAGGAAAACAAACATTCTCGAACATAGTCCAAACATTTACACAGACAGGAGCGACCCCAAAAAGATACTTTAAATATCCCGGGCAGAGTTTTGCAGAGTTGGCATACATCACACACTACTTCATGTGGGACAACAAATAAGAATAAAAAAACTATGCTGTACAAAACTTCAGGGTGATTACTCATTTTTAATTTGGCAAGTCAAACTACTGAAACTGTAAAATAATTATTTATTATGTAACAACTATTATTCTCTCGTTTCAGGACTTGACAGGAGTAGTAAAAGTTATTCCTAATTAAACAAACGTGTCTACTTAATATCTGTTAAAACTAAATATCTGTTGTTAAAACTAAATATCTGTTGTTCAGTAAGCTGATAACCTTGTATAAATAATATTAGTCAAGATTTAGTTAATATTCTACAATTTCATTTAAAATGCAGTCTAGTTAATCTAGCTCTGCTCTCAGTCTTAATCTCATGCATTTAATTTAGAAGTAAGTTAGGATAGCGTAGTACCTACTTTATAATGCTTGTTTTACATATTTCCTTAATATTTGAGGTACCAGATGTGTATTTTCTTCGTTTTGTTCTAGAAGTATTTATGAAAAAAAGGGAAAAAAGAAGTTGCTACTTCAGACTACTCTGGCAGGCGCCGATAGAATATTTTCAAGTATATTGATTTCAAAACAGAAAATCAACTTATACAACCGATTTTGATGAAATTTAAATAGAAACACATATAAAATATACCCTTTCAAACAAAAATTATCTTTTCAAATCAGTCCAGCTATTTCTATAAATCTGCTAATTCGACTTGGGTATGTGGGAGCTATATATAGAGAGTTTGCTGGTTTTTGAGGAGGTTCGGGTATTGAAAGAGCAAGTTCACACTCAGTGGATCCAATTTTGTTCCAAATTTCCATGGCAAGTGATTCTCCAATGGTGGCAAAATAGTTATTCACATTATATTAGGGCTTGTTCTGCAGTGGAAGCAGAGCCCAATAGGTCGCTATTCCTGGTAGTTGATGATCGTATATTACCGACATCTTTTATTGAACTCCAAAGTTCTTTGCTATTACTTATGTTTGATTTAATTATATTACTATCGTGTTCATTTTTTAAGTTTTGTAATATATTATTGCAGTGATTTCTGAATTTCTTATACTTCTCAGCTAATTCAGAATTGTTTGGGCTTTTCTATGATCTTATCTGTAGTGACATTAGCCGAATTAAAGTCGTCACTTTTTAATAGTAATAGGATACATGTACGGTACTATACCTGAAGTTACAAGGCTTGTAGGCAGCAGAGGAAGTGGTTTCCTGCTTATATGTGACGCCACAAAAAGAAAATATAGAGACATTAACAAAAGCTCCTAAGACAAATATAAAACAAGAAAGATAACTATTTCCAGCTCTAACATCAATGCATACGCCTACCTACAAACAGTACAAAGACGTTACTCTTGACCCAATAGCAGTAGCAGCGGACAATCTAAAGATACGAAATCTCTTTTCAATCATATCCTTTACGAATTTAGATCCTAGAGCACTAGAGAACTGTTTAATTAACTATTATTGTAGGTACAATATTCATTTGTTACCCTATAATTTACTTTATTTAATGTTCTAACCTAATAAATGTATTTATTTCAATATGTCAGTTAACATAATAGTTTTTTTTTCTATTTTAACACTAAAATTTCATCAAACTTGATGCATCATATCAAATACTCCGTGTGATATATGTAAATATGTTATTGTAGTCTACACTAACATAACCAAATATATCATGCCATATCAGTTGAGTTTACACTGTAGACTGAAGTGATTTAGCAGAATATAATAATACGACAGTCTGATACCTGTTTTCCTTATATCTACTCTGGTATATAAATATCTACCTTAATATCTATACACACAGTCTCAAGTTGAAAACCGCAGAATCGTGTCTGTGTCTTGTATACATTTGTAATTACCTTTAACTTGATTGCAGACAGACAGGTGGAAAACTGAGCTTTTAATTAATCGTCTTCGAAAAGGGAGAGGTTCTCAATTCGTCGGAGTTTTTTATAGGTATGTTAAATGACATCCCTAAAAAAACCTTGATTTGTCAGACGTCTGGAAATTAAAAAAAATGTAGCACGATAAGTTTTATAAAAATAGGTTCATTAGTTATTTTTAATCCATATAAATTACTAGCTGTGCCCCGCGGTTTCACCCGCGTAGTTCCCCATTGGATTGTCGAGATAATGGGGGAACAAATTTTTTGAAGTCGGTTAAAAAGTGTCCTATGTCCTTTCCCGGGGTCCAATCTACCTGTGCACCAAATTTTATCCAGATCGGTTTAGTGGTTTTGGCGTGAAAGCGAAACAGACAGACAGACAGAGTTACTTTCGCATTTATAATATTAGTTAGGATAATTTTAGCCACGAATTTGCGGTTTAATTTAGAAAACTTACTTAATTACGCTTACTTAACCTTCTTACCTGATTGTTGGTAATCAGGTACGCGTGAAAACCCGTTTTCTCAAACAATACGAAATTGCAGAATACATATTTTTTCACAACTCTATATGGATATCAAATGAAAGGGCTTGGTTAGTATAATGATGTAACTTAGACATATCGGGGAAAATATTCCGACGAACTGAGAACCTCCTCTATTTTGAAGTCGGTTAAAAGTGCGTCACACTTACTCGCACATAGTTAGGTAACTGTCTGCAAGATGTTTATTTGATGTCGTCGTAGAATTTGGCGCTTTGCGGCTACAATAAAGTAGTTCCTCTCAGGAAATAGTCAAGAGAGTATATTAGTCGGTTCCTGTTTCGTGACAACTAACGTCTGCCTTAGCTTAACAGGAAATGGCTTCGAGAGCTTTCAAGGCTCTAACCGACCTTAGTTTTACTTTGTAGCTTGATCGAGTAGAAAAATACTTACTAGTTTTTTCGTTTCGTATTTAAATAAATAAAAATATAATAAAACAGAAACTAATAAATATGTGCATTGTATAATATTTTCTCGCAAAATTTCCTCAAGATAAAATAGTTTGAAGAAGTTAGAAGTTAATTTAAGATTATTTAACCGAGCTAAATCTATAAAAAGGTGTTAATTCAAAATTGCGAACTTTCAGTGTTGATTCATATTTATGAATAAGATAAAACGATAGTCAACTTTCGAAAAATAATAATAATATAATTTTTCGAAAGTTGACTATCGTTTTATCTTATTCATAAATATGAATCAACACTGAAAGTTCGCAATTTTGAATTAACAAAAAGTATGGAGCAGCGAATACACTATATGCCATTTAGCTAAATATTTATAAATGTTAATTTGTAAATATTTAAAATTATGTTTGAGTTAGATTAAATATTGTCTACGACTTGCCGTTAAGCGGCAGCTAGATTTATATAGCAAAGACACTAGATTTTTGGTTTTCCTGAACATTTAATATTTGTACGTCTGCAATAAAGAGTTCATTCATTCATTCATTCACGCAATCAATGACTGGCAGGCAGTGTATAGCTATCATTTACACGTCTAGGTGCCACGTATAAAATTAAAAATACACAAAATTGCATTTAAAAAATTTTAATCAGGAAATTCCCTATGGAAAACATTAACATTACTTACTGTTTTCACCAGGAAACGCAGTTCACGCGCCGTAATGACCTAACTGGTGAAAAGGATTTTCGTTATATTTGAGTAAATATATCGCAAAAAAACGCGTAAAAGTTTAAACCGACACTCTCTAGGGCATAATCTGGTAATGTAAATCACCGGACCTTCCGCCCATGTGTGATAAAATGAGTTTTACAGGTTTATTTTGCGCCTTTTAGTAAAGTTACCTATTAAAATGTTTTAACTGATTTCTGTACGCAGCGTAGGTTTAGTTTATAGTTTAAGTAAATAATACTCGTATCGTTTCATGGTTTATGACTTCAGTAAAATATTTGACTTAGAATTTCATCACGAGGTAAACAAATGCATTGCATTGACATAAAATATGTATGTCACTATGATACTGACACCTCTAAATTTTTTTTTATTTGTCATTCTAATTTGTTTTTCAATTTTTTTATTTTATTAGTTATGGCGCCGTAAGATTTTATTTTTATTTTTTTTCCCGTGTGAAAAATTTTTAAATGTTGTAAATGTGTGAAGACCAGCGCTGGTTGTTTACAACCAGCATTATGCTGAGTTGAAGCCGGTTTGTGCCAAGAAACTTAATTTTTTTGAACACTCTGTTAGTGCTAGTAGTTTTGAGTACAAATAAATTCTTTCTTTCTTTCACAATTTGCAGTTATTTATCTGTTTGCAGCTAAGCCTTTTCGTAAAGGTGGATACGCAATATAAACTTCTACGGAAAATGATCAAAAAATTTAATGTGGAACATATATGTACCCATCTTTTAATATGGAATGGAACATAATTTCCAATTAATAACGTATAACCTCAGTTATTAAAATAAAAACTAGGTATGTATCTTAAAAAAATGAATTGCTGGCAAAGTGCCCAAAATGCTAGCTGCGTTGTCCATATATATTCAATCAATAAATAGATCTATAATATCAATCAATTTTATTAAGAGATCAATAGATAACTTCAATTCGGCAAGCACTTCTGCCAAAATACATGGAACCACATGTGTAGTCTACTGAATGAAATAAAACAAAAACTAAAGAGTCCGTATTGGGTTGCATAAATTAAAGATGCATAAATTAAAACTGCATAACGTTTTTTGGCATACTCTTCATTTCGCATGACGTTCAAACAGAATAAATCATTAGGCATACTATATTTTCCCATAACTTCTTTTATAATAATGATATACCAGCATAAAATTTTTACGATTATTTTGTTTTAGAATTACGGTTACTTATCATAACATTTATTGGCATCTCACTCTATGGTATAAAGCTTACAAGTCATACATAAAGAATACCATAATATTAATAGGTACATATTTTTGTTTTTATATCTAAGCTATAACCTACTGCTACCCTTGATGGTGAAAGAATTAGGATTGTCATAAAAAATAGCCTGAACCTACTGCGGACCTTGTTCGCGAAATTATTCAAATGGTGTAAAAAAAAATAACCTGAACCTACTGCTGACCTAGTTGGCAGAGTATACCCAAATTTAATATTCATTTATAACTTAAACGGTTATATATACCTCCATAATGCGTTTTGTACTTTATGATAAATTATCTTTAGGCGTATAACAATTATACCCTTTACATTTATGCTGATTAAAATTATGATAAAAAATGGAGTACGTTAAAATTATACCAATACGAGTAAAACCATTATGCGTTTTTATAATACTCTGCTTATCATAATTTATGCGGAAAGTGTTATTCCAAACTACATTATGCTGAAAAAGATTATGCGATCGAAAGCGCTCTCGTTTGATTTACTATGTTTAAGACTGTCGCAAGTCGCAAGTTCTTAAAAGCATGCTAGCTGATACAGTGGTTCAAATACCTAAAATTTAGTCAGAACTATTGCGCAGTCACCAGAGGTGACACACGGGTGAATATCATTAAGCTTTTGAACATTACTCGTACATTGGTGATCTTAGTTGACTTTCCCAATTTTCCTTCACTTTAAGTTAAGATTTGGAAAATATCAGCTTATAGCAAGTTAAGATTAGCCATTTATTATTCCATAGATGCTGAATTACCTACTAAAATTTGTTGTCTAATTGTTCTCATATACGAAGTTGCTAAAATTTCAAATTGAGATAAAATGAACCTCCGCTGTCCTGACCAGAATGAAGTCAATATATTTCGTTCAGGCGCCAGGTCCATAATGAAGTCAATATATGTGGGCTTCCTACGTTTTTCGGATTTAAAGAATTCGGACTCCGAACATAAATCTCCGGAAAGCCAATAATGGGACACATGCCCACTTACACCCGCTTTTCACCTATGGACGTAATCTTTATGGAGTTTTATTTGAAATCGTAAACTATTTTAGGACTGCGTGGGAAGATGTGTGGCCTATTTCTATATTTTCGGTTTTGACTGTGAGAGCATTTTTATTCACGCATCAGTAGTATTACAGTAATATTAGTTGAAGAATCTAGGAATAGTATAATTTGAGTTTAATTTTCTTTGAGGAGTAGAATGTATACGCTAGGGACAGAAAATGTTCAACTAGTAAACATGGTCGTCGCATACACCTCTAAACCATTTATACTGCATTTTATGAATTTTCTAAATATTTACATTTCAGGCCTTCCTAAAAAAGGTCCACTGCTAAGTTCCCAAGCACCAATCACACGTCCAGTTTTTAGTATTTAGTCAAATACCAAGTTAATGAAATACCTGCAATTTTAAAGGTATAGTTTAGAAGTCAGCTTAGTCGTCTATAATACAAAAACTTTACTGACCAAAATACAGCAGCAAGCACCAAGCATTCAATTTGAGTTGCTTACTCGTGTATTTTAAAAAAATGTTGCGTTACTCTTGCATCTGATGCGATGCGATACGATACCTAGCTAGTGTAAAAAATGAGTTAAGTGGCAACTGACTTAAGTTCACACTTACACTATTGCCTTAGGTTTAGGTTTTATATGGTACATTTTACCATATAAAGAATAAACTAACTTTCTAGTGGTTCGACACATATTACTGAGAGTCGGTCGGTATGAGTGAGTTTGTACTCTAAACTCATTCTTTCGGCAAGTTCGTGATTGCATAAACATAGCCCAAACAATAATTTTTGCTTGTTATCTAGCAAAATATATAACGAAAGTAGACTATGCTAATGTATGTAAATGTCAGTGATAGCACTATTGATCACGATTTTAGTAGCTACGTTTCCATCCTTTCATACTTTCGACGGTCAAATGAAAAATAAATAATATGAGCTACACTTAGCATGTGTTTCACAAGATTAATGCATTTAATTGTGCTATACTAGTATCTAAGCGACGTCTGTCAATACAATGCTACATGTTATTGCGCTCATGAGTCGCCAGACCAGCAGCATATCCAACGGAACGTTTGGTACACCAGCCGCTAAAATATTGCGGTTCTCTGAACAAGAGTTCAAAATTCTCAGTTTATTTTCTAGAGAAGCATTTACTTTGATACTTACTGTAGGACGTTGCTCTGAGAGTTTGAAATATTACTTCGCTTATGAGTTAACTTTGCTAAATAGGAGATTCAGAGTTTTTTTCTAAGGCTTACCGCAAAGCTCGGTAAAAATAGATGAAGATCGTTATTGCATAAAAGTGTTTTAAAGTATCCAGATTTAGGGCCAAGTTAGGTTTCATCTCCATAGTTATAGAGAAAAAAAGTAGCTTTTCCTTGTAAATTTATTTTAAGAACCTATTATTTTTATAGTTCAGGTGAGCTTTTACGGCGATTTCAGATCAGAAAAGAAGAGAAAAAAATTGTTAGCAATTTTTTTTTCGACTGATTTTTCCTAAATCACATTTTTTACCGCCTCAGATTGTTATTTATCTCTTTATTTAAATCTCTGATTTCTTCAAGACATATTTCAAGTATTTGGAGTTTTATTAATTTGCGCACCATAATAACAAAATTTTCAATAAAAAAAGCCAAGAAGAAAATAATCGAATTTGTAGAAGTCATCCATTTTATAACTTTTAATTTTTCCGAGGGGCCCTTATTCGAATAAACCATATCCAGACTAACCCATTTCAACAAAATTGCTGACATCCTAACTTTTAGAACAAGCTTACAAGGCCCTACTCTAATTTCAGTAAAGGGCTAGCCTATTTAGCCTAACAACGCTTACACGACTCGTGTGGTTAATTCTACGCCATTTGCTGGACTAGTTAGCCGCAAGAGTTTATGTTATGGATGTTACACGTATTTTACAGCCGCCCAGCCATGAAATTAGAAAGGAAAAACGCTGTAAAAGCTGCTAGTAAAAACGTACTTGCAGCCATTCTGTTCGCAGCAAGTTTTATAGTAGTAACTAAAGAGGTATAATGGTTTTTTTAACTACCGCATCTGACAATCTAGACGTCATCTAACTTACTAACATTTATTCTGAGCAGAAATTTATCTACGAATATACAGCTTTAATTAATAAGTGGAGTTTGATCATTCAGCGTTTGGATTTCTTCTGTGTCGGAGATCTTGTTTAATAAACGAATACCCACAACAAAGCCCGACTTACCTTACTACTATTTACCAAAATCATCAGCAGGAGCTGGCCTAAACTGCTCTAGGGGCAGTTTGACATAACATTTATTAAAAAGTATGACAATACAGACACTCCACAATTATTATGAAGCTTTATAAGTACAGTGCAGAGTCCAAACATTTATATACAGGCTCTTAACTTATGTACAGCAAGTTTTTTATTGGCTAGAGTTTGCTAGAGAGTCATTTCTTATTACTTAGCAAAAGATATTCGATTGTAATATAAAAATTGCTATCACACGTATATCAGAGATGCTGCCGAATTTTCCTTCTGTTCATTATAACATGACGATTGCTTCACTGTTAATATTCCTACCGAGCACCTACGCAGAAATAATATGAATATCTGGCCACAAATCAAATACAGAATTTCACCAAAAATAAATTTGTGCACTATGCAAATGTGAAAATAATTTTGGAGGAAAATATAATTTTAACAACTAGGCTAATGGACGTTGTTTTATTATTAATCACGAACGTGTCCTTCACCTATAACTAATTAGTTCCCCAGGCAATAATTTGAAAAGACAAAGTACTCGTAACTCAAAGCTTGTCATTTTATGAACACAAAAATAATGGGTGTGCCCTTTTACTTTTGTGTTTATAAAAGGTACATGTTATTAAAAAGTACTTTTTAGTTTACACGGAAATCGATTCCAAATAATAGGTATACCTTAAATCTCTAGGCCCATCCGAGCTATCTGTAAAACTACCATTTACAAAAATTACATAAGGCCAGTTTCTTGACAGTACTAATTTGGCTGTCCAATCGAAAATCCCCGTCGATTATAAATAGCTAAAACCTGTTTAGTAAGTTTCGTCAATGTTGGTCGGAAATTACGACATGTATGCGAGTACGAACAACCAAACGAACATATAGACGATAAATAATTAATTTTCAGACTTGAAGCAGAGAAGCTTTGCTCTTTTGCTTAGTAAATTAGTATTTATAAATAAAGCTTTAGTTTATCAACCTAGTTAGCAAAAGATAGGTATACCTACTCGTTTCTCGAACTGAAATGTGTTAAGCCGCTTAGTTAGCACTTTCGGACTCATTGCCGCTTCGCGACTTTTTAGCACTTTTGAAGTTTACGACCTATTATTATATTAACGTTTCTTGAGAAATAATGCCTTTAAACTTTCCTAAGTCCTTTTTAACAGAATAGCAGCAATGAGTTTCCATATAATTAAGTGTTTTCCTCAATTTTCCTCACTAGAGAATTTCGTTTTAGTGAATTTGTTTTTTAGAGAAAATCATAAATCAAAAAACCACTTACCCAACGTATAAATAGCGCTTCCGTCTCTCACCAGTTGTCAACACAAAACCCAAACCACTGAACCTTATTTTTCTATTGTATAAAGAGAACTCGAAAATAGAATTAAATCTCTAAATATCTATTTCAAGGCTTTGAAGCAATTTTAATTTAACTAAATCGTCTAAAAGTCGTGCCTCTAGGAATTAGTCCATAGGAACAAAAGAACTCTTTAGGATGAGTATGATAAAGCAACTCTTTATTAAAAACCAGGTTATACCACAATTTAAAAAAAAACAATACAATAAACATGCTAGATTAATTAATTGTTAGGACGAAGACACTTTGTTCGTGTTTAAGCATCTGTCATGGAGTCTGGGTGTTTTCGTGAATGTTTGCATGCCCGACGCAGAAATCTTAGTGGGAAGTTATGAGTGTGAAACTTTAGCCAACAAATAATTATCAACAACTATCTAGGTAGTAGGTAACATTTATAGTGAGCCGTACATGCGACAATTTAATAGAATTATTATGAGTTTTGATCACTAAATCCTGTCCTACGCCCACATCAAAAGTTAATATAAAACCTAGATACGAGTACATTATTTGTATTCTGGTCCACGTCAAATATTCTCAATACCCTAGAGCAACTTACAGTTTCGGTGCAAATTAAATCCTCCTATAAATTATTTTGAAATGCCTCACTAACACATGTGAACTCGTAAACAAAACAAAAATTATATGGGACTACATTATACCCTTTCGAACAAAATGAGAAATTTGTATATTGGTATAAGCGAGCATTCATATTGAGTACCTAATTGAGAACCATACAAAGAAGTTATCTAACAAATTGATCGCCTACTTATTTTCAAGTAGGAACAGGACCGACATCTTACTTTAGTATAGGTACCTTGTGTAGGCATTTTTTTATTCCCTCATCTCGGATAGAGTATTTTAGCTCTTCAATATCTCAGTGCAAAAGCTATTTTTATCCGCTATACGATAAAGTAAATTGAATTTAGAACATTGTGTGCACTAAGGTTGTGAATTCAAAACATTATTAAACCTATTTACCCACCTCTATGGTGCCAAATTCATCATACAACTTTTTAAATTTGTTTAAAACTTAGATTCGGAATCTTTTTGGTGTACTTTTCACTTTTTTATCTTATTTGCGCGCGTCATTTTTTTTTTTCACTTACCTAATCATTTTGCATTTAGTAATTTCCTCCCTGAGGTGGGATGAAAAATTACGCGTAGCACTCGTGTGCAAATATTTTTCACCTCGTGATTTTTTCACCTTTTGTTTTCTTTTATCCCCTCGCAAACACCTAGGATTCTGATAATCGAGAAATATCGAAATTGAGCACGCGGTGAAAAAGTAACTTTGCACTTGTATAACAAATAACTATAATTGAATAGTATCATTTAAACGAGAGAAAACAATTTTTAAACCTTATGAATGTCTGTGTATGTAAACCGTAGCTTCATTTAGAATGATCTATTCGGTGGTAACTTATACGAGACTAACAGATGTCACACATGACATTAAATGTAATTCAAAGAAATTTTAAAACCCCATTTGACACCCTTAGAACCTTTCTTAGTAAATTTCATACATTGTAGGAATGTAAGTAAGTAAACTCTAAATTATATGTCTCTAAATTCAATGGTTTAGGCTCTACGCTGATTTCTATCAAACATCAGTCAGGAAAAACAGAAGAACTCAAGAAAGATCGCTTTGTACAGTTTCCAGCATTATTAGTTAAATGCTAGAAACTATAAATACTTTATAGTTTTACAGTAAGTTTCATTTCATACGCTGCTGACATGCCTTATGTTTTGCCGGATCTTATACAAACATTTTATTACACACATATTTGGGACTTCTGTAAATATAAATATATACTGGTGGAGAGCTTTGAATTTCTCTGTCACGTCGAGCATATTTGAAGTAACGTTTTTAGAAACAGATAATATTTTCATCGGAAAAATCTAGGTAAAAGACATGACAAGACATTTTACCCGACAGCGAAACAATTTATGTTTTTCGAGTGTATGTATGTATGTATATTTCTTTGGCACGCCCTAGAGCCGAAACAGCTTGTCGTATTTTTATGTGACTCGTATCATCAGATTCGTCTTCAGATTTCGATTTTTGGTATATCTGGTAGATAGTGATTTTCTTGGATATATAATATGTCAGTAGGTAACTTTTTTACCAGCAGGTAACCAAGTTTTTTAACTTTACAGAAGAAAATTATTATGGTAGCGAGTTCAATGCTTTGCAGAACTACTAGTAAATTATTTGGAAATCAAATATTACTTTAAGTTCAGAAGAGATCGGCTCATTTACCAGGTATAATTTAAATATAAGCAGTAATAAATCATATCGCGGTGTCGTTGAAGGGAGTTCTCTGGGGGTTTTTTTCGTCATCTCACTGTCAAATGCAATACGAGCGATTTAGCTTATTGTGACGTGTGGCCACTGATACAGCGTATCAGTACACTAAAGCACTTTGCAGACGGCGGGGCGGGGAAATCTTCTTGACCGCGAAATAAGGTACTGGCGACGCGGTCTTTTTGCCCTCTATGTGCATTGGTATTATAGGATTCTTTTAACGCTATAATTCGCGGTCTAACTGACCAGCCCGGCCCACTGCCGTCTACAAAGCGCTTTATCTCAATAGATCAAAAACAGACCTAAATAACTAAAGCGATAAAACATTTAAAAATCAAACCACTGGTCTGAACTGGTTTTGATATAATTTAAACGGGAACACAACGAGACTAAACATTTTTCTCAAGGCTCATTAGGCTCAAAAAAATCAGGAGAAAAAAAACCAATGGGACGAATTAAGACGGAGTTAATTCTTTTTCAGGAAGTCGTTAAATAAATTACGTGTCGGCAACTTACCGTATCTTCGAAAGCTTTACTTTCTCCGTCAAGTAGGTTTCCTCACGAGGTTTTCCATTAGCATTATGATTAACTACTTCTAATCTAATATGCAGATAAATGAAACACTCAAAGGTGCAAGCCTGAACCTGGAATCAAACCCGCGGTCTCTCGTTTAGGTAAGAGGTTAGGGAAAGAGGCTAGGGATTTACTTACTAGACTGCTACTAACTCATATACAGCAATATGAAATCGCTAATTTAATAGCTGCCTTTTTCACTTTCACGCCCACGCTTTTGATTAATAGCCTGCATTTAGGACTTTGTGATATTTTTGTACAGTTGCCCCTTCGAGTATTGCAAACTAAAGAAATTCATCATTTAGCAATATTTTAAATGAGCTACTTAGTTTTTCTTGAATATATTAAGCGTCAATAAAAATAATGGCGGGCTTTTTATCGAGACTGATTTTTAGGTGGTTAGGATACTCAAGGCTATAAAGATATGTAAGCGTTTTTAAAAAATGAGGAGGTACTCAATTCAAACTAGGTTCATGTCTCTATTTACATAACGATTCCTTCAATCTAAAATCCCGGATAACAAATATTCTATAAAATCGTAAAATGTTCATTCCAAGTTACAACTTCATCGAAATCAAGACTTTTGGAAACTACGATCTGTATGAAAGTATAAATAAAATTTCCAGACAAAAAAACCATGCATACAAACACAAACATATAAACTGAAACACACAGACGAAAGAAAAGACGCTCTGTTCCCTTGCTTAATTATTTACATTAATATCTTGACTTCGGTACTTGAACCTTTCTAGAATTAATATTGCGTCATAGATAACACTACGATATAAATAATGATGATTTATTGCTGTATAATCACGTGACAGCAAACTGCATAACAGCTTGCATAATCAGTAATTAATATTAATTTGTTCCTACTTAATTACTCCCCACAGTTTTAAACACATAGTGATAAGTAGCTTTAAACATAGCTATCATTATAACCTTTGACGATAAAACGACGGGGTATTTTACGTTTGACGTGTCTGTGTATGTGTGTGTATATCTGTGGCATTGTACGTCCCGGACGGGTGAGCAGATTTTGTTTTATTTTTCTTTTAAGGGTGAATTAGTCGGAAGTGCTCTTAGCTATGTTTGATGAAAATCTGTCTAAGACGGCCGCCGCGCCGTCACGAGATGGCGGCTTACATATTTTTCATTACTTTCTCAATAAGTACGTGTTTCAAATAAAAGGGTTTATTATTTATAATATTATTTATAATAAAATATGATACATTTTAAGTTCAATATAGCTGCTGGCACAAAATAGCGAATTACATTTCTTTTTTAATCAGTGGTGGGTAATTATTTAAATTAACAAGTTTATAATTTTCAGTTATTTAGTGCCTATATAATCCTGATCTCATGGATGATATCGTGATGATCACATGGTTCTTTTAATAAAATATTAGAGGCATATTTTCTACGACGATGTCACAGAAAATTATATTGCTTGAAACGCATGTTTATTACCATAGAAAATATGTTAATCAATAGACTTAATTTTTTTTTGATCTGAACTATAAGAAGTCACAATGAAGAGAAGTCCTCAGAAAGCCTTGCATTACATGATTATAGGTTAAAAGTGTAACAAGCCGAAAAAGAGTCATTATTTTCATTCTAATGGAAAACTACCAACACTCAATTCGAAAAAAAAACAGAAAGCTCATATCGTTGACCGATGTCGATGATACATTTCTTTTCTATTATTTTTCTTGAATTCAGGGTTGGGTTCACAATAACACATATTCGTAATGCTGATTATATTGAACCCTTTCGGTTTAGTACACCTCTAATCATTAACCCTTTATAATTGTTCTACTATATTCTTTGACGTCACCTTCCAGCCTACGGCCAAATTACGTATGCTCTACCACTAACTCTATAAATATTCACCTCCCATTCTATTTTTATGCCTCCAAAGACTTAAACCTAGCACGCCTTGTCAATTCTGTAATTTAAATAGTCTACCCTCATTACGAATTCAGCTTGCGAAATGAATTTCAGCCTATCGGGCCGTCTTACATGGAATACTTATTTTTTTTGCTTACTACGTGTATATTTAGTGTGACAAGGATCGTATGCACGAGTGAACATGACGTCATGCATAGATATATTGGTGAAAATTGACTAAGATTTTTTTCTTCCTCCTTTAGAAAGTATCTGGTTTTGAGCTTGAGACGATCCTCGTAGTTGGGTGCGACGCACAAATTCGCATTGATATTAAGGAGTAGAGGAAGCCATTTTATAATTATGGGGGAAAATCTTTTAAGTGTGTAAACAACATTTTTACGCGATCTTCTTATCAATTACCAAATTTTTATTTTTCATTTTAATTTAAAAAAAGATTAATATTAAAATGTAATTTTACTTTCAATCTAGGTAGCGTATAGTATCAGTCGTTCACTACACAAACAAACCACAGTAAATACGGTTCTGTATCGATTGTTATCAAATGGTGTTTTGCATTTTGTCTAATTAAATTGTTTTTCAATGCCTAGATCCTTACTTACAAAGAACGTTATAGCATTAAATTTTATATCTAGCCGTTAAAGTTGCCGCTTCGGAACCGTACTAGCTCTGCAGTAATTTGTAGAAAATAACTAACAGCGACACTAACAAAGTACCTATCCGTCGTAGGTATCCGCCAAGAATAGATAATATGTATCAGAAGCAGATGGCCAGTATCAGTGCTGTCAAATGTTCTCTAAGCCCACTACATCACGCAGCGAGGACCCATCTCTCACTACCCTGGCGTGGGAGTAGATACAACTATAATCTTATAAAAAGGGATAATGCAGAACCTCTCTGCGAGGGATTTTTGTTTTCCTTGACAGCTACTCACAAAATATCAAGTCTGGGGCTGAAGTTTTACTTAATTTTGATAAATAAATTTGACTTAATTGTACACCAATCAAAAGATACGGCAAAAAAAATGGTAGACGATGGATGGCCTCATCGCCTAAGCGAATTCTTCTAGGCAGCCTTTGGATGGACAGAACTTGTATTTTGAAAAAAGAGGATTGGTGCAACCAAACTTATACTTAATAGAAACCTATAAAAATATGAACTAAATTGAAAATAATTGTTATGTCTTAGTAAAAAATTAGAGAAAAAATGCTTTAATAGTGTTTTCCGTGAATATTTATTTTTGCAGGATAAAAGGTAGCGTTAGTCTATTTCCATATAAAAAAGGATTCGGATCGGTTACAGACCACTCACTGGGGCTAGTTAAAACCACAAATAATACAAAGTTCTTCAAATAACAAAATTCTGGTTCTAAATAATGAAAAACAAATCCAAGTAAAGTTATGATATCGCGCGCCGGCCGGCCGTCGACCCGAGCCCGTATCGTTTAAATTCCTAAGGTCCTTAGGTCCCGTGACAAGGGCCGAAATGCTTGTAATTCTTAATAAACGGCCTGCCTCACAAAAATACGTAGATTACTTTTTTATTCGTGGATTTTTGAGACTAAAAAAGATAATAACAATTCAAGTTTATTTTCAAATTTGTTAAAATGACATTTCATTTTACTAGGTATGCTAAGTCATGTCAATACGAGTAAATATATTCCCAAACCTAGTAATTTAAAACACAAGGCTTGATACGATTATAATTTCACCTTGACTTTTTTCAGATTTTTTTATCCTTGATACTAATTTATTAGGTAATACTAGTAACTGGTATAATATCTCAAATAAAACTACTAAAAGTATTTCGTATCATAAAACAAGATTCTAGCAAACAAAATTACACCAATTTCAATAAGGCCCCTAGATTAGTTGCTCTGATGCGATGGAAAAGATAAGGAATAAAATAAGTTTGATTAATAACTAACTTAATTATTATATACTTTCGGAATCTGTACAAAGATGTTGCTAAAAGAAACGTCATTTCATTTTATTACATCCAAAGCTGTACGAAATGAAAATCCTGATGAAGGCATACGATAAAAGATAAAAAAAAAGTTAGAGCCATCTGGATTTGCGGCGATCGCTTTATTTCATTTTACGACAGACGTCGTCAAATAGGACAATCTTTGTTTTACAGAATCATGTTTTGTCGGTTCTAAACGATAAAAAGTTATGGCTTATTTCGCACTTGAGTCTTATGGCGCGGCGATTATTGTTGCATAGTAAGAAATGTCAGAGACATTGTTGAGTTCAACTTGAACTTTTTACACAACAGGCTCTAGTAACAACTTTTAACACTTCTTTTAGTTGTCTTTTAACACAACTAGTCCTCTACAGTCTAAACGGATATTGTAGACGTTCATATTTTTTGGTTTTGAGTTTTGCTTTATTTTCATTAATTAACTTTGTGTGTGTATTTAGTATGGATATGATATGAAAAGGCTTGAATATAGAATAATACGTTAAATTTCAGATCCAGTATGACCCAATGGATAATAAAAAAAATTATTATGGTCGTTAAAAATTATTTACCAAACTGAAGACGGTAATTTCATAAATCTTAAAAAAACGTGTTCCAAACAAACTTTACTACTCAACATCCTTAAACGTCTGATTTTTCATTCGCTATTTATTATTTCGTACGTCTTTCTGTTGAGGTGATAAAAAATATTTACATTTAAGGCTGCGTTTCAAAAATATTCATACATACGATGTTTTCTTGTTGATTGGCACGTAAAACCAAATATCGTGAATGTTATAAAAAGACAGAATTTACGTCACGTTTGATGATGGATATAAAAGCAGGTGTAGATAATCATATTACTTATTTCTGATATGTTAATACAAAATAAAAATTATGACAAAAATGTATTGGATAATCCTGAAACAAGGTTGCTTAAATTAAAAAATGTTTCTGGATGAGTAAACAAGTATAATTAAACGGTCTTATTAATAAATGCGTCTTAATTTTAAACGTCTTTTGTTTTTATCTGATGGAGAACGTCACGCGTCAAACATGACAAAAGACATTAAAAGTTAAGACGTGTTTATTAATAAGACCGTAAAAGCAATGCCATTTTGGAATGGCGACCATAAACGGAATCGGTTCTGTCATCTGTTCGGGAGCTACGTAGCCATAGCAACAGACTATACACACTTTGACATGTCAAGCTTAAAACCTCCCGTCGTTATCGAGTCGGGGGTTAAAACACTGAAACTATTTTGTCTCAGTAGAATCAAAGACCTTGCTACGGTATCTCAATTACATTATTTACTCACTGTAACAAACAGAATACAGAAATTTGCAAACAAATTGAAACCGATAAAACTCCTGCAGTTGTTGAAATTGAATGAATGTTAACGCGAATTACGGACCCGTTGTAATTAACTTGCATATTATAGCTTTTGTGTTTTTGCGTGTTTTTTATGTTATAACTAGCACCGTTCTGTGTAACACTTGGACATACAATCTTTCATCCCGGAAAATGAAGTTTTCCTTTACGATAGTAGGACTTCCGCGGGTTATACCGCAAGAAGCAGCTAAGTAGTTGAAGATAAAAAGCAGTAGTACTACTGGTAGCTTCGTTAGTAAACCTTTTGACTTTCAATCGTGAGGTCACGGGTTCAGTCGCACCTTTAATTTTTTCAAATACTTGCTTATTTAATACAATATATAGTTAATTACAACTTTAAGGGTTAAAAAACATCGAGAACAAACCTGCTTTTTCTACTGAAATTTTTCGGCGTCTCTCGCCTTGGTGAGATATTATGAGATTTTGCTCGACTCCTTCCTTCCCACCCTAATCTCACGTGAGATGTTTCAAAATGCATATTTTAAAATGAATAACATTTATTAATATAGTAAGTTTCTCTATCAGAGCATAATTTTATCGTCACTCGTTACATAATATATAATCACAAAAAGAAACAAAAAAAAATTTTGTCTGTTTATTTATTCATATTTTAGTGCAGATACATTTTTTACTTAATTTATTGGTGAAATTCTGTCACAATATTACGTTTTTCCTACAGAAAAAAATAATGTAAGATTTTCAACCTCTCCCCGCCACGTGAGATTGGTTGAGATTTGAGTCGACTCCCTCCCTCCCTTTCCTAATACCTACACGTGATTAAGAGCCACTCCGTTTAGCGGAAAAAAATCTGCAACTTGGCTAGTGTCGTAGACGTATGACTACCTTCATGGGTGAGACCCGAGCCCAAATATGGGATGCTATGGGTTGCTATGCAGTACTTTGTACAGGCTTGCATTTTTATACTCGTATAGTATTTATGGTATACAAAATGTACTATCATTATCTTGTTTATATTTTTTGCTGTATTTTTTGTGGTTTCTTGTGGTATTAAGTTCTGATCATTCATTTATGTTTGTACCTAGTAATCACCCTTGATACGAAAGCAATTAGCGAGAGCTTTAAGAAGGTATGACGAAGATACAGCATTAGTTTTACCCACGCATAGGATCCAAATAAATCCAAATCACTTTCCCTAACGCAAACTGAGTTAGTTCATCTCGTAGCAATATTCACGAGAGGTTTATCTTGTACACTAAGCCAAGCGAAGCTAGTACGATCAAATCGGATTCAGTTCTTTTTATATTATTTGAAACTGAAATTGGTGAGCAAGCTTAAGTTTTTATACAAGGGCATTTGCAAAATGATTGTTTTTCTTTTTTATCCTACACAGCTAGGCATTTGACCACAAGTTCGCACGACCACGGATGTCAGCGATACTGTAGAATAGAATAGAATAGAAAACTCTTTATTGTATGCGCATATAAATAATACAATAAACTTAATAAAACTTATGATTACGTGCAACAAGCGGCGGCCTTGCTGATTGTAGCCTTAGATGGAGCCAAATCTAGAATACACTGGCTCTCACGGAAGGCCGGAACACACCGTTATGTGATTGGCGACAGATTTTAAAACTTGAAGGTGGTAGCTAGCCAGGCGAGCTATAGGAAACGCCCATGCTATGGTTTCCTCACGATGTTTTCCTTTACAGGTAGCTCAGCTTAAAGACTATTTAGGATTTGCAGTGTACGTGACATTGTCAGAGGATAATGTCATCCTGGGAAAACGAGATCAATTTCAAAATATCATACATATATTAGTCCTGGCACTAGGTTATACATATATCATGTAGAATAATTTAACTGGCCAGTTGGCTAAGTTGGTAGCAACACTGCCTTCTGCGCCGCTGGTCCCGAGTTCGATCCCCGGACAGGCCAACATTTGTGTGCATGAACATGTCTCTTTGACCTGTGTCTGGGTGTTTATTATATATAGATGTATTTCTAAGTATGTATATCAGTGATCAGGTTACCATAGCACAGGCTTTGTCTAGTTTGGGACTTGAAGAATTTGTGTGGCCCATATTATTATTATTGTTATAATTGATTCAGATGCTGAAATTATTCTATATATATATATATATATATATATATATATATATGCGCCTTGCGCCTGCTGCGCCTTGCGCCTGCTGCGCCTTGCGGTGTTGCCCGCGTTGTTATACAGAGTAAATATGTTTTTATGCAGCTCCGTACCCTCAGCAGTTTTTGCGTGAAAGAATAACAGACATACATCTATATATCCATACATTCTTACAAACTTTCGCGTTTACTATATTAGTATAAAATAGGAAGAAGGATTTATTTAAATCAAAAATACATCATGTGTATCGACTATCAAAGTATCACGGTTATTGAGATACAGCCTGGTAACAGACAGACGGACGGACGGATGGACAGCAAATTCTTAGTAATACGGTCCCATTTTTACTTTATGTGTACGAAAAGAAAAAAAAAGGTTCAGACGAATTGAGAACGTCTACCTTTTTCTTCGCCTACGCTCGGTCAGTAAACGAGATACTTTAAAAATTTAGTTTATTTTTAATTCGATGCATGGAACATATTTAGTTCGACATGTTCCATGCATCGAATTAAAATTCTGTTAAGTAACGACATTTTTCTGTCGTTACTTAACAAAATTTCGTTCAGTAGGTACATTATTTTACGAAAAAAAGACCCATCTATAAGCCGTAGAATATCGCAAGTTTTCTCTACTTAGCACATTAATGTCATTCTGAAAACTGATTTCCTCACGACAATATCTCGTTCAGAACTTTCTAGAGATTCTCGAAGTTTCCACTAGAGCATTACGAAGAATGTGTCACGTATACTTAGCTGCTTTGAGACGTTTCAGAGAAATATTTTTTGATGGCACAATTGGGACATCTTTTGAATGAATGAATGAGTTGTATATTATTAAAAAAACAGAACATTACAAACGCTTAAAGAATTAACAAAAATTTAACAAAAAAAATATATAAAAAAACAGTCATCGCAATTTTGTAGTGGAGGCCATCTTAAATTCGAAATTTATCATAGCATTTTACTATTCAAGCCCTTTCATTTGATATCTATATTAAGGGTGTTATGAACAAAATTTGTAATTTGTCATTTTGTGGCGTCCGGTCATACTTTATGTTGTCACAATACAAACTTTAACAAAAAAACTTACGGCTTTCAATAAATGATTTTGTATTATAATTTTATTTATACATAATAGTTGCCTTTAGTAACATATTATTGAATATTGCGAGCGTCCAGTCATAAACAGTAAAGTCAGAGCATACGTAAATCAAACCGTATTTCTCTAAAAATATGACCTATTTTTCCTTGAAACATATCTTGATACTTAAAAACTACGTGGGTGTAACTATCTACTTAGGATAAATTTCTTACTTACACAAAAAAATCTCGTCTTATTTTTTAAGGTGGTAATATGTCTGAAAAATTGAGTAGGCGTTAGACAAATTGCTACATATTTAAAAGTCGTTAGGTTTGGAAAGGGCGGAAACACTCATATACACGCGGCTTACTATGCGCCTAGAGCCTAGACCCTAGAGGCTTGTACTCCTAGGAAACATGGTCGGTAGGCGCCAAGCTCTCAGTGCGGCTCCCGCGAACATTGTGCAGCGTTGGTTTCACTGAGGACTAACAAGGCTCTAGGCGCTAATCAAGCCGCCTGCTTGTGGGTTTTCAGCCTAAATGAAACGAAATTTCATACGAGAACCTAATGCAACCACCGAAATGTTCGGTATTTACATTAACTATAACAAACGGCTACTAGGTAATTGCTGTTGCGTACACAACTATTATGTAAAATTTATTGATCCAATCTTGGTCATCATCACTTCGTTACATATAAGTTTATATAAAACATTATGAAAATATAAATGATTACGAGCAGTGTATAAATAAACGACCTTACTAGTTATTTCTAAAAGTGATCTCTACTTATGTGATGAAATTATTGTTTTTTTTTTCAATTATTCTATAAGGGGTTTTGAGATAGGGTAGTCTTACCCCAAACAAGTATGAAGTTTGACCAGCTAAGCTTAATTAAGAATAATAAATATAATTACAAATAAAAAAATAGTGTAGTCGCGAGATCAATAGTTCACAGCACAGCTGTTATTAATAACTTTTTTGGTTACTTCATGAGAACCAGAGGCATGCGTCGTGTCACGTAAGTACATTACTCAATGCCCCCGAACCTTACTCTGCGGTAGAGTAAGTGTGATTTGACCCACGTAGGCACAATCATCACTTTTTTACTTATATATTCGTTAAAGTATCCATTATTTTTTATCCTACACAGCTAGGCAATTGACCACAAGTTCGCACGACCACGGAAATCAGCAATACCGTAGCCCTAGATGGAGCATGCCTAGTCTGGAATACACTGGCTCTCAAGGAAGGCTGCCGGCAACTTCAAAATATATAACCAACTTCAAAAATGGAGTTCTCAATTGGTTGGAATATTTTTAAGTAGTTTTCCCAATGGCACCACTCATTTATAAAAATATTTTTTTGTTAAATAAAATCACTGACGGTTTCATTGTTTATTCATCAAAATCGATCGAGTAGTTTGGTAATGAGAATATTAGAAAATATTACCTCTATTAAATTTTGTTTTTTAAGTATTAGGTACTTTTTTGAGGCAACACTAAATAGTACCTTTATTAAGAATATTGACTAATTACAACAAAATAAATAGCAGATGGATTACCTATAGACCAGTTAAGATTTACCGATAATCCAAATGAAGCAACGTACCACCAGAGCGCAGCGTGCCTAGTATGCTAGCGGCATTACCACCACGCTACATGACAATGCTTGTTGGGCCAGATAAACACCGGCATTCTGGTCACGCGTAGCATCAATGCAGCGCTCTACTAGTTTTGGAAAATAAATAAAATAATTCGTATTACTTTTACTTATATAGGGCACGGGTTCAATCCCAGGGTCAGGCATACAGATCTGAGTTTTTCACTTGTGAGCATATTACAATATCGTGAGGAAACCTGCTTGTCGGAGAAGGTCAATAGCTTTAGAAGTCGAAAGTTTAAGTGAAGTCCTCACTTAAACTTTCTTTCTTTCTTGTCCCCGTAATTTGACCAGAGTGGTGGACTATGGCCCACACCCCATTCTAAATGAGACCCATGCCCAGCAGTGGGACGCTATAGATTGATAAGTACGCACGTACTTATCAATCTATAAGTACGCACGTACTTATCAATAGGTAATAATACTTAACAATGGTGTCTTGGGCCCCGCCAAGTCAAGGAAATTATATATTACACGCTCCTTAGTCAAGCTTTGCCTTCATACATACCTACGTCATATATACATAGGTCAATACATCAAATTGATAATTATAATAAATTCTTACTAATTATTTATCCAGCTGCATTTTATATGACAATAGGTACATTCAATACTCGTATTTTAAAATAATTAATATCAGTGTGTACAATAATGATAACATGCAGGAATACCTACATCAACAATAACAATGTCAGAATCTACGTTTGTAAACGAGTCAATGACTCTACATTTGCACATATTTGTTTATTATGTGTTATTATTTACTTCTTCGTTATCATCGTCTGCCTGTCTGTAGCAACTGAATTCCATATTTAAAATTAGATTCCGCATAATCGTTGTCAACCTATCCCTGTATCAAACTACTGCGCTCCAGTGTGAAAATGCATTAGGGGAAGGTTTTTAGACATAAAATGCCAGTGCCAAAAAGTCATCCAAAACTTTTCTCCAGTCTGAAATGCCTGACAATAAAAAAAAATACGGAACTGTGTCCTCAAGATTAGTTGAATACTAGGACAAATTGAACTTAATTTCGCTGGCTCGTATGCAACTTTATTATGTTCTGTTTAATAACCATTACTTAAGATCTACGATGTTTTGATTAGGTTTATTTACCCAGACGCAAAAACGACAGGGTGTTATAAGTGTCGTCGTGTCTGTCTGTGGCATCGTAGCTCCCAAATGGATCAACCGATATTGTTTTTTTAAGGGTAGGTTTGAGGTGTTCCGCCAAAAAATGGCGGATTACAATTTTATTTACACCTCCTTCAATATGTTAATCAAATAAAAGATAAAAAGGAATAATTTCAAATCCAAGATGGCCACCACAAAATGGCGTTATCGACGGTTTATGAATTTTTTTTTAATACGTAAAACTCGTCCTAAAAGACGAAGAGTTTATGAAATTTAGTTAGGCATATGTCATTTACACAAAAAGAAAATATTCCAAACAAAAATATTATAATTTGGTAAAGACAAAGTAACACTTACGTCAATAAATTAATGTTGAATACATTATACACTCTGAGTCATCGTTTAAAAATGTTCACGACACTGGTGCATGTACGAACATTTGATAATTATTCCTCATAATTTATCCTGTACGTTCTTACTTGATTTTCTCAACCGAGGACTAAAAAAGATGGTGTTCCTTAACTGTTTCCTGTAAATTCTTATCTAGATGCTGGCAAATATACTAATCATATGACGTCATACATAAAAAAATATAAAATCTGTCGGCCTCACCAGCCTCAGATCACAGTAGACGGCCTCGACAACGTCTACGGGCAAATGGCAAACGGAGATAGCAGTAAGTTGAAATACTCAATGGATATTTCAATTAGCGTCGGTATCTTTCTATCTGATTGCTAAACTTAAATCAGGACTATAAGTCCTGATTAGACCACTGAAACTTTGAGGGAGTAATAATTCTAAGGTTCAAGGTTTTTTTTTTGCAAATTTAACATCTTAAGGTCTAGGTCCTTGAAAGCAAATATTGTCCTATAATCGAGGCATCATTTACACAGATATAGGGAAAAAAAATATTCGTCGATGATCACTTATTATGATGTTTAGGGTTCCTTAGTATTATAGGCGTATATTTTATCCATATATTTAGCCGGCGGCCTATATACTTTTTTCATGAAACAGAAAATACGTGATGGGATATGAAGTTATTTCAATTTTATTCTTGTAAAATCTTCTGATAACAACAAAGCAGATTGAATGCTCGGCTCATTCAGTAGACAAAAATATATAAGTACAAAAGTATCTAAAAAAATACATATCAGTTGCATTGCATTATCAGTGGGCCGCTGTTGTAAAATTCAAAGGACAAAAATGTGCACTCCAGAAATAACTGCATTAATTGATACATCCGTCGTAGATTAAAAACTACAGACAGCTACAAATATTATTCAAGTTAAAAATAACTTGCAACTCTTATGTATACAGAGTGCCCTACCCTAATATATGTGCCGGCTACATCCTACTATGTATTCTGTACCAGTAGGCGCTGCCTACACATCGATGTAAACAATGATACTGGGCAAAGTTCATCTGCTAGTGATGGGCCGTATGCGATCGCTTTGTTTACTATCGATAAATTACCACATGGTACAAAATAAATCACTTATTAGTAGTGCAACTTGGGATATCTTAACATAATATTGGCAATTACTTCTACTCTTAACTAGTAGTTATAGTTTTTTTATATTTTAAAGTGCTTGCTCATCATCATCATCTTTGCATATGTGGAGTGGTTCGCCTTGATGATAAAGTTTTTAGGTCACCAAACTTATTGCTAGAAAGTTCATAAGGTTGTAATAGGTATATACCAACATAATAGGTATGCTGAATTCCGGACCTGTGCATCTTGATTTTTAGTAGTACATTAATAACATCCTCTTCATAGAGGAGACAAGTGTCCAGCAATGAGTCGCTACGGGTTAATACATAAAAAAAATAATAATAATAGGTAATAAAAACCAGAGCACACAATTATGAGGATATAAATATATAATGCAATACATAAATATCGAAATATTATTTACATCACTAACCACAATAAATTGTTAAAGTATAGTGGGAGTATCGTAGCATACGAGTCACGATCATTGAGCATGCATTAGCGCGCGACTCGCCAGAACGAACGCGTCGTATTAAACCTCAAATAAAAAATAAACATAAAGTAAACGGTGAGCGGGAAACTTTCGTGAAAAAAATATGGTAGTTGTAACCTGTGAGTGATTGAGTATTGTGATAACTTTTTCTAAATATTTTTATAAATAAAATAATAAGTGAAAGTGATAAAATGGCTAAGTCGACAATTCTAATGCGGCAGTCGTTGTGAGTATTAATATGCTAAATAAATTATTACTAACTTATTTCAACTTTGATCGTTTTTTATTTGATATACATTAGCATTATTTACTATAACAAATTAAATGTCAGTCTATAGTTGCTTATATCATACTTGTAATAAATACATCAGATATATCGAGACTTCCTTGTTTTTTGTCTGTTACAAATCATATGATTCTTTAGAATCAAAATATAAAATTATAAACAACATATTGGGCAATAAGAAACAGTAAAGTAGATTTGGTCATACATAAATAAATTTTACGAAATTGCTCAGATAGTTTTTTTTTAATCAAAATACCTACCAGAAAAAAAATATCACCGTCCGAAATGAAGTCTGTTATAACTTTTTTTATTTTATTGTAGTAATGCAATAAGAAGGTCCTACTCAAGTAGGTTGTCTTCACAAGGTCTACAGTTCGCAGAACTCTGGTTGGATTAATGTAAATTATAGCCTTCTTTTCTGTAGTTGGCACAGATCTTCATATGTATGAAAATTTAAGCCAAAAGCAGGTAGGTATTTATTTTTTAATAGACTTTAAAGAGGGTTCGCAATTCGTCAGATTTTTTTATGTATGACCGCAGATTGTTCAGGGATGACTGGACACTCTCTAATTGGTTCCATATAGTTTTTGTCAAATCCATCCAGAAGTTTTTTTTCAATAAATGTTAACTTTCTTTGACTATATAGACACAAACAAAATTTGGTTATATTCTAAAATTAGGTAAATACTATTTTGTTTTAATAATATTTATATATTTTATTTTTAACATAACATGTTAATAAATTTTGATTTGATTTATATTTTAATTACGCCTCAGACTCTAAGGCAAGCGTCTTTTTTGGTCTGTCGTTCAACTCATTCGTTGAACATGTCGTTTCGACAGGGACAGGCACAAGACTACGACCGCTGCGGCTGTCTATGACTTCGATCGTCAAAATATGAGTTGCTTAATCATGTGTACAACTATATAGTAAATGCGCATTGTCCTATGGTTTAATAGTGGATAAATGATATATGTTACGTTGATACCTAATATACCCATATATCTTTACATAACAGACCTTGAACTGTTATATACTTGAGGCTGGACGCCGGCTACTGCGCATTAACTTTACAACCCGTCCCGCATACTTTTAGCATTTTAATTATTAAAGCAATAAATCAAAAGTAGACTTTAAAGCTTTAGCACTAAAGCGTAAAGTGCAGAAAATCTAGAGTTTTGTTTTGTTTGAGTTCCAGGTCTTGAAATAAACTGGTTTGATATTCCTATAAGTGGTTATGCGATATGAAACGCAATATAGGCATACTGAGTAACAGGATGGTGAGAAGTGCAGTTTTCTTTCTATACTTTTGAGTCAATTAACAATAATTAGAACATGTATAAGAGTAGTATGTCACCATTTTTTTAACGACTTAATAGGAGGAGGTATTCAAATCGACCGCATTTTTTTGTTTTAATGTTTGTGATCAGATTTCTCGGAGACGGCTGACCGATTTAAAAATCCTTTTTTTTTTGTTTAAAATTAGCGTAATAGAAGTGTTTCACAGTTTATTTTTTCCGACTTCCCAAAAAAGAGGAGGTGCTCAATTCGAAAGCATTTTTTTTGTTTGTTACCAGATTTCTCGAATAAGCTGGACCGATTAGATAAATCCGTTTTTTTTTGTTTACAATCAAAATTAGTCGCAAATATTGATTTTTATATCGAAATAATTGTAAAATTTTACCGGTGCCAACCTAATTGAATTGGATAATCACTTTTATTTTTTAAAGTCTTTTTTGAAAGATACTTTATCTTTTATATATTTCCACATATTCTACATCATGAAGCTCTCATACAAATATAGCCAAATAATCAGAAGCATTTACCAGTTTCGTGATAAGAGAAAGGATTTGATAATATGACATAAAATTACAAAAAACGAGGGCAAATAAAAATAGTCGTAACTTGTATTTTTACGAATAATAATATAGGGTCAACTAACTTTTTCGCATTGTGTATCATTATGAACCCAAAAATAATTTCAAGTAAACCTGCACGAGCACGAGCACGAGCTTTTCTCCCCCTCTGAAGAGGGGAAAATTAAGTTTTCACTAATGTATCTATGTATTCCTGCTTAAAATATAAGGTATAACGTTCATTATTATGTGCGAGTACAATGATAATTCATTATCACAAACAATATGAAAATGAGACAATAAATGTATGCATGTATGTAGGTAATGCGGCTAGCATGATGGGCACGCTGCTCTCTGGTGGTGGGTTGGAGCATTTGGATTATCTGTAGATCTGAAATGGTTTATTGGTAATCTTTCTGCTGTATATGTTTTTGTTGTCGCAGTTAGTCATTTCGTTTTGGTAATAAATTCACTTGCCCATTCATAAATGTATAAACTGACACAGACGCGGATATTTAGGTACAATAATAAAAATATTTCATATAAATATTTTTCTATTTTCTTGTTACACTACTTGTTACTTGTAACAAACGAAACATTTTTAATTGGTAGGTACTTCGCATTCATTTTAGCAAAGCTCAGATTACAATTTGGCTTAGAAATGTTCAGTAATTAAAATATAAGCCTAATTAGACTAAATCGAAACACTAAAACTCATCTAAATACATTTTTTCCTACATAAAATACACTAATTAAGCTCAACGAATCATTATTCTGAGAAAGTGTTTAATTAAGTGCTCGAGTCTGAATTACTAAAAATCCGAAACCAAAACGTAGCCAATGTGGCATGCTCTAAAATTTAAATAAGACCGTTATTTTGTTAAAATAATTAGGCAAGTCGTACGTGCTCAAGATAAACAAATGACATAGATAAAATGTACCTATTTTTGTAAATGGAACAAAATTTAAATTAGTTTAATATTTTACGTTTAGTTTTAATTTAGGCACCTCGTACGGGCAAGCGACACGATTTATCAAATTTTAATACGAGTAAGCACAAACATTCGGCTTATGAAAATGTATGGGCATTCGCAGATATATGTATACATAATTTGATAGAAAACTAATAAGAAGTAGAAAGATTTTTACGATGTCAGTCGGATTAAACTTCCTCCCTTTTAGAAGTCGTTTGAAAAAAAACTAAACATACCAGGTGATAACATTAATATTAATTTCGAAGTACTATTAGTAATATTTTTTTCGTGTAAATATCAAAATAATAAAGAATTTCTAAGAATAACAAAGGACATTTTTTTTTAACATTAGTTTCGTAGGACTAATAAATTATTTCTTCTACCAGTTTAAGTCGCTTGTTACATAGGTTTAAGTCATCTAATTTAAACTATATACACTTCGCAACTGTCCGCAAGTAGAGATAAAGCTCATACAGAGATAAGTTGACATTACAAAGTAAGTAAGCACGTGCCTACAACTTAGCAAGTTATCTTGTTCAGCTACTTAAGCGGGTTTGAAATTATTATGACTTATCTTTCGACGCCTGTAAACACTGACGTTAGAAGATTTTTATCGGATAAGGTTACTCGTATTTATTTATATTTTAATATAAAATTAGTACATATAGGATACGATAAAGTTTTTTGTTTATTTTAGAGTGATTTTTAATTTTATATTGTATTCTGTTGTTCCTTACTTTGTGAACGTTTTAGGTAATTGATTATTGCAGTAATGGCGGACTTGTTTCTTATTATCGTGAATAACTTTACACAGCAATCTGTTCCGAAATAACAGCGTTATATTACTAAATATGATTATCAGTTCTTGTGCTCTATACAAAATGCAAGGATAACCGATAATATTTACCTATTTCCTTTTAATTTATAGCATTGTTTCTAAAATGTATGAAAGCTTTTGAGCTAAGGTCGCCTCTTGTGGCAATAGATAACATAATATTTATTAAATATTTCATGTTTTGTGAGTCTTCAGTAAAAAGTTTCCCTAGCAGATTCGATACACCAAGTAAATTAAATGTGTATGTTAGTTTCTATTGCTATATCGCAACTAGAGGTACCAAACAAAACGTCAACCAAAACTCACCTATAAAATCTCTTTTCAGATTCCACCGTCCTTCTCGAAGGCACCTCACTGTGTCTTCTACGAGGCAGACGTCCACATCTCCACAAAGGAAGGGTCTGGCTGCGCCGGCTGTGTCTGCAGCAGTGAGACCTTTCAACGATATCCCGGGACCCATCGCCTTGCCTATGCTGAGACATTCAGCTCACGTATTGCCCAGAATTGGTGAGTAAAACCTATGAAACTTGTGCTAGTATTTCGTATTAGTCAATTAAAAATGGTTTCAAGCAAAAGTTGGAATTGGATTTCCTGTACCCTTGAGTTATTTGGGCAATGATTGTCAATATACAGGATTTTAAAAAGGGTGTACTAAGCCGGAGGAGGTCACCAGCCAAGCCAGCCATGAACAAAAAATCTGCTGTCCCATACAAAAAAATATAGGTTGTCGACAAAATGTATGGAACACTTCATTGTTCTCAAATTCAGAATTGGTTCCATAGTGAAACTTTACTTTTTACCCGACTGCGAAAGAATGAGGGTTATGTTTTGCGAGTATATGTATATTTTTTGGCACGTCCTAGAGAATAAATTTGTCGTGTTTTTATGTAAATGGTGTCAATAGATTCGTCGTCACCTGCAAATGTTCATAGGTTTACACTAGCTGCATCCCACGCTTTCACTTGTTAAGATACGTAGGTCTAAAGTAGTTGCTGTCGGGTTTTTTGAAGTCATTTTTAACCATTTTTGTATGTGCTTTATGTAATCTACATTTCATGTTGTAATGAAGTGTCGGTATAAAAATTAGACTAACATGTTCGTAAAAAGTCATATGAAATTATTCAGTCGTAAAATATCACAGTGAAAGTGATTAGGTATGTGACGATCAAGAAAATCCATCTGAAACCTGTGATTTGTGTGAGATTAAATCCTTTAATTTACTGCGGATTTAAATGCATGCCTTGATCCTATCGCAAAATTAATTTAACGTAATCACGTTTCTTCGCACGCAGTGATTTATGCACCTAATCCATTTTGCGTTTTATTGTTCACGGCAAAGATTAATTAGATGCAGTATATAAAACATGAACCCCGCCGATATTATGTACTTAGGTACTTTGCCACTTTAGTCCATAAAGTCGGATAAACGAATTTACACAAAAAACGCGATACTCTGCTTGGTTTTCCTAACCAAGAAAATTATTGTAGGGTAAATTTCATACCTTCTTAAATTCGCTTTAATGAAGATGTTAAGAAGCACCAGAGGTGCAATAAACTTTTAATGATGTTTCATCTAACTATGTGTGCAATTAGGTATTATACCGACATTTCTTTCTTTCTTTTCTTTATATTAGTATTACATTCAAATATTATTAGCTAAAAGAATCCTAGTTCTATATGAACATCGAACTATGAATAAATATTCTTGTTACTGGGAATCTCACTAAAACAAGGAAAACTGTACAAAAAAGTCAAGTGCACTAGTTAAAAAATTTTAATCGCGTTATGTTGGCGACAGTACTGTAAGTAGGTATCTTGATTTTATTTGATCTCCACTCGCCATTCCTGCATGTGCAATAGCAGTAAACTTTACATTTTTACTGCATCCAACCAATTTGGGGCTAAGTACCTAACAAAAATTACAAATAAACGATTCTTGTGAAAACAAAACGTGCGTGCGAATAAGAAGTAATTTGGTACCTACTAAATAAAATAAAAAGGTAACGGATGATCAAACCGAACCAGTGGGAGGAAAAGGTTTTAAGAAAAAGACCTTATCGGCTGAAGTGAGACATAAAAAGTTGAAAACAAGTGCGAGCAAACTTTCGAAGGTGTCAAACTATCAAAACGAAACCAAGTTTGTACCTGTATCTTCTAATTCCATTAATATAATACATTCATGTGTGTTAATGACCAAGCACTTTTACTTCTTACAACCAGTACTACTGTATTATAAATCTCCTGCTCTGTTCTAACACATTACCTTTACATGTGTGCATAATTTCGATTCATCGTTTTTGCTTAAATTACTGCCAATATCTATATTGATTTTATATCTCATAATTTAGTGGAAAACGTGAAAAAAAAGAAAAAGACTTCAATCGACATGTACATGTTTTGATGCTCCAGCTGTATCACAAAAATTTTAAAATTCTAAAGTTTAAGTCGTCAGAAACGAGCTTTGGTGCGGCGCAGCTGGACGCCTTATTGCCGATCAAGGGATCTCAATTCTTTGGTGGTTTTATGGTTTGTCCAGTACTGCTTGGCATTTATGAAGCCTTATTCCTGGGAACAGAGATTGCCCATTGTTATTGCTGCATTAATCAATTTTAATACAGACAATCTTTGCTTCTCTGTCTGTCAGTCTAGTGGATTGCTAGAAAAATGAGAAACTTATTGCTAGAAAAATAATTTAGTTTGTATTTAGCCCCCATACCAACCAACAACGAGTATATGTATATTAAAGTCGGTAAGCCCGTTGCCTTACAAGCGAAAGGTCGCGGGTACAAATCCAGGTTTAGGCAAGCACCTCTGAGTTTTTCACTTATGTGCATATTAGAACAAATTACCTCAAGCCTCAATAGTGAAGGAAAACATTGTGAGGAAACCTACTTGTCGAAGAAGGTTAATAACTTTCAAAGATAAGTGAAGTCAATCCGCAATTTTCCAGTGTGGTGGGCTATGGCCTACAGCCTACTACGTGGTGGTGGCTATGGGTTGATACGTACATAAGTAACCAGTTCCTACACCAATTCTTGCATATGTCAAAAAGAGGATAAATATGAATATTTTCGGGCTTCATAGCACCTCTGTCAGGAAAACTTAGTCTATCAGACGTATAATAAAGAAAACTTTTGTGCCCTCAGGTAGTTTTCACCACACCGTGGGCCTGGGCCTCCTGGAAGGCCTCCGTGACAAGTACGGCAGTCTGGTGCGCTTCGCCAAGGCCAACAGGAGCCGTCCAGTGTTGTTCGTCTTCGATCCTGAAATGATGAGAGAGGTACGTTAACTTATAATATAAAAATAATAAGCCCGATATTACAAATTAACAAATTAAAATTACATGTCGATTTCAATCAATTTTCAAAAATAATCTTTAAATTTTTTTATATGATTGCCTATTTGTCTTCGACGGGATGCTCACATTATCTCTCTCGTCTTTACAATGTTTTGTTTCTCCTTGAAACCTTGTACTTCTTATGTTCACGAGTTCCATTCCTGAAATCTTAGGGCCTTTAATCTTCTTCTTCAAATTCTCTATCACAATAACAGTTTATGGCTTCTTCTTTTCTTAATCTTTTCTTATTTCCTGAATCCTTTTTTTCCTTTTTGGTCTGTAAGGTATTTATATTATAGGCAAATATTTTGTTTCATTAATTCTTGCTGCCTGATATAAATGATTTAATATTATAATTTGCATGGTGTTTGCCTCTGGAATGCTTTCCTTTGGTTATCAGGCGTGCGCAAGGCGTGGGCCTTGACTCATTTATTTCACTCATAAAGCAAAGTTCACGACGTGATGACGAAAATGTAATCTAATTTCTATGAAACTTTCTCAATATTTCATCACAATTTTTTTACCACATTACTTTCTCTGTCAAGTCTAGAGAAAGTAGATTAAGCATATCTAGATATGATTAAGTTGCAAGTGACGGGCAAAAAACTTGCCGTAACTACACAGTCTTCAAACTCTGCAAAATTTGCACAGTAATGAACAATTTGTCTGTGGAATTGAAGTCGGTTTATTTTTTTATTCAAATGTGTGGCTGTCTCTCCGTCATTATGTTAAGTGTGTGTGAACTAACGCACTGTAGGTAGATCCTAAAATAAAACGTGGCAACCCTTGCCAGGCTACTACATCGCCATGTGGATGGGTCAATGACAGACGTAATTATCGTTGACATTGCGTGTTGCTTGCCTAAGTACTGATTTTATGCCTATGTATGTCCTCTCACTATCAGATGTGGGCTACATAATAGTACCGAACAATCCAATACTGCGATTTAGTGAAACAAATACGACTACGTACAAAAGGCTTAGATCATGAGAATAAATAGAAAACACTTAGGTAATTAAAAAAATATTATACTTTATATACAGGGTTATCGGCTAGGGGTGTATTAAGTCAAAAGGGAGTCACCGTACCCATCCTTAGGAAAAACTTTCACTATGGGACCATCTCTGAGTTCGAAAAATATAATTAGCTGTTCCTTACAAAAAGTTGATCGGTCGCCGACAAAATGTTTGAAACAGGTAATTATTTTTTCTCGAATTCAGAGTTGATCCCATAGTCAATCTTGTTTCTTAGGATGGGTACAGGATATCGGCTTAGAATACCCCTAGCCGATATCCCCGTATAACTTATTTACAGGAGCATTGCAACAAAAGGCAAGCTTAAGATCAAGCTACACGGATTGTTTTGAGAGACATTAATGTCCACTAATAGATTAGAATCGGCGGATGACGACAAATGTAATCACGTCACTATACCTACCTATAACAAAACACAACGGAATAATTTTCAGCAGTGAGTCAATAAAGCCAGACAATAATGAATTTGGCCGTAGAATGAGAAACCAAGGTCTGCCTGTGTTGTACCTATAGTTTATTGACTTGATTGAACCAGCATAGTTCAGTCAATTCCGTTGATTGTTTGATTTGGAATATCCGTTGTGTGCCGCATACTGCCGCATACAATAATACTGACATAGTAGTTTTCAAATATATTCCCATCTAATCCTGGATCTGGCAAAATGGCCAAATCTATACAATACAAGGTTCACAAGATTATGGTAGGTGATCATGACCTAGAGGCACATAGGAATATATCTATAAGTTTAACCTTATAGATATATACCTATCTATGTCAATATAAGTCACCAAGATGAGAAATATATACGGTATTTTGTCAGTTTATTGACCTAGTGCAAGCGACCGAGAAATGCGCATGGCTGGAAGAGATAAGCCCATCTTTTGTGGCCCTAAGAAAATATATGATTTTTTTATGATTTGCTTGTTTACAAAACAATGCAAAAAGATACATCAGTATCATAATAATAGCAGTTCTAAAAAATTCAAAAACTGACTCAGGGTTTTGATGTTGTGATATTTCGTAGATCTGATTTCTAAGCGCCGCTGTGTTGTTCGTGGTAAAACATACCCAAACACGAATAACTGTTCTAACTCATTATTGAAATACCTGCCCCAGCCGGGAATCGAACCCAGAATCCCACAAAGCGAGTATGGCAATCAAATACACCACAGCAGTCGTCAAAAGAATTGGGTAGGTACTTATTAAGTTTTAAACTTTATAGGTCAAATTGCATCACATAATTTGCGATACCCGTTCTGCTAATGTATTCTTGCCATACATAAATCCAATCACGTGAATTCTAAAAAACGTTGAATGTTTAAATGGCACACTGATCAACCGGTTCTAAAATTATCATGGAATTAGCATATGTATCAAAACAAACTAGAACATAGACATAAATTCGTACTTACATTATATACTGAGGCTTTGCGCATTTGTATAAAAGTGGTACATATGCTTATGTATTATATTAGCAAGCAACTGTTAGATTATGTTAGAATGTGAGTTTTTTTTTTATTTTTAGCGCATGATCTTAGGTCAACATACACTTGGTAGGCACATAGATTATGGGTATAATAAGTAAACTAGTAAATCATATCTGAACTTGAACTCGAAGTGGCTATCACAATCGAAAAGACAAAAGACTGCGAAAGAAGGAGCGTTATGCTTTTAGACTGAATGTATGTATGTATATTTCTTTGGCACACCCTGGAGCCTAAACAGCTTGTCGTATTTTTATCTGAGTGGTGTCAGTAGATTCGTTGTAGTCGTGAGTGCAACACTGGGTACTAACATTAAAAAAAAAACAATATAAAGAATTTTTAACGGTGATTACGAATATTCATATATAATTTATATGTTTCATTGGATATAGGTTTAAACATTTAGCAGTCGGGTTTTTTTTACAAATCGCTTTTTACCTCTTGTTGAATGATAGAACGAAGTAAAGGTATTTAGTGACGTAGATCTAACATTATAAGATAATGATTGTAAGATATTTGGTGAAAATTAAGATTTATTATATTATTTATTATATATTAAGTTATACTTTGCTAACGTAGACAAAACGCTGGCTAGTAAAATTAAAGATAATAATTACTCACAGGAAAGTATTAGACTAATAAACAATATACCATTACAATTAAATACAATTGGTCTACTAGAAACAGATGAAACTGAAGTGTTTCGTTTTATCAGTGGATTGAAAAATGACTGCGCTGTAGGAATTGATGGTATATCGATAAAAGTTATAAAGCAATCAGCCCCGGCTCTACTTCCGATTATTACTCATATTTGTAATCTTAGTTTAACTTCAGGCACATTTCCTACTGTATTTAAAACTTCTGTTATTTCTCCGATATAATTTATTTCGGAATAAGCTGGGAGGAGGCTCGTTCTCACGCACAATCTGGGCTTCAAATAATAAATAAATGGTTGTTTGATAATATGCTAACACTGAATGGCGAAAAAACTAAATATATTGCATTTGCTAATAATTATGGACAAATTCTATGCATTAATCTCGTTATTCACAACAAATGCAATAATTGCAATTGCCCGAAATTGCATTCTGTCCCTAGTATTAAATACTTAGGAGTAATTATCGACAAAAATATCAGTTGGAGACCTCATATAATAGCGCTCGTTAAAAGAGTCCGTAAACTTATTTTTGTATTTAAACATCATTATGTGAGTCGATTATAACTTATTGCGACAGCTCGTGGGGAGGGGCTTGTAAGACGCATATGAAGCATTTAGAACGGACTCAAAGGGCTGTTTTAAAAGTTGCAACTTTTAAATACTTCAGGTTTCCTACTGAAGAACTTTATAGAGACTGCAAAGTACTGACTGTCCGACAACTGCACCTAAAAAACCTTACACTTACTCAGCATCGCCTCATTAAAAGTCTAGGGATACATAATAATGATGATAGTAGACGAAAAGACAAAACCTTTGCTCTGCCTAAAATTAAGACTGCACTAGCTAAACGACATCTGCTATTCCTGGGACTTTATTTATACAACTGCGTCAGTAAAGAAATTAAAAACTTACGTACTTTAAATAGAAGAGATGCAAAATTTGCACTAACTAAATCTACAAAGCAAGAACTATGACGAAACGGAAGAATTGATTAAAACAAAAATATGACCAATATTGCAACACACACACACACATATACACACACAACCGTGTACATACACACACACACGTGTACATACATACACTCCCTCAGTTACAATACACACACACACATTTTTCTTATAAGGATTTTTCCACTTATTATCTAATATACGTCATAACAACCCTTAATGACACGTACCTACTATAATTAGTTTATCAAAGAAAATAAAAGTTTAAATTTCATTCTCTTAATTAAAGCTAACTTAAGAACATTGTTAACTAGTTTACTAACTAAAATCATAAAATCATTCACTCCTATGAACAAATTGTTTAAGTCCTCAAGAGAAGCAGCACCTACTGCACAGGGCTACTTAGTGTAGGTGCTGTGTACATTGTGATGAGGTTTCGGTACATAATTATTGTAATGAATTAGTGTAATTATATTTTTTTTATATATCAATCGTATGTACTTTATAGAGAAATAAATGATATGATTATGATTATGATTCATAAATATTCCCCCGGAACTACCCCCTTATCTTGTAGTGTTTTTGTGGCGATGAATGTGTAGGTATAGTTTTTCAAAAAGTTAAAATGGTAGCACCTAATCATATGTGATTTGACAAATTTTAACATTTTATAAGAGACATGTTTCACGGCTGGAACGTGTACCGCAGTACTGGCTGGTTTTCGTCTACATACTCGTATATAAATGATATGGTCCTGACTGACTGACATTAATGCAAGTTGGCGCCAAAATGCATCCCAAAATGTTTGGCAAAAAAACTTCGTATATACTCCAAGAGCCATGTTTACTTACCGATAAGTTTGTGTTTTCTTGAGACATGTTAATTTGCAGTAAGTAAAGATAATCAGTATTTGTAATAAATTGTATTTAATTATAATAACCGTTGCTTGTTTGATTTCTATTGAATTGAATGACATGTCATGTCAATAGTTGAGTTGTCAAATGTTAGCCGTGCGTTTAGTTATTGCCACTGGAATAGCTTATAATATACGGACGGCTTAGTTTGTATTTCATAAAATAGAAATTGAAGAGACATTTATTATATGCCGGTAGCTCTTAATATCATAAATGATACAAACATCACAAAATTTTAAATAATATGATAACTTGTGTAACCGAAAACGATTAGTGCTAAAATATGTACTTACTTTTAAGAAATGGAACAACGAAACGTTCCGGAGGACCGAACTTACTAGGGATAGGGTCCCTATCTGTCGTTAATCTCCGATAGACATTTGAAAGTTTGGTTATTGAAACAGCAGTAACAGTTAGTAATACTTTTACTGGCAGGTAGAGATAGCAACTACCAGTTAAGAGCAAGTAAGTTATTGAAAACGGCCGTTAGTGACTGACTGATAGGTCACATTCAACGCAGAGTCTAAACCGTTGTACCTAGACACATAACATTTGGAGAGTGCATTAATTAATTATAGGTGTGTACTAAGAAAGATTTAAAGAAGTTTAACAAAGTTTTGATATTCAACTTTTAGTATTTAGTATTATTTTAGTATAAAAAGTAGCTATGTGTTAATTCAGGGTCTAATCTATCTCCGTACCAGAATTTCTCCACATCGGATCAGCAGTATTTGCGTAAAAGAGTAACAAACATACATCCACACATCAATCAATTCTTACAAACTTTCGCGTTTATAATATTAGTATGAAGGAAGTAGGGTTTTATGCGGACAACGCCTCGGTTGCCGCTTACCAGTTTATAAATTAGTTAGTCTACAATGTCTTGCTTACAATACATCGTTTATCTTTGATATAACGAATAGGTATGTACATAAGTATAATTAAATCTAGAATCCTTATCAGAAGTGTTTATGGCATCATGTGATGACGACCGGTCACTTTATCTATATTTTGTGCACTCACAATTGATAAAGGTCAAACTTGTTATGAATATTTGTTAACTTATGTAAGCATCATACCATATTAAAAGATATAACTTTAAGGTAATTAAAATTAAATTGAATTGAATTATAATATAAGTTCATTATTTCATCATAACTAGCTTTGTTACTCGTCCAAAAGGACTATTAATATAATAATAATGTAGTTTCTTTACGGATTGCATATTATAGACATTTTACGGCTTTATTTTTATTTTCTCGGTCATAATTCGATTAGATATATTATACAAAAAAAAATACTATTTAATTTCAAATATTTCATGTAGATTCTATCAAAAATGTGACTCACAAACTGTGTTAATATTATCATTACTTATATGACAAAGCATTAAACTGTTTAAGTTTCTATGGAAAAGTATGAATGCTACCTCTCTGGAGTTATAGGCCATCATAAACGAATAACTACGGCACTTGCATACCATTATATTCACAGAAGCTGATGATTTATTTGCGAAGCCCACACCAAGGCTCAGCATAAAGGCTATGCATAAATTTAACTTCTTATATCTATGCATGTCATGAGCGTGCTCAAAATTTTACGACCTACCCAGCACCCAGCGATCACGACATGAGAAAAACTTTCAAGTTTTAGTTGGAGCAGCATATTTTAGACTCTATTTATAACGTGTCTAGACACACAGTTGTGTTTCATGTTAATTTTTAGATATCTCTTTACATAGCTAAGTGTAAGATTTGCACGCCACGGAAGCGTGCGAATTTTACATTTGGCACAGTTATATGAGTACCTACTACTCGTATACGCCGAAAAGGCTACGCAACTCATGCTTGCTACTGACGCGATGCAAAAATTTATTGGATTTGTGGCGATAGGAAATCTATTTTTTTAAGTAGTACCGACATTTATAAGTTGGCAATCTTAAGTTGCAGGTACACGTTTTGAGATACAGTACAAAAAATATATAAAAAGTACTTAATTTAATCTAAAAATCTTAGTAAAGCAATTGTATTTTTCTTAGGTCGTACGTTTGCAGGTAATTTGGAGAATCTTTATGATGCAGAATTAATAACATTCTGCATCATAAAGATTCTCCAAATAAGTACATTACATTTATTAACAGATATATAACTGAAGGTTTTTTAGTTTTTCTATTAACCCCATAAATTTTATTCCTTCTTTCTGAGCGAGTTGGACAGACAAAACAAATTTAAGATTCTCTACTTATGCTGTTGTAAAACTGTTCTCAATGCTTACATATCGCTTTGCTTCAATTGCATACATGAGTAACTACCAATAATACAGTTCGATAACTCGCTTCGATAAAAATGTTTGTATACCAACTACGACCTTTTGTGCGTCAATGTGATAAAACGTCTGTTATTTTTGTTTTGGTTAAATTTTATAACATATTTTATGATAATACGAGGAACGGATTATTTAGTTGAAGATGTAAGAGTCTATTTATAACTACTTGTTTGTGGTACTTACCAAGCGTCTCCTTTAATTAGTTCAAAAGTAGTTCATGAATAAACATGAATAACTTTAGCATAGTTTCTTTAATATACTCGCATCTGTAAGTATAATATAAGTTGCCAAACAAAGTTTTTAAAACTTTTTGTCGAAGGAATCCTATGTGTGCCTCCCAAAGGCAACTATGATATAATAAGATTAGCGGTGTTACTCGTCCAAAATGACTACTAGTTCTTTTGTACGAGTAACACCGCTAAGTGTTAGTGCTTTGTCAATAAGTAATTATAACGTTAACACAGTTGTTTGTGAGTCACATTTTTGATAGAATCTACATAAAATATTTGAAATTAAATAGCAAAGTTTTTTGTTTAATTTTACGATGTGTAATCGCATCATGACTGAGAAAATAAAAATAAAACCGTAAAATGTCTATAATATGCGATCCGTTAAGAAATTACATTATTTACATATTATTCACTTGATGATTGGAATCAAATTAGGATGCCTTAGAAATGTTTCGTTGGGGAATTATTTTTGCTGTTTACCCCAGCGGCATCATTAGATTATTATAACTTCTCTGTGATTAGAGAGCAGTTGCGATTTATTAATTTCGATCTACGCTTGTAGCGCAGACGAGTGTAGGTAAATCATTTAATGTCATGGGAAGCTACTTTATATACAATCACAATAACAAAACTCTTCATTTTTACCACAAATAAATATATTTATTTATATGTATTTATATGTATTGATTGGAGTATTTTGCCCGCAAAAGAAAAAGAAGATTTATTACAAAAACTAATCTAACTTTATTTCAAAGAAATACAGAAATTTATGTCAATAAAAAAATAAATTCTGATAAAAACTGATGTCCGTGTGGCAAAGTCCCAACAATGCTAGCAGCATTCTCGCATTGAATTGCCACTGAAATCCTTTGAGCAAGGAATGAGCCAGCTCTCTTGTCCCCAGTAGCATAGATAAGTTTAGGACAAACGTTTTTAAAGAAATTTTTGGTACTAGGACCCCATGGACCAAGTTACTATACCAAGCAGTACGAAAATATAGTCTCCTGAAAGAGACTTATACTTCCACCGCTTGGCATCTTCAGTAGCCTCTACTTCTTCTCTTCCCCTTCGTACCTTAACCGTTTTAATTGGATAGTAAATTGATTGCTTGATTTAACTGTTGAATTATCGTCAGGTATACGAGAGTTACGCTACGGAGCCGCCTCGGTTTGTCAAGTCACCGTTGTCTCACCATAGAAGAACTAACGGCAGCCAGTGCCCAGCTCACAGGTATACTTACCGGCCTTATGTGGTTGTCAAAATCATAGAACAGGGAAATATCACAATATATGTAATTTAAAATAAAGTCCTTATAGGATACCTATTTTTGCGTAGTCGGATAAAAAACTGAGATGTCTTTTCCTAACGACTTTTTACATTTACATTTGAAAATTTAATTATGACTTTTTCAAATTTTTTGTTTCCCTGTTTGTCTGTCTGTTTGTACGATCTAATCTCCGATACGACTGGACAGATTTGAATGAAATATTGTATGGTGATCCCTGATATATTAGATAATTTTGATTCCGGTAAATTACAATACAATAATTCTTTATTGCCACCACAAAAATACAACACAAAAGGAATCAAAAACAAATAACAATAAAATACGACTATTTAAGTGTAGGTATTCGAAGCATTCGTCCTAAACTACCTACTACCTAGGTATACGAGTTATATAGTATATTAGTCTAGACAGTATGTACCTAAAACTGTCAGTCGCTGTCCTCATGTCCGGTTGTGTATAAAAAACATTTCTCATAATATGACATTGATATGTGTACAAGATTTAAAGATATCACGAAATTTAGAGTGATATTTTAACGTCAACAAAGATGTACCTTATATTTTGGTCAAACGGTAGATAGGTAGGTATATAAGTAAACACAATACATAGCAGAGCAAACAATACTACGTCGTAAACAATCTCCAAACATTCTGTATGATCAATTACGAGTACTCAATTGGTATTTATCTTACAAACAGACTGGTCTAGTGAAAGTTCCTTAATATTACTTGGAAGTAGAATCTAGGTCCCACTCAATCTAGTTATCAGAACGTGAAATTTAAGTCAACGTGGCTTTACAAGAAAAGGCTTTAAGTGTATGGTATCCTACTTTTGTGAAAATCATTCACTGAGCGCACATGAAACTATCTCTCTTTAAAATATTTAAAGAACTTATACTCAAATAAACTTTATTACATGTTATAAATGTTGTTTTTCCCTGCATCAAAAGACAATGTGTGATAAGTACTGTAATCTTTTAATATCGTTGCACTTTTTATCTAAAGTCACAATATTCGGGTGTTATCGCCACTCCACTGACATTATTTGTGAATCTTTTTATCGTACATTACTATGGTTTATCTTAATCATAAATAGGTTACTTACAACAAACGTCTATCTGATCAGTCAGGTATATTGTGATGCATGCAAAACATATTGTGTTCACGTGGGACAGATTACAGTGTATTGGTAAAATAACAGAATACCTAATTTTGGTATTTACAGCTTCTTTAGATAGAACAGAATAACTTTTTACAGCTTCTTTGCATAAAAATGGTTTTATCTTATTACTTTTTTGTAATAGTAGAGTTTATAGGATCAAAATATCATGAAATTTTGCATTTAGGATTGACAATTTTATAAGTACATATCCCAAAAATATTTTAAATGCGAAAATGTGTCTGTTGGTTTGTTTGTTGTTCTCTTCGGCAACCAAGAGACGGCTCGACTTTTTTTAATTGCACAGACATAGTATGAAGTCTAGAGAATGACATAGGCTATTTTTATCCCGGTGAAATATAACGCGGATGAGGCCGAGGACAAATGCTATATGCCCATGAAAGTTACTGATAGAAGATAAAAATCAAGGCTGAAATCAGGTTAAATATGTTTCGGTTTTGGGTTCTTTACTATTTTTGTGTATTTTACGACCACAACAATATTTCGTGACTTAAAAAAAACTTCAATTAAGTATTTGAATGATTCATATTTATATTTATTTATTTGTAAGTAATATTTACAATCGGGACATGTTACCACTAGTGTCTAATAAAATATGTAATAAATATATATATATTTTTCCAGTGAAGAAACTAAAGCAATATGGGCTGCGATCCGGACCTTGCTCCACGATGGAACCATCATCAGCAACTACGAGAAAGCTTTTGACGACATTGCTGCGGACGCCACCAGAAGGTAGCGCCATAAAATATAATAAATCATAAATAATGTAAATTAGCCATATAAAGTAGCATACGAGCATTAATGGCTCTGTAAAATAGACGCCTGATACAATTTTTCACTGAAAAAAACAATATTCAAAATAAAATTGTTTTTAAATAACTAGGAAACAGGCTTTGATAGGAGTAAATATTTAAATTATTGCGTCGTAATCGGTATTCGATTAAAGTTATCGAAATTTCAAATCCATTCGTCGCTTTGAGGCTGAAAATCACGTTTAATGATATAATTACCTACATAGATACCTACATAAGAGCGTTTTAAGAACTTTCAAATAAGGTTAATTATATTCAATAGCTCATTATTAGTAGCTCATTTTATAATTATGTATCATGTATTATTTTATAATCAGCTATACAATCGAATCTGCATCATGTTTAAATCTATTTACTCATACTAACTTTTTTGATGTTCTTGCTCATCATACCACTACCACGCCTTAAGAATTTTGGTCGCGTTGATAGAAAACAAAAACAAAAACTTAATTTACTTGAATAACTGAAATTTTCAGCTGTAACATATTTTTTCCTCAGACTGGGCGATCTACGCCACATTGAAAATGCTCTAAACGAGGAAATAGAAACTGAAATCTACCGCTGGGCAATAGAAACTCTCGGAATGATGATCTTCGGCATCAGACTTGGCTGCCTGGACGGGCCTGTGCATGTACCTACACCTGAAAATAAGTAAGTCAAGCGTCAAGTCTATCAAGAATTTATTTCGTCTTTATTCACGTTGTCATAAATATCATATTTGTATTGCTCACCTTAGTAGCTGTAGCTTCTAGGCCGCTAACACGGCATACGGTAAGTGGAATTAAACTAGGTAGGTAAATTTAACTTGGTAGGTGTTAACTAGTCCTACCTATCTATCACACCTGCTTAAAAAGAAGCCAGATCAGACATCGTACGTATATTATTATCCTAATGGAGAACTATGAGTGTAGAACTATATATTTTTCACACAGCACATTTATTATACTTAAATAAACATAAAATTTATGTTTGTAATTTTCATTTGCAATGTTTCATGCTAAAATTGTAAAATGTGTTAGTTTATTTGGTAATCATAAAATATATCTTGTTTCAGAACGCCAGAAAAAACGTCAATGGATGACGAAGTGCCGGACCTGTGCTCTTTATCTAAGCGTTGCATCGAAGAACTTACTCTAGCTGAACGACTTGTCAGGACGTCGAGAGATATTGCTGATGGGAACTTCCTTGTCAGAAGCGAAGGGACTTTAAAGACTGATTCCAAAACCTTTAACAGTGCGCTGATGGCCTTTGATAGACATTTTAAGTAAGCAATATACAATAAAGCTCTTTTTCTTTGGAAATTACTTGGAAGCAGCTCCCCCTAGAGTCAGAATTTCGAGCCTTCAAAACATTTTTAGAAATGAACCCTAAAGACGGCGGTTGTCCTTTACACAAGCAATATTTTTTGTTATATTTTCATAATAGTGTGATGATAATTATAGGATTTGTGATAGTTAACGCATTACTCTTGTTACCATATGTCATATAGCTTTTATTTTTTACAGTTTGACCGAGCAATTCCTATTTAAAGCACTGGAAACCCTTAACTCGGGCGTATTAAAGCCAGAACAATTATTACTAGATAAATTGAGGCCTCTGGAAGGACGAATCCTGCCACTGGCTGCTGATATATTACTGGCAGGTGTTGATCCGGTATGTTACAATAATTAAGATTATTTATTAATATTCTAAATATGTTTTATTTCTGGCTAAGACGGTGTAATGATGATGCTTGAAATATTGTTAATATCATGTACTAATAAAATTTGCATAAGTTACAAACTTAGCTGTGTTGTATTCGTCCAAAATATGTAGATCTATTTTGTAAATCATGAATTAATTAATTAAATTTTGGAATTATAGTACTCTTTCGAGCATTTTAAAAGTATTTAAAGAAGCTTATTATATTATTATTACTTTTTAGTATTCGAAAGTTCAGATAATGTCTCAATTAACAATGATTATGTCATTTTTTGACCACTGTCAATGGAAAATTGCCAATTAATATTAAAAAATATGATCTTATTCAAATGACGTGGAATTATTCAGATCCGAAATTATTTTATACGCAATATTATTTAGAATACATTAAGCAGAATCAAGATTAATGAGTCCAATCGTAATTATGGACACCATCATTCTAGAGCTTCTTACATTTCTGAAACATGCTTACATATTATTTGGGCTCAAATACAAGATACATTTTACAACTTAGCTACTAAAATGTCTACCTTAAACAATCGTTAACACTTGCGTTAGATTATTATTGTGTCATAAGTTATCGTTTTCGTACTCGTATTTTGATATTACCGAGTTAATGACGCATCTATTGATAAATGTTTATAGGCCGCCTTAGATTTATATGTTCACTTTATTATGCGCTGAGTTCAAATAACAGATTATGATGTAAGGGGTCATAATAATACAGTTGCCTATGTTTAACTATGTTCATGTAACCACTGACTAATTGAGTACTTCAGCTTGTATAGAAAGTTAACTATACTCATGTTTGTACTAGATAGGATCCAATTCGATTACATTAATGGTGTCAAACTGAATCAAACTTATGACTTAACTCATATAAGAAATTATTTAACTTTATTTTATGCACTTTTATGGATGAACGTCTGAAATGTATTATATATCATTTCAAAAATAATGCAATAACGGTAATTTATCAACAAATTTCAGCTAAACAAAAAAAAAACAAGTTTTTTTTGTGTTTGGTTGGATATATATCCAACCAAACACAAAAAAACCTGTGTACGAACCACCTTTAGTGCCTATTTTCTGTTGTATTATTATCTAATATTCTAGTTATTTTGTGGCGACAATAAAGATTATTGTACGAGTAATTGCAATTGTACCGCAAAAATATTGCATTCTACTAAACCTCTGAAGAAATATACTAAACTAACGAGATGGTTTTTTTTAACAGCTGGCCCAAACAGCTCTATCAGCCTTCCACCAGCTATCACTCCACGCGGCTCGTCAGCAACGCGCACACGACGAAGTGGCTTGGTCTGTTGCCTCTAAAGACGCGGGCGCAGGTTGTCCAGAACTTCCGTACATAGCAGCCTGCGTTAGAGAGACCATGAGGCTGCACCCGGTTACTGGAGGAGTAGTGAGAAGAAGCTATGACGATATCTTTGTAGGGGGATTTGAAGTACCTGCTGGAGTAAGTTTTATGAGCTTGTACTTGTGATTTCTTACATAATAATTATTTTTACAGAGGGGGAAGAAAGCTTTGGATCTAAAGTTGGTCATACCAAAATGAGCCCAGACAAAACATTTGAGCTTCAGTTGGCTTAGAAAGCATAGAGTGTTTAATAATTAATATTACTTTATTTAAAAGTAAAAACTTCAATTTTCTACAGAGGTAGTATATATCCTGTCGTTGAGGATATATCAATCTACGATAACGTATTTATATTAGTATATTGTCTCAAAAGTAGCAGTCGCAGAAAGTGTAGGATAAAATCGATATCGTTCTACGTGATACTGAGATGAATATATTCATCTATTATACTATCATCAGCAACATCCTAACTCAGTACATATCCGCCGAAGTGGTGGTGGAAAATGATTTCAGTTTCCAGTTTCATGTGACCATTTGATGATTTTTTTTTTCATAAAGACATCCATTAAAAATTCTAAGTCAGATTATTACAGCAAACAAAAATAAAATAATGCGAATCAAAACTTAGTATTGATAATATGATTATTTTTAAGGTGGACATAGTCCTAGCACACGGTGTGACCAGCAAATCTGACAAACAATGGGGCCGAGCCAAAGCCTTCGTTCCCGAGCGTTGGTGCGCTGAAAAGCTTGATCCTCTCAGGGCATCCAGAGCTCATCCAGTAGCTTCCATGCCTTATGGAGAATCCTGCCCGGCTTCGGGAATAGCTGGGAAGATGGTGGAAACTTTGATTACGAGGGTAGTCGATAAATATAGGTTAGAATGGCACGGGCCGGCGCCGAGCGTGGTGACTGGTGGAGTTAATAAATTGCAAGGGCCTTTCTATTTCGTTCTGCAAAATGCTCACTGAACGATATATTGTCTTGCATTAACGGGCAGTTTTTATACTGACATAGGTACATAAAAAGTTAGAAGGAATTTATCAATAAGTCACTAAGTAAGCCTTTGTTTTGATTGAGTTTAAGTGCCAAATTTGTATTCCGCAACAATCTGCTTTCCGCAACAAACTGCTAAACTTACTAAAGTTTTGTATTAAATTTTAATCACATTGATTTTACTGTATAACGTTTTCTTAAGTTTAATTAAAAAGTACGTATTTAGTAGAGGATTGTGCTTTCTAGCTTTCTCGTTAATTTAAGATGATTCCATGGTCGGTGAAACCATAAAAAATTGATTGACTAGGCTAGTGCACCAGATACCTAATTATAAAGTTTTTAGAAGATGGTTTTCAGTTATCAGCTCTACTTTATCCCCAGTAGCGATGACTGGGAACTTGATAAGTATCGCCTTGTTATTTGATTTTACCTTAGTTTTACGCATCACATAATTATAAAGTCTTTGAAATGTAACCGCCTTTTTATTTGTTAGTAAGTATTTAGTATTCATGATTGTATGTTCTGCAAACTGTTTTTAATCTTAGAAAAGTAAGGAGGATTTGACCAATGAAATCAAAGATTATCCATTAATCTAAGAGTGTGTGATGACTGTTGACAAATTTAAGTTCAACTGAAAAACGAAATAAAAATTTATTTAACTGATAATTGTACTTTATTTTTCTGAAAACAATAATTCTTAAGTACACAAGTTACCAAAAAAATATATTAGTGGCCTGTACCTAAGAACCTCCTCATTCAGATCAGGTCCTTGGAGTACTAACAGCTGTATTTACTTAGTATTTTTTATTTAGTATTTACCTAGTTGTTCATCAAAACAACAACAAGCTTAAAACCAAAAAACTGTTAGCCTTGGCGAAAGAAAAGCAAAATCAACGGGTAATTCGACACGAGTAAGCCGTATACAGGGTTACGTATGTAGCTAGACTAATTTATTCTTGCAAAAATCGAAGAATCCTCATTCTAAATCTTGGGCGCTTTTAATATCTACCTACTAAAAAGACACTTGAGACAAACGAATCTAATACGAATACGAAGGAATTTGGAAATATTTATTATAAGAAACGAGAATGACGTAGATATTGAAATTGAGAGTAGATTGAGATTACAATTGTTCTCAATTGCATTGAGCCATCAAATGCTCAAAAATTATGAATAGTAGAGTGAAGAATCCTGATCCTTAGTCACAGGCGTAATCTTGGCTTAGTCATTGTTAAATTTTTTACCTATTTTATTCTCTAGACATTACCTATGGACAAGCTTATAACCCTGTTAATTCCATTTATCACGTTGCCTTGGAAGCAAATCAGTTTCAAAACTCATAATAGAAGTCACAAATTCTTCGTTTACCATTTGCTAACAAACGCCTACGGGATCTGGTACCTAAGTAATATATAACTAAAGTATTGGTAGGCATCTAACCTTATATTTTTCGTCCTTGACTGAAACTTGGTTCATTTTGATATTTATTCTGAGGTATCTTTGCCAGGTTGTGTTACAAATTTAGTTTTTTTCAGCTAAAAAAATTGGTGACGACAGCGCGTCGCGTCACAAGCAGTTTCAAAGGCAGACATTCTAAATGTGTTGCAAAAAAAACTTAGTTACGTATTAAATATCTATAAATATATTAAGTCCATTAGCCGCGGCTGCACGTGTTAACGGCAGCTGTTTTATAAAGCTATTCAGCTTTATAATATTTTCATTTATTGGCTATTTGCGGCAAACAGAGATCGGAGATGATGGCTAACTCTTATATCATATACTTATACTTACTCAGGGTCACAACGCCAGTAGTGGACCTAATATCTAACAGCATAAGTTACTAAAGTCACTTAACTAGTTTTATTAAGTTTAAAGTATCTGCGTAGATCAGTAACGAAAATATTTTTTTTATTGCAACATTGTCAAACATTCAGCGAAGCATTGTAGAGACATGTACAATGTTAGTGTTAATGTCTGAAAATCTCCACCCTTTGCACCAGCACACTTTGAACACAACCACTATTCCTTAGGTAACAAAAGGCTCCAAAAAATAAATCTCTAATCTCTATCAAAATAATGGTCTTTACGTACAAATATAAGTTTTCATCTACCCCCGAACTGTACACAAAGAGCGACTTCTAAAAGCTATGATTTTATGAACCGCATTAGGTATATTAAGCCATTATCATGCCACAATTAATTTAGTAGCCTCTTGTTGTCCCGAGCTCTGACGTTGAGGGATCACACTCATCACCATCGCTCACCGAGGGAAGAAGGAGCGAGCGCATTATAGAACTCAGTTACGTAGTAAATCTACGGACAAACCCACGCGTATGCTATAAAGCTTACTTTTATTATAAAAAGAGATATAGGTTAGTGGATTACTACACTCATCCTATGGAACAATATTCACTATGGGCCGACTGTATATGAGAAAAAAAATCTGCTGTTCCATACGACACACAAAAAGTTGATCAGTCGTCGACAAAATGTATGAAACAGCTCTCGAATTCAGTGTTGGTCTTATAGTGAAAGTTGTTCATTAGGATTAGTATACTGAAACGAAGGGGGGTGAAACGTAGGTACATAATTTTCTACGTAGTTAGTCTTCAGAAAATATTCTATATATTTTTGTAGTAAGTAGGTAAGCATAGCATGTTTACGTCATTGACTTAGTTTTTAACTACCATTAATTGTTTCATAAGTGTAAGATCGGGATATAACGCGTCCTGCGTAGGTATAGCATAGGTTTGGCCGAATTTACAATAAGAGCTAACTGATGAATAAGTAGATAAGTATAGGAGGAGTTGTTAAATTAGCAAGCATGCTGATTTAGTTTCCGTGGTCGTTGTCGATGACTATTTGTATTTATTATTACCTACCTACCACCGATACCTATTTATACGACGTCTTAAAACTATTTGAAAAAATATTGCGCACCTTTACTTGGTAATAGTAACTAGTCTGTCGATGAATTGTTTAAATTCACCTCAATTCGACCGTATTTACATCATTTTGATTTATTTTTAACTACCGGGTAAGTGCCTAAGATAATAATTTTAAAAAAATATTTCCTTCTTAAGAAAAATGAAATGTTGTTTATCCTTTCACTATCTTATTTTGGTGAAACCCAAAACCACTAACTAGGTACGTACATACCGTGTCAGTATCAAGTTTCCATCACAATGCATCCTGCAACCCGCTTACAAAGCTTATTAGATAACGAAGTCAGTGTATGTGCGGATCATATGTAATGGCTAATGAAGCTGACTAGCCAACATTGGCGTGTTTTCGGTACATTTACCTCAAAACTGCACTTTGATGAATAGATTGAGACTTATTGGGTTAATTTTAGATGAAAAAGTAGTCTAAGCGACTAAGGACTTTTTGTACCCAAGGACCGATAAACATTTTTTCGAACATATGTTTTTTTTCTGGGTGTCATAGTGAAAGTTGTTTGTAATGATGAGTATTTTACCCTCTTTCTGCTTAGTACACCCCTAACTGATAACCCTGTTTTAGTATCCTTAAATCATACCCAACATGTTCGTTCGAGAGAAGCCAAATCTAATAAGCCTAAACTTAGTGATTAGAGGTCCGAAAATTAGATTAAAACTTGGCTTCAACTTAAATAACTTTGTTGGTAGGAAGGTAGGTACACTTACTTGACTAACGGATAACAAATCTTAAAACCTTATGAAGATACGTAATTTTACGACGTAAATTTTATGTAGGTAGGTTACTATCTTATTACCTTGATGTAGCAGTTTAAAGGTGGGTTTAAATATCGTTATTGATTTTTAAGTATAACGCAAACGTAACTTAGGTATCAACCCATAGCATCCCACTGCTGGGCACGGGTCTCCCCTATAAAGAGGGTGTAGGCCATAGTCCACCACGCTGGTCAAATTGCTGGTTAAGGACTCAACTTATCTTTTAAAGTTATTAACCTACTCTAACAAACAGGTTATACGATATTTTCCTTTACTGTTTTAAGCATATATATATATATATATATCAATATTTATAACCTACTAGAAACAAAGAATCTATAAATCAAGCCAAACATAATCCACCCGCTCGACGCGTGGCGCTGTGCAATTTGCGAGCCGCTCGTAAATCTGGTGTATCGCTCTCGTGTGCTGATTGCAGACATCGCCTCTCTGGGACCTTCACCAGGGTTCAAAGCTACTAACTGCCGCTGCAGCCTGATTCAGGTAGTGTTTCCGACCGGATTGTAAAACTCGAAAACTTGAATTTCGCAACGCTCGATACAATATAAAATAAAATATAATTCATAATCTACCTGAAACCTGCTGCTAAACTATTTCACAGTTCACAAGCAAAGGTTATCTGAAACAGGTTGCTTCTTAGCGATAATAGCGCCTTTTACGACAGTTTTAGTATAAACTCTACGATGTCGTATTTCAGTTCAGTTTCCAGTTGATCTGAACTTTTGCAGTATACTGGACAAACATAGGTTGTCAGTAGGTTAGGGAGCAACGGAGCCTCGATTAGTTGGCATTTTTATGTTACTCATATGTAAGGTATTCTATCATTTCAATTTAGTTTAGGTATAAGTTCCATATTTTTACGATCCAGAGCCATTGACTCTGTTCGGAAGGTATATGTACTCGTAGATACTTAGTTTGCAGAAAGGTAAAATGAGTCGGCAACATTGTTACTAACGTTGCGACGATAACCAAAACGTCGATCTGCGAATCGAACGAATATATTATAGCGTATAAAATAATTAAGATAAAGGCGCTTTAAAAGTAGCGTATCGTTATAAAGCGTTGCTATAAACAATACATATACTATAGCAGTTGCGAACACTCCTAATTGTTAGCAGAATTGCAGTAATGTTAGCGGAGAAACAAACGAAACAAGATACAACTATACCTAATCTTGGTTTCGTAATGACAGAGTTGAAGAGGCGAGCTGTCAAAATGAAACCAAGATTGCTATCACTTCTTCCACCGCGAACAACTACGATCAAGATCAACCTTTTCTGAAATGCGCAACAAAACCCGAGAATGAGTGATAAAACTGTAAAAGCAAACAATCTGGCCCAACCCCGCCAAAGGGATAAACAATTCGAGCAACCGACAAAACACCCGCATTTACATGCCTCAGGGAACCACGAGTATTGACGGAGCGAACGACGAACTTCAAGAATTTATAAATCTTATCTTTTACCAGAGAGCGTAGATTTAAAAAAATAGACAACGTAGAGTGGCTTTCCAGCCCTCGTTAGAAACAGTACCAAAAGAACAAAACGTATGAGCAGTGAATATACCTATAATTAATGCATAACCCGATGTAGTAAGATTTTCACGATTAGAGCAAATAAGGTGGACATGCAGTAAACATCGTAATGGTTTTTCAGAAATTAAGTCAACCTTTTCTTAAAAAAAGGTACTTATTAACCTGCGGGCCGTCGGTCGGCTGCAGGGCCCTGGTGTTTTTGGTACCTACTTGCCTAACTTTTGTTGCATTCTTTCTTTACTAAACTAGCTGACCCGCCGATTTTCGTACCGCCTAACAGCTATGTATGTTTCGATGTTTTCTCGTGGACCCACAATAAATCGATGGTGTGAGGAAAGAGAAAAAAATCCTGTTTGTCACTGGTGTGACTAGAGTCGGCAGTGCATTAAAAATAAACTGCTACGATTATACTTACATAATAAAGTCGGTTTGCCGACATTCGTTTTAGCAGCACTACTTATTGGTACACTACACATGTTGTGGATAAATTCGATGTTTTCTCGTGGACCCACTAAAAATCTATGCTGTGAGGAAAGAGAAAAAAAAAACCTGTTTGTCACTGGTGTGACTAGTCAGTAGTGCATTAAAAATAAACTGCTACGATGTAGCGCTACTAAATGTCAGATCTCTTTTTTTCAAATTTATTTTCCCCGTCCTTGTACATAGATGAGATACGTCTTGTATCATCACGTTTTCCCCACAGAATACTCAACAGTGGGTCGACAAAGTTCGCGCGAAAATAGGCAGCGATTTTCTTTTTATACCCGTGGGATCCCACACTTATTGCGTGTATAGTAAATTGGCCTTAGGTAATTTTGGTTGGGGTAAGCGTTGTCTTAGGTTAATTTGCGGAAAATCATTTCCAATTTCGTTATATTAAACATGAGAAAGATATCCGCGAAACTTAATTATTGTTATTATTTTATGGCTAGTGGGTAAAACTGAGAATGGGCCTTTTATATGTTAAGTACCATAAAACGTATAATTTTATATAACACACATAAAAATTATACAATTATACTTTTTTTTATATCTTCTGAACTCCAACTTTAGTTCTATAAGTAAACTTTAAAAGAAGGACCTTCTTTCTTTTTTTTATAAAAAAGAAACAAACAAACAGGGATTATAGTATGTATATTTTCATTTAATATAAAAAATTATAGATATAAACTATAATATTTACACAAAGTAAATGGCAAACAACTTGTCAACACCAACACGGGACAAATATATAAAATTCTATTGCAAGTTCACAAACCAAAGATAACTTCACTATTGAACTATGATTTAATACGAACATAGTAAAATAAAATGTGATTTGGATAATACTGAACATGTTAGCTCCATATGCTTTATTTAGACAGACATTTTAAACAAACGTCTCAAATTTTGTATCAACTTATGTAGAATTTTTTTATTATAATGTTTTCTCAAACTATAGGTATATTCGTACCGTCTAGACAAAACTTTTTTTTTTTTATTCTTTCTTGATTGGCCACCACACTCTGTGTATTGTGCCAGTTCTCAAGTTCTTTAGGCAAAACTTTATGTTTCATTACAAATATTTGTATACGCATATTTTTTCAAATTTTTGGTGCCAATACGTTTTTTTTAATTTATGTTTGCTTTTGATACGCCATCTATGCGACTTTTCTTGTTTAGTCTAAATACATCCAAGTTTGCCCGGAAGAAATAATTTTAGGCAAAAAGAGCATTATTTCTAATGTATTTAATCTGAATTTAAAATTTTACTTATTTTTGTATTAAAAAAATATGTTTTGTTTGAGAAAGGTATGTACTACTTGAAGTATAAATAAAGCATATTAGCTGTCTTTGTATATCAGTCTAAAAATTAAAAACCTTATTGCTCATAAGCCTCTAATTTTTTAACTCAAAAATAATATAAGGCCTGCTGACATATCTTGTGCAGAATATGTACAATTCACTGAGCCCTATTCGAGCAGGTCAGCTGACTTACTAAACTAATTTGACAGTTCTAAAATTGTAGCCTCTCACTTTGTTTCCATAAGTGAGAAAAGGACAGATATAATTTTAAAAACTGCTAGTTTAGTTTATGTAACATGTCGAATATTAGTCAATAATTAGTCTGAAAAGAGATGTTTCATAAACTTATGGAGCTCCGGCCAGGACAGTGTACATGATATCATTGAAAAATCAACATCTTCGATGAAATCAACCAAATTAAACTAAATAACGTAACTAAATAACATATCGCAATGTACAAAATTAATTTCGAATTAAAATATTGCTATGTTGTTCATGCAAAAAATTAAGACCTTTGTCAAGGACGGTATAATTCATAGACTCCAATGGTCACATTGCCATTGGGTTCAACCAAGGATACATAAATCATCCAGGGATACCATAATTCCACTACAATATATAGAATTTAGATGTTTTTATACACAATGAAGGAGGCAACCAATGTTTTTTTCATGAATACACAATATTAACCACATCTTCAATTTTTTGGTAGACACACCATCCTGGCCGAAAATTAAATAAGCCCTCAAATATATTTAAGTAGAAACAACCTGACCTTGAATTCATATTACATATTAGTTATTTTTATACAAAATTTTCTTTATTGCTTCACTTCAATTAATGTTGATAGACCGACCGATTTTAGTATATCACAGACTAGATCAATTTTGATTTCTTATATAAACCAATTAATTATAAAAAAAAACATGTTAGCTTGATGCCTTATTAAATTTTATACAAGATTACAGTGAACACAATTTATGTGTAAATCATAACATTTAATTATTAATAAGTTTTAAAGTAAATAAAATTATTATACTGATTTTATAACTTTTCATAACTCGCAAAGCCGTCAAAGATGTGAGTGAAACACGTGGTATAGACAAAGTATGTAGCAAAAAATATGTCTAATCTTGAATTTTTACAAAAGTTATTACAAGAAATATCAGCTGTAAATATTACAACTATAGATGGTGGATATTTATTTTAGATCAACAATGATTTTTGGCGCTATCATGGAACATAATGATATCCAACTTAATGTTTTGCTGCATATCAGCTTAACATTTGGTGGAATATATGGGCCAACTTTAAGGGCTTTCATAGTTAAACATACTGAAAGAAAGGAACGTCAAATTCTATGATCTTCAAATACTTTTAAGACATGGGCACTACATTACTTACAACGTCCCAACTCTGATTTGAATTGTTTCCGAATTACAATTGTTTTTGACAAAAAAATCTGACACAATTTGGGCTCCAGGACTTTCCACGAGGTTATAAAGTTAGAGGATATTGAACTGTAGTGACATAAGATGTGAGCATCGGCAGTCGACATTGGAGCGGAGAGAGACGCGCGCCGGACCGAGAAGCGGGTACCGAGTGCTGCCGCGCAGCGATCGTTTCGTATATTTATGTTTGTGCGAGAGCGAGGTGGGACACTCCGTCGCTCTCGCACATCAGCTGTTTTGTGTTGTGATTTGCGTTTTGATTTATAAGTTGCGGAGTACAACAGCTACTAGTTAATATAAACTGTCATTGATATATATAGGAAATTAGATATATATATCAATGACAATTTTACCAAATCGTGAGTTTTAATAAACCCCTCAGTTAGGAGCAGCTACAGTACTTATATGAAACATTCACCATGAATGGACCTAATGTGGTATCACAGAAAAATAACAGTTTCAAGTAAAAAAAATATTTACTTTCATTGAAATGTATTAAAATGTGTTTCTTTTGTTTGGTGTCATAGTGAAAGTTGACTGTAACTATGAGTACAATGATCCCCCTTTGGTATACCACTGACAGATAACTTTACGTATTACTTGTTTCACTCACACCGTTTAGAGCATTACAATAAAATTATAAGAAAATACATCAGAAAATCAGACAGTTTTATAAATATTTCTATTCAACAACAATAAATAATTAATTAATTGTGATAACATCAAGTCATACCACGTAATTGATTTATCCTCACACATATTATGAATATATTGAAATTCAGATCTAAAATTAATTTTTCATTTCTAGAATTTTGATTGCACATTTTAAATGTAGATAAAATAATGATAACTGCCATTACATTAAAATAGGAAACACAAAAATAGTTAACATAATTATGTACTTAAAAAAATCTTATATTCGATAAGAGGAGACTAAAGTAATTAAAAAAATCTAAATGCGGTTTACCTAAGGAGATTGTACATTTTATTACAAAAGACCGCTCGATAAAAAACTTGTTTTTTTGATATGTACACAAGGCTATTATATATTTAGCCACTATCCTCCCTTATCTACCATACTACTATAATTTACACAAGAGACATGTCTTTTACATAAATGTAATATGTCCTAAATTTTAGAACATCACATATTTTACAGAACATATATATACTACTTGCCTAGAAATACGACATGAAAATTTCTATACAGGTTGCTTCTTTAGGTAAATTTACACCTCCGAGATCTGAGGATGACAGACAAGAGTTCAAGTAAAAGGTTATCAGCCAGGGGTGTACTAAACCGAAAGAAGGTTGTATTACATAACATATACTATGGTGAGTCCTACATTTCTTGGCAAGTATTACACAGAATTATTGCCATCGAAAATTAAGTAGCGCCATTTAAAGCTATGTATCGAAATAAATTTATAAAATACAGCCTTCCAAGGATAGACTTCTATTAGCTAAATAAAGCTTTCCAATCTATTGGCATCAATTTATAATTTAGGCATGTATAAGACCAAGTGTTCAAGGCGGATGCACAGATCCAACATGTAAAATGTAAGATATTATTAGATTAAACTTCAAAAGTTCTAAATATGTTGTTTTTTGATGCGTCATGTGTCAATGTGGTTTTAAAATCAGAAATTGCTGGCTCTATTTTAGTTACAATATGTAACCATGTTCAAAATTTATTCATTAATATCCACTATTCATCAAAAAATATAAAAAAAACCCGCGACGTCTGTGCACAAAATCCAATTAAAAAACATTTTCAGTCACAATTTGTTAAAAACCACAATGTATGTGATATTTACATTATTTTCTCATAATTTAAATGAAGGAACACATTTTTATTTCATGACAGTTTGTGCATAACCATAAAGACCATGTTGATTGCTTTAGAGCGTAGTACTTCCATGTAACCAATGGCATACTTTACAAAAACACAGCACTCAGGTTTTTTTTACTTTACTGTTTGTTATGTAGTTTTCACATTATTTTCCAGTTAATTTATGAACAGAACATTGTAGAACTATTCAATATAACTTTCAATTTTAATCAACGCATATTTTACACTGTACAGACAATAATTTAAAAGGAAAATCTAGTTACCTTCAGTAGCGATTTCGCCTGATGTGGTGATTATTAAATCTTGCGCTGTTTATCCATACCATACCAACTGTCACACTACTCACGCACCTAATCACATCATTATTACACTGCTCGCGCAAATTGTCACACTGTTTGCGCAAGTTATTCACACTGTTCAGTCAAGTTGTGTACAGCGCTCAAGCAAGTCGTCACCCTCCTAGCGCAAGTTATCACACTGCTCGCGCAATTTGTTTACACTGTTCACTCAAGTTGTTCACACTGCTCGCGCAAGTTGTTCACACTGTTCCGCAAGTTGTTCACACTGTTCAGTCTAGTTGTTGCACTTGCACTACGGAGTTCTGCGGCGGTATCGATATCTCGTATTTGATGAGGCTCGGCCCGCGACCCGATGATAACACCAAACCGCCCACTTCCTTTACATCACCGCTGTGGACACAAATGGGATTTAGTTTAGTTCACTTTCTCTCAGATTATTTCAAAAAAATTTAATTACTTAACGCGAAGCTATTAGATCTATTTGGATAATATTTATGGACCAACTGGAAAGTATACTTTATTGAGCAAAATTTTCTTCCAGACGTGTTTGAGAGATTGGATAACAAATATTTAAAAAAATTCAGACAAATGGAGAACTCGTGATCGTAAGTCGTATACAATAGTCTCCATCTAACGAACATTATATAAATCTTTATATATATATATAAAAACCCCTAATCATCCTGGTCACACTATAACTTGAAAACGACTTTACCAATTTCATTGAACTTTTTTTTAATGTTTTCTGACAGTTTGCAGAAGGTTCTTACATTAAAAAACATTTGAAAATCAAAATATCTCATTTATCAACTGTTAGGCACTGTGAAGTTCACGAGTCAGCTAGCTCTGAATACAATATTATTTGATGTTGAAGGGATAACCAATGTGAGCTTGCTATGTGAGTATGTTACCTAGCAGTGTGGTGTCTATGCGCGTGGTGCTTTCCGTGCAGCTTGTTGTCGCGCGGCAGTATGTGCACGTGCGGTCCCACCAGCCGCCGCGCCACACCGCCCACCACTATCTGGTTGCCGATCACCTGGCCTGATCGATTCACCTGGAGAATAACATAATATTTATTTATTTCTAGATCATCCACAAGTAAAAGTTTCATAAGTAAAGCGAGTTCATCACTCCAAGACAGAGAACTAATATGACTGACATAGCCAGTAATATCTGTACGAGAGTCGACCATCCGACTAGTTAGAGTGGTTAGACCACATTATGGTATACCTAGCGTAGGAGGGCTAACCTTTCAGGTGGAGCAACGACTTGTGAAAGGTGGCTGCCAAGAACTAGACGCTTAAAGCGCATGCTCGCATCCAATAGGGATCCTTAAGAGAGGCCTACGTCCAGCAGTGGACTAATACAGAATAGGCATATGATGAAACTTTCATGATGAGACATACAGCCAATTATGACATCACGGATAACAACATGAAAAGTGATATAAAAGCCAAAAAGTGAACACGTAACAGTAGAGAACAGGCATAAATGAAGAAGCTAGGATGTTGGTGTGCAAGGTAGGCGCAGATATAGATAGATAGATAGATCAACGCTTTATTGTAGACACACAAAAAATAACAATACAAAAATATTAATTTACACGTAATGCCACAAGTGGCGGCCTTATCGCTAAAAGCGATCTCTTCCAGGCAACCTTAATGTATATCACAATCTTAATCATACTAATTTACTCGACAAAGAATTCCCTGCTCAGCTGCTGTCTCGCCTACTCTGCGCTCGTAGGACGTACGCTCATCTATTGCTATTGCTTCCACTCGCACGAACTATATGTATACTGGACAGAATAAAAAAAAAATTCGCCGCCGAATTTGAAATATCACGTAGAATTACAGACCCGTGGGTAAAACCGTGGAGCTCAGCTAGTTGTAAATAAAAGGATGAATTATCAGTTTGCGTTTGATGGACTATAAGATGCAGATTGAACGATGATGAAACTGTAAGTACAATGTAATAATTTTACACTACATGAAGATATTTTACGATAAAGCGCTGTGGAGTCAGGGCCATCAGCAAAATGACATGATGTGATATTTAAACAGGGTATTCGACTACTAGGGGTGTACTAAGCCGAAAGGGGGTCTCTGTACCCATCTTAAGGAACAACTTTCACTATGGGACCAACTCTGAATTCGAGAAAAAAAATTCAGCTGTTCCACACAAAAAGTAGATTGGTCGTCGACAAAATGTATAATGATTTTTTTTTCTGGTCAATCGCAAGCTTTTTATTCATAAATAAAAAAATCCTTATAGTTAATGTCCTAGTAACAAACTCACCACTTGTATATGCGTGGGTTGCTGATGATCCTGCTCTATCTCCAAGCTGTTCTGATGATGCTGCACCTGCTGTTGGACTTGTTGCTGGACTTGTTGTTCCACTTGTTGCGCCGCTTGTTGGGCAGCTTGTTGGGCGGCTTGTTGGGCTTGTTGTTGCTGCTGCTGCTGCTGTTGTTGTTGTTGGTTCTGGAATTGTTTGCTCTGAGACTTAATTGAAATACTGCCCAATAGTGGTAAAAATGTAGGCGACAAAATTAAGTCTAAGGCCAATTTCACCGTCTGTATTCTGAACTAAGTTTAATAGAACTAAGTTTATCCTAAACGAGTTTAGAGTTTGCCTCTAAACAAGTTCAGGGCCAAACTGATTTCACCAACTAAAATTTGATCTCGTTCTCGAAAACGAAGAATAGAGTTAAAAAGCGTAAACTTCGCCTTAAATCTAAGCACAAATGTCATATTGTATAGTTTATCAACGTCAAAACTGTCAGGTATGTAGCTGTCAAATTGTCATCTAATGTTTTTGTTGTTACTCTCACTTTGCGTGGTGTTTTCATTTGAACATTGTTTTCCGGTGCTTGTTATTTTACACTCTATAGACTCCAGTACAGTCATGACTGTTGCCTTTGTGAGACGGAATCTTGTTACGAAGTCTTTGTCATCAAGAGAATCAAAATGATCTTCTCTCTCGCGTATCCACCTCGGGCGCCTTGGCCGAGGAAGAATCTCGTCACTTTCCTTAAAAGCTAGGATATTGCGTATGATATATAATTAGTACCGTATTATTTTGTTTTTGTAAGGTTATACTAACTGACAGCTCCAAAACTAGTTTATGGAAACTGAACGCCAAAAATCGGCCGTTCAGAATGTAATCTCGCTTTAGCTTTAACTGCGTTCAGTTTATGTTGGTGAAATGCACATTTGAGCTCTGAACTCAGTTAAACGCGTAAACCGAGTTTAGGTTCAACTAATCGCGTTTATCTTCAACGGTGAAATCCAGCCTAAGTTAGCTCATGGTCTTGATAATTAATAGCGAGTTATCTACGAATATTGTCGAAGTCATCGATGAATATTTATATAAAGTTCAGGTCAATATAGGCAATAGAAATATACCAAATAATGTAAAAGACCTAAATGCATTTGTGAATGCAAGGTCTATTACGTGAACATCTAATAGTGGGCCAGATTCTAGAAATATTCAATGAAGATTTGTAGTAAAAATTCACCTTGTCATAAAGAAAAACAATTCTTAATCCTGTTGCAATATAGCCTGATGTGTTGATTACTTGTGACGCAAAATTTTGCGCTGTTTATGTAGTGTAACTTACACTGTAGACGCAAGTTGTTTACACTTTCACACTGCTCGTCACACTAGTCACACAACTTATCTCACTAGCCACACAATTTGTCACACTAGTCACCTAACCTGTCACACTAGTCACACAACTTGTCACACTAGTCACACAATTTGTCACACTAGTCACCTAACCTGTCACACTAGTCACACAACTTGTCACACTAGTCACACAATTTGTCACACTAGTCACCTAACCTGTCACACTAGTCACACAACTTGTCACACTAGTCACACAATTTGTCACACTAGTCACCTAACCTGTCACACTAGTCACACAACTTGTCACACTATTCACACAATTTGTCACACTAGTCACCTAACCTGTCACACTAGTCACACAACTTGTCACACTAGTCACACAAATAGTCACACTAGTCACCTAACCTGTCACACTAGTCACACAACTTGTCACACTAGTCACACAATTTGTCACACTAGTCACCTAACCTGTCACACTAGTCACACAACTTGTCTCACTAGCCACACAATTAGTCACACTAGTCACCTAACCTGTCACACTAGTCACACAACTTGTCACACTAGTCACACAATTTGTCACACTAGTCACCTAACCTGTCACACTAGCCACACAATTTGTCACACTAGTCACCTAACCTGTCACACTAGTCACATAACTTGTCACACTAGTCACACTATTCGCCCAAGTTGTTTACACATTTCACGCAATTTGATCCTACATTAACTACTCGTATTGTGATTGTCCTATAGTCCACTATTTTTACCAAGTTCTAAAATAGGAAAAGGAGAAATGTGACGGTTTATATATATATATATATATACACGTGTGTATTTATGTTTGTTACCTGATTTGTTCGGTATGTTTTTTATTTTAATTTTTTTTCTTGTCAACTGATTTTATTTATATCAAGTCGGTCCCGAGGTTAACTTTTAAACATCCGCAAGCGCTATCGGCGCCTGCCGTAATAGAAGACTGTAAAAACTATTATTTGAAAGAACTTGTTTTGTTGTATAATTAATATATACTCACAGTCCTGGTGGGCAGGTCCATGTGCTGCCGCTGGTGCAGCATGAGGTGGTTCTTTTGGAAGAACGCCTTGCCGCACTCGCACACGTGCGTGCGCAGCGTGCAGCTGCCGTCCGGGTGTCTGACAATCAACAAACCTAACATTAACGATGCCTTCCTTTGACATTTTCCACGCCACGGCAAAACTGCATCGTACGCCGAGGAAAACAATTTCAATAGTTTTTTGTCAACTATAGACGATGTTGCTGCACGGAGCACGCCAGCGCTTGTCTCGTACTCGTATAGAAAAGTAAAGTAAAGTCAATAAATAATACTTTACTTTACTTTACAAAACAGATGTTATTGCATTAGTGATATAGCGTTCTAACTTCTACCTACAAGGTTACAGACTATCGGTCTTAATCTAAACAGTACCTAACACATACTTATGGACGCAAGCGCTTCTCCCTCGCACTATCAGTTTTATTAGTATACAAAATTATTGTATTATTTTTAGAAAAATTGGCGGCTTCACGGAAAGATGATTTTAGAATTTTAAGGTGACAATTTAATAAAATCTATTGTATGATAACAATTTTAGTGATGATAAAAAACTGGTTTAAAACAATATTGTAATCTTTTAGCTATATTTTGCTGTTGCTGTTGTAATTAGTCATTTTGTTTTTGGTAATAAAGGCACTCGTCCACTTAAAATATTATTGTGGTGTACAATGTCATAAAAATAGTAATATTAGGGTAGATTTGAATTAAACAGTTGTGTCGTCGCAACACAAGAGCAAATAAAAGGCAACGTCTTTTATTTGCTCATCTGCTGATAAATATTGCAAATATTTAACTATTATAATATTTTTATAACGTAGATGTAAAAAAAAAGTGAAGTAATTACCTCCTCTGATGCGCCAGTAGTCCGTGTTTCGCCGCGAATCCTTTGCCGCACTCGCCGCAAAAATGCATCTTAGGCCGAGGAGCCGCGTGATGATTCTAACAAAACGAAAGTTTTAGTTTTAAAAACCACACATACCAATATTTCTGGCTTGACTGGCCGGTTGGCGCAGTTGGTAGCAACCCTGCCTTCTGTTCCGCTGGTCCCGGGTTCGATCCCCGGACAGGTCAAACATTTGTGTGCATGAACACGTCTGTTTGATCTGTGTCTGGGTGTTTATTATATATATAAGTATGTATATCAGTGATCAGGTTACCATAGCACAGGCTTTGTCTAGTTTGTGACTTGAAGACCTTTGTGTGGATGTTGTCTCATATTATTATATTATATATTATTATTATTTCATATGATATTGTACTTCTTAGAGCATTATTTGAGTAATATTATAAGAGTACAGAGCTGTTACAATGAGTTCTACCATATTACCATTATATTATTAAATTATGTATTAATCTTATATTAATCTGCCGCCAAGCATTCCTTGAGAGCCAGTGTATTCCAGACTAGGCCTGCTCCATCTATGGCTACAGTATTGCTGACTTTTGTGGTCGTGCGAACTTGTAATCAAATGCTTAGCTATATAGCAGGTGTTTTTTATATAATCGTAAAAATCATTTATCAAGTGTACTCGTAATCGATTGACAGACATATTTTTTAAATACTTAGGATGTGCAGGAAATTATAATTGGGCTATTTCTATGGTACGATACAGCTGAAAACAATATTGGTTGCGACTTTCAAATATCGACAAGAATATCAATCCGGCCTGTTAAACTAACTAAAAATTTAGAACACAGTTTTTAAAAATATATTCGTACTTTTCTCACTTATGGCAACAAAATGAGATGCGACAATTTCAGGACAATCAAAATCGGTTACTTTATTAAGTTTGGTTGCCCGAATAGGGATCAACTGTATGAACAGCGTGTTCAAGACTTTTACCAGCTGCGCTATAACTTGTATAATATTCTGATGGTAGAAATCGAAAGTCGAGGTGATGGAGAAATAGGCGATAAGGCCGCCCAATGAACTACCAATGTTTTCTTTATAATATATTTTGCTGTATTTTTGTTTTTTATGTGCAATAAAGATCGTATTGTAAATACTTACAGTCGCTATAACTTGCGCGTGCACTACGTTGTTGTTGGGCGTCGATGATATTATCTGTATAGGCTGATCTGAAATAATAAAAAATAAACAGTTTTAGTCGTAAATTCATACGTTTTCACTCCGACCGCATCTAAACTACGATTCATGTACAGTACATTCCAAAGTGACAATGATTTCGCCATTTTAGCGCTGATGATAGCGTCTGCGATCAGTGTGAGTCATCATTATCATCCAGAAGATGTCCACTGCTAAACATAGGCCTCCTCCTTAGAACGCCATTCCGAACGACAAGCTGCCAATTGCATCCGCTTGTGACTTTTACTATGTCGTCGGTCCACCTAGTGGAAGGCCTACCTACGCTGCGCCTTCCAGTTCGTGGTCGCCACTCAACAACCTTTCTTCCCCGTTGAGTACATGGAACTAATATTAGTGATGGAAAAATGAGAATTTTTCATCACGGGGGCGCTTAGAACAGACAGAAAAGTAACTAGAATTACCCAGTTGCCATTTAGTCTATTATAATAGATGCAACCTATCCGGTTGCGTCTATTATATTAGAACGCAGCGTTGGTTCCCACTAAGTGGACAGATGGCGTAGTAAAATAATGACATCATTTTTTCAAGCTTTTGACGAGAGAAATATTATTCGGAACTTTTCTTAGATATTAAAAAAAATCCAAAAAAGTAATTATTACATTCTGAGTAAAATAAAAAATATAGTAAAAAAAGTCGTAATAAAAATGGGCATTCAAACAATTTGCAATGTTGTTAATTAGCAGCTTGTCGTTCGAAATGGCGTTCTAGGAGGTGTATATTCGGCAGTAGTCGTCTTCTGGCCGCTGATGATGATGCTAACAGAGGTGAGTGACTCACTATGTTGGTTGTGTTGGTGCGCGGCCACCAGCTCCGGTTGCAGCGCGGCGGTGAGCGCGCACAGGTCCGTCACGCACGTGCGGTCGCCCGCGTGGATACGAACGTGCAGCGACAGCGCCTCCTGGAACATTATTAATATACTACATTGCTGCTGCGGTCTTTAATGTCTGCATTACTGGCAGCCACCATAATGACCGAGAGCGCAGCTCCACGACATCACAGCGCAGTCAGCATTGCAGCTTTTCATGTACATGGTGATGACAGATATTCGCATAGAACGTTCAGGCGTCGGATCTCGAAGCAACAAGCTAGTCAATAGTTTCGACAAATTTTCATTATGGTACATGATAGCTAATTTGATCATGTTGATCGTACGACTGTCATGATGGACTCACGAGTGTAACTTGCAATTAAAATAACACAAACTCGAAACCTTGGAATTATAAGTGTGATAGATATATCCTAATTTCGTAACTGATATTATAAATGCGATAGTAACTCTGTATGTCTGTCTCGCTTTAACGAACCACACCAAAACCACTGAACCAATCTAAATGAAGTTTGGTACACACGTAGATTAGACCCCGGGAAAGGACATGGGATACTTTTTAACCGACATCAAAAAAGTGACTCCCCATTGGATTATCTCGATAATAAAATGGGGAACTACGCGGGTGAAACCGAGCAGCACGGCTAGTAGATATATGAACGCTTAATTGTTCACTCACAAAATATAAAAAAAAGAAATATAAGTGTAAATTATTGTTTGAGTTAAATCATTATCTATACACAGTTTTATTTAAAAACCAGTTAATATTATAATAGTAACACAAACCTTTGTGTTGAAACACGAGCCGCACTCCGGACACGCGTACGCAGGCGTCGTCTTCTCCGACACTATCTGACCATCCGCACCTATCACCTAACAACAACATTTGTATATTAATACAAGCAAACTGATACATATTGTTTAAGAAGACGGGGTTTTCAGGTGTACCTAATTGTTAAAGAGTTCAACTATACATGTCATCGTTAAAGACACGAACGACTCATTTCATCCCTGATTAAGTTCACTGAATGTGAACGAAACTATAGTTGGAGCTTTCACACAATCAACGTGTCTTAAACAATATCAATCAAACATGCGTTAGTTTTCTAAATAAAACTGATAGATATAAATACACACGGGGTTATCCGGGTATACTAACCCGAAAGCGGGTCACTATACTCATCTTAATGAACCACTTTTACTATGAGACCAACTCTGATTGCAAGAAAAATTATCTCAGGGTTGGTCGCATTATGAAAGTTGTTCATAATGATGAGCATGGTAACCTCCTTTCGGGTTAGTACACCCTTAACCGAAAGGCTTGTTTACTATTAAACTATAGACTACTTTGTGGAGTACGATGATAAATGTAATGTAATAAACGTGAAATGGAGGGAATAGAATTATTAAGAAGGGAAAGTGATACCAATCTCTTCGAAAAAATCATTCGTATAATTATGATAGAACTTCACTTAGGTAAGTTTGTTAATCATTGATTATCTTATTTTTTACTGTCTCAGTATACTAAGAATTACGTAGTTATCATGCGAACTACAAAAGAACCTGTACAATTTGTGGCTTGAAGTCGTCAGTCTTGATAACAGTAGTCTGTTGTTGCTGTTGTTGTTGTTGTTGTTGCTGCTGCTGCTGCTGCTGTTGTTGTTGTTGCGCCTGCTGCGCTAATTGTTGCAACTGCTGCTGCACTTGAGGCTTGCAGAACACCTGCAAAAACATTATAATCATAACACTATACATATGCTGCATAAAATATTTTTATATTATATCTTTTATTTAAAAAAAAAGAATTGGAAATTAGAAATATATTTATTCACTAAACTAGATGTTTTCCATCACAAACCGACCCCAACACAACCATAGTGTCGACTAAAACAACCAGCGTCGATCTTCCGTTGGAACCGGGAATTTGTGAAGTCTACATTTTTTTTACAATCTATATTGAATAATGAAATACTATAAAATACTAAAACCTTTGTAAAGGATCTCTGCCTAAAAAAATAATCTGACCGATAACGTCATGTATGGATAAATGGGCTAATGATATGAGCAAGCAGTACGATTAAAAGTAACAAGCTACTTTTATTCGGCAAAGGAGGATTATTTTCTTTGGTTATTTTTAATTGGAAAATATACGTTTGCAGCGGTTATTTTTATTAGAAATAAAGAGACCGATGTCGTTATATATGATTACACTTGTAGCAGTGAAAAAACAAAAAATGATATGTATAAAAGTTTTAAACTTTGAACCCGCATTTGACTACCTTGAAGGGTAGGGGTTGAATTTCCAAAAAACATTTCTACTAAGAAATATTTTCAGGAAATTCCACCCTTTTAGTAAATTTTACTAAAGGGTAGTTTTTTTTTAAATATTATACTCTCCAAATCTCATGTGTCTAAGTTAAGCTGTTTAGGCTCTGCATTGATTCCTAGCAAATATCAGTCAGTCAGGATATTTAGATGTGTTGATGACATATGTAACTGACTTGTAAAAGATTTTACTGATAAAATTCTGTATTCTATATGAGTAAGAATAACAAACCTGCACAATTTGCGGTTTGAAATCGTCCGTCTTTATTACGGTCTGTTGTTGTTGCTGCTGCTGCTGCTGCTGTTGTTGTTGCTGTTGTTGTTGTTGGACTTGTTGCTGCGTTTGTTGTTGGACTTGTTGTTGCGTTTGTTGCACCTGTAAATATATATTTTTTATTACTTCCGTGCAGCTTTTATCCGCAACCCGTCATTGTATGCCTACTAAGCGCATGAGATGTGTGCGTTGTAATATGTCCAATGAATGAATTAATGATTTACTTCGTCAAATATACAAAAACAAAACTATCAGACAGTGACAGATCAGATAACAACAAAGAAAAATATAGCAGAGATTGCCTATAGACCATTCAAGATCTACATATAACCCAAATTGCTCCAACCCGCTACCAGAGGGCAGCGTGCCGAACATGCTAGCCGCATTCTTTTCATTTGACATCCATATTGAGAGAATTGTAAAATAATTGTAATTCGCCAATTTGTGGCGGCAGTTATCTTAGACCGATTTTCATCAAATATAGCTAAAATAAACTCCCGACTAACTCACATTTCAAACAAAAAAAAAAGAAAATCGGTTTATTTTACAGACATTCATTCACAGACATGTCAAACTTATAACAACCCGTCGTTTGTACGACCGGGATTAAAAAGACTCAGACCATAGTCTATGTAATACAATTCTACAAACGAAAATTAAAAAAATATATAAGTCAGTCCGTTATATTAAAAATTTTCGCGTCTACTAATCATAGCTCTGAAATAATAATATAATAATAATAATATGGGACACAAAGGTCTTCAAGTCCCAAACTAGACAAAGCCTGTGCTGTGGTAACCTGATTACTGATATACATAGTTATATACATATAAATATAATAAACACCCAGACACAGGTCAAACAGACATGTTCATGCAAACAAATGTTTGACCTGTCCGGGGATCGAACCCGGGACCAGCGGTGCAGAAGGCAGGGTTGCTACCAACTACGCCAACCAGCCAGTCAATAAAATATTCTTAGCGTTTTTGCTTTAATGTTACAGTAACGTTATTAGACAAGCACAAGTTACCTGCGAGGTGTTATAGCAGTGTCTAGTGACTTTACAGTGTTGCTGCAGGTCCGACTTGTTCTTGAACGCCTCCCCGCATTCTATGCACGCCACCACATTATCACCCGTGTGGATCCTGTAGTAAAGTACATACAATTATTAACAAAAACGAAACGGCTAACTACAATAAGAAAAAATATATATAGCAGAAACATTACCCATAGACTATTTAAGAGGATCACTGACCCTTCACTGTTTTTATGTTTCTGATATAGTTGTCGTTCCGGGGCCTACCTTTATTCACCCCCTAAATTGTAACGTAATTTTTTGTTATTGGTGCCAATCGCTACAATATTATGCACTAGCTGTGCCCCGCAGTGTTACCCGCGAAAATTTGATTATCCCACGGGAACGCTGCATTTTTCAGGATGAAAAGTATTCTATGTGTTAATCCAGGACATAGCTATCTTGGTGCCAGACTTCATCCAAATCCGTTTAGCAGTTTTTGGCGTGAAAGAGTAACAAAACATACACACATACATTCTTACAAACTTTCTAGGTGATATAAAAAATAAAACGGTAAAGCCTAGTAAATAATGTGTTAGCTATGTGAAAAAAAACCCCACTGGAATCGGACAACAGTAAAAAGTAGAAAAGAGTATGTTATTGTACGGACAAGTTGGTGGTCTCTGGCTGTGTTAACATTACGGATTTTTACCTGTACCTGTTGGAAAGTTTCTATTATAGTTTCGTTCACATTTGGTTAACTTCATCAGGGACGAAATGAGTTGTTCCTGTTCAAAGTGTTTTTTTTTATTCCTACACAGCTAGGCATTTGACCACAAGTTCGCAGGACCACAGAAGTCAGTCAGTCAGACGTCAGTAGTCCTAGATGGAGCATGCCTAGTCTGGAATACACTGACTCTCAAGGAAGGCTGCCGGAACACACCGTTAGGTGCTTGGCGACAGATTTTACAACTTGATAGGAATCGCCCTGTTATTGTTTGAACGTGTTATACGAAATTTATGGTGATGGGTGTGGTGGGAGGATGTGATTTTATGGTATCCTCACGATGTTTTTCTTTACCGGAAAAAAAACATCGTGTACAGTGCGTACTAACTTCATGTGCGCGACGAGGGTACGTTTCTGCAGGAACTCCTTCCCGCAAGCGGGGCACGCGTGCGGCACCCGCCCGTGCACGCGCCCGTGGTTCACCAGCTGGAACTTGCGAGCGAACGCCGCCCCGCAATCCGAGCACACGAACGGTGACAGCGAGCCGTGGAAACGACTGTGCATTACTAGGTGATCCTACGGGGCAATATAAAAAATCATTTAAATATTTAATCACTTAAGCAAAAGCTTTAACTAGGGATATAGGGCATACAATTGGCGACATGACTGGCGACTGTCGCTCCGGATATTACTTGGTGCAAAGGCAGGCCATTGCCATTCAATGCGGTAACGCAGCCAGCGTGATGGTTACCTTTGCTCCGGGTAAGATTCGGGGTGGATTGTTAGAATTAATTGTATGATGATAATATGTGACATTTGTATATGACCTGAAAATAAATTACAGTTTACGTTTAATCTTTTTATTTTTATTTATTTAATAATAGGCAAGCAGCTTCAAGCTGATGTGTCTATATCATATTGTGTTGAATTCATTAATTGTCCAATGCATTGCACAAATTGTCCTTAAAGGTTTGCAAGAGATAGTTGGTTGTTGTATAGCCATGACCAGTTGACTTTTAAAGGAGTTATATTTTTAAGGAATATATATTGTAATTTATTTTTAGGCCGCGACGTTTTTGCGTCTTGTAAGTTTTACGTCTCAGTGTGTGAAGCATCGCAGCTCCCGAACGGAAGAAAAACCGATTTTGTTTTTTTTTTCATTTGTAAAGTGAATTATACCTTCTGCGCGAAGCTCTCCCCGCAGTCATTGCACACATAGGGTCTCTCCCCCGCGTGGTACTTGCGATGTGTCACCAGGTGTCGGTTGAGAGGAAACCCGCGCCCGCACTCCTGACACACGTACGGACGATCGCGACTGTGCACCTGGCGAGTACAATATTGTAGGTTAGTGTCCACTTCGAGAATCAATAGGACTGCTCCGGTATAGATCTCAACAGAACAGGAACAGCTAGCGAGATCTGTCTCGAAGAGTAGGGAGGCTTCTAACAAACAATGGAAAGCAACGACCTCTTACCAATAAGTAGAATAAAGTGCCTCACAGCGCAGCTACACATCTGCTATAGGTTTGTACATTTGCAGCGGGAACAATTAAGCTTCGCGATAACTTCAAAATATATAAATCTTATGTATACTTAATTTAAATTGTGTCGAACGCAAATCGTAATTTTGACATAATTAAAATAGCAGACTTGGGCCCCAGGTCTCTCTTTGAAACTTTGTCAAAACAGCTCAGTTTGATGTGTTTTTGTTTGTTCCTCCTTCGCGCTCAAACGGCTTAACGGATTAAGATGAATTTGACAAGTAAATAGCTTATACCCTGTATTAACACTTAAGCTACTTTTTATCCCGAAAGATTGAAGTATTCCCATGGGATATCAAATATCTACCGCGGGGCGCAGCTAGTAGGTAATAACTTAAGATATTTTACAAACAATGCAACAGTAAATAGTAGTTCCAGTCAAATATCAAAAATAGGTAGCCAGGGTAATATAGTAAACAGATAAAAATCAGTTCAATAATATCAATAATGCAAAAGGTCAACCATTGTTAAAAAGTTTTTAGGCTAAAAACAACCCAACCCACAAATAATCCCACGACTCACCCTTGAATGCGTAACCAGGTGGTGCTTCAACGTGAATGCCATCTTACACTCGTGACATTTATACGGCCGTTCGGCAGAATGCAGCAACAAATGCGTGTTGAGACAATGCTTCCTCGCAAACGCTTTACCACAGTGCGCGCAAACATGAGGTCTTTCACCTACAAGAAAAACACAAACATTTGCTACATTCCTCTAAGACCACCTACCCGAGAATGCGATAGAAGATGGTGCTTGAGTGTGAATGTTTTCTTGCACTCTGGGCACGTGTATGGACGGTTGTTGGAGTGCAACAGAAGATGTGTGTTGAGACAGTGTTTGTGCGCGAAAGACTTGCCGCAGTGTGAGCAACAATGCGGTCGTTCCCCTGGAAAAGAGAGCGACCGATATTGGTGCTTGCTACGGCAAATCATGCGCAAACTACGGAACGACTGGTTGGACACTCGCAATATTCATAGAGGGTACTCATTACTTGCAGTATTCGATAAATATTCAAAATATATCAATTACTTCTTTTTACAAGTGCTGAACCACACTAAGAATTATAATACTTATAAGAGAACGAACGAAAAATGTAACGACAGGCAGGATTCGAACCTGCATCTTCTGGGTATATCAGCAGGCCGATATTCTGCCTGTCGCGAAATTCATAAACGCTCTCTAGTTACGCTACTTGAACGAAATTTTTGAAAAACATAATAATTACAATAATTATGGATGCTAGAGCCGCGCATGTCAGTACTACGTTACAAACTGAAGACCTTATGAACTTGATTTACCTGTAGGTCACGAACTTGCAATTACCAGTCTCAGGACGAACTTTTATCGAACTTATTATTGCTGATTATTGGCAACTGTTATTTTATTTTTCTATAAATTATACCTACCTTGAGATGTCTGTCATACCTCTAAATATTGCGAATGACCAAACATTCATCCTCTATACCTACGAAACTACAGTAACCCGTAGAGTAATTTTCCTATGAGAAACGCAGTGCTTTCACATTTAACATCGATTAAGCAATATTTCGTCAAATATTTGTGACCTTTAATGCCTGTAATGTGACAAGTTTTCTGTTATATATATATATATATATACCTATACAACATATAAGTAGGTAATTGATATCTTATACCACAGTAATATACCTATCATACACTGTGAATTAATATATATCGAAATAAAAGAGCGAAATATATAGCTCATGTATATCGAGGCAGAATTGTAATCCGATCTATCTTAGATTATTTATTATATTATTATCTATCTTAGAATACATAAAGATAAAATTAAAATACAAGTATGTTCAAACATTGAATTATGAATTTACATGATTGCTTTCGCTGCGCTCGACGCGAGACCAATAATTTATCTAAGATATAACATAAAAACAATCGATAGAATAGCCATCGTTCAGAACAGAAATAACCACAATGTTACAAACATTTACTAATTTTGTTTGATGTTCATCTATCTCACAGCGTATGTTACGTAATTTTTTAAAGGAGTTTTAGATTTATTGTCTATGAATCTAGACTGAACGTTACTTTCTCGGATGCAGTGAACGAATTATCTTATCGGCAGAACACGGAACGTCCGAGCAATAAAACTAATTAGGTCACAAGCTTCCCGTGCGTCGTTATTAATGCCTCCGATTTTATTGGCTGTAAAATTCAGCTCCACAGTGCTTTGTGAAACTTTGATGAGAGATTCGGGCGAATGAGAATTTTTTGATGAATAATCCAAATATGCTCATAATGTCGCAGTAGTATTATCTGCCTAATGCTCTGTTCCATGATATTCATAATTACAAAGCGATTGACATATTTTATTTATATTTCATAAATTGCTGGTAAAATTTATGAATGTTACTTGAGCTTTGTTAACAAGGTTAAGGCCAAGCCTTGGAACAACATAAAATTTGACAATGGTTTTGGTGACTACAGTTCCATGTGAATTCTACACGCTTAAAATAACGAGGCCGCGTTACGTGTTAATATTTTCATAGTGAAAAAGGGGCCCAGTATGAACCCTAGCATGATAGACCAGGGTCGATAATTTTTGGAACCAAAAAAAATAATAGTAGGATGAAACCCATTGGAAAAGGAGGAGAATATTATAAAAATGAAATGACAAATAATTACCAGACGATCTGAGGTCGGGAAAGGGGAGGGGGTGAGGGTTTAAGGGTAAAAAACGGTTTATCTCGATTTCCGAACTTTGCCATTTAACTTTTTACCATATGACTTTTAGTTTTGCTGGAAATCGAGATAAACCTTTCCTTACCCTTATAAACTCACCCCTTTAACCTTCCTTACCTCAGATCGCCCGAAAATTATTTTTTCCTTTTATTTTTTTAATATTCTCCTCCTTTCCAATGGGTTTCATTCTACTGTTTTTTTTCTTTTTATTATTTTTAAAGGCTTCTACCAGTAGGAACGATTTGCCGATTTCGTCGCAAGAGTAGGGACTTACTTTGACAATGGCGGGTGCAGCCAGCACTGACGTCATTACCGTATTACATACTTAGTTAGTGAGCACGTACCGGTATGAACCCTCGCGTGAGTGGTGAGATGGTGTTTCAACAGGAACGATTTGCCACACTCGTCGCTAGAGTAGGCGGTGATATCGACATCGTCGTGTTGGTGCTGTTACACTACGTAGTTAGTGAGCACGTACCGGTATGAACCCTCGCGTGAGTGGTGAGATGGTGTTTCAACAGGAACGATTTGCCGCACTCGTCGCATGAGTAGGGACGTTCTTTGACGGTGGCGGGTGCGGCCGGCGCTGACGTCATCACCGTGTTGCTGCTCAGTAGCTCCGTCTGCGAATACACCGTCTGAGGGAATGTTATTAATTAGTTGATTCTTTAAAAGATGTTTGGAATTATGGAAAGTGGGAGACAGATGCATGCATCTTTTGAGACTCAGACTATTAGAGCAATGACTCAAAGTTTTAAATGCTGATAGTTTAAATATTTTCTTAGGTATTTTCATCTTCATTTGCAGCACTCAAAAGCTTGGAATGACAACCAGATTAAAAGCACATAAATTGTACCTGTTAAAAACCAAAACCTGGATTGTTTGGAAGAATTTTTGTATCCAATAGTTAGGGACAATCTTACTATTGGTGAAACTATATCGTGATTCACATTATGCCAAATGGTCAAGGTTTAGTGTTATTCTGTAGATCTCTTGTGAAAATAGTAAAATATTATTATGGCCAATTTAAAGAACTTAAAATTATATTGGTATAAGTATCAAGATTTGTTATAATAATATTATACTGACACTGAATTTCGCCACATTATAACATTTTGCCTCTTTATTACAGTGGAACATGCGTGCCGGGCATTGCATTGCCCATGGTAGGCTAGCTGCTGCACTGACAAAATTATACCTACTCAAAGAACCTAAAAAACAACAGTTAATGCTATTTAACAGCCCAAATAAAAATTTCTCTTTTGTCAGTAATGCTATGGATGTAAAATTTTTTCAATTCATGTTCAATTAAATAATGAGAATCAAACTCGAGACCGCATTCATCATCTACCGCACTAACCTGAAGTAAGGGCTAAGATCTATCCAAAGTATTCAACTGAGAAACAGTAATACTAAAACTTTGTTATTGTGGAGAATGCTCAATACTCATCAGTAGCAATCAATGCTTCCCCTTGTTTGTTTAAAGGGCAGTTGATTTATTATCCATCAATAACCACTAATGGATCCTAGTCACTGTATAAGTTTTTTTCTTGTAGTATTTATATTTTAAATCGGCCAAGCGCAAGCTGAACTCGCGTAAGGGTTCTGTACTATTATCTATACAATATTGTTTCATGTGTCTACCTGTTGCCGCTATTACGAGTAATATCAAGTAAGGAACTGCAAATAAATTGCGTTTGTTGTATGGAAATACCTAAATATTTATTATATTCGGACGGACAGCAAAGTCTTAGTAATAGGGCGCCTCTTTATAGCTTTTGGGTAATGAACCCTAAAAATGTGCAGATTGATTATATTACTTGCATGTAAATTACAAAAGATAACAAAACAAAGGATACAAGGAACTACGAGGACTACTATTAATATAAGTTTTTAAGTATTTAGTAAATTTTTCATTATGCGGAACAGCTAATACTTACTATAGTTTCATTATGGAGGTTCAAAGGACTGCTTGGCGTCTTAGGAGACATCGTTATTGAGCTGCCTCCTGGCTCATGGATCACCAGATACTAGGGGATACCAAGACGTTTGAGAGATTCATTGACCAAATACATAATGGACGGATGATAAGATGTAAGTCAATGAATTAAAAATAATATTCTAGGTGAAAGAAGTATGGAAGATCTCATGATGTGTTCCAGTAAATTAATATTGCAAACAATCAGATAAGATAAAATTTGTGTGATAAAAGGAAAAAAATATAAAAAAACACAAAGAGTAAGATGATAATGAATTTTATTCTATACTTAAGTCTATTATAAAGACTCATAAGTAGATCTTAAGACATTAAACCTGTTTGATTGAACTACTTTATATGGGTGTTAAAAGAACTTACTTTTGGTGAATTATTAGCAGTCCCAGGTTCTTGTTTGGTGTGCAATAAATGATGTTGTTGCACTGTAGTGGTCACAGCGAGTGGATCTTGTTGATTCTGCTGATTGGTCACTTCTGCTAAGCTTTTGAGTCCTCCGTTCAATAAAGTATGGTTTAACTGAGAGGCATCTATGACCGGTGTGGCAATCCCTTGTGCTTGTAAAGCACGCTTCATAAGAATCTCGTTGCATTCTTCAGCAGTGAGTTGGATGGGTCCGATTGGAGTCATGAATGGCTTGCTCGTAAGATTTGCAGCTGCAAGTTTACTTATACTTAGACATGATGTTTTTAGTTTACACTTTGATGGTTCTACTATAGATACTATGTTTACAGATTTCATTTTTCTGAGTGATTAACTCAATGACTTAATATAGAATGTCAAGTGGTACTGTAAAAAGTGATGAGGTTTAATTTTAAAATGAAGTGTGTCAATGCTGAACAGGCAGTGTAGTATTCTGATGTCTGGCAAAAATTGCTTCTTACTAAACTTTTTTTATTTAGTAAATTTGTTAAGGCAAACCTATCACTATTTAATATCATGTTACAAACTCATCAATATATATACACATATATATTGATATCATTTCTCAAACAGGTAATTATATAGGTTAATAGTATGAGAAATATTAATGATTAATCAATATCATAGGAATCAATATACAGGCATTTCAGTTTATGTTTTCAGTACAGTACTAATACAATGTAAGTAATATTTTGTTCAATTTATAGTCCCTAAACTCAAAGTATGGCACAACTAATCAACTAGCTATTCAGCTCAATTCAAAACCTATAAGCTTAAGGTGCCTACTAAAATGTATGATGCAATAATTCAAATTATTAAAGTTATTAATAAAATATATTGCTATTATATTGAAAATTGCAGTTTTTAAGAAAATGAGAGAGATCTAAGATATATGTAGCATGATGTGCTTGTATGGTTATGTAGCTAAGTGTATGGAAGTGAAATATTAGAATAGCTGACCACGCTTGAGAATGTCCAGGAAGAAACAGAACTATTTGGTGTGTAGCTTTTCATCGAAAAAACTTTTAAACCTTATCTGCGATCATCAGATTTGCTGTCAACTCTAGCCTCAGTGATCATATTATTACATATACGTTTTTTTATCAATAAGTATGGCACATACATTTTTTCTGTACTAATATGATGCACCTTTTTGGTTGCATATTCTTCAGCTCTAACATTCATTACAAATAAACCACTTACTATGAATAGTAGCAGTCTGGTTCTGCTGTGAGACTCTATTAATCTGCGTTGGTGACTCATTAAGTACAAACATAGCTCTCCTGGCTGTCACAGGAGTTCCAGTGGTCACCACGCGTGTCACTTGTGCACCAGTGTTCGAAACCGCTACAGAAACTGTGCCAATTTTCTCTTGCACTTGGGGTGTCTTATGTGACATCACAGTCAGGGTGGTTTCTGGTGATACCTAGAAAATATTTGGCAAATGTAAGGAATTGATTCTATGCAAGCTATTTTATAAACTAAAATAAAAATTTTGGTGTTTACAAAACTAATTATTAACTAGCACTAGCAAGCCATAGATTCAATGTCTAAGTAATGGCAATAATTATAAGATCACAATAACATAGATACATCTCTACTTACAGAGTTTCCAAGGGTATAGCTGAGACTGCTAGGAGTGTCCACCTCACCCTTAGTGAGGTCTGCAGAACTCGTGAAACCCCACGAATAGCCGCCGAAGCCCGACACATTGTTAGGCGTAGGCATACACATTGTACCAAACAAAAACTCAACACAACATCAACAAAATAAACCCACTAACACAAATCCACTATTTGATAGTAAACACACCTCATGACAGTTTTATCATTACGAATACGAGCATGTATGTACGCTTTCACACCCACTAACGCACGACGCACTCATCGAAGGCGCATCGAATCACCGGCGATTACACGCAAAACAACACTCAACATTCATATTTTACGCCTCAAATAGACGCTTGCGTTGATTATATACAAAGAGAAACCTCCGTAAATTGATGAAATTATATAAATTCAAAAGGCGGCACAGGACAACGACGCCAAGAGTGGCATTGTCATGCATGTAATATGCAGTCTTGGGTACAGTATTTTAGGTATTTCTTGCATTATCACTCTTTTAAACACAGAAGTTGAACTAATAATAATTAAAATATCAATCGAATTCCATTGAAAAACAAGATTTCGTAAAAACATTAATTTTATCGCACACACAAAAAACCGAGCGCCATCTTATTGTTTATGGTTAATCGGTTTATGTATGTCTTGTTTCTTTTCTTGGGGTGCAAGTGTAAAAAAAAAGTTTTTCACACACAAACATAGACCGAGAAAGTAATAGATGTAGGTGACTAGGATGTACATAACTTATAGATAGACCGCAGATTAACACATAGGCTATTTATTATCCGGTTTTAACGTGGGTAACACCTAAGGGTGCAGCTAGTATACATAATAGCTGCAACAATCACTACTTTCTCTATCTAAGTTTAGAAGATAATTCTAAAGAACTCTAATTAGTAGAATTGCAATAAGGTATAGCTTAGCATAATAAAAACTAAAACTAAAATATACCTACCATCAAAGCATAGACTAGGTATATCATATTAGTTTTTTTTTCACGTAAATACATGCTGTATTAAAGTTGTCACTACGAGAAGTTTAGACCACTTTTTTAAACTGCCGAGCTTCCCGCCAATTATGATGACGTCGTAGGTTGAGTAACACCACTCACCAGTACAGAATCTTATAGAAATAAAGATACTCTGGCACTGCTCTGTCGCGCCTTATTCGTATTCGTTTAAGATAACCGAGCAAAGGTTCATTATAACTAGGTAACCGCGCGACATCCTATGTCCCATAGGTGTGAAACCATGAGTCAGCCATTCTCATTGTACGCAATATTTCCCGTGAATTTATAGTTGTAGGCTTTGCTTTATCCAGGGGCCTGATCAGTTCAGAGTTACCCCGCGATCGACTATGGCTCCAGTCAAAGCGTAGCGACTACGCCCGGGTGCCCCTTGCATTTGGGATGTCTGGCCGATACAGCTTATCCGCTGGACATGGGGCTTTTGCCCCACGAGGACCTCCACCTTCCCCTATAGTCCTGCCCATTCTTCAACTATATAGCCGATCGTCTGCTACCCAGTTGCGTGTACACCCGGGTACCTCTCTGGGGTGAGCATGCATAATGCAAATGCTCTGTCCAATTTCTCCGATTTTACGTGTACATTGTACGCAACTATTGGACGCAGTCAATTGAAACCCGACCAATGATAGGCTTCCTCATAATTTCATCCCATGGTTCTCAGTGAACTAGAAATGATATATAAGCACTCACCAGATCATATTCCGCTGGTTATCTCCATGGAGGTAATCCCCTGTACCTCCTCCGGTGCTTTCCAGTCCGACCTGCGCTCTGACCGTGTGAGTTCACGCCACCACCGTCGTACTGTCAAAACCCTACCCACATTCTGCCTTTATTATCCGCCTACTCGAAATGTTACCATAAGCAATAATATAATGGTATTTAGACAGTGACACTTACCAAATTGTAGCGGCTGACTCGCGTATCGCGCGACATGCTCTTTGTTTAGATTCTGTTGCTTAAATAAGGCTTGCATGTGTCAGATAGTTTGTTGTTATTGTTGTTGTCTTAGTATTCATTCGTAAGTTCCTTTTTTTTTATTTAATATATTTATTTAATACTTACGAGTATATATCCATTTTCTAAAGTTGGCAGGTTAGTGCCTAACCTAAAATACCTACTTATTAAATATGAAATCTATTTTGACAAATTAACAGTATACATTCACTTAAGTAATCGACCATACAAAGTTATCGGCTAAGGGTGTAAGAAGCCAAAAGGGGTCACTATACTCGTATTAAGCCTAAAGAACAACGTTCACTATGGGACCAACTCTGAATTCAAGAAAAAAAAAACAGACGTTCCATACAAAAAGGAACGGTCCTTGACAAAATGTATGAAACAGCTGATTATTTTTTTCCGAATTCAGAGTTGGTTCCATAGTGAAAGTTGCTCCTTAGGATACTCATCCTAAGGAGCAACTTTCACAAGTATGGTGACACCTTTTTTAACTACACCCCTAGCCAATGGCCCTGTGTATTGTTCGTGTCACTATAACTTTTTTTTATTATTAGGTCATTACATATGAAATTGGCGTTTTGTAAGGGAGGAACATAAAGTCTTTTTTTTATAATAATATATTTATTTAATCAAAGTATGTACATACTTTGATACATACATTGATATCTATGCACTTTTGCCATCTCATAGGTAGTTCATTGATCCCTTTACTAAAAAAATCATTAGGACCAGAATCAATGAAATCTTTGAAGGCGCTTTGGACTGCCTCATCGGAGTTGAATTTTTTCCCTTGCCGTTATCCAAATTTCGAAAAAAAAATGGTAATCTGTTGGAGCCAGGTCCGGGGAGTACGGTGGATGTCTTAGACATTCCAATTGAAGCTCCTCTAATTTGGCAGCCGTCTGTTTTTTCAGCCGTCAGTTATTTCACCTTTCGAATTCGCTTCAAGTGGATTAAAACAGTTTTATCACTAACACCGCAGCCTGCAGCTAACTCGGACGTGGTTCGATGGATCTGCTTCCACAATAGCTTTCAATTCTTCATTAGCAACTTTAGTCTCCGGCCGTCCACGGGGCTTGTTCTGCAGGTCGAAATTTCCAGAACGAAAACGTTGGAACCAAAAACGCACTGTGTTTTCTTTTGCGACACCGCCGCCATACACATCATTAATCCTTCGAGCCGTTTCTGCTGCACTGATACCACGGTGGAACTCGTACTCGTAAATAACGCGATATTTCAATTTTTCCATTTTGTAAACTGCGTGACGCAAAGAAAAAACTAAACGAGGACAAAACAAATGAATTATGGTTTTCAAAATACAAATGTATGAATAAATAGCTGTATAAATTTGAAATTGGAATCCCTAACCAAAGAAGAGATATTTGAGATCAAAGTGGCCAGTACGACAAAACGCCTATTTCTAAATCACTATTAGATTATTACTAGCCACTAACAAGATGCGCGTTATTATAATATAATGCTTTTAACCGTAGCGCGAGCAGCCAGCGAACGAATTAGAAATACCCGCCCGGCTAGCACGTTAGCTGTGACGTCATCACGCTTTAGAATGCCGAGTACGTTTTGAAATTATGTCGAACGGAAATGCGCACTTTGATCTTAATTTTCTCAGCCATTTTTAATGATAGATAAAAAGTAAAAACACAGTTATTCTCGTATTTTTTTTTAATTATATTGGAATTTTAAGAAAAAAATGTTTGTCAACTCCATTATGTTTACTAGTGAAAAAAGAGAAAAAGATACTGATGTTCCGTTCATATTACCGTGGCAGGATTTTTGCTTGGCCAACTGTCTAATCTGACAGTTAGCTACACAAATCAAAGCTTGCTTGACCTAATACCGATTTTCTCAAATCTCAATCTTGTCAGAGGCTGTGGGATCGACCGATCTGTGAGCCAGATAAGTCAACGGTAATAAGTTGGTTACGTAATGGGTGTTATGAATTTCGGGAGTATTTGTAAGATATATTTCACTGATTTAATAAAACTTTTTTGGATAATTTCTCTATATAATATAAATAACTGTCTTATTCTTACGTTTTATCTTATTTTAAGATAAATTGGAAACAATAAAGGGCCTGAATTGATAAAAAATATTGCTGCACTAAATTACCACTATCCAGTTTTAGGGCAATACTTTTAGAAGAACGAGAAGCCAGTGGTGCCGCGTTGAGGATCTAGTAGGAACATATCTCTGAATTAATCTAATTTGGCAACGATTTTTCTTCAAATGTCAACATTGCTATATTTTTGTCAGTGTCAAATCAGGTGGCTGCGTCAGGAATCTTTGGTTCCTAATTTTGTATTATTTTGGTGTAATTACAACCTTCTCTTTATTCTGTTAATAAAACATTTAAAATTGTGCGAGTATTTGCTCTTCTTTTAGCTGAAATATATTGTTTGAAAGTCATCCGCAGAAGTCAACACTACAAATATGAATCCAATGTCCATGGATGGAGACGAGCCATCGTCTTTGTTGTCATTTAGTACAAACCATCCTCTGGAGCAATTTGTGCTTCTTGCTAAAGGCGCTAAAGGTTCAGCGTGTGCCGAACTCATCAAGCAGGTCCTAGAAGCTCCAGGAGTACATGTTTTCGGTGAACTTTTGGAAATGCCGAACATTAAAGAGGTTAGTACTATTCGGCATCTCTTTAATACTTTCTTCGTTTAAACCATCGACGATAAAACATAATATTGTGCATGAGTCAGCCTATAACCTTTAGTGATTATTGCGTTTTCTGTTTAAAATAATTTTGTTTGTCACTCTATTGTACCCTAAGGATATAAAAACTTAAACCTGTATCAAAAATCCTGCTGTTCTATGGACACATTTTGTAGCAACGAAAAAGTAAATACATTTATTTTCAGCTGGAGACTGGTCCATATGCTAAACACCTCAACACGCTGAACCTCTTTGCTTATGGCACTTATAAAGACTACTTAGAAAACAAGTCTGAATATCTAGAGCTCTCTCCAGCCCAATGCAAGAAACTTCAACATTTGACCATTGCTACACTTGCTACACAAGAGAAATGCATACCATACAGTGTGCTACTTGAAGAGCTGGATATAAAGAATGTGAGAGATCTGGAAGATCTAATTATTGAAGCTATTTATGCAGGTAAGGTTCATGCAGGTTTTGAGATTTTAAGACACTATTTGCGTGCATTCTCTGAATTTTGAAACTATTTAACTGTTTCAAGTCCAAATACATTAACAGAAACAAGATATCCTGTATTTCTGCAAGTGATTATCTAATTAATTTCTGGTATGTACTCTGCATGTCCACGCCACAACAAATACTATTTTTTAGAGATCTGCTATTAAGATTATTAGTTGAATGAAAGTTTTTTTTAAACTGGCTATTGTCGCCATTCTAAAGTTGCCTAGAAGATATCGCCTTTAGTGATAGACGGCCACTTCAGCACTAGGTGTAGAATTTTGTTTGATATTGACCTCGATTCCGTCAGGCCAAACTTAATAAATTAACCTAATTTGACAGTTCTAAAATTGTCTCCTCTCTTTATGTTTCCACAAGTGTGAAAATGCTGGGTATTATATTAGGAACTTTTAGTTTTGTCAGTGTGACATGCTCAATTGGCATCATTATATAATGTATTGGTGTCTATAATAATTAAAATTTACAATTAGATATAAGGATTCTATGAAGAACTGAACGACAACAACTGAAACAACAGTAAATAGATTATGAACTATTTGTATTAAAACTTGTTTTGTAGGTGGTTCATATAATAGTGTTGTTGATATAATTGTGCTAAATTAAAAAAGAAGAAATAACTACTCTATTATTCTTGTGTTTAAAAAATGTAAAAACAATTGAAAATCTCAATACATATTTGTGCAATGCAGAACAAAAATCAAAATGCCTCCATATTTTTATTCCAGACATAATCCACGGCAAGTTGGACCAGGAATGCAAGCGAGTGGAAGTAGACGTTGCTCTAGGCAGGGATGCACGTTTAGAAGATGCTGCTTCCATTGCGGATGTGCTGGCAGACTGGTGTAATGCTTGCGAACAGGTGCTGAGTTCAGTAGACCAGCATATACAGCGTGCCAATCACCACAAGCAGAAGGCTATACTACATCAGCAGAATATTGAGCAAGAGGTAACTTAGGGAACAGTCACTATTACTATATCGGCTAAAAACCTGGTGGTAGACCATAAACCTATTTTTGTTTTTTGTTTTTCATACTAATATGCACATTGCACATGGATTAACTAACATCTGCATGGGTTCAGCGACTATGCTATCACAAACTGGTTCAAATATTACTACTAAATTTTTTTGAGAATTCAATGAAAGGCTTTAGTTAAAAAAATACGAGTCTATAGTTGATTTGGTTATTGGTAGGTACTGTTTAGCTTTTGTTCTAAAATGGTCAGTTACCTGCTGTAGTCTTGTCACAAATTTTTACGCAAAGGGTATAATTTTTTGACCGATATATTTAAGAATAAAATAGACCACTGTCGCTGAGGAATTAAGAGTGTGTAGTCCACAAAACTGAAGTAATTGCGTTCCAACCACCTTTATTTTTAAAGACTCTTTCTTACAACTAGCAAGATTCGTCATGTTTTTATTATCGTACTTAATTATATATATATCTCACACAGATTGTCTACATAAAGAAGACGCTGAAGACCCAAGCAGAGAGCGAAGATTCCGCAACCGGCGCTAACCCCGAAACCCACTCGGCTCCTAAGAAAAACTCCGGCAAGGGGAAGACACCTCGCTCCGCACCCAAGTTCTGGCAAAAGAACACATAAATGACGATATAGACTGAGACGATTGCCGCGAGACTGCCCCTCTCGCAGCAGCAGCATTTTGCTCAATGGCGCGGCGGTCACACGCGGGAAATTGCCCACTGACGCAATTCTCGGCAAATTGCTAACTAACGCAACTGGCGCCAAAATGCTTATTGGCGCGACTCGCCGCTAGCCGCGCCAATGTGCTTCTGTTATCGTTAAGCAATGTGTATATAGTTTTGTGATATTTTTTTGGGAATAATATAAGAATGAATGTATGCGATTTTTATTATTATGTACGTAAGTTATTCGCTGCTTGCATATTTTTAAATTGCATTGAAAATATCCAGCTAGCATAGATAAAATTGCTAAATTCAATAAGGCTGCCTTAAACTAACTAGTAGGTGTAACTGACATAAAATCGAATATAGAAAAGTTTGCTACTTTGACACCCATTGGGGTTTGGGTTAGCAAAAAATATTTCTTATGAGTACACGCATTCACCTTATAATAAATAAACCCTCCAAATTTCATATCTCTGGTTCAGCGATTTAGGCTCTATATTCATTGTGACCAATAAGTCATTCACTAAACAAAATAGGTATTAGTAGTTTATTTATTATTTTTAATGGTTTCCCAAGAAGGCATACTAGTTTCAGAATCACACTGTGATTTGTTAAGATTTTTTTTCATAGGTTAACACTGTTTCTCCGCAATGTTCAAAAGTTATTATATATAATACTTGTCTTAGTGTGGCAGCACACGATCCACACGCAACTATTAAACGCGGCCTGAAACTAGAAGCGGTTCCAAAAGTAAAGCCACATGTGGCCAGATGTCGATACTTGCAACCGGTGGCCGCTACTTTTACTTCCTTAATCGTGCTTGAAGTACCGACTTGACATAAGCGAGAGGTGTAGAGGTAGAGTAGCGCGTGTCTGCGTTTATATCAGCAGCCAGTTGTCGCTTCGGCCATAAGAACCGTCCTTCGACGTTGTTAGCGAGTGGCGCTACCGTGTGCGGCGGGCGAGTCCTTATAAAATGTATAAAAACTATTCGTCGTTCGCCGCTTTTTGCCGTTGCGGTCAGTAGCCCGTGTGCCGGGGACACTGAAGAGCGAAGCCTTCAGTTTGACTTGTCTTTTAAAAGTTCAAAGAAGCCGCGTAAATAGGTATATGTTGCCATCTGCTATCGAACATTGCTATTTCAGTGAAAAATATTTGGCCTCACTTCCTAACATGCAATTTTTGTACGAGTAAGATGCAATAAGCGATTATGCATAATATCTCTGCTAACTTATATGCTGTTTACAAAGACTTTTCCTCCTATCAGATAAGTAGGTACTTATATAACACCGTTGGTTTCAGAATTTAGTAATACGACATACCGCCATTTCAGGTTGTAATTAAAGTAGGAATCGGTCAAAATAGTTGATGGTAATGGGTCACCAAATACTCATATAGCTGCCGCTGTTAGGTAGCATGATTAGGCAGGGTCTAGTTACAATTTAATTGATTAACAAAACAATGTTCATTGTAATTCTAACCACCTAAGCATTATTAGTATCAATATGAATAACCTACCTTACAGACGCCTGTGGTGATTATAAATCACGCGGCAATTTTCTTGTTCTGTGAATTGCTTACCTATTTTGAGAAGGTGTATAAAAGTTTAAGACTAAGTATAAGCGTCATTGCTAAGATGATCCTGTAGAATGAGTCTACCTAAAACATTAAAATACATCGTATTTAACAACGACATTTCCCGATGAAGGCTAGAAAATTGTTCTATTTTCATGAGCTAAGCATAGCAACCCATCGGAAAAACGTCAATGGGCGAGTGAGATAGGAATCGTCAGTCTCCAGGCTAGCGAACGAGACGGCCGACCTATTGAACCAACAAACGAGTTTCCCCGAGAGCCAGCCTATGTTTTGTTGACGCAAAGGCGCATCCAACGAAGTGCGCAGGCAGTGCAACGATTATCACGTTCGCAGGCCACTAAAAAGTGAAGTAAATAACAAATAAAACGTAAATACTTGTAAACAAACTACATAATGCGTCCTCACGAATGAATCGTTTAGAAAATTGCATACAACCAGTATCTTGGTTGATTTCTACACCATAGCAACCGATCGGTGTGAAAAACTACGACACAAAAGTGACCATCGTGATTTTCTACAATGATTCCGTGATAATAGAACTGTACGGGACATTTCTGTCGTGGAATGGACTGAAGTTTACAGGAGCGCCTCGCTTCGTGGGCCTCCGTGAATTGGATGAACAGAAAGGCAAGTATGCCCTTTATCCATATAGGTCGTATAGAAAATCACCTTTCACGAATAGATGTTTTCATGGTCATCGCTGTTTATTCGATACGATGTTCACATTGACTTATCGTCCACGTAAATTGACTGCCTTCTGTAGGTCATTATCGTGTTGGTAGCTGGTTCGTACATCAATCCACGAATGTCGATTGGTGCTCGAACATCACAATGCAACGCTCGCAGCGGATTCAAGGCCTCACTTAATCGATATGCACATGCTTTGAAGTTAATAGTTGTGATTGTCCGAGCGATAATCGTTTGTGTTATGATGTGAGCTGAGAGTTCTTTGTTGGGTCTGTCAGCTGTTCGAGGGGGGAGAGGGGAGGGACGCAACTGGTCCGACTGGTCGGCGCGCGCCTTGAGCGCTTTGTCTGTTATCCCTTTGCGAAGTTACCCTTTACGTGTCGTGTGCCGACCCTATAAAATGAAACCCTACGTATTTGTGATCGCATGGGTTCACTGTGCACGCGATAATTTTTCAATGCATAAATTAAAATGTATTATGCTAATTAAATTGAATAATAAGCGGTAGCGAAATAAGGAAGGTTCGGTTTGGTAACCTTCATTATTCCATAGATCGTATCCACCTACGTCGATGAGCTGGCTCGGAGCCAGGCTATCGCAATGCGCACAAAAAGCGAACTTTATTTGCTAGTTTGACAATGGCAATGCATTTAGCTTTGCCATTGCGTACTTTACTAATTTAGTAGATGTATTGTGTCGAAAGAGGGAACTTTTATCATCACTAAGAAAAACTTTTGAACTTTAAGAAAACTAGCGCGTGTTTGATTCATATTGTTTAAGAAAGACGAGTTTTCACGCGTACCTGATTGTTGGAAAGGTCCAACTATAGTTCAACTCGTAGTTCAAAACATAGATCAAATGTTCTATGTTACTTTTCTGTATAGATAGATAGATAGATCAACACTTTATTGTAGACAAACAAAACATAACAGTACAAAAAAAATAATTCACATGTAGTGCCATAAGTGACGGCCTTATCGCTAAAAGCGATCTCTTCCAGGCATACTTAGGATGGAAACCTTATAAAGAAAAAATATATGTGTAGGACGGGAGTGTACTTACTATTAAAAAGTAATCTATACTTAAAAACACATATATACAAACATACATACTTACATTCTATTACATAAACTAAATTTAAATATAATATATATATATATATGCTAATACATACATACTAATAAAATTTTGAATCGGTACTTTTTTTTTATACTAATTATTTTTAGAAATAATATTTACAAAAGTAGTTCATGTTATATTCCTCCATTCGGCGTGCTTATTTCGTTTTTACATGCGTTTTAGGTACATGCATAGGTGCACGTAACTTAGTGCTACGTAAAGCTAAGCCACAGCGATTGATAGGTTTCTTCATGAAATAATTGGTCTAAAGACGCCTTCTCGAGACTTGTAGTTACACACTTACACACATCCAACAATTTATATTCGTATACATACTAACCTTAGTAAAAAAAACTTAGTACATTCTCCGTATATATACTTATACAAGTAGAAAATACATATTTAAAACCCAATTCATTTCATCCCTGTATTCGACTCTTCCATGTGCAGATTAAAACTTAATAGTGAAATTTAATACTAGGGGCCCATATCTGTTTTTTTATTTTTCTCTAACTAGATTGCATGGCGGTCAAATTTTCGTCGATTTTGACAGATTTAGTAGTCTTTTATCTCTTATTTTAATGGTAACTCTGACCTAATCAATGTCAAAACGATTAGTATGACGCAATATAATTAGCCAATTAGATCAACACGGTAATAGGATGCAAAAGGCAGAAGACCTTTTCTAAACAATATACTTCGCTTCCTTCGCAACTGAAGATTTTTACTCAGCGGTAGGACACATATGGGCTTGTAGGAAAGCTATAAATCTATTTGCCAGTCAGCCTATAGCCAGTTCCTGCCTTCAACGAAGCCATTATGTAACTTCCTTGTCAGTAATATGGGATTAGCCGCTTGTACCCTAGTTACAGAACAGATGGGGAAATGTACAGTAATGCACGACTTGAGCTGGCTGGGGCATAGCATCTGTTACTAGGGCATGTTGCTTAGTCATTTGTATGCAAATTGCTGCTTTCTATATCAACAGCAAATAAACTATGTATGACAAAGAAGACATAATGTCAAGAAACTTTTAGAATTACACTCTTCTCACTTAGCGGTCTAATAACTTAAGTAACGTTACTGTAATGCCAGCCAACATGTACGAATAAATGTGTGTAAGTCAGCCTAAAGTTACTTCGGATTAACGAACCAGAAAACTGGATCTGCATAACATTGGTGATCTTGGTCCGATTCCAAACATTTCAACTTGGCACGATGCAAACACAAATTGGATGTCTTAAATAAGAACTGTGCGAAGATTGAAAAGTGTTTTCCATTAGCGATAAATCAAGCAATTTTTCTGGTTGTGGTATGAGATAGAGTTGCAGACGAGACCATGTTTAAGGCTGCATACTGAAACATGCGTTTTATCAGAGTGCATCTCTTAAGACAATGTTTTAACTGTAGACTAGCTTTTACTCCATCTTAACAACCAGCTGCCTTAATAATAAACGCGTCTTAACTTAGAGCATATTTTGTCTTGTTCTATCCAATGGAGAACGTCACGCGTCAAAACAAGACAAATGACGATTAAAGTTAAGACGCATTTATTAATAAGGCTGCAGATGCGTGGTTCGTTATCCATGGTTCGTTTCAGGACAAAATTCAAAATAACATTTCTTAGCTTAACATCTCGTAATACATTCAATGTGTTCACATAATAAATTACTCTAGGAAGACCACGGTTGGGACGAAATACCTTACTTTATTATAGATGAAATTTCCACGAAATAGAAATGCTGTCGTTCATGCTTTGGATGAGGGGTCTAGACGGTCTATAATTTTAGACGTTAGAGTGAATCACGCTGCCTACGCAAAGAAAAAGTGGTATACGAGTAAGATAATGTTTTTTTCATATACAATGGTAGCAAAACCCACGCACTCTCGTAAATGTAACGTGGATTTTCTCCAGTTTCTTTAGAGCAGTCATATTGGTTTGTTTGTAACTTTAACCCTTTTGTTATCGCCACAGTTTCATATTACTTACGGCCTATTGTTGTTGGTAAGTAGTTATTATTAGAAAGCGTCGGTGCAACGTCCTCGGGAAAGCTTGTACAGGGTTTCTAAACTTGTTCTGGATAAAGGGTACTCATCATCATGACTAACCCGGAGCGGCTCACTGGGACGGGTCCACCTATGAAGCGGATGTAGGCCATTTCCAAACACGTTAGCTTTTTACGGGTTGGGGACTCCACTTCGAAAGTTATTCACCTATTTTGAGAAGCAAGTTCCATACAATGATTAGTTTTAATTACCGCAATCTTCCGCTGGAAGCCGACTGTTCGTCCTCTAGACTATCACATTTAGGTATAAAACCGATTTCATCAACCTTTACTAACTCGCTGCTGAATAAAGGTGCGCACGTCGTCCACTGTGATTTTACCACCTTTGCTTTTGCTATATATACTTATAATCTTTCATCCTACATGGCCTACTGTCCAATCATGGACCTTTATTCATAGAATCATTACCTAACGATGGAAATTCTATCTTAGTTATCTCTGTCTACGGAAGTAACTATACCAATAACTAAATCTCCTAAAACTCTTTCCAACTTTTATCAGGAAAACTGTTATTTTTTCGACTTTGGAATAGCTTTATTGGCTGGTTTTGATAAGTAGATCGAGGATAAGTTGTATAACCCTGTGTATTCCAAACAAAGGCTTTGGTCACTATGCATTCAACCTTTTTGAGAGGATTTAAAATGTGCGGTGTTATGGTCTAGGGATATGAGGTTTTGTGCTTCGGCATTTCGGTACTATACGGTTTTGATGGGCACGGCGTATGACGTAGATGTGAAAGCCTGCGGTCTGGAAGATACATTGGCCGTAAAACTGGAGATTGGTTTTGGTTTGGTTGGATAGCTATGACTTTTGTCGGTATTGTTAATTTCGTGCAACATGGTGCCATAGTGTGGTGGTGGGTTCTGACTTGTCTTAAAAATTTGCTTAATTTAAAAAAGTCTTTGGATTTAGCGATTGTTATACGATGAAACCGAACTAATTTTACAGGGTTAATTCACCTACATAATTTAAATATAATCTCGGATACTTTGTAAGTTGCATGAATACCTCTAAAGAGATGTTTCAAAAATGTATGGAGATCCGGCCACGACAGTGTACATGATACTATTAATACGTCCGCGCTAATAACTCTTTAATTTATCTACCATATTCAAATTAACGTAACTTATCAAAATGTTTCCACGTTATTTACGGAAAAAAGAGACTTGCGCGTTTTTTATTTTGACTTTTGTGACGAACGGTACAATTCACAGTCCTATGAGACCATTGTAGTCAATCTAGGATTCAAAAATCTTCAAGGGATGCCATAATTACACTACAATTCACAGAATTTTGATATTTTTGTACACAATGAAATAGGCAACTGATGCAGGTTTCATTAATACATTATATCATTCACCACATCTTTAGGCATTTATTCCTTCCTCCTTCCTCCTCCTTCTTTATTAAATTTGTGAAAAAAAATCTTACGATGCTTTTTAGTTATACCAAATTACGCATTTTATAGAGTTAATAGCTTTTCCATGAGTATGAAACAAAGGATAGTTGCCTATACATCTTTGTATTCATATTAGAATTAGACGAAAATAAGAAACATAGTAACAACCGTGCCTCTAGCAGCAGCCTTATCATTAGAAGCGTTGAGTTATTCGTCATCTCGCACGAAATAAAATAGCGTTCGTTTTTAACAAATAGGTAGAAGAAATGTAACTACTTAAAATACCTTCTTCTAATTAAGTTAAAAAAATACATGTTACCATCAAGATGTCTTGCATCGGAGTCCTCACTCTAAAACAACCACAGTTTCAAATCATAAGCTTTGCTTGTCTCTATACTATTTCTATTGAGTTCTACAATCTCTCCCGTTATCGTCTATACTAGATAGTAATCTGAACTTCAATTAACTCGTACATAAGTAAATAACTTTATACATAAAAAGCCGTTGAACCCTTCGGCGTTTGAACTGTCGACTCCATAAGGCTAAGACTTTCATTTCATCAGGGTTCGTCGCGCAATTTAAATCTGTTTTTATTCATAGCCTTTAGCTAAGTATATAATTTGGTTTCTAGTAAATATTTATTTCGATTTTTTCTACAAACGAAAACTTATAGACATAAGCATACAGATGATTTTTTCATGTGGGGCTTATTATTTATTAGGGGTAAAGTATGCTACGGCGTTATTTATTGACCAACCTCAATAATATTTAGTAAATAGGTACATGCGGAACCCAACATTATTCAAACGATTGTTGTTTTTTATGAAGTCTCGAAAAATATTGCGGTTGCGAGATAGATTAGTAAATAAATATATTGAATGGATTTGTAAGCGCGCCGAAGGTCGAATGACATGTAAAATTTTTGGTCTCTGTGATTCTTGGTGACTTTCGCCGGCCGTGTCAAAGAGCACTTGGGCGGCCTTTAAACTCTAAAACTAGAGCGAGGAACTCCGCTAATATATAAATAAGAAGTTGGTATACCTGATGGATAATCGTATTTTGCCGCGAAACTCTCAACGCGCTGGAAACTGGCATTTGCTAAAACAAGAAGATTCCAACCTACATTTCGCTTTAGTTCCAGTTCAGACATCTCGAAGTACGAGTACCTAATTGCACTTAGCTCCGTAAGTGCAATTAGGGTTACCATATGATATATTTTCGGGATTTTCTGTAGATATTTTGATCCAGAATTCCGGCTGAACTTAGACATTCTTAGGATTTTTAGGGCATAAAAAGAAAGCATTTTATTGACCGAGCGTCACCGTTCCAGCTTGGGCAATGCTGCAAATGCAAATCGTATGTACTCGTATGTTGGTACGGCAGATGTCCGGCTGGTCTTCTCTACAGGACGCTTCATCATCCTATTCTGGTGACATTTTGTAGACAGGTACGAAAATTATATGGTTTTTTTCTTCTTCTTTAAATGCGTGAAAGTTTTGTATAGAAGCCTGTTGAATTAAAGTTGGTTATCACTTGTTTAAAAGTATTTCTTGTGTCAGTAAATTGTGCTCTTTCTCAAAACTTGCCAACGTTGTACCTGGTAACCCTGAGTGCAGTGTTAGGTACTTCGGTGCAATTTGTTTCACCGTCTGCCAGACGCAGAGCAATCACTTCTCGTACGTCACTCAAATCATAATAAAATTGTGTTGTGAAAGCTTTTGTGTGATGCACATATTACTCAGCTGGTAATATGATGTGCTGTTGAACAAGAATGAAGTAGTTAATTGTTTACATATTCACTGACTAAAATAGTACAAAAAAGACATTTAGCCAATACACAAGCTGCGCATCGCGGTTTTACTCGCGGTAGGTATTTGATCTTCTCATGGGAACAATTAAATCTTGGGGGATAAAAACTAGCCTATGTTTTAATCCAAGGTATAAGCTATCTTCGTGCCATTTTCTCAATTTTATGCAATTCCATCTAAATCCGTTAAGCCGTTTGGGCGTGAAGTAGGAAAAAACAAACACACACATACAAACTTTCGCCGTTATAATATTAGTGTGATTAATGTACAGAAATGCGACGTTATTTATTTTTTAATCTCTTTGATGTTCAAATAAAATGTAAGAAAATGGCCATCAGTCTTTTTTGACATTTATTATCACTTTAATCTATACTCTATACTATAATAATATTACAAAGGGGAAAGTTCTCCATATAAAAGCTACATAATCACTAAGTAACATAATCTCGAAGTGATCCGCGGGAGTGAAGAGTGCAGCTAATTAATGTATATTCTCTTTCCAAAACTGACCGAATTTTCTTTCAAAAATATTACTGCTTTTCCGTAGACCAATCTGTTGGTCCAAAACCAAAGAGTATCTTAGTTTTTATTAATCAGGTAAAGCCCATGTTTTTGAGCTAAACCTGTATACAGCAGATATCTTAACAAGTGTAACCGCGAGATGCAACCAGTATAGCCTATGACCATTTGCAGATAAAGACAAATCCAAGAACAACTCGCACATATAATCGGTCGACTGTTTAAGGCTGTAGAGGGTCAACAAAGACGTAATTACATACACACAAACAAGTTAACTAACATAAAAAATCTTAATATACAAACATAAACTCGAAAAACATTACCCTTGTGATGGGCAGTCGGGTAAAAACATGCCACGACCTACTAAAAACTTCCGTAAGCATGTTTTTAAGCTCGTCAGAATGAAAAATGTGCCCTAAAATATCTGCAATGCCCTACTTGCAGCTGTAAAGCAGAATGTAGGGCGTGATGACGTCAGAGGGTCGTATCTTAACTGCCCTAATCTGTGGCCACACCACATGATTAAAAACGTAGCAAAACTTGTTAATCCTACTTCCTACTAATACTATAAACGCGAAAGTTAAGAATGTGTGGATGCATGTTTGTTACTTACTCTCTCACGCAAAAACTAGTCAACTGATTTGGATGAAATTTGGTATGGAGATAGCTTAGACCATGCATGGATACATAGGCTACTTTTAATCCTGTATTAACGAAGGTAACACCGCAGGGCGCAGCTAGTATTCACATAATTCTGTTCCGATCAGAAGGGCAATGTTCCAAGACAAATTAAGGAGTAAGTATGTATGCCTAATTCGTGTTACAAAGATTTCAAATCCGAATGGAAACTCGTTGTGAATCGGATTGCAGAGCGCACCTATAGGTACTTGTAATTTTTTTTTGTTAAATACTGAAAATACTATTAGATGAGTCTAAATTTACGTTTTAGGATTGGCTGTCTGTCGCAAATAGGAGATTACTGCTTTAAGCCGTTTTTCAGTTGAAACTGAAAAACTACAAAATTCTTAAAAATTAACAGCACTATGCTCTCGTAGTAATAGCACATATTAGTGCAATTGTAACAAAAGAAGAAGGAAGAACAAAATATTTACTTAAATTAAATTTAAATTGAAAAATATTTTTCTTCAATTCTTATATCAATTCCATCAATCTAATAAGTAAAACTTGAACCAATAAGTACAAAAAAAAATCTACTCTTCTTCATCTTCATTAAGCAATCTTTCCTCCCTAAAACTTCCCAAACGACTTTTATCAGAATAGATTTAGCATAAAATTGTCATTAGTAAAGCATTAAATCCAACAAAGACCCTGTAATTTAGAAACTTTTCAATGAGAAGGCCTAAAAGTTTAAAAAACATGTTTTATAATACTTTTTCAGATTGAAATTCCGGTTAAATTAATATGCACCTTTTTTTGACGTGGAGAAATTCTGCATGCACTCCGCTCCACCACTGGCACGGTTAATGAGCCCTCCCGCTCAACAATGCGGGCGGCACCCTTGGGGGGAAATACATAGGAACCTAGAGATAAATAAAATTTTGTTAGTGTGTAACATTATAATTATAATTTCAGCTTCACTATGCGTATTTTAAATCTAATAAAAATTAATATATATTCCAATGCTATATCTATTCTAAGGTATTGTATGTTGTAACTCCCCTTGTCATTTTGATTTAGATCTCTCCATCCAAACGTTGTCTGGAGGAGATCGGTATTGGAGATAAGTCCGCCGCTTGTTGCACTTAATCATAATATAAGTCTTTTAAGTTTGCTGTATTGTTTTTCTGTGCATATATTTAAGAATGTTCTATCTAACTATCTGTAAGTCTTAGAGTACTATAGACCTTAACGAAACCACAGAAGAAATTATAGACGACACTTACTAACTACATTTTTTAGTTTTTTTTGACGTTGCAGCGTCTGTGATATTAAGTTTGTTAGGCGCTATTTACCGACCGATTTCAATATTATTTGACAATAACATTATGCGATACTAACCGTGAATATGAATTGACAGTTGAGGTGTTAGAGAGTATTTCTATTATGTTTTGCCACGCAACAGAAAAGCACGACTTTCGCTTTGCGATGTGATAGTTTATTTTGTCTTGTATTCCATTTTACTTGCCATGATTAAAAGCTAATAAAAATAATTCTTATTTACAGGTAAAAGCAGCAAAAATATCTTTGACGTCGGTAAAAAGACGAGAGAGGGCAAGTTATCACTTAAAATTACTTTAATGCAATAAATTAGTATAAAATAATATTGAATGATATTAATATTTTAATTTTAATAAGATGAATAGCATACCATGGTATAGCATAGCATAGCATACGATGGCCACTGTCATCCTATACATAGGTTTATTTTTGTAAATTGTCTCCATCCTAGGGTTGAGGTTGCCTGAAAGAGGTGGCTATTAGCGATAAGACCGCCACAATTCACTTTTTTATTTCATGTTTTGTGTGTCCTAAGTAAATAATAAATCAATCATTTATAAGCGAACTAAAATGTATACCACGCACGACTAGGTCTTGCTCGTCAAAATTTCTCGTGAATTTATTGCAGGCATATCTGCCGTCCCCCGCCAAGTCGAGCAAAACAAAGGCAGGGCCGTACTATCCATTTCTCCAAGCAGTTCGAGCCATTTTTGGGCTCATGTAGTTGCATTGTGGGAAATGCCAACTATACATTAACGAGTATAAATCCAATATCCTCCCAGAACAAAGGTTACCTTGTCCTCTTTATGGTTCACACCTACACATAGCAATTTGACTCCGACAGTTACAATAAAATTGCATATTGATTACCTAACATCGCAACTAATGGCATAACAAGATGCATTCCAATTGAAACGAATACGATTCAAATAAATTTATTTAAATTCAGTCTCCGTGAAGATTTAACGTCGACGTGTTTTGATCAATATAGGATTTTTTTTTTCCTTATAAAACCTAAAATAACTATATCAGAGTCACGGCGTATAAAGTAGTGTCATTAAATGTAGTAGTGTTACGAATATGATTTACGAATATACTCAGTATTCATACTTTTAGTACATACTTTTACTCAGAGGGTGGATAACCTTCCCAGCAGTTGAGATTCAGAATCCATCTACATTAGTTCTGGGAATCTCATTACGTACTGAATTTGCATTTCAAACGAAAGTAATTGTAGTTACCCAAGTACTCTGAGTGGAACTGACAACGTCTGGGTAAGAGCGTGTTCACACTATGAGTTTCTTTTCTTGGCGTAACAACGTATTTTTAAGCGCGCGTGATATCGTTTGTGACTTTCGACTAACTCAACATTCAGCCCAAGTTTTGGACGAATAGCCGTAGATAACATTTACAATTAAGTTTTATTATGATTGAAACTACGCTATTACAATTGTATGCATGACAGAGGCTTTTGGGCGGCCCAGAAACTAACACTCAGGCGTATCGCTGCCATTTTACATAGAACAAGAAAATGGCGTTTTCCATCTGACAGAAACGCTTCGAAGTCTTCAAATTAAAATTTTCTTCCTCCATCTTCCATTTCAACAACCTTCTGTTTTCTTTCTTTTTACCAACTTCCCAAAAAGTAGGAGGTACTCAATCTGATTTCCTGATTGATATTGAAAACATAACCCTCTTTTCTCAGTATGTATGTATATTTATTTGGCACGCCCCTAAAGCCTAAACGTTTTGTCGTATTTTTATGTGATTTCATTTGTTAGATACGTGGGTCTAAAGTTCTTACCGGTCTAAAGTCTTGACTTGCCTCAACTAGACAATGCGGCCTAGAATGTAGCATGCTTGCCTATATCTCGGACACAACTGGATTAATATGAAAAAATATTTTTTCGTTTGGAAGGGACTTCTTATGTGGTTGGACTACAAAAATTTTATTAGGAAAAATGTTGTTTAAGTGACAAAAAAAAAACTTGATTGAAGTCGCCGTAAAAGTAAACAGAACTCTTCCCTTCCATAAAAAGAACTACTTAAAGTACAATACTATGTCCTAATCAGCACATTTTTCATATTTAGGTCAAAAAAATCTGTCGAATCTATCTACGACAAAAAGTTTATTGTTGCGGTACCTACTTGTCACAATACATGCAGAGATTTATTTATCAGGTAAAATAAATTCAAACCTTCCTTTTCTTGAAATCTTCCAATCCAAGGTAACTTTTCGTAATGCCTTGAGATTTGTGTTTGCATTTGGCTTGGAGAGGTTGAATTTGCATTTTGTTCTGGACATGTGAAGGAACTCGCGTTTTCCTTCTAGGCTGTGTTTGGTGCTTACTGTTTTAACTTGTTATTAGTTTTTCATCAATCTATAGAATCTATATTCGCAAGGCTACTTAGAGTGCTAGATTGATGTATCGCCGGATTTAAGTAACGCTTTTTTTTAGATGGCATTACAATGGTGAATGCCATTCTGAACTGAGAAATTGTATGTGGAATAACATACAGACGAACATAGTACTAAGTATCTCCTTTTTGGAAATAAGTAAAAAAGAATCATGGAATTTAAAATAACTGCAATTCTTTTTTATCATTATAATTTTATTAATAAAAAAAATATTCAAGAACATAGTAAAAAGAAATGTCGGTCTATACCTATATCCTATACTAACTCGAACATAAAAACACCGAGGACTTGCTAAGGTGCAGTGCAAACTTGCGACCTAACAAGTCTAGAAGCTTATAAAGCACTATTAAATCTGAGCTCAGCTGATTACGAGATGCCTTTTTTACAATCTAGCAATCCCCCTTTTACAGTTGGGGAGGGGGGTAAATCCGCTGTATCAGTGAAGTCAGCACGTAGACCCTCAATTAAAGCAGTTGGATAAATTTACGAGCACTTACGTGGCTTTAAAGTGCTACGTCGCTTAACTTAGTATATGTTCTACGGGATAAACATTCCAATTAACTACTTTGTCATAAATAATATAATAATGCTCGTAAGATAATAACATTCCACAGTAACTATGTCAATATAATTAATATTTATTTCTTATAAATATAATTATAGTAACTTGGCAATTGCACACAACTCTTTAGTCCCAGTCCTATATCAATCGCATTTGCTATACCTATAGTTATAGCTATCGTTATTTTGTATCTTTATCAGCTCATCCCTTCTCATCTCATCCTATTCTATCCTATCCCCTCCCATCCATTCCCATCTCGTCCCACCCCATCCCACGTTATCCCATCTGTATAGTCATGTATAATGGAAAACTGTCCGCGATGATCATACAGCTATTTTATTATTATTTTTAAAAACATTCCGCTCTACTGCAAAAGTAACTTTGTAATTACATACAATCTGATAAGGTTTATACAGGATTACCAAGTTAACCGATCATCTTCTGATGATCAGTGAGTGAAGTGAATTCTAAGGTACTACTAGCAAACCTACAGGTTCCAATTATTCAAAACAGTTATTGTTTAGCCTGTATAGCAATGAAAAATCTAACATTGTAATTTTTTTTAACTGTTTCCGAGATATATATATCAAACTGAATAAATAACTTGGAAATCCAGTACAAATCTTATCACATTGTATGTAATTACAAAGTTACTTTTGCAGATGAGCGGAAAAAATTTAGCATCAATAATCAACGTCTACTCTGACAAATGTTTTAAGTACCTGCCTCGAATTATCGGCTCATTTAGCACTTCATCTCCAAAACGGTAGCCCATATAACCTACTACCCGAACTAGGCCAGTTAATCAGCGGGCTTCCTCTTGCACCATCACGGCTCATTACGCGATTCCAGTCGGCAGCGACGCCGTAAAACTTTGATTTAATGGCCCCGTGGGAGTCGAGTGCCTCAAATCACGGGTTTTACTGTTATATAGGTTATAAGGCGACTAGATTGAGATTACTCGTTAGAACGATTCTGGCGTTAATGACCCTAACATAGAAATGGAAGAAAAAAATCAGCAATTAGCCAATCTTTCCAATCGGCAATTAGCCGGTGCTGAAAATATAGATCACACACATCTATTTCTTCACATGTGCGTCGAGCATGATTAATAGGAATAACATTAACTAAGTTTTAAGTAAGACAAATTTATTGGGATAGAATCCATTTTAAAATAGATCCTCTGCACTGTTTACAAGGTTTGATCGTAGTATCAGCAGTATACTCGTATGCTTATGAATTTTACTTGCAAATATTTGATGAATGAGAAACAGAGACGAAAAGTTAAGGTTTCGAGATAGTAACTTACTTTCACGAAAAACGCAAAATACCTAATGCGTGATGTTACTTCAGGACTCTCCCATCACCCCCAAACCAAAAAGCCGCCCATGATCAGAGAATATGTAATGACATATTCTCATATAACCTGAAGTAACATCACGCATTAGGTATTTTGCGTTTTTTTCTGCCATCTCATTTATATGGTGATAACTGTATCGAAATTTCATGTCTTGCCGATAAATACGTAGTATTAATTCATGTTAGTGTGACTCGCATCACTACCAACAATTGCGATTGATTTCCTTTGACACTTATCATTATAATAGACACGACGAAGACCATTACTGATGTCTACTCGTGGTTGATAGACGGGTTTATTATTAGACCTACCTTTAAGTTAATACTTTTGTGTTGTGGTATTTGGTTATGTATGAAATGTCTAGATAAGGCGCGCACATGCAAGGCACCTCTCACTTTTCTTGGTGTAGTATGCTTCTATAATGATACCAGTTAATGCACTGTTCTAATTGAGAAAATTGTGTTTGTGTATACATCTTGTATCTTAGATACAAGATGTATACACAAACACATATATCTTGTATCTTAGATACAAGATGTATCTAAGGTAAAGTAAGAGATTTGAGGAAAACTGTTCACAGTCCAATTTTCATCGATGCGTTTCAATTTTATCTTATCTAGACTAGTTAAATAATCAAAGGTTGGGATATAGGAGCCCTTACAAGTTGTTAAGTATTTTCAAACAGTGCAATGAAAAGGTCGGTCAGCGTTCGCGGTTAAATGCCAGACAGTTTACACGTGGTTTTTGACATTTGAGTAGACAGCTCCTGGTAGAATTTTACTTTTTAAATGTTGAACTCGTATATGTGTAGGAAAATAGAGTTATGTAGAGAGATGACGTAATGAAGGGTTCAGTTGAAATATAGACAAATAACAGAGAATACAAAATTAGTCTTCGACATCTTTCAGTACTTAGTAATACAAAAAGAGCAGTACTTTATTTTTATGGTAAATGATTTTACTGTTATGAGTGTCGTAAGACCGTATAAGAAATGCAGTACAAAGATGACGTATGATGACGTAAGATGACGTAGAATGACGTAACATAGCTAAGTAATTATGACAAGAAAGACGATCAAAGGGATTCAAATTTTCTGTACTGAATGAATGTATAAAACTTTACCGTTCTCATGTAGTAACACTTGACAGTTTTATGGTGTGTGATTTTACCTGTACCTACTAATTCAGTCAACCAGACTAAGATAAGTACAGCCTTTATTACGTTTCCTTTACACACTTAGGCACTTTATTACGTTTCATCCCATGCGTGCATAGACGATACTAAAGAAGCCAAAAGCCAACTCTAATTGATTTACTGATGCCCAAAAGTGACCTAATAAAATTGTATTATAGACGAACGGCCGGGTAGGGTTGTCATTCGTCTTGGTTTTTAACGTTGTATAGCATCCAAAAATAGGAGTACCTCTTACACTAAAGCTTAGCGATAAATACGAATAGTTTGGTTTTTGGCTGTAGTTAAGAGCAAATCTCATGTTGAATCGGGACGCTGCTGATAACTTTGGGAGACCGATGGCCACCGGAATCTCGATGCCATGGCACTGGACACGATGATCAGGTCAGATTCGCACCATTATCAGACCACGTGCTGCAATTGCAGACGAAAGATTAAGGCATCGAAACACTATAAGAGATAGACTTCAACAGACAGTACGTTTACACAAGGATTGGAGGTTGGAGAATTACTCAAGCAGGCTTGAAACTGGTCGCAGCTTGAAGAAACATAAATTATGCGTTTGATAGTAGCTCTGTCACAAATCACATCAAGTCGAAGTAACGCTTCATTCGCCACAGAAACAAATGCGTGCAACTTCTTGTATATGCAACATTAGGTGGGAACATACCCATTTGACTCAATTTGACAACTAGCACTAAAGCAGTCCTTGTTGTCCCATGGCTATTGCTTATTTATTAACATGTGTGTGTATTCTCTCTTTGGTAACGAAATAAATTATTATTATTTTTAATTAACCTTACTAGTCCTACATGCAAGGCAACCCTTGCAAGTTAGTATTAAGGAAGACCGATAGATTTTGATACTTATATATACTGTCGTCAAGGATAACATAGGTTCTAACTAATTTAGAGCCCTAAAGCTCATAAATAAGTGGAAAATAAAACGAGAGCCTAAACCGCTGAATCTAGAGACATGAATAATAAGATAGGATTTTTAATAAGAAAGGATTTTTGGAAATTAATCCCTCAAGGGGATCAAATGGGGATTCAAAGTTTGAAAATTCTTTATATTCCGTTTTACGTCGCGTTCAATGCCGCGGGTGACAGCTAGTGGTATTATAAATTAAATGAATTCACTCATTTCAAGTCGGTCACCGAGTAAAGTGTTGCTAGGTATGTAGTTGATGTACCTATAATTTATGGCGAATGAATTTGCCAAAATACTTGATGAGTTTATTTGGCCATGCTCTGAAAAATGTAAAACGATAAACGATTCCGTGAAAATATCAATAAATACCGTCACAAAGGATGTGGGTCGCGGTGTTTCCGGATAACTGTAGTAAAATCACTCATATTCATATTTTAACACAGATCGTAAAACCTTTTGTCTGGTTTAAAAATATTTGCTTGCATAATTACAGATTTTTATATTTTTTAACTATTTAACGTAGCGTGAAACTTAATGCCATTCACAACTCTCCACTAGGGTTTCTCTTGTTGGGTAGTAATTTGTCTTGTTTTGTGGTTGCTTTTTTTGTATTTTTTCGAATAAGATACAGAAACAAAAATTACTTAGTGCGTAACAAGAAGTATCTCATAATTAGTATCACTAATTATGAGACCCACCCTTACTATTCTTACTATACTTAAATGCGATATGCTTTGAATATGCTTTTCCCCATGCCAGACTTCTCTGACCAGCTCAGTCAAATCGTAATACAAGTAACATTTAAAAGTTTAATAATTCCCCGACATCGTCATTTTGTGGTGGCAGCCATGTTGGATCTGAGTATAGATAGCGATTAGATCCTAGTTTAATTTCGTCCTAGATACTTGATTTCAATCCCTCGTTCATCCGAATACCTGGCATACCTAACTGTCAATCCTAATTGTAAAATAATGACTCCGTTCACATAATCATACCTAAAAACATGATTGCCTGCTTCACTTAATTGGTCTCAATTACGTTAATCTCTTTTTTTTTATGAAATTTTATTAAAACTTGTGTTCTTATCGTATGAGTAAAGCATTGCACGCCTATTGTTATGAATAATTTTTTGTGGTGTACGGCTGGGAAATCTCAGTAGATTTAGTAGTTAGTACTCAATTAATAGTCTTGTTCTAAGACAATTACTGAACTGATTCAATAGGTATTAAAATAATCTCAGTTTTCATTTCAATTCAAAAGCTGAATCTTACTAATATTATTTTTGAATATTTTCTTAGTTCTCGTAATTATTTTTCTCTAGGCAAATAGACATGTTCAAAACAATATATTTTTTTTAAGGCTGGCTATTATTTATTTGATTAGCTCTAATATCTCAAGTTTTAATGTAATTAAAATAGGTTAGTTGTAAAACAAGTAAAACTTAAAAAAAGTGAAACCCTACTTTAATTGAGCAGGCAAAAGTTACAAAACAGGACGTAATTTCTTCGAGATTCCATCTTCCTGACTTTATGATGATGGGATCACCTCAAAAGTATATTGACGTATATTGAAGTTATATTGGCAAGTATATGATCATCGACATTTTCGTATTATTTATTATATATTGTGAACCGATAAAAAAATAGTTATTTGTTATACAAGAGTGCAAAGTTGCTTTTTAACCACGTGCTCACTTTTGATGACCGAGTAAGCGAAGGATTCTAAAATTGAATCATAGATATATAATAATCATAGAATAATCTGGATAACGGCGCGCGCTAAACAAATTTAAAAAAAAATACAGCAAAAAGGTTCCGAGTTTTTAACAAAATAAAAAAGGTTGTATGATGAATTCGGCACCATAGAGGTAGAAGTAAATAGGTTGAATGAGATTTTAATTCACAAACTTAGTACACACGATATTCTAAATTCAAATTTAATTTATCCTCTAGCGGATAAAAACGGCTTTTGCACTCAGATATCGAATAGTAAAAATACTCTTTCCGAGATGGTGAGATGGAAAAACTTTTATTGAATTCGAAAGGGTTGTACCATAAGAAAGATTTTTAAAATACATACAGATGAATATCGAACGTTTTCCTTTTTTGAAGTCAGTAAAAAAAGATTAGCCGATACCGGAAGAAAACAAAGTTACAAGATTCCCTTAATTACTAGCAATGATAATATAACACTATCTTTTTGTATCAAGGCTGTATGTTGATAAACGCCGCGTCGTACAGTCTAGTTTACTTTTATGGCCTGGATTATTCAATACTGCGTCGGCTTTTATCTAATCTTTATGTTTATGTTTCGCTGTGGCGTTGCCCGATGTATTTGCTTGTATATTTAGTTATTATACTTTACTTAACATTATCTTGACAGCTTTCAGTAACTCTAGAGTTTCTACTCTAAAGTTAACAAGTGAGAGAAGAGTACTTAACAAGTGAAATTGGTTCTTCCGTTCGGGAGCTATATACGATGCCACAGACAGACACGCCAAACTTATAGCACCCCGTCATGTTTGCTTTGGGGGTAACAAATTAGTTTAAGAAAACTAAAACACGCTTTTAAATGGGTAAATTTTTTAAGTGTGTAAACTTTCAATTCATTCCGATGTTTTTATGAGGTTAAAATCACGTTTAAAGATCCTGTCACATAGATTTTTAGATACGTACCAAGCTTGGTATCCTTGATGACAGTATATATAAATATAAGTATAGACACCAGTACTTAGATGGTATTTTGACTGAGCTGCAGAATTGACTAAAACACTTGCGATATTATCTTTATGTTCGCATTCATTTCTCTACCTATTCTTGGTTTGTTACTTGGCTCAATTTCTCAAATCTGTCCTAGACAATCTTTAGTACATATTAGTCTGTACTGTCTACCACATAATCATAAGCTATAGATTGAGAGTTTCTAGTTAATACTTTTGCCCCTTTATTGGTTACGGAGAAAAAATCTTCTCAAGACACCAGGCTGCTTTAGGATACAACCGGGTTATTTGGGATTTTTACCCACTGAAACCTCCTCGGTAGCCTGCTTCTGTGTATACTAAAAGTGCTCTGGGATCCCCAGCTACGCAACCAGTAGCCGGGTAAAAATTTACAAAAAAATACCGAAGGTCTACCGTTTTTGAAAAACAACATTTTTATATTTGAATTTGTCCACAAGCCGTTGTGTGTGTCGTGTTATCTTTCCATCGAGCTTATCAAGCCAAGCTTTGTCGTAACGTAAGGCTAATATTACTTCCTTGTAAATCCCTTCTAATAACATTATCCAGAGTTGGATGTCATCGGATCCTATCTAATCTTTACGATTCTTTCTCATGCGCGTATATGATTGAATCGTAACATGAAAACTCACGTTTTTGGGAGATTACGCTGGAAATTGATTTTTAGATTGCTTCTCTTGACTCGTGATGTATATGGTTATACTCGTAGCCATTAGGCGTCCTCAGAATAAATAACCTTAAGGGTAAAAGAAAAGGGTTTCTTTTACAGAGTTTATTTGCCTGAGAAGCCGTCTGTATTAGGACTGAAACCTTTTCATACACATAAATGTCATTGCAATACGTTTCGCATGATCGGATGATAAAAATAACTTACGCATCTGCCGAAAGAAAAAAAACTTGGGAATAATTAGGAATTTATGAAAAAGCACAAGAAAATGAGTTTTTTTCATAATGTCCCCAAACCAAACGGCAACGGATGATATTTTTAATGACATGAACTCGGAAATAAATAAAAATAAGTGCCCAATTTTATTATTTGACTTGTTTCAGAATTACAATTCCATTGCATCTTAATGGTTGATTTGACACATTTCGTAGTCTGTTAAGGGTCTTCTTACATTCTGGCACGACTCCATACCAACCGAGTGCGCTGTGAAATATATACCACTATTCTATCGTTGATTTTAGTAATATAGTCAACGATTTCAAAAATATCCATATGTATGTTTGACGAGCACTTGTTACATATTATACTGGTATAAGATTTTGCATAAATAAAGTTGCATAAATAAAAATATGTTTCATTATTATTAAAGCACTCGATATTTGTATGAGTGAAAATATTTTTTGGATGGATTGTCCATCCAAAAAAGCAGAATCCTCAAATTAGAGCTCCGAAATGAAGTCTGCGCGAATTTTCGCTTAACTATGTACTAGCTTGAAAAACGTTAATTTTCAAAATAAAAGAAAAAATACATAAACTAAAGCAAATTATACATTGTGAACGCTGATACGTCCCGTACGTATATACGCAGTATTTTGTAAGAGGGCCTTTAGGTTGAATACTAACTCTGACTGATCTATTCTGTCAAACTCAAGCAAAATTGCGATACCTATAGATTATTTCTTTGTAACGTTCGGTTAGCCTTCTGTATGACGTATTTCTTTTTATAGGCATACACTATTATCAAGGCATGCTGCGCACTTACTCCGTAGTCAGATTGTCTTCATGTGCTCTGTTATTATCATACCTATCTATTGTGAGTACTTCTACAAGTTTCTGTGCAAATAGTAAATACCCAACACGAGTGTTGGTTGTTTGTGTAGACAAAGAGCAAATGTAACGAGGCATTTTTGACCAGAACTAGGTATTATAATGAAATGCCAGATTCTATATGAGCTAACTGGGTATATGCAAACGTAAATATATGTCGATAATAGTATTTTTAATTTTTTGTTTAGATTTATGTTTTGAAGTTTACGTTAATGTTACAAAGCTGTGATTTTACTGATTTTATTCGAAGAGCTTCGATTCCTACATATGTATACAGTGTTTCTAGTATTTTGTCGTGTTTAATAATACATTCGTTGTAGTTCTGCAAACAGTTAACCTCTAGGGCCAATTTCTTTGCAAAAATTACAAACATAAAATGGCGGAAATTTCACGTGTTTTTTGGTGGAATACTATCCCAATTATAAATCCCCGACAACTAAAAAAATCCCCGGATCCGGGTTCTCTATCCTCGGTCTTGACAATTTCAAACGATGACTTAGAATATCAGCCGTTTTCGGGTCTGTATGTCTAGTCGGGGATCGTATCTATGGCATACCTGACGGACATTATCTGACAGGATAAACTGTAGCGGGAACTAAAAAAAATCGATGCGAGTTGCTGCCAAATTCTATCGACCTTAAAAGCGGTTAATTTGTCTAAAAAAACTATCTAAGCAAAATACAAGTCACAATTCACATTAAAGAATCATAATATTAACAAATACCTAACATCTTTCCCATTGTTACGTATGTAACTGTCACTTGTTACTTAAGCAAACTAGCGTTTCAATAGCGATATTGAAGAGTGAGTTACGTAATCCAGTTTCCACGCAGTTTCCTTTGAATGTATAGCTAGCTCTTTACAGATGGCATAATAAAGGAAACTTTATATCTTATGTAAGCTGTCATGATGTTGCTAAGCTTCTGTAGCACGTAATTGAGCAAAGCGAGAGAAGCGACACTGCTTCAAGTTTGTCAGTTTGTATGTTTGTTTGTCTGCATTACATGCAGTCAGGGATTACGGTTCGTGAGATACAGTCTGGTGAAGGACAGATAGAAGGACGGACAGCGAAGTCTTAATAAAAGGGGCCCGTTTTTACCCTCTATACGGAACCTTAAAATTGTCATCATCGTGTTCTTTTGTTTTAAAAAGATTAGCAGTTGCTCAAGAGTTTGCTAAGTGTGTCAAGTTACTCATGTTCCTTATGTCCTTACAGCTATCTTATTTACGATAGCTCGTCTTCCTGAAACCTGGTTCTGGTGCAAACGTGTTATCACAGCAAACATTGCATTTATGACGTGCTAGTACTTTCTTAGCTTTCAACAGGGTCATTTTATACTAGCTTTTGCACGCAGCTCCACCCGCGTTTTCCTATTTTCGTAAAAAAAGTAGCCTATTGCAATTCAATGTAAGCAATGGCGTATATAGTTGACAGTTCGCCGCTTCAACGCTGTCTAATATCGACGCCATTGTTTGCTCTGGTTTTCACCTCTTTCGTGTTCTCTAATCTAACGTTAGCCGATTGGAAACGAAAGGGTCGAAACCAGTTTAGAAATCAGAATTATTATTTTTCGGAAACTTTTCTTTTCTTTTATTGAAGTCAGTTAATAAATAGACCTGCTAAAATATAGGTCATCATCAGCATCATCTTTCTATCCCTATCCCACTACGCGGGGTCTGCACAGCATGTCTTCCTCTTCCATTGTAGGTATTCTATCAGCTGTCGTCTCTTCATTCACTGCCCTTTCACACATATCCTTCTTCACATAACTCAACTACGTGTTCTTAGATCGCCCCCTCTTACCAAAATTCTCATTGACCTCTTCGTGACATGACTATCTTCTCTGCGAATTAAATTTCCATACCATCCTAGTTTGAATTTTTTTTAACTTCTCAGTCACTAACTTATAATAACGTACCATGTAAAATCTGAGCATTTTATTACCTGCTAAAATATAGGTAGTCAATAATAACCCTGTATAGTATATTGTCCGCCAAGACGACTTGGTCATTTTCTGACTGATTATGATTTATCACTCACAATCAGAAAATGACCACTGATGAACAAAGGCCTCCTCCTACAAACTGCCAATTGCATCCACTGGTTATTTTACAATGTCGTCGGTCCACCTTGTGGGAGGCGTGGGCAACGCTCCCGGTATATTTATAGTGTGTGACGCAAAACTTATTATTATATTAACCAGGAAGGTATCTAATCTCTGCAGTATGCAGGTGATATTTACTTGGTTCAAGATTTCCTCTATTCCGGGATGTCAGTAATAATTTCATTATTGACCGAGAAATTTTTGTTTCGTCTGTCATTATCTATTTTTGGGATGGTGGTACTTGAGTACAAAGACCAAAATCCCCCTAGTCAAATACCGGCTGAAGATAAAAATGCTATATACATAGGAAGTCTAAACGTACAAACACTTCTAGCCGAAAGCAGACTGATAGAGCTGACGTGCGGGTTAGAAAATATTAAGTGTGACATACTTGGGCTGTGCGAAGTGAGAAGGAAAAGAGAAATCATCGAGGAGTACGCCGAATTTATATTCTTCCACAGTCATGCCACAAAAGGGAGAAATGGCGTGGGAATTATTATTAAAAAGCACCTAAAAAATAAAATAATAAAGTTTGAGACATTTTCGGACAGAGTCGCTTTAGTAGAAATACGCTTCGAAGACAAAGACACTTGGACTATAATTCAAGCCTATGCTCCTACAGAAAAATATGGATCCGAACCCCTAAAAACGTCTTATGAAACGATTGAAAAAGCGTTATCATCATCAGACTCAAAAAATTTAATTATTATGGGTGACTTTAATGCCCAAATAGGAGAAATGAGACCTGGCGAAGAAGGTATTATTGGGAAATTTTCACATGGAGAAAGAAGTCCACATGGTACAAACCTCGTAGAATTTGCTTTAGAAAATAACTTTTAAATAGCCAACACGATTTTTAAAAGGAAAAAACATAGACAATGGACATGGAGAACACCAAACGGAAAACATTTCAACGAGATTGACTTTATTATGACAAATAAATCAAAACAAATAAGAAAATGTGACGTTATTAACCCAAATTTTTACACAGACCATCGAATGGTCCGGTGCCAAATAGCAACTAAAAGTGTGAGAAAATTTAAAGCAACTTCAAAAAACCTAACAAACAGCAGAACTGTCGCTAGAGGAAACAGTTATATTAGAATCAAAATTTAACCAGGTGGTAAAAATGAGTATAGACATACAATCGCAATACGAAAACATAATAGCAGAAATCAATAAATTTAGAAACGAAAAATTACTAGTCAAGGCACATAAAACCAAAGAAATCAGTGATGAAACTAAAGTCTTACTAAGAAAAAGAAAACAACTTTACAAAGAAAAACGAACAAAAGAAACTAGTACAGAAATAACCAATATTAGCAAGGAAATCAACAGAAACATAACAAAAGACAAAAAACAATACAGACAACAGGTCTTCGAAACATTTATTAAAAAAACTGGTACGTTACCTAGAGGATCTCACGGAAAAAGAAATAGATAGAAGGATAGTCTTAGCTTGGAAAAAGTATTGGAGCATGAAGGAAATAATGAAAAATAAGGATATTGACATAAAAATTAAAAGCAAAGTATATGACGTAGCCATCTTACCTTGCCTCATATATGGTTGCCAAACGTGGGCTCTCAGGCGTAAAGATGAAAACCGCTTGGCGATTTGTCAAAGGAAAATCGAAAGAAGCATGTTAGGGAAAAAGATATTTGACAAAATAAGCAATAGCATAATAAGAAGAAAAACAAAAGTCAGAGACGTAATTAACACAATAAGAACATTGAAATGGAACTGGGCAGGGCATATAATATATGTAGGATGGGAAACGATAAATGGACTAAGAAAGTTGTGGAGTGGAGATACCAAGAGAAGATAAAAGGAACAGAGGCAGACAATATAGACGCTGGGCAGATGTGTTCACACAAAGACACGGACAGGGATGGATGAGGATTGCGAGAGATAGGGAGTTATGGAAACGGCTGGGGGAGGCCTACGCCAAGGAGGCGACATTTACACACAAACCTGAAGATTTGACTGAAAAAAAATAGTAAAAATAAAAAAAAAGTTAGGAGTTAGTTGACATTTAAGATTTATATTGACATTTATATTATAAATTTGGTCAAGTTAAAAACAATAAGTAAAATGTATATCATAATCATTAAAAAAAATTCGATACGGATTCTCAATAGTAGGAGCATTTTTCCCGAAAATGGGTGAAATTTGCTACGGTGCCGTTTACGGTGCCGGATATTTTTAATAATATTGGCAGAATCAAGCGGATTACAAGCCGGTAGTGGTTTTACTTAAGAAGTAAAAAATATTTAAGGTGCGACGTCAGCGACCTGTACTCTTTTATAAACTCTGCACATACCTACGGCTCTTTAGTATTGACGAATGATGCCATTTCTTGTGCGTACCTAAATAAAATAAATTAAGCTCTTTGCATGTGTGCAACTCTGCTACAATGGATTTCATGCAAAAACGCCTTTACAGCCATTTTAATTTAGAGAAGAACATTTTTCTCTCTATTGTGCCACCGTCATTGTTGTAGCATTGATTCTAACGTTCTCGTAAATTATTGTTTTGGCAAGTTGTCGTTGTCTGAGGGATATATCTAACAATCCAACAACAGAATCTAACGAGTAATCGATAAACAGACTAGCTTCTATGCAGGGTGACTGGTTCAACGATCGAAATATTCTAGTTCTGTATCAACCTATTGTGTCTTACTGCTGGGCACCGATCTTTCAGAAGACCGTTCACCATGCTGACCTAAAATACGGGTTGAGGACTCCTTTCTCCGAAAAGCAGGTTTCGACGCGATGCTTTCTTTTGAATGAAGCAAGCAAGCAGACGGGTGTCAAAAGAAATGTTGAAAGGGTAAACTGCCCATGTAGTCTCATTTTCTTTCATTAATCGATCAATATGTTTGATGTTTAAATCGAAATAACTGAAAAAGTTGTATCGGCGCCTGCCGTAATGAAAATTAGTTGTCACTAATTTTTAAAAGAACTTGTTATGTCGAAAGGACTTGTTTAATTTTCGGCTAATCCTGGTATTGAATCCGTGCCCTCTCGCTTGGAGGAATTCAGCACTAGACTTCCAGTGTCAAATATACTATTAACAGAAAAAGTTTCCAAATCACTGCGGGTAAAATGCGTGAGTAATAACCAACCAGTCAGCCTGTATAGAACAAACGTTGCACTCCGCATAGCCGTTCACAATAGACATGTCCTGCCCTGGAAGTGGTTGCAATCAATATGGTCAGTTGAATGCACTACCGTTGACCCAATTTCATGAATGTTTGTACCTACTACTCTAGGTACGCGATATACCCAGTTGCTCAAAAGCCTTTGTGTTAGTACTGTTTATTGTTTGAGAACTTCTGTGGTCTAGTAGTTAACATGCTTGCTTGGAGGATCGCGGGGTTCGATTACCAGCCGGGGCAGTTGTTCGATGTATGTATGTACGATCTATGTATGAATTCGAGGGTGCATGTATTTTTTGTTTGTAGCATGGCATACCCGACACAGGAGAAATCTAACTGGACCGATTTTGATTATATTCATATTAAGAATTTCCAAATCGCTCCAGGCGTCTGAGGAATTGGGAAACATACATTAAAACCTCCCTTTTTAAACTCTTTTGTCACAAATTTTCTTAATACGAGTATAGATAGATAGATAGATAGATCAACACTTTATTGTAGACACGCAAAATATAACAAACAAAAATATTAAGATACATGTAGTGCCACAAGTGGCGACCTTATCGCTAAAAGCGATCTCTTCCAGGCAACATTAGGATGGAAACCTTTGAAAAAAAAAATATAGGGCGGGGGTGTACTTACAATAAAGAAAGTAATGTATACTTAATTACACATATACAAATATACATATTTATATTCTATTAAATATTTACCAATGTTAATAATTTAACCGAAATAATAATAAAACTTTTGATTCGGATAAAAAAATTCATACTATTCAAAATAATATAAAAGAAATTATAACAATTCCCAAATCTTTCTTACTAACACCGTTATCTTAGAGTCAGTTATAAACTACTTATTATCAAATTATTATCGTAAGATGTGACTTGGCCAACATACCCATTGTTTTACCAGAGAGAAATAGTTATAAGCTATACCCAATTAGTATATAGTATATAATTTGATCGTATTATTTCCCATGTAAAGTAGGTTGAATCATACGCGATTTCAGTGATACCATCCATAAATATAACAGAATGATATTCGCTAGGCATCAAAGCAGAGCCTATGCTGCTGAACCTAGTGCATTCATTATAAGATGAAAGGGTGTACTAAGAGAGGATTTTTGGAAATTCAACCCTTAAAGAGATTAACTAGGAGTTCAAAGTTTAAAACTTGGTTATTTTCAGAGACCAAAGACCACATCTAATTTTTTGTAACGTCTTTAGATAAATTAAGGATTCAGTACATCAATGACGTTTAAGAAAATCTTATGGGTGATAGAATAATCTACAGATACGCGGTGTAATATTTTCATCTTTCTATATTTCTTTGTAATTAATATAAAATATAAGTAGTTTCGGGAAAGATGTCGAAATTGGCATTTCCTAAAAGTTCGATATTGAAAATTAAAAACTGTATGTGTAAGGATTAAAATCTTCTGTGATTTTTTTCTCAAGGAAGACACTAGGTCTGTAAAATTTATTTCGTATTATTATTTCATATCCAATTTTTAAATAATCAGCTTCAAACTTTAGGATTGGCAAAATACAACAATGTTTCATGACCTAGTAATAATAGCTATTATAGAAAACAAAAGATTTAAACTGGCAACATTAGCCGAGTTGCGTAGCGTACGGTTCTTTGTCCCACTGTCTTTATGCCGGGTTAGTCATGTGAATTCAGAAATAACTGTGGACTCTTACGCACCCGCAATATTGTAAAGCAGGCAGGTGTTACGAGAAAAACATAGCAATTACTTGCCATTAGCTGACCACTATAATTATAAATTAGTTACAGTACAGTACCTAGATTATGATTCACAAAGATGTACACTATATTTAACGCGTCATGGAGTTATTCACCGATTGCTCCAAAGTAGGGTAATATTTTCTACAGACTTTTTTTTCTCTACACAGCTAGGCATTTCACTATAAGTTCGCAAGACCACGGAAACACTCTTTGCGCGTGTGCAACTTGAAAACAATGGATTTCATGCAAAAACGCATTGACAGCCATCTAATTTAAAAAAGCCGAAGAAGCTTCAGTCCTAGATGGAGCATGCCTAGTCTGGATACACTGGCTCTCAAGGAATGCTGCCGGAATACATCGTTAGGTGCTTGGCGACAGATTCGACTGTATTGTTTTTTTATGTTTGTTACCTGATATATTTTTTCAATTTTAAAATTTCTTTTTTACCATAAACAATTATAAACAATGCAACAGTATTTAAAAAACTTCGTTCTCCAAGCTCTTAGGCTTATATAAACTTTAAACAATATTGATAAAATATGATATAAAAAACAATGTAAATGTAATAAATAGGAACGATTAATTGATTAGATTGTTACATAGGCTTTAGAGGAACGCTATGTTTATGAACTTATCTTTATTTAATAATTGTATAAGCCACATATTATCAGGTAGGTGAGGCAGAACTGAAAATTGAATTTGACCTGATATCCTAGTAATCGGGTGAAACTATTTAAAAAATAAATATTATAAGGGTAAACTTTCCATGTAGTCTCATTTTAATTTGATCAAAATCGCTCAATCACTTTGATTTTTAAATTGAAATACTTAACTGAAAAAGTTCTACCCGCGCCTGCCTTTATGAAAAAAAGAATTATTTTTAGAAAGAACTTGTTTTGTCGAAATTTTATCAGTTAAACTGGACATTTCCGGACACTCTGCCTGAACGAAATCTTCATATATCGAAATTCATGTTAAGTCCCAATCTCGTTATTTTTAAAAAGTCTCGTCTTTTTATTTGTTTCGGTGTGTATGTTCATTATATCATTGTGTATGTATAAGTGTCTAAATCGTTGTGGCTCCACAGCTTAAATCAGAAAATCGATTTTGACGTGCGACGTGTCATTAGATTGGTCTTTGTTCATTAGATTGATTTTTGTATTCACTACCTAGGTATAGAAGTGTTACTAACGCGTTTATAAAAATGCATTTACCTGCATGGTTTCAATTAAATTAAATCAAGGAGCACCGTTACTCATTACAAAATATTGTATATCAAACTTCTGGCGTTTCCAAATCTTTAACAACGAGCGATAACAGTATTTAAGCGTGCATAAATTAAAATATATTTAACATAGTTTTTTCTACATCCTCTGCCAATTCAAACTTTCCGTTTCTCGGGGGTAATGCTAAGAGAAAAGTGTTATGACATCAGCCACTCCCAAGATTATATATTCTCTGCGACGACAGTTACAAAAATTATTAGATTGTTTGAAAGTAATTAATGCAAAATCTATTAATTACGACGTAATTTTTTAATGAAATGAAATGAGGTATTTCTTCAGAGACATAACAGATATGCTGTTGGATGCGTCTTGTATACATTATGTCCATTAGTCTCTGTTTGTATATGTAATAAAATAGTGGTTATATGTACTTGGAACTGGCAACATTTTCTAGTCGTTCGAAACTTTACAGAAAAAAATATCAAAGAGCTTTGGACTCCTTGTAAATGAAACTTAAGAAATCAGGTTATTGTTCAGAGAAAAATATTTAAGTAGCTAGACCAAAAAGGTTTGAGTTTAAATGAATCTCTTTTGTAATAGATCCAGAACATGGGTTTCTAACTTGAGAACTAGAGCAATACACTAGAGTGTGATCAATGTGATAGCAAAAAAAAACAAGTAAGTTTCTTTGAAACTCATTCAAGATGTTTTGTGTAGATGGCGTTATCTTACTATTCAGTATAGATACAACTCAACCGCGGCTGTCGTCCATGGACCTAATAAAACCCAACCAGTTTAAGCTGTCTTCGCTCCTCCAATCTGCTTTTAACCGCGTCCATAATGAATCAATGAGTCGCTTTGTGTCGAGATTTACAGTCATCTCTTTCAATTACCGAGATTGCCATTGTAAGTCGTAAAATGTGATGAACGATATCTACCTATTGTAACACAATATTACCACTGATATTACCCACTCACGGTAATATCTGTGCTAATATGGTATTACGAAATAAATGTTTAGTGTTAATGTACTTCCAGTAGCACTGAGATATGCGATAAAAATTTTTGTTTAGAATTTCTCGGCATGTCATGTAGGTAAGTCAAATTTAATATCGTGTCGTGACACGGAACGCGTTCGTTTTGCATCATTTCAGATAGCACTTCACGCGTTTTCAGCAAGGAATCTCATTCGACTTTCCAAATGTGGAGGTACACAATTCGACTGTGTGTTTATTTATTGTTTGTTGCCTGATTTCTCAGACATGACTAAACCGATTTGAAAATATTTTTTTTATTCTGATAGGGTTACTTCCCGTGTGGTCCCATTAAATTTTTATCAAAATCGGTTTAGGGGTTTTATTTTAAAATCGAAATAACTAAAAAAAAGTTCTGTCGACTGTATAATGAGAGGCCGTAATCTGTTTTAAAAACCAACTTAGATAATATCGTATGTAGGCTACTAAAGATACACCAAAGTTACACAGACCAAAGTTAACAGTTTATCAAATGGAATTTCGAAATAATCAGAATTAATGAGTTGTTTCTATCAGAGAGAGTTTATACAGAGCGAGAGAGAGAGTGTAAAAGAAGAGAAAAACATTGTGTTCGATTTATGTATAACTATAATTGCTTTGCGTAAAGTTTTCTTTCCATAGATCGTTTACCAGCAGCTTTACTCGTATTGATTCAAATTCTAAAAGATGACTCGTTTCACAAATTCTAGTTTTTATTGACCAAAGTTTATCGCAGTTGTTTCTGTTAGCTTTAACTAGGACAGCTTTTATCCAGTGTTGTTGTTTACCTTTCCTATTTGCAAGCATTCGCGGAACTTCAGTTTGTTTAATTTAAATCTGTTCTCGGGCTGGCGTTGATCTTCAAAACTCTTTGTTGAAATAACACTCATATTATTACAGAGTTATGAGATATGAAGAGAGATGTGCGCATAGTTTATTACTTTCAGGAGAGTTTTTGTTTTCATTTGTTAGTCACTGACCCGTTGAACTTCGTACCGCCTGACAGTTATGTATGTTTCTCACCTTATAAATCTTCCCTGAATTTTAATGAACATATCATAACCCAAATCAGCTAAATCGGCCTAGCCGTTCTTGAGTTTTTGCGAGACAAACGAACAAATAGCAATGCATATTTACATGTAGGTATGTTTGCCTGCATGTATTTTTTTGTATTTATAGATATTACAAACATTTCAAGTGTTGTTTATGTCAACAAAAAAGACACGTTCCGAACTGTCCACAAGTACCAGGCTCCCATAAAGCTCGCAGAGATTGCTGCAAGCGGGCCAGTGAGCTGCGGCGTAGTATGGCGCGGGATGCGCGGGGATGCATGGCCTAGGTCGGGTCACGCTCGTGTCAGCTAACTGGGTCACAGGTTATTGCCTCACCCACAACCAAAATAAACCAGAGATGTCAATTATGTAATGGGCTTGGGGCATGGAGTTGTGGCATTGGATGCTGTGAACATTTTGACGATTTAATACAGCTAAAGTTTTTAGGAAAATCTAGCTAAATTCAATGATTAATTTTGATTTTTGGAAGACAAAGAGATTGCGTATCGATTTTTAGTTGTAAATAGCTTAGCTACGATACAGCGGAAATACGTCATGTATGATTGATTATAGAAGACAAAGACATTGAATAAAACTTTAATGGTTATTTTTCTTAAATCTATATACATAGTAAGTAGGTATATAATATTTATAAGTTTTTTCTTTAAGTCTTGCATAAAGATATACCCACATATTGGATATACGAGTAAAATATGATTATTTACGTCACATTTACTTGCATCGCCTGCAAGTCTTCTGGTCAATTTTTTTTGTCCTGCAACTGTTCCAGATATCCTCAAATAAAGAAGCATACAGCCCCAATTCTAGGACCAGGGCTGTTTAAACGTCTATGTGGTGTCTGTATAATACTGGTGAGTGGATAGCTGGCGAGCTCAAGAGCTTCCTCACCTAAATATGGTTATATAGGTCACGCCAGTATTGCCATCCGCTGTTTCCTCGAAAACCCCCTCAGTTTCCAGGATGTCCGGGAAATGGGGTAACTTTATTCAGGGCTTGAGCGAAAGTCTCATTTTGTTGTTGGTTACCTAAATTTACTGACAGCGTCATACAAATATAGGATCTACTTTATACACGACATCTACTAAGTCATCTATCTTAAGTTATTAGATTTGGTATTTTTAAGGTTTGGGAATCTCGTTGTCCTGTTATTCATTCTTGTATGCCTCAATCGGAGAGGCAAACTGATTAAGTATCGTATTAGCATCAGTTATTCAGCTACCGAGCAATCCTGCACAAACGTGATTGTGTTTTGTTGAAGGGCAAGGATTCTTTTAATATATGAAAGCAATATAAAATATAAAATTCTACAAATATGAATGTACTATTTAATTATTGAAGAAAAATATCAATGGTTGATATTGAAGATTAGAGTCCTTAAGGAGAGACATCGAGTCTGCTGAAACACATCATAGAACTTTAAAAAATATAAGACTCGCTAAATCGAATGACTACACAAAATATATATGCGGTTAAGCAATAGATTGATAATGAAAATACATTTTAATTTTTGAATAACATATGAAATTGGCAAATAACTTCGAAATCAACACTTTCTAAATATTAAATACGTCAAATATATATTTAATTAATTTAATTATTTTTTCTTTTATGTCTAATTTGTAGTGTCACCAATGTAATTCGTGATAGATTTATCACGAATTCTTCAAATATTCCAAAGTCGTAAATGCGAATTTAGTTTTGATGTAGACGCGCTCCTTAATACTTAAAAACCTAAACTACGTTTAATGAAATACAGCGAAACTAATTAAGCGCAGTTACCCCGAATACAAATAAGTTTAATCCTAATTCTATTTATTCGTTTTCTCAACAGAATTATTCCTTAAAATTAGCACGAATAAAATTCTGCCTCCCAAAGTGTTAATTATTTTGAATCTGACTCTTTGCACTTTATTTTAATAAATTTTAAATTTGGGCGCGTGTAGATTATAATGTGACCTAATAGTGCGGTTCAGACTAAACTTAAGCAAGGGCACGATGAAGTTCGTTCACTCACACCGTCTGGCAGTTTATTTTGTGTATTTATTATATAAGGTTAACGCGCACTAGATCGCCTCGATGACAAGCTCCGAGAAGCCTCAGTTTGATCGTATAACGCATCAATGTACTGTAGGCTTTATACAAGCTATTCTTTCTTGCAGAATCGCTCAGTGGTTGAGCTGTGTATATCATACAAAATTAGTTTGGCACAAACCTCATTATTTTACCAATAGGATTGTCATGAACTGAACACTTCTGTAACGGGTATGTCAGTTTCATGATAGTTGGGGAATTTGTATTTTTGGGGAATTAAAGTGAGAAATTATGAATAAATTTGTGTGATTGTAATGACACTGGACTTTGTGTGTAATTTGCATTGTACGTTGTATTGTAGTGCGTTATTATTTTGAGTTACATAAATGAAAATAATTACATAAAGAGTGTTATTGCGGATATACGGCATACAAGTATGCAAAGAGAAGATTTAGAATAGATACCAAACGTGTGTCTAAATTAAATTAATTATTATAATTAATAAAACAGTACTAAATTAATTTTAATATGGACTTGTTTGTGATTCCGAAAACAAAACCTAGATCCCTGCAAAATAGCTAGCGGCTAGCTACCAAAATTCAACATTATGTGGGTATGATAAGGTTGGGAAATCCAACTTATTACGGCTTCAACATTTTGAGATTCAACATTTTGCTAATTCAACGTCATTAGAGTCCAACATTTTGCAAATTTAACATTGTGATCCAATATGTTCATTTAGCGATTATTGTTCAATGATAAAATTGTACTATGTTTTTCTCCGTAGTGGTTCGTATACACCTATTAAATTGTTTTATCATCTACCTGGATATATTAAGATAGCACATTTGAATCACTTTAAAAAGATTTTATCTAAATTATTAACAAAAAATTACTTCTACACTCTAAAAGAATATTTTGCTTGCAAGTTTGAGTAACTATATGTATGACGTATGTGTTAGTGTGCATCATTATAATGATAGTTATTGTAATATGTTTTAATTAATTTAATGTAATTTGTTACCTTATGCAATTATTTCTTACTGTAGATGCTGGTGTTATATTGAAATACCATTCATCAATATTTAATTGCACCTCATATTGGTACGTTACAAGTAGGACATAAGTTTTGCAATAACATCTGCAGTGTACCTTGTAATAGCTATAAAATATTGTTTCATTTCATTTACCAGTTTTCCTTGGTGATAGATAGTCAAAAAATAGAGGTAGCTTTATTACGAGTACAACACCTTAGAGCTTAACAGTAAATGGATCAGTGCCCCAAATCCTTACTAGTGCGCTTTCACCCTTTTGCCAGTTTTTCAGAGTTTTGCGAGACTCGTAAAGAATAGTAGAAATATTTGAATGGCTGACTTTATTGAGTGAGTGACTGAGACTGAATTATTTTTAACCAACAATAGCTTATTTAATGTACTTTTATATTGAGTGAGGTTATTTAACTCAGACATTTGGTCTGCAAAACGTTTTTCTTTGTTGATTTACTCGTATAAAGCCTGCATATCGAGTTTTTTTTTCTTTTGTTTAGACACAGCATTTGTGATATTACGTTGATGTAAAAGAATATGATGGACAAAAGACCTTATGTGTATAAATTAAAATCTCTTGTACTATGATTTTCATACGAGTTTGTTGAATTCGTAGGTACTTTATTTTGTAAATCCTTTTATAATTGACAAAATGCTAAAAAACTATTTATAGCTCTAATTTTATAAAATCATAATAACTACCACTTAGTTTAAGTTAAAATTGGTCCAAAATGTAACACCTAATAAATATAGACGTACTATTGGAGCGTTTAAAATTGCATTTGATTTGAAGTGAATAAAGTGTTTTTAACTTTACGTACCCATACTTGTGTATACAGTAACGGCCTTATTAATAAACGCGACTTAACTTTAAACGTCTCTTGTCTTGTTTTATCCGATGGAGAACGTCACGCGTCAAAACAAGACAAAAGACATTTAAAGATAAGACGCGTTTATTAATAAGGCCGTTAGTTTATAATTATCCCAACTGTTACAATGCCTATTCCCAAATTCCCAAATGCCTCTACGATGGGACAATGGGAGTGTGTCCGTTAATAAACTTTAATTCACTAAAGAAACTAATGGGTCACATAGATTTTAAGACAACTTGGGAAATTGTTCTTTATAAAAAAAAACTGAATATTAATGATTTTAATTTGTAGATAGGTATTTTTAATCATGAAAGGTGAAACCTTCCTAACTCCGAAACATATAAATAAATCTCTCTAATTTCGCGTCAAAAATTAGTCCAAACTTTTAATATGATTCTTTTTTCTTTTGGAAAAGCTCTATTAGAAATAATAAAGTTATTTAAATGACAACAAACACTTTTTCAATGGGCTTTATATGTACTGCATTGTAATTTATAGTTACATACATAGACCCAACTATAATTAAAAATTGTATTTTAGAGTTTCCACGCAAAGTTTCGGAATCCCTACACATATTACATATGCGAAAGTGTGTCTGTTGGTTTTGGTATTGGTTTGTTTGTTGTTCGTCTTCATCTCAACAACTAAATGACGGATTGAATTGTTTTTTGCACAGAGGTAGTTCAAGGCCGGGAAAGTGTCACATGATATTTTATCCCGTGAAGACAAACATGACGCGGGCGGAGCCGCCGGCAAAAGCTAGTACTTATACTGATGTCCTATGCACGAACGTACAAACATTTGTCGGAGGTAGTCCTACGCAACAAGATAAGTTTTCGGAGCGTAATTTTTCAACGCCAACGTTATAATAGTAGTTGACAAGAGCAGTAGATATACAAGAATGCGTAGTATGCGTAGGTATGTATTCATAGTAAAAGTCCGCTACAACCTACGAGTAAAAGCGACTGTGGTCTTTATTAATGTTATTTCTAGGAAAATGTAGCGGTAAAATGCTGGAGTTACTTGTATATCAGTACCTATGTATATTGGACTAGTGTTATCTACGGAAGCGTAGCAAATTTGCTACGCGCTGCGGGTGATAGTAGGGTCTTTCTTTTTCTAATTTCTGCTACGGAACCCCGTAGCAGATATGCTACGAAAGATATTGAGGATTTGTGATCATAAGTATATTAAATGAAATTTTAGTAGACGTTATAAGTATGAGCTGTTTGTCTGTAGTTTAATCGTAGTCATAATTTTTTTTAATCATGTATTTATTTTAAATGTAAGTAGTTAGGTAAAAGTATTGTTTCAAGTATTTCGCTAACTTCCTGTACCTACTTGGTGTAATTTTTATGACGAGGCAGATAAATCAAAAAATATTTTAGGTCTGTTTCGTTCTGGTTATATTTTATGGTTCGCATTATCCATAACTGCAAGCGTTATTAATGCATTTGTGTTTTATCTGAGAGTTGTATATTTACAACTTAATACGCGAGAGTAACAAACGTGTTTAAGATCTTGTCTTATAATCCTCAAATATAAACAATAATTGTTTCTTTTCCTTCATAAAAGGAGTGTTTGAAAACGCTTGTTTATTACCAAATTAAAAGCCTGTCTGTTTAAAACCAATTACGTATATTTACGTAGGTACAATACTACATAATCCAGTTGCATCTACTTCAATACATCCGGGTATCTTGAGATGATTAAAATTTCTCCCTAGTAAATAAAAAAAAGATTATATCTTTTAATTAACATAGTAATAGTATAATATTAAACTCTCTAAATATTTTTTTACCAGTATTTTTTTGTTGTTGGCATGTCAGGCAATACCCGTTAGTACAATGCACTACCACTCATTAACATTTTATAATACTTATTCGCTATAACTGAGAAAGCTACCGGAAGTTTTCAGTACTTACTTAATAGTATGAAAGAATTTTATAACGGTAATTATGTATATTTAGTGCGGTGTTAAAGTAACAGGTTTTTATTTTAACACTTGGAAATTGCTTGCGTGTTCGAACTATTATGTTTGCGAACATTTGACTATAATTATTCTTAAATACGTGTTCAAAAAGACACATTTGTTAATGTTTATCTCTTGGCACTATTGCGTCTATTTATCTATCAAACTTATATTTTTTTTATTATTTGACATGGGGTTTATCTCAAACTTCGACAGAAATATAGAACTATGGTTAGAAGCGACATTAAATGAAACCCGACTGCAAAAGTTTCAGAGCCTTGTCTCTTTATGAGTTAAACCACATGATGCAACTAGCATAGCCTATGACCATCTACAGGTAAAGAGGAATCCAATAAAATCTCGCACATCAAAATCAGTCAACCGGTTGAGTCTGCAGAGGGTCACAAAGAGGTAGACATACATATAAATAGATACACGAAAAAAATACCAATAGAATTAAATAAAATAATGTATATATATATAGATAAAGTACGAAACACCACGCTGCGTTTTATCACAAGTGTTGTTGATGTTGGCCAAAAAGTAGGGTGTGGCATCTCATGCGGATGCATCCCGACAGGTGGACCAAAATCGTGACACAGTGGAAGCCTGTTACGCAGCCAGGGCAGGCCTTGGACACGCTGGCGTTGCGATCTTGACCTATTTAAAAAAGCTTGGCGGGAAATAGCAGAAAATAGATAAATGTGAAAGGGACTTTTGGGGGAGACCTTTGCTCAGGAGTGGGACAGTATAGGTAAATATTTATATACTAAAATACGATACTTAAATGTTTTGCAGTCAACATAACATTTGATTTTAATTTTAACTGCTTGGTATTCCTAAACACATCTATTTCTCGCTGGCATTTTAATAAACAGAAATACATAAATGTACCAATAAAATGATTTACACATAATTAAGCAGAGGCTGACAGAATATCCATTAGACGAACCATCAGAAAATTAGGTATTTCAAACTATAGTTTAAAACAGTTCCAAAATAACACTAAAGCGCAATGTTCCGCTCCATTTCTCGCGGTGTTTTAGCATGAATCATTAACCTCCCGCACGTTTTCCTTTGTTCGATAAATACACCGGAATCCTTCATCATAAAGTCGAATCCTTGGTTTGAGCACTCCGAACAGTGAGCTTATCTCTGTATTGCAAGATCGGTAGTAAAGTATTTAGGGAAATGCCTACTGTTTATGGTTTCGGTGGAGAGTTTTGTATTTTGTTTTGTATTTTGTATTTTGTAGACCTGTGCCTCATTTTTTGAAACGTTCAAATGAATTCATCGCTGGCTAATGACGTCACTTACGATCGATATTCAAAATATCGCATTCTTATAGTTCCCAAGTAGAAAGCTGCTCAATGTTTTCAAACTCGTAGTTCTAATGTTTGTATTTGTTGTCAAAATATTAAACTAAGATCAACTTGAACAAGAAGCAAAATATTGGGCCAAACACTCTAATCAAATGACTTAGATACACAGCAAAAAAAAAAAAAAAAAAAATTATTAAATTATTTTATAAAAATTTCTTTAGACTTGATGTTTCTTGATATCTTTTTTCTGCGATACGCAATTTGTTTGCGCGGGGTTACTGCCTGGGGTTGTGTTTGATATTATATAAAAAAGAGATATAATATTCACTACCATATTCTATTCCAAAAATAATGATGGTTAAGGTTTACCCCTTTCTTGCAAACAAAAGTCAAACCTACGCATTAGCGCCGCGAGCATAGCGCACAAAAGACCTACTATAGACAAAATTATAATTTCTTTCATACGACTGCACAATATCGGCTTAGTCTATCGAACAAAGTCTTGATTTTTGTCTCATCGTTAAATTACTGCACCTCATTCGGTAGGCCTAACCAACAACCTCGCGTTAATCTCGACACAAGAACTGAAAGTTAGAAAGCCTTTGTCTAACCTGAGTCTGTTATAAAAGACGGCTTTGGGATTGCGTATGGGAAATGAGAATCTGATAGCTCACTACCGTAATCCCAGGGTACGCTGTGTCAGGCACACAATGTTGGACTTAAGAATAAGGAAAGAGCTCTGATGCTTTTATAACGGATTTATAACACAGCCTAACACTGAGGTGGTTTTACACGGTAAAAATCCAGATATCATCAATCACATTTGCGTAGTTTTCTCCCGAAAATGTCCTCCATGTCATATTTTATGACAAGCAAGCGCACTCTTGCTTCGCGGTAAAGTACGTGTGTAAGTATGACTGTTCCTTTTATCAAGGATATGCCCTTGGGGCACCTGATGTATTATAATTTGCATATTTTTAATTAGAAGAACCAACCCGCTGAGGAAGCGTGTTATTTCATTAGTCGACCTTAGCTTTAGTTTAGTGGTTGATAAAACTGATGTGTCTGGTGTAAACAGTTTACAGTATATTAAAATAATTAATATTTAAATTAATAGGCCTACCGGGTCTAGCACGCATTTAATACTAAACATAATTATGCTGACACATGAACAGCGCATTTAGTAGACTTAACAGGAACCTCTTTCAATACTTTTTAACCTCCGATAACGACGGGCTGATATAAGATTGGGGGTACACCCGTTTGCTAGAATTTCATCTGCTATACTACTACTAGACAATGGACATAATATTGTTTCTCATAATTTTATTATGTCATAATCATTGTTTACTATATTAATCACGTGCTAGAAACTTTGTTTCCCATAAAGTCAATTTCAATAACATAATTTGTTATCATCATTGTAAGCCGTAATTATCATATGCCATAACATCATTTGCCATCGAAATTATTTCTAAAATAAATACCTAAAATCGGTTTAAACAGGTTTACTGTTCGGGTGTATTTGAAATTAATTAAGTATGTCGTTAATAAATATGATTAGGTTAGGTTAAGTTAGAACATGAAAAAACAACGCACGAGCCTAGCGAGTGAAGCGAGCGTGCCGCGGCAGCGGCCGGCGAATGAGTATTATTGCTTATATCTTTCGGGCAAACAATAGACAACCATAAGATTGACGTGTCTGTCTATGTGTATGTGTGTCTGTGGTATTGTAGCTCCGGTACGTATGAATCGATTTTGAATTTGTTATTTTAATGGTTTATTTGTCGGAGTGTGCTTAGCTATGTTTGATGAAAATCGGTCTAAGATGGTCATCGCCATGAAAAAGTGAGTCACATATTTTTTACAACTCCTTCAATATGGGTAAAAAAAAGGAAAGACTTGACTAGTAGAATACTATACACAAAATTTTAAATGCAAAATTGCCGCCACCATTAAATGGCGATGTCGGGATTTTTATTTTTTTAATTTTTTTACTTTCGAATACATTCCAATAGACTAGGTATGCCTTGTATTCTCGGAAGGCCTCAACGAAACTGTGCATTTGAATAAACTGTTGAGTTTATTTGAGTTGTCCAGTGATCTGTTTTTTGTTGCTTTATGTTTACAAATTTTTTTCATATGGAGAAATTTCTAACCCGGTGTACCCATCATCATGATGACAATTACTATACAGCCGTTCTTAAAAACAATTATTAAAAACAAAAATTCTTAAACTCTATTCATCAAATTTTCTTGCTGGTTTCATATATCAAACAAGCTAGCTTAACAAATCTTATCAAGCTAAACAGTCCCAAAGCAAACAGGTACCTCAGTGAATCAAACGTACATTCAATTATCCACCACTGCTTGCTTGCATGTCCCTCGAGAATTTTACAAAACAACATTGCGTGCTGGACGTCCTTTAAGCTAACTAATGTTTCTTTTTGCAGGTATGTGTTTTCTACTGGAGACCACAGTAAGGTAAACAAATCTGCAGAATTGGGCATAGTTAAGCCTCTAAAAGTTTTCGGGATAATTGACAGATTGTGATCGTAGCAAGCTTTTTTAGCTAACTGGGGCCAAAATAAGTGGCAGTCAAACAATTAGTTTAGGCAGATTGATGCCATCCAATTCAACCTTCAAACCCCTTGGGGGCAATGTGACTTGTATTTCCTGAATTAATCCTCACCTGACCAACTTCCTAAGAGGATGGAGAAGAGAAGAACTAAAAAAGGCATTATGTGACTGGCACAATAGTTCCACTATTATTACGTTACGTATGTATGTATGTATGTATGTAACTTTCCGTCATGACGAAAGGCTGTCCTAAAATAAGATTAATTTCTTTATACTAATGTCTGACACATTTTTTTTGTACCTTCGCAAGTACAAGAATAATCTACGCTCTAGGTACTGTGCCATAGATCTAGTACATATCTTATTAGGTAGGTAGAATACGTCCTTGACGATGCAGTTTATGAGAATCAGGCCAATCATGATGAGTGTGGGTTAAAATTACTGACTACCGTGTTGCAGTTCCTCGATCCTTTGTTGTCTCGTCTGGAATTTCAGTCTGTAAGAATGGTGCCAAGTCGCACGAACGTGCGAGATGACGAATAACTTATAAAAAGTAACTATAGTTCATAATGTCGCAAAAAATATTGTATACCCGAGGTGAATAGCTCGCGGAAACACTAGATATAGTGATAACTTCACTAATTACTCCTAACACAAAACTTGTTATTTTTTTTTGCATAAACTTCTCAAAAGTATTGCTACAGAAGTGGAAGATGCATATTAAATGCAACACCGGCGCCTTGCAGACAAAGACTTACTGAAGATAGTTATCATACCTAGGTGCTATTCCAGACAACAAAGGATCTAGACTTCAGACTTCGTCTAACGAGGGACGTTAGTATAGGGAGGTGTAGTAACACAGAAGTAAGATAGATAGAAACACTACACTTGAAGTGCGCTTTAGAGGTCTTGATAAATTTAAATGAAAATAAGTAATACTTTTAAAAGAAGCTTCTAAGTACCGGCTTTATTTCAACAGGCACCGATAAATCTATGGACCGATTTTAATATTGTTTATATTATTATTAAACAAAAAAGGATTTTAAAGACGGTTCAGCCGTTCCTGATATAGTAGGTACTTACTAAATGTAATAAAAAAAATAATTGAATGCGTATCTAATTGGGAAGTCTGTAAAAAAGGTGCAAATATGATTTTTGTTACATTTTAAAACAAGATTTGCGAAATTTTTAAATGTATCACGCCTTAGGTAAGCTTTGGCTCACGTTCGGACGAATTTCAGTAACCTACACTGAATCGCACTAAGGAGTCACAGTATATCACTGCTTTGTACATGTGAGCGAATGCCGGAACCGGCTGCACCCACGCTGTTTCAATTATCTTTGTATTAACAGCAATACATTGATGTGATTGATGCATGCAGTTAACAGGACGATGACCTTTCACACACATTCCTACTATCAATGTATAGCACAAGATTTTTTGCATATTTAGAACTATTTAGTTGTGTTCGCATGTCCCTGCCAATTAGAACTGGTTGTTTTCCTCAGCAAACTTCACCCATATTTGGAGGAATTACTCTCGGACAAACTAAAACACGAAACAAAAATGTTCCATACTCGAGGGAAGGCGCTGTAAAGTGTTGGTGAAAAACAAAGTTACCTACCCGATTTGATGCAGAAACGTTAACAAGAAAAGCTTATGTAAATCGAAGTATCATTATATATACTTCCAGTAAAGTAATAGATGTATATAGGTAGGTCGGTTTTTCAAAACATTATCTTTTATTTTATTACTATGTTTCGATTTGAAAATCAAACCTCGGTACCTGATTATGATAATATTTTAATGGAACTTCTTGAGAATTTTTTTTAACCAAAAAAATATTTTATTTAAATGGTTCTAGCCGTCTCCGAGATTCAGAACATTAAAAAAATACCGTCGAATTGAGTACCTCCTCTCCTATCCGTACATAAAATAGGTATTACTTATTAGGTATGCATACACTTTCGTAAAGCAAAACTTGTTAGTGAAATAGTAGAGCTAGTATATACTAGACCGCGCTAGACGCTCCGTCTCTTTGTTGTCTGAGGTCTGGAAGTCTAGCTCGTCTGCATCGATATCATGCAATAAACTGCGCCTGGGTGGGATATATATATTTATTTCACTCTTAAGAGGGTAAAGGGTATTCCCTTTACCCTCTTAACTAACACCTCTTAACTAGAGCGTCACTGCATTTGTTTACACAGCCGACTGACGTCATGACCACAGAGCAATATGGAGTCCACTGCAACTAGCGTTTTCGTCAAATTACAAATTAAATTTTGCAAAATTTAAATTTTTTATGGCACATAACAATTGGATAAAAGGGAAATTTTTAGTGGTTCACTAGTACTATAAAATCTAATTGAGACACTCTTAAATTGGTTCTCTGGCAAAATGGTGTACTTACGATGTTATCCATTGTTGTTAAAACGAGGTAGTTAATTCTAATCTGCAAATGAGTGACAACCACAGAGATACATGCTTGAACCAAGAATCGATCCTGCGCCCCCAAGCTTGATAAGGAGCTTACCTAAAAGTGTATCTCTGTACGTATTCAAATGGTAAAAATTTCATATTCCAAATATAAAGTACTCGTCACGACCATAGAAAAGCATATTCAGCTAAAACAAGCATTCATTGTTATAAGTGTGCATCACACCCACATTCAGAACTTTATGTCGCGAAATTATACCAGGTTTTTCACCGAAAATTCACAAAACCGGTGTGTATAAAGAGGAAATAAATCATTTAAATGCAAATCCATTTTAATCCAAGCGCAGACACGTTCAGGTGAGGTTCACAGAACCTTGGGGTAGATATAAATTTTTCGCGGCAAATTACTGTGGGAACTAGTGAAAATTGCAAATGGCCGCCGCGGTGGTGCCGTTGTTAAGGGTGGTTTTGCTTTCTCGAGTATTTTCCTGACTGATTCTTTGTTGTAAATCCGTACTTACTTTATGTACGGAAACCTGGAATATTTTATGTTAGCTTTTAAAGCCGTTTTTTAGCTAAAAGAAGCGGAGCGCTTGTCGACCGTCAACAACGTAAGAACCCTCGCGGGTCCTATCTAGATATGATTGGCACAGGACCGAGGAAGATGACATCATATAAAAGAGATATATGCCCAGCAGCGCAATAAACAATGCTGTAGGATGTTGATGATGAGCAAAGGTATGAATAAATCTAATATTATAAATTTAACTATTTATAACATATCTGTTTTAGAAAAATAGTAATTAGGTTTGCTAAGTAATTATTGTATGATACAGTTCGTCCCAAGATAGTTCGTATAGTTTGTTAAAGTTTTTATCTGCTCTTCCTGGAGCGAGTAGGGTGAGTAGGGTGTCTACGTGGTGTCTACGTGGTGTCTACTGTCTAGACACATTATATAGTAGTGTCTGGTTCTCATGTTAGTAATAACTGTTATGTCTAGTAGTCTTTGGAACTGCAGCGAGTAAAGTATCGATGAACGAATGAATATAACATTATAGCACACGAAACAAATAATACAGCAAAAAAAATAGATTAGTAAGAATAGTATGCATTGGACGGCCTTATCGCGCGGGCGGCCTAAAGCGATGAAAACTGATGAAATAGTAATAAGTACATACATATTTCTGTTATAATAGCGGACAGTATGAAGAAGATTTTATGATTTGAAAAGGCTCATTTTTATTAAAGTTGGTGGTGATTCGCACTAGCTAAATGGCGCAAATTTTTATTATTTTTGTGCCTTCATACATGTCTGTCCGCCAAAGTGGTCTCGTTCAGCAATCTGCAATCAATCGATCGATATAACAGCCGCGATAACAAAAATATTACTAATGCGAAGCTATCTGTATATTAGTTCGTATGGCTGGGTGTATTAAAATTTAATTTAAATTAGTTTCGGCACCTATTTGTTTTTATTATTTACTCTGTCATTATTTTTAATCGGCATAGGGCAAAATTGCGTGGCTTTATTGGTTTGTTTATTAATAAATAGATGCCGTCTGTATAATGAACTATCATTTTAAAGAGATATTATATGTTACTCGCCACTGAAATCTAAAAATCTTTCGAATAGTTAGAAACTGCGCTCTTGTAAAAATGAAAATGTAGTGGCACAGGGCAGAATTATATCCCTACCTCTGTTCATAATGTGCGTAACCTTTTGCACTGAAACAATTCCACCTTTCGCCTGCGAACTCTCATAAGGTGGACGATTTATCGCTACCAACACAATGGCCGGCTCAGTTGCAAGCAAAAATATTACCTTGTTAGCTATACGCATTGCTCAACGCTTAATTGAGTTCTGTGTAAACGTTGCTGTGGAAATAGGAATCTAGGTAGTTGCTACGCGGACTTAGACCTTACGACGTTTCTCATGTAAGAGAGATTCACGTCGAGGTGTAGTTGTAGTAGTTAGTATACCTACGCGCATTTACTTCAAGAACATTGTCGCACATCAGGCAACTTACGGTAATTTTTTTTTTTACTATTAAATACTTTTTCATTGCACCATCTCGGAAAGAGTATTTTTGCTATTCGATATCTGAGTGCAAAAGCTGTTTTTATCCGCTAGAGGATAAAGTAAATTTGAATTTAGAATATCGTGTGCACTAAGTTTGTGTATTTTTTACTACAGGCTCAAAATTTCTCAATATCCCTTTCCCTTCGTGTCTTGGTTCGTCTTTAGTACTGATTTCCCAATAATGACGGATTCGCGTTTTTTGTGACGATTCGAATCCGACTCATTTACAAGTTGTTTTGGGCAAGGCCCTTTTGTAAACAAAGGGAAAACTATTTGCAATATGGCTACCTATATGACAAGGATAAACATACGAGTAGAAAGGTACGTTAGCTTAGCTAATTTATTTGGGGACAGTTCGAAAACAGATAATGAGGTCGATTTTATCACAACGATACAAACAACTCAAAATGTCTGTCAAATGTGGATGGAAATAAAATAGCTGATACGGGAAAAACAAAACATAGGAAGTATGAGAGAGATAATTTTGCTGAAACTGCCATTACACATTTTTTATATATGTTAGTTAAATAAAGGCAAAAAAATATGTTTGGTGTATGGAAGCCCGTTATATTCTGTTGTTAGCGTTTGCTGTTATAACGTCAATAGAAATACATCATCTGTGAAAATAGCAACTGTCTAGCTGTTATACGGTTCATAAGATACTGCTTGGTAACAGACAGACCGACAGACAGTAAAGCTTTAGTAATAGGATCCCGTATTTACCCTTTGGATACTGAACTTTATAAAACATATACGTAAGCGATAAACTGGAAATTTATGCAGTTAGTTTTTGCAATCACTAGATGACCTAATACCTACTTAATTTTGATGGCCTATAAAGATTTGTATCTAGATATTCTTAAATAGGTATCTGTGCATATCTATAGTCTGATAGATAGTGAGTAAAACTTAGCCGTGACACGGTTATAGAGTATCGAAACTCGACCGATATCAATTGAACCAGTTTGTTTGTACAAGTGTTCAATTACAGCTGAATACATAACGTTAATATTGTCTATGATTTCGATTCAATGTATCAATCGAAATCAAGCCAAGACAAATTGGGTGCTTGGTGCCTGTATGCGGCATCAAGCACCCAATTTGTTTGGCTCCCCATTTTGTTTTTGAGGTGGAAACTTTTATTCAAATAGATCTGATCCAGTAGTTTTTTCTTTATTGTTTTTCCTTTTCTGTTTTCTTTAAGATGTCGATGTCGTCCATCAAGCAAGGATGCATGACGGACAACGTCGCGTTTGGAAACTCTTGAAAAACTTGAAGAATTACTCAATATACAGAATGTGTGATGGCCAAGTAAAAAAAAAACATCGCGGTTTCAACCCTACAACCGCGATATGTAGGATTATAGCTATACATTATTATACTAAAACCGCTCGGTGACTTGCATCAGTGCACGAAGGCATTTAAAATCAACTAGGTACATGATTTAAAATAAATATCATTTAACACTAGAACAAATAATTAGTAAAATCTTAAATTGACTTCAATTGACATATACCTACACATTGACTGATTTGAGTATAAATTGAGTATCGAAAAAAATACTACGAATTTAACATTTCCTTTTTGAAATCGTTTAACGATGCAGCAAGAATTGAATTGAATGGAAAATAGTTGCATTTCCCGTGTGGTCATCGACTGGCGGGACGGCTAGACGCCACTACGTACCTAACTATCTACTTGTCTAGACAATTCTGGTCTAGACCGACTAGGAAAAACAAAGAAAATATCGTTAATAGTATGGGAAAAAGTTGCCTTATTTATTATTCCTAGAAATAATAGAGCAAGCAAACCGCCTCTGATTCAAGTTTGGATTTTTCTTCTTCATGTGGTGTCTCAGTTTGTGTGTTTTTCTGGATGTTGGTGATCGCGTATATACTGTAGTTTTCAACAAATCTTAATGAAACTTGCTTTTTCAAATAAATATAGGTAATACGATTTTTTTGTCGGTGTGTGTTTTTAGGTGTCAACCGACTTCATGTCATCATGTACAAATACAATTTTTTTAGATACTTTGGTTTTAAACAAAACTACTGTGAAAGATTTTATTTTTAAAAAAATGAGTTTCCTAGTAAAGTCAGTCGTTTGATTAAAAAAAATGATTTTTCCAAAACGGCCCGGGCATCTCCTTACTCGTATACGAATTTAGCTCCTCCTTTTTTAATTCGATTAGTAAAATAATCTAATGATAGATTATTTTGTAGAAGTGTAAGTAGAAGTCTAATGACTAATAGCACTTTAGAACTCAGCATAAAGCTCTATTTTAGTAATCTTTGCTCATGTAATATTGTTAAAGAGAATGTTCCAGGTTTCTTAAAAGATATAATGCTTTCGCGATTTTTATTTTCTCACATCTTAATATATATAAATCTCGTGTCACAATGTTTGTCCTCAATGGACTCCTAAACCACTTAACCGATTATAATAAAATTCGCACACCATGTGCAGTTCGATCCAACTTGAGAGATAGGATAGTTTAAATCTCAAATTATAGTCGCAATTTTAATTTATTGCTAATTATTTGTCTGTTATTATTTGACAGTCACAATTATCTGTTAACTCCAAATGATTCTAACAGATGTCGATACCTTTCGACTGGGTTGAGTAAGTAATCAATAGATGGCGCTGCTATGGTAAATCTACGAACGTGTCATATAAGCTACATTTTAACAGCATAATTACCACGTGTTGTTGACGCTATAAAATAGCCACAGCAACGCGTGGCCGGGTCAGCTAGTTTTGTTATAAATATTAATTCTTCTTCTTTAATTCTTTTTCTAGGTCTGTAATGTAGGTTTTTATTAAAGATAATTGCATATTCAAATAATGACTAAATCATTAATAACCTGAACTCTCTTTTGGTCGCAAAAATATAACCTTTGAAGTGCAATACCCGAATTTAAGGTCATTTGAAAAACCCGATACGTGGCAAAGTCCGTGCCACTTTTACCTTGATCCAAACGTAGATAGATAGATAGATGGATCAGCGCTATATTGTGGACACACAATACATAAAAATACAAAAATATGAATTTACATGTAGTGCCACAAGTACCACAAACATGTGGTTTTACAAGTTCATTTATTTATTTATTTTAAAATTTCGCCACTAGGTTAATACATTTTGTTTAAGAAAACGGTTTCTCACGCGTAGCTGGTTGTTGGAAGGGTCCAACTGTAGTTTTGTCCACATTCGGTGAACTTCACGAAGACACTTCTAGCACACTAGTTGGCACCTAAATCAAAAAACAATTCCCAACCAGTTACACAGTTACACCAGTTACGTCGTTGGGAATATTTTAAAGTTATTCCCAACAAGTAACACAATTGAGGGTGTTACTCGTTGGAAAAAATATTTTAAAACTAATTCCCAACAGGTTTCTTAGATTTCTCACAAAATATCAAATACCAGCTGAAGGTGCCAGCCTTTTTGTTTGAAAATTGGATTAAGAAAATATTTTTATCTCACTTATTTGCGGCTTCTAGGGAAAATATTATTATAAAAGCACGTGATATTTTTAGCTAGGAACATTTTGACGGACTGTATTCAACAGAATCCGCAAGTTAGAGCTCTAAAATGAGGTCTGCACGAATTTTTGTTTAACTTGTAGCGAGAAAAATATACAATTTTAAGACGCCAAAAACTACATATTTACGCGGCATTTTGTAAGCCGTATCTTAATTGATATTTATTAAAATATTTTTTTTTTTTTTTTTTTTTTTTTTCTATTGCACAAGGAGAACCCGTAAAGACTTTCCTTGATAATATTACAATCTAGCCTAAGTCTAAGGCTAATAAGTAATTTTAGTTTAACTTAATCTTCTACAAAATAATGTCTCTAAGAATTTGTCCATCGGCACTTTTCTTATTACAGTTGTTAAGGCGAAAACACTTTGTTCACGTGTTCTTAAGTCTTAGCACTTTCACTATTATATTTCACTATTTTACTTTTAACACTACACTAACTCAAACGGTTTAGTTCTTTTTAGTCTTCTAGTTATGTCAGTGTGGTCGAGGAGCTGGATAGCCTCGACATTGACATGATGGTGAAGCCGGTTTTGGTGAGCTTCGGCGTATTTTTTTATCACTTGTTCAACGAATTCTACTTTTAAGTCCTGGTGAAGATCGTTGTTTCTTATGTACCAAGGTGCATCGGTAATATCCCTCAGTACTTTATTCTGGAATCTTTGAATCATGAGCCTATTACTTTGAGCGGTACAGCCCCACAGCTGTATACCATAAGTCCATATTGGCATCAGGACTTGTTTATACACTAGCAGTTTGTTATGTATTGACAGCGGAGAATTTCTTCCAAGCAACCAATACATTTCTCTATAGCGTAAATCCAGCTGCTCTTTTTTCTTCTTGACGTGTTCTTTCCAGCGAAGCTTCACGTCAAGGGTCATGCCTAGATATTTTGCTGTATTCTCATATGGTATTACTTGACTGTTGATGTAAACCGGAGAATACTTGTGTCGTTTATTACTAAAGTCTATGTGAATTGATTTGGATTCATTTAATTTTATCCTCCATTTCTTCGTCCAGTCATAGACTTTATTCACAGCCATTTGAACTTTTTCTGCAGCTTCTTCATGAGTATTCCCTACGGCCATGATTGCAGTATCGTCAGCAAAAGTTGCAATGGTGTTATTTTCTGGCTGTGGTATATCACATGTGTATAACAGGTACAGGACCGGACCTAATACACTTCCTTGTGGTACACCGGCTTTTATATTTTTTAGATCTGAATATGCATCTTCATGTCTTATTCTAAATACTCTATTTGTTATATATGATTCCAGAATATCCACGTACGATTTTGGTAGCATGTTTCGCAGTTTCACTATCAAACCTTCGTGCCAAACTTTATCAAATGCTTGCGCCACATCTAAAAACACTGACGAGCAGACTTTATCTTCCTCAAGGCTTTTCTCAATCATGGTTGTTATTCTGTGCACCTGGTCTATTGTTGAGTGCTTTTCTCGAAATCCAAACTGATGGTCAGGTACAAGTTTTAAATCTTCTATCACTGGCTTGAGCCTTTTCAGTAACAGTTTTTCAAATAATTTTGATATTATTGGTAAGAGAGATATGGGTCTATATGATGTTGTTTCATGTGGTGGTTTACCAGGTTTGGCAATCATTATTACCTCGGCAACTTTCCATAAATCTGGCACATATTTCAGCCTTATAACAGCGTTTATAAGTGTAGTAAGTTTGACTATAGCTTTCCGCGGTAAATTTTTTAGCACTTCTCCGGATATTAAATCATAGCCGGGAGATTTACGAGGGTTTATACTCCTTTTGATTTCACCTAGTACTTCCTTTGGAGTTACTAGTTTTATATTATTACGGTCGCAAGAGTCAAATACTTTGAGAACGGGAATTTCGTAAAACTCGCTTTCATTTGGTTGAAATATTGCTTCTAGATGATCTGCAAATCTCTTAGCTTTTTGCACGTTATTTTTTGCCCAAACTCCAGGGCTGATTTTAATCGGTGGAGAGTGGTCAATTGGCTTCTTTAGCTTTTTTGTTACTTTCCAAAGTGAATATCCGGAACTGCTGTCACCAGTTATTCCTTGAAGGTATTTGTTTGTAGTCTCATCATTATAACTTTGAATCATTCTACTAAGCTGTTTTGTCATATTATTGAGTGTTCTTTTATCTGCAGGGCTTCTAGAGTGCTGCCATGTTCGTCTTTGCTTCCTTTTTTCGGCAACCAATTCTTTTATTTTATGCGGATAAATCTTGCCTTTTGTTGTTAGATTAATTGCAGGTGTGTTGTTCCAAGCAGCATGTTGGATTTGTTCCGTAAATATGTTGACCTCACTGTCTAGATGTTCTTTTGATTTCAAGGGAACTTTCAGATCTATAAAGCTATCGAGCTCTATTTTGAAGTTCTCCCAGTCTGTAAATTTGTTGACGAGAGTTGGAGTTTTCTCTATAAATAAGACTCTCTCACTTATTTCTAAGCATACGGGAGAGTGGTCCGAATTTAAATCATATATTTCATTTATTTTCAGGTGACTAGACGACAAGTTTTTGTAAACGAAAAAGTCCAATAGGTCAGGAATTTTTTTTGGATCTGTAGGCCAGTTTGTTGGTTTTCCAGTTGAGATTGCATCAGCATTTGATTCTCGTATGGCATGTAGTAATTCTCTTCCTTTCGTATTCGTAAGTCTGGAGCCCCAGTATGTGTTCTTTGCATTGTAGTCACCTCCGATTACATATCTGTTTCCAAGAGTATCCAAGAGACTTTTATATGATTCTCGTTTCAAGTTGTGTCGTGGAGGGCAGTACACTGAAGAAACAGTTAGGTACGATCCTTTAGTCTCGATCCGTATTGCTACGGCTTGGATTTCTGCCGTTTCATATTTAGAATCCACGTAGTGTTTAATATTTTGTTTTATAATAGCTGCGCTTCCGGCTTTAGCTGTATTATCAGGATGAAGCGCATGGTAAATTTTGTATCCTTTAAAACTGACGAACGATTGTTTAGTGAAGTGTGTTTCTGAAATTAAACACACATCAATATTTTTCGTATCTAAGACTAACTGCAATTCCTTTTCATGATTCAGTAGTCCATTTGCATTCCACGTCATTATTTTTAAAGTTCTATTCATTATTGATGAGAAATGGTAGATGTAGCGATTTTGTTGCTAGTTTCAATTTTTTTTAATCGTTCATCGAACGATTTCATTAGTTTTAGGATGACATCGAGTTTTTTGTCATTGTCCTCTGTAATTTGAGAAGCTTGGTGAGCATTTTTTATAGCTTTAGACGTTGCTTGAGCATATGTAACATTTTTTGTAACGGTTTTGGCTGCAGCTGCGTTAACTTGCTTTTGTTGAACAGAACTAACGTTTAATTCAGAAATTTCATTATGACGACGGACTGTGATATGTTTTTTTAAGTTTTTATTTCTAAGTAATTGTATTTCTTTTGCAATCACACATCCCCTGTAGTTAGCTGGATGCGGTGCACCACAGTGTACGCATTTGGGCTTGTCTTGTTCTGGTTTTTTACAGTCTTTGGTAAGATGTTTTCCTATGCATTTTACGCATCTTGGTTCTTTGGCGCAGTATTTTTGAGTGTGGCCGTAAGCTTGACATTTTTTGCATTGGGGAACCAATTTGGTTGATTTAAGAGCCTGTATTTCAACTTTGTATCCAAGTATAGTTTGGATTTTGAAAATTGTATCTATGTTTTCTTTATTTTCAAATGTAAGCATAAACATATTAAGCGGATCTTTTGTTTTCCAGCTCAATTTGTTTACAGCTTCTATAATTTTAAATCCTTTTTGCTTTAAATCTTCCACAATCCTTTCTGGCTTGCAAGTAAAGTGCAGTTTTTTAACTATAACCCGTATGGGTCTTTCTTGTTTGTTTTCGTAAGAGTGCCAATTGCAATCATTATTATTGAGTGCTTTTGTAATAGCTCTGTACGAGTTTTCATTGGTGGCATTTATTTTAATAGTATTTCCACTGAGCATTTTCATTGTGAAATCACTATCTTCGTTGTCTTTCGATAAAAAATCATAAAAATTTTGATAATTATTTATACCGTCCACTAAGATTGGCGGTGGTTGAGGCACTTTTTTGGGTTTCGTTTTATCTTCTTTTAAATCTTCATCTTGGGAGGGCGAGGTATTCAATTTCCTTTTTTTTCTGCTTTTCATCCTAATCCACTCCGTTTCTTGCGCTAGTTCGTCCTCATCAGTGGTGTAGTTTACACGTGGAGGAGTTATGTCCATGTTTTTGTTTCCAGTTTTTGTTGGTTTAGTTTCTGCAAGGCATTTAAGCTGTTGCTGCAGAATCTCATTTTGATTTATTAAATCTTTTACAAGACTTGACAGCTTTTTTCGCTCTTCTTGCTCTGCACATAAATGTTTGTACAGAAGCTGTTCGGTTTCAGTTTTGATGGTGAACTTAACTGTTGGTGAATTCATTGTTAAGACATTAGCACTTTAGTCGCCTTAACATAAATCACGATCACTCGTCAGTCTGACGCAATAACTATCTAGGTCATCGCGGTGGGCCGACTCGACGGCGTTTGTTATGATACGTTTGCACTTTGACTGTTGGTACGCGCGACGGCGAGACACAACTATTCTCAGCGGATATTGAACGATCACTGATTATTATTATTATATTATGATATTAAAATATAAAAAAATATATTTATTCTTGTTAGCACGTAAATGTAAAATATTTGTTAATACGCGGAACAGGTATCATATTAGTATGATTCTGACAGTTCCACATTGTTATTAGCACGTATCTTACTGGCTCGCGTATCATGATATTTTTTTCTAAATATAGCTCAAATTATCTTTAAAATTATAATTGAAACTAGAGTAATTATGCTAATGAACATTGTTACGATAATTAGAATTGGTGACTAAAATGAAAGCTGTTTGATCTTCTTTCTCCTGACTTGCTCACTCCTACTGTTGACAATAATGTAAAAAGTTGTCCCAACATAATATGTCAGTGTTACTGGTTCGGAATAAGTTTTAAAATAAATTTCTCAACGAGTGACATCCTCAATCGTCACAGTGTTACTGGTTGGGAATTGTTTTTTGATTTAGGTACCAACCAGTCACAGTGTTACAGTTGGGGGTGTTACTCGTACTCGGAAGTACCCAAAATACGAATAATGTGGCCAGTGTGTAATAAAAAGAGAATTGAGATAATCAAAATTAATACAATACCATATTTGCTGTATTAAAATCTCCTGGATAATAATGTCAAAATTAAATTATTTACCTTGTATTTTTTAGGCAAAAGACATCTATCTTTATTTAGATAATTAATCTAATACGAGCCTAATGGAGCCTAAATATACAAACTCAATGAAGGTATTTTCTGAGGAAAGCTATTATTCATTAGACAATGAAAGCGAGTTTATTGCGCCTGTACAAAGAAGTCTTTTTTATGCTTTAGGGCAATATAATTAATTACCTATTAGAGCTAATTGTTAAGAAGCGCTGACATTGTATGTGTAATCACAGTTTAAATTAGCGGAATTATGCTTTTGATGGCGCATGGCGGAGCGTAGATTATTTGGTAGGGCAGAGTGGGAGCAATTGTTTAGCCTACAGTTACAGCACAGTAGTTTGGGCCATCGCAAAATTACCACAGGATAATTCTGCTCGCCCTCATTTCAATAGGCTCGGTATCTTCACATTGCCAGCGCTTATCATATACCAAGTCGCGGTATATTAAAAAAAAAAAACCTTTTAAGAAAAAAAATTAAATCGGCAGCGACCAATCTTATCCGAACTCTAGAAGAGGTTAACTAGAAAGCATTCCTTGCTAGCTGGCGCGATCATCCAAGTGGGCCCCGTGATGGGCCTCGCGCAAGCTACCGGAACACGTCACTGCAGCGCCTTCTATACCCAACTTTAAAACACGACTCAAGCGCTGGCTTATTGAGCAGACGTTCTATAATTGTTAAGAATTCATAAAATTTAAATCTGACTAATTCGTAAATAATATTAGTAAATAATCTGATTGTTGATTGTTATGTGTTTAATTTATTTATTGTACATACTAATACTACATGTGTAGAACTAAGTATAAGTATATACCTTATGTAGATAAGACTGAGTGAGTGAGTATGATGTGTATAATTTCTGTTATAGGAAAACGTAATTCTAATAAGCATAATATAATTTTTAACAACCACCAGCCAGATTCAGGTAGCGTTTCCGATGGATTCGAAAACTCTGCTTCTTGAATTACGCAAAGCTTGTTTAAAGTTCCTAAACTATGACATTGTACATCCATACAGTAAATCGATTGTAAATCCATACAAAGCGATATTTAAAGTTTGAGATTTAGTACCGTGCTTTCCGTAATTCGTAGTGTAAAGTCTTCGAATCCGATCCGAGGCCGCTGACATAGAATGGTACATGAGACAGAGAGCTTTAGACTGTGTGAAGGAAATTACTTTCTTTAGAGGATAACTAGATGTCTCAAGATTTATGGAGCAGATGGAGCGTTAATTCTAATTTGCCCAACTTTTTATTAGTAGTTGTCTGTGAGCAGGCGGAGCGCGGTCATCGTCGCCAGTCGTAGGTGCGTTGACATCGCTTTGTCTTCCTTCGACGACCGACTGCGACTTCCAATGATGTGAGAAAGAGCACGAGTGCTTGGATGCGGTTGTTTCAATAAGTAAAAGATTTATCAGAGTCATGGGCATTTGAACATACGCAGACGCAGAAATAATCATTTTGTATGAGCCAACTTGACATTCTTACCACTTGTCCAAACATCAAAGGTAATACTCGTAGGTTAGTCTCGTAGGTTCGCTAGTTCGTCGATAGAGGAGAAACCTGAATTAAACTTCATTATCGTGCATAACGTAATATTTTTTACTGATGATCATATCTTCAGATTTGAATAATTTACTACCAAAAACTTAACAACGTTGCTTTTGGTTTAGGTTATTGATAATGTAAATGTATGCTTATCCGTCAATACTTGATTTGTAATTCTACAAGCTCACCTCAACACATTTGAGTTTATTTTATTATCCAGTCATATTTCAACCGCTAAAAGGTGCCTGGAAGCACCACGTGAGCTTGCATTTATATAATTTTACAACGTGGTGGGGGGCGGAATATTGTTAAATTTTATGTGTCTGGGTGCCGTCTCCGCCTTCTCCGAGCCATGTGATTTTATTACACATTGCATCTATAGATGGTATGCTTCTTTGCTCGTGGCTTGCACATTGCATCCAGTTCGAGGTTCGACGGCAGACTGAGCTGGTCGTTTCAAGCGATCGTGCTAGTATTGTGTTCTGAGGATACGCTAGTTGACGTATCCAAAAGCTAGCGAGTTCGTAGTTCTGTGTTTTTTCATGTTGCTTCGTTGGAGAGTGCTACTACCTTTTTGATTGAGCAGGTATGATCGGTAATTACTCTAAGGAACAAAAAGTGCACGGATAAAAACTTTGTTAGTGTATTTATTAGATCTTATACCTAGTCTTTTCATGTATAAAATTTTCAATGTGTTTTGAGAAACCATCTTAGCGGGCGTATTCCATTATTTGTATTGATAAAAATACTGGGTCTGATTTATAAATACCTTTGTTTGTATTGTTACTAAAATAAACTCCACGATCAGTTTCTACAGAAAGCTTACAAAATTTTACACTTGAATGTAATTTTGCGAATACTTACTTTGATCTCAAAGAAATTCTTTAGTCGGGCCGCTGAATTCCATCGGTATCTCTTAGAAATTGATTTTGAAAATAAAGTTTACGTCGAGGGTTAAGTTAAAGCGGGGTCATTGAATTGGAAATCAGCAACATTTACTTTTACCGACTTTCACAGAAGAAAAAATAGTTTATGACTTTAGCAGTATTATTATGTGGGTACCTATTTATGTATATGAGTTTGTCTAAATCTTTTAATCTGCTTTAAATCTAATGTGTGTATCAATTTACAAAATTTTATGGTGACCTTTAGCCTAAAGCGATTTCGTCCATGCAATCCTTTTAGTAGAGGCCTTTGCTGATTAAATAGTGCTCAGGTTATTTTAATGAAATGGCCTATTAATTTGATTTTATTATTAATTATTATATGTCGTATTGTCTGCGAGAGGACGAATGCTCTACATTTTCCCCACAATAGGAACAGCTATATCAAATCGGCCAAGTGCGAACCATACTAATCGTTACATCATCTATGCAACATTACTTCATATTTCTATCTGTTGTTATTACAAATATGAAGCAAAAAATGACAAAACATCACGTTTGTTGTATGGGAGCCCCTTTCAAATCATGATCTTTTTAGTATTTGTTGTTACAGCAGCAATACGTCATCTTTGAAAATTTCAACTGTCTGGCAATCGCGGTTCATGAGATACAACTTGGTGACAAGCAGACAGACATTAAAGTCTTAGTTATAGGGTTCCGTTTGTACCCTTTGGATGAGGAACCCTAAAAAGCACGTGCATGAAATGAAGCAAGCCGCCTTGACGTGTCTCATCGCGATATAATGTGAGCACTTCCTGTCTTCGCTAAACGCACCAAATCATTGCATGAGTAATTTTCGTCGCGCTTTGCCAAAAACCGTACAAAAATGCAATGTGTAAGAATGAAAGAATTTGTTGATTTACTCAACGTTCTATATTCCTTGGCTGCTTATATTATGAGTAAGTAAGATATACTTTATTTAAAATCCCAATCATAGGAACTCGTCAATACTGACGAATTCAGTTCTGGACCGGGGCAAGTTCTAGCTTTGGAGTAAATATTAACAGTAAATAAAAAAATATATAATGCTTTTAAAAAGTGACGAAAGACTTTAATTCCGCAGTCGGATATACAAATTTTTCAGTTATTTAGTCCGATTTAAAAACTTGTCGGACCTATTTTAACATAATCTACCTAAATTGGACCACGGGCATTATGCACTTCGCATATCCCTCATCAAACAAAAAATAAGATAAGAAAAGTTCCCGAATTCTCAGAGACACTTCGACCGATTACGAACATACAAAAAAAACATTACGACGAACTGAGAAGCACTTCCATTCTTTTATAGTCGGTTAATAATAGTACTAACACAGGAAAATATAATAGGGGCATGTAACCGATTAAGATATAATAATGTTACCGATTAAATATAAATAGATTAATGTCATGAGGATTTACTAACCCTCTCAATATTATGTATTCCTTAAACGTAACACAATCCTCTAAGACTTAGGATAATCTTATGAAGCCGTGTAGAAAACACTCAATGCCCTTGTCTTGTCTGACGAGCGAACAAAGAGATAATTGAAGAAGGTCTTTATATTAGCGGAGCTATTAGTCTTATAATTGAAGAAAGAATTAATTTTCATTTTACTTATTTGAAATTCTTTACATTTTGATTATCTTACTTTCGAGCGAGTACTTGTAGAGTTAACATCTCCTTGAGATTGCCTTGTGCTAAAACGAAACACGTGTCGAAGAAGTCAGATACTTAGAAAAAGAGAAATATAAGGTGAGGTGAGGACGAACCACACTATTAAAATAAACATATTATTCGTTTTTTTTTCAAACAAAAGAACACTAGAAATTTTAATATATATTGAGTTTTTAACATTTGAATAAGTACTGACCCAATCCGCGACGACTAAAAACATTTTAGAGGCCTTATACCTGGTTTCGTCAAAATTAATTGAAAACTACATCTGGACTTACTGACTAACAAACGAAAAGTTTGCCAGAGTTAAAGCAAAGACGTTTTGCTTGACTCGACAGATTTTCTATATATTTTACGTTTGATTACACCGACGTCGGTACTTAATAATTCGAATTCCAACCAAACGCGTCCTAAATCTGACTATCCAAACATGTCTTTGTAGTGAAAACAAACTCGTGCGTGTTTCACCCCACAAAGGCTTTATAAATAAACTTCAAGCGTTATTATTATCGTAAGTTTCGTGTCGACATTAAAACGAAACTGAAAACCCGATACGGAATAAGGCCAAGCGCCAACAAGCGAACAACTTTGTTGGTGACTGATATGAGACTCTGATTATAGTTGATGTACTAAGGACAGGGACTTACGAGCTAATAAACCTAGTAAATTGAAATGAATGGTAAAATGATAACAATTTTTAGACAGATCGAAATCGTTGATTTGATACATTGCTTCGTTCAAATATGTTACGCCAACCCTGTTGATTTTGGTTGATTCCTCTAGTTTTTTTATAGATCTTCATTTCCCCTATCTGAAAATAGTATAAGTATATTATTATGCACTTCCAATCTTGGTGGAAGTGTGTTATGTATATCAAAACTTTTTCAAGTCCTCAAGTTTCTTATAGGATTACTTCCTTTATTCTGCTAGTTCATTAGTACTACTGATTTAAAACCTAAACCTATAAGGTAAAGCTAATTACGTCGCCAATTACTTCTAATTAGCAGCAAAAATTTGCCCTGCTCCTAACTACGTCCCCGTGCCTGATTGTAGTTTTGTGGTGCTTGAAATCACTCGACACGGCCTAGTTTTTGCTCGGCCAAGTGATTGTTCGACCCCAGCTCGGGTCGGTTATAATACTTCTACCGAACATATTTTGCGTGCTCGAGCACATACTGAATGGTGAATGAAGCGCTGCCGACTGGCGGACTCCAGAAGTGCTGCGGTAGAGTATAGTGAACCACCTAGAGCTTAAGGAAAGAACGCGAGAACGTTGATTATAAATGCTGAGGCTTGGTTTTATTTAAAATTTACGAATTTTTGCGATTTTTGCTTTTTTGCAACAGTCCGGTAACGATGTAGCGACCGCAGTTCGTCAAAATATGCGTCCCTTATAAAAAGGTTTGGTTACCTAACTAAACTCTCCTCCTTAGACACAACAATTTTCTTGAGTTGTAAAATGATTTTGATAAAGATTTCATATAAAAGTAGAGACGGAGGCCAAAGATCAGTTCCGGTTTTGATTGTGTTTTCGGGGTAGTTTGCCAATAAATCTTAGTGTCTAGTCCGCCTGAATTAATCCAATCCCTGACATGGCCTACGATTATTATCCTAAGGCATATAACCGGGGTATTTTCGTGTCATTCGAATCACGATAACTCTCTTTTGTAAAAACTCTGTAAATCATTCGGCCAATTACATTACCAAAGCTTCGCGACTTTAAGGTAAAAAACACGCCACCATTTGCTATATTTCCCTTGAGAACGGCACTTTCTCATCGATGCGACGAACACTTATGTATTGCATGCTCTTCTATGTACTTGTATATTCATGGTCATACGTTATATCTAGTGGCACGCCAGTGCCGTTAAAAAGTGAGCAATAAGACAATCGGTTGCTAGAATTGCTAGTGAATACGCTCCACAGCTTTTAGAAAAGTAGTTTACAGTACAACTAAATATATTCTTTTTTTTAAAGATGCAGAGCTTCCACCTAGGGTAAACACCAACGCCTTTCATTGCAATGGAGAAAAAATTTACCTTTTCTGAATACCTATTCATTATCTTCTCTTATTCGGTTATGAATATTTCTCAATATGAATGTCTTTCTATTATTTACAGCTTTGTGCATTGCCAATTCTCTTTTTTTGTAAGCTCAAAACTTAGGATTTCTTTGTATCAATTAAATATCATCTTTTGTTACTTGAAGTCACCATATCAGAAATTCCTAAGTCAAGCAATTTCCATAACATTGTTTGCTTCCATAAATTTTCTTTTGTTTGTTCATATTTACTGTTCGTGTCGTAGTATTTATCCTCTTATTATATTAGCAGCGAGTACATTATGTCGACAGATGGCAAATACTGTCCAATTGGCTTTATTAATCTGCTTATTGGCTCGTCTGGTCACAACAAAGGGATTTGTACGGGGTCTGTCTGGCTTTTGAACCTCACTTGCAGCCTTGCAGCGTTAATGGAGCCATTATTTTATAAGTAATAAGCTACAGTAATAACTTTTTTTTTTTGTTGTTAGTGCTTCTGGATAGCATTTTCTTCAGGTTAAATAAAAAATAACATTTCACCTCAGAATAGAGGAGTAACACTCATTGCTTCTCACTGGTATTACTCGTGTGTCGAAGATGTCATATAACGTTCAGAACACACCAAGATTCAAGGAGAAATATTCAAACTCATCGTTCGGACACCTTGAACCGAGTCACCGAAAAATATAATAGTACATCACGTGAAGCGAGTTAAACGGTGTCTTCTAGGCAAGCGTGCTACGTGTTAGACCGCATAGTCAAAGGCGAGATATGGTCTTAAGCATAACTATTTCCTGTTTAGAAATTGCATAGATTTAACCTTTTCTACTAGTTTACGTAATGGTCAAAAATTCTATTCAAATACAACCCTATAAAAGTACAATCCTTGAATAGATAGAAGACTTACGAGTATATGTATAGAACTACTTTTCATAGTTTCTTAACCATTTCAAATGATGATTCAACGAAAAGTAGTACCTACGTACTTTGAAGGTTTATTTACATACAAAATACCGATATACCTATATACTGTAAGTATTGTGTTTTATGACGAAGGCCTTTTAGAAGAGAGTGCTGTAGATTTTCAAAAAATAATTTATTTCATTAATAAAAATGATACCAAAGCAAACACGTGTAAAAGAATAACTGAGGTATACTGACAAAAGATAACCTTATGGTTAGCTAAAAAGGTTCGCAGTGTATTAGTAAAGTAAAAATATGGAAATTAAGGAACAAAAGGTTAGTAACGTATTCAAAAAGCTGATTCCGTTGTTGATTGTTGACAGTTACCTGGTTATAACATGCCAATCGACCGAATATAACCGACCCTTCTACTATTCCCATCCAGTGAAGTTCTATGTCGTATCAGTCAGTCATATACATACAAAGCTTCGTCATTTTACTCTGTCCTATTTATCTTATCTGGCTGACCATATCAGCCATTTGCCAGCCATTACCAACACAGCTACAGCGTGTTGATCGATATGATTTCAAGCAATATACAACGAAGGCAATCTAGCGCTCGTCGGAGCTAGAGATAGCTTGTGAATCTTGATCGATTTCAAAGTTCCGTTGTGGTGGGTGTCCGTGTTGTGGTATTTACAACTAACCCACTATTTAGCATGACCATGCTTAAAAGTGGGTGGGGTACGTCAACCAAAATATTACTACATACAATTGTAATACTAAATAATAAATTTATTGTATGCCGTGCTACAAAGCCTTCGTGCGAGATAGAAACTCTTACTATAAGACGAGCTTCTGCTAATTCTGCTTTCTCGAAGATACGACGTACAAGATTAGAAATAATTACAGTTAAGACTGATGTTCTACAATTGGCTATAGATTTTCTTGCGTGTCCGCATCACTTTCACTTGATCGTAGTTTCAAAGTGCAGTCCCATGAAGTTCCCTAAATTTCAAATAGTTGATCTTGACGTATCTTTTATTTAAATATTTGGGAAGTGGTGGCGGTTAAAATATCAAAATTTGAAACTGCAGTTATCGTGGTCAAGTTCCGCAACGTGTTTTTACAGGTTTTTATCGTTTGTACTAAAATAGATCAGTTTTCTTAAGGTACTTATTGAGCCAAGAAGTTTAAAATTTGGTATTAGAATATGTCCCGTTCACAGTCTACCTTCTAAGGCAGGCTTTATTTATAAATCCAAATTTACCATCAGATTGTACATTGCCAGACCCAGGTCAAGGTATAAAGGTACGAGTAGATTGCTGCAATTGTTAGGCCTTCCGGTTTGAAAATGAGGGTAGTTTCAGGGTTGGAACACTATTTGTTGTAATGCTTATATTAACAAGTTAATTGCTAATGCACACCTTATAATATCTCTATGTAGTATATCTATGTCTTTGATTCACGGAGGTTCTGTTGTGAATGCTGCATCCATCTATAGACTGACCGAGCTAACCTATATTTTATTACAGTGAATGAATTTGCTGTAGTCTCTATACTTAAATTGTTGAATATGCGCTAGAAGCCCAGATATGGTCTTGACCAAATCTCCATTAGCGGGGCATGTTTCTTAGCGTGAAACATGGATCTACAAACCGCAATCAAGCCGCCAGTATAAACCCGCTTTGTTTTATTAGTCTAGGCTTAGCTTAGGCACTATTAAGTTTACTCCGTGAGTCTAATTTTAACCGCAGCTAGAGTTAGATTGCGCGGTTGCCAAGTCAAGGACCAGATTGCTTCGCGAACACTCCATTGCCACAAAAACGTGTCAAGGTATTCCTGTAATTTTATTGATTATTGAAGATATCCAAATCTAAATCTGGCGTCGTCGATTTCCTTAACTTCTTCTTAAAATAAATTCAATCAGTGTGATCGGAAACAGAGTTGATCGTCTACCCTGGCATAAGTTTTATTTTTAAATTTGTTCTTCTGCTTATAGGCAGATGTTTTTTATAATATGTTTCACTCACAATACATAAAAAAATTTTTACAATGTTTACAAATTTATTACATGCTATCGAGAACCAGATAAGACGTAATAATCTGGATTTGTCTACTGTGATCCCAATCTTTAGGTCAAGGTATTCAAATGGACTTAAATCGTCGTCTTCCCGTGATAATAGGGATAATCGCGGATGGCAGTATCACTACTACGGCCGCTATTATCGCGCCCATCTCTTTCACTCGTATAGTGATAGATGTGCATGAGATTGAGATAGTACGATACGATTACGAATACGATAATGGTCACATTGGGGATGGCAATACCGTCACAGAATAAGGGACAGCAGTAATAGTTGCTGTTGAAATGTTACGAAACACTCGTAATTTCAATCAATTCTTCGTAGATTGGACATGTTAACGTCATTTAGAGGTTCTTGTAGTCTTAATTCAAGGGAATAGTTGGGAATCGTATGCTATTACTACTATAAAATTATACTTTGTTACTAGAAACAATATTACGCCTCTATGTATGAAAAGCTAATTCGCATGAAATCCAGTTAGGGGCGAGATAGATAAATATAGAGTACAGTGACCTCTTTTCGGGTTAGCTCTATGTAGATATGTATAAAAAGGAAACCCTTACAAAGAGCGTTCGGTTCCGTATAAGAACCTATTTGATGTACATGGCTATCAGCTAGCATTATCTTAAGGGTGGCGTCCGTTACAAAAAAAAAGACTGTTTCGTAACCTCTAATTAGTCGCAAGAGAAATATTGAGCTCTATATTATTTAACCGGGTGATTTTTGGAACTACGAAATGTTTATGATGACGAAGACTCACCGTTAAGAGCATGTTAATTACAAATCATCTTGCTGACCTTATCCCACTACGTGGGGTCGGCACAGCATAGATTCCACTTCCATTCTACTCTATCAGCCCTCAATCTTTCACACATACCCCTCTTCCCTCTTCACACAACTCAACCACGTCTTTTAGGTCGTTGTCGATTACCAGTAACCCTGTATATTTTTATCTGAATCCTCTCAGCAATCCGAATCCTTGTCAGCTCCCATCAAAAATCCGTAGAACAGTTTTATGCCAAGATCATATACTAGTATTGATCTTACTAATACTGGGCGGCTAAAACAAGAACCTCCTGTTTTGACAGTAACTACGTTTCGGATATTCTCTACTGTGGATAACGATTATTTTTCCTGAACTTAAATTTCTGATGGAAAACATCACAGAGAGACTTTACGAAAAAGAGATTTATTATTAGAAAACTGTAAAATTGTGCGAGTCTATAATAGTAGATTAGTAGCCAAGGGCTGTAAGGCATGAATTGCAGCCCGAGATATTTTGGCGCACGAGCGCAGCGAGGGCGCCTATAGTTCGAGGTTGCAATTGATGCTTACACCCGAGCTAACTACTCTGCTTTACATCTCGATTGTGAGGTAAGTAGAAAAAACCGGCATTACAATAATAAAACATTTTAATTGCTGCTTCAGCTTCCATTTTCATTGAATCGGGAGTGCAGCTTATATCTTCATCACTTGCAGAACTCATGTTTTTTTCCTAATTAGCACGTTATTATAAAAAAAAACAAAAACAAACAATATTTAAAGTTAAAGTTTTTTATTCCCGCCTTTTTAAATTATTTTTTTCAAGAACGAAATTGAGAATATGAACTTGACGCTGGCAAATATACAAATCGTATGGTGCCATTAATCAAAAGAAAAAAAAACTAAATTGAGCTTCGCCGTTCATACTCATTATACTCATACGATGACAAGGCTGAATAGCGAAGCGACCTCTTTTGTCATTGGGCTGAATGCATGATGTCTATTGCCAGTATGATGGTTAGATGTACGCGAACTTTTTGAAAAAGTGAAGATTTTTTTAAATTACTTACCGCCCTAGGGCTTTTCTAGCTACATTATTACCCTAGAGCGCTAATTGGTCACTTACAAGCCTCATTTGGGGGTAATAAGGACCAACTTACCGAATATGAGAGATGTAAATATCTTTAACGGTCGCAGAAACCAGTCTTTATGGGATGCACAGATTGACTTTAATACTCGTAAATGCAGAATTTATGTAGTCTTCGTTTTACGTTAATCAATTAATTACCTTTTTTGTCATCCATTGCTGTCTATATTTGTGCATAGACTCTCACGTTTAAATACCTTCGAATGCATAGAAATAAGAGTTGTAAGCCAACTGCAAATATTATCATAATTTTTACTTATTTTGATAAAAGTCACACGGCAGGTTGAATTGTGTTGAAGAATTGCTAATATTTATCTCTTTCGTCGTTGCGTTTATTCTTGTTTGTCACCTGAAACTGTCTCCGCAAAAGGATAAAAAATCTGCTCAAAATCTTTTCGAGTCATGAATTGACAGAACAGGAACTTGTTTTATCTGTTTGTTTCACTGCACAATTTCTAAAAAGGAAAACAGTAATTAATTTTCTTTCTGCCTGTCGCCTGTCAAGAATGTGTTCTAGGCCTCAACACATTCAATTTGCGATTGCCGCAAATTATTAAGAAAGTCATTTATTGATTATCATATACTCGTACATTAGCACTCGAAGTTGGCCAGGTCGACGACAACATAAGTAAAGATAAAACTAGGCCGAAATAAACTATGTAGATAATTCGTGTTTTGATTTCACCGGTTCCTTTTCAAATTATCGGTTATCGGCCGCAAATTACTTACATTCTATCGAACCCAGCAATCGGGCTATTTACTTCTATTTTCATTAGCGTGATTCGTGGTATTTTTATTCTTCAATTCTATACTTAAGTATCTTTTCAAACTTGTTATATATGCGTGTTTTGTTCGTTTATTTTGTATTCAATTTCTGGTACTATCGAGTCCTTGCTCTATTTACCATTATTTATTACTAGCAGCATTAATACCCCTCCCGGCGTTGTACGCGTTGAACACTTTTGTAGATTGAATAAGCCTAATAACGATATTGACATGTTTTATAATAGGAACGGCTATTTTTTACACCTTGGGATTCTGTAGGGATGTCAAAGGGTCTCAATTTTTTTCTAGGATAAAAATATAGCCTAATATGTTACTCAATGATAATGAAGCTATCTAACGGCAAAAGAATGTTTGATATCGGCCCAGTAGTTTTTTAGTTATTCGTTACATACAATAATACAAATTTTACCTCTTTATAATATTAGTGTAGACCTATTTGGACAGATTTGAACATAGAAGCTATAAAGTTAAATTATTTAAATTAACCAATTAATCCTAATGTTGACTGAATGGAATTAATAACTTTAACGCCGTCATGTAATAAATAATGAATGATTAATTAGATCGGTACCTACCACCTAAGTAATTGTTCGAAACATAAATTCATTACATTCATTCATTGCATGAATTAAGTAAATAAAACTAAATGTATTAACTTCAAATAGAGTTTCTGAAGGTGCATTTAAGATCATGACCGGTTGAGATCACTGTAACGAGCCACCTTGAATGCTGAAGAGCAATCACTGTTTACCGCTAATATTAGTTTTCTTTACATTTGCCTACAGATTTGACGCTCTTGCGTTATTTGTAAATCGTGTTATGGGCTATCCCGAGGTACACACAATTATTTTGAGGTGGCCGCAGTAAAAATTAAATCCTCGTGATACACCACGTTATTAATAATTAACTCTGGTGACAATCTAGCAGCAAGATCTACCTACCTGCTCCGGAGTGCACTAAACCGAAGGAGGTCACTATATTCATCCTAATGAACAGCTTTATGAGGCAAATGCAAATTCAGGATAAAATATTAAAATTAAATAAAATAGCTTTTTCTATGGAATAGCAATTTTTTTTCTTGTGTCTTGGACTAATCCCGTAATGAAAGTTGTTTTTCAAATGATGAGTACCTTTCGGTTTCGTACACCCCTGATCGATAACCCTAAAGATAGTGTCTTAAAGTCTATAGAGGCCCTACAATGTATACGTGTATCTTTTATAAAATAAGATTTTAAAATGTTGCTTAGTAAAGTTTTGATGCGTACCAAGGTTCCTAATGGCTGCTGAGTACTAAGAACTTTCTATGGAAGCTGATATGTCGATTAAATAGCGTAATAAGATAACAAACAGCTTTAGGGACACGTCTGCTGAAACGGATCATAGAACAATAAAAAGATATAAGAATCGGTACATCGAATGACAAAATTATATGGTAAGTTAAAATATAATTCTACAGAAAAGCGATCCGATATTGCTGAAATTCGTTTTAGTAATGGTTTTGTTTTTTACCGAAAACGTCAAAATCTACACTTTCTAAAAACTTATTTTCGTCTATTTCGATGAATTTAATTAATAATTGTTCTCTCAAAAATGATCTATCTATAAAAACTCAACGCGTTTCTGTAGACCAATCTTTTCATCAATTGTAAATATTTTTGTATTGTTACCAATCCTAGAGAACTCGTCAAATTTTCTAATAAAAAGCTAATTTAGCTTTGACGCAGACATCGAAATAGATATTAGTTATCAAAAAAGTTTTAGAATCATGTTTAAAAAATATATTGAAAAGAAGTATTTTGGCGTAACAAACCTGAAGTTATCGATTAGTTGTACGATACAGAAGCTGCCCTTGAGTTAATGAGGTTGTCAGGCAATTACCAAACCTTCTATGTATTATTCAATTTATCTGTCCAATTGCCTTGAAGACATTGCGAGCTTGTTACCTCTGATTGCCAGGCGCCGCACACTAGTCTACAATACCTGTAGGGTTACCATATCTCTGTATAATCTGACCGGACAGTATACATACCTAATTATTAACAAAAAATAAATATTTTCCCATTTTAATTACGAGAGTAGCAATATAATTGCTAATATAAATTTCGAAGGCTAAAAAAACCGCAAACCCAGGCCAGGCTTGTTATTAAGAAAGCGAACAAAATTACGAATAACAAAAATTAAACCTGGTCCGGGAAAACGTTTAATAAAGGTTTTCATCAAAATGTAGCACGATTGATTTAAGACGCTTGCTACCTCACATTTTTAGCAACTAAATGAGATTGCATTCGATCCCCACTAGCCTAGCACTGCGTCCTGCTTGTGAAGTACGCCTATATTCATCATCATCGTCATCAGCTTACTATAGACCATTGCTTTACATGAGAGTCTTCCATGGCACGCCACTCGCCCTGTATTATATTGAAGACTAGCAGCTGTCACCCGCGGCGTAGTCCATGACAAAATGGAATATAAAGAAGTTTTAAGTTTTGAACTTCCTTACTCCCTTAGGAGTGGAATTTCCATAAATCCTTTCTTAATACACCCCTACACCTTATAATGAATGAATACGCCCTCCTAATCTCATGTCTTTAGATTTAGCGATTTAGTCTCTTGATTTTTAGATCAAATATCTAGTTAAAGTATCAGTCAGTCAGGACTTACTCTTTAACAGATACACAGATTCCTATTCAATTACAACTTTTAAAGAGCTAGTTATCAAGGAAACAAGGAGTAGCCGGCCGTGCTGGGGCAGTGACTTCCACAGATTAAGTACGAGTATTTAATAATGACGACTATCGTGGTCTAGTAGATAGCATTCGTGCTTCTAGATCCGTCGGTCCCTGGTTCACGGTCGTGATGGTTGTTCGAACGATAACCCTGAACATGCATCTTCGAGTCTGGGTGTTTTTGTGTGTGAGTTTGTGATTGTTGCACGGCATCCCCAACTCAGGAGAAATTCTAGCGGTTAGCTATGAGTGTGAAACGTTATTTTATTAAACGCACATTTCTTCAGGAGATTTTTTTTCATTAGGTAGCTTTTCAAGGATTCCAGTGTCCACAAAAACTCCGGCCCAGTTGGACCTGTGATTAAATTTATTGGGAACGGTCGACACTCGACGAAATGAAATATCTGGGTGTGATGTTGACATAAGCTATACCTACTTATAGGTAGGTGGTATAGAGTATGATAGTGACTGTGAATATGATATCGATTCTGTGGAGACGGGTACTCCTATGTTGGAGTAAGGTAATGTTGGTAGAGCTCGCATATTTATTTACTCTACTAATACTAATAATCTCTCTTACATTGGACTCTATAATATTATCCTAAGTATAAGTACATTTGGACTGAAACTGGTGACCCTGCACTACACCTTTGGCTTTTGTATCTTTTTGTCTTATTTTATTATAATATACTTATTATGTTTCTTACTCGAGGGTTTCGATTAGTTTTACCAGCTTTTGCTTGCTCTGTATTTTCGTCTTTTGTTTGAAAATATTCATATGCTAACTTCCGTTTCAAATTCATCACATAATAGTTTTATTCATGACATAAAAACGCGGTCGCACTTTTCGCTCCGCCCCCACATTTGTACTGAGATTCTTCAATACGCATATTCTTCAGGTTCAAGGTTTCCATAGTTATTTTCGTTCACCTCGTCAACATCAACACATTCGAAATTACCATTTCGTTCTGAAACATATCAAAATTTAATGGAGCATTGAAGAATTAATATAGTAAAATGATTGTGACAAAGGTTTTTGTTGTATATAGGTAAGTAGATACTTAAACCTCACATAGGTTTAAGTATCTAATAGTAGAGTTTGATCGTCATTAATCACTTTCGCGGACTTGTGTTGTCGTGGTAATGACAAATTAAGCTTTGGATGTCGTGATAGATAGTAATGTACTTAATATAGTTTTTTTGTAATACACATTTAATCAATAATCTAAGTTTTCTTACCTATTATTAATAAACAAATATGAAAAAATCTCAATCTGAGGAGCTCGATTATGAAACTTTTTTGGAGAAAAATGACATTTTATAAAATCGATATTACACAATTTTTAATAAACATTCAACAAATTATTACCACTCACCTTCGAAAAGTACATGCATTAGCCACAACTAAAAATGTAAATGTCATAAGAGTTCGTTCACACTCGAATGTCTGGAATTGGGATTAGATTCGCATACAACGCACCCTTTTCTAGATTATATTCTAACTTTTGCAGTGTAAAATGTTAAATACTAAATATTCAATACTTAATAATTTTCCGCAAACTTAAACAAAACTTTCATTACGAAAAATATTTTGCACAGGTACAAACATCACTTCGCTTACTTTTGCTTAGTAGACGTGGTATTTTTGTTGAGATACGAGTATCTAGATGTCATGGAAAATAGAAACCAACGTCATAATCTCCTAATGCGAGTTAATAATCAGCTGTCGAACGGTCTAGAGTTCTAGGCTGCCTCCATTGTGCCTTATCAGAACGTGCGATAACACTTGTTATTGTTATGATGCTCGCGGCTCGTGCCAGCCATGCTTCCGTCGTCATACATCGTCCTGTTGAAACGCATTTGTATTTACGCAGTTCTCTACTTTTCAGGTACGAGGTGCGGCAATATGGAAGACGGTTAGCGACTAAACGGTCAGGTTCGTAGCAAATTGTTTAGAAGAAATTGGGCGCAGTGAAAATCGACTTTAATATAATCCACTCGAATGTTTACGTGTTCATTCACACGCGTCCGTTGTATGTGTGCGTGGCGTCGTTGCGCCTGCGCGAAACCGCCGCGACCAAGCCCTCTTTGTTTGTTGACAAGCCGAGAGACGGTGAACTCAACAAGCTGTTGTTTCGCCACTCGTCGATCAGACGCCGCGCGGGCCGCACGTGGATCGTCTTTCGTCTCTACTTTGTCTAGAGATCTCGCGTTATCGCGTACTTCGGCTAAATTTAGTGCAGTTATATTATTTTTCCCCCTTTCTGCGCGTTATTTCGTGTTCACTGTGCTGTTCTTTGAAGCGGTGCTACGCCAAAGTTCGATCCTGTTTTTTACAACATCTAAAATTACGTGTTCGCCTTCGTGCCAGAAGGTAGGTAAATACTTTTGTTATTCTGTAACATTCAAATGATGTCGACAAATACGCTTCGTGTCTTTCACTTTGTTAGATTATTTGTCTTGTTTTGTGTTCATTATCGATCGAGTAGTATATCATTCGCTCGAATGCGTTCAGTGCATTCGCGATTACACCCGAAAGGATTCGTGTGTATTTCGCAATAAAAACACGAAGGTTTCGAAAGTGGAAACCGGAATGATCATTAAAATTGTCGTCGTGGATTTCACCGCTAATGAGTTGCCGCAGACAGTTGAAAAGACAAACGTCGCGGTCGGCTCCGGGGCTCTGTGTAGTGTAGTTACAGTTATAATTTGGTCGGTCGCTGCAGAAGGGGAATAGCGGTACTGCTCTATGTTATGGTCGCCTGGTGGCCTGGTAACTTCGCAGACATCTCGCGAATAACGGGATCTGTAATGCACCGCAGAATATGGGTACCTCTTCCTTCAATGTGTGCCCTACTAGCAATATTATCATCTTGTTCGTCTTCGCATGCTTCTTTGCTTGTCTGTTATTTGCCAGTCGCTTAGATTTACCGTTTGCGTTATTGACACACATTGTTCGGATTTACTGAACCGGAACCGAAACTCTAGTTTATCACAGTTATGATAATAACGTACATATACACACTTATTAAGTTGCAATTTTTTGGGGTAATTACATACTTTGATGATGTAGTAGCTGTTAGCAATCAGTAGATTTAAAAACAGTGTTTTTAATGGTTTCATTGCAAAGTTTTTTTAAATACAAAATAGAGCGAGCTAAGCAATGAATATCGTTTATAATTCATAATAGTGTCTACCCAATTTGTAGGTTGCGCTCACCTGTTTCCATTTTCTCTGTAATACCATTACTTTATGAAAACCTATGTTTGTATTTTATACCAAATAATTATTCTAAACTCGCAAGTGAATTCTATTTTTAACAAAGAATGCTACCTATCTACCTGATTCATAAAAACATCACCTTCAATGATTACATTATCCATTCCTGCAGGTACAAATTCTCTTTTCTGCGAATAGATTTCTACTAAGGCATTTAAATTTACAATAAGCATTTCAAAACATTTTTCCATTACTTACTATTGAATTTCTAAAAGCTTTTGTTACTCTAACTCTTTGTTCGACGTCAAGTTCATTCATTGCTCTATCCCCTTAAACTTTATGAAGCTAAGTGAAAAACTTTCTAGTCCAAAGCTCGTGGTATTATTTTATCTTGCATCTCTCGACCGTTCTTCTGCTGACCTCTTCACCGGTCATTATATCTCTCGTATTACTTATATTAATAGTCACGATAGTTATTACGAGACGACAACAATCCAGTGAAAGTTGATCATTATAAATATCTAGCGAAACAGCTAGGTATTATCTAACGAGGCCAATCAGGCCACAGATCATAAACTTGTTTTAGAACGTCCTTCCCTTTAGTTTTGTGTTTGTGAGTACGAAATTGGAGGTTAAATATGCGTGATTCATTGCTGGGAAAGTTCGTATTTGGGTACATTATTTGCTGGCAAACTTCCAATGCTCATGTAACTCGGTTTGTCTTCGTGACGCATTAAATTTCACTAGTGAGAATCAGGAAATCTAGAGGTGATGATTTTGGAACTGCATTTCACTGGGTTAACCTTTGTGAAGAATAATTTTATTTTTAAACTTTCCATTCGTTGCTTAATACTCAATATCTACATTAGAATATCTAGTAAATGTTATATTGATTTCCTTAAGTATATACACTCAAGAAACTAAACATTAACATTGCTTTGTGTACAGAGCTTAACAACACAAGTAGGTAGATAGGTACACTGTATCAGTGTAATACAGACTAGACAATCCACTAGAGACGCTATTAATAGGTCTATCAAATCAATTGCTTCACTTATTCAACGTGATGTAATTAAACCCACCCAGCGGGATTCGATTGGCACAATTTACTTACAATAACAAGGAAGTTACAACGTACTATAAAATTGATAAAAAACTGTAATTGCTGCTAAGAAGAACCTTATTATTTTAATTAATTATCATTGTTTTGAATTCATGTTATTGACCGAGCTAATAAAGCATAACGGCTTCGAGTCTAGGTAAAATATGTTCTAGTTACATGTTAGTCTAAAGTAGTCTGAATTCTAGAACTCGTGTATAGGTTTATAGAATTTTTTCGTGTCATTTTTATTTATAGTTACAGTATTAGTAAATAAAAACAAATTAAAATAATCCTCAAATATCTGTAAGTTGCACTCAAAATTTTTACTAAATATTTTTTTAGTTTAGCACACGAATGTATATCGAATAGCTCATCATACTCCCTTTGAATCCTATACCCGCTAAATGTCTGTAGTACTTGAAATAAAGGATTATTCGGAATCTCGAGAGGCTATTCCAAGAAACGCTTCTTGGCACTTTGGCAACGATCCAACAGTTTAAAGGAAAATATTTACAGGACGAGACTTTTCAAACCCTTTGTCGGAAGCTACGCGTTTAGTTTCCAAAGAGCATATTTGCGCCACAATTCTTAAATTAAAATATCTATTATACATAGTACTCAAATGTTTATGGTTCTCTGCATGAATGCAGAGAACAAAATATTACATACGATATAATTTTTTGCTTTCTCGTAGTTATACATTTTATTGTATATAATTCCACCTATTTGCTTAAAATGGTTCAGAGCGATTTTATCTCTAAGGTAAAAACTATTGAAAATGTGCTCCTTTGTTGTGTCGGCAGAATTCGGATTCTCGGGATTTCGTCTGCACGGTGACTCAGTTGCGCTTTAGCGATTCCAGTTAGTATTTTCAAAGAGGTATGAGTTATCGCTTTTATTGAGCGAGCTATATTTTAATCCAGTTTTGAAATTTTTGAATAGAGTCGAGCGCGTTATCATCGGTTTATGTTATCCTCTAGTCTAGACATGTGTACTGCACAAATCATCTCATGCCCCATTCACTTCTGTGTCAATATTACAACCCTGGGAGTTCCTACCCATCCTAGACGCTATTAGAGAGTCTGGATAGTTTTCAATTCAATTTTTACTACCTCCTCGGTTTCCTTCGTCAGAGCATTGGCTCAGTTGCAATAAAACAGAATGCCTTATGTTTTTAAACGTCTGTACTATTGTGTGCCATCTATACGGGTGGTCGCCTGAATAATAATAATACTCACACAGACCTCTTGGCCCTTGTAAAGTTTATCTACATTGTGTCTTGGCTTTAAATGTTTTGGATACGCAATACTCGAAGCTTTCCCTAATTTAAGATAGCGTTTTGGTCTCGGTCCTTACTTTCTTTATTTATTTAACTTTTTACATACTCATTTTGATTGTCATTGACCTAGATAAGAAAAAGTTTTATTTTTGAGAATATCGTCAAGATTTTTTTGAAGTATTTATACTGTGATTGGGTAATAAAAATGTGTCGAAAATTGAAATACCGTTAAGATATACATATATGTTCATCGTACTTTTAGCCAAATTTCATTATGTTTCTAAGAAATTGAAATCTGTTTTCGTTTGATTAGACTGTTACGATATTAGGTACGTCGGTAGTCTATATAAACACTAGACCCGTCCAATCCAATTTACCAAGCGATTCACTTACATAAATAAGCCATTGTATCTCTATATATTTTGTTTTTCTATTACCAACTTTAAACAACGTTCTTAGTTTCTATACATATCAGCTAATAACACAGCTGCTCTACCTAGCAATTCACTAGAGAAAGCAGTTAGTTCGAGACATGCAAATCCGTTAATGGATTTTATTACTTTGTAAGACTCTTTTTAGACGTCATTAAAGTTTATGTTCTTATTATAACGGCATATATTTTTAATAATGCGTTAAAATTTAGTTAAGGCTTTGTTTCGTGACAACCGCGTTAGTGAAGGTCAAACCGAATTAGTGGACATTGATTTATCGCTATTATATTTGAATATATAGTCTTGTCATTGGCTCCTACGAGTACTGTAGTCAAATTATGTTTATGCATTGATAATAATTATTATTGAAGCCATTGTATACGATGCGGTTTGTTGCTTATATAAATGTAAGTCATTATCAAATTTGTATTAATTAACTTCTGAACTTTCGGTTCATGCAAGCATCTACTTTATTAAAATGTATGACTAGAATATGTAAATCGAACCAATGAACAGTAACAAGAATAATTTAGTGTAAGAGTAGTTATGAAATAGGTTACACATACGTTATTAATATTTAGAGGTGTTCCATGAGACATGCACGGAAACATATAATTATAACACTAAATGTTTTGAGCTTGACTTACCCATGGAACTCTTTTAAATTTTGCTCTAGCACATACTCTATACTTCTAGATTGAAAGTTTCTCAGTTATATCGCGTTCCTTGTAGAAGAACTCCCGTATTCATTTGACCTTTGACCAGTGACATTGACATTGACAAAGAAGCCCAATCTTCATGTTTAAAATTATTTAAATTTAACGCATACTTAATATCTAAAAGAAACTACATTAATTTTAATTCTATCACGTAAACTCAAAAACATTTTACAGAACTTTTACGTTTTAAAGAATCCAATAAACTTACATAAGTATTTTATCGTAAATAAGCAAATATACGCCATATTTATATAAAATTTATATCTTAAATAACTAAGAAAGTATTATATTGCTGCTTCTTCCTAATTAAATATAATAACCCAAGTAAAAGGAGTCTTTCACTTAACTAGTATATTTTTTGTTATTTTCCTGACTTACTTATACAAAAAACTGTCTTCTTTATTTTATTCTCCTAAAAGTATATTACAGCCTATGTGTGGTGGTGATTCATTCTTTTATACGTACTTAATATCTATTTTATTAAGCTTTATTCATGAAAGCTTGAAAGTCAAGAACCTAATGATTGAATAAAATCAATATTCTCGCCTCGATCATTCCAAATTTAGATTATAATGAGTTAATTATTTTGCCAATTTTGATCTCCATTAAATTTGCGTATTCAAAGATTTTACTTTGAAATACTGTATTTGGTTTCGATAGATGTATCGGATAAATTTGTAATGAGGTTATAGGTACAAATTACAAGTACATGACATGCAAAATTTTGTAGAGAAGCAATACAGATTTATAAAATTGCCAGAAAATTCTTGTTTGTTATTGACAGTTTCATTTCGAGGAAATCCAGAATAACTAACCACCTTTGATTTATTTCATGTAAATAAGTCAACAAGAGGGAATATATTGAAATAAGAATAAAGTATATTATTCGAGATGAAGAGTAGAACTAAAAATAAGATCAAAGAAATATATATATATATATATATATATATCTATAGATATATTTCTATTCAAAAAAGCCTTTGAAACTGAAACGTATATATAATTTGTGAATCCGAAAAATATTCAAAGGATGTTTGAAAGCAATCATTGTAACCATAGTACTTCTGTTGGGTTTTGCTATTGAATAGAGCTCTTGTAGAGTCAACATCTCCTGAGGATGCCTTGTGCTAAGGCTAGACAAGTGTCAAGGAAGTCAGATACTAGAAAAAATAAAAAGAGAAATAATAGGGTGAGGACAGAAGGTGGTGAGGAACCACACCATATCAACGAAAATATTATTAGATTTCGCACACTGACATCAAAACAAAGTGGGAAAAAACTAAATAACGTTTAATTATAGAAATAGATATCCGCAAAGTACTACATTCATTATTTTAGATTTGTAAAAAAATCTAACAGGTACTTTATAAGGATATAAGATCTTAGGTTTTTGGGAAGTTTCTGCAATAAGTAAAAATTCTTGATATTTAAAGAACTGCTATATTTTGTACAGGATAAAATGATGATTATCATCATCATTCTTTTCTTTTTAACCCACTATGCGGGGTCGGCTAATAACAGCTCTCATCACGATTCTCTATCGCCCGTAAACCTTCGCATTCACTCTCTTTATGTATACACATACGAGGATCAAGAACTTACGAAATAGACCATGTTGTTTTTTCTCGCTTGATTATCCTAATCTACCCACATTAAGTTATCTATCGCTGATGCTACTTTCACACTTTCCCTAGCAGATACTCATTTATAATCATATACAAAAAATATTATCATAAGCCAAAATGTTACGCAATGAATCATGATGTTTACATTAACATTGACGGTCTCGTCATTTAAGAGTTCTTTCGGATTTACTTCGTATATTCCCTAGTCAATACACCTAGCTGACTATTTACTGAGCTGTCGATTCGATGACCCGTCTCGGTGTGACCAATCGATCGCTGTAGATTCGTTAACCCTCAACTGCTTGTGCTATTATTTATTCTGTGACTCAACTCAGACCTTGATGATATGCAATGAGGACGTTGACTGCTGTAGACTTCGTAGTGAATGATGTAAATTGAGGATTTTGGTTCACGATGTTCCTTTAATGTGTTAATCTTGCAGTTAATGCAGATTTTTTAAGTAGTAGCCAAAGTCATGAACGGTTTTTAAAATGATAAAAATAAAGTTACGGTTTTTTCTAATTACCTGTAGAACCGATACCTGTAGAACCAAGATGTCGATTAAAAAACCCGAAACAGAAAATTGGCTGAAAGCTTGATTGTCTGAAATGCCAAGTTGCAGATGACGCCGTTTTATTCTTCTATATCTTTAATTTTCTTACCATAAAATAGTTCTTACTCAACGTAATTGCGTATCAACCCATAGCGTCCCACTGCTGGGCACAGGTCTCCCCATTAAGGGGGTAGGCCATAGTCCACCACGCTGGCCAAATTGCGGGTTGGGGATATTACTTATCTTTGAAAGTTATTAAGGACAAGCAGGACAACGACAACGTAATTACTTGTCGTCTTTTTCTGTGGTTACACTTTCTATCTAATTTTCCGTATTATTTTTGTACAATGTTTTCATTATCGAAAACTTTGTGTTAGTTAATTATGTATCAAGTGGTGCTTGCTAAGAAGCTGTTTAATAATTTGTCTATATCAGCCTGTCTTTATGTGTACCAGTTTAAGAAAATTAGTAAACGAATCACTCTCACTTTACTGATTTTAGTTGTCCAGCCCAGCCAAAAGTGTGATAGCTTTCAAAACTGACCCTACTCAAATACGCACATATTTTTTTCTAATAAGATTATTCATTAACACAGAATAAATAATATTGATTACGTAGATGGTATCGAAGGATTCCAAGCTGTATTCAGTGTTTTATTTACTTCATTTTGTTTTCGGCTCTGTTTTGAGCATCAGATTAAATGTACCAACATTTAGCTGAAATAGTTGCGTGCAGGAAATGTTTGTACGAGGTCGTAAAAAACTCACGCGATTAATTTTTCAATAATCCATTTATTTAAACTTGTATCCAACAATAAAATTGTGATTAATCTACACGCGCTAGCAGGTTTTTAAAAACTGTATATTAGAAGACATATTACATAGATACGAAAATTTTGTTATGTTCGTGTATAATGGATACAATAAGAACTATTGTAACACACCTCGCATTAATTACTGAACTACTCAACTACGATCTATTTTTATTAGATCATTATTCATAATTATTAAATTAATCGTTAGTGCTTAATTTGTATTCTTGTGTTTTTTTTTTTGGCTTAACAACGTGTCCCTACCTAACTCTATTAACTGATAGATTCTTTACGTGTGTATTTACACAAACTAGACAAAAGTGATTGGTCACAATTAGCCCACCCGAGTTCTCAGAGAAGTGGCGCGAATGTAGAAGTTCACACGACATTATTTATTACTATTCGTATTTCAACCTAATCCAATATCAAATGACCGAGGCTTACGAGTAGTGTTAGTATATGGCCTCTGCTGAAGCTACACTTTTCGATATCAAATTCTTTTATTATCTATTTAAAATTGATTGTTTGCGAATTTATCGTGGGAAGCGTAATGTATGTGCCAGCGTTATGTGAACTGATTTTTCTGTAGTGCTCACACCCACTTCTAAAAAGACTGACGTACCATCTCTCACATGTAGATGTGGTATGTGAAATGTTATACCGATATCATATAAATGGTATATATGGTATATATAATATTATAATATCCTGTTAAACGTGGCGTTTGACTATTATTATCATAGTTAAAAGAAGTAGTTCAAGAGAGCAAACAAGTGATAAGAAGCGATTTCAAAAAAAAACTGACTGCAAAATCTTTAATCCTTAATAAATTAATTTAAACCTTAATTTTTTTAGTTTTCTCTCATTTTCGCTCTAGCGACTAAGACGAATCTATTGACACCACTCACATAAAAACACGACAAGCCGTTTAGGCATAAAGCGTGCTACAGCGTGCCAAAGAAATATACATACATGCATACACTCGAAAAACATAACCTTCTATCGCAGTCGGGTAAAAAATAATTTTATACAGAAAAAAGTAAGTGCTTTTAATAATTCAGTTCTGCCGCTAGCTATGGATCTCCGAAACAATAAATGTGTCAGTAACCAAACAATTTGTCCCGGGGCAATGACTTCTTTATTTACACAAGCCAATTCATGGTCAGCCAAAGCAAAAGTAACTTTTGAAATCTCCATTCATTTACGTATATATAATTTGCTATACTGCTAGGATTTCTTTGAAACGATTACAAGAATTGTTTCTTTTGTTTTGTTTTTGTACTCGCATACGTAGGCTTGTGTCTTATATCGGAGGAGATATCTATAATAAATCTTGTGTAAAGTCTGGATAATCGTTCTTGCTCTTAAAATCACATTATCGTCAGTAGGATGTGGAAATATCTGCGTGTGACCAATATCTGTGATTATACGTAGAAAAAATACAAAAAAATACTATATCGGGGCTTTCGAGAAGCGAGAATTTGCGAGAGAAGCGTATTTAGTATTTACCCTTAATTAGTAGAATTTCTCGTATTTTTGTTGCAGTATATGTTTACATATATGTTTACATATATGTTTATATAATAATATTAAAGAAACTTTAACATAACACCAATTGGTAATACAAATAGTATTTCAGATATATTAAAGTATCATTGATTCTAATATAACTAATCCAGGTGGAAACAACCAATCACACCTGAAATATCATTTATTTTCAGCCCGTACTAAAAGTTCTCCATTGATTTATTGTATGCGGTTGACCCAAAAACAACGATAACATCACGAAAATAGCTCAAACATTTCAAAATGTTCAGTCGGATGATCTCTAAATAACCGCTCGTAGGCAAATGCGATTAAATTAGTGTTAGAGTTCATTAACACTTTTATTTTTTGCTCCCAATTCGATGAATAGATTCGTAAATACACATCACTCATGCGTGAGTTTCATGATATTCTGTGTATACGTGACCGGTCAGTTATTCGTATTAGTGGCTCGCTAAGTATTTTAGTCAATATCAACGATACCATGAATAAAACCATGTTTTTGTTTGAAGAGAGCAAAAACAAATTCCGTTAGGCTTGCAAACGTCACCTTATTTGTTTCGTATATAAACAATTCATTGACCGAGCTAGCGAAATATAAATTTATAATTTTTTATTCGCTGGTCGGTAAAAAAGCAGAGAAAGACACGGCTGAAAGTCGGTTGTTTGTGGCCATTAGTTAAGTTTTTCTCGTGTTATATATGTTTTAAATTTGTTACGTTTTTTTAAAAAATGCTTTCTTACTTATTCGCTAAGAACACCTGTTGATCTAATTTTCTGCCTCGGTGACTTAAGTAGTGGTCGCATGAATTTACCTTTTCAGAAAAATATTGCTAGTGTTGTGCAGACTCTTTTTATTTATTTTATACCATTTTTATCGTTTTCTTCTTCTGTAGCATTCAACAATGTCTTATCTGTTTCTTGATTCCGTATGAGTAAACTTATTGCTCTCATATGATTGAAATTGTTAAAATACTATAATAGAATTATTCAGTTTTTCTGGATAATATTGATATTTATTTTTAAGTCTTTATTTAAAATAAAATTAAAACCAAGAAACGTAAACCAAATTTTCTAATTTAAATAATCCAAAAATAAAGGTCACAATTTGAGCCCATTAATCAAACAACAGCTTAACCTCGAGATGATGTAACTTTTATAGCATCAACTAAATTTATACGTAGTTCTCAACATTTTTTACAATAATCCAGTTACATAACCCACATTTACAATAAAACTGCGATAACTGGACACGAGGCGAGTGTTTCACGCGGAAGTGATCGAGACTAACAAGTAAAGTCAGACCGGTCTAACAGGTTACCGAGACGATTCGATGATGACATTTCATAATTAACTACATAAAACTCTCGTTGGCTAGTAAAAGTTTATATACTTCTTATCATATTTAGCTTAGTGTCTAGACGAAAGAGAGAAAGAAAGAGATGTGGGTAAAGAGACTACAGTCCAGCATGCTGATCAAATCCTGAAATCTTCACTTATGTTCGAAAGTTTCGATTGGTGTGCTTAATTTATCTGTGAAATTATATGTAAGTTGAATTTCGAATAAAAGTTAAATTTGTGAAATGATTATAAGGCTAATTACTGAAGTTCTATTTCTTTGAATATTCCTTTTAAACTCATTTAGTTGGTATCGGAAGTTTATCAGGATCTTGTTTTGTTATATCAAATGTATAAAATATAATAAAAGCAGAGCTGCCAGCTGTATTGACCTTTAGTATTTATGCTTGATTTAAAAAACATCTGGTACTTACCGAATCGACCAATCTTAGATTATTTATGTTTCTGTTTATACTTGTAACAACGAAACAGCCAGAGCTCACCAAAATACGTAGATTTAAAGAAATACTACAAACATGATTTACGTCATGCAAGGGTTATATTACTTGCTAGAAATATACCTAAAGGAATCCAAATTATAGGTTGGACTTTGTTTTAGTATTAATTTGAAAACATTGAAATGTTTCCGAATTCCATACCCTTAAAATCTGTTAGAAGTTCAAGGTCGTCCAAGGTTTTACGTCATAAACAGCTGATAATTGTGTCGTACTTGCTTTGCGATTTTGGATTTTATCCTCATTGGTTTTGAGTCGATATTGCTTGTTTTTCCTGCAGTTGCTACTATCATTAATCGTCGATGCTAGAATTACGTCTCAAACGGGGCTATTATCTATTCCATATTCTTAAATTGGATCTTAATTGTTCTGTCCGTTGACTGTCATTGAGACGTTCAATGGATAATTTATGGTCTGATCAAAATTGTCTAACATGCTTCTGAATAAAACAGTTTCAAATACGAATATAAAATCCAAACCGAATCATAAAGTTTCGCTGCATTAATATCAGAAGTGGGATGGATTATCAGATAAAGCTCACATAACCACTATACCTTATCTACTTTGAGTTTGACGCACACTTTCCTGTTCTGATTTTAGTGGAATCAATTTATTTCATCATATATTATACAGTTATATACGTTGAATTAATTAATTTAATACAATCTACACTTTAAGGCTTCCATTAGTTAAGGGTGGATTTGGAATTCATCCCGTAAACATACGTCAATTAACCAACTTCTAAGCGTATCGAACAGAAATCTGAATTACAATTAATTAAAAATGTGTCAATAGTTTTACCAATAACGTTTTTGTAAAATATTACATTGTAATAAAAAAAATGTGACGCAATTGAGCGAAGAGTCCAGTAGTACATAATCATATGTGTTATTCTCATCGCCCCAGTTATTTGAAATAACGAAAACAAAAGAACCTCTCGAGTAAAGGCGTCTCACAAGAGGTCGGCTGTCATCTCCTCGAATGCTATTAATATCGTCCAATCGCTTAGAAGACTACATCATATTATGCCTCTTTTATTTTAACCATATTTTAAGAAACACTATGGTTAACAACGATATTATCATGGGGCTCTGTACATCTAATTCAAATCGTTCATATACCCGAATGCGACTTAACCTCGGCATAAGATTCTCTTTCCTGTTTCCAAAACTGTTTCTAAGATCTTGTAATAATAGAGCTCCCCGAAAGAAGATGGCCGCTCATACCTGGTCTGCATTATCAATTTGTTTAGTATATTGACTTCAACTAGTTGAGTTAACCTTCACATTACATGCATAAATGTGTGCGAATCGCGAGTGTGTGTTTTACTACGCCTTGTTTATTTCTAATATTACACTTGGTATTTTTGCAAATAACATTTTTTGTTTGCATTTTATCATTTCCGTCAACACCAACATATGGATTCGAAGATAATTTTTCAATATCTGTGACGTTGTACGAGAAAGCGCGAAAGTCTTTCAACTTTATCTTATCAGTATCAAACACGCAAAACAAGCGTGGTGCTAACAACTGATAGAAGTCATTTATCATATCTGTGCTTGTAGTCGTATGTAGGACAATATTTTTAATGAGGGTATTGGCCTATGCTTAGTAAGTGTGCTTTGTAGGTGAAATTTTGCAATCGGACAAATCCTTAGGTTGTATATGTATTTGTGAAGTAAATAAACTCTTTGTCTACTGATTTATCAGGATCGCCATTAATCAAGGAAATGACAGTTTGATATCATATGGTTCATTTAGATCTATTTTATTTATCTTTAATAATGATTTTGACCAAGTTTCCGATTTAATTTATTCATTTTATTATAAGTATTATTTATTTTAAGTTTTAGTTTTCATTAATTAAGATATTTTTCTGTATAATAATAAATTTTAATTATTTTATGTAAGGCTATAAGCCATGATACAGGCGATTTCGATATGTTTGGCGGCCATGGCTGTTTCAATAAAGTAATCATTTTAAATGAATAAACAATTTTGAATTATGAATTACTTTCTAATTTTATTATATTCATTCAAATATTTATTACTGCGTCCCTTGAGGAGCTCGAAAGTGATACTGGTAACATTTAAAAATACGAAATGTGCTTAATTTCAAACACAACAAATAATTTTGATAAAACTTCTGTCAGTTAATACCTAATTACCTAATTAAAGGAAATGTACCTGAATATGTTCAAGTATTTTGGTTTTCCCTATCCGTATTATCTCGTATTTAGGATTCATTTTTAATGAGGCTTGTCTCTTTCTTACTGACAATATTTTTTATGGTGCCTAGCTACCAAGCCTTCGTCAAAGTTTAATAGTCGCCCACGTTCTGTGTGTTGATTTGCCAGCAACTACTCAGTCAGAAAAGTACATTTTATGCTTCGCTAATAAAGCAAATCTACCAGTTTTGATAGAAGTTTTTTGTTTCATATTTCATGTATACTTGGTAGGACATCGGACATAGGGTATAATATGTATTAGTTATCCTAGCGCAGGTCCAACAAACACTTGTAAACCTTCTTACAGAAAACTTAGGTTATAAACTTTGGTACATGATATTCCTAATATTGACTATTGATTTATTTAATAAATTTTCTTATTGTTTCATAACATTACTTTCTACCTATTTTTACAGTTAAATACTTATGTAAACAAACTATATGTGTAGTTTTAAGACATCAAGTAGTTTCTACAATGTTCCGTCTGAGGTTTCACTCTTGACTTGACCTTGGTTAATGCGAATAAATTGCGTCAACGGTTTTATGCAACTTGTACAATATTATTGTATTTATTTACATAACTTTGTGTTAATTTTTTTCGTGAATTGTTAGAACTTTGAATAATTGCGCAACTCATTATCATTTTGGAGGGAATAAGTTGAAATTGAGTAATATAAGCACTTGATTATGCAAAATTAAATTCATTGCCATTGTTATTATTAAATACCTTTCAATGTCATATTGTAACTTTTTTATAATATTACAAGTCAATTAGGTACATGTCAAATTTAAAATAATATAATTTAAAAGCATAAAGTGATAATTTTTTGAGAAACAACTTGATATGCTTCAGTACTAATGCTAACCAACGCAAAGACGATCCATGCCCGAAAGAGTAAATCGATGGACCTCGTATTGCAGTTAGCTAATATATGGAATCATTATAATTATGAAAAAATATATTGTATTTTACTCTTAAAATACACATAATGTTAAAGTTGTTTATTGTAGCACATCATAACGTGCCAAAATAGCTTCCTACGTTACAGCATCGCACTTGAAACTTGGGCTTTTGGCAACGATAAATCATTATACGATAACACAAATTGCTAAGTATATTATTTATGTAACCGTTTCTGTACGTGTTCCTACAGACTATAGATACTGTGTAGTTGAATTTTGTGAGCCATTTCATATTAACATAAACGCAAGAGAGCCTAATTCTTGACAGCTCTTCACACTTCCACGAACTCTATAATACTGATAATATGTGCGCATTTTATAACATATTTTGCAAAAATTTCTTTAGGTAGCATTCCTTTAACCTATTCCTGTAAAGTATATAATTATATGTATACAATATGTCATATTTAACTGTTTTCTACATCTGTATCTAAAGGTTATTTAGCAGACCATAAAATGGAACAGTAAATTTACAGAGTATTAATTTTAAAATAGTTTTTCTATTATTGTACCATACTCCGTTATAATCATATAGTCTTCATACATCATCTTTAGTATAACGTCAAATATTCTACGTTACATTATTTAATTACTAGATTCTTGGCACTAACGACGTCTCCACGTTCATTGACATTTCTGCTGCAACATAAATAAACATGTATTTTCGTGTCTCTACATCCGTGACGAAATATGCATAAATTTGCAATATGCTGCTATAAATGTATACATTTTCTAAATATGTGTAATATATACATATTACCTATTAATATATTCTCGAAAAAATAACCTACTAATGTGCTATGGTGTTGACTACTAGATATGTCTAATTTCTTGTTCTTGTAACCTTGTTTAGTTGACATATGCGTAGTTATAAATACTGTCTCACTATTCAAACTCATTGTTTAGTCCAAACACATAATGTACGTCAATAAAATTTTTTTTTCCATGAACGTTAACAATACTTCATTTTACAATTTTACACCCACATCACGTGTTTCTCAATGGCAGGGTTTCAACACTAGCATCAGCTGTTTCATGTAAAGATCTTCCACTTCCAAAGCATGTTCCCTCAAACCAGTATCATTATAATCAATAGTAGAAACCATTATCGCGGAAGTTTAAAAGTCATCCGTTCTATTTTCATAGCATTACAAAATGAACCTTCCGACTGTGCTCTGTGATTGATTCTTCAACGTATCGGTTTCACTTTAGATTATGTAAATGGTACACAGCTGTGATCCAGCATATCGCTCGTGCCTTGTTTATTGTAAATCTTAGTAACTGTTGGCTAAAGTTTAATTTTGTTTGGTGTAGTTAAATGCGCAGCCAGTGTTGCCGTGTTATCTGGTTGCATAAGTGCAAGGGCTATTGTGACTTTATCAGCGTTCTGGCGTTGTTTACTGACGCAATTGATTTGAGCGAGTCGAGTCGAAGCGATGCGATTTATTTGTTTACGTTGCAAGTTGGATTTAGATTCAATTTTCGCCTGTTATTTTACGACTCGAACAGGGCTTGAATGCGATCGATGATAGAATCCTATTTGCTGAAAGGGACGGGATTAGACTTTACGAGACTAAATTGTGTTTTAGTGATTTATAATTATTGTGTGCAGTTAAGAAGAATAAGAGTTATTTTAGTTCATATTATTTTGACTCTACGGGTAATTATGTCACAGCCGTATTAGCTATTCTTCTACGACGGTATTATTACATATATGCCTATTTTAGTTATTCTTACGGCAAAATTGCTTCATTCGCTCCATTAATGCTTCTTTATCATTGACTTAGTGAAATTAGCATAAATTTGTTTTTCATTTTAATTCTACCTATTTATAACCTATACTTTCATACAAGTATAGATCGAATCATTGGTAAAATAAAGTAAAATTATTGTATAAACTAATAATTAAGATACACACATTCTGATGTCCTTCTATTGGCGGAGCCAAAAATGAATAGCTTAAAGCTGATGACAGTACGCACCTTACACTTACAGAAATATGTATTCTCGACTATATAAGGGAGAAAATTGTGGCCACTCACTTCCGACATAAAGTCTGATGATGATATAGCTATACTCGTAGTTGCCGCACAAGTTTCATGTTTATATCGAGGCGAGAATTCCCATAGAGATTGATGAAGTAGCTGACAGTTTCTTGATAAACAATTTTGAACTTTATGCCGCGTGAAGTTTAAATCCATTTTTAGAGTAACAGAAGACTGGGCAACAATTGCTTTGTTGACTTTGGAGTTACGAAAGTGCCGCAATCACGCAAAGCTGTATACACTGACACTAGTATAATAAACATTTTACTATGGGGATAGAAAATTACAAAGACTACATCCACTTTTAATTTTACGTGTAAGTAAAAATACATATGTGCAACGGCGGCTATTTATAAAAGTGGAAAGCATAAAACTTGCAGAGCTGAGGAATAAAGACAATAATATAACGTAGGCAATATACAAAATTATGGTTTGTGAAACTTGTTACTATTTTTCTAGTAAGTACGCCCAATGCCCTGCGTTTATACATTATCTATCCTCTACATTTAACAAGTTAAACAGAGAATAACTGAAAAATCCAGAAAACTCTGGAAAAATAATAACTTGCCTTAAAAAAAAAAGCTAAACAACGAAATAAGTACACGTTACGTGAAGCAATTTGGATACAATTTCGATAGAGGCCTTGAACTTGCGTGTTCTACTCTAGGTCACAATTATTACACAACTATCTATATAAGTAGACACCTACGATACGTTTACCTTTTTCTATGTAGAAACAATAATGTTTGTTTACAATAAATGTTTGTAGCACAAATATAGTGGTGATTGTAAATGGAGTCATGCGCAGCTGTGCAGTTGGCGTTGCATAATGTATACTTATTTCTAGTTACCTATTTCCGCCTTTGCATAGTCAGTCCGCTATATGCAGTTAATGATTAACTAAGCTAACAAAAAAGTATCTAATTATTATACTATTTGATGACACACTGAATTAATGGAGGTCTGTTTTAGAAATAGTGTCTAGAGCTTTTTTGATTTAAATCATAAATAAAACCATTGTTTTGGTTATGATCTAAATATTACTCGTACAATGTTATTCAGTACAAAAAGAAAACATAGGAATATTTCAACGAATCCATCAAGTCAGTAACAAAACCTGGCGAACTTCGTACTGCCTAATAGTTTTGTATGTTTATCATCGTTGAAAGCTTCTCTTAAATCAAGTTTTAGCGAGGCAAACGAACAGCAATTGATTTTTCATATATACATATTATTACATTTAAATATAGATAGATAGATTCTAGCACAAAAAGTGTTAGAAACACGTCGTAGAATATCCTGACTACTATGTAAATACCTACCCTAGAGTCTAGAGTATCTACAAAATATCCAGAATTATAATCGCCTCTAGCTCTAAGGCCTACCGCTAGAGGCTATTATGGTCTGAGTCTGAGGAAAGAAAATGATTTACGATCTCACGTCAGCTTGGGAATCCCAACAAATTGCATCGCTTTTTTAGGATCAAGCTATTTTTCCTATGTTACCTATCAACTAGGTACGTGCGCTGTTCGTTAGCAGTAGCTTTACAATTTGTGGAAAAATAATTACTCAGGTATTAAATTGATATCTATATTTTGAGCCGCGGGAATAATTGTTATTGTTATTTATTTGCGTTATATTATTTGTTCTCTTTTTGAAATGTAGCAACTGGGATCCTAAATATTTGGAATTCATAAAGTAGACCGCCCATTTCGTACTTATTTATATCTTATACATACATGCGTTATTTTGGTGATTAATCTTTATCGAAATCAGATTGCTACATTTATAAGACATAATTATTAAACATATTGTTTTTGTTGCAGGTATGTCAACACGCAGAATAAAGTGCCGGGTTGTTTTTGATCCAAACCATCCTAAAAATAATTTTATAAAGGTAGGTAACAAGCACGAATAACGAATGTCTTCTAATTACCTTACCTAATTGACACCTTTATGCCTTTAAGTTACCTTTCTAATTTTACTCAATAGGTACTAGATGTACTTACTTATATATTATGCAGAATATTTACTTACTTAACTTAGGTATATACCTACATATCGTATCTTAATTGTTATCATCATATTTTATTGTTATTGACCAGTAGACTGGGTGACACAGTTTATTTATCTGTTGGATATTTTTTAAATACGATGGAATATATAACAATAATTGTTTACTGAGAAATGTAAACAAAATAGAGCTATTTTTTTACATTTTCGTAGAGACGTGATGTGAAAAATAATATGGGTTTTTATCCTATTTAAGTTTTTTCAATTTGCAGTGGAGATTACTCTAACTTTTGATATCACTCAGTCACTCACTAATCATCAATCTATATCTTATATATATGTATAAAAGAAATTCGTGTTAGTTACACTATTTATAACTCATGAAGGGCTAGAGATTTGGCTGAAAATTGGTGGGGATGTAGCATAGAACCAGAAGGACATAGGATACTTTTTAACAGACTTCAAAAAAAGGAGTTCGATATTAGTTTTATTTGTTTTGGTTTTAGTAGAATTACGCGGGTGAAACTGCGAGGCACAGCTAGTAAATGAATATAGCTTTGTTGCACACCAAACAAAGAGACAGCAAGAAAAATATATAGGTACGTAATATAGTCAATGGTAATAAATTGGGCGCTAGTACATCATCATCATGATCGCCAACCTGTATGACTCACTTGGTGGGCCTCCTCTCCCTTGTTCAATTAGTGTCGATTTATAGTTCTTCCACGTTATCCCTGCAATGAATCTGATGTCGTTTACCCATCAAATATGCTGGTGGTTTGCCTACTGAGAGTTTCGTTTCAATTGGTAACCATTCTGTCAAGGCTTTTCACCATCTGCCATCACGACGCGATTGGTGGCAGGTCGAGTAGTCTTGGCATAGGTCAAATTAATTTGAATTATTTTTTAACTCTTATACTCGTATATCCTCGTCTGTCCAGAATAAACAATCCTTCTAATAAATATACGTATTAAGCCAGTATACACCAAACAAAACAAACTCCTCGACTTCCTTGAGCCATGTTATCAGGGCGTCTATCCCAAAAATAGATGCGGCCACAGCTCCATACATAGTTACTATAAAATTCCATAGAATAGCCAATAGTGTCTACGTAAGAGTTGTCACAGTTTCATCAACAGTTAGTTTATAAAACCATAGATGGTCAAGTAGTTCCACGTAAACGATGCCACAGCTCAATTCATAGTTAGTTTAAAGCACCACAGATTACCTATCAGTTTTTACGTAATATCAGACACAGTTCCACCAATAGTTGGTATGGAACTGCTGCGTACTTTGTTATATCTTCTCTCCTGGTGCGGTCGATACTCTGACCTATATTCCTGCAGTCGAGGAAAACTTGTTTGTTTTGCTCCATCGGTTTAAATTTTTTTTCGATATAATTGTTCGGTTTGAATCTAGGAACCCTTTTTGAAAGGTTAACCTTGTCTTAGAATTTAATCCACCCATTAGGAGATATCCGTGAACTGCTGTGTGTTGAATCAATCTAAATCTAAAGACACAATCTACATATTCATCAAGACAACGTCATTTAAACATTGGTAAATATTTCATTATCTTTTTGTTCATCTTTAGGTAGCATGGTTGATTAGTAACCTTTGTAAGTTTTACAGTTTCTTCATAAAGTTACACTATGGTTACACTTACTTTATGACATTTTTATAACATAATTATCAGAAAAAAAGCTTGTCTGCGAATTAAAGTCAAGCTATACTAAACATTAAGTTTGAAACCAAAGAGCTTGTTTAATAAAGCTGGTTAAAACTATGCCTTTTTTTTCAAATAAAAGATTTAACGTCACCTATCTACCTCTCTAGAACAGTATTTGCCTTACTACGTATATTTTACTCATTTTGGCTCAGTATTCTTGTATCTATATTGTACTTACTTTTTTTGTTTACACTAGTATATATATATATGGTACAGCATATCTTTTCCTTATCAAGAAATGTTCTGCCGATTTCGTGCATAAAAGTACCACTGCGAAATTAAGCTATTTGTCTGAACGTCACGTATCTTCTTACCCAGAACTTTGTACTTCATGACTAAAGTATATATAGTACGATGACTCAGAAACGACAGGCTGGACAGAGATACCTGACTTGTTTATACAGGGTGTTAATAAGCAGAAGGGGGTCACTCAAGGAAGAAGTCAAATATCGACAGCAAACCGGAATATCAAAAAACAAATTGTTTCATCACTATTAAGGAAGAACTCATAAGATCCCATCCTAAATTGAATAAAATACCTTTATGTCAGTACGTATCTTGATAGTCGAAGTTTTTGTAGCCACGATGTACAGATGTAGCCAGTGTCCTTCTAGCTGACCGGACTGCTTTTTATCTAAATATATATGTAGCAAAAACTGACCGTAATCTTATTACCAAGTGCCGTCTAGACGTGACTTAGCATTCGAAAATACATTAAGACCTTGAAATAGTGTTTGAAGTTGCGCTTAAAGTATGCTTTAGGGTTTTGTCCATTAGGAAGATACCTACTTCGTGCATCCGTCAAGCAATATACCTAAGTATTAAAAAAGCATTACCATTTTGATCCTCCCTTCGGCGAATTTCAAGTCTGTTGTAGATGTTCAGTTCTGTGGTGCAAGGTGCAAAAATTTCGATTTCATTTCCTTTCCTCAATAAGAAACCTCTTTTTAACATATCTGCTGAATCTTTCTTTATTTGGTGTCGTGAGGCCATTGAAATAATAATATTGTATCTTAATCATGAAGCAAGTTAAACGTATACTTACCTCTGAAATGAGTGAAACTCCACGAACTAGATTACTAGCCGAATTTACCCGTCTTTGGATAGTTCATAGGATAAATACCTAAAAGTCAGTATAACGTAGTAAGTTTTGCCCAATACAGTGCGCAAACACCTTAAAGGTGCTCGTGCACGTGACATGAACGGGTTCCAACCTCATTGGTACCCACCTCGAGCCTTCGCGTTGGGCTCCAAACGCGAATACAGATCGAGATAGCGATACCAGTAGGTACCTACCTACAAACAATAAAAACTAAACTTGAGCATGATGAGCACAGCATTTGAAATTGTAACTAGTTCTCAGTTTCCAGAATTCAAATTGAAAAATTTCACCAACAAAATCGCCAGTGATTTGATGAATACAAAGGTTAGAAGAATCGCTTCCACCGGCTTAGATTATATTAAAATATTCATTTCCCTGTAATCTGTGCAAGGAAATTTCATCTTTAAACGTCTTTGAAGATTCTTATCATGTACGAAAACCGGCTAGAATATCAACAACAGACTGGCGCATCTCAATATTATCTCTATGACTCAGACACACCTTAATTCACTCGTCCCTAAATAAACTCGTACAGTACATTCAACGCCCTTAAACAAAGAACATCAACTAACTAAAAAAACAGAATAGAATGTGGTTTATTTGTGACATAAAAACAACAAGCAATTTTGATCTAAAATACAATAGCAAGAAAGCATGTTTTTGCCACAAGCCGATCCCAACTCAGCATTCAGCAACTACACCTTCACTCAATTAATTAGCTAAGCGATGCTTCGCAATAGCAGATAACCGAGTCATATTGCATATTCCCAGGCACAATGGGACAATGTGCATTGAAACCCGAGTGCAATAGGACAAGCGCGGCATTGACCTGAACGTTGTGCAATCGACCAATAAGAGCGCTTGGAAAATCTGAAAGTGATTCAATGTTGAAGTAGTACACATATATTAGGTAGTCGTTACTTATGCAGCGTGATACATTGTGATGTCAATAAGATTAGATCCACATTTAAAACAATCTCGTTTAGAAAGAAAAAAAGCTGTAATCTTCCAGCATCAGTGGATTAAACAATGATGGAAAAAAGTCACCACAACAATTTAAATTTTAACAATTGATGAATAAAGACTGTTAGGTGAAGTTAAATATAATAAAGGATATAGGAAAGGCGGCTTCATTTTGTTAGAACGGTAGGAAGAATAAGAAACGTGCTAATAATATCAATAATGACACAGCCCTTATAACATTTTCACACGAACGTCCCGCAGAACTTTAGTGAGGATTGCGAAAGCAAACGATTTCCCAATCAATTTATTTTACTGAATACAATCCGACGCTGGTTTAGAGCTCGTGTTTGTATACAACACCGTCTGCAAATACAGAAAACCTATACTCATCGCCATCCAATTGTACCTAAGTATCATGTTTTTGCTGAGATTTTTTCATGTAGCTTTCAAAACCAGATATCTACCATCCTTTTCATTTGAACTTGGCTACTAGTAAATCTAAGGGTGGCTTTGTTACATGAAAACCAACCACTTTTGTATTATTCGTAAAACAAATTTTAATGGTGTTATTTTTTTGTTGTACTGATGACCCCAAGAGGTTGTAAATAAGTTACCAGTATAATTGTAATATACCACTCCAGCGAACTTGGCGGTCCAATGTGACAGTTTACAAAGTCATTTTAAAAATATTAAAGTTATTCAGCTAAAAAGTTAAGGGGAATTTACGATCTCAAAAAATTTGCATAATTCTCCAGGTTTGGTGACACTACAAAAAAGTTTTTCCCGTTTACATCGCAAAGCTAACCGAAAACATCATGAGTATAAGTCAGAGACTTAACAAAGTGCAGTGGTGTGTAATAAATTGGCACCGATCGTTAGGTACCAAGTCAGGACCGATGTGCTTCAACAAGGGTTCCGAGTCGGTTGTTGAACCCGGTGTCTGAGTGACAAAGTCATTGCCACTTACAAGGTCTCGGACGAGGAAATTCACTCGCATATAAATTGCATAATGATTTGTAACGCAAACTAGTAATAGGGGCAGAAACACAGTATCTCGTGAAATCTGCTAATTTAACCAAAAATCTCACGAAAGCCTAAAAAATATAATGTAAAAGTTAGAAACAACTACCACTAATCTGTATAATTTATCATAAACGTCGCTAACAATTACCTGGGAGTCAGACAACCTACAAGATATGTACAAGAGTGTGCCTGTCACAATCACAATTGATGTAAGTACATACTTAAATTTTGTACTAAGAATGATACGCTCTATATTTTGGTTGTTTCACCTTTAGGCTATTATCCATAACTATCCAGCTGACAATAGCCGGGTAGAAACCAAGGACATTAGAACAGAACTAAAGTAAACCAAAGCATACAAATAGACACATAGAATAGAGCAGTAAAACGGCCACCGATGTTGAAACCAGCGTACGCGCAGGTCACGCACGTGTTTATAAACACTGTTATCTATGCTGTGACAATATTTCGTAACATTTGTAACTGCGGACTGAATGTTACGCCCTTCTGGTCCGAACTAGGGTGAACAGGTGAACCCTAGCTGTGTGCGCCTCTTCTTACGATCCGTTTCTTTTTTTTCAAGGGCTTTACCACAGCCATTATTGATTTGTATTGCGTTAGCTACCTCATCGCTGTTCTGTTTACGCGAGACGTTTCACACATCTCATCATAGCGGAAAACGATTCAGTAAGTGATCAGAACAGCGACAGCGCTAAGGTGGCCATAGTAATGCCCGAGGTCTGCCTGACCGCATTACTGCCATCCAATTCTTCTAATTCCTACTTCCATAGCATAGAAGTGGAAGAGTCTTTAGTCACCTTTCTAGGAATGACGTCGCAGGATTATTAGATAGGTATACCTTGTAAGTAGATTCGTCAAGTAAATGATAGGATATAGTGTTGAAGTTATCGTTAAGGTCATTAAAGCATACCCCATTTCAGTAGGATTTGAGGTGCGCATCTAATTGTTATTGATGAAAAAAACAATAGAACTCAAGTACGAAAACAATTGTACACATGGCCAATGTTTGACCCAGGAAAACAACTAGTACACAATGGTGACTAACTGATGAATATTTATAATTGTGCTCTACTTTATTTGAATCTGTTTAAGTCGAGGACAAAGCCAAAGCAAAAGTTTTGTGCATAAAGTTAAATAACAGTGTTTATTTTAAATTCTATAAATATTGTATTATTTTTAATTAATACATTTCTAAAATTGTTTAGATGCCGACCTAGAACTACCAAAGGTAGAACGATAAAAATATTAACCTTAAAAACAAAAGACAAATTAACTTTGGCATGGATATTATATTATTTCAGATATACAAATAATTTCATTAATAATAGAGGAACGGTATTGTCAGGGCGTAGTATACGAGTACTTGACAAAATTGATGCGACTGCAAAAAAGGTACCTATGTAAAAGAGGAAGCCTATATCCAACAACAACAGATAAATAGAGGTTGAGATGAAGTAGAAGCTTTTAATAATTAAAGCCTTACTAATAACGCGACTTAATGGTGAGCGTCTTTCGTCTTGTTTTGACGCATGGCGTTCTTAATCGGATAAAACGAGACAAAATAAGCTCAAAATGGAATGAAACGCGTTTTTTAATAAGACAGTAAATATAAAATCTTAGGTTCGTTGCTAGAATCTAGTTTGAACTTGGTTGGGTTTCTTCATAATTAAGGAGGCAAACTTCTTCATACAACAGTATAAGATGCTAGTTACTCGTATCGTCCATTAGACTAAGTAATAAAACATGCATTACAATAATGAAGATAGTGATAAGGTGAATGAACAGAGACCGTTTAGCTTGAGAATAAGGTCAACGGTCGTTAAATTTAAATGTAAAGCGGCAGTTGAAATACGAGCGCAATGTCTTCAAATTCGTGATAAATTGCTCTTCTTTGATTTTGTATTTGACTTATGAGAGTCTATTTTTTCAAGATGAATAATGCTGGCTGAAATCAATGCTGTAAAAGATAACATAAAAGAACCACCTATAGATTATGTTGTGAAAGCGCAGCGTCGAATAACACTGGGCTATAAATTTATAAATTTTTGTAAAGGCGTTTTTTTTAAATTTCTGCTCAGGCTTTTAAGTTTTGTCTCTCAAAGACGGTCAAAAATCATTTTACCACTGCTCGTGCAGTGTAATTATTAGCCTTACTCACATATATTTTTATGCTTCAGATTAGATGTTATTTAGTTTAGTATGTATCCTTTAAATTTACAAGTTCATCTAATGCAATACTATGTTCAAACGAAACTCATTGTTCGTCTGATCGTGACATAGTACAATCAAAATGAGCGAAGCTAAAAGCATCAATTAACAATTTTAAACACCAATATTAAGTTATGCTTAACTTGAGAGATCTCGTGTCTCAAATGGTTCGTAACCAACTGGTTTACATCTTCCGTACGAAGATGATTAAACACGGCAATTACGAAATTGATGTTCCCGATATTACAACTTATGGTAATATGAATTTCGTTTAACTTATTACGATAATTCATTTAAAATAATTGATTAAATTGGCAGTCCTAAAATTAAACTTGGCAAGTGTAGATTTAAAAGAGAGGCCAAAAATAGTCGTTCTTACTAAAATAAAAATAAAGTTTTTTTACGATATCCTTATTAATGTTGAATTGGCATCAGAATGCCAATTCAACTTTTTCTCTCTTCATATGTTTATTTTGATTTTGACAGCGTCAAGCTTTACTTTCTTGACATGGCTTAATAATTCTTCTTTAGTTATTAAAATTGAGATAGTATGAATATTTAATGTGTTTACACTTGATAAATACTTGCTTATTTAATTTGCTTAAAACATAAAATAGTAATTTCTGCAGCAACATTTTTTTATACCTAGAAACACGAAGATTAAGAAAGTAATATGTTTTTGCTAATAATACGCCAACCTTTACCTACCCATTACTGAATATAGGTCTCCTCTTGTGTGCGCCATCCTTTCCGGTCCTGTGCCGATGTCGTCCACCTAAATCCTACCGACCTTGCCTTCTTCTTGTCTTAGCTAATGTTATTCTAATGGCGACTGCATGTTCCAATCTTGCAAGTTTGGTCACGCGATATGAATCCATAATAGCATTAGACGCTTTCTGAAGAGTATATTTCATAACTTTTTGATATTTTAGTTATATTTCTTCTCCACTTCTACGTTTATTATACTGAGTAATTTTTCTTCTTGTTTCAGTGTTCGCTTATTAACTTTTTAGTCGCCAACTGAACTCACACGATTGTCCAAGACATTATCATTAGTTTCAGCCGTTGATTCAGGCTATATTTCAATTGACAATATTTTTATCAAAAACACAATTCGTATGCATCTTATCGACAATCGCTGGCCAAAGGCCTACACCATCATTACGAATTATCGGACTGCAACTGTGTTCAAATTGGCAAAATTAATTAATAAAATAGACTGTTGAGATACATAGGATGGTATAATTTGGCTACTTATGTAAATAGATAGTATAATAGAATATATAGATCATAGATACAGTAGGTATCATTATTAAGCCATAAACAGTTGAACTGCAAATCTAATCTGTTAGTCGGTAAACTAGATGCTATTTAGGCCGCAAGGATTTAGCCAACATAGGTGTTCAGGCTTAGAACTAATCTTTTGAAGTAGACGCTTTAGTCATTATCGTAATGAGTTTCGCGTACGTTTTATATTTCATCAGGTAATGAAGCGTTTTACACAGTTCGAACTTACATGGCAGTTTGAAAGTTTTAGCTTGTGGCAAACCAAAGTTTTGACCATCAAAAATTACCTAGACGAAATCGTTGTTCGATAATGCTGCCTTGCTGCAGCTATCGAGGTTCTTGTGGCACTTGGAGTAAAAAAAGTTTCTCATCACACCGCTCGAAAATTGACACGTGTTTTTATTACTCGTGTTTTCTTCAAAATCGTCATACGTTGTTATGAATTTAATCATTCATAACAATCGTGACGTGCCTGTTAGCTTGTAATAAAATTAAATGCGTAGTACCACTACAATGTAGTTTACAGAAACTTACTAACCTACTTTAAATCCAATAGTAACTGCGTAATAATCTGTACCACACTCGTGCTAAATAGATAAAAACCACAGATAATTTGCGTGCTTTTTTTTAAATTAAACTGCGCATGAAAAATGTATGAATATAAACGCTGGCAAAATATTTACTCGGAAGAATGTAATAAACAAAGATGTGTTAATAAATCATTTACAAGAGTTTACGGGGATAAACGTTTTACCTACTATGTTACAGTGGCCGGATTTTTTACGTGGAGAATTGTTGCATGCATACCGCCACACGTCCATGTGGGAGTCTTACCCACTAAGGCTCCACGGTGTCACTCCCTGCCGATAACTGGCGGGACACGGGAACGCTGTGGCACTTATCCGCGACCCGCCACGGCTGTCCGTCACCGGACCCATCCCTCGGGGTTGCTCCCTGTTACGGTACGCCAGACACATGGCGCACCGCAATCATCTCGAGGACCATACCATACACCATATGGGCGTCAGACGACCCCGTGTCTAGCCGTTCCTGCTGCGACGGGTCATTAGTACCCATAAAACATACACAGCTCATGAGCTTAGAGGGCAAATCCCAGTGGAGCAGCCCATCCCGGGTGCCTCTAAGCTTCGCCGTGGGTGGCAAGGCCACGGCTACCGAGCCTCCCGCCTCGACAATGCGGGCACCCTTGGGGGGCGCGGGCGCGGCGTAGTGCATACACGTTTGCAGTGACGGTAGTCCCGGATTCGATTCGGAGCCGTTTCCTTTAGATTTCTTGGAGCTCTCGCGCGTACTATACATACCTATGCTCATTATGGTATCCATCCCATGCCTGAAAGTCGTAAAATACAGCCTTTGACATCGATAACAATAGCATTTCTTAGAATAACACGCTCGCAATACCGTAAAAACGCAAATTACGTCTAAACCTAGTAAATTAGGCTCTGCAAAAATTATCGTGACCAATCGATCTCCATATCGGGCGATTACTCGTCGAATCTCGCATCCGGTTCCCACCACCAACAATTTAGTAGGTAATCCGAGCAGAACTATTTAATTGTGGTTAGGTTTTTGGCGAGCAAACAAAGAAACAGCCGCGGCGTTGTAGATTCTAAATTAGAATTTAGAAAAAAAATCTGTCTCTGTGTAGAGGTGTGTAGAGGTCGTACATTACTATTTACTACTAATCTTGAGTTATCTTGGAAAACAATTAGACAAATTATAACAATTTTTAGTCATAGACAATTTTCGATTTTAAGGATTTCTTTCTCTCAGTAAATAAAAAACCAGAATATTAGAAAATCAACTAACAATATTAACAATTTTTTTATATAAAAGTTCGTAGAGCAGTAGGTGCTTGAGGTGTCTACTTCGAATCGATGTAATGTATATGTTTGGAAAGCTACAGTTAATTAATTATGTAGTCCTTGATAGATATGTATTTCAAATTATTAATTAGTACTATTTTCATCAAGAGCGTCGCCATCCGCTGGCGACGCTCGCGACGTAGAAATTGTGGTTTATTTTTTATATCCTAAAAGCTTGTTATGTAAATGTAGTTATCGTACGAAGCCATATTCAGAGATAAAAAAGAATCTATTGTAATTTCGTGGCTGAAAGAATACCAGTTCTTCGACCCGCGATGGCCTTGCCGGTCCGTTGGCTAATGCTTACGTTTCGCCTTTTACTCACAAATCGGCTGTCTTAGACAGTTCTTCAGCTGCTATTTTTGTATTAATCAATTACGGTACATATAGGTCTTACAGATTTAATAATTGATTATTAGTGCTTTTTTATAAATAGTTCCCACCGCAATAAATATACAGACCACGCCGTCGCTATTTTTTCAGCGAAGGCGAGAAAACTACTCACAGATTATTGAGGTAGATAGAGTGTTTTCATGGAAGAAGTCCCATGGCAAACAGTAGAGCTAACCTGACCTACCGCGTCACGTGATCACATCGCCTCGTCTGAGGGACTTTTTCAAATAACTTTGTAAACACTTGTATGTTTTAAGATTTCTTCCTCTGCAACATAAAAGGGTTGTGAAAATTCCAACAAACTGAATATTAATGAAGACTAGTAGGTACCTATTGGGTTTCAAAGACGCCGCTTGAAAAATGTATATCAATATTATTTGTAAAGAAAGCAGAAAAACATCAATATTCTCCAAAGTATTTCCTTAAAAAAATATAAATATAGTTTTATTTCTTTCGGAAAAAGCGTAATGAGTAGGTGAAATATTTTAATCTGTATTTAATTTTATCACATTGACTGTCTTACCGCTATCCTGTCCAAGCGCGACGTTTATAACTCACAGCTAATTTACATCAAGCGTTCCCAACTGCACAGCTTGAAATACAGCCCGTCAATAGGAACGCATTAAGGCGACAACGGTGTTACCGTTGTCGTCTTAATGCGTTCCCCAGGTCTTTGCGTTTGAGCTAATAAAAACACCATCATCATCATAAGTACCTAAATCAAGTGTAGAAATTCCAAGGAACAAAATATATTACATAGGTAGGTATAAGTATTACAGTAAATGCGTTCGTGCATTGGAGCGAATGTTGGTCTGGCTAGCAACAGACCACTAATAGCCTGAATTTCTTTGATTGCAGCAGTTATTTAGTACATTTTGTTGTCTAGATTTATAAATAATCTATCCATCGACGCTCATTTTTAATGATCCCAGGAGTACTTACAATACATGTACTTTAAATTAGTTACTCGTACAATTCGCAGTTATTTTGACAATCCGAACTACTAAATTGATTTTGATAAAATGTATACAGGACTATCCGGGGAGTATATTGTACTCTTTTAATCAGAAAAGAATATTGGGCATCTTGGATAGAATTGATACTGAATTTTGGATCACTTTGAAATCCATAAAAATATTAAAAAGTGAATAATTCAGAATCTCCACCTTTTTGAAGTATGTTAATAAGCATTCCTTTAGAAATGAACCGTTTATCTAGCAGGTAGGTACTCGTATGTCATTAAAACATCATTTGCTTTGAATAACTTCACAAATATATTGCAGGATTCCCAAATAGATCATTCATAATCATAAATTACGTAATTTTTGTTGGGACATTAGTCTACCGGCGTCGTTTACCTTTAAATATTCAGTACCTAGTGCCTATTTGTAAGATGTCTATCTCTAAGAAAGATTTAAGATCAATATACTTTAGCTATTTGTATGAAAGAATAAAGCATAGGATTGAATAAAATGACTGAAGATTTTGACGTTACTTTTATTTTCATACCTCTTTATGGTTCTTTTAATGTTTAGATTTATGTATGCTGCAGAGAGAGTTTGTAAAGCTTTTCTAATTTTTATATGTATTTTATCAACGATAAATTAAAATTCAAAAATAGAAAAAAAAAAAATTCCTTTGCGCTCTTACTGAAAATGAGCTGCGTTAAATCTCATTTAGAGTTGAGTATATACTAGCTTTTGTTTTAATATATCATTTAAAATCGGCGACAGAAGCTAGTATCAAATTTAAAGTATGTACTGCATGAACACCCCAAGTGATTTGTCCGTGTGTCCAAGGAGTATTTACTATCAATAGGTGTCTACGGAACAGCTTTATGGTACATGACAACGATTGATGAGCTCTTGGACAGACGGCGTACCTTATTCGAGTTACCCTTCTTACCTTATTGGAACGAAGGAGGTAGTTTATTAGGCGCTGTTGACGTTATGTCTAGCGTTTCAAGGGCTTGCTTAACTTATGTAAACATAATACTTGTAACATCGTGTTTGTGAATATACTTTGTTACTGCTATATAAAGAGTTATAATTGATGAGTGTCTATAATCCTCGTGAACAATTATTTTGTGTGGCACACAGTACTTATTTCCTATCATATTGTTGATTGCCAATAACATTTTCTATGAAACTGCCACGTTCTATAGGACTTTTATAAATATAAGCTACTGCACCATCACGTTTAAAACGAAGTTATTTATAAGTCCCTATTTCGACGTTTCTTGCGCTCATGACAAAACCGTTTTCATTTTTACTGAAATGTGTGTTCGAATATATGCTTCTAATTAAAGCGTCATCTATTGCGCTTGTATTGGGTCATTTGGAATTATCCGTATACTATTTGAGGGGATAAACAGCCACGCTAGGGCTGCAGGTTTTGGCAACTAACGTCTCTGGCTGCAGTGTCAATTGATGATGTAACTTACGCATCGTGTTTGTTGTTCTCAGAGGGTGGCGGGGTCGGCGCGGGAGGCTGCGGCGCGTGCCGGCAGCTCGCGGGACAGGTGACCGACGCTCCTCGCGGCTGATGTGGGCTGCGGGCGGCTGCTGCTCGCGCCAGGCAGGTGAGATTTCCACCACGAGCCTAAGAGCTGCTCCGCTCTCTGTACTATCTAGACTGTGCCAACAGGCGGGTGTACAAGAGCAACCGGGATATCTAGTATGGAATATACGATCATGTTCGTTTCATTACGATTCTGTTCTTTTTCATACCGTTTACGCTAAATAAAAGAAATTATAGTTACGAAATTTATCTGGAAGATATCCCTTTTTAGTAATAAGACGGCCTTTTTTGCGTCTGTAATTTCTGTACCTATTTATTATATGGTGTTCTATTTTTTTGTGATTACTAACAGCTTTGTAATTGTAACCTGACAAGTCTACACTCTGCACCGTTTTTTGTTTAGTCTGTGTCAAAAGTGATGGAAACGAAGACATATCTGACATTACTCACTTCTCCATAAGATAAAAGAGGACGTAAAGTGGAAGAAAAGAGTTTCTTTTACGTGGAGTCTAATGCTCTTTTGGTGTTAAGTCTGCTTTTTAGTGATGTTAAAATTGCGATTACCTTGTGTCCTTATTTTTTTTTTGACACGCTAAGACATTAAAAAACTATCACGATAAATATAGTTTATGATTGTTCTTCTCTGTGCCACCGGTCGGTGAAAATGTAGATATTGAAATGGGGTGCAAAGTCTGCTATTTGAATTGCACCGTAAATACGATTGCATTGTGTCGTTATTTATTTGATACGCAGACCTTAAAACTAGAGTTAGCTATAACAACTAAGTAACGTGAAAAATATAACTGCGAATAACATATAGTAGGTATTGACAGATTGTGGTAGATTGCTGACATAATTTTCAGTATTAACTGTATGGGAGATATCTCGCATCAATAACTTCTTTTCTGGCGGGTCCTTGTATAAACTATATGTAGATACAGCTGCGTGAAATTCATGGTAAGCTAAGCAATTGGTTAGACAAAAAGCCCTAATAGCAAGGAGCGAGGTTAACTATACAGTCAAGGTAAAAATAATTCCTGTAATAACGCTCTGTATGAAAAAAGACATTATAATAATATTTCGGCTTACTATGAAGTAAATCGAAAGTATAGTCTGACCAAACCCTGATAGCGTTGGAAATCAATACCAAGGTTAAACATCAAAGGTTAAGCTACTAATTACAGTGATCACTATCAACACTTAGGAACAGTACTATTAGTCGAGAAAGCCATTAGAAACACACACATTTTTTCCACAGTCGAATACATTCCCCGCCGTGTACCGATCACTGGTTCACCTGCACGGCTATCAAATGCTTTGCACTTATCTGTACATAGCAACTAGGAACCGTCTATCTCTTAAATTCCAAAAGTGCAGCTGGACTTTAAAGGTCTAATGAATCACCTGAAGCTTAACTAGAAACCACTCGTAATTAGCATTCATTACATAATGGCTGGGGTCACCGGAATCTTCCACTTGACATTTCGCGGATGCACCTGTTACATAACAGCTGCAGGGAAGTTGGAATACTTGCTCGAACATTAGGCACAGGACTTAGCATTATTGCTAAGTCCTCCAGGTATCTGCAGTTGACAACAATTCAAATTCTTGACCCCACATTTTTATTACAGAAATACGTTTTAAGAGATTAATAAATATAGTATAGATAGTATACACAACCGGTGCCATAAATTGCTACAAAACACAATAGTAGCATGAAGTGGCAATGTTTCCAGGAAACCCACGCCACGCTAGCTGTGGATGGTACGTCGTTCGAACCCAACGATGACAATTACTCGTGCAGTAAGTGCACTAGAAAGCGTCCACACCATCATAACCAGATGATTGATAGCATAATAAGACCTCAACACACGCCTCACACCCACCCACATACACACACAAGCCAGGCATATAATTATCCTACAGATAGCTACTGTAGTACCTATATGTCCACTTGTAATGACAACATACCTGTGTCGCAGGGCGTTATCACCGGTAATGGAAGACTGAAAAGCACGTTGTATCAGACCAGAGTAGTGGTATAATTTAGTTATTATGACCAATAATGTGTTTTACTGTCCCATGAGTGCTGTTACTTCAACGCCTTACGCACTGTTGTGTGGAGCCGTTATTGAGATTTGACAAGCCTCTTCCGCTATTGAAATTTTTATGGGTGCTGTTAGTGGATTGGAAGGTTTCTTACGGGCATACAATCCGCGACAAGTACTGTACCTACCTCTGTTTTACCTACTCAGCACCATAGATATCTCAAGCCTTTTCCAAACCTCGGCGTGTACTTTCCATTCAAAATCTCAATTCTGGCTCTGCATGATGATTCTAATTCATACAAAGCGTTTACATTTGCATACCAAAACTTTTATGTAATATCAATTCTGCAATACCCGCTACAATTTCCTAAATGATGTTTTTTTTTTGTATTGTATGGTTCAAAAGTGTAATGGGTGAAAGAAAAGTTATACATCTAATGGAGAACTGTAGTGCGCTTTGGAGAATCGCAGAGTTTTGTGAATCGATTGGTAACGCTTTGTAATGAAAGCGAATCGCGACGATGGCGATGGTGTGGTGAAGTGCGCTGTCAGCAGAGCCCATCTGACGGCCGTGTGTTGTTAGGTAGCAGGCACTCATGCGTGACGGGGTGACTAACCGTGGCGGCGGTGCAGGGGAGGCCGGGACCGCGGCGCGCACCCCGGTCAAGACCTTCCAGGCGTACCTGCCGCCGGCGCACCGCACCTACAGCTGCATACACTGCCGCGCGCACTTGGCCAGCCACGACGAGCTTATATCTAAGGTAAGCCTCTGCTGTTTCTGTTCTTTCTGTACTCATGCTGCGAGATGAGTAATAGCAATCCTATTTTCTGAGATGCCACCTAATGCCATGCGTTCCTACTAATAGAGGGGAAACTTTACGAAATACAGGCTTGGAATGCATGAATCCTGGATTAAAATGTGTATGATAGATTGGCACTACAAGGATTTTCTCAGTCTCGTTCATCTTTAACACTCCCCTAAGTTCCTTGGGTTATATTTCCTTAGCTTATCTTTTGATAAAATCAGCCTACTTTCATACTTTTTTCAATTTATGTAAATAGTTTAAGCCGGTTTAAATAATGTCTATATCTAAACATCAATGATCCTGAACACCGCAACATCCACACTTAAATTCAATGTTTTTGTTTCTATTGCGATTAAAAATATTAAATCTCCAGTACTCCAATCAGAAAGCGAGAAGTAGTATATAGGAACTACTAATATAAAAAGATCCCAGGGTGGTTATGATAGAACTACTATAACCTCGTATTTCTCACGAAGCGAACGTCTCACTAAATGTAGTGAGTGTTCTCCTAGCCCAAGGTGTAATCCGCAAATGTATTTATGGTCATCCTGTTTGGTTTCAGTCGTTCCAAGGCAGCCAGGGGCGCGCGTATCTATTTAATTCAGTGTGAGTATACATTTTGCTACTATGTTTTGTAAAGGGTTGTACGTAAACGACTGAAAAAGTGTTGTTCCAAATAGATAATTAATTATTATGAGTATAATTTTAGATACCAGTCTGTAACAATAAAATCATCTGTTCCTTAAAAATGTGGATAGACTTAGGACTTAGCGTAAAAGTAGAACTGATTACCGATGGGGAAGAAAGGTTGTCCGAAGTAACCAGTCGATGCAATTAGCAGCTTGTCGTTCGGAATGGCCTTCAAAGCGATAGGCCTATATTCAGCGGTAGTGAGTGGACGTCTTCTGGTTGATGATGATGTACAAGTGATATGTGTATAAGCTAGAATAGAAAATTCTTGTGCTCGTTAAACTTTTCATGAATCCAACGCATTATAAACCTTCCACACACATCACTCGTTAAGTATGTAGGTTGCACAAAATACGAGGTTATCAGTAAGAGATGTACTTAAAGGTTTCATTGTTGTCATCATGACGAAGTCTCATGGTGCAATCTGAAAGTCTCATATTGGAAATTGTACATCATCAGTTTAATTCACTCCAAATTGATAACGCTGTAGGGACGTATATAGACAAAATATACATATACCGAGCGATACCTAACGCTCACTTGCCAATGTACCGGGAATGCATAATTCATGAAAAATTCTACATAAAATTCCAAGATTGTTCGTGCTGCTCTAACAGAATTTCAACATTTCTTATTAGCATCGTAAATTCAGAGTTTTTGAATATCCTAGTTCCATATTGCATTCCCGATACGAGTAAACAGGCGTGTAACGTGCAACCCAATTTCGTAATCGTCGGGGAGTCGAGCGGTCTGTATTTCGATCACGAACCGAGTTTGAAAGATTCATGGATGAATTGCGAAAGTAGAACGAGGGACATTTCAAAAGTAAATGGATTTTATGTGAGATTAACTCTTTACTGCGGTCACAAAATATAAACATTAAGTGCTACAAGTTGCAGCCTCATCGCGAAAAGAAATATATTACAAACAATGATAGAATTTAAATGCTTTTTAAACGAAAATATGGTATAGGACAGGGTCAATATACTATGTAACCCATTACTTCATTTTATTTAGAAGTGTTATAAAGGTATTATAATTATAATACTTATAAGAGAGCGAAAGAAAAATTTCACGACATCTTCCTGGGTACCTAACGCGCCCAAATGCCTAGACCATTCGGCTACTGTCGATATTCTGTCAGCCGATAAAGAAGAAGAAAGCAGAAGGATTCAGGCTCGAATCTGCTTGTTGTGACTTCTTTCATTCGCTTTCTCTTATAAGTATCACCTGTGGTATGAGTTATTTATTATTACCGTATATAATTATGTGCAAAACCTATCAAAAAAGCCATCCAGGCAAAAGAATACATCTTATTAGAAATAGCAAAAATATATGTACTTGCTTTGAGGCGTAATCTATTAACGTTTTAAATTCAATTCGTAAATCTGTGTTCGAATCACGAGTTTTGTGTTTCGAACATGAATAAAAATCATTTTCATCCACACTTGCGAGTAGAGAGTGTTGATATCCATCCACCTCCTACATTCCCAACACGTAATATCCAAAGAGAATGTTCTTCGGAGAGTGACGGTTATTTTAGGCTATAGTGTTAGGTACGCATCGTCGCTTTGCAACAAGAGAGTTGTGATCATACGTCTACCTCATTGTCTGTTAAATAAAAGAGTGCGCAGAGTGTCCTACAAAACGTGCTCTACCTTGTCTCATTATGTTGTTGTGGTGTTCCAGTGTAAACGTGGGGTGCGGTCAGGCGGAAGAGCGCGTGCTTCTGACGGGGCTGCACGCCGTCGCGGACATTTACTGCGAGTGCTGCAAGACCATGCTCGGGTGGAAATATGTAAGTGCTGATACAACTGGACCAGAAACCTGGATACGAAAAACAACCATAAATCATAGAGAAAAGCGTCCGGAATTGCGTGACATTTTCAGGACTACTATCGCGCCTGTCCAAACAATCAATTAAGAGATATCACATCTGGTCTTTCAAGACCTATATCGTGATAGGGGGAAAGTCTGTTCAGTTCTAAATCTCTTTCTCGCCTCGTCTCGTACTTGACATACCATTGTACACAATCTGTTGCTTCGGGGCGAACGTATATCGCGAGTAGTGGTATAGTATGCACGAATACCTTGCATCAGCACCATTGAAATGCTGCCGAATTGATGACCTACCCCAAGTTGTTTCTTCTACACTCAAACCTAAAACTCAAAAAATCATAATTTAAACACCCAACTGGGATCTTCGTTTAAATCAGCCGTAGCCCTTTTCAGTCGCATTTTCCGGTGTACCCACCAAGCGTACCAAAACAAATACTAAGACCGGGTCATAGAATATAGTTTCCAGGGAACAAAAAAACTTTTAGTTTTTAGTATAGTACATATTGCTTGAAGCTGAAAGCTCTGGATCTCAAGTTTTTGAATAGGTACGCGTTTGTTGTGAGATTCGTTACGGTGACAGACTTATGTGATATTCACTGGCCTACAGGTAAACAGACATCTGACAAGCACAAGAACAACCACCCGATTAGTTTTTAGTCATCATCATCAGCCAGAAGACGTCCACTGCTGAACATAGGCCTCCCCCTTAGAACGCCATTCCGAACGACAAGCTGCTAATTGTATCCACTGGTTACTTGTGACTTTTACTATGTCATCGGTCCACCTAGTGGAAGCGTAGGTAGGCCTACGCTGCTTCTTCCTGTTCGTGGTCGCCACTCAAGAACCTTTCTTCCCCATCGGTTGTCGGTTCTTCGAGCTATGTGGCCAGCACTCCAGTTTTTCGGCGAATATCCTCATTACGGATTCTATCGCGCAAAGACGCTCCCAACATAGCTTTTTCCATTGCACGCTGAGTAACTTTGAGCTTATATAGCAAGCCAAACAGTTAAAGACCACGTCTCTGTGCCATATGTCAGTAGTTTTTAGTGGTAACTTGATATTATAAAAGATTATATTTGGGTCAGTAACTGTTTTAAAATAAACTGAAATTATTCCTAGCGCTATGTCGCAAAGGAAACATCTTTGAGATTTTGTTACACACGGTTTGCTGTATTTTTCCAAAACAATAGCTAGGTACTATTGTTCTGTGAAGTCGCCACACGCTAACCTTTGGCCCCGATGTTTCGTCGCTCCATTATCCTAAATATGCCATTCAGATTTTATCCACCGTTTGTTTCACACTAGCTTCTGCTTATAACTATACTTAAATAGTAACCGTTACTTGTTTTGAGTGTTAACTGTAATATTTTTATGATTGTTCATGAAGGCTTATTTTTGGATCAAAAATATTGGGTACCTAATATTAATATTGAAGATAGTCGTGTCGTAATATTAAATTGAAGGTCTTAAAGCGTTAGTTAGTCAAAGTACATGTGTATGTACAGGTCCAACTCAACTATGTCTTTAACAATTAACAATGTAATTAGTAAAAATAAGATATAAAGTTTTCAAAAAGGACCGACACAAACTAACATATTATTATGCCAAATGGAAGTCTAAGTTGTATTCTCTGACCTTCCTGATAATACAGAGGGTACGGGGGTTATCTTGAATATTAATTTATAGTCGTGTTTAGATGACCCAGAGACCCCCGTGTAATCAACCGACCTTCTGCTAACAGTAATATTGTAAATACAAAGAGACTCCACTGCGTAGTACTACCGCCGTTTCCTACCCGTACAACGTAGCGAAGGTACCATTCCAAAACAAAATGCATTTTTGCGTTATCGAAGTTATGTGACTCAATGGTATGAAACTAAATTGATTTTTCTAAGGATTCTATATAATAACAATCTGATTACTTGGCTATTCAATAAAAAATTGAACAGGCTGCTAAACGATTGTCCCTCATCGGTCATCGAAATAACAAAATACTTAATTGACCGATGGTTTTTATTGGGTTTCAAATAATTAGTAAACGAATAATTTATTATTTTGATTCTATTATATTTTTAAGTTATATTAGAAATAAATAATAGAGATCCAATATTTACTGTACTACAACATAATAAAAATGTAATAGTTAGGTAATCTGCTCGGTGCACTTCAAATCAAAATGTAAGAAACAACATAACAGTACTGGCATCATAACTGATTACATATTGGAAGTAAATCTTAAACATGCCATCCCTCTTAGCATATAAATACCCTTGCTACTTATAAGGCTCTCAGTAGAGTGTCATTTGTCTTGTTTTGCCACGTGACCTTCTGTCAATCAAATAAAGTCATGGCCCTAAGTTGACACTCGTTTTTATTGTAACGTTAAATTAAATTCATATTGCTATTGGTTTACGGAACGTGCCCTTTTGTGGTAAGGCATGGGGTTTACCAGTTAAACTGGTAAAACTAGCTCCTTCTTGTGATCTCGTTTACTTCTTTTGTGGTTGCGGTTGAAGAAATGGCGCGTGCTAAAGATTACCCATGAGGCAACTTGACTTGAAAAACTAGAAGCAACGTTCAATAGTTTTTTTTGGACACCATTTTTTGTTTTGTTGTATTTATTTGTGTGTAACAAATGCTATGGATCTCGAATCTGAAATCAACTATAAATAAATTAAAAATAAAATAAAAAAAATAAAAAAAGTGTTCCTCATCATTCATTATGTTATATAGCATAATTTTTCAGTCTGACACTTGATTCTTTTGAGAGGTTAGAAAGTTCTCATCACGTTAATGAAAAATGGTGAGATCAGTTTTGTATATAAATTTTAGTTTTGTAGTTGATATTTATTACGAAGATGCTTTAAAATTTCATGTAATCCTATGAAGGCAATGTCTGTCGAAATTAGAATTACAGAATAAATTAATTCAACTTTACACTCCGTGATTCCTCTGGAGGCTGAATACCTACCTATATTTGCAAATATAGGTAGGTATGCAGTTGGGTAATTTATAACCTGGTAAAAGCGTGTTACCCTCCTAGGCTGCTCCCGCTAGTCCTACCTACTAGTACTACGACACATTTACTAAAAAAGGGATGTACCTACCTAGATTGTTATTACCCCGCGATCCCAAATAGTTCTCCTTCTGTGTAGTACCTAAAGGTACATTTAGAGTTAGATGGATTAGTCACATTTCTCAAACATAATAGCCTTAACAAACATCAATTTACTAACGAATCCTTTTTACTTTGTTACAGGAGCACGCGTTCGAATCAAGTCAGAAATACAAAGAGGGCAAATACATAATAGAACTAGCCCATATGGTAAAAGAGAACGGTTGGGACTAGCCCTTATGTGATATAGATAAACAGTGAGTGGACTGAGTTGTGATATGATCGTTGGCGCCACGGAGGCCTTCACGGGCTGCGGACCAACTGTCTCAAGCACCCTGAGGTGGGGAGACTCCCACGGTAGAAGAGTACACGTCAATGCTGCCACATATTGGGATATCGGTCGCTGAATCTTATCTTTCGACTGAGGTAATTTAGACGCAAATGACTCGCTCACGTTATGACCAAGAGAAATTTGACGGTAGTTTGTTTTAATTGGCGGTGTTTTGTCTATCTACCGCCTTTGTTGCAGGCAGAGGCCGCGATTTGGTTTGTTTGTATGAGGTTGGTAGACTGCTAGTTTACCACTCAACTATCGCGTAAAAATCTCGCTCTGGCAATGTTGCAGCTGCTAGTCATTTGCTTCTGATTTTCTCGGTCGGTTGAAGAGGGTTTAGCGACCGATATCGAACGATGTGGTAGCGATATATACCGTGCAAGCTCTGAGCGCGTCCGCAGACGGTTATGGGAACAAACGCTTCGAACAGAACACCTCGCTCGCGAATCGATCAACATCAACGCACTATTTTTATTAGAATCGATTACTATTTGGAGGATGTTAATCGATTCACGGGCGATGGGAGTGTTGTTCCGTGTTGAATGTCGCCTTAAGGCCGCGACGGGTCGATTCTATATGAATCGATACAGTCCGTTGCGGCTCCTATGTGCTCTTTTCGTACTTTAGCCGGCTTCAGCGCTTAAGCACCGCCAGTCAACGTTAAATATAATGTTATGTATAAGTAATCGATCTCAACCGCCCCCTAGCCGGGCCGAGGGCTTAGAATTTACATTAACTCTTTAATTTGAAACGATACAATAAACGCCACGTGCGTTAGTACATAGTGAGTTGTCTTTTATTTCTTTTTATTTTATAAAATGACTTAGCGTACTTGATATAAGAGAACACTAGTATTTTCTCTTGTCCCCTTTAACCTGTGATAAGTATATTAGATTAGTATTGGATTTCTTGTACGGTCAAGAAACGGCTCAGACGCGTTCGTTCATTGTGTATCGTTCCTATTTTCAACCGATTTTAGTTTTATTTTCAAGAAGCTAGTCGGATATGAAGTGTATGATTATTTTCATTATTTTTGTTGCTGTAAGCCTGATTTAGTGAATTTTTAGTTTAATTAGGTATCGGAGGCCTATTACAACCTCTTAGATCGTTCGTTATTACAACTACCAAATACGAACTTTTTATTCTGTGCTCTCGCTTCATTTCACTTAGAGTTGAGAGTAATATTAAAATAAAAAAATTATATAAGTAGTATTTCTTCAGTTAAATTTGAATAAGCAATTTGTTAAGAGGATGTGATAAGCACTTTGGAATTGTTTTTTTTTTAGTTTTGTATTTCAGCTTACGCGATACACATTGTCATCTCGCGATTTGTTTATTTTGACGAAAATTTAGTTAAATATCGGAGAGGCAGGTAACGCAGAGTCTGAGCTCATTTTATATTGAGAGGAAGGCGTTAGAAAACGGACGGTTTTATTATTCATTTATTGTTTCCATTTAAAATGTATAATTACAACATATTAATTAATCATACTATTAAACTATCTTATAATTTGTATCTCGCGCATATTAGGTGCAACATTTATAATCGTAACTTTTGTATGAGCTTCGACTATGATAATGGTTTTTGAACACTTCTTAAACGATCACGGAATTAGTTTTATTCGAACTTTACGTCCAACTTCAATAGTTTATATGATAATAACTTGTCGTTATGTACTATAAGTATGTGTTGTTTGTTGCAATGACTTCTGCAATAGCACGCGTTGATTCGGTAAAAACAATCGTCGATAACTGCCACTAGATTTATAATACATTTAATAAATTAATATCTTATAAAATAATGCATTCAAAGTACAGCCGAGGGGGGAATATAAATCACATTTGAATACACACGGTTCGACCTTTTTTTTTGATCGCTTGATCTTTAGTATACCGGAACATTGTAGGTACTGTTTGTGTAGGTGAAATTTCTATAATACCTGATATATATATGTATGTACTTAAGTTGACCTTTTCGTCGCGCGATTTTATATGATAATTAATCACGTGCGCAGACGAGTAATTTCAAATTCTTTTAAGTAGATCCTATTTGCTTTTTTATATGATTTAGCTAGTTACTTGACGAACTTACCCATAACATTTACACAAAACAGCATTTCCTATGTGATTCTTATTCCACTTTCGCCTGTACTATGTTTATTTTTAAAGTACTCAACGGCTACAACTAGAATTTTGGATGTTTTAGCATGTAAGGACGACATTTTCTAATTGTAATCTCATTCGAATCAAAGACGTATTTGAGAAGATTATCTTAATGACATATGGCAATCGCTACTACTACATCTTTGTTACTCGCAATACTATTTTCATTTAAAGATAGGCCTAAAATGTGTTTTGTATCGATGAAATTTTATCGATTATTATCGATCTTTTATAGTAAAAATTGTGATATTTCTGTTCATTTTGACGCTCAATGTTCAATATATCGACGAAATAATTTAATTTGTTCAGATACGTCTTTTTTCAGTGATAAGGTTGATCGATATATACGCATTGCAAGTTCATGTGTTAATTGTGAATGTACTACCTAACTGTTATCATAGTGATTAATACTTAAGTATTGTGTTGCATATTGTTCAACAAAACACTTATGTCATTATCATCTACTTTTCTTAGGTCTAGGTGAGCTTAAAGATAAGTTTGAATAACTTTTGTGAACAGTATGCAAGGACATAATCGAAAATTATTGAGATTGTCACCGTGTAGTTTAGTTTAACACTCTTAGACCTACGAATTAACTTCATCGACCGATCGATTACAGTAAGACTCTTTTCGACGACACAAATAAGTAGCATTACGTACCTAAGTGCTTCGTGCGAGTTGTCTATGCTCAGTTTTGTATGGAATCAAAACAGCGCCACCTAGCGTCAGTATTTTGTTAGATGTCAATTACATACAAAATTTCTTTACGCCAACGCCATCGAGTAAGTAAAGAAAACTCGCACTATTCACCCTGAAGGCCTAGCTGAGCGTTTACTCAGCGACCATCGAAAAGTATGTCGGGTTACCTTAAGTTCTTACCGATAGTTACTGCGTACAAGTCCTTTTAGGCCATCTATTCACAAGATTCAATGTGATGTTTCGGCTCTTCACCATTGCAGTCACATTTTTTTATAAGTATTGACAATTGCAATCCCACGCACGAAATATCATAAGGACACTTTGATTTCGAACATTCAAATTTGTGAAAGTACTGAATTAATGCTACCATATTTAATTTCAAGAACTGTCAAGAAGATTAAATGTTCATAATTTAAAGTGACGGTAAATAAAAAGAAACGCAACCGCATTTACTCCCGTATTGGGTAATACGGAAGAAAATGGTCAGCTCTGCCGAGTTTTCATACAAAACATCCATTTTTATGTGCCGGAATATTTTTATGATTGATTATGTTAATTATTATCGCAAGATATATCCTACATAAGTTACGTATTAATATTATATTTTATAATTCTCTAATATTTGACTAACGTCCTAACTTTTTCGGTATATGAAAAGGATGTTTCGTACGTTTATCTTACGGCAATTAAAAAAACAATACTTCTAAAATATCTTATATTTTAAATACGTAGTGTGATGAAAAAATTTAAGCTAGACTTGTGTGAGGCATAATTAAAAGTATTTTTCTACTTGATTGTTTAGGGACGCTATTAGATATTTTTGGACCATTGTTAAGGAAAACAAAAAAAAATTAAGATCAGTATTCGTGAAAAGAAAACGTTTAATGTCAGGGAATGTTGATTGACTTGATCGTTGTAAGAGTTAGAACCAGCTTTTTCTAGTTCTGTATATTTTTTTATCATGCACCCTAAAACAGCATCTGTTCGACTACCTGTATACCTTTTTAGAATTTTTAAAAGATGTCTAACGACCAGATTTTCTGCTGACGCTTTATTGCGAAACTTTTTCGTACAATATTCATTGTAATAAATTAACAAATCACGTTAATTTTACCTCACCGCAATGTTTATAGAAAACAGCTGGGTTTTTTATTTATTTAGTGTATGTTTAATCATTATTAATACTGGATGTCATTGTCTTAAAAAATCGATATTTTTTATTCCTATTACTTCAAGTTTAATTTATTATCGAGTCAATACAACGACTCGATTACAGACATGAATGAATTCATGTTTAACAAGATACAATCGATTTGTATTTCTATGACTTTTTATTCGTCGGACATCTTTTAAAAGTTTCCAAACACAAACGGTCTTGGAGTGTTAACTTATGACCAAGATTATTGTAGAAAACCGTATTTACAGAACGGTGCATTTCATTATTGTAAAATTCGCCTATATTTTTAATGTAGAAGCAATCGGGCGCTGCACGACCGATAAATAACAGAAAATATCCTGATCTCTTACTTGCTTTTGTATGAAATAGATTGCTGTTAGCTACAAGGCGTGGAACTTGTTACACCTAAAAATGTGAGAGGGTTGTCATTTAATATTCATGTTTTTTATTATCCTTATGTACAATTCGTATTCTGAATAATTGCAAAAATTAATATTTTTCACGTTTTAATGATTGTAATTTATTTTATTTCTTATGAAAATGTATTTTTTTATTTTTTACTAGTGTCTTACAGATTCAATTAGTATAATTCAAGTGAGATTATATTTTCTTTATGTACGCGGGAGTGCAGTGTACGGTCGTAAAAAGGTATATCCAGTAGATAACCCAAAAAAAAACCGCTTAATATTTTTGTATTTTCCTAGTGAGTAATGCATTAAGATAAAAAAGATGGTGTCTTCATAAGATTGTGTACGCATTATGCTATAGTCGAGGTATTTCGTAAACATTTGGTTGAAATAATAAGTGCGTAATAAAACACATTTTAGTAATAAACAATTTTGTATTATTTTTCTATTGCGAACCTTCCATCAACAAGTACACAGCGTGTTACTTGGAGCCCTTATTATATAAATAATATATAATTAATCAACTCAAATTTCGTATTTTGTAAGCAGAATTCCATCAACAGTACAGTGGCGCCTCTAGTGGTCGGTAATGGAACTATTTTGCGTTGTATATTCTATACAGGTTTATTGGTTATGGGTGTACTAAGCCGAAACGGGGTCATTATACTCATCCTAAGCAACAAATTTTACTATGGGGCCAACTCAGAATTCAATAAAAAATCTGTTTCATACATTTTGTCGACGAACGATAAACTTGCTATCGAACGGCAGTTTTTTTTTCTAGAATTCAGAGTTGGCCCCATAGTAAAAGTTGTTCCTCAGGATGAGTAAAGTGACCCCCCGTCGGCTCAGTATACCTCCAACTAATAACCCTAAATACCGCTTCTTGAGTCGTGCTTTACAAAAAATACGAGACGCGGGAATAAACCGACACACGATAAACTCCGATAGAGATTATTGTCGCAGCAATGCAAGTATGTAGGTATTTAAAATAACGTTAAACATCCAAACCGGTAAATATATCCGGTAAATTAGATATGGCGTTAGCAATAAATGCATACAATTCAGAATTGCCTTAATCAGTAAACGCCTATCTATATTTGTACAATAGTTCTTAAAATTAGGTCAAAAGCACAACAAAACCAAAGTCACCATCAAATACAATCTGTACAAGTAAAACACTTGACACAAAATGAACATTACACAATCACCCCAATACTGCTAAAAGTTCCTAAAAATTATATCCATCCTTTTCTCACTTGTGGAAACAAAAAGAGAGGAGATGATTTTAGAACTGTTATTTTTGATTAAGTTTGGACTGACCGAATCAAGGTCTATGTATACATGCATAACATTACTAAAGAATCTGTTCTTATTCCTGAGCTGTTGGTTTGACAGTTTAAATCGACAACACGACCGAGTTACCTAATAAGGCTACAGGTCTATTATGAAAGCCTTTGTGTATTATAGATATCCTAAACGTGAGCCTCTTTAATTATACTCAACAACTAAAGGGTTACATAATAGACCCAATTGTTTAAAAAGTTTGCATTATTCTAAACTTGCACAAATTAACTATACAAGACTTCCCCTTAAAAAAAGGGCTTACTTATTATAAGTATGTAATATAAAATATAAAAAGTAATTAAGTATGTGTTATATTTACCCAAAAAAAAACAAGTACCTCGGTGTTTTCCGTTTGTAATTTTTATTTGGTTATTCTCCAAACACATCCTAGCAATATATTTTACAAATATTTCGTAAAACTAATTTTATAATTAGTTAATATGAATGAATGAATGAATGAATAAACTCTTTATTGCAGACACACAAACACCAAATATACAGGAAAAATTCTTACATCTAGTGCCACAAGTGGCCAAAGTGGTGTATGAATTGTACCATACAAATTTTAATAATATAATTATTGCCTGTCACGGTATAAGTATATATTATCCTACCTAAACCTAGATACCGACTACAGCGCCATCTGCCGGGCCGATTTGTGCATCTAAACCGTCCAGAGTTCCACATAAACGCATACATTTTATTATTTTGTGGTCCAGCCGTTTAGGAGGAGTACAGTGACATACACACATACAGTAGAATTATATATGTATATATATATATATATATATAAAGAAGATAATGGTTATAAATCACGACTTGCATAAAATCGTTTATTTTCCGCTATACAAATACGAGAAAAAACAAAATATAATAAAATATAAGTTAAATTATCGAAGGTTAACAGTAACTGTCACTCGCACGTCACATACAATTGAACACAAAGCAGTTTCAAACTTTGAATTTGACTTTCTTTTGGAAATTCAACTCCTAGAATGTGCAAAAATTCTTCTTAATTTTGTTATTTCCGCTTCACTGTATAATGAATACATCGTCTAAAATGCATGTGTCTAGGTTCAGAGGTGTACCCTCTGTGTTGATACCTAGCATATATCGGTCGGGATTTGCTCTTATTTATAGATTGTTTCCTGTAATGTACGATGTGAGGTATCCTTATGCAGCAACTTTACATAAGCACCTCACATTCAGACATCTTTTTGCGTCATCATAATCATCTTGACCTTATCCCACTACGTAGGGTCAGCACAGCATGTCTTCTTCTTCCATTCTAGTCTATCAGCCGTCATCTCTTCATTTACTCCCCTTTCACACACATATTTTTTTACTTTTTACACAATTCATCCCCATCTTAGGTCGCCCCCTCCCAGCCCTTCCATCTGACTTTCGTCTCTAATTTGCGTAACGCAAATAATATAACGTCGATACAAAGTCGTTAGTTGCTAGACTATGAATAGATGTGTGGCGGCTATAAGAAATGTATTGTTTATTAGTCCATCCTATACCTACTACATTATTTATTATGCAGCAAATACCTACGGGGAAGAAAGGTTGTTGAGTGGCGACCACGAAATGGAAGACGCAGCGTAGGTAGGCCTTCCACTAGGTGGACCGACGACATAGTGAAAGTCACAAGTGAATGCAATTCGCAGCTTGTCGTTCGGAATGGAGCTCTAAGGAGGAGGCCTATGTTCAGCAGTGCACGTCTTCTATCTGATGATGATGATAATGAATTAATATAAAAATACGAGTAATTTAATAAAAACAAGTATACTTGTAACTTGCCATTGATATGTGAACCTAAGGCCATCCATTAAACGCGTAGTTTTGAACTTGTTTGTGAATCACAGAACAAAAATCACTTTTTCTTGTTTAAAATTTCTAACCTCGACAGTTCCTTCATTTGATCACCTTGTCTCTTGAGACCGCGGCGCTGTGATCGCGTCTCTACTATTGATGGCTTCACATTAGCTTTATTTCTCGTCACTATATTTGATGCTACACGAGCTTTAGATCGCGTCACTACTTTTGACACTTTTTCATCTTCAGGTTTAACTGGCGTCTCCGATTCTGATGTCTTTACATCATCAGGTTTGATTGCCGTCCCTTCTTTGGATGCCTCTTCAACGACTTCATTTTCTGTATCTGCTTTTGACTTATCGTCATCATTAGGTGTATTTTCAATGTCGACGGAATTAATAGTATTTCTTTGCATGCGAGTTTTACAAAGCACATTTTTGCTGCTTTTAGGTTTTCCGGATTTCATGTACTCTAAAAATTCGGCAACCACTTGATGTTTCTTATCCTCCTTCCAATCTTCAGCGTCTTCCTTGCTCACTTCAGACAGTTTGTCTTCTGTGACACGTTTTGCTGAGGCCGTTTCATTTTCTGTGTTTTTTTCCTTTTCTTGCGAACTGGTTCCCGGTTGCTCAATTTTTTCGTGTTTTCTTAACGAGCTTTTGATATCTCGTTCAATTTTATACATGTCGTCTTCATGCGTGGAAATAATTTCTGGCAGAATGTAATTATCTTCCTGTCTTGCTTGGCTGATCTCAGAATATTGAACAGCCTCGGTGACAGTAGTCAAAGCTTCTTCAGGTCCTTTAACTATTTCTTCATTTTCATGTGTCGAAATTTCTGGCGTCACAGTCTCTTTTTCCATATCCTCTTCAGCAGATTTGACGTCTGGCACTGTTAATTCAGAAATTGCTTCCTGTGTTTCTTGGCTGATCTCAGTATCCTGAACGATTTCAGCAATTGCAGTGGTCGTTTCTTCAGAATCGTCAACTATCTCTTCAATGCCTTTTTGTTTAGTTTTGACATTCTTTTTCTTTTTGATATGTTTCTTTGTATTAGTTTTAGTATTGGATACCTTATCAATTATTACATGAGCGTTAAAGGCATTCCTTTTCGTTTCCTTGGAAATGTTTGTCTCGCTAAGATTCTTCGTTATTTTCTTCTGACCTCGGCGTTTTTTACTATATTTGGTATCGGCTTGAGATTCACCGTCTTCTACAATGACATGTTTAATGAAAAAATCTCCTGAATCTGCGTTATCTCTAAGATCCAATTCTATGTACTCTTTGAGGTTTATGTTGGGCGTATCGTGAATTAGAAAATTGATTTCTTCACTTTCTTTCTTGATCGTTTGATTTGAATCTGCTATTGTTTCGTCCTGGATTGCTTCGTCTTCTTCAATAACAATCTCGTCTAGGTCTTGTTTAGGCTGTTGGTATGTGTTAAATATCACTTTACCATCCAATCTACCATTTAGCGGCTCTTCCATTACAGGCATCGTCGTTAAGTACATCTGTGGCAAAATTAAGGCACTTTAGAAAGGTACAACAACGAGACTCTGATCAATATCGCAACTGAACACATCAAAGATATATTGAGATATTTAGATATTAGATTATCTCTGTATAAGCCAAGAAATTCACGATACGTAATTAAATTCATAAATTATTGTACAAGTTCATAAATAGCTCGGAACAAAGAGTCTGTGGAGGGTCATTATATTATATTATGATTATATAGAAAGGTTAGCCAATAGCAAAAGTCTGGTGCAAAGGTTAGCCATCGCTATCCAGCGCGGCAACGCAGCTAGCGTCATGGGCACCTTTGCGCCAGGTTCGAATCGGGACAGTTTGTTTGACAAAATTTGTGTTCAAATGTACTGACTTTGTACATTAATTATATATTATAAACAAAAATGAGATTATTTTACAGTTTATATATAAATTAAAATTATAATATATTAGATTAATTATTTTGTTGCAATCAAAACCTAACTAAAAAAGGGCTTATGATTATAAATTCAATTAATTTTACCACTGACATAAAATGCAATGTCACTTACTCTGCGAGTGATCATATTGAGTCCGTGCGCTTTACTCATGTGATCTCTCACGTGACTCATCCTGGCGTAACTGTAATACAGAAATAATAAATATTACTTTTAGAACATGCATTATTTTTTTTAATACCCCCATACAACAGACGTGATTTATTGATGAGGACAACCGGAAGAAAGTTGAAATATTTTTTATAGATAATGATGCGGAACCCTTAGCACGAGTCCGACAACAGGGACACTTAGTGAACGGAACATTCTGTGACAAGTCTTTCTTTAACTTACCCTTTTAAATACTTTTTATACAGGCCTGTAATACTTTTTATAAATAAACTGTTAAACTATAAACACCATGTTATGATGTCGCATCAAAATATTATCATCAACTAGCTGACCCTATCATATCATTCTCACAGTTTAAATCTTCCCTGAAATTTGACAAATTCGGTCGGCTAATATATATTCGTCTTCACCTGCAGGCGGTCACATACTAAATCTCCGCGATTTCACTTGTTAAGACACGTGGATCAAAAATATTAGCATGGTTGCCTGGAAGAGATCGCCTTAAGCGATAAGGCCGCCATTAAAAACCTAGTACATATCTATAAGCAGTCGAGTTTTCTGAAGTAACTCTTAACTACATCTTTCATTGTGGGATATAAATAATTCGAAAAAAAATATGTTAATCATTAAAAAGTATGTAATTATATAGTACCGTTTAGGGCAGACAGGACACCCGTGCTCGGGCGGCAGCTGCAGGTGCACCTTGTTGGTGTGGTGGCGGAGCGCTGACTTCTGAGAGAACCGACGCTCGCAGTACGAGCACGGGTGCTTCAGGACACCTGCGCATTGCACGACATATACTAGTTGAACAAATAATAATATGGGACAACATCCACACAAAGTTCTTCAAGTCCCAAACTAGATAAAGCCTGTGCTATGGTAACCTGATCACTGATACTTATATATATAATAAACACTCAGACACAGGTCAGACAGACATGTTCATGCACACAGACGTTTGACCTGTCCGAAGATCGAACCCGCCACCAGCGACGCAGAAAGTAGGGTTGCTACCAACTACGCCAACAGGCCAGTATTAGTAAGTAACCGCTAAGTCAAGTATTATTTTGAGTATTGTTCATGGAACGTTTAGTAATATTATGTATAAACTACGCAAGGGTTTTAAATAGTAACGACCATGGTGTCACATTACTATAAATAATTTAGTTTCAAAATAAAAATAAAACTTAAAAATTAACATGTTATAATGACTGCAAATTGTCACGTTATAATGACTGCAAATTGTCATGTTATAATGACTGCAAATTGTCATGTTATAATGACTGCAAATTGTCATGTTATAATGACTGCAAATTGTCAGGTTATAATGACTGCAAATTGTCATGTTATATTGACTGCAAATCGTCATGTTATAATGACTGCAAATCGTCATGTTATAATGACTGCAAATTGTCATGTTATAAAGACTGCAAATAGTCATGTTATAATGACTGCATATTGTCATGTTATAATGACTGCAAATTGCCATGTTATAATGACTGCAAATTGTCATGTTATAATGACTGCAAATTGTCATGTTATAATGACTGCAAATTGTCATGTTATAATGACTGCAAATTGTCATGTTATAATGACTGCAAATTGTCATGTTATAAAGACTGCAAATTGTCATGTTATAATGACTGCAAATTGTCATGTTACACCTGCGTTGTCCGCTATACATAAAATGGATTTTAATAAACATTGAACCTCACATTTCATTCACTTAGGGGTTGAATTTCCAAATATCCTTTTTTATTACACCCCTATATTCTACAATGAATACAAACTCCAAATTTGATTAAACACGAATATCAGTCAGTCAGGACTCAGACTTACTCTTTAATATTATAATGTAGATTGGAGATGAATAAAATGTATTATAGGTTACGATTAAATTCCTTAAAAAATATATTATAATGCATATATTTTTCTGATTTAAGAGAACTGATGGTGTGGTGAACAATAACTCTACAGAGCATTCCAGTAACAGCTATTGTAATATGCGTCAAATGACTAGAAACAAGATGGCGGCATCGTCCCTTTCACTCTCACGGGTAGTTTGGTAAGTGCGAACAGTACACGTCTCGCGCAAGCTCAACTTGTTCGCCGCGTACTATACTTGACTTATTTACTTGGCGATATAGGTGTTTTTGAAACTATTAATTTTATTAGTTTGACAGTGCAATGAATACACCACACAGCATTGCACTGTCTTTTAAGACCAATTAATACTTGAAACAGTGAATACTTAATACCAGTGAATAGTTTAGAGTGCAAGTGTAATACTGACTGCGATGCGAGTCCATGTGCGAGACGATGAGAGGCTTTAGCGGGAATATAGCGCCGCATATGTCGCAGATGAACCGCTCCGTTCCGTGCAGCGCCTTCTCGTGGCGCTGGGGACAAAACACATACACGATTTCTTAAGACAGCTATTGATCGCCAACTTGTCCATACAATAAGATATAGCTCTTTTCTACCTTTTAATGTTGTCCGATTCCTGTGGTTTTTTTTAACATAGCTCACACATTATTTACTAGGTTTTTTTTCGTTTTTGATATCAATTAAAACTTAAAAGCTTCCTAAACAGTCATATAGCAGGCACAGATACGATGCCTATTAAAAGCCTTTTTTATGCAGAATTAAATTATTTTTTTTCAAAATAATATAACGTGTAGACGTAAAATACATCAGAGCGAACCGATTAATACCAACAACAAAAAAATACATTACAATTTAGGGGTTGAAAAGAGATAAGCCCCGGAAAAAAAATTCCATCAGAAACACGAAACAGTGTCGGTGATCCTCTTAATTATAAGTTTTTACAATACAAATTCAAAATATAAATACTATAATAAACTTAAACCTATAGTGCCGCCAGCAGCGGGGCGGGGTAGGACCTTTTATTTGCACATTATTTTATTAGTAATTGTGGCTACATACAATGTTCTAAATAATACAAGGTTCATATTAAACAAACAATAATAATAATATCTTATACTTATCGGATGATTAAATTTAATTTGTTAATATACCTAATACATATCGTACTGATAATAATCTTATATATAAAAATCAATCGCTGTTCGTTAGTCTCGCAAAAACTCAAGAACGGCTGGGCCGATTTAGCTGATTTTGGTCTTGAAATGTTTGTCGTACTCCAGGAAAGGTTTAAAAGGTGAGAAACATAAATAACTGTTAGGCGGTACGAAGTTCGCCGAGACAGCTAGTCTTATATATAAAAATCATTTGCTGTTCGTTAGTCTCGCTAAAACTCGGGAACGGCTGGATCGATTTAGCTGATTTTGGTCTTGGAATGTTTGTCGTACTCCAGGGAAGGTTTAAACGATGAGAAACATACACAACTGTTAGGCGGTACGAAGTTCGCCGGGACAGCTAGTCTTATATATAAAAATCAATCGCTGTTCGTTAGTCTCGCAAAAACTCGAGAACGGCTGGGCCGATTTAGCTGATTTTGGTCTTGAAATGTTTGTCGTACTCCAGGGAAGGTTTAAAAGGTGAGAAAAATGAATAACTGTTTGGCGGTACGAAGTTCGTAGGGTCAGCTAGTCTTATATATAATAAAAAAATTGCTGTTCGTTTGTCTCGCAAAAACTCGAGAACGGCTGGGCCGATTAAGCTGATTTTGGTCTTGAGATGTTTGTCGTACTCCATGGAATGTTTAAAAGGTGAGAAACATAACTGTAATGCGGTACGAAGTTCGCCGGGTCAGCTAGTTACTCATCAAATTTAAATAATAAAATGTAATAATGTTAATATACAACGTATAACAGAAAGATGTGACAATACCTAAGGTTGTTAGTCTACCAATCAAAGTGAACCCAATATAGAAGAAAATTTTTCCAGATTCGAAAATTTGAATTAAAAAAGTGTAAAGTGCAAGTTTAAATGATAACTCACAACGAGAGATTGTTTGGAGGTGTACTTGGCGTTGCAGTGGTTGCAGTGGAACGGTCGGAGGCCCGCGTGTGCGTTCTCGTGCGCCTCGAAGTTCTCGCGGTGTGCGAACGACGCCGGGCACTTGCTGCAGTAGAACCTACAACAACACAACTGCTAACGCTGCCAGTAAACAACTTGGACCAATGACCTTGGCTACGCTCCCAAGGCATCGGTTCAAGTTGTTGAGCGCGGGGTAGGGTAGGACGCGGCGCAACTGGTGATTTGTCAATAAAGTATGTAACTTTTGCTAATGACTAATTTGGACCAATGACCTTGGGTGCGTAGCCAATGTCATTGGTCCAAATTGGTTCAAGTTTTGAAACGATTTTTAGGTCTCATTGGCGCTGGGTAGAGTACTAGTCACGACGCGACCGGTGATTCGTCAATAAACTACGTAACTTTTGCTAATGACCAATTTGGACCAATGACCTTGGGTGCGTAGCCAATGTCATTGGTCCAAATTGGTTCAAATTGTGAGACGATTTTTAGGTTCCATTAGCGCGGGGTAGAGTACTAGTCGCTACGCGACCGGTGATTCGTCAATAGCCCCACTACGAAGTTTTTGGTTCAAGCTTGCCGGGCACTACACTTAATCATAACGTGTTTTTTCAAATATTTCAAACAACAAACTGTATTTTATTTAGAAGAAATAAATGTGGATGAAAAATTGTATGTTTACTTAGCTTGTGAACCTTTTTGTATTGTGCATTACAATATTGATTTTTCAAATGACCTAAAAACAAATGTTGTTTAATCATTTCTAACAGCCATATTACTTTTGTTGTTCCATTGCTAGGTGTGCTGCAGTGTGTAGGTTACCTTCGCTTCTCCTTGGCAGTGGGAGTGTTGGCGGTGATGAACCTAGTGAAGGTAGTGTAGGGGCGGCCGCGACCCTTGCACCCGAGGTAGTGTCCGCGCGCGCGCAGCACTAGCCTCGCGTCGGGCGCTTGGCAACGCTTCTCGTGCTTGTACAGATTTGTCGTACTGCAAATCATACCATACATTAACCATTAACATTTTTATCTAAAATAGTGTGTACGATTAATTTTGGTTAAAAATACCAACAGCCCGCACTGCCAATGCAATGGTTTGGTAGTGCGAGACGTGCTATCATTGCGAACTTAAACCCTTATTTCAACTCTGAGGACGTACATCCAATGTAAACAAAAAACAAAAACATTTCCGACGACCACATGCACGTGAAAACCTGTATTTTTAAAAGTTCATAAAGAAATTAGGCTACAGGGTTAGGGAAAATACTGCTGACTTTCTCTCCGGCTCGAATCTGGTGCAAAGGTTAGCCATTGCGATTCAGCTTGAAAATGCGGCTAGCATTGTGCCAGGTATGGTTCGGGGTGGCTTATTTGATTTGTAAATTTTTTGACGTATATTGATTAAGAATAATATAAAATATATTTAAAAAAATAACCATAAACAAGTTCCATAAAATATAACTATACTAGTTCTGCTCGATGGTTAAGGGTCATTCCAACACAACACTGTCTCATATCTCGAAATGGCAGAAGGGTGACACCGTAAAATGTAATCTGGCCTTATCTTCATCAGCGTAGTAAGTAAAAGTCCCAGTGTGCAACATCAGCTTGCCTTTAATCTATATGTCGTTTACTTTCTCATATTTGTATGAAAGTCCCTGAGTGCTTGTCTTAAAACCAAATAAAACTATGAACATTTTAGTTAGGTACAGTGATGAAAATATATTTAGAAAGCAATTATAAAAACGAAAAAATAATAATGACATATAACAATGTTAAATTCCAGGCTAGGTCAAAAACTAGACTGGAAATTTAGAAACATTTTGTACAAAAACTCATTGTCCTTATAAAACTCATTGTTCTTATATTGAAGAAGTTAAATTTTTCTACGATGAATCTATGTATCAAGTTTTCATAATAACAATGAAAATACTCTGCATTAACAACGATGCCGCTCTCACTGACTAAACTACTCGTAAAAGTTACTAAAATTATATGCATACTTTTCTCACCTGTGGAAACAAAATGAGAGATAATTTTAGGAACGACAAATTAGGTTAGTTAAGTAAGTGTAGCAAGTGTAGCCTGCCTGAATCGGGGTCAATAACTATTGAGTAAATAAATAAATAATTTTAAACCTAAAAAAGTGCTAAAAGTTTAAAATGTCACTCACTTTCTGTATTGGGTTCCGCATGCATAGCAAGTGAGATAGTTCTCTCCGTGCGTGAACTGGTAGTGCCTGGCGGCCCATGCCATTGTTCCATGCTCCTTGGGACAGTAACTGCACCTTTGGACAGGTTTATTCATATATATTTAAACTAGCTGGCCCTGCGGTATTACCTTAATACAGGATAAAAAGTAGCCTGTGTTATCCAGTGTCTAAGCTATCTCCGTACCAAATTTTATCTAAATCAATTAAGTAGTTTCGGTGTGAAAGAGTAACAAACATACACATACAATCTTACCAACTTTCACGTTTATAATATTAGTAAGATTATTGCAATCTGTTATTTTATTGTAGAAGCTATATAATGCTAATATAAGATACTTACTTATATACAACTTTGTCACCAGCGACAATGTTTATTTTACAAAAATTAGGAGGAGGTTTCGGCGGCTTCATCTTCCTCATCACACTAACTAATTGATTCACCAGCCACTGTTGGTCTTTTGAGCGTCCTGGAAATTGCTCTCTCAGTTGATCTACATAGGAGACAATCTCTTCATCTGATGTGTACTCATCTTGATTATCAATTGCAGGCTCTTCATTATATTCTTCTAACTGGAAATGATAAGAAATATGATACATTTAAATAATATAGAGACAGTATTCATCGATTGCAATGATGCGATAAAATCCAGTTTTTTTTAAATTAATGGTTACAAACAAAAATAAAAAAATTTCCTCTTTATAATATTATATAGAATAGATGAAGGATGACTATCCTTCCTGCATATCATATGGTTGTGCAAGGTCACTCACTGAAAACCACAGAATGATGCTAGACAAATGTCAGCGTGCAATAGAGCAAAGCATGTCGGGAATAAAATTGAGGGACAAAATGACATATACTGATAATATATCAGTAAGATCAGGAAGAACAGTAATACATACTGTTTCATAGTCTTCTAGGTACTCAATTTCATACTCTTCGCTGTCTTCAAGCTCTCCTTTGATATTGTCTTCATCCAAGTACTCAACCTCATACTCATCCTTATGATGGTCTTCTGTACGAACTACATTATTTTCTGTTTGAGTAGGCGAAACTTCTATTTCACTTTGCGACCCCGCACCTTCACTAGAATCTTCCACTGGCTCTATTTTGACGCTCACGGGATATGGTACTTGAATACCTTCGTCTCCGTCTTCGGATTGTTCCTCATCACCAACGTAAAATATAATCATATTGTCGTCATCATCCACTGTTTCTGACGACATTCTGACCTGTAATTTTACCTATGATTTGATCCCATTTCATTAATAAATGCTTGTAGGACCGAAGTACACAACGAAGAGAACTTTTGCCGCCAACAAAGTAAATGATGTAAACAAACTCACACATTTTTTTTTCTTCTGCATTCAAGCGTTAGCAGTGATGCAAGGGAAAAGCACCATGGCTTCATACATCTAACTATTAATCAAAGTAATGTAAACCCACTGAGCAGCAATTAAAGCTATTGCTTCAATCGTGAAATAATTTGCTTACCGCAAGATGTGCTACAGTTCCATTAAATCTATTAAATATGTAGCCAGAAAAAGCAACATCACACTTGTACTAAATAAATTATACAGAATTTTATAGCTGACATCTGTCAGTTTTGCAAATCGAAGGAGTCGTATGTTGCCACACATATTAAAAAAATTAACGCTTGACTTATGACTAAAACTAAACAAAGATTTCTAAGCTAAATCCTTAGAAAAATAAGTGTACACACAATCTAACAAATCGGACCTGTACTTAATCTTTTTTCACATTATTGTGTTTTGTAGTTGCCTGCAGTTGGTTGGAAACCAATTTACTCTAGAAACGAGGATGGGTAAAATGAAAAACCAGTTAACAGTCATAAACTGCTAAACTCAGAAGAAGTACTACTAGAATTGCAATAAGTCAGGTACGTCACAGCTTGCAAAAACGAGATGCTATAATTTTGTTTTGAAGAAAAAGAGAGAAATAGAGATACCGATGTTCCGTTTTTCTTACCGAGGCAGGATTTATTGTTTGGCCAACTCTCTAATCTGACAGAAGTTGAGGCAAACAACTTGAGGCTTGCTTGCCCAAATACCGAGTTTCCCAAATCTCTATTTTGTCAGAGGCTGTGGGATCGACCGATCTGTGAGCCAGATATGTCAATATATAAGTTACGTAATGGGTGTTATGAAATTCGGGAGTACTATTAAGAGGCATTTCCCTGATTTTATCCAACTTTTTGGGAGATTATCCCAATATAATATAAAAAACTGTCTCATGTGCAGTCACGTTATGTCTCATTCTGACATAAATTGTATACATGTATTGTATACAGGGAATGGATTGATAAAAAAAATGCAGCACTAAATTAACCATATCAAGTGGAATTAATTTTTATGGCAATACCTTTCAAAAGAACGAGAAGCACTTTAGTGGCCACGTGCTTTGAGATTCTAGTGGTATTTTCTAGTCTAGTCGTAGACAGAAAAAGTAATAGAAACAGGTACATGCCATCTCAGTCACACTAAAAAAATGGAAGATGATAATATACAATGTCCATGGAAAGAGACAGAGAGACCGATTTTTTGTTCCGTAGCGTATGGCCGGTTTTTATATTATTTAGCACATCATGTACCAGACAAACTTCAACGGTTAACTCATTTATTTGATGTAAAATCTCTCCTATAAAATACTAAAGATAAAAAGTGTAAAGATCTGACGAAACTTTTTGGTTTTAGTGGCTGTAACAGAAAAAGCAAAGAAAATTTTCTTCCATAGCTGGCCATAGCTAGTAGTGATAGTTACTATTGAATCTACTGTCTTTTTTGCCGACACGTTTGAAATGTCTCTGTTTACTGAACTCTGAGTCTAGTAGTACTCCTTCTGAGCTGCGAAAATAAAAATTCGAACACCTTGTCTCTTCATTTTCTTCCTTTTTTTGACGTGACAACGTCTTATAATTCGATGGAGCCGGCTGAACGCACGAAAAAACATGACTCATGATGAGACGTTCCATTAAAGGCCCATCATGTACCCTTGTAAAGCGGTGGAGAGTTTACCACGGTTTCTGTGGAGATTTCCCGCGATTACGAAAACCACGTTATTTCTTTTATATCGCTTGCCTATACTTGTGCACATAAATTACCTAGACATAAGTAGTTAATAATCAACCAATACTACATATTAAAACTTGTAGAATCACTTTTGTTTTGAAAAGAAAGTTTTGCAATAAACAAACAGAAAGAGACGCCATTTTTTCAGCGAAGTTCAGCGAACGCGGGAAAACTACGTATCTTTAATTTAGGCACGATCCGTACCTTCCTAACACTGAGTTCCGTGCTACAGAGGTTTTCCCAGAGTGTCGGCGAAAAGGCTAGTAGATGCAATAGTAACCATTATAGCAGCAATGGGATTAAGGGATAAATATTTATGTACTTTTACAACTAATAAATATCATCAACCTGATCTTAATACTTTGTATCACAGTTTTATTAAGAATTAACTTCAGTTTTTTTATCACATAGATGTGCTCATTGAAAAGTATAGGGGAAGAAACAAAAATCGATCGTCTCTTCAGTTTTCATAAACATTATATTATAATTTATTCTTTGTTAAACTGTGACAGAAACGGCATATTATTATGCCTATTGTCTATTACATTTTTATGGCTTGCTATTATGGCACTGGCGTTCTCTTACTAGTCTGTGACTCTGTGTACACTGGCAATAGCAACTATTGCAGCTGCAATGGAGTTTTTTTTCTTATATTTACTATTACAGCAAAAAAACAATAAGCTTATGTTTCACTACAGAAAAAAATAGATTTTAACACTTTATATCATTTTATAGTTGATAAGGAATTTTGGAACAAATGTACGAGTTAACCTCGAGGTTCTCATTTCAAAAACCGGTCATAGGCTAAGGTTATATTAAATTATTAATTTTAAATGAATTATTCTAGTCTTTAGATACAGAGGACGTTTTAATACTGTTGACATTAGACTTAATAAGACCAAAGGGATTCAGTTCATCCACTATTTAGAAATCTATTAAGAGTCCAAGTAGGTAGGGAGAAAAATATTCTTTCAGAATACATAAGGAACAAATATCAATAATTATTAAAAATAACTTATTCCGATGAATTGCGAACTTCCTCTTTATTGTAGTCGGTCAAAAATAGTACTCAACTAAAAAAATGGCAAGAAATTAAAATCGAAAACTTTTATTTGATAACACCTTATATACAATGTAAATGTACAAATATATTCTACACAAATACTATACTAGATTATATTACTTAGGTACATAGTATCATTGTAATGCGTAACTGTGTACATGATAACCAAAAGGTAGTCTCTTACGGCACGACGAACAACTATCAGTATGGGAGCAACCCGGAATTCGAGAAAAAACCTGTTTCATACATTAAACCAAGGGACGTCAATAATTTTTATTGAACTGTGAATTTTTTTTCATGATTTTTATGATGAATAGATTGATCAATTTTTCGCTTATACCCTTCCTATAACCATAACGAAAAAAGGTTTTAAACATATTAACAATGTAATGTGAATCACAAGTTACCAGGGGTATACTAAGCTGAAAGGGCTACACCGATTTCCGCGTTGACCCCATATTGAAACTTAGGTAGTACACCATTAACCAACAACACATAAGTTCACATCCATATCATTAGTGCTATTATTAACATGGTAAAAATATTTATTTTTATTTAATAACTATTCATTATAAAAAAGTTTTAGAACTTTACACACAAAAGTTTTAAAACAACAAAAAGTTTTACACACAAAAGAAAAACTGCTTTTAACTATAATAAACCTAATAAAACAACCCCCGTTTTTACAAAAATTACTTAAACAATTGTAAAATATTAATTTCACTGATGATTTATTAGTATTCATTAAGTCTCCAATTAGGTGTTTATTCCACACAAATTATAATGCGAAAGTTTGTATGTCCTTCGCCTCAGCAACTGTTTTTTTTATAAAAGTATAACGCGGGCATAAGCCAGTACAATATAAATATTTTGTTGGTATTTCTTACATTTGTGTACTGAATAAAATAGTCTACTTGTTGAGCACTGAGTTCTAGAATCGTCGCCTCACTGAGTTCTAGAATCGTTGCTTTTATGAGTGAGAAAAGGTTAGATATATTTTTTTAAAAACAATTAGTTCAGGCAGTGGTCAGTCGCCGAATTGGGGTTATTATCGACGTATCGATACTCTGATACTTAGGCTTAAGCGATTCCGTCTATACAAAGATGATGATGATGATGATGAATATTGATATGGTACATAATTATTAGCAATAAAATGAACTGAAGAGAACACACTGCTGTGTTTTCTCTTCAGACTTAAAAAATTAACATACCGTATGTTAATTTTTAAGTCTCTTCAGTAACACACGGTTTATTTATCTAGAACTATAATAAACTATAACACACTAAACTATAATTAAAATTATTAATTTATTTTCACATTAAGTGCACTCTTACTTTTTCTTGTGCACAATTTTAACAAATGGTACTGGTCTTTTCTTTGTTACGGTTTTCAGTTTAGTTTGCCGACGGGTCCTTGGTCTATCGACCGTTCCAGAACCTTCTGCTATTTTAGTGACGTCCACAACTTTGCAATCTGCGTCGTTCTCTGGCTTGTGTCCGTCGCGTATTTTTTTCAACCATTCGCTCGCTTGTATCGTCATCCAATGTTCCTCTTTAGATTTCTTGCGTAGTATAGGTACACTCGCTGGTATTCGTTTAGGAACATTCCCGGATTTAACATATTCTAAGAATTCTGTAACAACTTGATGCTTTTGAAACTCTTTCCAATCTTTCACGTCTTCCTCTTTCACTTCGACCTTAATAGCTTCTACATTGACATCTTTGAGATTTCCAGACTCTTTTTCCTTTTCAGGTGCACATTTTTTCAATTCTTTTGGCGGCTTTCTTAATGTACTTTTGATATCTTTAGCAACTTTATAAACTTTATCATCAGCAAGGTTCTTATTTGGAACTATTTGTGCGGATTTCTTTTCCCTGTTGCGTTTACTCTTCAAGTCGATGATTGTATCAAAATCATCGACAATCGGATTGACGTCCACTGGTATTGTATTTGGTTTTGATTCAAATTTAATTTGAGTAGGTTTAATTTTTTTGCCACGTTTGCCTTTTTTTTCTTTAACCATTTTGTCGAAATCGTCATCGCTTTCTTCGTCATCGTCAGTACTGGTCATCGGTGCCTGTTTTTTATTTCGTACACCTTTACTATTTCCAGCATTTTTCACAACTTTTTTACCACTTTGTTTTGCTAAGGCAATGGCTGCATGTTTTTCCCCTTCACCGCTAACTTTATAATCTCGATTACTTCCACTCTGAGAATCTTGAATTCTATCGCATTCGTCGTCTATTTCATCCTCTAAGTACTCTACGTCTGAGTAAACTATTTCTGTTTCAAAAGTTTCTTCTTTTATTTGTGGTATTTTGTTAAGGTTATTGTTGTCAGAAGACTTATTTGAAAGTGTTTCGTCTGTGCGATTTTTATTTTCGCTTTTCGGTGTTATTGTTTCAGTCATAACGGCGTCTTCAACAGTGACGTGAGAAATGAAAGAGCCATCAGTTACGTTGTCTGTTAGGTCTAACTCAATGTATTCTTTCAGAGGAACTATCGTCGTCTCAGGAACTATTTCTTTTTTAATTATTTCAGGTGGTTGCAAGCTTTCGACTTCTCCGTCGTCGTCCTGAGGTTCCTGATTCGGTTCTGGATTATTACAAACTATTTTAATTTCAATTGGTTCCTTATTAGTGTCTTGTTTCGAATCCACTGGTTGGTTTCCTATTGTAGGCAATACTTGTTGAATCATCTGCATACAAAAAATATTATTATAGTTGATATTAATCCAGCTCTTCAATAGCAATAATTTTAGTTTATGCTCAGCTTATAGTGGTACTAATCCACTAACTTTGAACTAATCCCAACAACTCTCGGTGTAAAGGTCCTACGATCACACAGATATTTTTGTCATAGGGTTTATTAAACATTGAAAGTATAGGAACACAATGAGCAAGGTGTCATAGTGAGGCTGGAGGCCGAGCTATGACATCATGCGAGAAACAGTCATTAGAACACATTAATTTTTGAACACAAATATGTAGTAGTTTTACCTTGCGAGTGATGACAGTATACCCATGCTTTACCCGCATATGTTCTCTGGCTGTTCTCATCCTAGAGTACCTGTAAATATCAATTAGTAAGTAAAACACTAAACAAGTAATTTCATATTCATTATAGACTTCAATACAGCCAGAAATATACTAATTCGGCAGTCTTAGGATTTGTCCAACCCAACCCGCAATTTAGCCAGCGTGGTGGACTATGGCCTACACCCGCTTCATAAGGGAGATCCGTGTCCAGCAGTGGGACGCTATAGGTTGATACATATAGGTTTTTGTCACGATCTCAATATTTTTTTAAAGAAAATTGAAATAAATTTTTGAACTGTATTCAAATATGGCACATAGCATTAAGCTCAAATTAAATCTCTTTGAAACCATTTAAGATAAACAGATAATCCAAATGTTCCAACCCACAACCAGAGGGCAGGCAGGGTGCCCAGCATGCTAGCCGCATTACCACGCTAAATGGCAATGCTTATATGTTACGCCGGATAAAAATTAAATCTCTTTGTGAATAATACTTCCTTTTTTTTACTACGTAACCAGTGTAGCAAGGATGGGGTCATGGGTCACGGTGTTTGGGTACATTCTTGTACTGTTTTTTACTACGTGACCACTGTAGCAAGGAAGAGGTCACGGTGTTTGGGTACATTCTCGTACTTTTTTTACTACGTGACCGCTGTAGCAAGGAAGAGGTCACGGTGTTTGGGTACATTCTCGTACTTTTTTTACTACGTGACCACTGTAGCAAGAAAGGGGTCACGGGTCACGGTGTTTGGGTACATTCTTGTACTGTTTTCTACTACGTGACCACTGTAGCAAGGAAGAGGTCACGGTGTTTGGGTACATTTTCGTACTTTTTTTACTACGTGACCACTGTAGCAAGGAAGGGGTCACGGGTCACGGTGTTTGGGTACATTCTTGTACTTTTTTACTACGTGACCACTGTAGCAAGGAAGGGGTCACGGGTCACGGTGTTTGGGTACATTCTTGTACTTTTTTCCTACGTGACCACTGTAGCAAGGAAGGGGTCACCGGTCACGGTGTTTAGGTACATTCTTGTACTTTTCTTACTACGTGACCAGTGTAGCAAGGAAGGGGTCACGGGTCACGGTGTTTGGGTACATTCTTGTATTCGTGTTGGTTTGTTCTCACCGTTTGTGACAGAACTGGCAGGCGTGCGGCGCAGGCAGGTTGAGATGCACCTTGTTGGTGTGCGTTATGAAGGCTGTCTTCTCGGAGAAACTCATTGGGCAGTACTCGCACCTGAACCTACGGAAACCTGCGATACACACATCATAATAACATATTAATTTATTTAGCAATTTCGACACGAGGAGATTAGACATAATTTATTTTTAATTATTTTAATGATTCATTTGATGTCTCGTATAGTTAGTGATAGCCTAGTCGGTAAACCCGTTGCCTCAAAAGTGAAATGGCGCGGGTTCAAATCCAGGTTCAGGCATGCACCTCTGAGTTTTTCACTCATGAGCATATTAAAATTTATTACCACATGATTAAACTGTGATTATAATATATATATATATATATATATCAGTCAGTCGGTCGGAAGGTTTCAGTCATCCTCGGACAATGCACCCGGCGACTAAGATGTCTAATTGACAAGGGGACTTTTTATTCAACAAGATAAGCAATAAAAATTATAATTATTACTTGAGCATTCTAGAAATGTTTTAACGACTCTTATAAGAGAAATGAGAAACAAAACGACGTATAACTGAAAGCAAAATGGCTTAGAGCTACTCGGCACTAATCGTAAATTGTCGACATAGAAACAACGCTCATGTTTTACAGATTCCAAGTCTGAGAATGATACCTGCCATGCGGAAAAAAAATATAGGAATTTGATAGTTTTTTTTTCTATATACTAACCTTGGTGTCTCTCAAGATGTTTGACGAGCGAGTTTTTGAGATTGAACTCGGCGCCGCAAACGTCGCATATAAACACTTGCCCGCTGTGCGCCATCCTTATATGGCGCTGGAATAAATAAAAAAATTAAAAATATATTAACAAGCAATACTTTTTAACACGTGTCAACTTAGTTACTAATGACATGCGCCTGATTTTTTAAAAAAAATATTAATGTAACAACTTTTGAACCGATTTTGACAAAATGTATAGGTATGGGTAGATCTCATTTCATTTGTACACTTCTGAAGTACGAGGTACCAAACAAAAAAAGGACAATCAAAATCAATTCACTATTTGCGGAGCAATCACGTTACAAACATACAAAATCCACTACAAAATCAATTATTAAAAAAAAAAAAAAAACATCGAATTGAGAACCTTCATTTATCTAAACATAAAGTTTATAATAGCTTTCACACTTACATTGAGGGATAAAATAAGTCGTTCGTGTCAACGTTGGAGACACGAACAACTCATTTCATCCCTGATGAAGTTCACCGAATGTGAACAAAACTATAGACGGACCTTACCAACAATCAGGTACAAGTGAAAACTCGTCTTCTTAAACAAAATTAATGACACACGCGTTAGTTATGTAAATAAAACTCACATTGAGTTTGACAGTGGAGGTGAAGTTGGCGGGGCAGTGGTCGCACTGGCAGGGGCGCAGGCCGCGGTGCGCGTTCTCGTGCGCGATCAGATTGAACATGTGCGTGAACGACGAGGGACACATCTCGCAGTAGTATCTGGAACAATACGCAGTTTGTAACAACAATACCTCCTGATAATAAACTTTGTTTCATGAGACGAAGGAGTATCTTTTACAGAGTTCCAACAATCCTTGGAAATTGCAATAAAAATATTTTTGATTGCCATGCCCCTTTTTTTAGATGGCTGAATATCGCTTAGTCTTGAACATTAGGCATCTGGAGATGCAAAGTCAGTTACACAGAAGATGCAGATTCGAGTCCTCTTCTGTCGTGAAATTTTTCGTTCGCTCTCTTATAAGTATGTCCGTAAATGCCAATAAATAAATGTTTGTATTGTATTAAACGATATTAGCATGCAACTGACGGCTTCATTGTGACGTCGAGCAAATTTGGGGGATCAGATATATTCAGTTGTTTTCCTTTGTAGGACTGTCATTGATATAATTATTAATAACTTAATTCATATAATCTTAATTATTTTAAACTGTATAGGTAATTAATACGACGTAAAAAAGGTCCCTTAAAAGTATTATAATCTAGCCAAAGGCTAATTAACAACTTTACTGAAACTTACAAAAACATAGTGTCTCAGAGTACATTAACACGTAACTTAAAACTGCTACGAAAGAGAAGACACTTTGTTCGTGTGTTCTTCAGTCGCAGCACTTTCGCTAAACTTCACTAAACTAACTATTCACTTCACTAACTCGTTTCGTTTTTTTAAGGCTGCCATAATGTCCACATTTATGTTCGCAGAACTACCTACACAAATCTTATACTAATCTGATACTGTTCCATACAAAAGTACAAATATTTGTACTTTTGTATGGAACTAATAGTACACTCAAAATTAAATGTTTTCCCTCATTATCACTAAGTAACACGGGCTATATTTATTCAACTATTCTACTTCCTACTAATATGTATAATAAACGCGAAAATTTGTAATAATTTACGGTTGTGTGGATGTATGTTAGTTACTCTTTCACGTCAAAACGGTTGAATCGATTTATATGAAATTTGGTACGGAGATAGCTTAGACCTTGAATTAACACACAGGCTACTTTTTATTCTGTATTAACGCGGGTAACACTGCAGGGCGCAGCTAGTAGTTTTTAATTATTTGTTTTTCCGGGTTCGATCCCCAGCCAGGTCAAACATTTGTGTGCATGAACATGTCTGTTAGACCTGTGTCTGGGTGTTTATTATATATATTTATCCTGTATAGCTAGGCATTTGAGCACAAGTTCGCACGATCACGGAGGTCAGCGATACTGTAGCCATAGGTGGAGCATGCCTAGTCTGGAATACACTGGCTCTCAAGGAAGGCTGCCGTAACACACCGTTAGGTGCTTAGCGACAGATTTTACAACTTGAAGGTGGTAGCTAGCCAGGCGAGCGATAGGAAACGTCCTACCACCATGCTATGGTTTCCTCACGATGTTTTCCTTCACCGGTAGCTCAGGCTCTTTTTGCATGTTTCGTGGGATCGAATCTCGTACCTTTTGCACGGCAATCAAACCCACTAACCACTCGACCATCATCGCTACACGCTACACTATAAGTATGTGTTTATGTATATAAGTATGTATATCAGTCATCAGATTACCACAGCACAGGCTTTGCCTAGTTTGGGACTTGAAGAACTTTGTGTGGATGTTGTCCCATATTATCATTATTATTATAATATAATATAGTAATGTTAGTGAAGCAGTGTACCTTTGTTTGGCTCTGGGCGCAGTGGGCGGGTGAGGGTGTATGTACTTGTGCCTGGTGGCGTAGGGTCGCGAGCGGCCGCGCCGGCCCAGGAACCGCCCGCGCGCCTTCAGCACCACGTCGATGTCGGGCGCCGGACAACGCTTCTCATGCTTGTACAGATTCGAGTTGCTACAATAAAAAGTCGTACTTTAATTTTGCTTGCACAACTTAACTTACTAATTATGTCCTGTTAGTTCTTTAAAAAATTATATTAAATAAAAAAAAAACTACTGTACCGATTTACATAAAATGTGTGCGAGACCACCTTAGGAGTACACCATTTTGAACTAAAAATTAGTTTTTCAGTTCACAATTGGCGAAAATGTCGATGAACATACACAACAAAAAAAATACAAACAAACAAACACAGTGAGCTCAGTAGGACTTGTCGTGGCAATAAAAGTCAAACTAATAGAACTGGGACGCTTAATACATATCACTTGTTAATGAGGGTGCCCAGAATGCTTCTAGACCTAAACAGATGTTACATGATGTAGTATTTGGTAATAGTGTACTGGCCGACCAGTGCACTGTACAAATTAGCCTTTATAATATTAGTGAAATTAAATTAAATGAAATTATTTATTGGCCTTATGACCTATGGAAATATGTTATACTAGGCAAGTCACATTACAATATTTAATTTAGTAAATTTCAAATGTACCTATGTCAAAAACTTTACAATTCACTTAATTACAAAATTTAAATAAGATTATGTAGTATCGATTAATAGATACATTACTGATATAATAATACTTCTAAAATAATTTACATTAATGTGAGTAGAATTTAATAAAGTCATTATATAATAAGATACTTTAATGTCATTATTAGTTTGTGAGTTTTGACTATAATTGTTTAGTTGGATTTGACAATATGTTATATAAATTAAGTATTAAAATTAAAATTATTAATAAGAAAAAACAATGACGATAAGTCTTATTAAAATTTTAGCTATCACCTACTTATAAAATTATGTTTCACTCACTCATGAACGAAGATTCAGTCAGATTCATGTTCATAAATTCTTTGACCGAGTAAATTGGGGTAGACTCAAAAAACCGCTTTATTTTTCGTTTAAAATCGTTCGCGTGAAGATTAACTACGGCATGGGCAATTTGTTAAACATACATATCTTAATATAAATTCCTTGTTTTCTAACTTTGAGTAGGCGTGTTTTAGGCGTGTGACACAGGCATCGCAAGCCGCTGGCCTAGAGCAGGGCAAGTTGATGACAAATAGTTAAAAACTGACTTCAAAAAACCCCTAAAAAAATGCAGTGTCCTCGTGAGATAGCTTATATAATCAACGATAATATTATCTGCTTAATTATCTGTTCACATAGAAATAGTACCAGTAGAGATGTGTGCAAGTGCAAGCAAAAAAGAAACACTGTCTTCCGAGATACAGTCTTGACTAGTTCGTAAGACAGGAAATATCTTTACTTATGCTAGCCATTTTTGATAATTATAAAAGTTATTATATAACTTCTGTTTGTTAGGTTAAGCTAATAGCATAAATAAACTATTCTATTCTCATGTATGTATACAAACGTTTATAGGTTGGTAGGTTTCTAACTCACTTAGTATATTGCATTCCACATGCAAAGCACTTCAGGTAGAACTCTCCGTGCGACGTCTGATAATGTCTACCAGCCCAATATTCTGATTCACTTAGCTTCCCACAGAAACTGCATCTATAGTTTGGAAAATAAATTGAACTTATATTATGTAATACCACATACAATGGAATTCAAATACAAAGACTAATGTGACTGTTTTGCCGTTTTTCCTCAATATGAATAACATCAACTAATACAGATTCACACTTGGCCAATATTTTATTCTATACTAAATAAAATACAAAAGAGATTTGTTAAATCCAGTGGTCACATTCTCTTCAGGCAACTACTAGCCTCGCTTTGGATGGGTTATATTTATATGACATTTCTTTCAGGATAACTTTCCTAAACAATGGTGCAGTTTATTTATTTAATATCATATTGTGTTGAATTCATTAATTGTGCAATACATTGCACAAATTGTTAAAAGGTTTGAATAGATTGTTGTATAGCCATTTATCCAGTTGATTTTTAAAAGAATTTATGGCAACAAGTTTATACTGTCTGCCCCCATGAACGTCCCCCACGTGGTGGTGGCAGACAGTAATAATTCATGGCAACTACTAGAAAAGACCAATGTTCAAGAGAATAAAATGATGTAATACTATCAACGTTAATATAGAATCCAAGTTAAAATTGTAAAACCATTAGTGAATCAAGGCTATTTTAAGATAGGTAAGTTTTATGAATATTTCTAATGCAGTGTGACTTTAAATGTAAACTGGCAACTTACTCATATTCTGTGTATTCACCATTTATCACTACATTATAGTACCCTTCCGGGGGATCTGGCGGTCTTAATTTTCTCATTAGGCTTTCCAGGTGGTCAACCATCTGTTGGGGATCATTTGCAAGCTTGGGGTTCTCCTTACGCAATTCGGCTACAAATGAGACCACTTTTCTTCTCTGACCATTTTTTAGCCGGATCTCATCATTACGGTAAACTCGTTGTTTAGGCATTGGTGCCTCACGTGGGGTGTTTTTTTTTGGTCGACCTTTTTTCCGGGTTCGTATGGTTTTCTTAACTTTATACTCCTCATCAGAGTCTTTCGACTGAGAAAGAGAAGAGTTTGTTTTACATTCAAATTGAAATGGTAAAAGCAATTTGATTGGTTTTGATTTGTAAAGGTAAGTTTGAACCGGTCCTATTTCACTTTATATCGAAATCGGTCTAATTGTTTGATTTAAAATCTAAATAACTTAAAAAATTATAGCCACTTGCCAAACTATAGTTGGTAGTGATGAAAAAAATTAATTATATTAAACCAACCTAAATAACTATATAATAATTTAATATCAGAACTACGTATAATAATTATGGGTAAGCTTTGTTGAAGCAAGCCATGGCCTTTCAGTATGGATATTCCTCTAATATCCCAGGTTTGCTACCTTCTAGTAATGGGTTAGATCATTTTAGTTACCTTTATCATTAATTACTGATCTAACGATTGGGTAATCCAACTACTCATTTACTGTTTAGCTTTTCATCAAATTAAAGCAATTGAAACCACTTAAAGTAAATGGTGTAACTTAAAAGCGAAATATGATTACCCCTTCATCATCTTCTTCTAGATATTCAACATCGTAATCTTCTTCCAAGTACTTGTCTTCAGAATTATCTTCTTGTTCATCAGAAGATGACTTGAATAATTCACTCGGTGCTTTTTTATTATCGTCAGAATCGTTCAGAGATTCTACATTGACATAATCAGGGCCAGATACTTCTACGAGTAAATCATTGTCCTTTGTACCATCTTCCTCCCCAACCATCAATACAATAAAATTATCATCATCCACAGCTACTGCCGACATGTTTACCTGGGATTCCTGTAGAATATAAAAAATATAAACATATTTGATTTGGATAGATTACAAAATAGCCGCCACTGGAGGCGACTGCGTCTGTCATTACTCGTGCAAATGGATAACCGTGTCTTACGTCCATTGGATTACAAAGTACAAAAACCTTATGTACGCGTATCAACACAACGCAAACATATCTAAAACCTTGCTTACCTAATTATTGTTTTTGAAATCTAGCAGACTCTACATATTTCCATTCCATTTGTTAAAACTTCCAATGAAACTTAAATTTGCTTGACCGAAGAATATCTAATTCTCATTTTTTTAGTATGGCGTCATATTATACCACCACAGAGCTCAGCCACAGAGCTATACGTAAGCGTTCTTCGTAAGTCGACAGTAGACGTAGAAAGATACAGATTATAGGTATCTTCATCTCGCTGACATAGATGTGCTAACCTTTGTACTGTTAATTTTTCTGTTTCAAAAACCGGGCGGACAACGCTAAAATAAAAGCAACGAACCCTTTATTTCTTTCATTTACATGGACTTAAAGTAATAGTATGGTAAGACTGAAAGGAATGGCACCCAGCGTCTTTATTTTCTTCGACATCTACGATAACCAGAGACAAAACAATACTTAAAAATGGCAATAATTTATAAATACCCAAGAGGTCAATTCACTTATTACCACACCACAGAGCTAAATTTTTTGAGTCATACTTGTACCCTACATGATCTGATTTTAACTTGACCACGATGACTTATTAATTAATATTAGACTATATAATTATTTATGAACGATAATATTATAAGTAGATAGTATAGCAATAGTAAATAAATAACTTGATTAATTCATAAACTAGGCATTGGTAAATATACAAATCGTATGATGCATAACAAAAATAAGTAATTAAGTTTTTTTTTTATTTCATGTGCTTGTTTTGTTATCATAAACAAAGTAGAAATTTTGTATTTGTTTTCCCTATCCTTATTTTGTTATTGAAATTCCTTTTTCTACCTAAAAAAATATAAATGATTTATCTAATAGTTTTAGAAAAGAAAAAGAGTCAATCTATTCCTTCGTAAATCAAAATGTTTTTAACCAGCAATGCGAAAGTTACAGCCCTCGAAACATTACTATGCCAGAGTGTAGAAAACTTTAAAGGTTATCTTTATAAATGATATCTATCTATGAGTGAATAAGTGAATCATATTCAAACCAAAGCACTTAGAGAATTCAGTGTGCAAGCTAATCACAAGGACGAGATCCTTGCCCCTGAGGTCTCTGAGAAACAAATGCTTCCTGAGTATACTGGGCTTAGTGGCTAGTTTTTCTGCTCTGAGAAGCGAAACATGCCCAGTGTGTTTTTAAAATTAGCTATAACATTCAAAAGTTATTGTTTATATAAATTAAAGTATGTTAGCCTGGTATTTATTTTATCTAAAGCTTCGTTCGCACTATGTTAGCAATTAATTAGTCACGGTTAGTAGCAAGTAGTTTAGTACCTAGCTAAATGTGTACAACTAATTAGAGTACTTTACCACTTAAATATTAGGTACTAGACTAAACTATCAATATATTGCGAACATGGCTTAAGTGTCAACCAAATGAGTGAGGGTTTTGTCAGTGACTTTTACCAAATTTTATACATTGTTCCACACAGCTAGTACCTTATCTGCTTTGTTTTTTACCTATTAAAATCATATTTTCAGACCTTATTGTAGACATTAAGCAGTTACAAATTGAATCGCAAGACTACAAACAACAATATGAAACTGCTAAAGGCAATTGTGAAAAGTAAGTTACTACTGAGATATTTAATATTTTATATGGTGTTAGTCAAATTTTATTTATATTCAATGGGCATGTATTTTCTATTCGCAGCAAAACTTGTATGGGAGCTGATGAACTAAGAAAAGTTATTGCAGCTAAAGATCAAGTTATACAATCTATTGGTAAGTAAAAATTTCATGAAACAACTGAAATGTTATACAATCTATTGGTAAGTAAAATTTCATGAAACAACTGAAATGTTTGTGAATATTATTTTTTATCCAACACAGCTAGGCTATTGTCCACAAGCTCCCACAACTATAGAAGTCAGCGACACTGTAGCCCTAGATGGAGCATACCTTATCTGGAATACACTGGCTCTCAAGGAAAGAAGGCTGCTGGAACACAATGTTAGGTGCTTTGTGACAGACAACTTGGGGGTGTTAGCTAGCCAGGCGAGTGTCAGTAAACACCCTACCGCCATGCTATAGTTTCCTTAAGATGTATTTCCTTTACCAGTAGCTTAGGCTCTTTTTGCATGGTGGGATCTAACCTCATACCTTATAAATGCAGAATCCAAGCAGAGCATAAACTGTTGAAACTAGAGATGAAAGTTAAGGGGTTGTACTAAGAAACAACTTTTGGAAATTTAATCCTTAAGAGGGTCAAATGACTATATTAAATTTTAAGTCGCAGACAATTCCGCGGGTGACATTTACTATTGTACAAATGAAAAAAAAAATTAAAAAAAGAGATGTAGGCTTTTCATTGTCTGTTAGATTCATACAAAATAATTCTATCATTGTTTAAAAATAGTTTTACAGTAAATACGAGTATGTATCACTGCAACAGCTGTTAATTTAGACTTAAAGTGCTTGACTGTGAATTTCTGTTTTAGCATCAATACTGACAAAATTGAATGAAACCAAGAACTTTGATCTACTTATCGATGCCTTTAAAATACTATTCGAAGATGTTGCACCTTTAACTCCGCCTACTGACGAGTCGTCGCCCAAAACTCGCCCTTCTCTTAATAGCAACAAAATCGATAGTCCTGTGTATGAAAACGACGATTTAAGAGAAGTGTCTATAACAGAAGATGTCTCATTTAAAGAGCAGTCCGCGTGTGAAATAGAAGGCACTCCTACAGGCAGAACCAGTCCTATATTACATATGAGAAAGACAAAGAGTGTATTTGCGAAGTCTGATTTTAGAGATAAGAAGAAATGTCCCAATGATTGGTAAGTTTATTTTTAACTGTTTATCTACAGGTTCATTGGTAAAGGGTGTAATAAACCGAAAGGGGGTTGCTATACTCATAATTACAAACAACTTTCATTATACGACCGACTCCACAAACTAGAAAAAAGTCAGCTGCTCCATAAAAAAAGTTTATTTTTCTTTAACTAAATTTATGAAACAGCTGATTTTCACAAAAGATTGATCATTGATCATCATAGTCATAGTGATACTACCTATTTATAGTTCATTTTATAATCTATCTTCTCTTGAATGATGAGATCTGGATAAGATGAGAGACACTTGATTGTATGCACACAAAAAAAAATGTAAATAAGAAAAAAGTTATTAAGCGGCCTAATAGCTAATAGCGATGGTGAAGGTTTTACCTAGAATTAGAGTTAGTAGCAAGAAGAAGTAGTAAGAAAATACTACGACATACAATTACGACAGGCATGGCATTTGTCGATTGTCTTTGAAACGTGCATATTTTAGAATGATTCAAATCTGGTTCTGAAATTAATGTTTTTAACCAGTAACCATATTCTGAGAAAAATAATTGATCCAGAAACCGTGAATTAGATTAGATTTGAATCATTCTTATCATCTCCCCAATTAGAAAACAATTGTTAAATGCATTGCATATAGTTATATTTTTTATAAATAATAGGCTTGCGCTTGACCGCAACTCGCCTGATGTAAGGCGACAATGCGGTCTAGGATGTGGGACGCTTGCCTAGAAGGAATCAATTTACTCACAATTTGAAATATTCACGAACTTGTGCTTTATGCAAGGTGAGCAACTATATTCCGATTTAAAGAGCACCGCCGCAACTTGAAAAGGACACCGAGATTTTTGAAGCTAGTTTTTTTGGCCGTTTTTAATTCAAATCTGATTCCTTATTATATTTAGATATCTTTGATCAAACAAATATACTTATAAGCGAACATAGGACGATAACATACGCATTCATACAAACTACATACACGGATACACATACACATAGACATCCTCTCTCTATCTTACATACACACAACACACACACACGGAAACATACACAGTCTCACCCTCTCTCTATCATACATACACACATTACACACACACACACGCTCACCCTCTCTCTATCATACATATACACACACTCACGGAAACACACACGCTCACCCTCTCTCTATCATACATATACACACACTCACGGAAACACACACGCTCACCCTCTCTCTATCATACATATACACACACTCACGGAAACACACACGATCACCCTCTCTCTATCATACATACACACAACACACACACACACACACACGCTGAAACATACACAGTCTCACCCTCTCTCTATCATACATACACACATTACACACACACACGCTCACCCTCTCTCTATCATACATATACACACACTCACGGAAACACACACGATCACCCTCTCTCTATCATACATACACACATCACACACACACACGGTAACACACACACGCTTCCCTCTCTTTATCATACATGCACACATCACACACAACACACACACACACACGGAAACACACACACGCTCACCCTCTCTATCATACATACACATATCACACACTCGCTCACCCTCTATCATACATACACACATCACACACACACACACACACACACACACACACACGGTAACACACACGCACACAATCTCTATCATTAATACACACATTACACACCCTCACTCTATCATACAAACACACATCTCACACAAACACACACACATACGGAAACACACACACACACACACCTTCTCTCTATCATACATACACACATCTCACACAAACACACACACACACATACGGAGACACACACACACCTTCTCTCTATCATACATACACACATCACACACACCCTCTCACTATCATACATACACACACACATCACACACACACGCTCACACTCTCTCTATCATACATACACACATCACACAAACACACACGGAACACACACACACATCACACACCCAACGAAACACACACACACACACACACACCCTCTCTCTATCATACATACACTCATCACACACACACACACACACACACACACACACACACACACACAAGGAAACACACACACACACACCCTCTCTCTATCATACATACACACGTCACACACACATACACTCGAACAAACGTGCTCGCGCACTGGCATCTTTGCTAACCCAGCCGACAGTGTGGCGTTATGGGGTGATGCCATACAATAAAATCTGACAGACACACTAATAACACATAACTGACTAAACAACACTCACTCGCCCGTAGTTAAAGTTTAGATAATAAGAATGACAATGACTACGGCTGCGATCTACAAAATAAATATATAAATACAATAACGTCTCAATTATTAATTTTCTTATATACATAAACAAATAGTTCATATTTAATGTTTATTGTATCTGAAATTAAGAAATAAAAATTGTAGTAATATGAAATATTATAAAATGTACTTACCTATAAAGGTGAGGGTAAGGAGTTCTTTGCCCAACAATGGGTAATAAGGGTAAGGAGGCCTTTGCCCAACAATGGGACAGCACGGGCTCGTAATATTAAATAATAACTTTTCCATGTTATGTAGTCCACTAAGTCACATTAAATTAACACCCTGAAGGGGCGCAGTCACCCACAGTACAAGATTTATAATCTCAGTGTAGGTGATGCGCGTCATAACATTTTTATATTATTACAACAAATGGAAATTATTATTATAAGGCGTTATTAATATATTGTGATATTAATTGTAATATTTTTCTTAAAATTAAACGATTTTATTGTATCAATTATTTTCTCAGAATCTTTTTACTAGCTAAAAATAATTATTGCTGATTTCAGGCCGACCTCTGATCCCAAAGCCGCCAAACTGTACTGTACCCCTACTAAGAGCACCCCAACTAAAGGTACACCCAAAGGCAGTGGTAAGCTTCGTCAGTCGAGGCTACACCTGGTCAAGATGAACACTACTGCTGTCGTAGACCTGACCTGTTCCCCAGAAGTCGTGCAGAATAATGAACAGTACACAGGTCACGTACAGGTAAACAAGCTTATTGCTAACATATCGGCGAATTGTTAATTAAAGAATATTTTTTACCAATTTAACTTTAGTAATAAAGAACTGTAACGTCTTTTTTCCTCGAATTTCCATGATAGAATTACTATAACGGAAACGCTCGCAGACTGATTTCCCAAAAAGTAGGAGGCAGGTACTAAATTTTACTGTTTCTTTAATTTTTTATCTAGATTCACGGAGAAGGCTTTACTTTATTAATAAACGCCTTTTTTGTTTGAAAGGTTACACTCATAAACAGATCCCAATGTAATGTAAAAATTAGACCAGATGTTTGATCTTGCCTCCTCCTTTTTGAAAGTCGGTAGACAATAAGAGACGACAATTTTAGAACTGTCAAATCCAAAAAAAAATGTTTCTTTAGTAAATCTGGTCTGCTCGAATCATAAACAAACAATAGCAGAAAATTAAATGATCACTTTCAACATCACTTCATAATTCTGCATAGTGGATGTTACTTGCTACGATACAAACGCAATGCGTTACACACTTCGTTACTGTGTGTTAATTTTTTTGTCAGCCACTCATCAAAAAAGAGTCAGCCGAGTATGATGACACAATATTGCCGTCACCGACAAGCGAGCCCGGGAGTTTCACACTGTAAGTACTAAGTTATCTTTTTTGTAATTAGAAGGTATAAGAAAGTGAATGTAAAGGAAGTTTTAGTCTAAGCTACTAAAGGAAAACATCATGAGGAAAAAATAGTGGGGCGTTTTAAGTTGTAAAATCTGTCGCCAAGCACCTAACGGCGTGTTCCGGCGGCCAGTGTATTTCAGACTAGGCATGCTCCATCTAGGATTACAGTGTCGCTGTGACATTTAAAGTATTTGACCACCCCATCTTGTTACAGCTTAAAAACCATTTCAAAAGCAAGTCCCAACAAGTTTAAGAAGCCGAAAGGATTGAGCTTAAAGTTCAGATGTGAGAATGTAAAACGTGATGAGAACAGAGACGCGTCTAATACTACAAGTGCTGATATGGAAGAATCTATCAATATATTGAACCAACAGTTTGCTAACAGGTAAATTATTATTATTTTAAATTTGAGAACAACATGGACAGTGGTTAGTTAACACACTCATAGCTCCCCACTAGCATTTTTCCTGTGTCGGCGCTAGATGCCTTGCAACATGCACAACACGACCAAGGGCCTTACCGCTTAAATTGGTTGCTTTTACTATCTGATCGTTTCGTACCGGTAGTCAAACTCACTATTCGGCGCTGAATCGAACCGGGACCCGCTAGATCTTTACATAATATGGTTATCACTCGCTCTTTTGCTTGCTACATGAAATATAAAATATACTGAAGTTTTAAACTTTAAACCCCTGTTTGGATGGTAGTAAATTTATTTCTAATAGCATTCAATTTGAATTATTTATTATCACAAAATTTTTCAATTTTAATTAAAATATTTGTAATGATAATCCATGTGAAATGAAATACTATAAAGGCTGGAGAAATATTATTTTTTATTTAATTATAGGGAGAGAACTGTACGCTGAAACACGGGCCCAGACTAGTACGGCAACAGATACTCGAATTATTGTCAAAATAAAAACTAGCCTTAAATATGTCTTATGTAACTGTATTCAAAAGTCAAAATTTTATTTGAAAATGAATTTATTATTATTATTTCCGTATGTATTTAATTTCTTGAGTATAAGTTTTTTACAAATAAAATTCATAACAATAAATATTATGAAAAGCTTAAACCTATAGTGCCACCAGCAGTAGGCGTAGGCGTAGTCCTCTCTGTAGCTTGTGTCCTACCCAAGCTACCGGAGGAACCTCCCGACAATACATGCCGTATCGAGAATCACCGATCTCTGTATCTGTCCCTTGATACAACCATCTCGTTAGCAAGAGTCTGTTAAGATGTTGGTTATTAATATTTTTTTTTTTTTTAAATTTATTATTATTATATGACTTTCTTATGAGTTGAATTTCCAAATATTGTTTCTTAGTAGTTCCCTACACCGTATAAATTTCTTGTCTCTAGGTTCAGTCGTTTATGCTCTGCGTTGATTCCTAGCAAATGTCAATCAGTATACTAGCTGTGCTCTACGGTGTTACCCTCGTTAATACAGGATAAAAAGTAGCCTGTGTAGTAGCTAATCCAGGGTCTAAGCTACCGTAGCAAATTTCATTCAAATTGGTTCAGCAGTTATTTTGTGCAAGACTAACAAACACGCCATTTTTAGAAAGTTTCGTGTTTATAATATTAGGAGTATAATTCGAAATATTGATCAGTTTTTAAAAAAAAAGTTTTTAAAATGTTATTTTTTTATTTATTTTTTATGTTTTTTTAAATTAAATTATTATAATTTGTTTAGCCTAATTTAATATTTTGTATTTTATTTTTAGTTTTTTCTTGTGTTTTTTTTCATATTTAACTCCTTTTTTATGTAATATCGATTATAGTTTTTTGTTCTTTCTCCTTGTTTAGTGTCTTGACTGGTGTCTCTACTTTAATTCTACAGGTTACGCGAAATTAAAAAAGAGAACACGATACACAAAAGTTCATCAATTACAAAAGACAATGACATTCCAGTCAAGAAAGAGAGAATATCACCTGCCAAGAAAGAGACAGATAAAGTACAAAAGGAGATAAATGCAGTGAAGAATGAGTGTAATGCGATTAATATGGAGGTAGCGGATGATGACGTCACAAACGCGAGCATTTCACTGTCGGAACATGTTGAACGAACAGAGGAAGAAAATAGGAACGTCCAATACAGGTACGTTTTAGTTGATCGACTCTTTATGGAACATTACAGAAAGTAATTTTTTGAAATAAATTGATTAGAGTCTTGAATTCTTCACAAGTTATCAACTATTTTTATTTATAAACGAAATACTATTTTGTTAAAAAAAAGTATTTGCTCAAGAAGTATAACTTTTTTAAACAAACAATTTTCCTAATCGGATCAGACGAAAAAATTAAATCGCTTCTCTGAAATCTGGTAACACGCATAAAACAAGTGAAATAAAAAACATCGACGTTGCCATTTCTGCTGGCAGCCATCTTTAATTTGATATTTATTATAGTGTTTAATATCTATTCTACTAGTCAAGCGCTTTGGTTTGATGTTGAGTGAGTTGTTGCAAATATATGTAATCCGCCATTTAGGTCCAATTTTCATCCGAGTAATCTCTCCTTCGTCCGAGTTTCATCAAACATAGCTAAGAACACTATCGACCGATTCACCTTTCGAACAAAAAAATTAGATCAAAATTGCGTCGGGGATTATAAATACACTTGAATGAGGACTCCTCTATTTTTGAAATCCACTACTAACCGATAACACAGTAAGAGCAAGGAATTTGCTGACCTTATGTCAAGTGTAAGTAACAATATATGTTCTGAAGTCATCTTTACATTACGTAACTACCTGCGCCCTGCGGTGTTACCCGTCTTAATCTATCTATATATATAAAAATGAATCCCTATATCCCTTGGTCACGCCTAAGAGTATACCAATACTACGTAAGAACGTGGGTCACGCCATCACGCGTGAACGGCTGGACCGATTTCACTATTTTTTTTTGTGTTGTTTGTTATTGTCAGGAGAAGGTTTTTATGACAGAAAACAATTAAAAAATATATATGTCAAAATGAATACGTTTGTTTCACTAAAACTCGGGTACGGCTGGGCCGATTTAGCTGATTTAAGTTTTGAAATGATTGTCGTTCTCCAGGGAAGGTTTAAAAGGTGAGAAACATACATAATAGTTAGGCGGTACGAAGTTCGGCGGGTCAGCTAGTACAGGATAAAAAAGTAGCCTATGTGTTAATTCAAGGTCATATAAATCGATGTAGCCGTTTTTGCTTGAAAGAGTAACAAACATACATACATACATACATTCTTACAAACTTTCGTGTTTTTATTTTGTAAAGATTATCTTTAAGTTAGAGTATTATAGTGCTATAAGTGCAGAATGTTGTTTTTCGTTGATTTTTAATATTTGTCAGTCATTTATGATTACAAAGTGATTTGGTGAGTATTTTTTTCTACTGACTGTCTAAAAGAAAGAGGCACTCATATTGTTTAAGTAAACGGGTTTTCAACAATCAGGTGTACGCGTGTAAACCAGTTTTCTTAAACAATATGATTCAAACACGTGTTAGTTTTCTAAATAAAAAAGGTACTCAATTTGGAGTGATTATATTTAATGTTCTTATTATTATATGGCTTGTTCTCAGTCCATCGAAGCATCCCCTGGCGGAGAACATAAACATTACGAACACGCCACCCAAGCACGAGACGGAATCTAGCATGTCGATACTACGATCCGATGGTAACAATAAAACATCAGCAATGGAAACAGTTAAAAGGTAAGAGCTAGAGACCTTATAATAATAATAAGTCAAGTATATGTCAAATCACACATGTCAAGTATATGTCAAATCACACATGTTAAGGATATGTCGAATTACACATCTCAAGTATATGTCTAGTCACACATGTCAATTATATATCGAATCATACACGTCAATTATATGTCGCATCATACACGTCAAGTATATGTCGCATCACACATGTCAAGTATATGTCGAATTACACATGTAAAGAATATATCAAATCACACATGTTAAGTATATGTCGCATTACACATGTCAAATTATTTAGTTCCATGCGTGCCGATAAACGAATACTGTAGAGATACGTAGCATTATATCTGAGCTTATTTTCATTTATAAATTTGTTTCTTATAATTATTATTTCTTATAATTAGTCTATTTATTTCCATGCATAGTATAGTATATGTATTTATATATGTATCTGTGTAGTTATATCAGTATTGATTGTATTTATTATTATTTATTATAGCTGTTTAGTTGATAGTGTAATATTTTAAGGCCTCTTTAATATAAGTTATTATCATTTACGTGCATGGTTGCCTGGAAGAGATTGCTTTAAGCGATATGGCCGCCATTTAAAAGCCTGTATATGTGGATAAGGTTTTCTTTAATCATATTTTATGTATTGTTGCTTTTTTTAAATAAAGAGTTGTCTTATCTTATCTTATCTAAGAAGACTGGGATGAGTTTTGTGAAGAAGGATTTGTATGAAAGGGGAGTGAATTAAGAGATGACGGCTGATAAAGGAGAATGCATGAGGAATACATGTTGTGCCAACCCCACGTAGTGGGATAAGGTCAGGAGGATGATGAATTGTACCTTTGCATCTTTTGGTGACTTTTTACTTTTTATGTTGATCAAATAAGAAGTTGATAGGATTCGTTGGAAAAGAATATATTTATGCTTTAAAAAAACGGTTTAATTGCAGTACTGCAACTATGTTTACTACTCGTATAATACTGTTTATTGTGTTTAGGCCCTACCACGGTTGTAAACGTGGATGATCGACAATGACGTGAGCAATGTGGCAAAGTACGATGAAACTTCTAAGAAAAAAATAATTAATATAGTGAGAGCGAGAGGGCGCATGCGTCCAATATTAAAAAAAATTTTTCGTAAATATTGCTAGTTGTGTTGTGATTGCAGGAAACTACCACATCTAGTAGAGCCTGTGTACAAGGAGCCGACTGTTAGGAAGAAAGCTGACAAACGTAACCTGCAGGGGTGGAGCTGTGAGGAGTGCATGAACGTAAGCATATTCAACGGCCACTCGTTACCCGACTGCGAAACAAGGAGGGTTATGTTTTTAGAGTGTATGTATGTATGTATATTACTTTGGCACGCCCTAGAGTCTAAACGGCTTGTCGTATTTAAATGTGAGTCAATAGATTAGTCTAATTTATTTATTTATTTAACTTTGATGAAAATATTGACACTGGGTACATCAACATAAAAATAAAATAATGAGTTATACATAGATTTAAAGATTTAACAGTCGGGTTTTTTTGAAGTCACTTCTGACCACTTGTTTGATTATTGATATAACATAGTCACTCACGTCTAATAAGTATCAAGAATAAGATCTCGGCGCGTTTCGTGGCTGGCATAGACTCTTCATTAATGGAGTGACGCGCTATTATAATATAATAATAATAATATGGGACAACATCCACACAAAGGTGTTCAGGTCCCAAACTAGACAAAGCCTGTGCTATGGTAACTTGATCACTGATATACCTACATACGTATATATATAATAAACACCCAGACACAGATCAAAGAGACGTTCATGCACACAAATGTTTGTCCCGTCCGGGGATCGAACAGAAGGCAGGGTTGCTACCAACTGCGCCAACCAGTAGTCTATTATTATTACCACCCCACAATTACTCGTTTTAAAATTGTTGAAATTATGGACACATACTCGAACGCAAGTGATTCGGTTTCTTATAGGCAAGCGAGTTATTACATCCTAGGCCGTATCACGCTTTACATCAGACGAGATATGGTCAAGAGCAAGCCTATTATTTATGTTAAAAAAACTAGCTGAGCCGTCGAACTTCGTACCGCCTAACAGTTATATATGTATTCCTGACTAGGCATGCTCCATCTAGTCTAGGGCTACAGTATCGCTGACTTCCGTGCTCGTGCGAACTTAAGTTCAAATGCATAGCTGTGTAGGATAAAAAATGTCAGCCCAGCTAAATCGGCCTAGCCGTTCTCGAGTTTTAGCGAGACGAACGAATAACAATTGATTTTTATATATAAGAAGATGAGGCGTTATGATACTCCTGTACTTGTCTCACGGATGAAGCAAATGGCTCACAAAATCTTATGTTTATGTAAAATGTATAAAGTATTTTTATCATCGTCATTTAAGTAGATTATCACTTTTTTAAGCAATTAAAATGTTATTTGATTAAATATATATTTGTTATATTAAAATCCATATGTGTATTCGAACAGTTTTACGGCGTTCTGTACAAGGACGACCCGGTGATGCTAGCCAAGAAGATCAACGAGTGTTCGAAGCACCGCGGCAGACACAACCCCGCCAGACCCAAGACACCGCCCAACTTCTGGAACCCACGGTGGACTGTACCCGATGATACTGAAGAACTTAATAGAATGAATAATGCTGATTAATTATAAAATTAAAAGGCACTTTATTAATTATACATTAAAGTTGAAAATTCCAAAGTCTGAAATGGCTATAGACGTCTGTCTAATTTCTGCAACCCACGGTGGACTGTGCCCGATGATACTGAACAACTTAATAGAATGAATAATGTTGATTGTTAATACAATTAATATACACTTTATTAATTAAACATTAAAGTTGAAAATTCCAATGTCTTAAATGGCTATAGACGTCTGTCTAATTTCTGCAACCCACGGTGGACTGTACCCGATGATACTGAAGAACTTAATAGGATGAATAATGCTGATTGATAATACTCTGTATTAATTAAACATTAAAGTTGAAAATTCCAATAATTAATTAAATGTTAAAGTTCAAAATTCCCTAGTATTAAATGTCTATAGACGTCTGTCTATTTTCTGGAACCCATGGTGGACTGTACCCGTCGATACTGAACAACTTAACAGGATAATAATGTTAATTGATTATAGACTTTGTCAATTCGTAGTTAAAGTTCAAAATTCCGTAGTCTTAAGTGTGTATAGACGTCTATTTGTGTTTCTAAATACCGCCCAATATCTAGAGTGGTAAACCTGACGATACTGAGGAAATTATTAGAACGAATAACGTTAACTGGAAATAAACGTTATTGATTAAACATTAAGGTTGATAATTCTATGGTCTTTTTAAAAGATTTGCCTGAGAATTCCGTAGTGTACATCTTAAGAGTCTTTAAACGGCTTTTCTACAGACTTACAAAAAGGGGAGGTACTCAATTTGACTTTTTTTTAAATATTAGCTACCTGATTTCCCGGTGACGGGTGGACCGATTAATTTTATTTTAATATAGGTATACCTTCCACGAGTTTCTAGACATGGCGCATAATAAATAATAACGATAAGGAAAGTTTAATATATAATTTTTTAAAATTTGAAAATACTTTGGCCCTTTTTTAAATCCATAACAACCTTGTTTCTTATGGAATCCACGGCACGGAAAACTCGGCTAGAATCCAATATAAACCGTGGGTGAGGTCACGTCTTCTTCGGGCGGCCCAAAACTAATATATATATAAGAGTGAGCTGAGTGATTAATAATCGCTAGAAATTAACACAAAGCCTAAGCTAGAGACATGAAATTTGTTGTGTACGAATAAATATTCATATACAGGTGTGCTAAGAAATGATTTTTGGAAATTTATCTCCTAATTAGTCAAATGGGGGTTCAAAGTCTGAATCATCTTTATATTCCATTTCATGTCGTGGGCAACGCCGCGGGTACTAATCGAGATATAATGTAAACAGTTTAAAATCCGGGCGTTGACTTCACATTTGTATGTGAGTGTCATATGAATCATTACATATAGCACGATGACGTCATCTAACGGAATAGAAACTTTGAGAAATTCTTTAGCAGTTAAAAATAATTCAGATTTCACAATTATACTTTTTTATTGTTATACGTCTTTATGAGGTAATTGTTATAATAAATTTAGGAATTATTTATGGGTATGGTAAAACAGAGACACGTTGTCTTGTTCCTTTGTACGTATTTTGTTTGAGTTATCTAGGTAGGTACTATTATTTTATTCTATGATAGGGGTGTACCGGCTATTATTTATTCTGATATTGTGTGTGTTCTCCCAAATTGGTATAATTTGAGCTATATAATTAGACTAAGAAGCCTGCTAATATAGGCTGCTAATCTATCTACATTTGTTTCATTATTATTCACTTTCTAAATTTTAAGTGACTGAGCTATTGTAAAACATGGTGCATAAATGTAACTTAAATTTTAGCGTAATTATACGGGTCCAGTGTAAGTTAAGTTAATCTTTCTTTAATAGAAGTTGTATAATAAATGGAGATTTAAAACAAAAACGCTTTTTATTTGAATTTGGAGATCCATCGGTCATAAGTGCATTTTATATTTAAATGGACATACATATGTCTCTTTTTTACTAAGTCTAGCTATAAAATATAAAATACTATAGGTACTTACATTATATTTACTTTAAAATTCAAGATGGCCGCCACCACAAAATGGCGAATCATTTTCCTTTTTAATTATTTTGACACGGTTATTTTTTAAAATTTTATTGTGATTTCTCAACTTCAGCTATGTATAAAAACTTATGATTATTTTGTAGAGTAAATAGGTGGAACTGTCTTGGGCAGTGGACACCGTGCAGTCATAGTTCCAAATCTCAAATGACCAATGATTCAGATAAAATAATTCAGCGCGATGAGGCGCGATCCGATTTGCCATGAGATACACAATAGATTGTATACTTAGTATCTAAGCCAAAATAGTAATTCACTGTAATTTTTTAGTATTTTGTAACGAGCTTAGCGTTATTCGTGTTGCAGTTTCCGAATCCTATCGGAACTTCATTGTGAATAGGGGGAATCTGTAGGTATAAGTATAGGAAATTTGGTTTACCTACTCATTTATTTATTTACTACTCGTAACGCATCCAAAAAATAATGCACGTAGGTAATGTCTAACTCTAAACGACCTCAATTTCCTAATACAGTAGTTGTTTACATTGATGAATGTGGAAATACTTTAAATGGTGTTAAACCGGCGACTTGACGACTTGTGACCTCAAATAAACGACTAGGCGCGCCCTACGGCTTTGCTTTCATGGTTTTGTCGTAGGCGCAGGTGCAAAGAACCAAATTACTCACTACTAAAGTACTTTCCTTATTTCTCATACTAAAAAAAAATAATATATTAAAAAGCTCTAATCCAATCCAAATCAAATATCCAAAGGCGAAAGTTTGTAATAGAGATGTTTGTTATTCCTTCTCGCTCGAATAGCTGAACCGTTTCGATGTAGCACAATTTTGGATAGCATTATGTCTTGGATGTCTTGGAAAAATGCAATGTTCCCATGGGATACGCGGAGCGTAGCATATGAATGACAAATGATTCTTAGTACATTTGGAGCTATCTCGCTATACTATCGTTATCGTATTTATTGGTTTTGTATTATCTGTAAGCCTGTGTCAAATACTATATTAGTGACATCTACAGTAGCAACTGGCTTAGCTTAAAAAAAAGTAGTAATCATTTCACTTTTATTCAACATAATTTTATATGTAACTCCACTTTTGATAGACCTAGACCTTATCACAACAATGTTTTTTACGAATTTGTAGTTTATACTCGTAACTGCAACCATTTAAAAATAAATTTTTGGAGCTTGTCTATACAGAAATGGTAGAATGAGGTATCTGAGGTGCCATAATATTTTAACATTATATTCAACCACTTGTCTTTATATTAAGATGTTTCTATAAAAAACTAAATATAAGCTTACACAAAAATTATCATTAAAATTGGTTCAAAAGCTTGGTTTTAAATCAAAATTAGTGAAAAAGATGTATCAGAGCATGCCATATAGAAGACAAATGAATAAATATAATGAAGCCCTGAAGATGAACACAGCCCTTACAATCACATAAATTATATGTACAGTATTGCTCATATAAAGCTTGTGAATCACCTCTGAGCTTGCCAACAGTTAAAATAACATGACTCTGCTAAAATAAACATGTGGGTGGAGAGGACATAAGGTGAAGGAAACCAAAATATTTGGAGAACACCTTTTATTTTCTCAATAAAACAGAATTTTATAATTTTTCACTAGCTTATATGTTATAAAAGAAAATGACAAATCATTGGATTAGTAATTCAAATGCCACAATTTATGCAACAAGGAGTTAAAAAGGCTCTAACAGTGAATTCATCTGTAGTACCTCTATATTTGCAAGACAGAATTCTCCGCATTCTTTACCCTTTTTCATACATTTTTTTAAATATTTTCTCACCAACACTATTTAGCTTACAACATCACGGTACAAATAATGAAATTTGGAATCAATTCAAAAAATAGTTTTCATTTCAATAATTATTATTGTATGAACTGAAATTTATGGGTACTTTGATATACATATTATTTCATTATTGCTACAACAAATTTTACAACAGTTCTATGAAAGTTTCTTAGCTTTCTGGTAGAGTGTATCCACAACCTTGCTCATATGATGTATGGTCTCGAGGACAGTTTCATAGGTCTTCTCCAGTGGGGACTCGTCAAATACAATAAGGACTCCTTCTCCCTGATCGAGGATTCCATTCAGTTTCTTGTCCAGAATCATCTGGGACAGTTTCTTTTCTACTTGAACTACAGGGAGTCGGATGGAGCGAGCGACATGGTCTACCTGCACCCTCATGTAAGGCTCCACAATGCGGCACAAGTTCTGTTCCAACATGGTATCATAGAGGGCTCCCAGATGAGCTCTGACAACTGCATCCTCTTCTAACTCCCTTTTATAAGTTTTTAGGGCGGCTTGGAAGTCAGCCAGAGACCTTTTGTGGGAAGCTGTTGCTACGGCTCTCATGGCTTCAAGCTCCTTACCTGCATACTTGAGGGCCGCTTTGCTACCGCACACTGTACCCACCTCTTCGGCCTGGTTGAGCATGATCTTGGATAAAAGCATATATTTCAATGCGGTCAGTGCCTTAGGACTGTCGGCGCCATCATATCCCTCAAAAGCTTCATAAAAGTATGAGTAAGCAGTCTTGAAATCACGTTCATCAGCAGCGTGCAATATACCAGACTGCAGATCCAATGCTGCCTGCATTTTAGGTGGACAATAGATGGCATTAGCAGTAGTCCGGGCGGAGGTAAGTGATGCGCGGGCTTTCGGTAAATTGCTCAAGGCATGATACGTTTTACTCTCTAAAAGTAGCACTTCCACTAGTAAATTCTTGTCATCTAACTTTTTGAGTTCCTTGAGAAGGGCAGTGGCAAGCTCGAGAGCATCTGTGTACATACCGGTGTCGAAATATAGCGCTATTAGTCTCGCTTCCAATGACTGTCGCAGAAAGGTGCGGCGCTCTTCCTTGGCCCATTCTATACACTCTTTGCACAGCTGGACCTCGATCCCGATGCCCGCTTCCAAATCCAAGAAGAAATCAACGAGGGAACGCACTAACTTGGCTGCCTTTGCTTTACTGATGAGGCTCAGGAACGGTCGCGTAGAATTTATCAGTTCTGCCAGTTCCTTTGCTTTCCCTTCTTTCTTGTACTTCTCGCCGAGGTTTAAAATGCCTTGTTCTTTAGCTCTTATGTTTTCTTCGTCATCTTCGGGCAGCTCGCCAGTGCTAACCATTTTGTCGGTCATGCGGACGTCTTCGTCTCTGTTCGACGCAGAGACGCCTGATCTCTCAAATAACATCGCACCGGCCATGATGTGTATATTTATATGCTTATGCTATAACAACGTATTAGTTAAACTGTAAAATCTTGCTACAACGAGTACACTTTTTCTTTGTAATTTTGTGGATATTCGCAAAGTCATCGACGACCTCTTCGGGAAACAAATCGTAGACGCGAGCAGAGTTGCCATTCTCTACTCTGAATCTTACTATTTTTTGGTAGTTTGGTAGAAAAAAGCAAAAGAGATCACATATAAAATCAATAGATTTTCGAATTTTGAAGTAATATGTATTCTGACATTTGCTTATAATTTCCACAAGATTTAACTTGGTTTAATCGTTTACTTAGTTGGAGTTAATATTATTTAAAAATATTATCTACAAGGTTCAACTGCAAATAATTCATAGTCGTATCTACCTTCACTCGGTTGCCTGAAATAATTCTGTAAGGAAAACTGGTATGTAACTTATAGATTCTGTTTTTCTTTACATTCCTGAGTTTTTTTTAACAACATGAATGCAGCTGAAGCAGCCGATTTCTTATTTGCAATCACAAGAGAAATAAAAGAGTTTTACGAAGCACCAGTAATATTTTTGACCAAGAAAAACTTTTCTGACCCAATATTTGATGCTATGTGTAACTTGCGCAAAACTTTGATAGAAGGTGGAAACAAAAATTATATGATTGATATTATTGTTGATGTTCATTTGCAATGGATCCAAAACGTTAATGAAATTGAGGAGTATAAAAAACTCGCTGAAGATAACAACTTACACAGAGAAGAAGTATATCAAGCTGTAAGTTACACGATTGAAACATTGAATTCGCGTTTGAAATATTTTCAAAGGTATATAGAAAAGAATCGGCCAGGTTTATCTAATAGCCAACAAGCTAATTTAAATGCTGAGATAGAAATAATTGAAGATATGCATAAACATGTCACCCTTGTGCTGTTAGAGAAATTAACATGCTTCAGAAGCTTCCCTAGCAACGACGAATTTAAGATACACATCACAGATGCTGCTGAAGAACTTTTGACTTGGTATGATAGAATTAATGACAGCTTATCAATGCTTCTTTGTAGATTTATCAATGTAAATGTACCACATTTAGGATCTGATCTAACGAAAACACTTCAGCAAATAATAAAAGATATCAACACATCAGATACTCCTACAGCTCAAAAAGCATTAGAGGAATTGAAACACCGTGGACAAGAAATTGGAACAATGATTCGTTGCACAGTATCACATAGTCTGGAAATGAGCAAAGTACTAGAAAAAATTGGTGTTCTTAATGATCGTATAAGGAGGCTTGAGAATGAGCCAACTTCTGCAGCAGTTTTAGCATTAACTCACAAGAAAGAATACCTGGAAAACAGACTATCATCACTTGAAAATTTGAAAACAACTTTAAAAAATTTACACGATGAAGCTGGACTAGATATCGCTGAAGCTGAGGGTGTTGGAGAAGAAGAAATTTGTGTATGTGAAGATTTTTTTAAATTTAAAATTTTTAATCATCATTTGCCTCTAGAAGAACGAGAAAAATTAGTCACGGAACTTTGTTATTTATGGGACTTAGCGATTTTCGGAGAGAGGAACCGTAAATCAATAATTTCTATACTTAGTGCTGCAGAAGCAAAGGAAGAATTTACAGATGATATAGGTAATTTTTACATTGACGAATATAGTCGGAAAATCTACAAATTGCCTGATGATGATACACTGTATCAACCAAATGAAATCAATGAACTAGTACCTCTGACTGATGATGCTGAACATATCTATTATTTTGATGAATGTGGTCGTTACTTTATTGATCCAAAAACGAGGCAAAGAGTTTACAAAGCTCACTGTTCAGCTAGTGAGTACATGATGGATACCTCAGGTGTCTTATTGAAAACTAAAGAGGTGAGAAATGGTATCGTATATTACTATGATAACTATGGTCAATATTATATAAATGAGGAAGGAAAAACTATTTACAATGATCCTGATACTAATAGTGAATACGAGAACGATGGATTAGGAAATTTAGTTCGCATACGTAGTCAGTTAGATGAATTTGAGTTGTGTCCTGGTGAAGCTAACATAACTGAAGATTTTCAATATTTAAAGGAAGTGGTAGGTCCAGCATTGCGAGTTTGTATTGCACAATGTGTACTATTACAACCTGCAGATCCAATCAAATACTTATCGACGAGTTTAGGAAAGTTCAGAGAAAATATGGAAATCAAAGAAAAGCGAGCTAGAGAAAAAGAAGCATTAATTACTGAGAGAGAATTCATAATGGAACAAGAACGGTTAGCTGCTGAAGCTGCAGCAAAAGAAGCAACATTGCTCGCTCAAGGTGGAAGCGAGGCTACCTATGATTCCAATCTATTAAATTATACGACAGAGGATCTAGGGGATGCTGCAACTACGATTTTCTAAATAAAAGATGTACTTTCATAAATGTAGGTACTTGTAATATTTTCTGTGTATGTGAGCTGACGGAGTTAATTCCAAGAGTTTTTAATGTGAGTACCAATAGGTATTCAAAATATCTTCTTCTTATTCTAAAAAAGCCATGCCAAATTTAACCATGCCATGTAACGTGAAGCCTTTAAAAGAATGGAGATGGAGGGAATGTCCAGCTGAACTTCAATAATCTGACGTGTGGGAGGTCTCGAGTCTCAGAAAATCAGGAAGGAAGTCTTTAAAAATAATACGTAATTTATGGGTTCATTTAAGTAGAATGAGAAGTGGAGGGTTAAATCTGGATGAATATTTTTGGTATGTAATTAAATAATTAATTAATTCACTTATTTTGTTAACATATTTTGAACTTTTTACTAATCAGCACTATGAAGCGCACCATCTTGTGCTTTTAGAATAGCCCTTATTATTGTAAGAATTATGTATAACTCTCTATGTATATTCTATTCTCAACCTTAAGCTATTTGCCACTGTTCTTCATTAGGTTACGCGAACCCCACCAGTCTATAAAGTTGAATCCATCTGGCAAAATATGTAGAAGTTTGCTACGGGCCATTTACAGGCCTGGACTTAAATAATATTTGGTGCAAACATGCTGATTCCTGAATATTAAAAAAACGGTCAAGTGGTCGTAGTTTTTAGGGTTCCGTACCTTAAAGATAAAACGGGTTTACGACTTTGCTGTCCGTCCGTCCTGCCATCCGTCTGTCACCAAGTTGTATCTCATGAACCGTGATAGCTAGGGTTGAAATTTTCAAAGATGATGTATTTTTTATATTGCTATTACAATATTTATGAGGGAATAAAAAAATACTTACGGTATGGTTATAGGTAGACGCTTGAAATATGCACAGACTAGTAGTATAAGTAGATATTTGTATAATTACTTCAGAAATAAATAATTAAATCAACATAAAATAACATGTAAGGGGGGGGGGGGGGGCTAGAAACTTATTTTCTCCATTTTCTAACTCCCGACGCAAAAAAGAAGGGATGTCATAAGTCTCTGTGTGTGTGTGTCATCGTAGATCTCAAACCGAATTTGACTGTTTTGTTTGATGGGTGTATTAGTCAGGAATGTTCTTAGATATAGGTATTTGATGTTACTCAGTCCAAGATGGCCGCCGCCACAGAGTACAATTTTTTTCACAACTTCCTCAATATGGGTATCTAGTAAGTCAAACACTTTTATTCTAATACTTTTACTATTATAGAATATTATTTGGGTGAGTTGGTTGATGAGTGTATGTGGTGTCGCTGGCTAATTGAGGTGAGTATTCTATATGGAGTCAATTAAATACAGTTTAGGCTTTAAGACATGCGCTTTATTGGAGCGCCAGCGAGGGACTGGCCTTACGGTCCGTAAACCAATTACAATTAATATAAACATACTGCGCGTAAGTACATGTGTGATGTAGGCGTGTGCAGCCTGCTCTACACTATTATAACTTGTGATAATTTACAGCTACAAAGAACATTACAACAAATGTCACTGGGTTTTTCAAAATTTTCAATTTTACTTGTATTATGTAATTGTAAGAAGCCCTTCGTGCGTGAGTCCGAGTCGCACTTGGCCGATTTTTTTATAACCTAATCTAAAAATATTGTAGTTGCGAGGTCGACAGTTTGCGTTACTACTAGTATAATAAATTAGTCATTTATTGCTAAACCTTATTAATATAGGTGTTCTTATTATGTAAAATCAATAAAATAGTTCCAACAGTAGCCCTGTAACGAGAGTGCAACATTAATTTATAGTACTTGCTAAAACGAAATACGTATTTTACAACAATATCATACCTACTATTGGTAGTATTGTTACGAGCTACGGGTTCGGGATAAAAATAGAAAAATGCCAATTCACACCAATGACGATTTATTCCTCACAACACTCAGAAACTGACACACAAAAACACTACACAACACTTTCACTCACAATCACACTACACTGAGCACTTTGATTCGCACTTGGTTCGCACTAGAACTGTTCGCGGTTATAGCTTCCGATAAACTGACTCCCCGGACCTTTTTTTTTTTTTTTTTTTTTAGAAAGGACTGAGCTGCTGGTCGAACACGACCTCGGACAGCTTGACCGGACGTTTGGCAAGCGCTAGTGCGCTGGGCCGCGGTTTTGGTTTTGGGGCGACAAGCACAAGGGCGCCTCAGACGGCACGAACCTCGGCTTGAGCCGTCGCCCAGAGTTGGACTAACGAACTGCCCTGGCAACCCAGACGGGGAGTGCCTAGGGCCCTAGCCACTGGTGGCATCCTAGCTAAAACTTTTAGAGCGAATTTGCCCAGACCTCCCTGAGGGGAAGGACAAATGAGCCCTATGAATCTGAGTGATATACTCCCCGGACCCACAGTCGGTCCCTTTATATACCTCAGCGCCGTAATTCTGTAATGATCCAGAATATTCGTCTAATTACTGGACACCGAGAACAATAGATGTTTACAAATAAGAAGGTACTTGAATTCGAGAGAGATCCACTTTTTTCTATGCGTAATAAACAATAGCGCGGGCGATGCTTACTATGTCTTATTCTGTGCATACGGGCGCCGGTTCACTACTACTGCGTATTCTGTGGTACATAGGGTATGGTCGTAACAGTATCATAAATTACAACTTTTTCTAAAAAATACATCTTATAATACTTATCAAAAAACATTCGTCGTAACATGCTCGTTGTTATATCATACTGCTTTTCATTTTATTACTTAGAATACAAAACTTAAAGCTAGAGTGCCGCAGGCGGCGTGTTAGGACTGCCACCACCACCACCGCTACTATCTGATAGTTCGGCACATCGGACTCAAAAAAGCCGTATTGAAGAGCAAGTTGCTGATTAATGAACCTTAAAGTTAGCTAGATGAGAACAATATATAATATACTCTACTTATAATAGATATAAATATATAAAATGTACGTAGATTTCTTTAACCTGCCCGCGTGAGCCTTTATTAGGAAAAATTATGTGACTATAACTCTAGAAGTTTCTTTTACAAGAAGTCCAAAGCCCTTTGGAATAACTACAACAAAAAATACATAGCAGATGGATTACTTATAGACCACTTAAGATCCACAGATAATCCAAATGCAACTGCAACTGTAAATCCAACCCATCGCCAGAGGGCAGCGTGCCCGTGCAATATATGTTCGTTATGTTATAGCCCAGTCGGACCTTGCCCTCGACAGAGTAAAAATGTTCCTTGTCCTTGTCCGACTAAACAGTAACTAGGCATTATTAGTGAGTAACTAAATGAATTGTTTCGGTGAAATATTTTACATACACGCCTATATAGGTGTTAGACACTGAACCATCATAATGTTTTTATGTAATTCCAAATTCTACCAATTATTGTTTTTTTTGGAACTGCAATGTTTTTTATCTGTGTTACAAAATGTTTGACACTTTTTTGACGTACAGTCTAATCTGACTGACAGTGACAAATGACAGCTACATATTTGCTGAGGGTCGGCCATTTGTGAATTTTACGAGAAATCCAAATTGAGTTCATCAGACTAACATTGAATATTGTATTGTATTGTATAGCACTCGTATCTCAAAGTTTCGCGATCTGAAACTGGAACTCGTTTCTATTCATTAGCTTGGTGATAAATACGAATAATAAACGATGTTCTCATGTATCAGAGAGGGTATTAATATTTGTTGCATACATATATGAGTGAACACGATTAAAAACAATTTCTAGTGTGTACGTACTTCCTACAATGATTAATCTTTTGGTGCAAGGTTCTTCGATATTTAATGTAAATTAGCATGCATGAAAGTGACGTCTCGTGGCTTGAGTGTTGACATCACGTGCCGAAACGTACGCGGAGGCTCGCGTCGAAGATTTAATCGAAACTCGTAGTGTTGAGACCTTTTAATGGCATATTGTGCGTGGTAGTGCTCAGTCGCGATGAGTCCGAAGCCCCCTCCGCCGCCGGGGCCGCCGCCGCCTCCCGGGCCTCCTCCGCCGCCTATATTCGGCGGGTCCAGCAAAGGTGGCTCAGCCGATAACCGAGGAGCCTTGTTGAGCTCCATTAGGCAAGGGACAAAGTTGAAAAAAGCTGTTACAGTAGATAAAAGTGGACCCTATATTCCTGGTAAAGTGTCTCCAGCGGGCAGTAGTTCTCCATCCAGTGGTAATGGCACAAGGAGTGCTCCGCTGCAGAATGGAAGTGGTGGAAGTGCCCCACCGGGGCTCGGTGGGCTCTTTGCAGGAGGTATGCCTAAACTGCGACCTACTGGCAAGTTGGCAGGTAATTTCTGTTGCAATTTATACCTATGACAGTGTTATAACAAGCCTTGGCTGAGAGCTTGCATTATAAGCTTTAAAAGTAAATGTAACCATTGAGTTATTGTAAATTTTTTAGCATGCATACTTGATCACTCCTTCTATACAATGCATAAGAATATTTTGATAAAAGTCTGTCAGAATGGCCTAGTTAGCACCATGATATATGTAGAGGCAGAACTTCCATAAAAACATTGAGTTTGTGACACTATCATGATATGGACATGGAAGAATGGAGATAGTCAGCCACAGAAGCCATACACCAAGAATATCTGCAATAAACTATACATTAATATTCATAACTCGTGTTTGATAATATCTGCTATGCATGTAGTCATTGTGTCAGTGTGGGCATGTCAATCATAGAACATACCAATATTTTGGATAACAGATGAAGTGCATTGCCACATAGGTACATTTAGAGTAAAAAAATTCTGTGTATATTCTGAGACAGTTAAAGACAATTGTGACTTACCATTGGGCTAATGATTTAGACGCTTTGTTATTCAATACTGTCATATAAACTGATTTCCTTGTCTGATTTACAAATTTGACATTTAACTTTACTCATTCAATCAAGATCAAAATATAATTAATGAAGATTGCAAAATCACTTCTACTTATTCACGGCAAAAAAATTAGCACCACTATACTCCTCTCAATATTTGCAGGTCCAACCTCCAACGGTCAAATCAAGACTGACGCACCACGATTCCCATCACCGCAGCCCCAACAACCTCCTAAAACCTCCCCTGAGAGAGGGTCGAGACCGGCTATGCATTCACCGATCGCTAGTGCATTATCTGCCGCATTAGCAAACCGGGAAGCTTCTAGAGAAGCTAGAGACATGAGAGATGGACCTAGGGATTTGATGAGGGAGCAGTCTAGAGAACAGCCCAGGCCAATTGTGAAGAGACAGCCGTCTGATATAAGAGTAAGAGGGCCTCCTCCGCAACCACCCACACAGAAAGCAATGCCATTGGTGAGTAAATTTATTATATTTGAACCTTATTGCTGATTAAATTGCAGCAAACCGACAAACGCGCGTCAACTGCTGCGTTACATTACTCAACCGGCACAATAATGAAGGGATTTTAAATCGGATCTTTCGGATATTTCAAGTTTTCCATTTTGTAAACTGCGTGACGCAAAGAAAAAACCAAACGAGGACAAAACAAATGAATTACGGTTTTCGAAATACAAATGAATGAATAAATAGCTGTATAAATTTGAAATTGGAATCCCTAACCAAAGAAGAGATATTTGAGATCAAAGTGGCCAGTACGACAAAACGCCAATTTCATATGTAAGGACCTAATATAATTGAAAGGGAAAAGTCACTAAAAGTTCCATAAATATGCACATCAAAAGTTTTGTATTACTTTGATTTTTGTAGATCTTATTGCCATGCATCTGTAGCGTGTTAGTGGCGTTTGCTATATCAGTACTTCATTTTGGAACGGGTGGGGGATCAATTTCGGTAATTGAAAGTGATACCTCCTAAAATAAATTTGATTCTCTTTATCATTGTGCCATGTGCCATGGAATCAATTTTCGACATTAGGCTTGCGACCTCCACGTCTGTCGGCCGGCGGGCAGTCAATAACCCTCCAGCCAAATAACTAAATTGTTTATGTTTTAGCATCTCAATTTATTTATACTCATAAAACTATTGAAGCTCATGACCTTTCTTTGATCAGATATCTCTGCAAAAATAAAAGTTATCAATTTATTGTACCAATTATGGTTGAGGTAGGTGCCTTAGGGAGTTAGAGCATACTACATATTTCTACTTATTGTATGAGTAAGAAGTAGAATATCAAAAGCTGGTAGGTATTACTCATAACTTTGTTACTAAAGCTAAAATTTAGAAATCTCTCTCAATTATGACTTAAAAGCTATTTTTGCGAAATCTGATGAGTGTACAAAAAGTACCATAAATCGGAGCAAGAGAATCATGGCGCACGAACTATTGAAACGCCGAATTCTACAAATAACTCTATGATCTAAGTTATGGCAAAGTATCCCTTATGCTCGTTTATGTAAAATATACTCTCCATTTTAGCCTTGTCGATCGGTAGTTAGACAAATCATTCAAATACGACAACAATGTTATTCATCAGTTTTCAAGTACAAACTGGGACTAGGTCTTATTAAATATTAGTGTACACTGCTAGAAATAATAAAATATTTTCTATACAAAACATTTATAAAACAGAAAATGAACAAGTTAAAGAACACGTTCTGTATATGACATCATTTTCCATTCATGTATTGAATGAATAACGCAATTCAATTTGTCATAAAAACTCTCACTCGATTAGCTAATTATTAAAAGATCCTGACACATTAAACAAGTAGACTGCTATTAATCTTTACATATGAATTGTATGTTGTCAGGTAAAAATTAACTTCTCTTTATTATTTATCGCCGATTTACGATTTATGTAATGCATGTCATGTCTCCGGATTTGCGGTCCAGTTATGCCGCTTCTACTTTCATTTGCGAAAAATAACAATAATTTCGTTTTTGAACGTCTGTGTAAGTCCAAGTGATCTTAATTTCGTAGTCGACGCTTTACGAGCTTTGTTTATATAAAGATATCGTTTGGTTCAGACACATTTTGGTTTATTGCGAAGATAGTTTTTGCTTGAATTCAATAGACTGCTGAATTACTTCTTAAACTGATTTATGGTTTTAATTGCGTTCGTAATACTCGTATTAATCACTCCTTCCTAAAATAACATTTCATATTGCTTTTTGTAATTCCCTCCACCTGAGTTCAAGCAAGAAGAACCTGAGTGTTGATGACTTGCTACCTCTTTCGATATTGCCGTCGAAGGACTATTTCAAGTCTTGTTACATTTTATTTTAAAATCAAAAGACCAACGCCTACGCTACTGGTATCCATTCGTAAAATTATCCTTAGTGGGGTTGGCTTGGCACCACATGTGACAGATAAATCCCTGTGGGTGGGATCTGGCCAAATCTGGCCGGCTGTTAATAACGATAGTTATTCGTTGCTTGCTTGCTTCACTCGGCGAGACTGAAATATATATTAAAAGCTTTGTTTACGAAAAAGATCAGAGGTTTAACTTAACATAGAGGTTGAGCTCCACTGTGATATTTGTACGTATATAGTAAGGACGACATTTGTACCGGATCTAGATAAAAAGTAAGCTATTCCAAAGCTATACAGATTAATAAATAGAACTGAACGCAAGCACCTAACGGTGTGTTGCGGCACCCATCCTTGAGAGCCAGTGAATTTTTGAATGCATGATGGCTCTAGGTGGATAGTGCCTAGTCTGAATTAGACATGCTATCCGTCTAGAGCCCCAGTGGCGCTGATTTCCGTGGTCATGTGACCTGGTCAGACGATAGCTCAGTCACTGATGCGAAGTAGCCAACTGACGAGTCTAGCAGTCCGGTGCCCAGCGGGCGATCTACTCGTACCAGTTGTTTACCTATAGCTTAGCTCAGCTACGCATCGTCATACACAAGAAACTTAGCTTTGCATATTTTGGCTGCACGCAATAAGAAAAACTATTGCTTCAGCTATGCGAGCTCAACTAAGTTAGCTTTTTTTCTACATCCGATACTACCCCGAACCAGGTAAACAACACCAACAAACTAAAATCGAGAGTTCAGGAGTTTCGGACTTTGTAGGGTTTACTACATACCACAACGTTATGGAAATAAATGCGACATACAAGAATCCCCACACATATTATATTGAAAAGAAGGAGCAACAAACAGGCCCTTATTTTCTTCAGCGACAAAAGCATAAGAAAAAAACTGGTTCAATTCCTTTATTATATTACATCACAATTTATATTTGATCAGGTAATATCCATGTTACATTCGCGATAAGCGACCGTCCGTCATTGATTATGATTAGGTAAGTAATTATGTATATTAGTTTTCTTTGTTAGCCTCCGTGATACGAGAACGGCATTCCGATCAATGGGCACGCAATGACAAATTATTCAAATGCCATAATTGTGCAAAAGACCCTGAAACGCTTGCACTTTACGTACTAGAGATTTTATAGTTGTCTCTTTGTCTCTACAAGATATATATAGTAGCACTAAACTTAACAAAGATTATTAATATGACGCGTAAACCAGACCTAAGGCAATGGTGGGTTCCCAATGAAGACATATATTTTGCTAGAGATACGTTATGCGACGTAGCCAAAAGACGTTGATATTTGGTTTGTTGAAAATTTAACTTCGGCTTACAACTTCAAAAGCATGTTAAAATATCTATCGATTTCAGATCTTTATTTCTCCATAGATTGAATTATTGACGTCACACACCACAGATAGCAATAACAATTGTGGTTGAAATTTTTATTACAATAAATGTAATAAGATCGTAATAACTCATTACAGTATCTAGTAGTATCTACTATCTATAAGATTGTACTATTTTAGTAAATGTATAAAGTACACTTTAAAGGAGTAGTTATAATGATTAAACGTAACAATTACGGAGTTTGTCTTAAGGTAATAGTTTGTCCTTATCATGATAACAAGTATAGTGATAAGATTAACACAGTTGCAAACAAACGCAATAATTACATTAATTGGATCGAGTAGGTACACGAAATGAAGATAATCCCCTTTCAACTGTAAAATGTTTCGTGATTTTTGGAGACCTTCACACGGGAAGCCTTACTATAGTTTTCATATGTGATCAATACCTACCTTCAGATAATTGTTAATAAATAAGCATTTTAATTTAATAATAAAATGTGCGTAAATAAAATATTTAGATCCTTGTAAGGCTAGCAGATTTGGGTATAAACTATTAAATTTTATATTAAATACGAAAACAGCACCAGCCTAGTTTGAAACACTTAAAAAATACAGCAAAATGTTGACATAATTGGCTTAACAGGTGCATGACGATGAATACTGAACCGTTGGAAAACTTCAGCAAGAAAATGACCTTTTGTCCTTTTGAGAGCGATATCGAATCGTTCATCTTCGTGATTTATGATGATCTAAGATTTAAAAGTGAATAAACTTTTTGGCAAACTATAATTAGTAACTAAGTGTACATAAAATTTTAATGCCCATAATAAGTAAATATGCGTAATAAATACAACTTTCGAATGCATTTAAGAACAATACGACAGTTTCAACTCAGACGTGGTAGATATGTTTGAATCGTACGCAGATACTCCTCATCAGCATATCGGACCGTTTACGTTTTGTAAACGAAACTAAGCTAAATCTTCAATCTGACTTGCTTTGCGTATTCGTTTCCAATAAGACTTATTCTCTGCAATTTTCTCGCCTCTATATAAAGAGTAATTAGCATCCGCTTAGTCATGTTTGTTGTATGTTTCAAAGCCATTTACGCGTTTACAGTTACCAGCACAAATAATCTAGCTTTTCGGTCTATTCGTGGTGAGTATTAGAACTATGTGAAATTCCAGATAAAATTATTCCGTATGCGTATGTGTTCAGTTTCAATTTCAATTCGTAAATTAAAATTTTCAATTTTAATTCGTAAATTAATTGAAACTGAATACAGTGGCGGCCTTATGCTACAAGAAAATAACGGTATTTAAAAAAAGTAGATAATAAAAATATTTTATCTATCACAATACTTATCAACGTGTTGTCGATTTTGCTATCGTATAAACCACTAGTTTATTATCGATTGGTAATTTGCTATGTTTGACGGTGTAAAATGGAGGAAGAAAATATCGATAATGAATCTGAAATAAAAGATAGTAGCAGTGTCAAAAGACTTACAAGACTATTTGAAAGTATTGCAAAAGACTCAGAAGATTTAGAAGAATATCGTGAAAACTACGATACATATGATGTATCTGAAATTCAAGGTAATCAAAATAAAGGCAAAACATGTGAAGATGTAGAATGTGAACCTGACAATGAAAACTATGAGTTTGAAAAACTTAAGAACAATGATAATATAGAAGAAAAACTAAAAGAAAACTATGAACTTGGAAATGAGGATGATGTATCCGAAACCGAAGAATGTCAATTTGTGGATAGTAAACTTGTAGAAAGTGGGGCTAAAAACGATGATAATGATAGTCGAAATACAGAAAATGAATACGACAGTAATAAGGAATGCAAAAATGTACGCATTAAGACCGAAAATCTGGAGTTTGAGAACGACTTTGGAAAAGAAACTGAATATACGGAAATTATACATCATAATACAGACAAACTTCAAAAGTTTTTTGAAAATAATTGCGAAGATTTAGAAAATCAGCATAATATTAACTACGGAAATATAAATGAACGCCTAAGCACTGAAAATGAATCGGATACAAACAATGATTTTGAAAGTAATAATAATGTACTTGAAAATATAGAAACTGATGACAAAAAAAACGTACTTAAACAAGAGAACATTGAATTTAATATATCAAAAGATCTATATAATATAGATATCACAAATAATGATGGTGATCCTAAAAATATACGGATTAAAAAAGAGGAAAACGATGCTGAAAATGTTGAAAGCGAACTCGAAGGTATTTACTATGAACGCAAAAATATAAATAAAGAATCAAAAACAATGAAAATCCAACATCTAAATACAAAGCGACTTGGAAACTTTTCTGGCGTTAATAAAGAACTGGAAGATTTTGATGATACGAGGGAAAATTATTGTGAACTTAAGATAGAATTTGAATACGAAGAGCCTGAAACAAGTTATATGCAAAATGAGTCAGAAAACGAGCAAAATCATTTGAAATATCGTGAAATCGACTCAGTAAACGATAACAGCGAGCACGAAATTGCTGATGGCGAACATCAAGATACTCATAATATAGACATGAAAGTCGAACATCTGGAAGTAAAAAACAACGAAGAATTCCAAAACATTGACGAAGAATTCGATTACAAAGAGATGGATCAAGGACATGACGATACTGAAAGCCACAATCGTTGCATAGAAAAAAGTTATATCAATATAGATTACGATTACCAAAGAATAAACGATAGAAGTGAATATGAAGGAAATGACTTCGAAAATGAAGAATCCGAAGTAAATTATTCATATCCGAATACATTGCGAGCAAGGGTAAGCGGCTTACATTATTATAAAAGGTACCGATTCAATAACAAAATAAAAAAAGAAAAAAGTTACGTGAAATGAATCAGCACGTGACCATTATTTTTTTAAACATGAGGTGCCGTAGATTTAAGTTTTCCCATTCTGTTTGTTTTCTAGTTGCTTGTGTTTTTCTTTACTAATAGTAAATATATATACCCCGGGAAAACGTGCTCTTCGCATGTAGATGAGGCATTTCGAAGGTTACGTACTAAGAAAGTTGGACTCCTTGTAAATCAGAATTATTGTCCGGTTATTGTCCTGATATCTGATGTGATCGGATATGTGTTAAATCCTTAGTTCACAATTTGGTGTTGTGGACTATGGCCTTTACTCAAAGATAGACCCTTTCCTAGCAGTAAGACGCATGTACGTTGATTTAAAAAAAATACGTACTGTTTTTAGTACGACAGAAAGCTTTTATATTGTATTTAATAAAAATATCTGTTGTAGTTTTTTAACGTTCTATTAGAGTCCGACCGAATCTGGTTTTCCGGCTGAAACCGAAACCGAATGTTCGGCCGTGGCTTCAGTTTCGGCGGAAACCGAAACTCACGTGGTCAAGTATAAAAGTCCTTAAAATACTGAAATTTGGTGCATTTTATCCATTATTATGCATTAATTGGGACATGAAATGGAAACACAGTATATTAAGTTTGTTTAACGACTTTAAGCGATAACGCACTGGCTAAGTTTTGTTGCTACGGAGCTATCCGAACGGCGCACGACAACAACGAACAGGGCCGCCGGCGTCAGACAAAGTGTTGCCGCGAGAAACCAAGTTCCACGACAACTTCCGAAACCGAAACTGCCGCCAAAACTTGATTTCTGGCCGAAACTCGGCCGTAACCGAAACCGAACATTCGGTCGGACACTAGTTCCTATTTCGTTAGCCTTACATATGAAGAAACACAAATTATTTTTCAGTGTTTTCTACACTAATGATCTTGACCTACATTAGATGGCTTCTATTTGACATCTGTAACACTCGTTAGTAGATAGAGACAAGTAAAATAAAAATAATTATAATCATTTGCACAGTTCGATAATACAATGTCATTTTATAAATCTAAATCGAGAATAGTAATAATATATTGTTAATTGATATGAATATTTTTTCGAGTATCCCTACTCTACTGTGCATTAGAAAATAAAATTATCTGTTTGTATTTATTTCTTTTCAGCTCCAACCAAATGTTTACCTAAAATTAAAAGTAAAACTCAAGACAAGTTTTAGAACCTAATTTCACCAGAAAATAGTTCCTAGATAATGTTGATAACAGAATAAACATCTGATAAACAATATTGTGTCTTTATCTCGATTTGCTTAGAGGACAACATATGTGTGATTCGACAGTTCACCTCTTTGTTTAAGTTACGTTCAGTTTGACGATTGTGAAATTGTTACTGAATCACTTCATGCCTTGGTTTTGCGTGGATTATGTGAGGTAACATGTTTTGTGCTGCACTTGTTTGTCACAATCACAATAGTCTTATTCTTACGTTAAATAAACTGAATATTGCTCCAGTGGTTGATTGTCTGCGTAATCTTGTATATCTGCCTCTCGATCGTTTTTGTTTCTTATTCATACTTCATATTAACTGTGTTTTATTCGGCTAATATTCTTACGTAAGTTATTTTATATATGCTTAAAGTGTCATATTAATAGAAAGCGTGGTATGTTATTATCAGAAGCATCAGTAACGACTTACGGTCAAAGTAAATGCGTTTATAAATCGCACGTCTATGAACTTGATAGATGCCAGACTAAGTGTAGGCTAGACTGTAATAAAACATTCCATATGAAATGAAATCATTACAGGGCAGTGTGTTCATAGTTTTTGTTCTTGGTTCCGATCGTTCTTCCAAGCTTGTGCAGTCTTGAATACAAATCAGTCGCCAAGTATTGCAAAAGATGATTATGCCGCCTAAATTTTAATGGCATCATTTTGTAAAGTGAGCCGCCTTGAAACAATGTCAGAGATGTAACCTAATTGGCTAGTGTTCTATAGATTAACTTCAAAACTACTCGTATGTAGTATTCATTCTGTATGAATGTATCAATGTATTATAATACTACGGAATCTTTGCAAATATTTTAAGATTCTAATGATATGCTATATCCGTTTCTGATTAAATAATTATGAGCATTAAGGAAACTTAAGCAGCGTCTGATGATGTAATTGAGGCCTAATCGCATATTTACATACAAATCTGCATGGCAGAGCAGCTTAAATCGTATAAATACCTACTGAATAATTTATGTGGTGTTTAAAATACATAGGAACTAGGAAGTAGAGCTTAGGGAAAATATACACGTGGGTATGTCTTATAAATTGTATGATAGAAATATGATGTTTTCTAGCTAGATAAATGGCCACGCAAAATAATAAGATAGCCATTTTAATTTCATTTCTTACAATTGTCTCCATCCTGAGGTTGACTGGAAGAGATCGCTTTTTAGCGATAGGACCGCCACTTGTAGTACTATATTTAACTATTATAAAATTTTTGTGCGTGGCAATAACGAATTGATCTCTTTCAATTCACTTCTAAACCTCTGTTATAGTTAAATAACTAACAGCTGTTAAAATATGCCACATTTACAATAAAGGTAAAAAGATTTAGTGGCGATTGGATTAATAGTAAACTGAGTTTAGTCGCTATATAATATGACATATAGACTCGTATCTGCTCGCACGACATTGAATCTTAATGAATGAATCACTTCCAAGATTTTTGTCACTAAAATCCAAGCGTGTCTCTTTGTGAGCTTATCTCCTAAGAAATTGTCACCATTTTCTCATAATACTATTGTAACAAGAAATATGGGAGTGCTGATGGTTTCATTTCATCATTATAGTCTTTGAATAAATTAAGATAACAATTGTGTCGTTGCTTTTATAGTCTCAAGAACTAGTGTTAGCAGCATCTGTTAACTGTGTTTGTATATTAATTGACGGCGTAATATATATTCCAGACATGTTATTTATGTAATGGGATTAACCAAGTAGGGTATGGTATAGCTGTAGCCAAAGTTTTAAGCAAAAGTTATAGCGTCGTCTAAGTAATTGATTTAGTCAACGGAGTTGAAATGTTAGTAATACATACGAGTAGTTAGGCAAATAATACAATTAGTAATGTGACATAAGTGATACAGGAAAACCCATAATAACCCCACGAATTTGTTCGTTTTTCATCCTTGCAGTATTATTTTGTCTTGATGACGTTAAAGCAGGAATTCGTACTAATCGTGACACACAACCAAGCAAGGTATTTCCAACTTAGAACAAAGTTCTATGTTTTCCTTTTTAATCCTGGAACAAACGATTTCAGAGTTCATTTACTTCGAAATAGGATGTTTACTTATTCATTTCGCGGAGATTCTGTTTTACAAATTATTGACCGGAAGGTACAGGAATATAATACTTGTATTAAACATGGGCTGGATGTTGCTGCCTCGAAAAGGAAACTAGTGAAACGGGATCCCATGATTTTTAATTAACATAAAGGGCCAATCCGCACACCTGTCCAAGGCAGGTGTCGTGCGTTAATTCTGGTGAATGAGTCTCTAGATGGACATTTTTGAGGGCACTTATGACTCAAGATTATTTAGTTGATACGATCTTTTTCGCCATTCACGGCTTTCTTTAAAATATACAAATCTCGCATTACGCTAAAAGTTAATTACGCGTGGTCGCTGTTAATATATTCTCTAGAAATGTACATTCACTAAAGTGAACATGGCTTTCCATTGCATAAGACAGTTAAGAATCGAAGACGCCGTTTAAGACGATGGTTAATGTTATCGCGTATTGGAATATTGGGTATAGCTTGCGTAATCAGTTATGGTAGCTGGTTCACCTTGCTCTTCTTTGAAGCTTTGCGTTGGCTGATCTGGTCCAATCACTAGCTATCGTCGTATCTACTCGTATATTGCACGTATAGTTTATGGGATAATCGGGAAAGACAGACATACTACGAAGAGTAACTCATAATTATTAATATTTTATCGTATATCAATACTGAAATTGCGACCTGGGAGGGAATTAATGGACCAACGGTTTTCTACAAATTTAAAGGTAAAATAAATTGTATAGTAAAAGCTTTTTGTAGTTGTGTTGTTTTTCTGGTGGTAGGTACATATGTTGTATTATGCAATGACCCGCAATCTTGTTTGCGGAATCAGACGCCTCGGGTATAGAGTGTCGTCTTAATTTTCGACCCCTGAAGTCAAGTAAGGATTATGTTAAAAATTTCTTATAAATTTAAATTGGCTAGACGAAAAGTACGCTACTAACGCTTACCCTTAAAATACGAAACTTAAGCAATGGAAAATTAAACTTAGTGAATTAATTGCTCCGCTAATCGCAAATTAATAACGAGGTTCATATACACGAAGGCTTTTCTGAGGTTTGTTGTAGAGAGAATGATTCAACGTCATTACCACATAAAGTACAACCACAACGCGCCGTGTCGTGAATAGGTTACCCTTAAAGCCTTCAATAAGGTATCATTTTGAGTCATCAGAATGATTCACGGTGATCACCATTGACATTGCTGAGTCACAGGGAAACTTGACCAGTGTCGATGTCGTTAATGTGTTAGCTATAGCTAGTTACATGTTCTTTATATTACATGATAATTACATGTTCATTATTTACCTCATACTCATTATTCGTACCTAAAAGCTAAAAACGGGACTCTATTACTAAGACTTTTCTGTCCGTCCGTCTGTCACCAGGCTATATCTAATGAACGGTGATAACTAGACAGTTAAAATTTTCACAGATGATGTATATCCGCTATGCTAAGAAATACTAAAAACAATAAAACAAATATTTGAGGGGGACTCCCATACAACTAACGTAATTATTTTTCCGTTTTACTTGATATTAATAATGGTAACAAGGTTTATTTTTTATACAAGAGTGCTAAGTTGCTTTTTGACCACGTGCTCAATTTTAATGACCGAGCAAGCGAAGGATTTTATAGCGGATAAAAAAGGCCTTTGCAATCATATATCGAAGAGCAAAAATACTCCTTCAAAATGGGGGAATGAAAGCGTGATTTTTGGCGTTATTTGCTCGATATTAATAACAACAGAAGCTAGAACTTGGAACTAATGTTTTATATTATATAGTAAGGAACCCGACTCGCACGCTTGTTTTTTATCTCTTGCGTTTAAAACCAACTTACCTGATACCAAGCGACGATTCGGTGTCTCTGAAGCATGCTTGCCTCTATTCAAGCGTCCTCCAGACAGACCGATTCACTAGTGACTTGAAAATTATCATTTAAATAGACTCTTATTGATTTTACCAATTACACCTATACCTAATTTTAAAATCAACATATGGCTCATGTAAGGAATAGGAAAGTAAAAGACTAAACACGAAGCCTTCTATTTAATATAAAATAAAATATATCTCCGAAACTTACTCTACATTTTTAATTTTTTAATCTTCTTTGTAATGAATACCTATTTCCGCAATGGTGACACGGTTCTCAAATCTGCTATCATTACACTGATTTGTTGGCACGATTATTACTTATTAGTCACTTGACGGCGCTCCTAAGTGACTCATCCGCTGATAAAACTATCAGCGCCGGTGTTGTTTGACCCACACTTGACCACAGATATAATGAAATAAGTGCATTTCTTTCGCAGTACATTAAACCTTTTTCTTCGATGATTTGTATTTTTCGTGTCTTTTTTTAAATCTCTGAGTGTATATTAAGGTTGCTAGATAAGCTTGAGATTTCATAGTAAACGTATATTTATGCGAGAGGCCCATGTCGATTAGTATAGTTTTTATTTGCAGAATGAATTTAATGAAATAGAATAGTATTAATGCATAGAAATATTAAATCCGTCTCTGCGTATTATGTCTCAATCACGAAAAGTTTATCGAGTCTGACTTTGTTTCAAACGGGCAACTTGGTACAAATCTAATACTTACTTACTTAATTTTTTTCTCAGATTTGTATTATGAAAGGAATTTTACCGTGATTCAAATTTAATTTCGATACACGGGCTTATTCTGATAATCTCGAGAAAAATAAAAAGACTTTTGTCCATTAATCCCCAAAAAAAAAAATGGTCAAAAATACGAACATCAATTCTAATCATATTTTTAGTACAAAGCTTGAAACTGGCTAGATAAGTGAATCTTTATTGATCTTTAATCTCTACTAAACTTATAACGTCTCCGCCTCTGAACCTATTTTTAAATATCGAAATAAAAATTACATAACAGGCACCTACGCATTTTTGATCAAAAGAAATTTATTGCCCACGCAACATTAGCGAAAACACAGGTATACTATGCACCACAAGTCACCATAGGAAAAATCAGAACATACCTATTAAGGTAACAACATACATTGGGAAACAGAACGTTTCCAACTAAAACTCAACAGTAGCTATTGCTAATTCGACTAATTACATCCAAGTTCTATTGTAACTAGGAAGGAAACATGTAAAAACAAGCAAACAACTCATCGAGGTTATTTGTTATGATGAAAATAATAATTAAATTTAGTCACTTCATATAAGGCGAAAATAAAGTTCTGTGCCTTATATCCATAATGCGAGTAATTAGGTAACACATACAACAGTAACTATATGCAGGAAAACAACAGTGATATTTGTCATATTTAAAGACAGTGATACATAACATTTGCTACCTATATGTTTATAGGTAGTTGTTTAATGCTGTGTGCAATTATTTATTTTCTATAAGGTATGACGGACTTGTTTTCATACAACAGTATTTGCGTGAATATTCTGAATCTTATAAATAGGTTCCCAAAGACGTATGCAACGAAATAGGTAGGTATTTGGTATTGGAATTCAGTCGATCCCTAAAATACTTTTCGTTCGCCATTAAATAGTCCTTTTCGAAGTAAATTTGAACTCCTTGGCGGTTATTAAAAGCATCTTCTCCACTGCTCGAACTAGGTACTGGTATCAACTACTAATAAACGAGTTTGGCCGCGGCTAGTACATACCACTCACCGGCCTAAGCCGGGTAGAAGAAGGGAGTTTCTTTTACAGAGTACCAACGCTCTTTGACTAAGCACATGCTAAGGGCCCAAAATGTTTCATTTTCCTTTTAATTGACAACATTAAAAACCTATTGGACCTCTAATTTTTATCACGTAAATGGAAAGATTAGTGTTGATGATGATAGATAATTAATGACATCATCTTTTACGAGCCTTTGACGAGAATAACATTATTCGGAACTTTACTTAGATTTTCTAAAACCTCTAAAACGCAATTATTACATTCTACATGGGGGGCAAAAAAATGTAATATTGTCAATTGTGGCGGCATACGTTTAGTACAAGTATATCTGCCAGCGTCAAGTATAACAGCTAATTGTTATTTTGCATGATCTGCAGAGTTCGTCGGACTCGGTGCTGACCGGCGGCGCGGGCGGCGGTGCTGGTTCCATCTCGGAGCGCATCAGCAGCCTGCAGGCGGCGGGAGCGGAGCCCCCGCTGTCGCACGGAGCCACCATACAGAGGAACAAGAGCGCACTACACGCCGCACCGCACTCTAACCTAGGTATAATTATACCTTTTAACATACTTGAAAAAAGAGTATGTTTTCAATCTTATTTTTAAATATATCTTTTTCTCTCCTATTTTGCTAAGACTCTTGTATCGATTTGAAAAATACTCGTTTTTATTTGAAAGCCATACTATCCAGTTAATCTCATATATGATCTTAACAAAACCGGTCCAGTAGTTGGGTTTGTGCTTAAATCAAAATAAATTAAAAAACTGTAGGATTAAGATGAGTTTTTACTTTTTTTAGTATTGCTTGTTGCGATTTAGCTATGACGTCACACAGATGTCGGTTAGAATTTTATGTTATGCAAGTAAAACAATTATGACTTTTATCAAAATACCATGAAATGCAAAATTCAAACCAGCATCCTGACATGCCCAGATATTTCGTATGAAGACAGCAAGCGCCGTAAGAATATAAATTGATAGTTGAAGTATCGCAGTAATGTAACCAATATAAAATATAAACCTTATTATTCCAGAATTTCTGAAGGTTTGTGTTAGCGACGCGTTCAAATTTAGTTTAAACAAATTGCAAAAGCTTGTGGAAATACCATAGCATTTTCAGGACCACTATCACGAAAAGGTCCCCTGTCCCGTTCTCACATTATCATATTATCATGTCGTGTACCTTACCTCTACTGACTTATCGATATCCCTTCCCCCACCCAAATGTGTAGGTGGTAGTATGACCTCGCTGTCATCAGCGCCGCCGACGCCGACGCCATCATCTTCTCTCTCCACCTCTGACTTATCGGAGCGGCCGCGAGTGTCTCACGGCAAGCCCAACCTGGCGCCCAAGCCGCCGACGCTAGCACCCGCCGAAAATAGGCCTTCGCCCCCGCCCAAGAAACTCATTACCAACGGGAAGGGCGCCGCGAGAACGCAAAGCATGAGGATGCCTAGGTGAGACTGTCTTGCCATTTATTTATTTGGAGGAATTACTGCAGTTTCCACCCAGATGTGACATAATTAATGTTCCTTGGGAAGCAAACTGCCAGATTGTTGAACTCGCTACATGCTTCTCTATAGCTGTAATCTAGGTCATTACAACTCGCGAGTGAGTCGGTCTCCTTTAGACAAGCGTACTAACTATTAGCTCTTTACATCAGGCGAATTGCGGACAAACGAAGGCAGTCTTTTAAAAAATGATTTTATTGTTAAGATTATTACGATATTTTCTTACTCTCATATTGTGAGATCATCCTATTTTGTTTAAAAAATCTATGGTTATTTTTATTTGTATGCAATAAAGTTGAATTGTATCGTATAAATAATGCACTGCGTGTCAGATCTCCCCCGGTGACTCCGACGTCCCCTCAAGGCGGAGGCGGTCGTCCGCTGCAGGCGCCAGCCGTGCCCTTCAACCCGCCTATCGGCACCAAGAACCCGGCTTCGCATTTCGGTAAGATATAAATACTCTTACTAATTAACTCTTACTAACAAGTGTTGTCAGTGGTGATAATCACACTACGAAATCATCCTTATGCATAGAAGACTGCCGTTATAACGGCGATGATGATGTTTGTACTTGCCTCAAATGCACAGTGTTCACACAATTGAATGCATGCAAACTGAACGTGAAAAATGTGAACGTTATTAATAGACTTTAAAAAGGTTTTTTTTTCTTTTGTAAAATCCCCGGTTAATCAGAGACGCTGGGACCGATTTAGAAATTTATATTTTTGTTTTAGTGCATACTTTCCAGGTCCAATATAAATTTTATGTGCATCTGTCGCGAATTGAAAATGATTAAACTAAAATAATTCATTAAAATATAGAGGTCTGCTGAACTGAAATCGGTTGTCTTTTTTAAGTATTACATGTTCAATATCCGTCGTATTTTACAGGTACGCTACGAGCGCCGCGAGGGCTTCGACCCCCAGGCGTGTGCCCGCCGCCGCCGCCGGGTGCCCCACCCCCACCGCCAGGCGCTCCGCCCCCGCCCCCGCCGGCGCGGCACGGCTCGCTGGCGCATCCGCCGCCACCGCCACCGCCGCACCACAGGCAGAACGTATGAACACTTAAAGCATTAAAGACCAATAAATTGATAATGGATATATTTTGCTAATTTGGATACTTTGGGATGTGTAAAATTGCAAAAGATGATGTAGTTATCTACTAAATGATATAAACAGAGGTATATGAACATTCCAGAGCATACAGAGCATGAACGGCGAAGAGATGGGCGCTCCGCCGCCGCCCGTGCGAGGCTCCTCCATGCGCTCGCTGGATCTGGAGGCGCGGTTCGCAGACATGTTCGCATCACCGACGCGCTTCCCACTGCCTGATCCCTTCCTGCGCATCGCTAAAGGATACAGCAGCGCCACGGCCGCCGGTAAGTACTAGAGTTGGTACGACACGTGTCAGGAATTTCTGTGCTCTATGTTAGGAACAGATGATGATTAAGGATTCAGAGAATCTGTCTTAGAAGATGTGTTAGGGAATGGCGATGTGTTAGAGATTTGTGGGCTCGTATGTTAGGGGAACATGACGTGTCAGTGATTCATGACGTGTTAGGGACACGCAACGTTAAAGATTCATAGGTTCTGTCATAGATGTGTTAGGGACCTATTGGCTCCATATTAGAGGCCAACGTTCGTGCGCTCGTATTTTAGGGACATACAACGTGTGTTAGTAATTCATATAAGAAATTGCCGATGTGTTAAGGATTAATTGGCTCTGTCAGGGACTTGCAAAACTGTTACGTATTGGTTAGAATCTGTATTTGTAAAGTTTTCAAATATTTAAATACTTAATAATAGTCGGATATTATACTGTAGCCACTAGTCGACAGTTTATCTTAAATTATTGTTAAAATATTTGAATACCCTCTTCTTTTGTATAGACGACATTCATTGAATCTAAATAACAAGAAAAAACAACAAAAATAAGCTATAAAATACTAATTCGTCGAGTGACCACTTTCGTTGACCGTGTTTGGGCATAGACTACGTGCATATATTACTACGCATTCACACGTTGGAATTGAATTTGATATAGCTTAAACTTTTTCGTACGTAATTAATCCTTTACCTTTGAACTTTGAAGATAGTCATAAATGACAAATATAATATTAACTATCAAATTTTCAAGTAACGTTTTGATGTTAAATGACAATTTTCAAAAATATTAAATATTGTCTTCATACTAAGTAACGTCTATTGAAAACATAAGAGTAACATTGTCTTGTTTAAAAATTATACCTTTAAAGAACATAATTATCATCTCAAGTATATTAGACAATGACACGACGAACGTTGTGTGGCGAATTAACTAAAATGCCTAGCCAGCCTGCAAATACAACAAGAAAGCTAAATTGGGGTTGGTTTTTGATGTTTTAGTATCGCTGACATCAAATTTTGACCGAAACGGAGCCAACGTGTAGCGTCAGTCTCACACAAAATAACTTATCGAGTAGGCGTAGAAACTAATAAAATTAAAAGTCAAGGCCATCACGCAAAAGAAACAAAGTGAAGCAATCTTACGCGGTCCATTCATGATTTCACAAATTGCATGGCGTATTGTATGGTGGCATACTCTAATTTTACCACAGAATGCTTTACGAAATAATCGATTTGTTCAAAAGTATTTTCTTTGACGCAACGTAGTTAAAAATTTAGTTGTTATAAAATGAAGATTTTTTTTTCAAGTGTAGCGATTTTTTGCAATACGAAAATTCGATAGGAATCATTACTTTCACATCGATTACAGAACAATGTGACTCTGGTTTTAACTAACACATCAATCATTATGAAATTGCGAGTTTGCACTGAGCTATTACATCAACATGACATGAAAACTATAAACAAATTTGACAAGTAAGTAATGATCGAAAACCAATTCTGGGGCGTAGACGAATAGGCTCTTCTATTTAGTAGTTACTAAGTCAAAACGAAACATTCAAAAACAAAACTCTTTCTACTTTCTTTCTAATTAAGTATCTCGAGAAATAGATAACTGAATAGGTATTGCTTTAATCACGAAAATTGCTCTTATTACTGTCTACTTTATAGTCGAAGTAGGTACTTCTATAACAATATATATAAATAAAATAAACGCTACTTTAATGAAACCTAGAGCAAAACGCACAATGCTCTGTAGTCATACAAGTATACATACATAGCTGTATATCTATTATATAAGTGCAATAGGTACAAGTCATACAAATGGCATAATAATATTTAAGCGATTAGTTAAAGAACTAACTAACTTATTAGGTAGTGCAGAAAATATTTTTAAACCAAATTTATACTTTCGCTGTTACTTCTTATGGTATTATTTTTGCGTCAGTAGTTTATAGTTAGAGGAAAGTATTATTTTTGACTTATCTATTTGAAGTTTATGATTATATATACATAGTTTATTAATGCATGGTCGCATGTAATATTGTCTACGTATTAAGTGTACTTTTTCTTCGAGACTGAAAGTTGTTGAAACATTTTGTTACTATTCAATATTTTCTATGCAATCGTGTTACTTGAAATATTATCATTATGCATAATATATAATATTCTTATATGCGAGTAGAATTGTTTTTTTATCCTTTTATGATTTTGTAATATTCTACTAGATCATTTTCTAAATTACTATTATATTTTTTCAATCTTTTGCATTTATATGGCTATCATTCCTGTGATAAATTAAAAATATATAAAAAAATTATATGACGGGTCCCGTTTTCTCTTAAAATAACTTATTATTCCAAAGTTTACATGCATTCGGTTTAATTATATTCTACTATTCAACGGATAGTCTTTAACCAAATTCTAATTTTGTATTTTTATTATTAAATTATATGCTAAAATATTCTTAGTTATTCTTATAGAAATTAATCTGTTACATGTAGTTTTTGTATGGAGTCATTAAATTGAATTATATTTTATATATGATGAAGGTACATTATTAAGCGAAAAACAGTAATCATGAATTCATTTACATGATATAAAAATATACGCGTTCCATTTCAGTTTTTTTGTACATTTCACGCTTTGCTTCATCGATCATACTCGTAGCAGACAAAGTTAGACATCATGATTATTTACATTTTTACTGTTATTGCAAAAAAATAAAGTCATTACGAAACTCTTGTTGTGATTCTTTTTAAATATAGTTCGGTGCCATTTACTGCGAAAATATTATGTACTTTAACGTACGTGTAATGCTTGACCACTTGTTTTCGTTATTTTTAGTTTGAAAGCCGCTACTCACTAAGTTGCTTAACTGCTATTTTTTATTCTTATGATTTTAACTCTATTTTGTATTGTAGCGATATAAACAGTATGTGCACTACGGAAATAAGTTATCAGTAGATTAGGCATCATTTATCGATTTGAATGTTTTTACTCGACTGCGAAAGAAAGAGGGTTATGATTTTCGAGGGTATGTATGTATGTTTTTTTTTTGGCACGCCTTGGAGCCTAAACGGCTTGTCTTATTTTATGTGAGTGGTGTCAATAGATTCGTCTTCACATGCAGATGATCATATGCTATTTTAGTTGCATCCCGCGAGTTAACTTGTTAAGATACATGGGTCTGAAGTTCTTGCAGTCTAGTTTTTTGAAGTAAATTTTAACCACTTGTTTACATAGGATGTTTGGATCAACTACCGACTACGGAGGTACTCTCCAATGCTAACTTTTCTTTTAATATATAATCACCTCCATCACCTTTTTTTTAATATATAATAATACAAATAAGCTGTTCCATAAAAAAAATCTATTGGTACAGATATTTCAACTTGTATGTTCGATCCTACATTAGAGTAGCTGTTAGTAGTGCAGAGTACAAATACTCCGGTAGTTAATTTGCCTCTATTTTAACAATTATAAGTTTTCTCCACGTTACAATAAACATAGTGTAACGCACCAGTTTTTTTATTTTTAGTTCAGTGTGCATACTGTTTTATTCGTTGACTTGCTTACGGTGGAGAGAATGCTTCGCATGAAGACTTATTATGGGCAGTTGAGTAATTTAGTGACAGCAACTTATAATAAGTGTACGCTTTTTTATGTAATGAAAAGCAAACGGTATTGTGATAGTTGTGTACGATGCTTAGTTATTTATATTATTATTATTTTTATTTGGATAATAAAACGGTAATTATTATTTGGTTGTGTATTTCATTGTTTAACCTAACATTTGTTGGTAAATGTGGTAGGCTTAGTTACAGTTAGTGTTGTGGATGTCTTGCATTGAGGTATTTGTCCACAGAATATCAGAAAGGTCACATTTGGGCTGCGTTTTCACTAGACATGAGGAAGCCTTTGTTGAAAATAAATAGAATCGCGTGGCTTAGTAAATTATGCGATCCTATTGGTTCTTAACAATAATATTCTTTGCTACGTGTCCTTGCTTACCTCTGGTGGAGAAGCAGCCTAATGCAAAAATGTTAACTGGCTCGGTCTGAATGAAAAGTTATACCAGCCCTCCCTAGCATGGGTGTTTATCTCCGGGGATAAGACATGAAATGACGATTACTTTGAGGCCCAATGAAGGACGTTTTAAATTTTGTCACTCCAAATTAGATGAACATTATTGTATCCAACTGCCCATGCTAGGGAAGTAGCATATCCTCTTTTTAGATTTGTCCACCTGATGTTTTATTTTACCTGTGTCATTTTGAAATTAAGCAACTCGGAGTCAGTACCTATGTCTAGCAGTGGCGTGCATTTTATCGCAGGAAAGGATAAATAAATGTTATACGGCTGAATTGAACTTACAAAGTGTTACATTAGTTTTAAAGCACGACTCTCAACGTATTCCATTTTATTTTCCTTTTACTCCGGGTATAAATGTCCATGCTAGGTCAGCTGGTGTAGCGCCCTAAGCTTAGATATCTTTTTATTTATATTCGATACAATAAATAAGCATGAACCAGGGTCTTGGATGAGGACGAAGTGAAGTGTTCTACGATATTGTAAGAACCGCATGTGTTCTGGGTAAGTGTCTCGTTTCATTATATCGTGCATGTCACTAGATATCATTCACTATTTGCTTTATATTAATACTTATATTTGCATGTCCATTTTAATGCTACATACATACATATAAGGAAGGATCGATTGTGCATGAGAATGATTTAATATTGCATGAAAGTTTTTAAGCTTCTTAGGTAAATTTATTTGCTATAATATATTCTTAGGGAATGTTTAGATATTTTAGTTAATAAGTTTTACTAACAAATTCTGGAACTACAATAACATCGAACTGACTCAAATTGTAAATATACGAATTATACCTACGTACTAGAGCAACCGAATACTGTAAAAATTCGTGATTCAAATAAATGTAAAATTGACTTACAAAACTACTCTACAAATAATTCAACATAGAAACGTGCAATTTCTAGAGACTAGCTTATAAGCTGTTTATGTTAGATTTACTTTGATGTTTCACTGGAGGTCGACACTGATGATACAAATATTGTTGCTTACACCCGACGACATTCTATGTAAATGATCTCGTAACATTTTAAAACTATCTCTACAGATGACCAAAGTCAGTGCTGGCCATCAGAAGTACTCTAAATACCTACGTCTTTGAGTTGGTTCTATGTGTTAACGTGTGATTGCGTGTGTGGCAGTGAGCAAGGCGCAGGCGCCGCCGCCGCCGCTGCGCCTGCCGCTGGAGGGGTGGTCGGGCACGTCGAGCGCGTGCTAGCGAGCGGGGGGGGCCGGCGCGCCCCCCGCCCCAGCCCCCGGCCCGCCTCCGCGCGACCCCGCGCTGGCGCCGCACGCACACCCCGCACATTCGCTGCTGTCGGTCGCGCGCTCGCTCCTCTTCCCCGCTAACAACATCTGCACCGCCCCGCCGGCGGACAAGCCCGCCGACCTCGCTGTCCTGCCCATCGAAGAAGTCACCCTCCCCGCGGATGACGTTAGCGACCTCAAGGACGTATTCGACGCCATCAACAGACTGTGCGAGACCATGAAGACGTCCAATTACAGCGAAAGCGACGCCGAATGCGGCGACGGACTAGTGGACCGGGAGGAAGTTGAGATCAGAACAGACGAGGTTCATCATGCTCTCGAAGTCCGTTCGCCGGAAGCGGACGCGGAGGATCGGAATGCGAGCGATACGGAGAGCGTGGCTCGCTCGCAGTTCGTGAGCGCCGAAGACCTGTCCATACAACGGATGGAGACGCAGCGACAGAAGTGGAAAGAGTCGCAAGCGTCGTTAGCGAGTTCGGAAGTATCCGTTCAGAGGGACGTGTTACAAGAGGAGAGATGGAGCGACACGCAGACGTCTCCTCCAAGCTCGGACGTGTCGACCGCCAGGGAGAGCTACCGCGCGGACCGGTGGAGCGACTGCCAAGTATCGCCTCCGGGATTCGAAGACTTCACAATCACTTCAGATACTGAACCTGCGGTGGCGCAATGCGAGCCGATTAGCGACCTATACTACACCGCTTCCTCGGAAGTGTCATTGCTGTCGGACTCTGAGTTAGGCAAGGAGGACGGTAAGGTGGTGGTAGCGGGTCACGTGGCGGCGATGCGCGAGCGGTTCGAGAGCATGACGCGCGCCAACACGCCGTGTCCCGACACTATGAGATCTGCGTCGCCAGTGCTCGACGTTTATCGCAGTTCGGTTACACCTTCGCCCGATCTTTTAGGGTGATATTTCATAGTGCAAGGGACTATTGGATAGAACTGGCATTGACTTAAAACTTAAGAAAAATATTTCCTCTACTTTTTTGGGTACATTACAGTGTATATTTTTGTCTAGTAGTAGTGATAATGCCTTTTAAAACACCAACTTTCGCAATAATGATACTGAATATAGAATTCAGTGTTATTGCGAAGTTGGTGCTTTAATAAGTCAGAATGTGGGTAGGTGATCGAAACCTACAGCAAGTATGCTCTAATCTTGTTTGTTTACAAGCTAGGATTATCTTACTTTTGCGTCAAGTGACACCATGTCAATACCAGCCTAAATGAAAAAAAATTTGTACCTAATAACTGCACGAGTATAAAACGTTTATAAAATGACAACTAGACTTCACTAACTAATAGTGTCATAGTGCCAACGTGGTGTGTTCATACTTACTGGCCCACACACTATTTGAAGGTTGTGGTCTCACTCGTAGCTTCAGATTACATAAACAGTGACATATCTCTATAGAACGGTTGTTTAGTTTCTAGAATACAACTTCTAAAAGAAATATAGAAAACGACATAGAGTATGGTATTGGCAGCAATAGTATTATTTAGATTATTATACAGGATAACTAGTAATGGTTATCGTCCTCCGGCATACAATACTGCGAATGTGACTAACATACAATTTTACAGGACGACATAAAAACTTATAATGTATGTTACTGTATGCATACTTGTTTCTTGCTTTTAGGTTTTCCTTTGTAAACCTACTAAGTACTACTTTTTTTAAAGCCTTAAAGCAAAAAACAAGTATGCGTATAGTAAGTAGCATTAATAAAGGTTTTTGTCTTCCTGTAAAATGATATGTTAAGTCACATTCGCGGTATCATATGCCGGACGACGTTATGCTTAACTCGAAGAAGTTGGTTGTATTCATAATTATGTTCAACATTGATTATTAAAGACGCTGCGCAGTTAAAATGGTGAGTGATAACAAGGCTCTAGACGCTAATCCGCCTGCATAGAGCTTGCAATCGCCTTTAAAATCACTAATTTGTAACTTATGAAAAACAATAAATGTTTTAATTTAGATTCTTCAATTACCTTAAATTTCTCGTTATTTTATAGTTGCCATAATTATAAATATTCCGTTTCCTAGTAAGCAAACCAACTATGAATATATACCATAAAACTATTGTAATGATCATGTCATATTTTATTGTGATCTTGTAAAGCTCAAAGTATTGTCTAATATTTATAGTACATAACATTCTATTTATATACTAAAGCAGTACCTAACTCTTCAGACCAAGTAGGGTATAGGTATTTTTGTAATGTGCTATAGTTTAGTATTATACTAAAATTTATCTAAATATTCCAAGACTTGTCAAGTTTCAATTGTGTATCTTATTATGTAAGTACATACAGTAAGTATTTAACTAGTATTTGTGTAGGTAATGTGTAAAATAATGAAGGATATGCTTTCTGGTAGGTACTATTTTGAACGAATAATATTAAAAAATAATGTTTAAATGTATCCCAATTGAGATGAACTAAATCTATGAAATATTTCTGAATGTCTTTCATCTATTTTTGTTACTGTATCCGAGAACGAAAAATGTGGAAACGTTTGTTATTTGAATTGTCTCAGAATTGCAATTGCATTGTACAAAATGGCCGTTTCGACATAGAATAGATAAGTGTTATTACTAAAAATTATGTTTTAACTTTTTTAGTGCATGACATTGCAGTGTAATAAAAATAACAGCAGTTCATTGACCGTATTTAATGTATGGAACAGCTGATTTATTAGCATACAAACTAAAATAGCATAAAATCGGAATCATTTATTGGAGACAGTGTTTAAAAAACTTGATAATTAAACAGATTTAAAATAATTCTTTCAACAGCAGTCCAGTTAAGTTTGACTTTTATTTTATTAAAGCGTGTGTTCGTCGTTCAAATGAGCATCAGCGTATATAAAACGTGGTACAAAGTGAAGGTGTGTCTATATGTAATTACGGTGGTCTATAAAAACGTAGATGACCTAACGCAGCAACAACAAAAATATGTTTTTTTTAGTAAATTTCTGCATTCGTTATGGTATAACAAAAAAATTTTTGGCGGCTCTTCTCCTTTTTATTTTCTGTCAATCTATGACTGTCAAGTGATTCGTTCTTTCGATCGAGCGCTAAAGAATCTTACATTTTTCGGTCTGATACCAACGACTGATCAAGAAGTTATCAAGAATGGATATAATAGTAAATTTTTTTTTTTTATATTTTCAGCTAATTTACGATTTTGTGAATATAAGTCCTGTATAAAAGGGGACTACCGCAGTGAATTTGTAGGCATTTATGAAGTGTTATTAGCATGTATCTAGTATATTTCAAATTGTGTTTTAATGTATGTTGCCATAATTATGTTAAGATTGTTGTGCAATTATTTTGAATAGCTACAAATAGTTCGGTTGATGCAAACTTTTGACGTTGATAGTTGTTTAGGTATTGTATTTACCAAAAGGTTTAATTCGGTTGAGTGAATCGTTCAATGGTGATACTAGATAATGCAATAACTTTAGTTGTTTTTATATAAATCGTGTTGTAATTTAGGAGTGAATTATTCTATATCTTGTAACATTTGTAGCCGATAGCGTTTCTTGTAATATACGTGTTATGTGTACAGCCACTTTTATGATCAATATACGGCTTTATTAAAATCTACTTGTTTCATTTGAGGTTTTTGAAGTGTCCGTTCTTATTGCGATATGTTCAAGTTTAACAGCCATTTCAAATAACGTACACGTACAAGCAAACATGAAAAAACAAGTGCACATCGTAGAAATAGAATAAGTAGACTTGAGATATGTGTTCGTTGCAGTAATTTAAAATGGCTTATGTGGACTGGTCACTCTAGAGGGTATGTAATGTTTTAAATTCTTAGTACGAGTTAATTAAGTTCATAAATTTTTCATTATTTTGTTTTGAAGCGTACATTTTGTTAAATAATAAAAATCTTGCGATATTTACACTTTGACACTTTGGTATTCCATACATAAGGCAACCCTTATCAGATTTAATTAAGCAACTTTATACGATAATTAATAGAAAAAAATTAGCTTCAATTTGACATATAATTAATAAAAATAGGGTATAAACGTATAAATTTATCGAAATCATACCTGTTTACACCTGGCTGCAAAGAGGTGCGGCCAGGTGCGCAACGGCAACTGTGATTTTTTACAATCTTCATATTAATTACCGTGATTTAGACGTTATTTTAATTTAAAAATATACGAAATTTTTTACCAAAAATAAATTTAAAAAAAATTAATTTAAAAATAATGGCGGCCAAATTTTGATAGGCACCCTAGTAAATATATATTCTCTTAATTATAAATAAAAATTTGGTTTTAAACAAAAAGTCGATGAGCACACCAATCCTGCAGCGGGATCTTAGACTATACTCCCATGTATTTAATGATTATTCATTAGAATATGACAGTTGTATTTTTGCCGATTTGGAGCGCCTGGTGTGATCACCGGGAACTAAATTTACATTATTTCATCATTAATATTAGTTTCATAGACTCACACGCTGCCAACAACGCCAAAATGGCTGAAATCAAATAGATTCATAGTCCCTTTGACAATCTGAAGTCCAGTGTACTTGTGTAATACTGGACAGTGAACAGTACCCACCTAGAAAAGGATTTCATGATAGTGAGACATAGCAATCGACTTATGCCAACGGTATTTTTCGCGACTAGTTAGCTAAAGGTTTTTAGAGAAGGCAATAACGCTGTAAGAATGAACACATCAGAATCTCTAAAACCTGGTTAGTAGACGAGTAGAACATTAAAAATTAAAACAAAACATATAAAGTCCAGAGCATTTATTCGGTAAAATAGTCAAAATTCTACAAGAGTAGGCGAACGTCACAACTTTATGAACCACGTAAAAAAAAATCATCAAGGCATAATAACATTAACTTACAACAATCGTTAGACGCACGTCTCTAGAGCGGTAGCGGTAGTAGAGTGGTCGAGTGGTCGCGGACGCGTGACGCGCGCCAGTCGGTACTTATGAGTAGGAGTTATATAGAGTAGTCTGTAGGGACAGGGGGCCGCCAATCCAACAACGCTAGTTGTGACGGGGGTCGCCTGCAGTGCAGGGAACTGCCGGCCCAGCCGCGGCACGCCGGGCGAGCGGCGCTCACCTGTCGCGCCTTACCTGCGGCCTGCGACCGAGCCTACCTGCCCCCGCCTCATCGGAACCGTGGCAGCATCTGCATCCCGCCCGGGAACATGGCGCCCATCTGCATCATCCCGCCCGGCAGCAGCATACCTGCGACAAGGCGGCGCGGCCGGTGAGCGCGGGAGGAGGGGCGCCTCCCTCCCCTCACCGGCCGCACTACGGTGCACTAAGCGAACCAACACACGCATGACGGCGCGGTCACACTCGACATACTGGCGCGCGGCGCTGCGGGCACCACGCGCGGTGCGCACCACATGCACGTCGGAAGCGTAATACAAACTACGTAAACATAATATTAGTGTACCCACCCGGAAACCGACAAAAAAACTCACATCTCATATATAATATATATATATATATATAAAAAAGTATGACACTACTAGAAAAATCGAGACAGTGAATGAGACAAGAGCTACTACAGTAAGCGTAAATCCATCGAGGTATGTGAATAGAGTTACCGCTTCGTTTAGTTGACGGGACGGTCCGTCGGCGCGGGCGCGGCGCGTAGGGCTGCGTTAGTGGGTTAGTGTGAGTACGGGCAGAGTACAAGCTGTTACCAGGGCCGGGGACGCCACAGGCGCCGGCTTCACGCTGTACGCAAACGAACAATCATTCATTATAGCATGCAAGAGACTAAATGATCTCCGAGTATATTCTAAGCGTGCGAAAGACACCAGAGTAGTATTTCCGAATTAACCATCGGTCAGTCGAGTACAGCGTGAAGCCTACGGAGCGTGTGGCAGGCCTCCGTAGACAGATCTATGGCGGCAGCGCACGCGCCCTACCGAACTAACGCGGTCGTCTTATCACGTGGCCATTCGTGGAAAATACAAAATAAATATAAGCAAACGAACATTACTTTTATTAGAATCAGTTGTGAGACACTCGATCGTATAATAATTTTCCACGTACTGTAACTAGGTGACCCACATCTCGTGAGTTTGAGCCGGGAGATAATACTAATATATCGCTAACAGTAGCAAAAACAATATTACTATCTAAAACAACCTCCTTTAAAAAAACCTATTGTTAATGGAAAAATATCTCTTCTAGACAAACAGCTGTGGGAAAGTTGAGCGGTCCAAATAGTCTGCATGTGAATATAAAAATAGAATTCTACATTTCTCTTAATCGGAATGTGAGTGCAAGCTAGTCAGGTCTAGCTTTTGTCTTTTTGATACACTTAATATTTCATACAATAAACACATCAGTCACATGAACTATCTTTAAATCGAACATCAAAAATGCAATATATGTAATACATTGAATTTGAAATATCAGTTAATATAATTGTAATTATCAGTTCAACGTTAAGCTACTAACCTAATAAATATGCTAAAAATTATATTATTCATTCTCACGTGATTATAAATAAATGTATAAAAAGTATGACATTCATTTTAGGCAAATTTAATATGAAGTATATACACTACACTTTTTTATAAATTTTCTTAAAAAATGTAAACAAACCTTAAGGTACAATATATGGCCGATACCTGTGTTTCATTCCTAACTCTATGGACGCAGAACGGTCTAGTATAAAGCCAACCAATCAGGGACAGCCTTCGGACAGTTGACAATATGACAATTTTTAGATTGTAATTTGCCAGTTTCACTTCGATAGATTACAATCTACCGAATAATAATACGTTAAATTGTAAGCAGTATGTTGAGGTTCACAATCTTTCGACAGTTTACAATCTCGCGAGATAGATTATAATCTAACGGTATTTACAATTTTACGGTGATATATATATATATATATCATGGCTTGCTGCCAAAATTGTGATATAAAACTTTTTGTCTACCTACATTTTTAAATGCTGAAGTTGGAATATATGTCTCATTGACTGGTTAGGCTCATATTATTTAATATTGCTTATTACCATAGATTAGGCCATTACTGAGTATTTATTCCAAACAAATGTTATTCAGTCATATGATGATCATGATTCAAAAGCGAAAAACACAAATTCTTAATATATGATGAGTGTAGCCAAAACATGAATGTCAAAATCATATAAAACCATTTTTTTATTGTCTTTTGTATATATTGCAATTTTTGACCATACTATGTGATCATTACTTGATTTTAATTTATTGAAGGATAACCCATGAAATTCTCATGTTAGTAAATTAAACTTGTTTACATTTTTTTCGAATATTTATGAAACAGTGTAGTTTCATAGAGCATACATTATATGAAAGTACTTTTATAACAATTTGATATGACTTATGATAAAACCTTAGTTTTTTTAAGAACCCAAATTGATACAATAGAGCTTTGGACGTGAATGGAAAAAAATTCAAAGTCCAACTCCCTTACCACCTAAGTAGTTTCACTATCAGTATAACGAGTTCCAGTTTTCCGATAAGAGATGGCGATCAGACTCAACAGGAATAACCGTTGCTGCAATTCAATAGCAATATGTACATACATCTTAGCAATGCCCAATCTAATATCTGTGTTCGGGTATGATATAAAAAGGTCAGTGTACTAATCATTATGAACAATTTTTACTATCAACTTTAATTCCGAAAAAATCTATTGTTGCACATAAATAGATCATGTACCAAATGTTTGTTTGTTCCTATAGTTTAATTTGTTAATATTGATGAGTACACTGGATCAATTCTGGAAACTTTGAAATGTTTGACCTAAATTTGGAAAAATTTAATTCATCCCCGTAAATACAAAAATCCTCAGTAATAGCCATTTAGCCAATCTTTATTAGACCTGAAATTGTGTGGATTTCCTCTACATATACTATAAATTCTTTACAATAGTATCTCCAATGATAAGATTGCAGTTGTTTTACTCTAATCAACCAGAATGTATGTGTAGTGTTTCCTTGGCTACTTGTAAACTATCCACCATTTTAACAAGAAATTTGACAATATATATCATGTAGCTTCCACCCTAACATTATCATAATATCAATAATTGTATGAAATAGGCACGCTTGTTCTTCCAACGTCAATATTAGCACAAGTATAATGTCGCCCGAAAAAAAAATGTATATGTATAAATAACTACATAATTTGATAATTGATTTTCAACAACTTCACATGGGAAGTTGATGGATGGATGGTTGATGTGGAGCCTATCGTGTGTAATGTGTGTTGGCATACTGACCGGGCTGTAGCGGCCGCATGAGGTTGAACTGCGGCATGACGGGCAGCATGCCGACCATGCCGGGCGGCATGCTCACCGGCACCGGCACGCGCAGCTGAGGCTGCATCATCACCGGCTGCAGCATCGGCCGGCGCATGGACGCGGCGGCGTGCGCGTGCGCCTGCTGCCGCGCCGCCGCCACCGCGGCCGACATGTGCGCCGAGAGCTGCTGCTGGTATTCCAGCTGCAGAGAACATGCTCACTCATATAAAGGTGCTATTCCTCGCAGTAGGATCAAATGCACATCCCAAGTGGGATGACAGTGCAAGCAACACATATTGCTTGTATGTAGAATGAGAAGGTGCTACTGAAGTGGGTTGCAGAAAGCAGTTATCGTCAGCAAATGTTCCTACTACATAAACAGCTCTATGTATTCTTCTAAAATGTATGTGCAACTGCACTGGCATTCGTAATTTATGTCATCAACTCTAAGACTTTATAATTTAAATAATTTAAAATTGCTTGTGATATGCCTCTTGTGGTATGTCTTGTTCCTAGAAGTATTGACTTATCTCAGTTAATAAATCATAAAAAGCAAGCTCACAAACATTATTATGTTCTGGTTTAAAGGATGTGTTTGCCTTCTTTAAGTAGTTCTTTAATGTAATAATAAGCTGCTGTGGAGCTAATCTACTCTAACAGTTACACAATTTACCTCAGCTTGACTGTTGCTCTGTGCTATCATAGTGGGTTGCGGCTGGGGCTGCGCTTGCAGTGCGTCGGGCTTCGGCTTGGGGCGGTATTTTCCACTCCTCGCCCTTATCTCTTCTAGAGACACGTCTTCCGGCGGATGCACTATCTTGGAGCCCGCACCGGTCGCAGTCACCAGCGGGCAAGAGTTGGCGGCCGGGGGCTTCACGTCTCCGTTTTCTTTGGGGTCTATACTACCTGATGATGTGGACGTGGTGGGAGGAGCGCTTATTGTGGCGTTACTGGAAATATATAATAATAATATGGGACAACATCCACACAAAGGTCTTCAGGTCCAAAACTAGACAAAGCCTGTGCTATGGTAATCTGATGACTGATATACATACTTAGAAATACATATATACATACATATATATATAGTAAACACCCAGACATAGGTTAAACAGACATGTTCATGCATACAAAAAATGTTGGACCTGTTCGGGGATCGAACCCCATATATCAATTTTATTGAAAAAAAAATTAGTAGGTACCAGTAAATAGGATTTCAACTAGTTATTATGACTAAACAGACTTGACCTAGTGCCCCAACATTGTAGAAACAAAATTACATTTTAGTTGAATGAAGTGTGATACAAAATATGCTAACTTAAAAAGTATTACGCGTAATAGAAAAGTTTAACGTAAGTATCTGTATTGTTACTAAATGGAATGGATAAGTGGACCAGAGCTTTAAATTCTGCAAGTAAATAATTTTGATGTGTTAAGGTTAATAATTTGGTTTCAATTTTGTTACTTAATGTATAGGTGCATTAATTGTTTCATACAATGACAACTTGGTTATACCTATATGCAGGGAAAGTAGGTTTGCTGGGTTGTGATGTGGGAACACTGGCTGCAGGGAACAGTGGTCTCATTCCTTGCCCCATCATCATTCTGGAAACAAAGATAACATAATAATACTGAACATATTTCTGTACATGAAATAATTTTTCACTAAATTGTTCTTGAAATATTAATTGTTTTAAGAAGAATGTTGACTAAACAAAACAAAATAATTTATTTCATCAACTATCCTAGAAAATATAGGAATATGAGAGGAGTGTGGGACACCATGAACCTCTATAATCTAAAACATTGTGTGTGTATAGTATATTATAAATATAAAGTCCAAATATACAACTAACTACAGTTCTAATTACTCACAGGATGTTTGATAATATTGTTAGCATTGTTCAGAGTAGATTAGAATAATGTGCATTAACATTCCTGGAAAGGAGTTTTATAGTAATAGTTGATAAATACAAATATAATATCTTTTTGAACCTTGTACATAATGGATTTGTGTAATTTTAGAACAAATTCTGGTAAAACTATAAGCACAATTAGTACAAACAATTACCAAATGACAACATGTAACCATGAACTACAATATGAAACACTTGGAAGAGAGTTTGAATGTTTATATTTTTCTTACCTAGCCTGCATAAATGGGGGCATCATAGGGTTCATGGGCATATGCCCAGGGTACATTCCTGGGGGCATCCCGGGCCCCATGGGAGTTGGCAGTATGCCCGGCGTTACTCCTGAAGGACCTGCACCTAGCTGTAATGAAAGCATATGCAAAATACATTCTAGGAAACAAAACAGATTAAGCCTGCACCAAATCTATTGTAATTTCTGTGATAAGGTGTCTATTGATAAGTATTGTATTTTATTGTGATGTCATTTGTAAAAGTTTGATGCAGGCTCAAGCTTTGTCCACCAATCAATATCGTGTAAATGTGCAAAAGTGTATTTAAAATTGTATAGCATAGAGGTTCATAATGTAAGTCAGTACTTGGTCCTAGCTCGTATGCAAGCATGTTAACACAGATACCTGTAAGGAAACAGCTTAAAACTAAGAAGTTCGTGCAATAGAAATGCCAATTATGTAGCTAGCGGAGAAATAAATAAAAAATAACATTTCCAGACCATATCCAGGGTTATTACAGGCCCAATACAAATAGCATGTTAAAGTAAACATGGCTTGTAAATGAAAATACTCACAATTTGATATCTAAAGAGTTTTGTTGCTTTTGCCATATTTTATTAAATGTCCAAGTTATTTTCAAGTTTCTGCTGTTGTATTTCATGATAAATACATGATAACAGATATTCATCTGAATGATAGAGAAGAGTATAAGATGAAAATAGTCTATCTCCAAATAATGACACAACTTACTGACTTATCATTTGACTGTAACATAATTGTAAATTAATATTACAGTAATTATAAGATACCTCAATTTGTTTGTAAAAATAGCGAAAAGATGCTTACCAATGCGGGAGTTGCTTTCTTTTTTGCTGATGGTTCATCATCCTCACTGTCTGAACCCTTGCCTCCACCTGAACAAGTATATTGAATTCAACTATGTTCCAACAATATCCACAGAGTATCAGGCATGTAAACATGAACTACACACTGAGTTACACCTAACGCTAGACCCAAGCGTAGTAAAAAATGTGTACATACATTGTAATCCAGATGATCTCTGAGAGGAGAAAAGGAAAGCTTTATACCTGATTTCTGCTTCTCATGCTCCCTGATATCTTCAGGTGGAATTCCTTCCATACCATAGATTTCTATTTCTATATTTGACCTATTTGGTAATGAATTTGGTACTTTGTCTATGGCTTCTTTGTGGACCTGAAACATAGAACAGAAAGTATAATAAAATTATCTGTTAGAAACTGAAGGTATCCAGAAAAAACTTACTGACCAATATGTTGTATGGGAAGAACATTTATGTAGCTGTTTAATGCGCACTGGTTTTGGAAGAAAGACGGTCGCGCCAAAATACCATCGGAACAAAATAGTACGAGATATAAAAAGCGAGTGCTCTACGGCCGTGGGCGGGCGCGGCCGTTGCCAAATTTATATTTGTGACGCACGCGAGACGCGATACACACCTGCATGCAGTGTATTGACAAGCCAGGTCCCGTATACAGTTTCTTGTGACAAATATGACATTTGAAATGCTTCGCCTTTTGGTGTTGGATCAAAATTTTTTCGTCGTCGAACTCTCTGTTGCAGTACCTGAATGTGCGCTAAGAAAATAATTTACAATAGCCGCATAGCTTATAAATTCAATTATAATTGACCCAATTTCCGAAGGTCATTTGCCTCTGGCGCAACGCTAACAACGCAATCCACCAATAGTTTGTGAAAAGGATACCAGCACCATGGTTTTGAAGCCTTCTTCTTCTTCCTGCCCATTGTGACGTAGAATTAAAAACACAACACAAATATATATTAAATCAAAAGTAACACTAAAATAAAAACGTTATCAGGTTTATATAACTAAATTCGTGCGTTAAACGCGAAATAACAACGCCACACAAAACAGAACACGAGAGAATCGAATGGCTTCGCAAAATGGCGGACGCACAGTGTTGCCAAAGCGACAGTAGTAAATTCGCTAAAAAGGTGTTGAAAAAGTCTCTAGATTTGGCCAAATAACAATAACTCAAAATTAGGGATGTTCGATGGATTGAAATCCTGGATCACAATACAATGCATCGATCCAGGCATCGATTGATTTGGTTTGATACGATTTTCTTGGATTTTTTTGGATAAACTGTGTTTTTGAATAAGACATGTTGTCTTTAGTATCAGTTTATCTTCATGCCCGTTGTCGACCATACAATGATGTATGCTTTTCATACTTTCATAAAAAAAAAATATTTCTTTGGTAAGTTTTACCCAGTTTTCGACTGGACTTGAGAGTTTGACTTTTTTTTAAACTGAATTAAATATTTCCACCCCTTTCGAACTGAATTTAAATTTCTCTCACATAATCCAAATTTAAAATTTTTGAATTTCAATCTCCACCCAACTCCAGACTGAATTGGAGAAATCTACAACCTTTCTTAAAAAATTTCAAAGTTTTAAAGATTACAACTGCGACTAAAATGCTTGACCTAATCCTATAGGTAAAAGGATATAAACGCGGGCCGCATGCGGCCCGCGCAGCCACGCAAATACTAGTAACGGATATAAAGCCGTTGCACTGGCGCCCAAGTGAATTTGGTCATCGATTTTATATCCCGCGGAAAGCAGTTGAATAGAGTTCAGTTTATAGAAACAAATTTTCTGTTTGGGGTTTGTATTAGTACCGCAGTTGTGTTTGTAGTATATTAAAATAGTCCCGATAAATAATCGTTCAAAATATCGATAGCTATTTTTTTATCGCCAAAGGCAAATATAAAATCACTTTCAACATGAGGATATCGCTAAATCTAGTGACAAAGTTGCTAAGTTGGCAACCCTGGGAAGCAAACAGAGCCAAGGCATAGACTTAGATAGTTAATACTCTAGGGGCATAATTCTTTAATACTTTCATTTTAAATACAGCGTCTTATGATTTACAAATTATGCCAGTGTATTTAGTGTAGGTTATTATAGAAGCCCTCTTACCGCGAGAAATCTTAGTTATTAGTTTTCAGGGTAGTATATACCTATGTTTATGTATTCCTTTTTAAAATCAATTAAATACTGAAAAGAAATTAATTAAGAACTAGGTAAAATTTTGTGGACCTATATAGACATATGTGCTACAGAGTAATTCCAAGCGCGTCAGTGAAAAGGACTGGGGATGAAATAGTAACTGCTCTTGCTGCAATGGCGGCAATAGTAACTACTATAACAGCAACTGGAAAATTATTTTCTTTACTTTACTTTTACATTCAGTTTAATAAATAAAGTTTGCTATATCACAAGATCCTTTACAAATTGTTTCGCTAGATCTTAGGGTTTTTTATTACAAACTAATATTTAAAAGATAAAGATAGTACAACCAATGAGAGTTAATCAGTGATATGAACTCGTAGACAGAGAAAGAAATAGACGACTGAGATGGCATTTACCCGTAAATGCCATCTCAGTCACACTATAACAAGGAAGGAGATATACAATATCCATGAAAATCAAAGAGATCGAACGACCGATTTTTTGTTCCGTAGTGTATGGGCGGTTTTTACATTTGACTTTGAGGTTAACTCATTTATTTTATGTAAAATCCCTATCTATAAAATATTAGTGATGAAAAGTGTAAAGATCTGAAGAAACTTTTTGCAGAGAATACTGTGTGCTGAATGTACTAGTTACTACCTATTGAATTTAATTCTACTGAATTGATAGAAAGTTTGGCAGACGGTACTAACCGTAGCTTTGAACGAAAATTGGTATTGGAATAATCGTGGCTTTGATTGATGAAAATTACCAGGAGAAAATGGAATAACCAATTTTGATACTTCGTAATGTAGTAAATAAAGAACCAGATTTGTGCAAATATTGTGCACAAAATAATTATTGCCGGACTTTCTTGTGCCTACTTTCGTTATCGAAAGATTTGAATGTATGCTACGTTAGAGTCTGCATTCTACGAGGGCGGAGTGATTAGTCTGGTAAAAATTGAAAATTGATATTTATTTAAAAAATATTATTTATTTTTCAACGTAGTTTCCTTCTAACTCAATGCACTTCATCCAGCGTGTCTCTTACTTTTCGATCCCCTCCATATAACAAGACTTAGGCAACCCTTCGAAATAAGTGTTGGTTTCATGCATGATTGCTTCATTGGAGCTAAATCTTTTTCCACCAAGCCATTTCTTTAAATTCGGAATCAGAAAATAATCGCAAGGGGCTAAATCTGGTGAATATGGTGGATGAGAAAGCAACTCATAGCGTAACTCATTGGCCATGGCAATCGCGCAGGTGTGCACTCTTGCGTTGTCTTGATGAATGAGGATTTTCTTCTTTGCCAAATGCGGTCGTTATTCAGCTAAAATTCTGTGAAATTGTTCTATTAAATTGGCATAATAAGCGCCATTAATCGTTTCACTCTTCTCTAAGTAGTCAATATGGATAACTCCACGGGCATCCCAGAAAACTGTAGCTATAACTTTATTGGCCGATAAAAAGTGCTTTGGCCTTCTTCGGAGCTGGTTCACCCGCAGCAATCCACTGTTTCGATTGTTGTTTGATTTCGGGTGTATGGTGGTGGATCCATGTTTCGTCTACTGTTACGTTTACAAAACGTCGCAAGAATTCCGTCTTATTCCGTCGAAACAACGCCAAACCCACTTCCTCATATCTAAATGTTGGTGTAAGATATTGCGCACACGTTCGTCTGAGATGCCTACTACCTCAACTATCTCGCGCGCTTTTACTTTTCGGTCGTTTAACACTTTGTCATGGATTTTAGCGATCATTTCTGCAGTAGTGACCTCCACCGGGCGTCTTGGACGTTCGGCATCACTTGTGCTTGTGACCACATTTAAAATCAGTAAACCACTTATGAATCATTTTAATTTAAGCTTTTGTTTTGTTTCCGTAATAGTTTTTTCCCTCAAAAAGTAATGTTTAATTAACACACGAAATTCACTTTTCTCTATCTTTGCGAAAATGCGTTCAATTGTTTTTCTTTAATGGCTGTTAAAAAAAATATTACCGGCGGTACTGGCTGAAATTTTTAATTTAGTCCTTCAAAAGAGTGTTTAACATGGAGGTTTCATGCAATTTGCGATAACTTTATTCCAAAAAATTTATTACCAGACTTATCACTCCGCCCTCGTACTATAACAATTTCTAAGATTACGTCTTTGGCTACCTATTACGACACAGTAGCATTATCTAATTTTTAATAGACTTAACATGTCGTAAAATATTTAAGGATGAAAATATGTTAATAGTAACTTGCATATATATGTATAATAGAAATATGTATCTTTGTAAAAAATAATCAGCAGTATTTCTTTCATAAAAAATCTAGTCGTTTTGATGCTTTACGATCGAAACACTAACTAAATGCATAAAAGTTATTTTATTAGTGCTATCAAAATTTACAATAATTTCGGGCTCAATATTAAATCCTTGCACGGTAATAAATTTAAAACAGACCTAAAAATGGCTTATAGCTATAGTTTTCTATGATTTAGAGGAATATTATGATTATACTAGTTCTTTTAACCATATGTTTCTCTAAGTATTAGATAAATATGTACGTACTACACTTAACTAGCTCTATCTTTATTTTGTAAGATAGGTAGGATACATTGCTATGTTACCCTAGTTTGTAAGTAGTTAATATTTATTATACAATATTATACATTATTATAGGTAGTCCGAAAGGGACAATTATTGTTGACACATGTTTACAACTTAATAAGACCTTGGTACATTACCTTTACACAGTAATTGACAGTAAAATTTATTTCCATTCCTTTTTCTAAAGAAAGGAGGATGTACTCAATTATCGTATTTTATATTTTAGGAATGATCCCCGATTTTCCAGTACCTACCTATGTGCAAGTATTTTATTTTATATCTAACCATTCGAGTGCTCTATGGCGAGTATGAGCTTCTCACGACATGGGCGTTAATTCACGGCTAAACATTAGCAATACTATTGTTAACATAATGAGCCCTAAATGAGTGGCGACGATTACTCGTTCTTTGTCCTTGTACCTATATAGTACTTAAAGTTTCCTAGGCAGGTTAGGAATTATTGTAACCATAAATTGTAAAAGTACCTTAAAATATTTTTTTATTTGACTTATACTCTATACTTTATTAAGTGACTTGAAATAGGAGGAAGCTCTGAATTCACCCGAATTATTTTTATGTTCATGTTACCAGATTGCTCAGAGATGACTGGAACGTTTTAGTTAAACGATAGTATAGTAAATATTACATGATACCTAAATTTAGCAGCACAGATGTGAACGTGAAAAAACATATATATAGATACTTATTTTTATATTTTACCAGCTGCGCTCAGCGGTTCTATCCGCGGTGGATGTTTGATGATACCATGGGGACACTGCAGTTTTCCGGGATAAAAGTAGGTAAAAGCTATATTCGTGTCGAATTTTATCTTAATACGTTAGAGCGTGAATCCCCCTTCACGCTTAATAATATATTATAATAAAAATATCGACAGTCAAAGCAACGCCTCATTAAGAAATCGGGTATCAAATATAACATATAAAATGATCTGAAAGAACCTGACGAATACAGAATAGCCTCTTTTTTGAAGCCGATTAATTAGCACGCACAAAATGTCCTTAAGCATTTGTTAATGCGACTCAAAATGAATATCTAATGAAAAGAAACGATAAATCGTTATATTAGCAGTTTGACAATAAGCACACCCTAATTATAATTGTGGTATCGTGATTGAATAATAAAAAACATCCGAAGCACTTTTATAACACGCACCACATGTCATTTTGTGATCTGCCATGAAATCTTTGCGTGGTTATTAGCTTCCGTATACATAAAATATTTCATTAGTTTGCATGCAGGTTTATCTCATTTGCCTACCACTTATGGAAAATCCGATCAGTAAGAAAAATGCATATAAAAGTGCAATCAGTTTTTACCCGACTGCCAAAGAAGGAGGGTTATGTTTCTCGAGTGTTTCTGTGCATATGTATGTACGGCTTATCGTATTTTTATGTGAGTGGTATCAATTGCTTCGTCTTTACTTGCAGATAGTCATAGGATACACTTGCTGCATTCCGCGATATCATTTGTTAAGATGGGGTGGGATGGGTGGGTTTCACGTGGTTCCAAAGGTTCTTGCCGTCGGGTATTTTTTAAATCACTTTTAACCGAAACCGTTTTTTCAGATGTGCCTCGATCGATTTGGAAAGGTATTTTTTGTTAGAGGGTTGTAAAATGGTTACTTTTTCTTTCAAACTTTCTCACTTTCCAAGTGTCATTATTACGAAAAACTAAATGACTAACTACAACAAAAAATGTAGTAGATGTCAAGCCTATGTACCATTTAAGATCTATAGATAATCAAAATCCCTCATCACCGGAGGGAAGTATTGTAGTACCAGACATCTAATGTTAATGTTACTTTACTGTCCATTAATGTTACTTTACTGTCCACAAAACTCTCAGCCGGAGGCACGGCACTTTAGAAGGCTTAGCGGCGTTTACACAAGCATTATCTGGATACAGTGATAAGTGGCTAGGTACGATTGTCTATCTCTTATCAGTCGAGTTGACAAGTCGAGCGGAGCACCGCATGCGAGGCTCTGTGGTAATGCCACTGGTGATTGCAGCTGACTTTGCTTTGAATAAGGATGGCGATTATTATTGTATCGAACGACTTTACTCACGTTGAATATCACGACGATGGGTTTCGAGCCTCGAAACCCATCGTCGTGATATTCAACGTGAGTAAAGTCGTTCGATACAATAATAATCGCCATCCTTATTCAAAGCAAAGTCAGCTGCAATCACCAGTGGCATTACCACAGAGCCTCGCATGCGGTGCTCCGCTCGACTTGTCAACTCGACTGATAAGAGATAGACAATCGTACCTAGCCACTTATCACTGTATCCAGATAATGCTTGTGTAAACGCCGCTAAGCCTTCTAAAGTGCCGTGCCAACGGCTCTTCCTCCTGCCCAGTCTTCCTGAGCATGCATGCCTGCGTGAGCGTCTTGAAGTAATCGCGCGTTACTTAGCTCATGAAGAGGTGATGAGAGATATTATTAAAAGCTTACTAATAGGAGAGGCAAAAATAACCCGAGGAATCTGTAGACCGCGCAATATTCAGGCAATTTTAAAAATATGTACACGATTCACTTTTCAACGTCTTCGTTTTTTTTTTATTATAGTCCTTCTAGATATGTGTATACCTATTCTCTGATAAATCTAGAAGAGAAGTTCTGGTCTTCAGCGCTAGGAACCTGAGAATCGGTCACTTAAGAAATTACAGAACTTGGCTCAGCTGATTTGCGAACCTCCGTCATAACCGAGACTATTTATTAGGTCCTCACATATGAAATTGGCGTTTTGTCGTACTGGCCACTTTGATCTCAAATATCTCTTCTTTGGTTAGGGATTCCAATTTCAAATTTATACAGCTATTTAATCATACATTTGTATTTCGAAAACCGTAATTTATTTGTTTTGTCCTCGTTTGGTTTTATCCTTGCGTCACGCAGTTTACAAAATGGAAAACTTGAAATATCGCGTTATTTACGAGTACGAGTTCCACCGTGATACCAGTGCTGCAGAAACGGCTCGAAGGATTAATGATGTGTATGGCGACGGTGTCGCAAAAGAAAACACAGTGCGTTTTTGGTTCCAACGTTTCCGTTCTGGAAATTTCGACCTGCAGAACAAGCCCCGTGGACGGCCGGAGACTAAAGTTGCTAATGAAGAATTGAAAGCTATTGTGGAAGCAGATCCATCGCAAACCACGTCCGAGTTAGCTGCAGGCTGCGGTGTTAGTGATAAAACTGTTTTAATCCACTTGAAGCAAATTGGAAAGGTGAAAAAGCTTGAAAGGTGGGTACCTCATGAATTGAGTGCAGCAAACCGACAAACGCGCGTCAACTGCTGCGTTACATTACTCAACCGGCACAATAATGAAGAGATTTTAAATCGGATCTTTCGGATATTTCAAGTTTTTCCATTTTGTAAACTGCGTGACGCAAAGAAAAAACGAAACGAGGACAAAACAAATGAATTACGGTTTTCGAAATACAAATGTATGAATAAATAGCTGTATAAATTTGGAATTGGAATCCCTAACCATAGAAGAGATATTTGAGATCAAAGTGGCCAGTACGACAAAACGCCAATTTCATATGTGAGGACCTAATACATAGTCTCGGTTATATTATGACCTAATATTTAAATTTCAGAGTAGGTATAGGTAGTTTATCTACTTATTCGTAGATATAAACATAGAGGAACAAACAAGGTTCTCAATTACCATACATTTTTATTTTTAAATACTGCGTCTAGTCGATGGAAATACACTGAACCTATTTTAAAGGTTAACGATTAATATCATCGTGATTTACTACTAATTAAAAGACAATTTTATCAGACAGGTTTTTTAATAAATACTTACTAGTTTTGCCTCAGTGTCAGCTGCTTGAGTTATCTCAGGTAGCGCGATCTTTTATTACAAACTAAAAAAACCTATCCTAATAAGGACATAATACCCGAATTGCTAATATGTGTGATTTTCTCTGAAGGAGAGGATTGGTTCTCAGTAAAAAGTTGGTGTCATTATCATGCATGTAAGATTGAGTGTAACCCAGAACTTTCAAATACCTTAAATAAAAATGATTATATTTAGGAAATAAGCTTTCGTTTGACCGCATCTTGGCTGATGTCATGGGACGATGCGGCCTTAGATGTAGTAATTTTGCCTTCCTAATGTCTGCAATCTAAAACGTTAAAATTTATAGCTTGTAGACGATAAAAATGACAGACAAACCGACAAATCCTCTACCTCATAGGTACCTACTTTAATGTTAGCGAAGAGACATTTTTATCTTAAGTGTTTAGGTGCTAAGCTTAGGCTCATTCTTGATTCGCATGATATCCATGAGAAGAAGGCGTGCGTGCAGCTTGTGCTGTGATTGGCTGGAGACCTGGAATCTTGACGTCACTGCAGCACTTTTGTCACAGAATAAACAGCTGGGAAATTATCATGTTGTTATCATCTGAAGAGTCTCTATGACTGTTTTCTTTTCTTGTTGAGTGGTTTCTATAAGAAAACCTTTTACCTACGCGGTGTCTGTCCATACGTAGGTAATTTTATTTTATTCAGGATTAACAACACAAGTGGAGTCTCATTCGAACTCGGCTGAAGGACTTAGACTCTAAGTATCCATGAAATAAATAATTAACAAATTCGAACGTAATCTGCAGCGAGATTATTGTGGCAATCGATATTACCTACCATCTCGCTAGTAGGAAATAGACAAATGTTGACCGACATTATCTAGCAATTTTATTTGCGTAACTGTTTGAGTAACAAAAATCTTCGAATACTATTACATTATTTTATAACTTCATAACTAAATACAAGAACAAATTGAAAAAAATAATATAAGTAGATGTATTAAGCTTAATTAAACTCGAATGTGGCGTTACATTAAAATCAAGACAATAGCGATTGTCATTTTGTTATCCGGGGCAGCGATTTTAGCCACGTGCAGAATTTTTATTTGTTCCTAAAAATAAATTAATATTTATTGCTTGATTGGTTCGGGATCCCAGGGTAATAATCCTAATCCTAACTAATATTATATATGCGAAAGTAACTCTGTCTGTCTGTCTCGCTTTCACGCAGAAACCATTGAACCGATCTGGATGAAATTTGGTACGGTACGATCGGACCCGGGAAAGGACCTAGGATATTTTTAATCGACTTCAAAAAAGGTGTTCTCCATTGAACTATCTCCATAATAAAATGGGGAACTACGCGGGTGAAACCGCGGAGCACAGCTAGTAATGAATAAAATATATTTAAAACCAAGTATATTTTTGCTAAGATATGTCAACAATTTATGCATTTAAGCATTCTTCAAAAATATACTACAGATCGAACGTCTAAATTGGTATGTGAAGATCATGCGTCATTTACGTTCACCGTTCGCATAAACCTAATAAGGGAGGTTATGTCTAAACAAGTGTAACCGCGGATTTGCATAATACACCAGGGCGTTTAAAAAAAATAAAAAAGGAAAAAAAATAGTAGGATGAAACCCGTTGGAAAAGGAAGAGAATATTATTAAAATGAAATTAAAAATAATTTACGGGCGATCTGAGGTCGGGAAGAGGAGGTTCCAAATACGCCGTAATTTATTTGATTTGATATATTTATTTTTTACCTAATCTTTAATAAATATAGAAAAAAAAATTTTTTTTTCCATCGAAAATTCACCCGTCAAAATGTCAGCTATTTCAAAAAGTTGGTAGGTATGTTTGCTGTTCTTTGAAATCTCTACTTTCCGATGGTGAAAAAAATAACAATATATTATACTATAGTAAATCTTTCCAGAAAATGCAAAATATTGTAGATGTCTTATTAAATATAAATTTTGTTAACTTCTTTGTTTGTAAATTATAGTAGTATATTTCGATTTGCATTTTATTTGTTTATGAATGTAACATGCGATCTTACGTATTTCGAGTAATTTAAGTGTAAATTTTAATAAATAGCTCAAAATTATAAATAATAATTAAAAACATTTGAAATCTGAATTCAAGTTATTTCATTTTCTGAGAAGATTTACTATTGTAATATAAAATTATTTTTTCACCATCGGAAAGTAGAGATTTCAAGGAACAAGAAGCTTACCAACTTTTTGAAAAAAGCTGATATTTTGACGTTTTGCGTTCTGCACAAAATTATTATCATTTACATAAACTTTTCGGTGAAGTGACGGTTATTTTGAAAAGCTAAGACAAAGGCAAGTGTTTATCTCAGCCCTGCAATATTTTGAGATTTAAGTATTTTAATGTCTAAAAATAAAAACCTATTATAAAAACACAATGAGAATGAGTAACAGGCAGCTGACAGAACAGAAATAACTAATTGTTAAACAATCATTCCGATTCTTTACTTACAAGACATATTTACAAGAATCGTAGGATTTGCAAGCTGAAGTGGCAGGCGGCGGGGCCACTGATGACCCGTCGCAGGAGGACCTCGGGCGTCTAGACACGGGGCAGTCTGACGCCCACATGGTGGTATGGTCCTCGAGCTGGTTGCAGTGCGTCATGTGTCTGGCGCACTACAAGCGGGGGTAACCCCGAGGGATGGGTCCGGTGACGGACAGCCCTGGCGGGTCGCGGATGAGTGTTATAGCGTTCCCGTGTCCCGCCAGTTATCGGCAGGGAGTGACACCGTGGAGTTTTAGTGGGTAAGAGTCCCACATAACCGCTCTGCCTCCCCGTGGTGGAGCGGCATGCATACAGAATTTCTCCACTTTTTAAAACAAAAATATGGTTGAATTTTCTATGGTAGGCAACACCAACCCGCAGCGCATGTTCAACTGCTAATCACCAAAACGGTTACACTTTTTTCGACGCGAGGTAAGGAGGTTTTCTACTATATATATATGAAACTCTTTGGGTGTCATAAATAATCGGTGGATGCAATTGGTACCTTGTCGTTCCGAATGGCATTCTTCATTATTCTATTGGCCTATGTTCAGTAGTGAACGTCTTCTCGCTTATGATGATGATGAAGACTTAAAAAATCTAAATCGGTTCAGGGTGAATTGAGATCATGTACCTTTTTTGAAGTCTGTTAAAATTATGAATTTCTGTAGTATAAAAGTAGTCCTGGGATTGCAAACAAAAATGTTTATAAAACTGTCTCAGGTGAACAAAACAGCGTCATCTTTATTGTGTTGAAACATAGCAGCTGTAAATGTAAGCAAATATGTTTTGGGATACTCGACACCGAGAGCAAATAACGTTATCAATAATACTTTAGTCACTTTTGCGAATTCACTTATACTTACTCATCTACCAACGACTTTTGAAGTATTTATTCTTAAGGAAATGACTAACTAGGTAAGAATGGGGGAGACGATCACCCACGTTTGGGTTTGTGCAAAGCAAAGCGGACTCGAAACGTTCTTAAAATAATTATATATCTTGTTTGGTTCACGTTTGGTTGTGCTCGTTCCTTTGCCTTAGTAAATTACTTATTTGGAGTAAGTTAATCAGAAATTGTAGATTAGCGTCGAACTAATTGTTCGGATAATCGATTGCGGGCGTTGAAGTAGCAAGTTCGGGAGGGGAGTGGTTTTGGGCGAGCTGTTCGGTCGACCAACGCTCCACTGTAATTACTATTGATGCGCAACATAACCTAACCAACTCGTCTATAAACAGATTTTTGTTCTGAAGCTTTTCTTGTCTCTGCTGTGTGCTGCTCCGTCTCCGTCAGTTCGTAATAGACACCCAATCTGTACGAGGAAGCGGAGACCGAAGAAGAGGAGCCCTTTAACTCATCTGCTTCATAGATGGTCTCCGGTTAATCGAAGATGGTTTTTCGTTGGTCGACGCTGTCGTCTAGTACCATTTGCGAATCCCTTGCATAATGCGCTGTAGTGTGAACTCAGCAAATGAGCGATCACGCAAGTGAACTTCTGGCCTGGCACAATGGCTGATTTGCTAAAAAGTCCTCATCACTGCGTACTCAGCGATCACGTACGCGAAATACGTTTACAGAATACACACTCTTTATTTAAAAAAAAGTGAATTTACCGATATTCTGGGACCGAGAAACCCAGGATAAGGCAAGTTGCATGTCTTAGGAGAGGCGTATGCCGAGTGTGGACGAGAGTAAATTGATGATATGATGAAACTCGAAATAAGTATACCTAAGGTACGTTATAAATAGTTTCTAAAGGGATGGGCTAATAGGTAATCTATTATCTAACGCGTCATTTATTGTCACTGTCAATGATATTGACAGTGACAACAAATGACCATGTGGTTTTATAGTGTTATAAACAAATAAATATAGAATAGAATTAAGCAGCGACGTATCCTATTTCTATGGAATTAAGTGTCTCTCAAAAAGCTACAATATTCAATCGTATGTGAGAGTAGTATGTTCCTTACTGGCGAGAGTTTTTGTGATAATGAAAGACCTAGAGATACGTGTGGAGTCGGTGGCGGTGCAGGCTGTAGAAGAGCCGGCGTTAAGTGAGTAAGTTTTTTTTTACTTACCTACCTATATAAAACATAGGCATGACCGTCTCGTCTGAGAATTCATCATGCTAACAGAGAGAAATGTCGATTTAGTTACGAGGTGAACCTAGTTATGCATATTCTCTAGTTCACAGCGCTTTCAATACCGAGGACTAGAAACCCTGAGTTTATGTTTATGGGAATACTATAGTAGTTTTTTCTACTTATTATATTCGTAGATATAGGCGGAGTGGTTCTGTCTCTAGCTAGGCCCGAAGGTCTCTGATATAAACCTACAAATTATGTGCCAGCTTTCCTGTTTAACGGTGTTTAAGTGCGAAACATTCAGCGCACTCTTCTCATCTAATTTCTTCCAACAGGGTTGGAATTTGTAGACATTGGCGAATATAGAGAGAGAACGGGTCCCCCGGTCTGTTACTCATTTAAAATTTTAGGTTTATCACTAAAAATATCGATTGATCGATAATTTGTTAGGTAGGTATCTGAAAACATAATATAATACATTCAGTATCTACTTAATTTTAGTTATAATCTATACACTACCCTTGACCACTTGTATAGGAGCTTGGCCCCACCCTGAAAAATATGTCTAGATACGCCAATCTGTAGAAGAAGTTCCTTTCTTTTAGTGTCTTCCGTCAGTTTATTTTTCTACTTCAGATGTCTTCGTCATTATACCTAGATTTCGGAATTACGATACACCTTCGCGCTACGCATTATGTAACAAAAAATTCGCTGGCGCTAACCCAAATGTCTACAGTATGAGGTCTACAACTCTATCCCTCACCATCACATAGCTAATCTTCACGGGCAATGTTTTGATAAATAAAGGTAGGTACGTGGTCAACGTACGATTTATTTATGTTGTAATAATTACGTTTTTGTAGTATTTATTAGCACTAATTGCAGTTATGACGTTGTATTGTTATACGTTTTATAATACACACACGAAATCAGTGGATTTCATAGAGATATTTTAGCTATTCTTATAATTACAGTTCTGTTATACATCGATCGAATTTTTGAAAATTGATCTATTTCTGTTTGTTTTTTTTGTACCTAAAGGATGTCAGAAACTTCGTGTCAGATATCCAGAGTCGGCCAAGTGGTTGTTTTTTTTCTTCTTTTTATAATAGTCGTTAAAAATATTGTAGTATCAAGGCTAACATTCTCTCATCGCATTGTGTCAGTACCGGATGAGAAGCAAAGTTTTCAACATTTCCGATCCTATGTTAATCATAAGTAGGTACTTAAAGTTATTAGTAGGTATGATAGGATGGTAGATGATTATTGCAATCTGATAGAGACTAAACACTTTAAATCCTACAGTTTGTTGGCTCTTATCTACAAACTACATTGTAATGTAACGTCGTTGTGTAATTAAGTGGGTGCTAATAACTTTTACTATATAACCATTTATGTACTGTATTCTATTGTATTTGTTTGAATACGTTGAGAAGCCAATTGAAACTACTTCAATATCAATATCCAATAATTTATATCGCAAAACACGGGTATTACAATTATTATTAAACGTATATTCAAAATAATATTGCAGCTATCATCATACTTATATGTAGGTAACTAGTTGATCCGGCGAACCTCGTAGCGCCTAAGAGCGCTTGTAGACGTCCGTCCATTCGATAAAAGATGTCGGCTCGGCCTTCAGTCTCGCTCTTCTAATTTTCTACGCAATTTTCTTTTTTTTTTATCATTGGAACCTTCTCCTGAGTATTATAAATAAAAAAAAATGAAATCGGTAAAGCCATTCTCAAGAGAAATAGTGTAAATTTTTATGTATACGAGGTGTTTGAAATACTAAATAGACTGCGTATATTTTTACTACGCAATCAACATCCTTAATATAAGATATTACGCTAACGTAAACTGGGAAATTTATATATTCACCTAAGCGCGATTACACTAATCTGGGACATGCGAACGCGCTTGCCGTTGTAAAGCAGTTTTAGAAACTCTTTACTCTAGAGACTAGAGTTCTGGAGGAGGTTCTGAATTTGTCAGCATTTTTTGCCAATATTTGAGCATCATTTGTTATGTGAAAACCTATTTGGGTCTTTATCGGAGGTACAGTTCCAAGCAATTTAAATTGCTATTGCCAAAAAAGCGTTGGGAACTCTATAGAAAAAACCCTATCTTGTAATTACTACTTATCTCATTAATTTTCTTCAACCCGGGACCGTAGCAAAGGTATTTCAAATACATCGTCATATGAAACCTGTCCCCCGCAGCGGTGCAAGCGATATAAAATGGAATAAAAGAAGAGGCTTCAAACTTTGAACCTTGAACTTGTTGAATTTGGTTGAATTTCCAAAAAATCGTTTTTATATCAAATAATGAATACACCCTTCAAATTTAATATTTCTAGGTTCTGCGGTATGGGCTCTACGACAGCCTGATGGATGAAATATTGTAGCAGTTCTTATAGGTTAGGTAGGATAGGTTTCATTAGGTATAACTTCTGACCTTGAACTGGCTTTTATTGAAATACTATTACACAATCCTTCAGGTCTAGAATGTTGAATTCTTAATGTGTACAATAACCTCATTTCCTTTATCATAAACGTAACACAAAGCCCTATAACGTAAGTTTTATACACAAAAAATCAGTTTCGCTTGTTAACTGCTCTCAATACATGATACGCCATCTTGCCTGTAGAACGATCTGACAAAGGGAACCTGTTGCATTCATCCTCGTACATACATAAAGGATGGCCCAAATTAGGCGGGTGTCGTCAACTCGTCATTCGACAAATTTTTGAGTAGGTGCAACAGCATGCCTTTGATTTGGCACCTCGAGTTGGTATAAACTTACCTTCATGAAAGCAAACCTCAGTTTCTTAATTTCTGTTTATTTCTTTCTATATATTATTATCTCGTTTTTACAGACTATCCAAAAAAAGGTACTCAATATGGTAGCTTTTTATATTTATTAGATGATTTATCGGAAACGGCTGGACCGAATTTATTTGAAAATTCTTTTTTGTCATATTTTCTTTATTTCTTTTCGAGTAGCCTCATCTAAATTTTAATAATATCGGTCCAGAAGTTAGTTTTCTAAATGGAAATAACTAATAAAGTTCTTTGCGCCATTTTTTACTTTTTTTTATCGATAATGTCTTCGCCTACGAACCATGCTCGCTGTCTCGTATCTAATTTATACCCCTTTCTAGTTACAAAAGGAAGGGAGTTCAAATCCGTTTACCCCTTCCCTTTCTAATCCCTTTACTACAGGGAAACCTAAATTACTCATAAAATTTTGTGCCCAAAGGTTTTTTTCATTGGGGTTTTCAGCTGTCCCTTACGATGAATTCAGAAACCGTATTTTACCACGCCGCTTCCGTGTAATAGTGCTGTACATCAAAAACAATTCCAGTACGACGTGCCATATAATAGGCATCTCACTGTACAGTTTCTTACTCGTCAGGAGTACCTACGCGAGACGAATGGATAATACGGTAGACAGTGAACTTTTTCTCTTTGGTGTAAGTGACATTTTTTGCTTTATCGTGTCGTTTCTTGACGTAGTAACTGGTAATATTGAACGGAAGCGAACACAAGGTGTGGCTTTCTGTCTTGTAGTAAGTATAGTTTTAATGAAACTTAGTCTACTAAGTTTCAATGTAGAAACTGAAATATATAACGATATTACAAGGCTAATTTGAAATGGGAAATTATTTCACTGACTTTCCAGGAAGGTATATCTACGTACATTGAAATATTTCGTTGGTTAAATTGAATTTTAATTTTCATGCATTAGTTCACTGTCCCAATTGGCTTTGTGAAGTTCATATTTATAGTTAAGGTAAGGTGTAAAATGATATTTAGACGAAGTGCTAGGCTGTCTCGCTAGGCGGATAGTTGAAGCCGAATAAATAATTGTAATGGTATCCATCTATCTATCTATATATATGTATATAATCTTTAAAAAAAATAACGTGACCACCGACTTCCATTGCGACAAGGAAAGAACTTGAGAACTGGCACAATACACAGAGTGTGGTGGCCAATCAAGAAAGAATAAAAAAAAATTGCGACAAGCGCCAATATAACTTTATCAGTTATTTCGATTTATAAATCAAACGCCTAGACCGAGTTTGATAAAATTACAATGAGACCACCCGGAAAGTGTACAAACAAAAAAAGATTTTTTCAAATAGGATATTTCCTCTCGTCTCCGAGGAATCAGGTAACAAACATTTAAAAAAATAAAATCGAATTGAGTAGGTACCCCCTCTTTTTAGGACGGTAGAAAAGAGTAAGTCTTGACTGCCTGACGTACTGTACCTAGAGAATACATTTCCTCAAATAAATAATAAACTTCTTTTTAGCATTTGCAATCAGTGTTTCAGTTTATAAATAAAATTACAGTTCTAACTTTAAGCTAATGGTACCCAAACTAAGTTTCCCTGAAAGATGGCGTACCATATCTTTACTTAGTACACCCCTACACGCTATAATGAATACACTTTCCAAATTTCATGTCTCAAGCTCAGCGGTTCAGGCTCTGCGTTAATTGTGACCTGTGTCAGTCATTCAGTCACTTTTTAAATAGATACAGACTGAGCATGGCCAGTTACCCTTATCCTTTTAAACGTGCACGTGTATTTAAAAAATAATAGATACCTACCTACCTAGGTATATATTGAATTTATACCTACTCTTGATATGCAGTGATACGTGATGGTTTTAGGCAATAGTTAGGTACATGTCTAACCACAAGATAACAAACACTTGTGCTTGATTTAGTTCAATGTCACCAGGTCTTTTGTAATTCTAATTCCTAATACCTACTTAGATACAACAACATGGGTACCTACATGAACGAATTTAGGAACATGGTTTGCCATAAAGTGGGGTTAAGTCAAATTTTTCAATGCGTCATCTTCTAATAATAGGTTTGGGTCAAGGTCTATGACGACTTTATTAGGTACTAATAAATAATAAATTGTAAACCTGCTTGTATTCCTTGAGGTACTAAGTTTTCAATTTGCATCAGCAAAATCAGGGAGAAACATTTAAAACGAATTAAGAACGAATGCGCTTGTCGGAGAATTTTATAACCTTTGGATGACCTGTGAGGTATCTAATTTAGATAATTTACAGACCTTGAAAAGGTTCTAGGAGGTTTCTTAGTGTGAATGAAATGATGATATTCTATGGCTAAAATCCTGTGGCTTGGCGCCCTGGTGCTGAAGGAGACTATGCCGCTGCTGCTATTACTGCTCAGGAGCTATTAAATATAAAGGGAGCTGTTAAGCACCTGAACTACGAAGGACAGAAAAATACTCCTATGGCTGACAACAAACATATTGACATAACATTTCATTTTCTAAAAGATTTAATTAAAAATCCTAACTAATACTCGTATTATAAATACGAAAGTAACTCTGTCTGTCTGTCTGTCTGTCTCGCTGTCACACCAAAACCACAGAACCAATCTGGATGAAATTTGGTACACAGGTGGATTGGACCCTTGAAAAGGACATAGGATACTTTTAAACCTACTTCAATAAAAGGTTAGAACTACGCGAGTGAAACCGCGGGGCACAGCTAGTAATAAAATAAAAATTCAAAGAGAACAAAAACATTGACATAAAATTCCATTTCCTTAAAGACTTAGTTGGAAATAATATAATCTCAGAGATGGCTGGTCCAGTTCAGCCATCTCCGAGAAACATACAAAAAAATGACTCCGACAAATTGAGTACGTTCTCCTTTTTGAAGACGGTTACTGATCTGTACATCTATAGGTAATCCATCTGTTATTTTTTTGTTGTTGTTAGTCATTTCATTTTTCTTAATGAAGTTACTTGCCCGATAGTTTTCATTTCTATTATGTTCTATTGTTCATGACATTGTAGGTGTATGTAAGTAAATATATATATATATATATCCATGTAACGTATGTTCGCTTGTATATTTATTAAGGGGCGCGTCTACATTAAAGCTAAATTAGCAATTACGACTTTGGAAATTTTTAAGTATTCACTGGATTTGGTGACACTACAAAAGATACAATTGCTAAAAAGATTGGTCTACGTTTCCGTTGAGTTTTTTAACTAGATACTTTTTGAGAGAAATATTAATTAAATTTAACAAAAACTATGGAGTTGAATTTTAGGGTCAATTTTGTCGTTTTTGTCGACCATTCTGTAAGAAAACTCCTTAGGTACAGTTTTTATATTTATTTACTATACTTTATTACTTCTATATGCTCTACTCGTATATATAATTTCCATAGGTCAGTATAGTCATAAAAGATATTCCTTTATAATTCCTTGGTCACTTATGTTTCTGTTTCTCATATCAATTGATAGTTTAACACCAATTAAGTCAGTTAGACGTCTTATTAAAATAATAAATAAAATAATTGCGAAACATATAACTTAAAATTTATTACATATTTGTAAAACCTAACAAGTTCATATTTTTTTTCGATAACTAAAAATTCTTTCAAGTATATCACATTTTCTGGAGATTAATCTATTACATAATCGTATATATTTTTGTAACTTTTTTCTATGTACTACCGAGTCTTATATTTTTAAAAGTCCTAAGACAAGTTCCAGCTGACGCGCCCATTAAACACTAAGTACGTACGAGAATTCTCTATCGTCACGTGTTCAGCTGTACATACTTATTATGTTTACGTTTGAATGCTATAATCTTTATGGTGCATGTCTAAAAGCGTAAATAATGACATATATGTAAGTACATACGTTGACTGACTGACACACTTGCAACTTTAAATTAACGATAACAAGTTTCCACCCACAGTCGCGGAAAATTTTGAAAATCCTTTTGTACGACCAAAAACAAAGAGTGTCTGTCAATTTCTCGTAATCGGTTTTGGTTTTGTATGTTCGCCGATTTGTCAGAGAGGACTGGACCGATGCGATGTGATATATTTTTTTTTTGTATGGGATTGATTTAAAAATGCAGCATTCTAAGTTCACTGGTTCGGGTTAATTTTTATCGAAATGAGTAGTTTTGATATGTACCTAATACAAAATAATTGAAAAAAAAATTGTTCACGAGATACGGCACCGGATTGGAGGTAGAGGTGGTGACTCCCGTTCCGGTTCGTTCTTGGTGCAAAGGTTGGCCATGTAGTATGTTTCGATCGGTGACGTGTAGTATCTGTCTTCGATCACAAAAATAATGTCATGAAGACAGATTCAGTGGGCCAATTGTTGCAAGGAAGTTCGTGCTGACGAAGTCTACCTCTTTTTTGTTTGCGATGGGGAAATCTACTACAAGATACCCGACTACATTAAGAATCAGCCGGGTTATCTAGGATTTTACCTACTAAAACTCCCCCGTAGGCCTGCCTCAGTGCTCACGAGGTCTACCTAGTGTGGTCGAGCCTTAACGTAGCTCTTTCAATGAGGCACCCGTGAGTAACGATTGACAAGTGACTAAATAGAAAAATTATAGAAAATAAATAATAATGAAAGTAAACGTGTTGGACTTGAATCTTTATAAGTATTATTATGAGCCATTGTTCAGTCAATTAGTTATATATTTACGTCAATAACTGAAGCAAGGAAGTTTTGTGCATCATTGCATAGTCACCCTGTGGTAAAAGTTGCAGTTGGGAGTAGCCCGTATGTAAGAAGTCATGTCATGTTATGAGAAGTATACCCATTAAAACAAAAAATAACTTAATCGATCCTGAAGTCTTTGAAAAATCGAGAAATGCACATAAAAATACAATCGAGCGATAAGTCCACCATTATGAAAACCTAGTATAACTTTTAAGTTTTTATTTGTTTTTTTATTGTTAAGCTGGTTTTTTAATAAAGAGTTGTCTTATCTTATCTTATCGTGTAAAGATCATCCGCTTTTTTTGCGCCCGCGACTTCATCCGCCTAAGTTATCCGGAGTAAGTTTTTTTTGAATAAAATACTTGCTGTGACGTTTGAATGCGCGGTATGTATGTATTGCTACTGAAATTTTGCAAAGCTTCTTGATGAGAACGCGAAAAAATTGTTGAAAGGGGCCCCTTTCAACAATTTTTTCGCAAGAAATAGTAGCCTAGCGTTTCCCAAGGTATAGATTGTTCTAATATGAACATAATTATTTGTACTAAATGTCAACAAAATCGGGCCGGGACAGACAGACAGACGGAGTTACTTTTAGTAAACGTCACTGTTTCGTATCTGGCAATTTTTTCTTTCGTTTGTAAGTAAGTAGGTGTGTTTGTATGGCTCCTGTTATTTCGTACTCGCGTACAGGTTAGTTTCCAACTAACATTGATGATATGTAAAACTAATCTTGGTGTTGTTTCTACTAGTATTGGGATTAAGAACGGAAATCGAGTACATGCCTATTTGCAATAACTGTCTGAATATTGCGAGAGACAAGTTAGTCACCTTGTATAGGCTATGGATTATTTATTTTTAGACGTGGCATTTAGGCTGTAGCTGTACCTCTATTGGGGCATCAGTGGGGCCGTGGCAAATACTGAGAGGCCCTTTTTAATAAAAATATATGGTAAAATGACAGAAATATATAAAAGTTGTATATAATGAATATCTGGGCTATTGTAATGAATTTTTGATTGACTTGGTACTGGACTATGGGAAGAGGTACAGCACCCGCCAATTCTGCCTCTTACCGCATGACGGCGCAGAAGGGGCAACGTTGGTGTGGGCGGTTACAAGGCTGGGGAGAGGTGTGCTGCGCTTTCACCATAACGAATAAATTTAAAATATACTGGAACGGTTTCAAAAATTCTTTTGCCGTTAGATAGCTACATTATTACTGAGTTTTTTTAGCCTATATGTATTATTTTGCGATTTCAGTCGGCCGGCCGGAATCATATTTCACAACCTTCAAAAAACATATATATTTTAGAGCATTCTATTTTATGTCTATTCCGATTTTCGCATGTCAACTTTTTTCTTCTGTAATAGTTACTGTAATTAAGGTCTTTGTGAATTAAATAAGCTATACATGAATTAATCGTTTGAATTTAAATTCGCACATGTAGGTATGTTATGTTAAGTAAGTCTTCATTTTTGTCATCATGTTTGATAAGTAGATAAATTATTAAATTAAAAAATAAAGTGATAAATGAGTTAATCTTTTCTCTTAATGCATTTACGAAGATAGGCTTTTTATCAAAAAAGCTTTTTATTTATACCTTAATGTAAATCTTAATTTATCTAATAGTAGGAAGCCCACTATGCTAAATGGGGATTTACTCGAGCGTCATAGAGACCTATTGCGTTGCAAAGCTTAGATGATAGAAAGTAGAAATTTATTATATGTGTTTCCCATTTTTAGTGCTGGAGGAAGCATCTAGAAGGATATATATTTTTTTACAAGGAAATCAAAATATGCATATGTTCGAGCGTGTCAGAATATAATATTTTCTATGCTCCATCATGCCTTTGATAACAAATATAATATATTACTCTCACAATTTGCATGGTGGGGGTGGCCATATAGGTAAAAAAAATAATCATATAAAAGAAATCCCTCCCACTCCCTGACATTCCACTCAAATCATTTAATTATTGACATGCACACTGTTTAGCTAGTAATTAACCTACCGTATCTTAATCTTAATTTGATTATTTCAGGCAAAGTTTTTTTTTAAAATACTCGTAGTTTAAGCGTTCTGCTCTATTAGCTCGGCTCTGTATTGAGACCTTATATTGGGTAGATACACTCGACAGGACCTAAGGAATCTCCCTTATGTTAATCTGCCACGCTCGAGTATATCACAAAATCTCCTCTTGGGCTCCCCTACTATAAGAATAGGTAATTTTTCATATTACCTACCGCAATTACCAAGATAAGGTTCAGTTTTTTTTTTAAATTTAGTTTTGATGTTTTAGTCCGTTTTTAATCCTATTATATATACTTACTTAAATAAATTTGTCATAAAGATTTTTTTCTAACTTAATTCCGTCTTCAAGTGTCATGTTGTCTGATAAAACACAAGTATAGATACAGGCACTCTCATCATACGAGATGTGTGATAAACACGACAAATTATCGTGACCGCGTAGAAAAGAACGCTGTTCAGAATATATGTACCTACTACCATCTTCATATCCAAGTACATATAAACGACTATTATATCATCTGCGACACATTCACAAAGTATGCGACAAGTGCTGTGTCAATTTCACTGATCCGTTCCGACTGTGTATTGTGGCACTCGAGAATAGGCTTGAAGACTTCGAGTCGCGTGTCTTTTAAAAACAAGGCTACTTCGTTCCACCGCGACAGTCCGATTGCAACCTCCGCGCCGCGCCGGCCGAGTACGAGGCTTTACCTTCCGCGAGCATGGCAAATCGACGCGCGTAAATATTACCATTACTACAATCTATAAAATATTAAAAATCATCAGTCCATAAATTGTTTATTGCCGAAAATAGCGACGGTTTTTTGATACGCGAGTGGTTTGAAGAATTGCGGAATAGGGCGTGTGTATTTTAGTATTTTCGTTGCGATTTTTGTTAGTTTGGAGTGCAACATGGGTTTGAAATCTGAAGATGATAAAAGGCCGAGCAAATTGGCGATCATGGAGGAGGAAGCTAATACTCCAAGTAAGTGTATATTTAATTATTTAGTGAAATGGAGGCTTTCATAACGGCAATATGTTTAGTGTTTATTTTCAGTCCGAATTTTATAATTTTATAGCTAACATTATTCAGAATCATTCAAGCAGTGCTTATATTATGCTAGTGGAATTTTCTTTGCAACGGAATTTTAATTTAATTGTGGAATTTGCCATTATTATATCAAACCAGCTCTTAGTAATAAAGGTTTTTAAAAATATATCAATCAACAACGTAACCGTTGTTGAAGGTACTACTTACCTTCTGAAATAAAAATAACATAACAATTTTAATTTAATTTGTAAACAGATAAGAGTCACATCGATTTATCAGATTTAAACCATATATTTAATTATTTGTACAACAATCGTATTTTTGATCGAATTGATTTTATGTTTAATTAAAATATAATTTTAAGTTATTTTGTCTTATTTTTTTAATTTATATAGTTCAAGTCAATAAATAAACATTTGGCATTCCAATACATAATAAACAAGCGAATAATTCAATAGTTGAACAGATACATTGCGATAATAACAAGGACTGTCCAACCCTCACGCAAGCGGATATATACCTACATTCCATTTGTTATAATAATTTGATAAATATGTATTTATTTGCACTAAATAATTATGAAATTATAAATATTATGACATTCATTGTACTAGTAATTTATCGTAACATTTATATGCTACGCATTTTTGCTAAGGATTAAAATATTATATTTACTTCTACGAGTAAAATGTCATGAGATACAAAGTGGATATAAAAATTATGATGGGGAAATAAACAATATTTGATTGGGATATAATAAATAATAAGTTTCTGTTTTCTGAAAACAGTTTTCATCGTGTTTTGCTGTGATTTTTCCTACTCATTCGTATTTGGTACTGACCGAGTTATCGGTTTAGGGTATACCAAGTTAACAAGGGTTACCATGCTCATCTATAGGTTTTAGCTGTAACGGCTACAGCACTTTACAATGATTAGAAAAGTGTCTATTTCTTCTGTGATACTGTGTACCTTAAGATTTATTTGCAATTTTGAGAATTAATTTTTTACGTACATAGCATTACATACTTAGTTATACAGACATTTGTGTGAACTATTATTATTTTATTCCCTAAAGTCTTACGCAGTATAATGAACTCCTTGCTGATGATTGATGATATGATTTTACTAGTATCTGTCACCCGAGCGTTGTCCGCGACAATAAGTTTCGAACTTTGAACCCACCATTTGAACCCCTTTGGTGTTGAATTTCCAAATACACCTTTCTTAGAACACACTTACAACCTATACTAAATATACCTTCCAAATTCCATATCTCTAGGTTCAGCGGCTTAGGCTCTACGTTGATTCCTAGAAAATATCAGTCAGTCAGCCAGGACAATATATATAGATATAAGATTGGATTGTGTAAACATTTGAAAACAAAACTATATTTAAGAAGATAAAATTAAAGCAGATAGATATAGTATTAATTAACATAAGTAATTTTAGCACGAACCACAGAGTTCATCACAGTCAATGTCACATTAAGTGGGTATAAACATGATAGCAGAATTTTATTTTTAACTAATAATCTTGTTATATTTTATTCATAAATGGAAGCAAAATACCTTAAAATAACCTTTTATATATGCGGTCTGTGTAAGTAAGAATAGAACGAGTTTATAATCTATACAAACAATATAAGTAACAAATTATGAATGTAATAACTGATGTAAAACTTTTTTTTAATAGGCTTGCGTGGCGGTATTATATGTATGTGTAAAATTAATTAAAAAATAAAGACAATTAAATTACGAAATAAGTCTTCTTTAACGAAAAATAATATACTAGCAAATCGTTCCACACGTCTCGTAGGAATCGGAAACATTGCTATATATAAAGGAAAATTTCGACGAATTTAGAAAAACCTAGGAGTAGGTTAGGTATGTAATATTATGTTACATATTAAATACATATTAAAAATACCACATACTATTAACAGGAGACGACTCCTGCTTAATATTAATAAATAATAAGTTGACGGCATTCGTACGATGCCACCCTTTTCTTATTGGTCATCCCTTGACTCGTGGCGTCAGTCTTCCGCGCCCGAATCCATCGTAGACAATCAATAAGCCTAACTAAGTTAAATAATATTATCATTTTTATATGGTAATATCGCTGCGTAGATGAACCATCTGTTCCTACATGTTTAAAAACAATAAGAAACCTATATGTATTTGTACTGTAAAATGTAGTGTTAAATATTCTAGATTTTGTTTTTAAATTATATTTAGTATGTTGTATTATATGTGTAACTAAATGTATATTTAAATAACGTGTTGTTTGTGTCGGTCCCGTATTGCTTAATGTTTAAATATACTTAGTTTTTTTTTTCTGGAGAAGATATTATGTATTTCGATTGAGAAGTAAACCTAACACTACTTACAAATAATAAAATACCTATCTAATAATACGTCGTAAGTAAACCTGCCTGTATCAACTAATTATTACAATTAGTGCAATACTACCTACCTAGACATCTAGATGTAATGTCTATATTAGTAGGTCTCCGTCACTACTGATATCCATCAACATTTGGGTAAATCGGTAAATTCTAATAAGGTGTAAAAGTAACGGCTTGATACCACATATCGCAAAATAAGTTGAAAAATTATTACTGCGGATATGTTCAAATATTTATATGAAATTATAGTATCGATAATAAATCGAATAATATTATGCTATATATACCTACTCTGGTGGTCTGTAGATCTTAAATGGTCTATACGTAATCTGCTATATTTTTTTATTGTTGTAGTTAGTCATTTTGTTTTTGGTAATAAAAGCAATCAAAATAATAATATAATATACATAATAGAATTAAAATTGAACAAAATTTGACAGATTTACAAGCGAATTTCCAAGATGATGGTAAATATAGTATATTAAACGCATTATTTTTTTTTTATATTAATTAATTTCTTATACTTCTGTGATAAAATTTTGCTTGCCTCCTGGAGAACTGTATACCTAACTATCGACACTAGAAACACAATATATTAGAATTATATATTCTCAGTTTAAATAATTTTCTCGAACGCCTGAACAGCTGTAAGCTGGATTTTACGTAATGTTTTTATCGATCGGTTATAAAACCTTTTCCGCTGAAAAATGTTGAACGCTCATTTGTGTAATGCATTGAAACAGGTTGTTTGTTGTATTAGAGGTGTTTCGTAGTTCTCATTATCGATAATTTATTTTTACTAGAACATGTTTTAACGACAGTTGATAATTACTAGCACGGGTATGAATATTCATTAAGTTAGGTATTGGTCATGTCATATCCTGAGATAGTAATGACATAAATGCTGTAATAAAAAAAAATTGAATTATTATTTACTTACTTCCATTGCACATAATTTTTAACAGTTATTTAGAAATAATGGGAACTGTTTTTTTTTATGAATGGCACCGTAAGTTTTTTATATTTGCCAGCGTCAATTTTACCGATATTCATGTTAATTAACAATTAAGTTCAGTCAAACATCAAGTCACAAGTCATCGTGGTCAAGTTAAAGTCACATCATGTTCCCCTGTAAAGTTCTGTATCTATGGAGATTTCCCGCGAACACGAAAACCGCGTCCGTCTTTATATTGTTTGCCCACACTTTTACACATAAACAAGACATTAAAGATAATTCACCAATATTACACATTAAAACTTGCAGAATCACTTGTTTTCAATAAACACACAGACAGATCGTGGATAAACTCGGGAACTATGCAGTTTTCGTTCAAATATCCCGTAATTTTATAATCAGTCCGAGCAGTTTTATGATGTCACTGTCATAAAACAAAAACAGTGAAAGGTATCACCTGCATTAAAAAAGAATTCTATAAAAGAGGTTTTCCAATTACGTTTGTAAATAAATATGTAATTTAGTGTTTTTTTTTTATAACAAGCGTCAGACACATTGAGTTAATCATAATAAAATACCTATTATCTTGAATATGATAAACTATTGCAAAACAATAGACCATAGAAAAAATAATTGTATTTGTTCTTAAAAATGCTATTTATATATTACGGGACCATTATTGTGAGCGTTGATATGTTTTTTTTGATATTTATGATCTTTCAATCTTCTATATTATAATTGAATTACATATACAATATCACCTAAGTATCAAACCATATCGAGTACCTTTGACATTTCACTATTCGCTCATAGCCCAAACCACGTGCGTTCTAATTACGAAATGCAATTGTAGTTACGTTGGTAAACATATCGATTATTATAATCGATTCGATAAATAGCTGTTGCGATACCTACCCCACGTATTCGATTATTTTTATTATTTATCAATGGGTATGTGAAAATGCATGTCAAGGATCGGGCGAGCGTGTCTATGGAAAGCGTTGACTTCATAATAACAAATATTTATATCGTGTCTTGAGGTAGGTACACCTATTTTTTTTTTAGGTTTCGTAACGGGATGTGGGCAAATGATGATTTTTATAAAATTAAGCAACTATATTTAATAATATTAAGAATTTACTTAGATTATTTATTGTATAACGTCAGACATATAATAGCTGGTTTTTTGACCTGTAGGTTTCTAATTTGCGTTTGTTATTTTTACCAAATCTATAAATAGCGTTTTATTGGCAGATTCAATTGCTATTTAGACTAATGCTGAGGTAGAAGTATTATCACGTAGCTCTTCAGTGCGTGGGTCTGTCACTCGCTTGGCCGATTTAATATGTATTTATGTATCTACCAACTCAATACCTCTCATTCTATGACAATGGACATGAGTGAGAGTTGTCCTTTAGAAAAGAAATGCACAATTGTTGAATCGAGGTTTCGATTTTGTCATTCTTATGGTGTTGATGTCATTAATTTCCTTTTATTGTCATTTAATTACAAATGCTTAAATGATATATTTTTGATTTATTGTATTATTTTATAGGCAGGTGAATAAATGAGATTATCATTTATCTGAATAGCATTATATTATGACGGTACTTTTGTATCATGCATTCATATCAATGGAAAATTATTTGAACATAACGATTTTGTCTGTAATAATTGTCATGCACGTTATTTCGTTGAATATATTATGAGGCAAATTCAATTCGCTTTGTGATTATTGTACACCTTTCAGACCGTATCTTTATGAATAGGAACTCGTCTATTGTTTTCGCTTGTTTTCGTGTACAAACTAATATCGATTATTTATTGTATGCAAGTCTTTACAATGGTATGGTAAGTTAAAGTCGGACTTGCTGAATAACATAACAAAAGTACAAAAGAAGTAGGTATAATACTTTTAAAAAAGTGAAAGCCGAATTCAATTCGGCACGCAAAATTAGGTACGTACAAAAATGTCATCATATAGGTAAGTATATTATATATATGTAAGTAATTTTTTTTTTATTTAAGTTTTATTTAATATAAACGTTTAAATCAAATATCAGAAATTATATAGAAATACAACTTACATAAATAGGTAAGCATAGCATAAGTACCATGTAAGTAAGTTATATTAAGTAAATAAATATACTCCTAAAGTGATTTTGATAAAATTTATATAAGATAATACCAAATAAAAAACAACAACATTTTTTAAAGAGATTTAACCATCTCTGATAAATCAGGTAATAAGACATAAAAAGGCTGGAATAAGTGTACTTGGTAAATTATGTTAATCACTTAAGTATTTATTACTAATAAAAGTTCTAATAAAAAAAATTGTGATCTGATAAATGATTATATATTTATTAAATTTAGGTATATATTAGATAAAATTATCGAAAATCACCTCTGATAAATTCTAGCTGTGCTAAACAAATTCAAATCATTTCGTACTACGCATTACGGTATTTTTAATCTGTGTTAGTTTTAGCATAAACTAATAAAGATTAAAAATCATAGTTTGTTAGATTAGTCATTCAAGCGTCAATGTGGTACCTAGATAAGTATGAGTAAATACCTACATTATGCAAAAAAATGACAGCATATAGCGCTTGTTTAATAAAAGTAAACGATCACTCCAACCTTGCACATCGCTAAATTGGTCAATTTAAAGTGTACCTATATTAAACTATACGTACTACGGAAACCAGCCCGCTTAATACAATAGGGTTGCCAAGATAGAAAGTTGAGTACTTTTTAAAATGATTGCGTCGTCACCTTATTTACAAGAGGTTAGAAGCGAGTTCGAAATAACGACTGCTAAATCGTTAAACCTGTATATTAACCTTAATTTCATTTTTTTTTAATTTTTATGTACCCAGTGTCACTCTCACGACCGTTAAGGCTCTAGGACGTGCCAAAAAAATATACATACATACACCCGAAAAACATAACCCTCCTTCTTTCGCAGTAGGGTAATAATTAAAATAACGCAATTTTTGTTAAAAATCAGGACAAATAATACGTGTGCGTATAAAATAATTACTTATGGCTTGCAGTGGCTCGGCGAGCTGTAGATTCGCAAGCTGAGAAGGTAAGGTAACCAGCCATACGCCGGACTATAAACGGGCAAATTAGTTTTTAACTGATATTGAAACTTTTTAGTCCCAGATGAAACCAAACAGAATTGCATAACCGAACCGGTTCGCGCTCACTCGATAAACAAAACTTAAATGCAACAGTGATGAATGATTCATGATAGTTCATGCGATGTGAGTTGTGGCAACCCTGTACATTTAAAAGGATGGAACTTGCTAGGTATTTTTTCCTTTTATACATGGTAGGTCATCTCGGACCTAGGTTACCTTTGTCATTTACAGGGTTATTTGGTAACTGGTAACTAATGAGTGACCTCTTATGGCACTGTTTAAATTATGAAATTTTCCTACGTATTAATACTTACGGTACAAAGAAATTATGATATACTTGTTATTTTTATAAATACATACCTAATAATTAAATTTTCGTTTATAACCTGTGGTGAATTAATTAATCAAAATTAACTTATTGACCGAGTGAGCGATGCTAGCGAAGTGTCGCTGATTCGAGTCTGGCAAAATGTTCTTTCGACTATTATCTTATGTGTTTGTTTGTAAAAAAATTCGTATTCGCGTACGGTTCGTAGTTTCCATCCGATCTTGACGAAACTTGGTGTATGGGTTCCAGGAGTTTTGTAATTCTTTTGCCGTCAGACATTTTTGATTAATTGTATTTCTCTCAAAAATTTAGCACATTTGCTTGAAAACGGAAAACCGGGAAAAACTTACAAAATTAATTTTTAATACTCGTTAAATATTCTTATAATCAGCCTTATAAGAACATGATACTTTTGGAAGCCATTTGAAAGCTTGAAATATTTTTGAAGCTGCAAAAGTACTACTCAACTGTGACGACCGAGACATTTTGGTAGGATCAGTTCTTGGTCCGAAATCACTCGTCTTCCTCTATAGAACTTTCATGGCATGGGAAGTGCACAATGGCCAAACCCAAAATTGTTTAATTGTATCTGGTAATCAAGCCCTTTAACAAACTAGGTACTAGTAATAAGTACATAATTGTATATTTACGCAAGCCGAATAATCGTTACGTCCCTCAATTTGATCGTACCCGTTGGGTGTTTTTCCGCCGCTTTGTGACCTAGTGTCGTAAGTGCATATACACTCATTGGTAAGTGTCCGTGGGCCAAAATAGGCCTCTTCCTTTTGAAGTGACGTCATATTCTGTCACACTTACTCGCACGCTTTTGTACGTACCCTGTCCTATTATTTGTTTATGCACTTTCTTTATCGTAGAACGAATAAACAAACACACTAGTGCTGAGTTCTCGTACTAGTTCTTTGTAACAGAAAAACAACAAGTTTATTTGCATCGTGGTATTTTTTCTACCAACTTCAACAAGAGGAGTTAGGTAATCAATTTGAATGTATTTTTTATGCTCGTTACCTGATTTATCGGAGATGGGTGGACTGATTCGAAAAATGAATTTTGCTTAATTTTCTTCTACGAGTGTAATGAGTTCACCTTGATTGGTAGACTAACACCCTTAAATATTGTCACGTCTTTCTGTTAAATGTTGTATAATTTAAAGCAATATGAGAACAATGCAAAAATTGTCGGAATAAATTTAAATATGCATTTCATTTTCTTTATTCGCTATTACTTACTTTATCTTTAAATAAATGTATGTTCTAAAATTATCTATTTACTCAAGCTAAGTATTCCTGACACGTTGAATGAATGCCTCAGATTTTATTATCACTGCGTCAACATAATACATACAGCATTAGAGCATTACGCATAGTTTTATCAGATTTATGGCTTTCGATCCCATTACGTACAATAAATTGTGGAAAAAACACGGAAGCAACCTTTCAGAGAGTGCGACGTGTGTTTTAAATGAAATAATCTTTGTTCTTTGCACGGAGATAATGTTTTATTATAAGTGTAATGCTGAACATAAAGGCCGTGACCATGGACGGGGTTGGGTTCATTTACACTAACTAAGTTTTCGTTGCTACCTAGTAACACTAATTGACCGAACGAGCGTCTCTGCTTTGGATGTGGCAGATTTTTTTTTGTGTGTCAGTTCCTATGCTCGTATGTTTGTGTGTCGTTGTCTCCTGGAGTTTCGTATTCGCATACAGCTTGAAATCTTAACGAAACTTGATCTATGGGTTCTATGAATTTTTAGATTTTGAGTTGTCGGGGATTATTGATTGGGGAGGTATTTCTACCAAAAAAGGGGAAGTTTGCTTTCGCCATTTTTTGACCGATTTCAATAATATTTGGTACAGATATGCGCGACCGGAACACTATATTTTTTAAGCTTCCTGAGTATGAAATATATCAAGTGGGACTTAATGTCAACCACAATTTGGTAAGCAAAATTTACGATACAAGGAATGTCATCTATTGTGGTCAAATAAAATTTATTAATAATTTGGTTGAAAAACAAAACTACTGGACAGATTTTGATCAAATTTATTTGGGTCTAATCAATTAAATTAAGGATTTATGAACAAAAAAATATTTAAATATGTCCGTCGTGTCTGAAAAATCAGGAAAACAAACCTACTCACATTAAAAAGAATCCAACGACTTAAAACTTCTCCTCTTTGAAATCTGTTAAAAAGACAGCCATAATAGGTAACTATTTATTTCGAGAAGTTGGGTTATCCACACAATACCTACTGCAACCTCAAAACACTCATGATTTAATTTTATATTTATCTTTTTATCAACATAGTAAGTATCTACCTATATGTATTTCAAAGTCGTACTCACTTGTCTTCTGTCAGTGTAGTTTCGCAATTTGTCAACTTCTTATCGATGTTCTATCGGATAGATTTTGATTGCGGGTCGTGATATGAGATGAACATATCAGCAGAACTCAGTTCTGATCTCAGATGTGACCTTCAATCGTCTGATAATGAAATAGAATTGTCACTTGTCTATCCCCTCGCCCGACCCGCAAAATGAATCACTTTATTTTTAATCTAAATACAGGAAGTATTTCGCTAACATTTGCACAACATTTAAGAATACATTTTGTAGATTTTTTTTTAGGTTTAAATATTTAAAATAGAATCAGGTATTCAGTTTGGTTGTGTCGATTTTGTGGGTATGATTCGTTACTCACTGTGACAGTGAAATGTACGTGTTTTTTTAGTTTTTAGATAAAAAAATGTTATGGAAACGTGCACTTTTTTGCCGTCTTTGTATGTACATTGTTAGATTAAGTTATAGTTTGCTTGTTGGAGTATCGCAAGTATGAGTCTAGTCATTTAAATAGTGAATTAGGAAATTAAAATTAAAATCAAACCAAATAATTAATTATATTCAATAAAATCAAACCAGTTCTGAAATAGCATTTTTCTATTTTAACTCGTTAGGTACCTATATATTTTTAGTTGATATTAAGTTAACGCCTTTAGGGGTTGAATTACCAAAAAATATTTCTGGCTTGTATTGTTAACAAATTTTGAATGGGGGTTCAAAAGTGAACCTTTTTTATTCTAATTTATGTAGCAGCTATTATAAAAAATATTAAATAATTACTTATAGATTCGGATTATGTAGAAGTTAAACATGCATGACAGTCGGGTCATCGAAGTCATCTGACCGAAACTGTTAGGAATCCTCATATTCCACAACGGTGCCCTAAATAAAACGATTTCGTCAGATTTTAACATTTACGCTAAATAAATAAAAAAACGATGTCGTATTGCGTGTGATCTTCTTATTTTGTTTGTACAAACTATACGGGAATCCCAAGCCAAAAAAACTAGTTATATTGACGTCATATCACACACAACCTCCTCCATAAAAAACTATGCAATGATTAAAAATAGAAGAACTACTCTATTGGCACTAACATTAATATTTATTAGTTTATTTCAGTTACATTTCGCACATACCTTAAAATATTTTATATTCACGAAAAAGTAATTCATGACTGACTGACTGACTGACAGTCACAAATAACACAGAGCCTATACCGCTGAACTAGACATAAATTTAGGAAGGTGTATTTGTGGCAAGTGCCTTTATTAACATTAACAAAATGACTAACTACGACAACAAAAAAATATAGCAGAAAGATTACCTATAGACCGTTTAAGATCTACAGAAAATCCAAATGCTCCAACCCACCAACAGAGGGCAGCGTGCCCCGATTGCTAGCCGCATCACCACGCCGAATGGCAATGCTTATAAGTTGGGCCAGATGAAAACAGGCATTCTGGTTCACGCGTCGAACCGATCAAAGGCTCCGATAAGTTTTGGAAAATAAGATGAGCCCCCACTGCCCCAAAGTCTCGACTCCAAATTACTCAAACATATAACTTCTACCGAGGCTAGCATATTTTCGCCGTTTGTGATGTTCAGCTGAATAAGCCGCCGCCCCTGCCCTACTCTGTGTCAAAGGCATGAAGGCGTATTCATTATAAGGTCATATAGGGGTTCAAAAAGGCGCGGTTGATCGCTAAGAGTATATATTTATAAAATGTGATGAGACACGAATTATATAAGTACGAGTAACTGTAAAATATTGTTTTATTTGGTTTAATGAAATTTGGTGTCGCGCTGGACTTGAGCTGATTTTCTTATTAAAACTCATTTACTCATAGAATAAACTTTGGTTTACAAAGGTAGCCACGTATAGATACTAAGACATAGATAATGAGACTCATGACATTTTCGTACGGGGGTTAAAATAACAGGTAACACGTATATACATACATTGTTTATCTCAATGAGAAAAAAAATTAATCCTTAGAATAATATAAACCGAGACTTATTGTGTTGCTAAGCTGGATGTATTCGGTATATTATGTATTCTGTGATTTGCTTTAAGTTTTAAATATTAGTAAAAAGCTTAAAAATGTTGTAAATTAAAGGGCTATCATTACGGAGTACGCCATTCTTACAGGGAAATCTGGTTTGAATTTGTTCTGGATACGATTACGAACTATGTAGAATTAAGTGCTAAGACAAAATTAATGTAAGTAGGTATGTCATGAACCGAGCAAAGAAAGTCACTAATTTCACTTTAACGAAGTAGTTAGAACATATATTTTTTAAAGCTTTTAGTGCCACAAAGCGGCAAAATATACCTTTTACATGCTTTTTAGTTTTTAACCGACTGCGCAATAGAAGAGTAATGGGTTTTCAATTGTACGTTTGTTTATTTGTAATGTTTCCTAACTGTTTTTAGAGAAATATTTCATTTTATTTAGTCAAGAAACTGTACAAAACTGTATGTAAATATTGCAAAATGTGCAAATTAATTCTTGTTTACATTTTTTACACGCTCGCGCTACGTTCTATGTATCAATGCATTCATTTATGCATGTACAATACATTATGCAGATTGCCGGCACGAAGCTAGGTGTCAAGGTTTTTAGGTGAACTATGTAGGTCAAATATTTGTCTAAACACAACAATACCTACTGCTCATTTATTATAGTTATAGGTTTTAATTATGAAATGAAATTAATGAAAGAAGGAATGAAAGATTTATTTTTAATAAACACTCAACGAAAATACATAAGAGCATACATAAGTAACTATTAAAACTAGTCTACATTTTGTATGGCGATTGTCACAACCCGGGCCCGACTCAGCAAATTGCTAGTCGCTATACGAGGGATATAAATATCATATATAAAGTAAAAAGAATCAATATATATGTAATTCATCTAAAAGTAAACTCGAGTAAATTAACAGATAAATAATAACTAAAAACACTCCATTAATAAATAAATAATAATAATCAAGTAAATAGATACAAACAAATTAAATTTAGTTTAGCGTATAATGCGAGTAGTTATAAGTTATACTCGTCGAAGATAATCCTACCGCTCCTAGCGTCTATGAGTATTTGTGAACATCTTGGCATCAATCCGATCAGGAACCCTCTGCTATTTGAATTGTTTCAGAATTACGATAGTATAGCTAGCAAATCTAGAATAGTTAGTAAAATAAATAAGTTAACATTTGAGCTCAATTATAAATTGTTATTTTTTATTTCAGTCTTTAGACGTCTAATAAAAGTAGAGTCGAATTGAAATAATTATACCTACTCATTGTAATGTTTGCTCCTATATTAAACTTTCTGTTAAATTTTCTTAGAAATTAAGATTTACGTCATTAAAGTATTAGTTGCGGTGTCATGTTTAGAATTGAAATAAACCTTGTGGAAAGTATACCATCATCTCATAATTATTTTGCATACCTGTGCCTTGATGTAAAAATTCCCGTTCGACTTCATAGCCTGAATTTTTGTAGAATAATTAGGTAATATGTATTTTTAAAAACTTTGTTTTTTATTAAGACATACATGTAGGTATTTATTAGGTAAGGTAAATAAATACGCTTAATGAGTAATAGATTAAACAGATAAGCGCATCATTAAAATCAAATTGTTTAATTGGATTCACTATACAGTATTTTGATTTGGAATAATGGCATTTTAATTATGTATTATGTATGTATTTTGTATGACAAGAATAGCGCAGTAGGTACGTACATAATATATATGCGCCTACAAAATAATTTAACGAAATTTACTTTAATCTTTAATCCCAGGTTTCTATAGCAATGGTACTAGGCAGGGGATGGAGACGAAACATTTTCCGAAGAATTTTATTAGATAGATACGAATTAATAATAGTAACAAATAACAACTTATTATTATGAAACATCACGATAACAGCATTAATAGCATGAATTCATGAAATAGCTTTTGTTCTGTGGAAAACGATGATTAAGTACTTTACTAGCTTATTTGTATTTGTGCAGGTGCTTTGTCATATACCTAAAAGTATAGTTATAACAGGTTGTCTGGATGAACAACAGTCATAAATTGAAGTTAAATTGTTTTTTTAAAGATTTTAAATAAAAGAGTTAAACATTAAAAACCTAATAAAATATGATGGATATCACTTATTTGGTTGTTTTTATCTACTTATCGATTTGAACTCTCGAGTTTCGCCATGGAAAACTCTTATCCTATAAAAGGATAGATAGTTGTCTCATTTAGACATGTTTATAACCAAAATAGTAGGTAATATAATCTATGCTAATACTAATAATATTATAAAGAAGAATGAATGTATGAATGAATGGTTTATTTGTGACAATGACATTTAATAAAAAAAATAACAAAAATAAACATATTTAGTAATGGTGTGTGTTTGTCACAACCCGAACCAAACTCGGCAAAATGCTGGCTGCATAAGCCATCGCTGGTCTTCCAGATATTTCCAGATATTAGAAGATTTATATTTTTGTACCTATATGTAACGAATAAAGTTAAAAATAACTGGACCGATTTCTTTTTTTACTTAAATTTTAGTCCGTTAGAGAGCTACATTATAATTGAGTAACATAGCTTACTTACTTATTACTAGAAAAAAATTGACATCCGCAAACAACACCACGGAGCACAGCTAGTTATATATATATGATGCTTATAGTAAAAGCATTCTATATTTAACTAGCTTAATCTATTTAAATATATAAGTGAATGTATGAATGTAAAATATTAAATACATTCAAATCTAATCTAAAATACCTGACTTCAGGAATAACTAACAATCAAATACTAAGATTATTGAAATAACAGAACAACTTTCAATATGAGAACAGTCTGAAAATTTGAAAAAAAGGACGTATATCTTTTATTTGACATTTAGTCAAATATAGGACACCTGTTTTTTTTCACTTCGCCATAATAAGTTTAGTATCACATACATAGTAAGCGGCATACTAAGCCGTAAAGGGATCACTTCCCAGTTTATTATTTCGTTCATATTGCTGCGTTAGATTATTATATGAATAGACGAGCTCTTTTTTTATTCAAGACAGCTAGGCATTTGACTACCAGCTCGCACGACCACAGAAGTCCCTAGATGTAACATACCTAGTCAGGAGTAAACTAGTTCTGAAGGAAGGCTCTTATAAATAGTTAAATGTTACTCTATTTTGGCCTCTCGCTCTTTGTTGTAGACATGGAATATAAAAATTATTTTCTAACCCCAGACGCAAAAACGACGGGGTGTTATATGTTTGAAGAGTTTGTGTGTGTATGTATGTGGCATCGTAGCTCCCAAACGGATGGACAGATATTGATGTTGCTTTTTTGTGTAATAGGTGTGTTAGTCGGGAGTCTCCTTAGTAATGGCGAAGTATACTCGTATTTTTTTTACAATTCTCTTAGTATGGGTATTAAATCAAATGGCTTGACTAGTAGAACACTACATTACTATATACATTTATGATAATTTTATGATAATTTTAAAACCAGATGGTTTTATAATTATCATGAAATATCGTATTACCACAACAAATGTCGCGGGTTTCTTAAAATTTGCAATTTTACTTCTTATAGCTAGAGGCACAAGAAGCAAGTCGTATACTTATGACTTGCGCCTTGTGGCTTCCATAACTATGGAGAATATTGTACCCACTACAGATTTTACAAACATAAGGCTTGATCTCTATGGTATCCACCGAGTCATGCCTTCAAACTTGTCATGCCAATTTCCCATAAATAATCATCAACTATCGATCGGTTCTCGCGGAGTTAAATGAAAGGTCCATGTACGTATATGATGCGAAAGAACCTGCTACCCAAATTATAGGACGTTCAACTCGGTAGTTTGCACGTTAACGAAATATTGCCTGCTGATTTATTGGCTAATAGTAGCTAGCCCTTCTGATACTGTAGTACTGAGTACGTCCCGCAGTTACAATCATAACATTTTGCTGATGCATATTTGAGCTATTTTTCGGCCGTAGATTACTTTGTTCAACAAATTGAAAAAATTCGACTAATTAAGTGTGATTTTTTTCAAAAATCTATTAAGAGTTAATCTATTAGACTTTACAATTTATTTCAAGACGAAGCTACAGGAATCAGTCAAAATAGTATAGTCTAGTGACCTGTAAATAATGTAAGAAGGAATGGAAGGTATGGTGTACGGTTTACGTACGAGGTTAACTATCGGTTTAAAGTACGTATACTATCCAAAAAAGAGGTTTACTATATTCATCACGATTATATAACTTTAAGTAGGTATGGGGCCGAACCTACACTAGCCATCAACGCGTTTTTAATGGATTAGATTCTAACAAGCATACCTACTTTACAGCGATGCTACAATTAGGAAACAAATGCTTAGCTATAGGCATGGTATGGGCTATTCATTTACACAATAAGTGAAAGAACTGCAGTCAGCACAGCATCTGGGCAGATCAAAACGCAACGACATAACAATATTTCTGTTATTTTGCTATACATACATTTTACAACTTCAGGTACTTACTACGTATTTCGAGGAATATTCTTATATATAGATTTTCCGCAATATTAAAAACAATGGTAATGTAAATGCGCTGTTTATTGTGGTCATGGAAAACAACTTTCAGACGGAGGAAAATTCACAGCAAATGAAATCTTTAGGACATTTGCTCTAGATTGAATTACTACAGATAGCAGGAGACACCCCCGCTATTTTTATTTTATAGAAAACATCATATATCACAATATTCCTTGCTTTATTTGCTTGATACACTCAAACCGGTTGAATTGAATCGGTTTCTTCTAGGCAAGCGTGCCACATCCTAGACCGCATCGTCGCTTTACATCAGGCGAGTTGCGGTCAAACGCAGGCCTATTATATATAAAAACAAAAAACCAGTACTTATTGAGATACGCTTTCGTCCTTCCGTTCCGTTGATCTTCGAGCTTCTTTTGGAGTCTCACTCCCATTGCGGCCCCTAGGGTAGAGATGGGCCGCACCCGTCACGCGCCCTAGGGACGTGCCACTAATCGAATCGCGCCGTATATTATCGATTAGTCTAACACTTCAATGTTGAATTCCAAAAGTATTGAAAAGGCATGTACGTTGAATCTTAAAATGTTGAGTCTCACATTGCGGGATTCCTAAAATGTTGAACTTATAGACAGACCTCTGACTGTTGTAATATTAAAGATTGTGAAAAACAAATAAACATTAACTAGTTTTTATTCTCTAATGAGCTAATGCCACTCTCCGGACCTCGAAGTATCTTTCTGCAAAAAACAAGCGATACGTCACTCAATTGCTGAGGAGAAAAAGAACAAACAAAGTAACAAACACACTTCATATTATCATATGGGACTGTGGAGATATAAAAACAACAATAGAACATCGAGAAAATCAATTGAAAATCAAGAAACGGTCGAAAATTAGTAAAAAAATAGAAAAGCAGATTTTTTTCCATCAGATGATAATCGAAGAAATTAATTAATAGTACGATGGCGTACAGAGCGTCTGACGATACTTATTATGAATGTACTCGTGATATTCTGTAAAGTTATGATTTACTCAGTTTATCCGTACAAGTCCCATTGCCAATGCTAATGAATAATATCTACACTGGAAGACCGAAATGAAGCAGAAATTACTATTATATCCATCTATATAAAAAATCTCTCGTCGATAAATATATCAGTATAGATACTGAACACAGCGGGCTCTAGTCATATAATTTATGGAATAAGTATACCTACTTAAAATTTAACGGAAATTAAGTTTTTCTACATCATAAATTAAAATTCTGTATCTATCTTTACAATTGACGTATGAGGGAATTCAGTATTATTATAAAACCTGAAATCGTACATTTGGTTTTATAAACTGGGATGCAATGCGCGGGCGCTCTGATTCACGTTTCCTTTCTTCATAGCTCAAAGTCAAGCGCAAAACTCATTATATTCAACTGGCGTTTGATGTCGGTATTGTCTTATGATGGTTGTTACATTTCCTGATTCGGCAAGTCAATGTCAGGGACGTTTTACGGTTAATAGCTTCATGCTAAAGCAACCTACAACATCAACAGCCATATGAACTACTTACTTATTTCTCCACTTCCATATACCCCCATCGTATCCGTAAAAGCAGCTGTTCTTTGTAAATCATTATTTATTCATACGTCAAGAATTCAATTATTAATTTTAACCAGTTGACAAAACCCATCTAAGTAAAAGTACTTAGGTACTTATTATGTTGCTTGTAACGTAGGTAAATTGACTTGCACAGTGCTATAGCCAGTTAATATTTCGTCTGTAAGAAACAGTCTTCATAGTCTCTCGACCATACATTGTACATCAGCATTTAAGGAATATTAGAGTACCTACTGCCAGAAATAGATAATAATCTAGCGCGCTTTTACTTCGTTTTATTGACCGAGCAAAACGAAGCAGTCACAGCGTTTGCCCCATGCCAAACATTTCTATACAATATTAATTCTAGTATATTTTTTCAAGATGATGCTGACAATAACTTGACTGACGTTGGTCTTATCGTTACAAAACTTTGTTAACTATAGTATACATATTTTACGATCTAATATCAGTTAAATCGGTTAAGAGCCTCAAAATATCACGTCTACTGCCTGTACTCGTAGTATGAGGTCGGATTTTATTTTGTAGGAAGCTATTTATTTATTTCCGTGATCTTGATAACTTTTTTATCTTGCTTCTTGGTGGTTGTTAAAAAACTAAGTACTTGATGCCATAAAATGTCTAAATCAAGTTACCACTGCTATCGTTTGCTACTCGACGTAAAAAAATTATCAAGTCTAGTGGAACGTCACTTTTTACCTTACCTTTGATAATTTTTAATTGCCTTTGTTTTACCTTCTTGCCTCAATTACTAAAGGTATGTTGACGTCGAGGATTAATTTCATGTTTTATTTATTTATCGAGAACCTTTTTCAGAGTAGGCTTTATTTGTTACTTACCTTGAGTAATATAATGTCATCAGTTATTTCCCGACTCTTTTCCTGCTTTTCGAAAGTATGGTGGATATTTATGTACGTTAAGTACATTTGTGTATATCTACGAGTACAATGTTTGCACCACATATACATTGCGGTTACTTAACTTGTATACAGTCTAGAAAAACACTATCATGATTTTAAAAATCGTATACTTATTTTCCAGGATACTCGATTTGCATACGCTTTATATTTACAACTTTTGCTCATATCTGCTAATTTAATTTTTACTGGTACTGGTACCGATCTTAGCAAATGGAGCTGGTGTGCCGGAAGCCTAGACCTAAAACCACTCTGCAGTAGTTGGCTGGAGTGATATAAATATGAGTGCACGTCATTGTAGGACTCATTGCCCCCACAACGAATGACAATACAAAAGACCGGTCTCTACAGTCTCACTAGAGCCCTAACGCCCAGCCTGGCGAGTGGGCTAATGCCCGAAACTGTATTCCTTGTATCCCCTCGCGTGGCCACAAGACGTCCTTTCTATCGAAAACCAGACGGCTAGCAAGCGCAAAATGCGCTGAACCAAGGGTTTTGGACGTACCAAAATCTATAAGATATGCCGCTGTGTTGTCGAACGATTTATCAGTGATAATATAATAAGACACACTTTGCCCACCTTGAGCAAATATCCTGGCCATTTCGTCCACATGTCTCACAACACAAACAAAGGCTAAGCGAATGTTTGCATGCTTACCTAACAGTGTGTAAGGTGCATCAGACGCTTTGTCTGTTGTTTGTTTACAACACACCACCTTTGTCGCACAGATGTTGAGTTTCGTAGAAAGCCTGCCTTCTTTGTACATATATAGGTACCGGCATACGAGTAGAGCTATAGGTAGTTAAATTTAGGGAGCACGAAACTTTCTTTTTAAAAACTAAATTAAAATACTTATAGCCGATACTGAGGCTTTAATAATAACTTAAAGTACGTTTAGCCGATATGGAGGCTCTAGAACTAATTAAACTACGTGTAGCCGATACTGAGGCTTTAAAACTAATGAATTACACAAAGGATTATATTCTTAACATTAACTTACATACTACTCGGTGGTCCGATAAGAGACACCTTAGTCAGCTTTCCACAGAAGTGTAAGTACTGCTGAGTAAGCCGTCTCTACATCAGAGCAGAAGGGCGAGGGGGATGCATAACTCCTCCCTCCCTAAGTGAGAAATTATCGGAATGTGCGATTTGAGGACCTTTCCGATAATTTCGTAAAAATGGAATTATTTTAAAATTTAAAACATACATAAAAATTAAAGATTAGCTTAATACTACGAGGCCTAACGCGGAGTAAACTAAAACACTGATGCTAGAGTCTTTTTCTCTTTTAGAAACACTATCAAACACTTCACTATTTTTTAACGCAAACGCCAAATACTTCACGTCGTCCAGACTGATCTCGTGCATGTTAAGTGCGCGTGCACTGGATAGGCTCGCGTTCGTATGGAGCGGCGGCAGGGTGACCACAGCTAGCGGCGTCACGATATCCATCTCAGTGTAGACGTGATGGTGCCGGATCTTGAGATCGTGGATCTCGACGTCACAGGGTTCGTCTAACGTGATGACGTAAGTTCCAAATACTGGATATTTAAACATTTCGTCACCACATCGTTTTGTCAGCATCGTATGAAATCTTGTAAAAAGTATCCAATTTTCATCGTCAATTTTCTGCAGTTTTACGTTTTCTACGTAAACAGGATACTGCTTGCAGCAGGTGAGATTGTTGTCGTATTTGAGAAGTTGTTCCTCGCAGGTTGGCCCGCTGTACAGGGCTCTGTTGTCATCGTTACAGAGGTGATGTTCTCCGGCGGCGATAGAGCGGCACGGCCCTAAGATCGGTAAGTACTTCATTCCTTTCGCCAATAGGTAAGGGTATTTAGGAAAGATGGCCAGGGTTTGGTTTTCAGGTTCAAGGAAAATAGGTAAAGTGTACATTTTTATGTAGTTATAAGTATAATTATCGGTTAGTGGAATTTCCATAATAAACGTAATCTGGTTTCTTTTTATATATGATTTAACAGAAATAGTCTCTTCGATTTTTACTAAATTTAATTCATTAGGTTCGTATACTAAGTTACCAGATTTAGATATTAATTTCAAATGATGTAATAGCTCGGTAGAGTTAACAACAGACTGGTGTAATACTGAGCTTTTACTTAGGGCTAATGCGGTTTCAATTTCACTTAATTTAATAAATATTGTACGGAAATTACTTATGAATAGGCTATACAACCCTAGAATGTAGGCAGATATGGCTACATCGTTTTCTTTACTAATTGTCTCCTTGAGGGACTTTTCGACTTGTTTGAGGCGAGTGTCCATGGTAAGCGAATTTTGATGAATCAGTTCAGTAATATTAACAAAGCTATCCAGCATTTTGGAGATAACGGTAATTTTCTTTGATATGATTACTTGATCGTGAAAAATCTCTGTAGTTAATTTGTCATATTTAAGTGCGTCATCATTGTCTAGATTTCCTGTTACAATTTTTATAATAGAGCCTAATGGGTTGAGAATAGCACGTTTATAACGTTGGGGAATTAATTGTCGGTATTTATCTACAGTTATATCGCGCAAATGCCCTGCATGCATTAACATTCCAATAAATTCATGAGGAAACGTTTTATTGTTGGCAATTAATTTCTCGAATTCGGCACATTGTGAAATTACAAAATTTAAGTCTCCATAAACATTATCCAAATTTATGGTTTTTATAATTGTCCAATTATCTATTTGCATGTATGCTTGGCCTTGTTTTACTGGCAGGAGTCCTGGGTTTCCTTTAAGTGATTGCAGATGAAGAGCAACTGCTGGTGTCGCTAGCGTCAGGACGCACCACCTGTGGAGGGCGTTTTATATTTTTAATTGGGGCCTTTGTATTGCCTTTTTCTGTTTCTACCTTAATGGGGGCAACATTCCGATCAATTTTACCTACTACTTTTGCTTTCTTATATCTAGGTTTATCCTTACTCTTTCTTTTATTTATATCTTTCACGTAAACTGTATCTCCTTGTTTAACTTTAATGTCGATCTCTCCACCTCGTTTTTCCTTTACTTTTTCTTTGCCTTCGACTAATCTTTTTGCCATATATTTGTATAAAAATTTAGTGCGCTTCGCGTGATCTTTTACTAGTTGCTGTGTAAATGCTTTCTCAAACTCTATTCCAAAAGGGTTGTCTGTATCTGTATGCCCAAAAACAACTTCAAATGGTGAAAGGCCTGTTGCTGTGTGTATGGTATGATTGTATGCCATAACTGAGTACATCATAATAGATGCGGCATCTGTGCATTTGTGTTCATTTTTTCCTAGTCTATATATCTCGATAATGGTGGAATGGAATCGCTCAATGAGTCCCATAGAATTTGGGTTATTTACTGTACCTATGTGACGTTCGATTTTGTGAAGGCTAAGGAATTCTTTCATTAATTCGTTGTTGAATTCCATGCCGGGGTCAGAACACATTTTTTTTGGAATTCCGTAAAATGAAAAGTATTTCATTAAGGCTCTCACGACTTCCGGTGTTGATTTGTTAGGTATTTCGATGGCCTGTCCTAACTTACTGAATGCATCGATAAGGGTCAAGTAGTATTTGCCTTCAATAGAAAACAAATCAATAAATACTTCTTGAAACGGTGCATCCTGTGTCTGTGTTAATTGCAAAACAGGTTTAATAGGTTTTCTGTCATATTTCATTTTCCTACATGCTTCACAAGCGTTGATTATTGCTGCTACTGTTTCTTCCATTTTATCCCAACAATAGCTTCTACGCAGTCTGACTAGCGATTCTTTGATACCGCGGTGACATGTCTTTCCTTCATGGTATTTTAAAACTATCGCTTTCTGTTCGTTTTCATCTTGTACATACACTACTCGTTCTGTGCATTCGTGTAGGTTGATCATGTCTTTTTTAAATAGAGCGATAACTATGTTGCTAAATTATCGGCGATGTTCGTGTTCTTCAAAGTATATGAAATATTTAATTTTGGGTCTTATGTACTCTTTGAGGAATGTTTTTACTAGTTCCGGGTTATTTGTTGGTAAGAAAACTTCTAAAATTTTGTGTTTTCCGTGGGAGATGTCTTTAACGTGTAATTCATTTTTTAACCATGAGAACACTAAAATTTGATTAGGCTTGGTATCAATAGCTTCTTGCAGGATTGGTATTCCGGTTGATTCTAAATCTGCTGCTGAATGAATAGTCTGTGACTTACTACTCTCAGATGCTGATAGTATTACTGGTTGTTCTATAGGAAGCATAGGAAACAGTTCAGTAGTAATTCTGATGAATCTGATATGCTTATAGTTCCGCTTGTGTCTGAAATGGTAATGGTTGATGAATCTTTTCTTTCAGGTTTATTTCCAGATAATTTCATGATATCCTGTACTACTTTGTCCATTTCTCGCTTTAGTTTCCGTTCTTTTCTATTGTGATTTACAGCCATTGAGTTTCCTTCATCATCCGAATTTAAGGCATTTACCTTAATTCTGCTCAAGGCGTCGGCGTTGGTATTTTGTTTACCGTTTTTATATATTATTGTGTAGTCGAAGTCTTGAAGTCGCAGTCTCCAGCGCGTAAGCTTACTATTTGGATCTTTTAAGGAGTCTAACCAGGCTAATGGCCGATGGTCAGTATATATAAAGAATTTTCTTCCATATAAGTATGGGCGGAAGTGTTTTGTAGCCCAGATGATAGCGAGTAACTCTCGTTCTATTGTGCTGTACCGAGTCTCTGTATCGCTCAAGGTACGGCTAGCGTAAGCTACTGGTTTGTGACTACCAACTTGTCCTTGGGAAAGGACTGCTCCTAGAGCTACGTTTGAAGCGTCAGTCGTCAAAATAAATGGTTTGTCATAGTCAGGGTATTGTAGTAGTGGTGCATGAGTCAGAAGTTCCTTGCATCTATTAAATGCGTCTATATATTTTCGGTCAATAATAATTTTGTTTCGTTTCTTTAAACAGGCTGTCAGTGGTTGAGTCACTTTAGAAAAGTCAGGTATGAAGCGTCGGTAATAACCAACGAGTCCGAGGAAACTTTTGATTTCAGTCGTAGTCTTTGGAATTGGGAAATTAATCACGGCTTTAATTTTGTCATTATTAGGTCTCAGTCCGTCTTTCGTAATTGTGTGGCCAAGGTACAAAACTTCCTTGCGTAAAAATTCAGATTTGTCAAGTTGTACCTTAAGATTTGTCTGTCTAAGTCTGTCAAAAACTAGGCGTAGTTTTTGGATATGTTCTTCGAGGCTCGATGAGTAGATGATGACGTCATCGAGATACACCATACAGTGTAGTCCTTGTAGTCCTCGGAGGACATTGTCCATAGTGCGCTGAAAAGTGGCGGGCGCTGTCTTTAAACCGAACGGCATTCTCAAAAACTCAAAATGTCCGTTCTGTGTACTAAAAGCGGTCTTCTGTCTGTCTTGTTCTTCCACTTCAATTTGGTGGTATCCGCTAGCTAAGTCAATAGTACTAAAGTAAACGCTTTTACCTAGTTTGTCAAATAAGTCATTTATATTCGGTAGGGGATATTTGTCGTCAATAGTAATGTCGTTAAGTCGTCTGTAGTCAATAACCATTCGAAATTTTTGCTGTCCAGTTGCGTCAATTTTCTTCGGAACTAAATGTACCGGAGCATTCCACGGAGAATGAGATTCTTTAACAATATTGTCATTAAACATTTTTTCTACTTGACGATTTATTTCTTCTGCTTGAGTCGGGGCCTGTCGGTATGGTTTTACGTAAATAGGGTCTTCGTTTTTGGTACGTATTTTATGTTTTACCTGATTTGTAAAAGTCAAAGGTAGTTGGTCACAGTGAAAAATGTCTTTATATTCATTGCACAGTTTTTTATTTTTTCATATTCTTCGGCATTAGTATGGTCTAGTCTCAGTTTTTGTAGGTTTTCATCAAGTATCCTATCTGTCTGTATATTATTCACATTTGTAGAAAAATTAAGGTTGCACTCTAAGTCTAAATGTTTTGATACTTGCATGGGTCGTTTTATCGTCAGAGTCATTTGTGTGTCGGTAGCATTTTGGATAATTGTTGATGCATATCCATTCACACAGTTAACCAATGCACTTGGCATTCGTACGCCAGGGCTAAACTCTTTATAGTCAAGTATAGCTTCACCTGAATGTTGGTCTATCGGAAGCTTTACTCTTTGTTCAGATCGTGGCTGTAGCTCAATTACGTAGTTCAAATTCGTATTTATAATAGGTATGCAAGTCGTCTTTGTTTTCAGAGTCGAATGTTTAAGGTCAATTACGGCGTCGAGTTGTCTTAATAAGTCGTTGCCAATTAGGCCGTCGTATCGTGAGTCTACGTCATACAAATAAAATTTGTGGAAATCATCACTTTTAAAAGATGGTAAAAGTGGTATAGTTATAGCTTCGCTATGTCTACTAGAAGCATGCGTACTAACTATTTCGAAAGGCTCGTAACGAATATGGTTGTAAAAATATTCATACGCTTTTCGTGGGCTCAAGAATGATCTTGTGCTGCCAGTATCGATCATCATTTTCGCGTCTATTTCAGGCAAATAAATGTGTGGTAATTTAAGTGTAGGGTCACAATTTAATTCTATGATTTCTTGTCTGTCGGGGCAGCTATACAAAAATTCGGGTCTAATTGCTCTTGCGGTGAGTCTGTATGTTCATACGTCGTTTCGTCATGGTACATGTCAGTTTGGTCGTATTCGTATGTTTCATAGTCTTGGTTTAAGTCTTGTTCGTAATTATAGTCAAAGTAGTCTGGTTCGTCATACAATTCGTTGAGCTTAAATCCTTCGCGAGGCACGGGTCGAGCTGTCCGCATAGTTACGTCAGACTCTTGTAATCGTGGCTCTTGAATTTGGGGTGGTTTATACCCAAACTGTTGGGGTCGCATCCCTACGTTAGGGGATGGTTTAAAGCCTGGATGTTGTGGCTGATTATTTCCAAACTGTGGGCGATATCCTAACTGTGGGCGATATCCTAATTGTGGTTTATATCCGAATTGGGGCGGAGTATATCCGACCTGTGGTGGACGGTACCCAAGCTGAGGGCGAAACCCAAAGTTTTGTCCTTGAGGCTGAGGCATCTTAAATTGTTGAGCGCTGTATATAGGCGTAGTATTTTGTGGTGGATTAGGAATTCTGAATCCCGATGGTTGTGGATTCACGCCAAATTTAAAACCATTGCCTAGGTTTTGAGGCAAAATAGGTTTTGGTGCTAGGCTGTTTGATATGCCATACATACGTTTTCGCATATTATATTGTTCGTGAAAGTTAACCTCTTCTAAAACGACACTCAGGGCATCCTCTAATGTCGTAGGAGATTTAAGCCTAACAATGCGCACCATTTCCTCTGGTAGGTTATAGAGAAACACGTTTAATGATGTGCTATTATATATAGTTGTTTTGGCACGTTTTAACTCGGCGTCATTTAACATGTTCACTTTAGATAACAAAACCGAACGAACGCTCTGTATCCTATTGCAAAAATCCAAATAATTTTCTCCTGATTTAATTTTCATAGATTCTAATTCAATTCCTACGCATTGCTCACTACGCGGGTCTCCGAAATGCTGTTTAAGGAGTTCTTTTAATTCACTCCAGGTCGAAATGTCCTCACGTTCTGACAATAACGAGGCGGCCTTATCGCTTAAACGGCTCGTCAAAGATTGGAAGACATAAAGGTCTTGCGCTACATTTCCTCGTTGCCTATATCTACTTATTACATACTCGCATTTCCTTATATATAAGTTTAATTGGGTCTTGTCCCCACCATATATAGGAACAAGAGTTAAAATTTCGCGAGGGATCGGATTAACCTGCTCTACATTCTCCATTATAATAGAGTTATAAAAATTTAGACAAGTAATATAAAAATAATTTGAATCACAAAGGTTTAATCAGAAATATTGATTTTAAATTTTAAAATAACTAAGAAAAACTTGATCAATAAATCGGTTTGGAATTGTAAAATTAAATTAGACTAAAATTTAGCACACACAAAAATATAATTAATTTTAAATTTACCTAAATTACACTTAAATCACTTATTACTAACAATTCAAATTGATTTTGAAATTTGAATTGATTAAATTACTTTTAGAAAGTAATTTATTTAATTTGTAGAGCGATTCTACGTTTACTTAACTCTATCTTAGGTTCAAGGTTCTTATCGCTACATAGGTAGTCTAAACAGAGTTCTATGTTTAGATACCCGACTTCATAAACGAGAGAAGTCTTATCTCGATAATAACAAAGTTCGTGGATAGTAAGGATTGGAAAGGATGGCGAAAAGTTTTACTCACCAACCGATCGTTGCCATACTGGGTGTCCCGTTCTAACTTATTTCTTTGGTTCGAGGATTCGCACGCGCACTCGATTCCGCGATTGGGCAAAATTCGATACCCATATACCGACGAAACTATGAAATGCACGACAGCAGCGAATCCTACCGGCTGCGCCAGTTAAATTTAGGGAGCACGAAACTTTCTTTTTAAAAACTAAATTAAAATACTTATAGCCGATACTGAGGCTTTAATAATAACTTAAAGTACGTTTAGCCGATATGGAGGCTCTAGAACTAATTAAACTACGTGTAGCCGATACTGAGGCTTTAAAACTAATGAATTACACAAAGGATTATATTCTTAACATTAACTTACATACTACTCGGTGGTCCGATAAGAGACACCTTAGTCAGCTTTCCACAGAAGTGTAAGTACTGCTGAGTAAGCCGTCTCTACATCAGAGCAGAAGGGCGAGGGGGATGCATAACTAGGTACCTACTGACTGATGTATCTTTTGTACCAGCTGTGAACAAACAAACGAGTTGTAGGTACCTATTTAGACAAGTATAAAATATACATTCAGCGTGGTTGTGCGGCTAGCATGGCATGCTGCCCTCTGGTGGTGGGTTGGATCATTAGGATATTATTTTTTGTTGTGTGTTGTTTTGTTTTTGGTAATAAAGGCGTTGATATACTGTTTAGGTCCTTTAAGGGTGTTTAGGTACCTTTGCCCAGCAGCGTTACCATACAGATTTACAAAAAAAGGTATCTGTAACTTTAAAGTAACATTGTTGGGGATGGGGGTTTATCTGAAACATTAATTTTAAATTAAACCTATTGTGTATGATACGACCGAATTTACTACCTTATTCCAATTTATTTTAGGCACTGCATTATTTTAAAGTAGTTAAGTTGGATTTTTTAATCAGATTGATTAAGCATAGCAAGTTAAGGAGTTATATAACCAATTGAAGTTATGTAATGGAACCAATCTTATCTAAGTATATCATCTGTTGTATTAAGTACCTACTGTATTTCGCTAGTAGTAAGCCTTATATATACACGGGTGCCTAAAAGAAAAGAGTGTAATGGGCTTCGATATCATGTGCTTGTAATATGATAAATTTAAAATGACAACAGTTTTGGATGCTTAAGATATCGTTAGAATCGTAACATTATCCAGAGTGATACTGTCGATACATGAAGGAAGTACCTACATATATGTGAATAATAATAGCGGTTTTGCATGCGACATAAAAAATGTTGAAGACATTGAACCTTTATTTGACCCTTTGAGTGGTTGAATTTCCAAAAATAATTTCTTAGTCCACGGCTACACCTTATATTAAATATTCCCTCCAAATTTCAAGTCTCTAGTTTCTACTTTGATTGTGACCTGTCAGTTTTTTTTAAGATTCATCCGCAGAAAACAAAAGTGTGCCATTTTCTTTGCGCTTCTGCGCAAACGCAAGGAAAAGCGTTTTGTTTAGTTTTGCATTAGTCCGAGTCTAATTTTGTTAGTAAATACTAACCTATGAGTACTTTACTGCTTCTGTGCATAAGTAAAAAGAAAGTAAGTAAACTCCTCATACTACTTTTGACAATCGAAAGTGCTCGGTCGTATTATGTAAATGCAATCCAATGGTAATGCAATGGCAGCTATATGGCGAAACAGTGGCATTGCCGTCGTTGATAGGTGTCCTAAAACGTGTGTTATGACACGTTTATGTGACTATAGTTTTTATCTAATGTTTAGTGAGTTATCGCGTAGTTTCCTATTTAATTGTTTACAGCAGGTTTATTAGGTGATTTGATTGTTTTATTGTATTCTAGAAAGTACAAATTCACGTTTTTAACTAGGCATTTTAGGTAGGTACTTACGTATCTATTCGCAATTATCAGTAGTACCTAGACGTTTGCGTTGTGTTTTGTGAAATTTTACTATGAAATAGATTGTTTCAGCTTTAAGGCTTGCCTACATAACAAAAACGACTCCATTTAAAATTATGGACTAATAAAAAAGCTTTGAGATATATGTCTAAGTTCTCAACAAGACGTCTTATCTTCTATGTATATAAAAGAGTAAATAATGTATGACTGACTGACTGACACGTAACAGTCAACTCAAAACCTAAACCGGGGAACCTAGAGATATGGAATTCAAAGAGTATATTCAATATTAAATTTTTTTCAGTTCTTCCTAAGGAGGTCAAATGGAGGTTAAAAATTTGAAATTTCTTTATGTTTCATTTAATGTCGCGTGGAACGCCGCGGGTGACAGCTACTAGTCATATAATTATTATATTAATGCCATTATACAGACTGCAGATGTGGTTAGAGTTTGCACAAAATTTTCCCCAAAATAATTAGTATGGATCTGCGTGACAGCTAATGGGCAAACAGATGAAGCAACATGCGATGTTTTCGGAGAACTCAAGTGTTCTCGTCATTTACACGAACCTAATAAAACGACGGCCAAACCGGCGCGGCGACGGTTAATTTTTTTCCTTGGAGAAGCTGCAGCCAGAATACCTGTAATTTTGCAATGGTAAACTAAAACTAGGAGAGAGCTCTTGCTATTTCTAACTCTGGTATTCTCCAGGTCACTGTAAAATATTATCTTAAAACTTTAAACCATCACAGGTTCACAAGTCTTAACGCGCGCAAGGAATGAAGGAATGAAAAGTTTATTTCGTCAACACACACAAAAACAATATAAAAACATATACATTATAGTTTAACAAATAAAGTTATAATGTGTTTGTCGGAACCCGACCCCAACTCAGCATAAATGCTAGCTGCTGGTGCAGCAACCAGCGTGGGTCTTCCGCTCTGATCGGGCAGTAACATTACGCACGTGTGACGTAGGCAACGAGCCACTAACCAAAAACTTCTAACAAAAAAACATATTACACAAAACATATATTAAATAATAATTAACAAACAAAACAAATCTTAAATCAATAATATATAATAATTAATTATATATAAAAAGGCCAATTGAAGTAGAAGTACTGAATAAATTTGGTTGAGTAATAATAATTATGATTTCTACATAAATGGATGTTAGATAAACTGCACTATAGATTTACATACTCGAATACATAAAATATTATCAACAAACAAAACGCAGTAATTTAAACACATGTACATTAATATACGATATCAATAATATTATTATTATTTTTTAATTACACTGGTGTCCTGCACTAGTTGTTCATCTCCCTTATGGTGTACCTTTATGTACGACATATGAGAAAAATCATTTATTTTAAGCATTTTACATTCGATTTATGGTTCGTAACTATCCTTTATTGTAAACAGTGGCTTAAACTCAAATAGCGTCAAATAATTAAAACATAACCGTAAGCTTGATGGTGTAACAAATCGTCGTAGGTACATACGATATGTTCGGCATTGCAGACATTTTTTAAAACCGTTGACGCGCAGGTATGACCATGGCTGCAAAGCGCTCGCTAATGCAACTTAATAGTACTTACAATATCAAGAGTAAAAAATAACTCGAGATTAAAATGGCAACTTTCATTGACCTCCGCCGAGGTGAATGCAATGTTTTAATTGAGTATACCTACTAACATCATCAGATTTAATGGTTACATTACTATCAGCTAGTAAGGTGAATTGATTTGTGGTTTAGATATAAGTGGAAAAGTTTTCAGAGAACTAAGTAAATCGATTCGTACCGTATCAATCGATATTTGCGTCCCAAAGCTGGGTATGGTCGGTATATAAGTAATCAAATTCATTAGCTCTTGGACGCACACCCATCATATCTAACAGATACATCATAGTTAGTCATCTAGGGATACAATATCGCAGAATTCCGTGGTTGTGTGAACTTGTGGTCAAATGCCTAGCTGAGCAGGATAAAAAAAGTTATGTATAAGGCGTTCAGTAAAAGCGCAGAATAAATAATATGTTTTTTTCTTGTATAGAAGATAGGCTAACGTTTAACCGAAACTCGCCTGATGTGAAGCGACGATGCGCCATAAGATGAGGCACGCTTGCCTAGAAGAAACTGATTCACTCGTGACTAGAAAACACTCGGAATATACCTAATAGAGAAAACGTCAGCGAGTTCCATAATTTCGCAGTTTGCACAATAAAAGTAGAGCTAAGCGTTGCGTGCGATGGTAGGATCAGCTTTATAGTTCCGCATTGTAATCCACTCTTGCGAAAAAAATAACTCCACGATTTGACTACTACTGAGCACATTTCGACCCCAATTTAAGGATGATGATGATGTTCTAAGTTCAACGATCCCCGACAAGATTCTTTACGATTTTTCAATTTTCCGTACCTACTTACTCGTATATGCACAAGTCATAATAAATTGTTAACTACGCAAATCCGCCATAACCCGGATCTTATGGTCAAGCTTTATAGGTAATCTTTCTGGTATATTTTTTTGTTGTCGTAGTTGGTCATTTTGTTGATGTTAATAAAGGCTCTTTCTTACCTTTATAGATAAAAAAACTAGACAAAGATCGGAGCCTTCCAAATGTGGTCTATAATAAAGCTTACGTGGAAAATTCCGATCTATTTAAAAAATCCTTACAAAAAATATACGAACCTGGGCCGATAATCTTGATTAAATCACCGTTACGTTATGTACCGGTATTAGATGATTATATTTAGATCAAAACCATTGATCAAACAATGCGTACGACTAAAACTAGACATAGTTCCAATATGCTAATTTTCTTATATATAGATGTTATATTTTTTTTATTATTCTGAATATTGTGATTGTGTTTCGAATCGAGTAGGTATTATTTACTCGTATCTATGGTGTTTGCGATAACATACCACTAATTTACGAGTTTACTAAGCGGCCTCGATTATTGACTGAATTAATCAGTATTTTGTGTGAAGGTAGGTTCTTGAATTTCAGTTGTACATGGATATGTGCTTGACGAAGTACGTAAAAAGAGTGAATAATCAGATATTAAACTAAAAGCGACCAAGAAACGTATTAATTTATGAATGTTTGATATATAGCTGACCAATGGGTGCGTCTACTCGAACACGGATAAAAGATAAAATCAGTATAAAAAAGTAAAATAAAATCAGAAAATAATAAACTAAAAATGTAAAAATGCATTACACAATCAAATAACATAAATTAGTACTACGTATAAAACACACTGCTTGATAGATTAGTCTACACATACATACACTGCGTGATATTTTTAAAAAAGGTTTATTCGCTCTTGTAAAACAAAAGCATATCTTATAGTACATAATCTTAGTATTCTATGTTAACGTAGCTTGAACAAACTCAGGCGTACCGCACGCGATCTCTCCGTGGATTTAACAACCAAACACATAAACCAAGCAAACTCAGTTGACAGCAAACGTAATGAAATCGAATCGTGCTTGCCAAATTATCATTTGTTGTAACTGCTCATGTACATGCTTTGGTATATGAAGGTGTTGCCATAATTTGTCAAGAGTGTGCATAAGATATTTTATACATATTGCATAAGTAGGTTCTTATTTGGGGATCACAATAACGTAAATATTTAGCACACTTACTTACGCAAATTTTCATACAAGAAAATATTTGATAATTTTAAAGAGTACTTTTAATTACATGACCATTTTCTTAGAAATTTATTTTGCAAATTACTCAGAAATACTTCAAAAGACACTTATTGCAATACTTCGTAATTTTTGTAAGAGTTTGCACTGTCACAGTTAATCCCTCCTTGGAGTTTGTATGTACTAATCCATAAAGATTTTATTTTATTAGTTAACATAATTTTATTGCACCAGCCACCTTCTTCGTGAAGTGATAAGACATCAGCTAATGCACTCCACGCGCGCATATTTTGTATTATCTTTTTACTAGATAGGTATTTATGAATATTCGAATATGTCAGAAACAAGCCATTGTTTGTGACACTTTAGACAGTGATTTTTATCTGTTTATCTGCAGAGAAGTGTGTCAAAGATTATGGATACTTTACAATAAAGACTTTGAAACACTTAGTACCTAAGTACTTAAAATGGGCTATATCTACGGTAAATATATGGCTGAAATCTACGGTGTTTTACAATTCTTAAGTCGTTACCCATCTTAGTCCAAAAATGGGATAAGTACCGGCTGATTTAAATAATATTTGGATTTTTGGGTGAAAAGTATTTCGAACTGAAAAAAATAATTTCTTTTACCCATTTATTTATTGATTTTAATACTTGCTCGATCCGTGGAAGTAATGTTCTTAATGTTAGATTTAAAAACGCGAGTACTACTTATCAATAAAGTACTGAACGCGTACAGAATCGCTAACCTTGTCGGACACGCCTCTGCTGGCTAATGAAAACTGAACAAAAACTGTACGAACCTTCACTCGCCATTGGTTTTACGGATTAATCGAATGTAAACATTAATAGGTGACGCTATAGATTGATTGGTATTGCTGATTTGTCTCAGAAAATATCGAATACTAGCTTTTGCCTGCGGCTCCAACAAACAAACCAACGAACACATTTTCACATATGTATTATATAATTACAAGCTGTTAAATGTCCGCGTGGACATACTTCGTAAAATTAGTTTCCTTTGTTACTTTTTATACGTCCAAGTATATATGCACAAATTTTCGTGATGATCGGTTAATTCATTTTCGCGGGAAAGCGTTTCGCGCGAAATTTTCATTCACATTTATAATATTAGTAAGGATGTGTTATTTATTTATTTACATCACATTGATAAATTATCTGCCCTTCGATGTGTACAAACCCTTGGCTGAAAACAGCCTACATTATATTCTGGGATGTCCACGAACGTAACGAATCTAAATGAAGAACAAATCTACAATAAAATATTTGTTATCTATACCTAATACTAATATTATTAGATTATAAAGAGGAAAGATTGATTGTTTGTTTGTTTGCATTGAATAGGCTCCGAAACTACTGAACCGATTTCAAAGAATCTTGCAACGTTTTTCAAGCTACTTTATCTCTGAGTAACATATACTGAGTACCACCGCGGAGCGCAGTTAGTTTTGTATAAGATCATATTTCTATTATAATTTTCGCACTAGCAGGTGAAACCTCTTTACGCAAATAGCACTGAAATTATTTACGGCTAAACACACCATTAAACCTTTTTTCCACGGGTTATTTACATTCGCGTCGTAATATGAGTCAGTGCAAAGCTATTCTAGTTGGACCTCTCATTATTTACTTTTTGTCCGTCTATTTCTGTTCTAAGTTTTCATAACATATACTTACCTGTCGAATTTAAATTCAGCTGTAACGCGTTAATATTTCTTACAGTATGTTTATGATCAAACAAACTTACGTACTCGTGTGTATTTGGAGTTTGATCATATGAAGTACTTAACTACTTCATATCACGAGGTTTGTTTTTATTTATCTAGAGAAGACAACAAATAATTTAAAATAATGAATAAAATGTGTATCGGATACAAAAGTTTAGTTTATATTTTGATAGCCGACGTTTTTGTAATTACGATAGTTCACAAAACGCATAAAGTTAGTGTCCTAAACGCGACTAGCTCTGTACAGAACACTACCTAAGCTTGTTAGGTAATATTGCAGCTAAATTGTTTTATTGCACCCGCATCTACAGGATATGACCACTTCATTCTCACGGCTATAAAGATGGACCATTGAATGAATAAGAGTAACTTGCAAATCTAGGATACTACGTAGGTTGTATCACAAAATAAATGGTATTAACTATTGCTAGTTGAGAGGCGAGGGAGGAGGGCGAGAGGGGGGGAGGGAGTGCGATACACCCGACCTGTACCCGCACACTCCCAGTACTTTTTTTTTGTTGATGAGGAAGAAACCTTCAAAAAAATACCCGACTACATTTGGGTGCAGCCGGGTTTTATAGGATTGTATCTACTAAAACCCCCCGGTAGCCTGCCTCAGTGCTTGATGGAGGGCTCCGAGATCTCTAGATCTCCTTGCACAATGCTTCAGCACTTCGCTGCGAGCCACGGGCGTTGACGTCTTCTTTTACGCTTGTGTGACGCTCCCAGTACCTACCAGTATCGATAGTTAATGTACGAGAGTATATGCTGATTGAGTCATTTTGGACAGGATTCAAAAATGATGAAGGATATTTAAATTTTTTGGAATCTTTTTTTAATGTATGCCCCTATATAGCAGAGGCGCCTGGACTGATTTGAAAAATACCTTTCTTTGGTCAATAGATTTTATACTTTCTAGGTGGTTCCGTATGCAATTTATGAATATCGGTCCAGTACTTTGATTTAGAAATTAAAATATACCTAGAGTGAAGTGAAATTAAGTTTAGGCCATCGTGCTTAAGTTATCAGTTAAAAAAAACCCAGTGAAGCAAGTAGCCATAGAAAGTGAGCTTGTCTCCTTAATTGTCGTTACAAACTATAAAGGGAATATTATCAGCGATGAAAAATCGGCACTAACAGCAATAAATATGTAATTTAGGTTTCATAATTTTATTATATAAGCTCATTATTAAGCATCTTTATTTATTTTTCCAGGTAAGTTGACAATCCCAATTCTGCGTCAAACAAATCAGATGAGGTAAGTTACTCAAATGCTGGAAACCGATATAAACTTAGATGAACCGTATTTTATACTTTTTGTTGCATAAACTTCAAAAGTAAGGGCAATTTTCGAGAATGGTCATAACAGAAGCCATGTTAATTTTGGTAGCCTTAATTAACGAGTTGCAGTCGTATTATTAGGACCTATATATCCGAGCATTAATCTAGGTAAATATGTTGTTATGTACGGTCAAAAAACAAAAAAATTAAATGAAGTTTTGCACAGTACCTACCATTTTGATCCACCTACTTTTTTAGCATTGCTTTCAACAAACTCAAAATAAGTACCTATTCGAAAGATCACCGATCTTTGTTAACTGCGAACGTACACGAGTACTAACATCCAGACAAACACAACCAACATATTATGAAAGAAGGTTTTGCGAGTATCGAAGTGACGTTTCGCTCACTTGGTCAAAAATCTTCTTAAAATTTTCCGTTAATTATTATCATACTAATCCAATGATATTCTTTAATTATCTGCCATGAATTCTGTTAACAAATTTTGATAACATAATATACTTATAAACAACAATATATATATATATATATAACATTGAAATGCCACACGAGCTTTACATTTTCCTACAAAAAAATTGTCAAGACATGATTTGTAGCTAAAAATATTTATACAAATATTTTAATATAACTTTGCCCTAAATTTAAAATTAAAGAAGTTATAATCAAAGACATATATCACACATGTACAAAAAATAAAATTGCGTCCAATATTAGGTCCTTAAATTGTTACATCTCAATGGGCTAGTAGGTATTATTTAACACGAAATTAAACTTGAACGTGAATAAATTAAATTGTGCTACGCGTTTTGATGTAATGTGGGTAATTTGTTATATCTCTAGCAAATAATCTCCGGTGCTATTTTCATTTAAGCTTTTTATTAATTCTTTATTTGCATTGATAAGATTTTTTTTCGTTTACTAACGTTTTTTTTTGAAACATTGTTTTAATACACTTTCGTGTGTATTTTTGACGTTGTTTACTAAACTATGGTAGTAACGTAAAGTGAACGTTTGGATTTGTATTTTTGTATGTAACGAATAAACACAAAACTATTGGATTTCAAAAATTCTTTCGCTGTCATAAACCTAAATTATTATAGAGTAACATAAGCTATAAAAAGGAGATCCGCAGGTAACATAGTTGAGCCCAGCTAGTACTTTATAGACCTATCTATACTACACATAGACATTACTATACTCATAGAAATTGCTTTAGGCGATAAGGCCTCCCAATGTAGGTACTACCGATGTTTTGTTCTTGTTTTTGTCTTATTGTATATTTTGTTTTTGGTGTGCAATAAAGAAATATTATACTTATTGCATTGTGATTGAAGTCACGTGAGTTATGATAAAAAATTAGCACTTGTCACCTACACGTTATTTTTGAAGTTTTATTTGATGAATGATATCATCATTGCTTTATTCATACCTAGGTTTAGTGTTGTTAATTAATGTAGCGAATTACGTTCAAGTTTTGACAACGACACAAATGCTTAAGATTAGGTATTAGGTATATTATTTAGCTACACCGCCCCATTGAAAGAGATAATAATAGGCCAAGTGCAAGTTGGACTCGTGCACGGAGAGTTCCGTACCGCATTATCTATAGAACATTTGTTGAACTTTTGTTTCTACCTGTGGTCGTTATTAATATCGATCAAACAACAGCAAATATTTTTTTATTCTGGTTTTAGTAGGTATATTTCGTTTTGTTATAGCGGCATTATAAATAATATAATCAGTGAAAATGTCAACTATCTAAATAAAGCGGTTTTTGGAATACGGCCTGGCGACAGGCAGTCGGACGGACGGACAGTGAAGTTTTACGGCATAAAACCTAAAAAAGCACTACGCTTGTAGCATTATCAGCGTGTTATGGTAACACGCGTTCCTTGAAATAGACTATGGTATACTTTTTGCATGTAAAGCTCGAAATTAAGCAGAGTTCAGGATTGAAGCAGATTGTATATAATCAACAATCGAAAACGTCAATAAACATAATATGATTGTTACCCACCAACGACGCAATCAATGCAATAGATTATTATCACGAGATCAAAAGAAAGATCTGATAATCTCTACAAGTCAATTGCACGATAAGACCGAGTTATTGACGTTTTTACTGTTAATCTATAGGAATTGGACACCTTCTCGTCATTCTTAGGTATGTACCAAATATGACGCAAGTGACAGGTGCCAAGACAACAGCTTTCGAGGATCCAAATATAGCCCAAACAAAGGTACCTAAGTACTTTTCTTCTCGTGCACCGCAAAGGACACAACTCAAAAGCGGTTTCCGACTTGATTCCGACAAGTATAAATAATACATATATATATATATATATATATATATTCAATACACTATTTTTTTACTTTTTTATTTACTATTACAACATATTTTTTACGAGCTTTTGACGAGAATAACATTATTCGGAACTTATCTTAGATTTTCAAAAATCTGTTCTATCAGCATACATCTACACTTCTACACTAATAGTATAAGAAAGGAAAGATTTGTATTTTTGTATGTAACGAATAAACTTAAGAACTACCTACTCGTACTATGGATCGATTTCAAAAACTCTTTTGTCGTTTGAAAGCTACATTGTCACTAAGTAACATAGGCAGGCACGGCCGCGGCCGCATCCTTTTCTCGAAGCGGTTCCGGCCATTTTCGACGCCCTGTAACCATAGAGGAACTATCACTACGTTAACCTGTAACTTTGTTGTGAAAGAAGCTAGACGTTTGCCACGTCACTAAACTTGTGAAAGGAATAAATAATAATAATATTTATATTTGTGTGTTATAAAATCATTTGTGCCAACTAACAAGATATCAATATACGACAAATTGGCTGGATAGTTGCACCGATAGATAGAAAGGTACTGAATTAACCGACTTGGGTTACATTCGATTACACAACATTTCACGGCAGAAAAACAAAGCGCTGCGAGACTTGTGCATTTTTGTACACATAATTTTTTTGACGGGATACTTATTACTAGAAAAAAATTGAGATCCGATGTTAACACCTATAGACCACCACAGCGCCGAACCAGAAAATAAGGTTTGTTTTAGGTACATCATTACAGCTTACAAAATTACTAAAAACGCCTCAGGTTATAAATATTAATAACGGCCTCAGATTTTTTTTTTGAAACACGCGAAGTCTACACGCGATGTTTAGGAGTAGCAGCCTTAATTTTACCTTGAACAGTCTCTTCAGTCACTTTGATTAACTAATTGTACCTCAGTACAAAAATTTATTATTTGACTTAGAGTTATGAGCTTACTCCTAACTTTAGTCAAATGATAAATCGGTATGTAGTTTTAGTAAGTAAGACCTACTTAGAGAAAAATATTTAGAGCAGCGCTTGAGTAAAATTTTGTTTGGTGACTGAATACGTCTTTACGTAATACTAGCTTCGCCCCGCGGTTTTACCCGCGGTGGATTATTGATGATACCATGGGAACACTGCAGTTTTCCGGGATAAAAAGTAACCTATGTTTAATCCAGGGTAAATTTCATCCAAATACGTTGAACCGTTTGAGTGTGAAGGAGGAATAAACAAACATAAACGCACTCACACATACAAACTGTCATTTTTGTAATATTAGTGTAATTGATTTTTCTTACATGTAATAAATACTCTTGAAGTTCCGCGAACTGTTGACCTTGCGAAAGCGATGTTTCTTGCGACTTTATAAAAAAAAAAACACGATAACTACTTGACCGATTTTTTAGTATTAAGGAATCTTAAATAATCTTGTGTTCCGCTTTTTATACCCAGTATCATTGAAATAGGCCGGAAATTGCCTTCCTCCTTTACCCACAAAGTATCGTCAAGATTGGTTAGAAACAATAACCTGTTAGCGAGAACAAAATTTCAGGAGACAAAAAATCTGCAAATTTGTCGCGAATAAATCGAATCGAAAGAAAAATTTGCCAGACCTGAACCAAAGACGCTTCGCTCGGACAATAACCATACAAAACAAAGATTTGAGAGAATTTGAAGTCGTGCTTTCGACTCATACTCATTAGAAATAATTTAGGCAATAACTTTGTGTGAGTACACCCTAACAAAACATCCACGTGACTTTCGTCTTTTCAGAAAAAGGCTGAATTCTTGTATACGGAACGAAATAAAAATTACTAACCATTTAAGCATCACGTGCCTCTGCCGATTCAACGAAAACACGTCGACTGCAAGATCTAAACAAATATTTAATGAGGTAAATTAAAATAGATAGGTGTCTTAGTCAAACGCGCGAATAAATAGTCTTAATTCGGTGTCTATTATTATTGTCACATTCGGAAACGGCTGCTTCAGATTTCACTACAAAATTGGTCCTATCGGTAATACCTAAGCAATGGCATTTCTAGAGAGATACTCGTAGGTACTTAGACTCGTAGGGAGACATTTTAACTTTCATGCTGAAAATAATGAAATCATCGCGATCAATTAAATGCTCAATCATATAATTCCTATTGTGGTATTTTCCACCGAATTAAAAAATATAATTACTTACCTACTTTTTGGTTTCTACGCCCATTTCACTTCATTTTGGTTACTTCATTCTGCCATTTGTCATCGGTAGCTGTTTGACTAATGACTATACCTTGTATACGTCAATGTAACTACCTAAATTACTTTTTTTTAAATGACGTAGATAAGTACCTACTTACTAGGCAGGTACCTACTAGCAAGGTAGGTACTAGATTCAAAGGTTCATAAACGTTAATTCAAAATATTGTTTGTGACGTCAGACTAACACTAACATTAAATAGTTCTATTATTTCGGTTAGGTACTTACCCACTTTTGAACTAGATTGTTCAACCCATTGCGCAGTTGAGCAGTAGGACATAGGTTGTGGTATCAGTGGACATTTTATACCCTATAGCGTACATACATATACATTATCTGCGTATAGCTCAATAATAGTTTGCTCAACTTAGTTGATCAATAGGTCATCATAGAATACAATACAATACAATACAATAATTCTTTATTGTCACCACAAAAATACAACAAACAAATAACATGGCACAAAAGGCGGTCTTATCGCTAAAAAGCGATCTCTTCCAGACAACCTTTATAGGAATGGAACATAATAATAAAAATTAGCATAGACGGTGATGCAAAACAGATATGAGAAATTTAAATAAAAAAATAGTAATAAATACAACATAGGTACAAGAGTACATATAATAATCATCATACATAAAAATTACAACTAGCTACTTATATATGTAAGTATACTCAATTAAGGAATCACAGGACACTAATAAAAATAGATTGACAAAAAAAAAAAAAAAAAAAATTAGTGAACAATACTTGAAAGATAATATTTCTTAACCTGAGCTTTAAATGAATCAAGGCTTTGCGCACGCCTGATAGCCAATGGAAGAGCATTCCAGAGGCAAACAGCACGCATGGAATAGGAGGAGCCATAAAAGGTATTATTGTGTTGTGGAATTTGAAGACGAAGATTAGAGGACGACCTAAGGTTACAAGAATGGGATTCGTGCACGTAAGTGAAACGAGATTTCAGGTAAGAAGGAGAACAAGGATTAAACAAAATATTGTAAAGAAGAGATAAAATGTGAGTATCCCGGCGAAGACGAATGGGTAACCACTTGAGCTTGTTACGAAACTGGGAGACATGGTCATATTTACGAAGACCGAAAATAAACCTTATACAGTAATTCTGGAGGCGTTCAAGTTTATCTAGTTGATCCTGAATTTATAAAAATTGCAAAGAGAAGAGGAGAAAGCACACCACCCTGAGGTACACCGGAACTAGTGTCGCACCATGAAGAGTACGAGTCATCAACACGTATACGTTGCCGGCGTCCATACAGATAACTGCGAAACCAGTCAATTGCTGTTGGAGATACGTTTATAGAGCTGAGCAGTGCTAGAAGGATGTCAAAATCAATAGTATTAAACGCATTGCTGAAATCAAGTAATGTGAGAATGGTAAGTAGTTTGTTGTCCATGCCCCGCCTTATATCGTCGGTTATTTTGACAAGAGCTGTAACAGTACTATGGCCAGGGCGGAAACCAGACTGCATAGGATTGAGGATATTGTTCCGATTTAGGAAGAAACTAAGTTGGGAATGGATAAGACGTTCTAGAACTTTAGAAAGAAATGGGAGAATGGAAATGGGGCGATAGTCGGAAAAGGATTTTGGGTGGGACTTTTTGGGCAAAGGAACAATTTGAGCTTCCTTCCAGCAGCGCGGGATTTTACCTTGTGACACGGAAGTATTCAGTAAGTGACAGATTATGGGTAAAATTTCATCTAAGATAGGAATAATCATTTTCCTACTGACGCAATCGCCGCCAACGGCATTAGAGGAAATAGCAAGGATACTCTTTTTGACGTCACAAGCAGCAAATTGACTTATGACAAATGGTGAGTGAGTGGGTGTTGGAACAGAAGAAAGATAATGGAGAGTAGAAAATTTATCGTTCGAACTGATATTAGATGACGATGAAAAGTGCTGATTGAGAGCATCGATATGAAGATTGCTAGGGACAGAATCATGCCGAGACTTTCCAACACCCAATGATCGCAAAAATTTCCAGACTTTAGCTGGGTCACCGTCTTCTACGGATCTGTGAATGTGGTGGCGCTGTGCATCCCTACACACTCTGTTGCAGCGATTCCGCATAAAAAGGTACTTTTCTTTGTTTTGTTCGCTTGGGTGGCACTTAAACTTAGTTTTGGCTACAACTTTATCATGCATAAGTTTTTTAATGTCGTCTGTAATCCATGGAGCTGGGAAATGTCGCATTTTAACTAATCGCTGTGGAGCATGAATGTCGTAAAGTTTTACTAGAGAGTTGTTAAACGCAGTTAGCTTATCATCAACGCAGTTAGCATTTAAAACAGGAGACCAGTCAATATTAGCAACATCCGTTCGCAGTTTCGCCAAGTCCATGCTACCAAAACTGCGCTGCAGAAGAGTTTTAGGTTTCAATTTAGGGGGACGAATTTTATAAGAAAGAAAAATGACATCATGATAAGACATATCATGGTCTGAGCATTGGCCGTGCTTGGCAACATGCTGAGGTGATGAGATGAGCATTAGGTCTAAAAGGGAAGCAGTACAATTTGGTTGGTTATGTGTAGCACCAAGAGGAAGGATGTGCATGTTGCACGACTTCAATAGTGACTTAAGTTTGAAAGTACGAGAGTTTTCCTTTAAAAGGCAAGTATTAAAGTCACCCATTATGATAGTGTGAGAGAAAGATGGAATAAGATCTTCCAGAAGGTTTTCAAAAGAAGAGAAGTAATTAACATGACAATCATGACTATAATATACTCCGAGAAGAATTTTTGAATGTGAAAGAGTTAATTCAAGGAAAAGATGCTCACCAGCGTTAGTAGGTGGAGGCTGGGTTGATATATTAACAATAGAGTAAGGAATATGAGGGCGCAAATATATGGCCACACCACCACCGACGGAGCTAGTTCTATCGTTTCTGACAAGAACGAAACCCGGAAGTGAGTATGAAGTTGTAGGGAGACAAGGCTTGAACCAAGTTTCGGAGACTAGTATAGCATGAATGTTTTTGTTGTCAAATGATGCCAACATCTCAGAATAGTGGGCCGGAATACTCTGAGCATTAATATGAATGACATTGAAGTTCTTAGGTACGTCCGAAAAGTAAGTTACCAATGATTCACTTAAAGACGGTAAGCTTAAGAAACTTGCATTGCTACTTATAGTAGCACAAGTAGAGAGAGATCTATAATCTTCGCAGTCACTGCTACTGTGTTCACTAATAGACATTTCTAAATATATAAATATTAATAACTTTCAAGTTTTAGCTCCAAGATTAACTTAGAAGATGTCAAAACCGGTTTCATCCGCCAGGTTGGTAAGAGATAGATCTACTAATAATATAGCACAACACATCAAAAAAAAAACTAAGAAAAAGTAATTGGTTTGGCAGAGCAGGGTTAGTCAAATACATAAAATCAGGAATATAATTGATAGTCTAAATAATTTCAGGCCTGGCTAAATCATCTTCCCGTACTAAGCTGTTGACAAAAAAAAAAGACATATGACAGCGTTTCACAGCGCCGCTTTGACAAGTAAATAAACAAAGAAAAGAGAAGTGAGTTTAAAACGAAATTGTGTATAAAACAAAATAGAAAAATGCCTTGCCTTTATAATATACAAATGTTTTAGAATAAAAAAGTTCTCCTACCCTGTACTACCAATCGGAAAGTGATGAAGAAAACTTTAAAAAGCTACAGTATGAAAAAAAACAAAAATCACTTCTTCGCTTGGACGGTTCGCTTAGTCTTCGGTTTCGCCCCTTCCCCTGCAGCGGCTGGAGACTCCTTCGCAAGAGATTTCGGCTTGGCGGCCGGACCTTTGACTGGAACCTCATCAGGCTGTATGGCTGCGAAGTCACCGACGCACTGGATACGATGTCGTGTGCCGTCAGGGGCAAGCACAAAGATGTTTCCCTCCCTCGTCCAACATTTCGAGACTCCGAAACGTTGGCGAGCCGCGACAAATACGTCGTGTCTAGCCTTCGTTAAGAATTCGGAGAGAGTAATCCCCGAACCCTTGAGACTTGTCTTCGACGCCCATATTTTATCACGCAGTGCAACATCCCTTAGCTTCACGAGTATAGGTCGAGGCCTATCTGTCACAGTACGCCCCAACCGATGACATCTACTTATGTCCGCTGAAGAGAATGAAGGAATCTTTATTCTATCTACCACTGCCCTCACCACCACATCCTCGGTCTCAACATTCTGGGTCTCCGGAAGTCCGTGGATCAGCAAAATGTTCCGGCGCGCCCTCATCTCGCCTTGATCCACCTGTCGGGCTAGCAAAGCGATCTGGTTTTGGACAGCGCGGAAGGTTGTTATGACAAACTTCTTAAAAGCATCGAACTCAGATGCCAGACTCTTCGGACTGCCTGGTGTAGTCGGCAGCTGGTCCTGTATGGAATCTAGGCGCAGACTAAAGGCTTCCATCATCAGGTTAAGCGACTCCTGGACTGCTTCCATAGTGTTGTTTTGAGGTTATATTGCCAATATTAAAAAGTGTTGTGACGAGAAAACTATTAGAAATGGAGAGGAGATAATAACTGCAGGCGGATAGGGAGCATTACCCTAGGCATATATGCATATCTCACTGATGTAAGTCAATTATAAACTATTTTATTAATTAAAACTTTGTAAACAAATTAAAACGCGTGTTTTCGTTGCAACTACCGCCGCCGAAAAAAAACTCTTCTTCGCCGAAAAGAATTCGCTTCTTCTCCACTGCTCAACCAGATAGGTACATCAAGGAAACTTCAAAAAAGCAAACTTTGTTATGCTTTACTGTTCTATTTCTTTCTATCTTTTTTATCACTTCAAAGTCACAAGCTTCCTAAGCAGTCATATTTTTGCGCTGATACGATGCCTATTAAAAGTCTTTATTATGCAGCATTCAATTACGTTTTTATAAAAATAAAATATGTACCTAAGCCTAAAATACATCATAGTGAAGCGATTGAGACCAATAACAAAAAAATACGTTACAATTTAGAGGGCGAAAAGAGATAGGTCCAGGAACACAAATTTTATCTGAAACACGAAAACAGTGAAGTGATAGTACCTAGGTACTCTTAAAGCCTCTTACGCGCAGGCCTTGCCCACTCTCACAGGATGACGAATAAATGCGTACATACAATATTATTGTGATTAAATTGTGGCACTCCCATGTCGTCACCACATTGTCGTTTAAAAACGGTACTCCTCGCCCATACTAGTGGCCTAGAAATGATTGAAGTCCCGTATTCGTTCAATAATTCATGCAAAAATTGGTACCTATGTACATTACGGTTATCGGTGCGTCATATTTAAGATTGGAGCTCTACGGTTATCATCTTAGTTTTGGTTAACACATAGCTGTAATAATCTCGAAGTACTTAGGTAGGTAAATACACACAACCATATATGACAAATGACAAATCTCGCACTGCGAGCAGGGACTGTAATCGATAAATTAAAAATATCGATACTTTTAGTAAAATATCAATATATATACACCTATAAAATATCGATAAATATATATATATATATTTATTATCAGTAAAATGGTATCGATAATTTTATCGGTACTCCATACGCGAACGCGCGGCGTTGCCAGATATCTTGGCTAGGCACAAAGTGGCACGCTATACCACAGCGCGGCGGCCGCGGGGCTCACGGCCCGGCACGGTGCGCGATTGCGGAGGTAAGCGGGCGGAAGAATTTATTGGTAATATACCGGTATTTATGTATCGGTACCAATTAAATAAATACATATTAAAGTATAGATTTCAATGTATTGAATTAATATATCAGTAATCATACCGATTAAGAGATACCCTATTACCAATATGTTTATCAGTATTTTGATATCGATATCAAATTTATATTGATTTTATAGTCTCTGATGACTGCGAGCGGCCGAGCGCAGTGCCTCGTAAATCTTAGTGCCACCCATCTTAAAGCACGTTAGCTGCCTTGAACTTTTTTCGATAAATAATCCTTAACTTCCTGTCAAACACTCGGTTCAGTTATAAAATTATGTTGATTTTCTGGGAAATTTGTTTATGGTAATGAGTAGGTATAAATAGCAACATTTTTTGGGTTCTAGGCCACAAATTTGAGTTGTTGACGAAATGAGTTTCTAGAGAGCAGTTCCCTATGTATTACTAATGTAAATAAGGTCATTCCTTGAAATTAACGTATACATAGCAGAACCGTACGACCTGGTGGCCTAGACTGTTATTTGAATTGTCTCAGAATTACGATTGGATTGTACCAAAATGGCCGTTTCGATATAGAATAGATCTGAGTTAGTATTAAAAAATATGTTCAGTTTAATACTAACTGTGGTCTATTCTATGTCAAAACGTCCACGGGAAGGCTGTGCCAGATACTAACAAAAATTAAATCACACTACTGGACATTCTATAGGTGTACGCAGTACATTATACAGTTAAGTACTAGGTACCTATCTACACTAAACCTCTACGAGTATACCTAGGTAACTATAGGTACGCAATTGTAAAGTGCCGGATATACCTAAGCGAGGACGATCCACAATCAACGCCCACACCTAGGCAAGACTTAGGTACTCTGTTTTATTGTTGCGGGAGTCACGAGCGCGTAATTCATACGTGCTAAACACATATTGTCACGTATGCAGTAATAAGTCGATTACTACTATGAGAAGAATTAATGCCTTATGGCATTAATTTATCTACGTATTGATGTCAAATTGACAAAATTTCAGATTTATGACCCCCTTTTTATTAAGATAATGGAAAGACAAACGAAAATAAGGTACTCCTATCTTTTTATTTTATTTAAAATGTAATAATTACGTTTTTAGAGATTTTGGATTATATAAGAAGAAAGAAAAGTTCAGCATAATTTTAATCTCGTCAAAATCTTGTAAAAAAACAACTTAAGCTACTAAACAAAATTAATATCACAGAACAATAACAATATTATTTAACAAAAACTGGTAGTTACACTAGGGTCAAAAAGTAGGGTGTTTTATTTAGGCAGGCAGAGGTAGCCATGAGTTTAAAGTCGCGCAAGTCTAAAATCCTTAAAATCCGACGGAGCTTTAAATGTTTGGACATATACCGACCTACCCATTAATAAATTTAATAAGAAATGCATATTCCTGCCTTAATATCCAAAATTAAACACACCTACATTAAATGTATCAAATACTGAGGCGATTTAAACATTAATATATTGTGGTTTTATGAAAATCTAGAAAATCTAAGAACACAATAGAGACTATTTCAATTGTGTGTATCAAAAACTCAACCACAATGAATAAAATAATAGTACGGTCGCCCAACTATACAGCAATCTGCATAAATTACTCAATAAGTCGCGGGTTATTATTTCTATTGTGAAGCAACAAGTCTATTATAATAGATGATTCAGAGAAAAATCTACTGACAACTTTACAAGAAATCTGAAAATATAACTATTTCAAAGTTTATTTGTACTGCCATCTACCGTAAGACTTTAAAAACATCACGCACGATAAAAGGTTGTACATAGTAACTGTAAAGATAATATTACTAAAGCCTCTTATTGCGTTAAAATAATTCGCTCCGCTGAAAACAGATGGCTATGATATTAATTCTCAAAGTGTTCACAGATGGCGGTACTTGTCCCTAAAGACTGATATAGATCGCGACAATCTAAGAAAACTGCGAAAACATGTCCTAAGAGTTGAACTTGACGATGTGACAAAACATTGTTTGTGTAATTAGATTAGTATCAGTATTTAGATGCTAATATCATGGTTTGCAAGCAGGATTTATGAATCGGATTTAATGAATCAGTGTGAACTTAGCAGCCATACTCAGCAGCATATAACATGAACAGTTCATGAGAAATTGAATTAAAAATTTCATATCATCATTCGAAGCCTTTCCTTTTAATTGTCGGGGAGTACCTACCCAATGAGTAAGCTATTATTTAGTATTATTAATTAGGAAGATAGTTCCTTATCGTTTCTTATATATTCTGTGCTATCGTGTTACTCTTGTCACGTTAGACTTAGTTTAGACAAAAAAGGCTTTCCATAAAGGTATCTGAACTAATGTCGTTGACCCACTTTGACGCCAGTTAACTATAATTATAGCCTTGCTTTATCGCGTTTCTTGCCCATCCGCAGTTCCCTGGTGTGATTCATCCCCAAACTTTTCAATTTTATTTACCCGTCTTTAGACCCGTCTCTCAGTTGCATAGGAGAAGGACGAACTAACCAATTGGGGATTGTCAACTTACTCAATTTTAGAATAGTACCTACTTACTTTGTGATTAAGATATGACTGTGACCATTACATGCCGCATTATTGTGAGCTACAAGAATAGACATTTAACTGATGGTACAGGGTTATCGGTTAGAGGTATATCAAGTCGAAATGGGATTATTAAATTTATAAATTAAAATTATTAAGTGTAATTTATTTTTAAATAATAATATTTATATACGTACAAAAATTTTCTAAATCATATTTTTTTGTTTATAAAATATTTTTCTTAACCATTAAATATGGGAGCAACCTCGAAATCCAGAAAAAGAAAGCAGCTGTTCCATCCAGCTCATCGGCCGTCTACAAAACGTATGAAACAGCTTATTTAGAGTTGACTCCATATTGGACGTTGTACATTAAGGTGTGTATCGTGACCACTTTTCGGCTTAGTACACCCCTACCCGAAAATGCTATATACTCAGCTTTTTAAAGGCATTCATCGACAGTGTCAAAATTGGTAGGTAAAAAAACCTATCTAGCCTCAGGCAGAGTAGCAATAATAGTCCCCAGGCGTATTCGTGCTATTAAGTTCATTGACTTTAAGAATGATTTTTATTGCGACACACTTAGATTTATCAAAGCAATTTAAACTTTACTCATATAAGTATAAGCGTGAAATTAAAAAAATATTCTCACTCTCCAAAACCGATTTTGCATGAACTGATCACGTGAAAATGGCCGCGTGTAAAATGAAATTGAGCTTGTACTAACCTGTAACTGAACACAGAACAGCTTAAGACCTATATTATAATGTGAAAACTTTTATTATAATCTTGTACATACGCCAACTAATCTCGCCGGAAATCATGCCGCGGGATAACTACCAATTCTGATTTCTAAAAATTTGCTAGGTAATTCTGCGTTGTTGCCTTATCATCTACAATTTACAGTTGATTTAATTCAGACAAGAATATCGCGCCAAAAACATAACGTGTAGGTACAAAAATGCACAAGTGTCCGCTCTTTATATCTTGTAAAAAGTTGTAAAATTGAATGTAGCCAAATTCAGTACCTTTCCATCTATGGAAGCAACTATCCCACCACTATGTCCTAATTTAAAAAAAATATTACAAGTTGTTAGACACTACAAGCTACATAAGCCATGTAACAAAATTGATACCTCGTTAGTTGTAACATCCATATCAATATTACTATTATTTATTTCTTTAACATAGAGAGTGATTTTATCAAACGCACGCTGTAACATAATCTTCTTCTTATTCTAAATAATTATCCATATGAGTACATTGAAATAAATAAAAGTACAGAGCGCTAATATAAGAATGATACTTTTTTAATTTGCGTGAAACTAATTGTCCGCGAGTTGGATTAATAACCCGGGGCTGAGAAAATATACCTTATAGTACTCCCAGGGTGTGGATATTCGAAATGCACAATACATTTTGTCATGGTGTGCACCCCGTTGAAATGCGCGCGCCTTGCTGTGATTCTCATCAACGCGATCGCATCGCAAGCCTCGGCCTATATCGAGACGGAGTGCTACCTATACTTATTAGTTCACAATAATACTACCTACCTATCTACTAAACTGAACGCAATGGGGTTTCCATTGTAGGCTGACTCATTGCGTTAATAGATATACTTTCCTAAATGTTAGGTGGATGAACGACATCTTCGAAATTTGCAATATGCATTAATAGGCTTTATTCAGGAGCACATAGGTACGTAGATATTAGTATTGTTAAGTTTAAATAGATACATAACAAATTGTGCTTCTTAAAAAACACATCTTAGTCACATAGGTACCAAAATGAATGGATATCCTATCGTAAGCTTCAACAGAAGAAAACATTCCTGAAGCAATCTATAATATACGCAGCGTTGTAACAATTCCGGTGGTCCCCGACCTGTTGTTGCTTGATATCTCATTAACATCCTAGCGGTAACAATTGAACATGCTAACCACAGTATCGGTACCAACCACACCATCTTGTGGTTAGAGACTGAACGCTTTCAGTATCATTCAGCATAGGTAAAAAAGTCGCAACTGCGCTTACGTCACGGCATGCTCTAAGCGCGTGCGTCGTCCGTCCCGCTGCCCCTTGCTTCCCTCTCGCTTATATTTACTGGCGCGTCCAGCCGGTGAGTGCCACCAGTCGGCTTCGCTGGAGTCTCTGCAGATTCACGTGTTCACCAACCCTCGAAATGTCTCCCCTAACGTCACCACCCGTCTGCTGTCTCGCCAATGTCACATAGTCGTCGCGTCGCGTCTAGACATTTTTCTTCATCTTTATTAGTTTAAATCTTATTAAGTTACTTATAGTTTTTATTGTTTCGCGATGGTTTCGAAGTCGCGTCGAGGTCACGTGTTAGTTTGGGAGCAGCCAGGGTTGGAGGATCAGAATCCACGTAGGAACGCCGACACCGGTGAGTTTTTGTTATGTTTACAAGACGATTATGTTTTCTGGGTGTCCGACTTGGTGACGTCAGCATTAGGAACGTTCGTCTGGAAGACAGGGCTTGTCAGACAACTTTTTATGATTGTGGCTTCTCTTTGATGTTCTAATTTTAAGTGATTATTTTAGGAGCTGGTTTGGTTTACAATTTCTTTAATTTTTACGGCATTCTGAATTATTACCAGCATTTTTGTTTCCTATGTATGTAACATTTAGCTACATTATGGGCTTCTTATTTTCTTGATACTGTATTTTTATGAATAGTAACAGACTTTTACAGAAAATCTAATTTAGGTATATAGGTCGTATACTCGTGTACTTTCTGCCTGCAGCCGGCTGAGCTTAGGCGGAAATTATGAAAGCAATTACTACTTACATTTATTTATTACATTGGGTATTTTATTTTGCTTAATTAGGTACTTGAGTTTTGTTAAGCTTATAGTAATAAGATTATATAATATTACAGAAATGAAAAATTTACTTTAAAGTACCTATTTTTGGCATGTAGTTAGAAAACGCATTATACTTAGGCCATTTTAGAGACGCTTTAAAAAAAATAAGGCAACTCTTTATTTAACACCAGTTTAACAATAATTAATTATAACTAATAAAAGTGAACAAAATATATACCAGGTTTTTAACGGCGCGGCGGCCTTATCGCTCGAAGCAAAAATCTTTATTTGTTTTTCTCTTCGTTTGATTTCTTTCTTTCAAACGTCATGTCTTTATAACTAGTACCTAAATCGGCGAACTGACGTCCATGCACTTGACCGATTCTTCAAGAATTTTGATTCAAGGATCTTAATGATGTTGTGTTCCTCATGTTTGTACCAAATATTATATTTGGCTATAAAATAAATATTGTAGATTTTTTTTTTATAGTCGATAAGCTTGCTCTTGACCGCAACTCACCTGATGTAAAATGACGATGCGGTCTAGGATGTAGCGCGCTTGCCTAGAAGAAACCGATTCACTCGCGATTTGAAGAGACCGAGATTATAGCTATTGGGAAATAGAGAACTTGGCAGCGAATTCCACAACCTGGCAGTTCGCACAATAAATGTAGACGCGAAGCGTTTTGTGCGAGTCCGTGGAACCTCTATCATGATCCGGTGGCGCCTTACAGTATCTCTACTTGTCCGATCCGTAATACTATAATTGACGAGTAAATGGCGCTTTACCAAATTTTCCCCCGTTTTTGGGAGAAAGTCCCCCAGTCAAAAATTTCCGACGTCTAAAAAATACGAAAAACTTAGAATTCATATACACCAAGTTTGGTCTAGGTTAGTTGCTACCTACTACGACCTGTACGCGAGAACTAACTCGGACGAACATCCGTACCTACATACATAATCAACAGATAAAATATTTTTTATTTTGTAGGTTGGAAGTTGGCTTTGTTCGCTTCGGTCTTATTATTATTATTAAGTATACACAGACAATCACAAGGGCTATAATGCGATCACAAGTTTCGTATTGCTTCGTCCGACTGACGTAATTCATCAATAGGTTGTAATTTTATCTCTATGGCAATTATGCGCCGAATTCAGGCTGTTTGCATTAGAATCACCATGGTGAAGATAAGTGCGTATCTCTGTAGCTTATATCAGTATAACTATGGATATTGTATGGATGAAACCACGTCATCGACGTGATCGACCAAGTTTATGGGAACGTGGATAGATGTCATTATCATATCTTCAATGAATAAATAATTGCGTTACTTGATAATAAATGTATGAAAACTTTCTTAAGAGTAGGTAGTATCAGTTTAGGTAGTTTTACAGATCAGGATTGAAGTAACTATGCGTGAATCTTAGATAATTCTATTCTTCAAGCTTGATTTTTCTGTGATAATTTTTTTATTTATGTACCTACTTAATACTAAAGCAAAGTATACCCTTTCTATCAAAATGAAAATAATTATCTAAATTGCTTCCACACGTAAGTACCTACTCTCGTAGTAGTTCCGTAAGCTGTCGATCTCGCGACCACGATATTTTTTCAACTTTATAATCGCTTCGCTCGCTCCGTCATTACTCAATAACAATCAATTTGAGAACGTTCTTTGAAGTCAGTCAATAATGACTGTAAAATAAAGAGTGATAAGTTCACTGTCAAGGTCTAGGTGCTTGTCCCATTGTTACCGTCACGGAGGCTGGTTTCAGCTGGATAGTTGTTTTTGTTCCACGTTTATTATGAACTGCATTAAATTCTAGCATTCAGCGCGGCACGCGATCCGTGAAATAGACTTTGCTATTCGTATGTCACACATAGTAAAAAAAACTTTTTCTCGTAGAAGTCGTTCAGGAAATATCTGAGATTTTGCCATCCAAATTATCTATAGATGATTTTTTTGCGTCGTTCAGATAGTTTTAATATTTGCTTGTAGATAAATTGTTGACCTCGCGATCACAATAATGCTTCTTTCCAATACCTACCTGAAAAGTTACCTCACGCAAATTGTGTCAATAAACATCTTTGATTCGTGTTTTATGATTTTTCACGTCAAGTGCCATCACAGTATTTAAGTTCGAGGTCTTAAATACTGCGTGGTAAGAGTAAGGTACCAAGAGTAATAAAATCTACATATATAGATTTTTCAACTTTATGTATATCCAAAAAAATACTTCTTTTTTTTATCCTACACAGCTAGGCATTTGACCACAAGTTCGCATGACCACGGAAGTCAGCGATACTGTAGCCCTAGATGGAGCATGCCTAGTCTGGAATACTCTTTTTTGGTATACCTAATTTATTGGAGAAAAAAAAAATGTAGAACGACCCGTGCGCGCTTACGTATTTTCTCGCGGACAAACATTCTTATAGGTATACATACAAACTGACAGACGCAACAACATTTTGCCAGACTCGAACTGAGACGCTTCGCTCGCTCAGTCTATCATCCTAAATAATTTAATAATATCAAGCAAAAATGATATTCAAGAGGTTTTATGTCGTATCAAAAAAAAGTAATTTTACCGCAGCAAAAATTGTCAAGAATGATCAATTTGCACCAGCCGGCACTGTTAGGTCATATTTAGCACCTTTATTCATCTAAAAACCAATATATATTTGCCCGTCTACTGTTAATTACGACATGGTCTTTGTGAATATTTCATGGCATCCCCAACACATGAGAAATCCTAGTGGAGCGATATGAATGATTTTTTTTATTTATTTACACTGCGTAGGTCTCTCTAACGCAAATGTATCTGAAAACTCAATGTTACCCATTCAATCACAATGCTTTAAGAGTTTTTGTAATGACGTAATCCTCACGTGAACCTATAACGCAAACCTGATTGAGTAATTAGGTAGGTGCCAACGTGTTGCGGGTAATTTACAAAAAAACACGTCATTATTTGTCTCGACGAAAGTTATACCAATACATAAAATAGAGATTTTTTTGAGTACCTATTGCAAAGATTGTTATTGATTTCTTCTTAATTTAAGAAAAAAAAAGACGAATTTTGTATATTGACAGTCTGCGCACTGCATTTATGCCACGTAATATGCGTATTTTAAAAAAGATTATTATCTTAGTAAGCAAAATGTATTTCTTTTGAGATTAAATTATTCTAAAACCGTAATTTATTATAGATTACTAACGACTTTAAACCAAAGAATATTATGCTTTATATAATAAAATATAAAGTGATTATTCGATTACAGCAGTATGGTGTTAGCAGTAAGGAAAACAAATGAAAAATTTGCTGTTCCATAGATACACGTCAAAACTAGAACGATATTGAGTATGAATGAAACTGTTATTCTTACCGAATTCCGAAAAAAGAGGAGGAGGTATTCGACCCAAAAAAGTGAGAGATCCTATGAGTTTAAAATACCTCTTAAGTGGTCCTTTCTAAATTTTCTTGAAATTGGTCCAAAGTTGTGACTTTTTTTCAATTAAAATAACAGGAAAAAAACTATGTAAAATAAACTTCGAGTTCTAATCGCAGTAGTAAAAGTTTATTTTTAAATTCTAAGCTTAGTTTGGTGTTGAATCTTGATTGCATTTGGTCTAGATAGGGTGAAGCTTTACAAGTGCTTTGCCAATAGTAAATGTGTCTATCGATCTACAATACATAACTAGGAATAGGTACAGAAATGTAATACTTGCATAGTGATAGATTGATTAACTCTTTATTGTAGGCTAGGTTTTGCCCGCGGCTTTGACCGCGTCGTTTCGTTTTCCGGAAAACAGAAGCCTATGTCACTCTCTTAGCAAAAAATCAAGTCGATCCGTCACTCAGTTGCTGACGAGAAGACGAACAAATAAACACACATTCGCTTTATAATATGTGTGGGGATAGGTACGCAAAACATGAAATATGTATTCGAGTTTTTTTTTACACATAGTACTTCAAGTGGCGGCCTGACCGCTGAGCGATCTCTTCAAGCAATATATATGGAAAATAATATGACTTAAAATATGAATCTTTGAAATGAAAGCAGAGTTTTTTTATCCTATTTTATCAAGTTTTTATCTGCCTTTTAAAATAGTACCTACCATATTTTGTACCGATCAAAAAAGAAGGAGGTACTCAATTCGACTGTATTTTTTTAATACCTGTTTTCTAGAAGACGTGCAGGCCTGTTTGAAATTATTCTTGTTGTTTGAAAGGGTATAGCTTCGATACAGTCCCATTTTGATTTTATTCAAATCGGTCAAGAGTATTGATTTTTAAATCTTAATAATTGTAACAAGTTCTATCAGCGCCTGCCGCCTTTTTTTTTAAAGAATAATAGCTTCTTCATATCATAAATAATTAAATAAGAGTTTAAATATAATGTAAACTCTATATTTGGGTACATCATAGTTTGTTACTTAAATTTTATATTAGGTAAACGAAAATGAAACTAAAAATAAATGTTTTAATTACCCAGTAAACATTCTATAAATGTAGAGAGGCGCGGTAATGGATGTTTTGGCTCGCATGCTATGTTTTATTGCCAAGTTAACTGATCTGGGAATATTATTTAACATATTTCTTTTTGATGCCGTATTTTGGACACGTTGTGCGGAAAGATGAGTGGACATATTTTCAATAGGCGTTCGAATCTATTTTCGCACTGTAGACTTCAAGAGACATAACTAAATCAAGAATAAACTCCGCATGCACCTGCCAATTTTATTCTAAACATACTTAGTAATAAAATCAAAATTTATTTGACAGCTTAGATTAGCTTATGACATTTAGCTTTTCAGCTATTTTTAGATATTTAGCCTCTAAGAACTATTTTCGATAAAAATATTCTATAGCTGTTTTAGTTTATTGCATATATACATTATATGTATAGTTGTCTTATTCTTTAGTAAATGGAATGACCCTTAAATACTATAATAAATGATCGTAGTAATTTTGTGTTCTTAATACGTTCCTAAATCTATCTATCATTGAATATATTTTAAAAAAATCTTTTGTGTTATTAACGATATAGATCCCAAATCTATATTTTTCTCAATTTTTGTCTGTCTGTCTGTTTCTGGACTTTCCATAATTTCGGAACTGCTATCCCTCAAGTAGAAAAATCTGTCGCCAAACAGCTAATGGTGTGTGTTGCGGCGGCCTTTTTTGAGAACCAGTGTATTCCAGACTAGGCATGCTTCATCTAGGGGTCACAGTGTCGCTGGTTTTTGTAGTCGTGCGAACTGGTTGTCAAATACAGTTTAAAACACTGCTTCCTTATATTGTATCTTTTACAATGATAAGATTTAAGACGGACCACTGAAATTATTGTCAAATTTTTAAGTCCCACTGACATAATAATGAAAGGTGACCGCGAGAACGAAGTCGGGGGTACAGCTAATATATATACCTATATATTTATATAGGTACTTGCAAGCTAAAATTATCACTTTATGTAGTTGCGACTGACGTAAACATTTATTGGCTGGCGGTTAGGAACATCTTGAAGCTTATTAAAAGTTTTTTCAAATATTATATTTGAAACTGTCTGGAAATACTTCGATCGTGTGTCTAGCATACTCTTTGGAATAAACCGAGTACGAGTCACTCCATACTCGTTATTACGAATAACTTAGGTACATTATGATTACCCTGCATAAGAGAAAAAAAATCTACATATTCCATAAAAAAGCTTGTCTTTCGTCAACAAAGTCAGCTTTAATAAAACAACAGCTTTTTACCCGACTGCGAAAGAAGGAGGGTTATGTTTTTCGAGTTTATGTATGTATAATATATGTATATATGTATATTTCTTTGGCACGCCATAGAGCCTAAACGGCATGTTGTATTTTCATGTGAGTAGAGTCAGTCAATAGATTCGTCTTAGTAGTGGGAGTGAAACTCTGGGTACATCGAAATTAAAAAAAAAAAGGAAATTAAGGACGATTTAGCAATCGGGTTTTTTCGAACTCGCTTCTTTACTTGTTATTTTCTCTGATTCAAAGTTAGTAAGTATCATAGTCAAAGTTATTCATTAGGATGAGTAACTATACAGGGTTATCGGCTAGGGGTGTACTAAGTCGAAAAGGGGTCACTGTACCCATCCTAAGGAACAACTTTAACTATCGGACCAACTCTGACTTCGAGAAAAAATAATCAGCTGTTTCATACATTTTGTCGACAACCGTTCAACTTTTTGTATGGAACAGCTGTTTTTTTTCCTCGAATTCAGAGTTGGTCCCATAGTGAAAGTTGTTCCTTAGGCTTCGTATAGTAACCCCCTTTCGGCTTAGTACCCCTAGCCGATAACCCTGTATAGTAACCTCTTTTCTCCATATTATTTGCATCCCTAACCGTTAAGCCGGTATTACTAATACCTATTCATTTTAAAGTTATATTAACCTATTTATAAACTAGTTAGTATCGCTCTAATTTATCTGTGACCCGGCGAACTTCGTACTGCCTCGAACTTCGTACTGTCTAACACTTATTTATGTTTCTCACCTTTTAAACCTTCCCTGGAGTACGACAAACATTTCAAGACCAAAATCAGCTAAATACGGCCCAGCCGTTCTCGAGTTTTTGCGAGACAAACGAACAGCAATTGATTTTTATATATAAGATAAGATAAGATATAAGAAGATAAGAGAACATTAATGATATTCTTTACAAAAGCTAACTATTTATTATATTATTTGTCCCCAGGAGGTCTCGGCACGCGTCACTTCGTCACATTCATGCTGTTCCTCGGCATGGCCAACGCGTACATAATGCGCACCAACATGTCAGTGGCCATCGTGGCCATGGTCAATCACACGGCACTGCCCGTCGTGCACGAAGCCACGGACACCGAGTGTGGCGACGTCGACGGTAACAAGACCTCGGCTGTAAGTAGCTGGGATCATTGCTGGATATCATTATATATGGGGTAGAGTCACTGTGCCCTTGAAACTATATTTATTTTAGGTATTGGTTTAACACCACAGAAGAAATCATATAAGACCCAGATGACGTCTATTTTATTTATTTAGGTCATCTAAAGAAGACTGCGGCAACCCTAAATCCTTTACCGTCACTCCTCACTCATGTAGAAGGTAATGAGCAAAACCCTGCTAACGATAATAGATACCTGCGATATGACGTCATGCGTCTTGATCATGGTCAACGCGTGTATAATGCATAGCAACATATCGGTGGCCATCGTGCGTGGCCATGGTGAATCACATGAAGCTGCTCTTCATGCACTTTCATGCCTAACTATAATAGATTCCGCGTGGTGGATACTCGTAGATGAAACTGAACCAAAAGAAAAGTTTGTCAGGGGTTCTCGGCGTTTACGATAACATTACCCGATGAGACTGAATTTATTTGCTATTGTCCCCAGGCAGCCCAACAAGACGGAGAATTCGTGTGGACATCAACGCTGCAGGGCTACATTTTGTCTTCATTCTTCTACGGCTACGTCCTTACACAAATTCCTTTTGGGATTCTTTCAAAAAGGTTTGTCACATTCGTTACAGTAACATTGGATTTGAGCGGATGCCGATGCTGAATAAAAGTTTTGGCCAAGTAGTTACCTATGTATAGAAACTTAGTCAGGCACCTTGAGAATTTTCAAGATTGCACATATTGAATTATCAAATACTTATAAATTATCTTTTGTTTAAAATTTGTGGCACGCCGAATTGTGTGAAATAACCTAAACGGATGGAGGAAGATTATACTTCTTTGTCGAACGTAATGTTATGGATAATCAATTAACATGTTACCTTACCGTACCTACTTCTTCTTGCAAGTGATAAACTACACTGAGGTATTTTGATACTTTTAAAAGAGCTATAGAAAAATAACGCGACGAGCACGTTTCGAACCTGCTCTCTTCTGGGTTACACGCCCAGATGCCTTGACTATTCGGCCGCCATCGATCTACTGCCAGCCGCGAAATTTGCCCGTCTCGTGCCCGTTTCTTTCGATCAGTCTCATATAAGTATTATTAGTAAACCTCTCTACTCTTGTCTTCAGGTACGGTGCTCGTATGTTCCTCGGAGTGGGGATGTTAATCAACTCCGTGTTTGGTCTCCTAGTGCCGGTTGCTGCGAAAGCTGGCGTGGAGTATCTCATCCTCGTGCGGTTCATCCAGGGTCTTGGAGAGGTAATAAGTAGTTTAATTTGCAATCTATTAACTTATGAGCCTGTTTTCGAATTTTCAGTGCTGAACAGTTTTTTTTTTCAATTATGAGAGATATATTTATTATATTTTATAATTTCCACATATCAGGGCATAAGTTGCCCATCTTTTGTCAACCGCATAAAAGCATCGAATAGGAAGGACTTCTAGGATCTATGTGATATCTATATAGATTGATTTTAATTACAGGGCCCAATTGTACCGTGCACACACGCCATGCTCGCGAAGTGGATTCCACCCAACGAGAGGAGTAGAATGGGTGCTGCTGTTTATTCAGGTTAGTTGCACTGCTTTTAGATCAATTAAGAGGTTATCATTTTACTGTCCTTCTCTAAGAGGTATTGATTACTTGGTCAGAAAGTCACCAGAAAAAGAGAACCTGGGGATAAGGTAGCTATTAATTGTAATATTCACGCCACCTGTGTCAGTGATCAGTTGTAAAATCAGTCAGCTATCCTAAAACTGATCGCGTTAAACGTTGGTTTAAGTCTTGATTAAGGGAACACCTAGGTCAGGAGGAGACGGATATTTATGCTGCTGCTAATAATAGGCGAGCTATCGTTTACCCTAACATCTCTGTTGGTGTAATAGCCCCAGGTAACTTCACGCAGCATCTAACATGAGTTTTACTTGCAGGAGCCCAATTCGGTACGGTGATATCAATGCCCCTGTCTGGTCTGCTATCAGCCTACGGATTCGCGGGCGGCTGGCCGTCTATTTTCTACGTGTTCGGCATCATCGGCACAGTATGGTGTATTGCCTTCCTTCTCTTCGTGCACGAGGACCCCGAGCACTGCTCCAGAATCAAGGAGCAAGAGAAGAAATACATCTTGAGCTCGTTGTGGGGTGCTGCAGGATCTAGCGTAAGTAACTACTGTAACCTAATCTTCAGTTAGTTGTTATGTCAAATACGATCATATAATATAGGTATTTACCTAGATACTACCGACCGAAATTGAGGCAAAAATGTGACTAATTTAATGAGATGACGTCACACATTATATAGAAGGTCTCAAAGAATAAATAATAGTATCTACTTCACTACTAGGTGTTTACTGAGAGAACTACTCTCTCAATTAAATCACTTTTCATTTCAATGACGCAAAAGCTAATTCATAATCAACAAAAAATAAATAGTAAATATTTACCTTATCTTGTAAAAAAGCTTCGAAGCTTTTTAGAAAAGCTCACGACAAGATGACAAAAACTCAATCGGTTCTAAAGAACCGATTCGGTTCTAAAGAACCGATTGAGTTTTTGTGTTTTCCTAAATATGTCATAATGAAATATTAAGACTGAATTATGACAATTGAATTGGTATAACTTTCTCAGACCACCTCACGATCACAAAAACAATAGCCTGATTCAGCGAGCCTTGATTCGAATTTTTTTGGGGTTTTTTAGGACGGATTTTCTTTAATGATGAATGGAGACCTCTCTTTGAAGGAGATAAGAAATTCGTTAGAATTTCATTTCTTCTTGTTTTACGTGTGAGCACCACACAGCTCAGCATAGCAATAGAAGCATATCTCTGGGTCGCGGTACAAAAAATCCATCTTCTATCTTGTTTGATATATTCTTAATACTTCCACGATGAGAAACCAATTCAGTAGCACAAGCTGCCTCTTGTTTTATTTCTCGTACTTTTTCCCACACATAAAAGGTTATTTCTCCAACAGTCTCCCCCGATCCCGTGGAGCAAGATCTTGGTGTCCATGCCGTTCTGGGCGATCATGCTGGCGCATATGGGACAGAACTACGGTTACGAGACCCTCATGACAGAACTGCCTACCTTCATGAGACAAGTGCTGCACTTCTCCATCAAAGACGTGAGTATTTGGATTTTTTATGTACCTAAGTACTAAAAACTATATTCATTTTACTACGCGTTTGTTTTTTAATATTGACATCTGTCCTTTGGGAAAGTTATTCAATAGTTGCACACACAGTCTTTGTTATTTTTTTGCATTTTAAGAAATGGCTCATGGTTCTTTTGCCACTGTTTCGGTTTCATCGGGGCAGGCGTGCCCAACTTTTGATTCGGTTAAGTTGCGGATAAACTCAAGTCTGGATTTTATGCAGAAAATCAACGCGTGTTTGTTTTATATATTACGAGTATTTGAAAATGCAAACCTCTTAGCTCTTCTAGGTAGCTCTTGTAGACAAAGTGTCTAAGTAGGTACCTACCTGTTTTCATTTTGTTTTTGATAAATTCACAATGCGACGTGATCCCAATATATTGTCCTGCTGATACGGCTTGTATAAACGATTGAAACTGCCACTCAAGTTCATTATGCCGTTTGTATGTTATTTATAGCTTCTCCAAAATTGCCTGGAGTTCTAGGGCTGCCTTCATCTGATAGATGTAGAAAACAGGGAGCATAACTATTTAAATGAATTTTACACTAAGAATGCTTGTTTTATATTAAATGTAATTTTATTATTTTATTATATTAACATTGTTCCTAACTCCATGTTCATATTATAAAGAAGGTTACGGATTGGCTTTTATTTCAACAGCGGCACGCCATAGTTGAGTTGTAATAATTTTTATAAGTAGGCGGTTACTGTCAGCCCTATAGTCCAATATGGCGACGTTGGGGTCATTAATCATTCCTTGTGGAATTGTCGCCGGAGGTCGCGGGGTCGAGTTAGGTCAATTGAGTGAATCACGTCTGCCTCAGAACGCGTATGGGTTTATTTCATTTGGCGGAATTAGATTAGGGATGCTTGCATTTGCGAGTTAGGCTTATTTAGGTCGTCCAGCAGTATTGTAGAAGTACAAATAAGAAAGCATGTGTGCTGTAATGTTATGAAAGTGATGATAAATTATCTAGGGGTACTTTTAAAGTCTCAAAATGTTTATCCTTGGTGAACCCAAAAATAAAGTTTTTGAGACTTACATGGATAAAAGTAGGTATGCACTAAATCGAGGTGGCAACAACCGTTCAATAGTTATAAAGCAACACTGACGTCTTGTTCCTGATTTGTTTATGAGGTCTTTCAAATTTCTAACGCGTTATCCCTTTCCTTTAAAGAATTCAGATCCATTCAAGCATTCCCGCTGGAGGCGTCAACTTTACAACTCGAATTACGTAGCTTATTTATCCTTAATTATGACATTTAAAATAGATTGTAGGTAGATCTAGGCAAGAAAAATAATTGCATTTAAAAGTTAGGTATTTTGTACCGAGCTTTGTGTAATTCGTGGTTCGAAGTTGTCGAATCCTGATTCAGGATGCAGTTCTACAACAGCTCCAAATTTCTCGCTTTCTAATTCCAATCGAGAGACTATTGCATTACTGATTTTTGAGGATGATTCACATCTACATGATTCTAACGACCCGACGAAACTTTTCTCCTCCTCACTATAATCACTTTTTTTTCCTACACAGCTAGGCATTTAACCACAAGTTTACACGACCACGGAAATCAGCGATACTGTAGCCTAGATGGAGCATACCCAGTATGGAATACACTGGCTCTCAATGCCTTCAATGTCACATGTGTTTCTTTCCAGAACGGATTCGTATCAGCGCTACCGTACCTGTGCATGTGGCTGTTTTCCATGTTCATCTCTGTAGTGGCTGACTGGATGCTGTCCAGCGGCAGGTTCAACCACACGCAAGTTAGGAAACTCATCAACAGTATAGGTGAGCACTTTTTTGAATAGCGGAATAAATAGTAAAAATATTAAAGGTTAAAGTAAAAGTTGGAAACGAGAACCCCAGAATCGGACTGAGTGGCGTGCCTTGGGAGAGGCTTAACTATATACATCCAGCCGTGGAATAGAATAAGCTGATAATGATGAGTAGGTACCTAATGAGCAGTAAATCTTAAAAATGTAAAATATCGATATCTTTACTTACAGTTTCAGTTTATTTCTTGCTTTTGCTAGGTAGAATCTATTACACACATAAAAAAGTACTCTATTTTCGCTATTATACGCATGCAAGATAAGGTGAAATAACTAAAGAAATATAAGTATTTAATTAAATAAAGTATTACAATTAAAGGTGGTTGAAAAGTCGAGATTTTAATACAAATGTCAGGTCGTCTAAATAAAGTCAAGTTCCCCATTGTGCCGAATTGAAGTCTCCCATTGACTTTCACCCGACAGGACCCTATAAATTTTCTTCTATTGCAAAACTTGTAAGATATTAATATACAATATATGTATATATATATAAAATATATTAAGTAATATAGTAAATTATACTAATCAGTTATTTGATTGAAAGACCGACTTAACTGCTCAACAGATTTTTATAAAATGTATGTCAGACCGCCTAGTACGTATTAGTGTCTCACTTTAGAACCTAGAAAGATAAATCAATAGAAGAACCTATCAACAACAATATTACCCGCTCCGCCTCACTTCTAGTGCAAAGGTGCCAATAACACTGGCAGCATTAACGCGATGAAAAAAAAAATAGCATAAAAATAGATTAGCTGTGGCAAACCTTTGAGCCAAGACTATAAAAGCGGGTATTTACGTGAAAAATCATTGTTTCAGGTCAATACGGTCCAGCAATAGGGCTGTTTATAGCAGCCAACACGGGATGCAACCCCGCCGCCACCGTCGCAATACTAGCAGCAGGCGTCGGTCTCAACGGTGGTATCTACTCCGGATTTAAGGTAACTACCCTCTTTTACACCTTTTAACAACTTTAGTGTAGCCTATTAAGTGTACCCCTTGCCTCAAGTATTATACTTTTACAGTGTTATCGGTTAGAGGTGTACTAAGCCGAAAGGAGATCACTAGGTATACTCATTCTAAGTAACAACTTTTACTATAGGTGGGACCAACTCTAAATCAGCATTAAAAAAATAACAGATTTTTCTTACATTTTATTGACGACTGATAGATAAACTCTTTGTATGCAGACTTTATTTTTTCCGAAATCAGGGCTGGTCCCATAGTAAAAGTTGTTCGTATTAATTAGTAAGTATAGTAAGCCCCTTTCGGCTTAGTACAACCCTAACCAGTACCTAACCCTGTATTCTCTGCTCCAGTGTCAAGCATGCTTGCTTTGACATTCTTCAGCGGTCCAGTTTCATCATTTGTCTTAGGGTCTGGGTGTTTTGTGCACAATGTTTTTGAATGTTATAGGAGAAATCCTAGTGGACAGCTATGGGTGTAAAACGTTTTACATTTTTTGTTTTTTCAGGTGAATCACTTGGACATCTCCCCGCGATTCGCCGGCATCCTGATGTCTTTCACCAACTGTCTCGCCAACCTGACCGGTCTACTGGCGCCCATCGTCGCTGGATATATCATCGAGGGCAGGGTAATGCCCTTATTATTACCTACCCATTTCAAAAAAAAGTTCCGTAAATAGTTAATCGATTTCAATGTGTTTTTTTTTGTAATACATACTTCGAAATTTTTATTGACCCATTGACCTGGATAACATAGTAGGTACACGTCATTGGACCGACCCGTATATTACTTTCGGAGTCGATTCAGCGCTTAAAAAAACTCAACAGGCAGATAATAGTGTTTTCAAATCAACATCTTGTGATGAAAAAAAGTATTAGCCGCCCGTCGTTTGACACTTTTTCTACAAAGTAAATATGAACTATGTATTACATGGCTGACTACTAACGCTCTTTCTTTTTATAAAAACAGAAGTACAAAAAAGAAAGAGTTCTGAAGTATGCATGTCGTACCTACGCAAAACCGATTGTAAATGTTATTACTCGACTGCAATAGAAGGAGGGTATATTTTTGGAGTGTTTGGCACGTCTTTCACCCTAAACGGCTTGTCGTATTTTTATAGCGAGTGATGTTAATAGATTCGTCTTCACCTGCAGATGGTCATATGCTATACTAGATGCATCCCGCAATTTCACACTTGTTAAGATACGTGGGTCTAAGGTTCTTGTATCAGGGCAGTTCTGGTTTAGTTGCTCGAATTTGAAAACTGTTTTCGGACATCTACCCATTTTTGTTGTAACTTCTAGGTTTAAAATTAAAGTATTACATCATTTGTTTTTTTCATTTTCAGCCCACACAAGCACAATGGAAGAAGGTGTTCTACATTGCCGGCGGAATCTACATCTTCTGCGCTACTTTCTACAACGTATTCGCAACGGGCAGAAGACAGGATTGGGACAACCCTGCTCACGACGAGGCCAACGCGAAAAAGGCCGCCGCGAAAAAGGCCATCAAAGATGAAAAGAGAGCCGAAAAAAAACAGAACCAAGCAGAGACAGCACAGTAGATTAACTAAAAAAATAATTTAATTTAAAAAAGAACGCGCACAGAATGCAACTGGCACGAAATAAATTGGCCGAATCGATCGTTACTCGTGGCACGAAGACGATTCGATTTACAAAAGTTATTGTTTTCCCGCCAATTTTTAGATTTAGAATATGCGGTTGACTTCTCTGTGCGTTCGACGGGATGCAAGTTTTGTCGATTGCGCGTTTGAATTGTGCAAAAAAAACTGAAAAAGAACTGCGGGTACTATTAAAATGGTCAACGACGTAAAGACAATGTAGATACATACTATTTTTGCACAAAAAAAACGTCATATTTAGGTAAGACTGTTATAATAAAAACAACTATTTAATCGTAATTTTGAAAACGTATTCAGATTTTTTTCTACTTACTCATGCAGTCTTTCCAACACTATCTTATGTATTTTTTCACTAGAAATACGTAAAATACACACATCAAGAAGGCTGTGATAAAATCTTGTGTTAAACGAAAATCAAAAGCATTTAACTTGCATCCGGTCAACTTTTATAATGTTATTAGGGGTAATTTTTATTTATTATAATTAATCTAGTTTAAATTACCATACAAGTATTGTTCTTTTAGCTTGTGTATAAGTGAAGTATGAAAGGTAAGTAGTATTGTTGGGTCCAAGAAGAATTTTTGATCCTGAATGTTACCGTCCTAGCCAGTGACTACAATTTTACAAAAATATCCTCGCATTATAAAAAGAAATACAAATTTAGATCGTGCCATTACAGAATTTGTAACTTCCAGCTTTGATGCAGGTACTCGAATATTTAACGACTTTTTAAGAAACTACCCTCAGTTTTTTTTACATATTTTACTTACAAAAACTGCATTTGATACTATATTCTTGAAATGAGATTAAACATAAAATAGATTTAAATAACGTTGGTCTTATTTCCAATCCGTTTGCATTGTAGCAGTGCCAAACGGTAATATTGTGAAATATGATTTGTTAATAAGTATATAAAATACATTTAAAAAAACGTTAATCGCTTAAAGCGAAAGTTGTTGTTAGATAAGAATTTTATGTATAGGTACATACATGTAAGATTATTGTAATATTTATGGATTATAGTTTTAATATCGTTTAACGTCGCCTGGCGCTGATTGTATGCGAGCTTTTGTGATCATTACTTATAGATTAGTTGTAACTCCACTTATAAATTAGAAGAAATATATTTTTTGTATCATATTTCTATACTTAAACAAAACAGTAGGGCAGTATCTAAGAGGCTTTTGTTTCTTGCATTCTTCTACCTCGATTATATCAAGCCCTTATAAAATAGAATAGAAAAAAATATATATAGGTAAAAGAATTATTTTAAAATGAACGACGCTACAATAGGAAACGGTGTTTTTTTGTTTTTCCTAGTCTGTATATAATTTATTTATATTATATTTCTGTTCTACCTAGGTACTCTAATTTTCTTTAGATTTTATGTCTTCTAATTTAAAAGTGGATTTGAAGTGCTTTAGCTTGATAAAATTAATTATGACAGCTTAAAACTGAATTTTCGACAAGAACAATAAACAAGATTCTAAAACTGGTTAAAAACATTTAAACTAGGTAGTGTCAATAAGAATTTATTAAGGGACATTATGTTTTAAATTTATAAAAATATTTGATTTAATAAAGACTTGCGATATTTGTGACAAAAAGATTACATTATAAATACTGTAATGTTTTACCAGCAGCAAAGTGATATGATTAAATCAGGCAATATCAGATCGACGACACTTTCAAACAAATACTTTTTAATAGTTCAGTAAGAGAAATATTAGTGATCGTCATAAGATGAAAAAAAATAGGTAGCCTACAAAGACTTCCTATTTTTTTATTTGATTAACAAATAAATTACCTGTATGTTTTAAGCTCTAACTAGGTGCGATGCCTTTTTATTTTGTATAGACTCAAGATAATATCAGAATCGAAGAAATACAGAAATGATTTTTGAACATATTTCTTGGTTTTACTAAATTAAAACTACCCCTCTCATGAGTTATAAGTAGGTATTCTATCTATAGTGTTAATTGAAAACCATTAGGTCCTTTTACCTGTTTTTCGTAACTGGCCACGAGAGAACATGTCATTGTCTCCTATTCTATAATTATAAATGACATTAGCAAGGAACAATAAAACCATTTCAAAATATATGTAAGGTTAATAAGGCCTTTTGCACTTAACCAGTTTCCAAAATTCTTGCAAACTGTTTTTGTACCGAACAAGTCAAATTGAAATTTTAATAAACCCTCGACACTAAATTTTAAAATAATTTATTACCCAATTTTGTGACGACGGCCATCTTAGGTTTTAAATTGTACATTGTGTATTATAGTAAATATCTTACCAATTCATTTTATACCCATATTTCTATATGTAATCTGTAAGTAAAAAAATAAGTAATAAAAAAATAAGTATAAAAATAAGTAATCTGCCACTTTGAACCAATTTTTATCAAACATAGCTAATAATTAATAATAATATGGGACAACATCCGCACAAAGGTCTTCAAGTCCCAAACTCGGCAAAGCCTGTGTTATAGTAACCTGACGACAGATATAAATACTTATATATATAATAAACACCCAGACACAGATCAAACAGACATGTTCATGCACACAAATGTTTGACCTGTCCGGGGATCGAACCCGGGACCAGAAAAAAAAGAAAAAAACAACACTCCACACTAATTTACCTTTTAATAAAAAATCAAAACAATCAAAATTGGTTTATCCGTTAGGAGCTACTTGCCACAGACCTGTCAAACTTACACTACCCGTCGATTTTGCGTCGGGGGTCCACTCAGTCAATAACCAGCATAATTAAGAGAGATTGTTAAATATAAACCATTTATTTCTTATTCTTATATCTAAAACGACAATTGCTCTCCTTAATTATAGTTGTATTCTTGATTAATATGATTTTTCTTATTTTTATTACTTAGTTAATAACTAAACTATTGTGTTGCAACTGAAATATCCCGGTGCCAGTTCTGCATGGCTGTCCGACCATAAGACAACTGGACGCTGAACGTAGATTATCCGTTTTAGCGTTCAACACAGCATCTTTCAAAAACAGCAGAGTCGATTCAAAAGACATCTGCTGCAGCGGAGAAGCAGACGCCTCCATACCCCTCCTGCTCATCGGCTCGAAAACACCGTTATAAGTCATATAATCAGCAACCAGAGTCAAATGTCTGGGATCCACTGTGATTCCGTAAACATTGAACACGTTCTGTATCTCTTTTATGATCACTTTATTAGCAGCTTCTATGCCGTAAGTCCTCGCTATCGCGTGTATATCGTTGCTATAAAGCCTGTTCAAATCCAACAAATTATTGTATTTGAACATTTGAAGTATATTTATTCCTTCAGTCTTGAGGTATAGGATATCCTTGTCTTTGTTTGTTATAGCTCGTTTGATGTTTTTGACTTCGTGAAGGACTGATCTTATAGCTGTCTCTCTCAACGCTTGGGATAGATCTACTCTTAGGAAGGAGATGGGGAATAACACTGTCAATTCGCACCATTGATGGTTCTTGATGTCGAAGGAATAGTGAGTAGCTTCTTTATGACTGTCGAGTACGATTTTGCTGATTTCCGCTTCGTTGATAGTTGTGTCTTCGGTTTTGTCGTCGTCGTTTACTGCTTCAATTGCGTCTTCGTCGGGTATTTCAATTTCGTCATCGGATTTCTCTTCTTCGTCAGATTCTGGGTCTTCGTATTCTTGCTCTTCAGCCCTCTTGTTGCGGATTTTGGCCTGAAATTTATTTGCATTATATTATAAATCAATCACATCTATTTGCTTAGCTTATGGTTTATATATGGCATATATAAAGGATTATTAGCCTTTAAAACCTATAGTATAAGGATTTATTTAGTCTGGTTTAAGGTCTTGTGTAATCTGTTTTATTGGTTACATTTTTAGCTGTGTAATACAGGGAAATTGTTTATTCAAACCTGATATTTTAGGGGATATAGTATAAGGAAAAATCCATTCCTACTTAAGGTATAAAATAAGTAACAATATGAGGAAATCTCGGCTACTAGACTATTATATGTAAGAAAGCAGGTCTAATTACTATTTTTTTAAATTAAATAATGCTATCAATACACAACTCGCTAACATATTCTCTTTTGAGTACCATTTGAGGCAAAGCCAGTAGCCAACTGCCGCAACACTGCTTTCTATCAGATCCGTTTATGGGCAAATGTTTGATGCAACAAAAACCAATAGAAAATACTTACGGCAGTTTGATCATCATCGTCATTCGGTGCTTCATCTTCGGAGCTGTCTAAATCATCCTTCGCGGCGACCTTTTCCGTAGTAGGAACCTCGAAATCATCATCCTCGTCGTCAGCGGCAGAACTCCCCTTCTTTTTCTCTTTTGACGATATCACTCCAGCAGCTCCACTCGCCTTTGCCTGCTTTCTGACCACAGAAAACATTTCGTCGAAGAACTTATTCTGCATGTGCTTTATAATCTGCTGAGGTTTCACAGCATACTGAGTTTTGTACTGCGCTAGCGGCAGGAAGATAAAGCGCATAGTTGTCTTTAACTGCCTATCCGGTACCGTCACTATTTCACATTTCACATCTATCTTTTCTAAAACATCAGCAACGGTTACTCTATTGAGTTTTTGTCGAAGCTTTTCGGCTTTCTTCGTCAAGTTACCAATGTCTGCACGGAAAGGTATATCCAAGTTAGGCGTTTTCAGATTCGCCGAAGCAGTCATCAGGATTTCCCTAAGACGTGGGATACCGAGAGTCACGTTCATGTCACCGCGACCAGCGAAATGAAATGTGTTCAGTGTCATCTGAGTAGACGGTTCTCCAATCGACTGGGCGGCTAATAGACCCACCGGTTCACCAGGATCGGCCATCGACTCCAAATATTTGGCAGACATTATTTCGGTAAATTTATCGCTATCAGTGTTCTCGTTGAATATGCTAGATTGTCGGTACTTCAAGTAGTTCTGTATTAGATAGTCTAATCTTTCGTTGATTACGCAGAACTTAAATTCCGGCGATATTGTATGCGGGATCGGGTCGGGGCAAGGTTTCTTAATGTACTGTGATCTTTCATCTTCGTCCATAGCCAACCATTCTTCTTCTAGTTTCTGGTACAGTGGGTCTCTTGCTTTATAGGCTTCATCTTTAGTTTTCTTCTCTTGTGGACCGATATTATCTTTCGTTATAGCAGAGAATTGAGTAAAGCCGCTGACGCGTTTCTTTTCAAGTGGATCGCCATTTTTCTTCATCCATTTCTTCAAAGATTTTTTAGCTTTCATTATTATTTTTGGATCATCGTCTTCTTTGAGTTTCTTGAGCACGCCTTTCCCCAGAACCGCGTTGGAATTCAGGTCGAGAAATGGCAGCTGGTCTTTGTTTAGGAACTGGCATTTGACAACGTCGAGGCCGTCTTCACCATACGCGAACTGTATCACACTACCATCAGCGTCTCTCACTGTCTGATCGTAATTAACGCACAAGCTTTCCAAATGCTTGATCAGACATCTCTGCAGATAACCAGATCGACTGGTTTTCACAGCTGTATCGATTAGACCTTCCCGACCAGCCATACAATGGAAAAAGAACTCTTGTGGCTGTATTCCTGTCATGAATCGCCCGTCTATAAAACCACCTGCTCGAGGGGACACGTCGTAGGGTGGAAAACTCGGCAGTGATCGTCCCGATATCATCAATGGAGGTCGCTTTCCTTCCAACTCGATTTGACCGAGTAGACAAGAAATCTGCATAGTATTTACTGTGGATCCCTTAGCACCAGACTGAACCATTAATTGCAGATTGTTGTCTGGAAACTTTTCTAGCAGACCCTCTGACAAACACACCGTGTTTATGTTATTCGTGTAGGAGTCTAGAATAGTTTTATACTGTCGGTCCAAATTGGCTCTAAACTTAGGGTCTTTGGCATGCATTTCACTTATTGTCATCTTCAACTTGACATCATCTACGTCTGCTGGTAGCTCTGTCGCTTTAACAGCGGCGAGTTTTCCCGCTTGCCTTACGAGACAAATGTAGTCGTCGCGCTTTTGATTTGCCTCGTTTACGACTAGGATGTCTTTGACGCCGAGAGTAAATCCGATCCATTGCAGGTAGAAGGTGAAGACTTTTGAGAATGAACTAAGCAAAGCGCTGGAGCTGTCTCCACCATATAGTTCGTACATGCAATGTACGAGGCCATAAGGTGTTGCACCATAATGGGTCTTGTCCAAGACGCCAGACAATAGTTCACCCTTTCTAATGATGACTTCCGCCTCTGACATGTCGTTGGGATTGCGAAATGGTGTGCCTCCAGCTTTCCATGGTCTGGGTTTCACCAACTGCCAAGCTTTGGAACTGATTTTAGCCTTGCCAGTCAAGGACAAGCATGGCTTTCCTTTTGGAGTGGTATTAATGATGATAGTCGAAAGCACTTGTTTCCCTGACCATAGTGTGACTGGTTTTAGTATTGTTGGTGGTAAGAGCTTAATCTGGCCTTTTCGGTTGGCTAAAGCTTGAAAAATGAGTTGCTGGTAATCAGATTTGGTAAAGAAGGCCCCTCGTAGTGACATCTTTACACCAGATATCACGTGATCCTGAATGAGACCACTAAGCGGAGTACCGTCTTTGGGCACAAGGTACTGTTTTCGTACCGACATTATATTGTAAGCTTCACTTCTGGCGATTTCGTTCTGCGGGAAATGAGCATTCATTTCGTCGCCGTCAAAATCAGCGTTATAGGATTTACAATTTGCGTAGTGAAGCCTGAGAGTTTTCTCTCCTTTGAGTACTCGAGCTCTGTGTGCCATCATACTAGGTTTATGCAGGGAAGGTTGACGATTTAGTATGAGAATATCACCATTTATCAAATGCCTATGAACTATTTTTAAACGGTTTGTTTTGTACTCATCTGGTGTCAGTAGACGTTTAGCAATACTTTTTCTCTTCTGCACTGAGTCTGGCGGTATTCTGATGATTCTTCCATTCTCTAACTCTAATTTCTCAGCACCTGGATGTTGGTTTGGACCGTTGATAATCATTTTTCTTAGTTCGTCGACATTCCATTCTGTGACTGGAACAGGGTATGTGAGTTTAGTAGCAAATGCATCAGGTATACCAATCTCATCAATGTCAACATTAGGATCAGGTGTGATGACTGACCGAGCTGCAAAGTTGACTCTTTTACCCATCATGTGCATTCGGATAAGGCCAGCTTTTTTCTCCAATATCTGCTTAAGTCCCAAACTCATAATTCCCACACTTGGGCTGCTGAGTAAGTTGTTAACATTCTTTTGTAATTCTTGCCAAGCAAAATGTAACTTTTCACTTACAGACTTTCCAGGGGCTATACTTTCATATAGAGACTTAAACTGACCATCTAAGCTTTCCAATGCCTTTTCCTGATCAGTTTGATTAAACACTTGCAGAATGACTCTGATGGAAAACGAAGTTTCAAGAATGCTCTTGTAGACATTTGATTGGGGATGCTCTATAACTTCTCCAAGCATGAAGTTCACTGGCCGGACATTAGTGGGCAGTACTGGAATCACTTGCATGAAGAATGCGTTTGTCACTGGCTTAACTTTTGTGTGTTCCAGAATAGGGAAGCAAATTTTTAATATATCCTCATCATTTGCCGAGATGGCACTACAATACTCTTGGATTTCGTTAGGCAACAATATTTTCACACTTTTTATACCAGTATCCGCATTCAGATGATTATACATCAACCGATTCTCCGATGTAGTGATTTTTATTAGCCTAACATTACAGCGGATGCATTTTTTGGCAATATTGATTTTTTTCAAGTAGCTCATCAAAATTGTAGATCTGAGTTTGTCTACATTTTTGTTATGAAATGCTTCCCCAACACGATCTCTTTTCTTAAGTAGTTTTTGGCATTTCTTTATAACTTTAGCAGAATATTCTGTGTTACCATCAATGATTTCACCTGCATATTGATCAAGGTCCAAAGCTGCAGTTACATAACCTGCATCCACTAATTCTAACTGAAGATTTAATATAAACTTCATGGGTTCACTCATTTGAACCTTGTAACATGTTAAACAGCTAACCCGGAACAGCAGATAAATATTTTTAATGAAGAGTGGGTTTACCACAACAAGTGGTAATTCGATGTGACCAAAATGGCCAGGACAATGTAACATAAAGTTGTTACATGTTGCGCAGGTCTCAGCCCGATCTTTTGAAGGGCCTAAGCCAGGGTCGTACAGTCCCCCTTTGTTACAATTGCCCAACGCATCAAAACTTGAAGTGTTAGTGATTTTAGCAACACTCAACTTCTTGATCTCATCGTCGCTGAACAGAAGGAACTGGACAGAGTCAGGGTCAACTGAACGTAGTTCGGACGTCGTCGAATTAAAGGGAGCCTTGAAAGCCATGTTCAATAGCTGAAAAAAAATATTAAATTATTGCGGTGGCATGACATAACCTATACAACCTCATCTGTTTTTTTTATTATCTATACGAAAATATACATAACAAATAAAACTCTTAATGCTTACCCGAACCAAAACTATCGCATAATTAACCAATACATAGTATTAGATTTATGTACATAACCCACGCAAAAATTGCACCACAACAGAAAATATGAAACCAAAACTTTTTTTTTATTCTTTCTTGATTGGCCACCACACTCTGTATATTGTACCAGTTCTCAAGTTCTTAAAAACTTTGTTTTGACTGCAACGCAAAGTCAGACAGAGACATAGATAATACAAATTGTTAGAAACGAGCGTATAATCCATAGATAACAAAATTAAGCGAAGATGTTATTTCATGCAAAAACCGTTTTTCTCATATTTTATGTCAACTTCAATTTCTTTATTATTAGACAGTATTAGTGTAAGAAATATATTAAGTATATATAATGATATGCGCTTGAGCATAAACAAAAAGACTTGTAACTATTTATATTAAAGATAAGTACAACAAATAGACACGAATATACAAAATATTGACGTATAAGCATTGTCATTCAGCGTGGTAATGCGGCTAGCATGCTAGGCTCTGGTGGCGGGTTAGAGCATTTGGATTATCTGTAGATCTTAAATTGTCTATAGGTAATCTTTCTGCTATAATTTTTTGTTGTCGTAGTTTGTCATTTTGTTATTATTAATAAAGGCACTTACCCTATATAAAAAAATATATTGTCTAAAAATTTAATTTCAACGCACTAATCTAGATATTACGGTATTGGACACGGTGCGGGCGCGACGGTAGTATTTAACTTAACTTATATAAATAAATTTTAAAATTTATGTAATTAAACCATGAATGATCTCCACATAATGTTTTCAATCACACTTTAATTTACTGTTAATTGATGGTGGTTATGTCATCAAACAGTATAGAAGTGACTTACTTGTCATCAATGACATCTTCGGGGCTTCGTGCCTCTCCTAGTATTCTCAGTCGAGCTTATAAATTTTTATAAATTTTTAATAATATTAATATTTTTGTCAGTAATACAAATTTTTTTTTTTATTATATGTGACTAAAGTGTGGATGACATGGCTCAGATATATCTCTCTAGATCATATAATTTGATGCTCGTTACAATATCTTTCACGAATCCTGCCAAATGAAGCTCATTTTATTTTCCGGTATACCTACACATAAAAAATTACTGCAACGTTTCATTCTGTTACTAATTTTTCGAGGTAGCAACTTTATAAGAAACACTGAAAATGGCGGCCCAAGATGAAGTTGACGTATGTGAAAGTTGGGAGGATATGGACGAAATAGGTGTAAGTTTATCCGCGAAATGAATACTTAACATGTTTTAGGATCGGATAATGCTCCTGCGGTATTATTCACGCGTGGTCATGTTTCTTTCAGTTGGAACAGCAGATCAAGCTGAACAGTGACTGCGCGCCAGTTGTATCATCAATCAAGGGCTGCAAGGTGACTGTCGAAGAAAACGCGTGTATAGGATCTCAGTGTGTGATGCCAGAGCCCGCCATCCGTATATTAAAAAGGCCGACATCGACGGCCGCCGGCCAGCAGAATGGCGAGAGCCGGGCGCGCCCGGTTAAAACCCTCGAGCAAAGACAAAAAGAGTATCAGGAAGCTCGACTGAGAATACTAGGAGAGGCACGAAGCCCCGAAGATGTCATTGATGACAAGTAAGTCACTTCTATACTGTTTGATGACATAACCACCATCAATTAACAGTAAATTAAAGTGTGATTGAAAACATTATGTGGAGATCATTCATGGTTTAATTACATAAGTGTAAATATTGACTTCATAAATTTACACCTTCGCGAATTTATTGGTGGTTGCATTCCTTAATACGATAAATGTTTTCAAGGTTTTTTATACAAGAGGTCTAACAATCTGTCTATTTATGTACTGGTTTCACACACGTGGAATTCCACACCTTTGATAAAAAAATTTAAAGGCTCTTTCTTGACCCTTTCATAGAGTTGTTAAAGCTGAAACAAATGTTTGACCATATCTCCCAAGCTACATAACACAGTTTTGACTTATCTTTACATATAATTTTCTGAATAACTAGAACACATCATGCATCTGTTGTGATAAATAAATAGAAGACCACATTCTTTCAATTTCTGATAAAACAAAAGATGCTTTAAAGGAAAATGATCATAAGATCTTGCCATTGACCCCTACTGAGTTGAAATTTTAGCATTATTATGACAACAAATAGAATCATTATAATCTACCAGAGAGTTCTGTTACTTTATTCTGTTAATCTTTATCTTTTTTAAATTCTTAGAAAAGTTGTCTTATATCAGTAAAATTGCATATTTGATTAATGTCTGAAATTGCATCAGCTTCATAAAATAAATCTATGTACCATTAGCAATCAGTGGTAAATAAACCACTTAAACACTGTAATGCTAGGGGCTTAAAATATTGTCTTAAACCTGTTTAAAAGACCTTAAACTTCACAAAGGGGCCAAACTGGTTTTCATATTGAAAGTCTTGTTTCTTTATTTTTTTTTTACTAAGGCACAATCAATAAAATGCATTGAATTTTTTCAATGTTGGAAAGGTGAAAAGGGTTACAAAGATGTTTCTGTTACTAAGCTGTATAAATACAACTTAGTAACAGAAACATCTTTGCAAGCTAACTCAATTGAATAGCTAATATTCTGTATCTATATTTTAATTGAAGGTTTGGTTGGCTCAATGGTCCCTGTCTAAAAATGTCGCCTTTAACACAAGGCACATAAAACTTTTGGAGTTAGAAATGGGTCTTTTGTCTGCTGATTGGGACATATAAAACTTGTGGAGTTAGAAATGGGTTGTCTTTTCTCTGCTGATTGTGACATATAAAACTTGTGGAGTTAGAAATGGGTTGTCTTTTGTCTGCTGATTGTGACATATAAAACTTGTTGAGTTAGAAATGGATTGTCTTTTGTCAGCTGATTGTGACATATAAAACTTGTTGAGGTAGAAATGGATTGTCTTTTGTCAGCTGATTGTGACATATAAAACTTGTGGAGTTAGAAATGGGTTGTCTTTTGTCTGCTGATTGTGACATATTTTATGAATACATTAATTGCACAAAATTGCATGACACATTCATACATCAACCAATTAAAATTAAATACATTCATTTTGCAGTGGGCATAAATATTATTATCCTTAAAAACTATATGCACAAGTGTAATCTTATAATTTTATTATTACTATTCATTTCAGCCTCAGCCGGTTACAAGAAAAGCTTCAAGCCAATAATCTAAATGACAGCCAACAGAGTGGTAAATCAAAAAATGACAATGCCAAAACTAAGGAACGAAAAGTCCTCACAAGACTGCCTCCCGGTGCCACATCTGCTGGCGTCTTCCCCTCCCCGCCCCCTCGGGGGGTGCTGGTGATCCGAACCCCTCGAGGGCCAGATGGAACAAAAGGCTTCCAAAGAAGGTAGCATCTAGCATATGAAAGTTTGCATAGTGAGTTCCATCCATGCCACTATGCCATAAGTTTGATATCATTATTGTATCCTAGGAAATTGTATTGTTATATCACATTTTTTATTGTTCATTGCTTTGTTAGATAGGGGTCAGAACATATATGTAAATGCAGTGCACCAGTTGCATGCCAAAGTGATATAGAATTGGAACAATTTAAATGGAGTTAGAGGTAAATGTGGCTCGAAGTATGATGAATTTTAAGCATACATAATAAAGTAAAATGAAAATAATAATAGCCGTTATTCACTGATGATATTACAATTTATACCATTACACTAGTGCTGATACCAGCCTCGGTTGTGTGGCGGGTTCTCCTCTTGGACGTAATCCTCGTCATTCTTTTGGAAGATCATACTTCCACGTTTTAAATTGTCTCCCTCTAGCTCTTTTCCCATGTCTAGGATACCAAAGTGTGACCTCTTAGTTCATTTGTCTCGTTTTGATCTTAAGATATGACCTGTCCATCACCATTTTAATATTATTATCTTTCGAGAGACATATGTAACTCCTGTGGTGTTTCTTATCCTAGGAAGTCTCCACTCTCACCACATGGTTGTTAAAGAATTGTTCTAAATCTCTGATTTTAGACACTAAAGTGAATATTTATTCACTTTTATCAACCCATAACACTTATTCACCTTTAGCACTTTTCAAATATATTACACATTAAAAGTAAAATGTATTTTTCGAACACAAAAATGTGAAATAACAATAAACAAATAAGAGTGCTCACTTCTGGGATCAATAAATATTTATTGTTATATTGTAAATGTTAAGTCTTAGGCTAAGTACTAATGAGATTTAATGAATTGACACTTGTTGTACTCATTATGTGCTTTTGGTTTTTAGTGTTCAGTTTCTCATAGATTAAAATGGTATATTCCACTTTGTGCTCTCAGGTGAATAAGGTAGAAATTATAGTATCCTCAATTCACCTTGGACTTTTTGCACATGGGTGATATCACCCAGGTGATTTGTGGCGACAATTTGTTCACCTTGGTACTAATTCACCTGGGTGAATATGGGCGACTTTTTTAATGATTTTTGTGTAATTTGATCACCCACATACAAACTGTATAAAATTACCAAAATAAAGATAACTTAGTACGTACCAAAATAAAGATAACTTAGTACGTGTTCTACGCAGGGTTCACGTTGATGTGTAGACTAACACCATTTTCTATTGTCACACTTTTCTCTTACACTTTGTATGTAATGCAAAATTATTATACAACTAATTGAATTATAATACTAAGTTATCTTTATTTTGGTACGTACTAAGTTATCTTTATTTTGGTAATTTTATACAGTTTGTATGTGGGTGATCAAATTACACAAAAATCATTAAAAATGTCGCCCATATTCACCCAGGTGAATTAGTACCAAGGTGAACAAATTACACCTCTTTTGTCGCCACAAATCACCTAGGTGCAAAAAGTCCAAGGTGAATTGAGGATACTTTAATTTCCACCTTGTTCATCTGGGTGCACAAAGTGGAATATACCATTAAAATTGCATTATGTTATGCGACTTATTATACTCTGTTTACTTATCAATCTGACAGAAAATGCGGATTGCTACAAACATTTTAACTAATCACATTTGACAGTTTTAAACCAATGCAAAGTTTTTTTAAACTTATGCAACTATTAATATTCTTGTCACAAAGAATCTAAGTAAGATTGGTGTTTATCGGTTTTGTATTATTTTCTTATTAAATGACTAAAAAATAGTTTTAATCATACAGATAAACAGATAAACATTTTATTAATAACTGTGTAACATTATAAGTCAACCACAATCAATAACATAATAATTATCTTTTATGTTTATGTTGCAGTTTATGTTTACAGTTGGACCTATTCGCATTTGAGGCTTTAGATTATATTTCTAAGCCAGCTAATGCATCCTAAACTTTGTTCTCTATTATTAACGTATATAATTGTATAAAAAGAGATGGTATCTTTTAAGACTGTGTCATTTAATATCTTCAGAATTGGTCCGAATATTCAAACTATTTACAATGTATGTGAATAAACCCGTCTAAAACTGATCATAAAATAATTCAAATTATAAGTTATTTGAATTATTTAATAAGAGAGGTACATACATATGTACATGTCGTTTATAAATACATACTCGCAGTTGTTAATAATTTGAGTTCAGAGTTTCCACATACTAAACCCACTGTTGCCAATGTTACTTTAATTTGACTTTACAGACTGTCAATATTATTTATTGTATATGCATATTGTCAATGTTATAGTATTAATAATGTCATGTCATACTTGCATCTATGCATGGAAAAGTTTAAACGCTAGACCATTTTTTATAAACAGTTTTCTACTTGTATAGAATATTGCTAGATTAAGATCGTCTAGTAAGCAATAGTTTATTTAGATTAATTTAGTTATAAATTTCTGGGTTAGCATTGTTTGTGAACATATTATTTCCAATTTTATCGGAATTTTCCAATTGAATATCTTGTTTTATCACCAGCTAGGAGATTTGGAGTAAAACTCTTTAGGGGAAGTCCCGTATACATTCGATAAGAAGACATAGTCAAGTAAAGTAAATATGATTTTATGCAATTCTTCAATCTATGGTGAATTGGCATTTCTTGTATTTATTATTCTGCAACAGCGTTCCCCTCACAATTTCAACACCAATGAATCAGAGTAGTTCTATTACTAGCTGTTTCATTCCCGGTTTTTTTTTGTGACGAATTTCACAATAATAGAAATAAAAATATATTTATTTGTTACAGGAAACACATTTACAAACACACAGATACTACACTAAATGTTTTCTGTCACAAACCGAATGTCTCGATTAGAAAAAATATATCTCTCAAAATTTGACGTTTCTAGATTCAGCTGTGTACGCGCTGTATTTATTGTGAGGTTTTAGATGGGTATTAGTAGACTCATTTATATTGATAACATCAAACTAAAAATAAAGTTTGGAACAAAAAACTGATTTTATAAAATTATTCGTATAATTCTACACAAACAATGCAAATCTATGCTATCCGCGTATAAATTGACTGAACGTATGTTAAATTTGTATGTACGAATAAAGAATTGAGATAATTTAATCAATTTTCTACTATAACCGCTATATGTGAAAGACTTGACTAAAGATGCAATTATTGTTAGTCTATTTGATAGTCTTTTGTATTTCAGCAGCATTTATAGCTAACAGGTGGTATTTCGGTCACAAATAACTTTAAAGTGACAGTAATAACACCTTATATTTTTCTTTCTTCTTTTCAAATATGGCACCATACGATTTGTATATATGCCAGCGTCGAGTTTATTTTCTAGTTATTAATCAATCAAGTTAAGTCACATATCACAACTCATCTTGGTCAAGTTAATGGACATTTCCCGCAAACACGAAAACCAATTTATTCCGTCTTTATATCGCTTGCCCACACCTGTACACATAAACAAGATATTAATGGCTAATAATCCACCAATATTACACATTAAAAGTTGCATCATCACTAGTTTTGCAACAAATACACAGACACATACACTCATTCACAACCTTCAAGACCGAGAAAAGTAAATGAGAGAGACTATCGTGGAAGGATCGCGCAAGTTGCTACGGTAGTCTCAGTAATCATCTATACAAAATATATTTGCTGCTTCCATGCATATGCTAACATCTGCTCGACAAGGGGAATATCATAAGGGACGCGTCTGCGTCAAAGCTAAATAAGCATTTACGACTTTTAAGAATTCACTTGATATAGTTGCTGATAGTACTAGTCTACAGAAACGCGTTAAGCCTATTTAAATAGACCTATTTTGAGTGAAAAAGTAATTAAATACATCAAAAATGACGAAATTGTACTTTTCGAACAGTGTCGATTTAGACGTTTATTCTAATTCATAATTACTTTAAACAAAACTTAAAAATGTCGCATGTCTGAAGGTTTTTACCTTATACCTTAGATATACGCGCCCCTTAAGATATGTTCATCGTTTATTCGAACATCCTGTAGTGAAATAAATGGCCGACGTACAGCTACCTAGATGTAAAATAATGTAAAAAGAAAAACTATTTTAATCATAATTTACAGTAATAAATTTTGTAAATAATGACCCCAATTCTGCAAGCTTTATGTGAAATTGTACTGTTTTTCTTATTAGACAAAATGAGACAGCTTTAGTTTGGAGCATGTTATTTTAAACTTTCAGAATTGGTCTAAATGTCATGGTCCATCGCACTGCCTCAGATTCAGAAGCCAGTGTTACGTAAATATGAATATTTACAGCATGCAACATTTAAATTGAGGGGTGCTTGTGCCTGAAGCAAATATCAGAAATGCCAAATGGAAGTATATTATAAATTTTAATAAAAACCTTTTTTTTATTATGTCACTGTAACATACAAAATCATATAAAACGTGTGCTTTTTACTAAACTGGTATTTTACAGCACTTTAAACGTCATATCACCGACATTTCAGCACGAACCTCAGAGTAACTTTAAAAGATACTGATTTTAAATTTTAGAAAGTACAACAACGTCTCCAGACATACTGCATGCGTTTTAATATCTGAGGCGATGCTGATCTTGCGCTTAGATAATGGACAATGATCCTAGTATTTAATATTACTATACCAATATAAGTTTTAAGTTAATCTATAAACAAGGATTGTGATTTATAATAACTGATTACAAGCCTACCGTACTGTATTAGTACCAGGAGGTACGTTATTATATATCTAGCAGTTTTTCTAATAAAATCTCTAAAACATTACGAACTTGTTTTAACTTATTACAAATATTAATGAACCAATTAAAGAGCTATTTTCTCAGGTCATTAATGTTTTAATTTTTTTGTTTAGTTTATTGATAGGCGCAAACAATATTTTTGTACAGATACCTACAGATCGTCTCGCGTCAATGCAAGACAAAAGATGCACAATATTGAGACGCTTCTATACATGCAGCCATGTATATGTACTTATAGTCATAAAGTTCTAAAGGAATTACCGCATGACGTTTCGTGAAAAAACGTTTATTATACAATCCTGCTAAGCAAACATAAAAATTTAAGATTCTCGAAAATCACTTTATTTGTATAAGTTTTAATATAAAACATATTTTGATACGATGTTTAATTCTAAGAAATCTCTTATTGCGAAGAATTACGACTTGTGTGATTATGTTATTCTTAGACACACATAGCTATAACGCCACATACATGATACCATCGAACTCTTGTGTCGAAGACATACGAGAATGATTATAAAATATTAGTTTAAAATTATGTACTGTCTAGGTAATTTTTATTCTAACTGATAAAACTATTAAATTTTGTTATGAAATGGCGTATTTTCATTTTAAAGATCCACCTACTTGAAGCTATAATTACTAATTCACCTAATATTTATGATAAATCTTCATGCGTTTTGCACGATTACAGTTTTGGATGCGTGATCATGTAGTGGCATTTACATCTGAGCGCTGCCGTGGGTCGGATGACACGTTAAATTGTAGGTGTTACAATTGAAGGCCAAATTAGAGTCTTTAGGGAGGCATGGAAACTGACACTAGCTAGGCGAATGTCTTTATAAAGATGATGAAGGTACCAAAAAGTATTTGGTAGGTGCATTGATCCAATTATATTACCAAATAACTCAATAGACTGAGTAAGACTATAAATGACTAGATAGACTAGACTATAAATGACTAGATAGACTAGACTATAAATGACTATAGATAGGTAAATAGGTATTCTAGAATTAGAGATGTAGAAATAACGTGGAAAATAGCTCTTTAATAAAGAGTAGATGCGCTACGTGCTGTTACCCGCGGATCTCTATTTTTTTTCTATTAGGTAATAAATATAGCCTATGTTACACAGTGATAATGCAATTTTCTAACGGCAAAATAATATTTGAAGTCGGTCCAGTAGTTTTTAAGTTTATTCGTTACATACAAAAACACAAATCTTTTATCTTTATAATATTAGTGTAGATTAAAAAAAGATTTCCCACGCTCTACATCCTAAATAATTTATAAATAAGTATTGAGTAACATAATATTACTTAACTTTATGCTAAATTGTAAATATTGTATAGAGATTGTCGCTCTGATATTAATGAGAATGTAGGTAAACAAGAACCTGCTTTAATTAACATAAATCGAAAAAGCCTTGGAGAACCACGTTTGATTTAAACCAACTTAGATTATTAATAATTAAGTATATTATACAGTTGTTTTGCCAACTTTGTACTACGTACAAATGATACATACCTACCTAGGTACAAAAGTTATTTGTTTAAGTATGTAAGTATAGGTACCTACCCATGTAATTAAAATAACAGACAGACCTACTTGTACCTAACCTAACCGCAACTCTGCTAGATCAGTTATTTCTGTGTATTAGAGATAAGTACCTAATGTCGAATGACATTTTCATCCCCCTTATTTCGGAAAGAGTATTTTTGCTCTTTGATATCCGAGTGCAAAAGCCGTTTTTATCCGCTAAGGGTAAAGTAAATTGAATTACGAACATGTGCATTTAGTTTGTGAATTCAAAACAACCTATTTACTTTTACCCCTATAGTGCCGAATTCATCATACAACCTTTCTTAATTTGTTAAAAACTCAGACTCGGAATCTTCTTGTTGTACCTACTTACTTTTTTTAAATTTGCTTTGAGCGTGTCATTTTCTTTTGTTTGTTTGCACTTAGTTAAGTTATTTGATTATTTCCTCACTGAGGTGGGATGTAAAGTTACGTGTTGCACTCAAGTGCAAAGATTTTTCACCTGGCGCTCTTTTGATTCTCTTCCTAACGCTCAAGATTCTAATTTTAGAATCTTTTGCTTCCTCGGTCATCAAAATCGACAACGCTGTTATAGAGCAATTTTGGCCCTGCATGATGCCTTCGGGGGGGGGGGCCGCCTTTATGTAAACTCTAATCCTGAATACTAATTAGGCAATACACCTTTAATGAGGCGTCGTTGTGACACATCCCTTTCATAAATAGTCCTGTGGTAAAGGCAAATCGCCCCTTCCGTAAGACAACATAACCCTTCACCATAATTTTCTCGTATGATTATTATATTTACGTAGCTCTCCTAGCTCCGCGGCGTTACACGAGTTTCTCTAATTTTTCTAGTATAATAAATATAGCCAATCTTACTCAGTGATAATGTTGCTTTGTAACAGTAAAATAATATTTGAAATCGGTCCAGTAGGTTTTAAGTTTTTTTCGTTACTTACAAAAATGCTATTTATTTCTTTACTCTTTAGGACCCACTGCACGGACATGCTGCTAGAGAGAGACCTTATGCGACCAGTGGACATTTAACGAAAGAGCCGTTATGCGACGAAACTGTTTGTTATTAATAAGAGTCTCCACGGTTTTATGTTATAAAATTCAAATGAGCGTCGAGGGAAACCAGTTCGACTTGATACCTTCTGTTAGTTTAGTTCACAACAAGTGTCTGATTGAAATACTTGTGTTTTAATATTTGTATAGTATTTATCTCACCTAGCTGTGATTGTGTCGCTGTGGTCTGTGTTTTAGTTAGGTATTATTTAAAAATCAGGATCCTAATTCAGGTAGCGTTTCCGACTGCACTCGAGAACTTTGCAACTCGAATTATGCGAAGCTCGTTAAAAGATCCTTAATTGGCATGGCATTGAAGATCGATTGTAGATATAAACAAGAAAAGATTTTGTATCGAGCTCTGCGTAATTTGCCGTAAGTTCATCAGGAATGAAATATGCGAGACGTGTCATCGTCGAATTCACGAACGGCTCATTTCATCCCTGATGAAGTTCACCGAATGTGAACGAAACTATAGCTGGACCTTTCCTACTATAAGGTACGCGTGAAAACCCGTTTTCTTACACAATATGAATCAAACACGCGTTAGTTTTCTAAATTATTATTTTTAATGGTGTAAGATGTAGTGCCCTACTGTAGATAGGTAGGTACTTAGCACAAATTTAAACTTATGTGAGTGCAATGCATTGTGCAATAAATAAATAATAATAATCCCACGTATGGAACAGTTTGCCTTCCTTTTTAAGTGATAGGACAATATTGTGTGAAAATGTGAGTCAATGGATTGTTTTTATTTTAATTTTTTAAGTAATATGTGCGCTTATATTGCATATTTAACACGAGATAATGATATTTTCTAAGTTACTATGCCTTCTAATCTAAATCAATTTGATGTCAAAATTCTGCCATTCCCGGTGCAAATAATTATAAGCGCATTATAAAGATTACCCAGTATAATAGGTTCATCGTGTTATTTTCGGTGACTATCTTAAACATAATTATGATAACTTGTTTGGATATTCGCAGGGAAGCATAGTTAAGGCATGGCCGGCTTGGAGAACTTGAGTGACCGGGATCGAGCAGTGCTGAGGAGTATTTTTGACCCGACAGCGACCATCGGGGACGTAGCCGATCAGGGAGACTCTTTTAGTGAACAGGATGATGGTATGCTTACTTTGCAGGGTTAATGGGTAACGTGCCAACCCATAACGTCCCACTGCTGGATTCGGTTCTCTCGCGAATAGGGGTGTAAGTGGGCTATATTCCGCCTCGCTGCCCAAATAGCGAGTTTTCTTCTTCAGCGAGTTTCACGTATCTTCGATAGCTATTAAACTTCTTCTGAGTGACGACTTACTTACAGACATAAAAAAAGCATCATCACTCGCTATTTTTAAAAATAAGGTAAAGAAGTTCTATTTAGCTACTATCTGAGCAAAGATTGTCTGTTTTCTGCTGTCTGTATTTATTTATTTTTCTCTCTTTTCTGCTGTTAATCGTTTATTTTTAGTCTTACACATTTTTATATTCTTTATTGTATACCCCGTCCTGTACTATATTTATTTTGCAAATTATCTCCATCCTAAGGTTGCCTGGAAGAGATCGCTTTTAGCGATAAGGCCGCCACTTGTGGCACTAGATGTAAGAATTTTTCCTGTATATTTGATGTTTGTGTGTCTGCAATAAAGAGTTTATTCATTCATTCATTCATTGACTTAAAATACCCTCTGGGTAATTATATATTATTTTTTCAAGACACGAGTGATCAAGTAGCTCGCATCGTCATTTGACACCATGCGCTCAATACGATAAGCAATCTGATATACAAAAACAGCAATAGATAAACCTGAAAAGGATTGTCTGATTAGTCTAATTTATTTATATTAAATATAAAAATTAAAGTTCAATTTCAATTCACCTAGGACTTATTGCACCTCACCTAGGCGATTTGCGGCGACAGAGTTGATGTAATTTGTTCATCTCGGAGTTTAATAACCCAGGTGATATGGGCGACTTACTAAATTATTTTTGTGTACGTACTTTGATCATCCACATATACAATGTTCTATACTGAACCAGATTAATTACATTAAATAGCTGGTGTTTATTGATAAGTGCGTTCTGTACTTACTGAAACATTATCAGAATAAATACTTTAATTGAATTTTAGCTTAGTAAACATACTTTTTTCTAGTATTTTTTCTAAGGCCGTAGGTACGTTAGCTGGATATTTAACTGTTAACTGTTCAAGCTTGGTTCAATAAATTTATTTCCAACTTTAGATTCCAGTCCTGAGTGTAAAGAATCGCTAAAATTTTGCGCAAAAGGCGTTCATTTAGCCGAGGCAGGGAAGTTAGAAGAGGCATTACAAGCTATGAACCGAGGCGTAGAGGTGGCGACTAACAGAGCCGCGGCTTACAACGATCGGGCGCAGTTACTGCGACTTATGGGGAGAGATGAAGGTAAAAACGTAAGATAATTAACTATTATACGAGATTTTGCTCACGTATTTGGCTAATAGTTAGATGAGGTACATTAGAAGATAATTACAAGCTATGAACCGGGGATTAGAGGCTACCGTCGCTGATAATTAGGAGCATTTGGATTATCTGTAGACTTGTGGGTTATGGGTGATCCAAGTATTTTCTTGTAGTTAGTAATTTAATTTTTCCTTATTTTGTACCTTGGTACATAGATACGTGTGTGTATACGTACTTACCGTAACAGCAGAATATTGAAGAAATTCATGGTTTGAGCTTTGTAGAAAAATTAACAGCAACATGAGCTGCAACTATACGTGTCTTACAACTACCCCATTGTTTATTGTAACAGAGGCGCTAACTGATATCAAGAAAGCACTGGATCTGAGTAAAGGCAAGCGCAGCCGCGCGCGGGCGCTAGCGCTGTGCCAGCACGGCGTCCTGCTGAGAAAGAGGGGAGCCAACCAGGAGGCGCGAGCTGCCTTCTCCGAGGCAGCTAAACTAGGCAGCGGCTTCGCTAAGAAACAGGTATTGAAAACAAATACTTACCTAATACCGTGACAGACAACCTTTTTCAACAAAAAAAAAGTAATTTTTCAATATAATCCAGCAGTCGCTTAAAATTGAGGAACATACCCAACGTAAACCAATTTAAAAAAGTTTACGACGAATTGAGCTCATTCTGCTTTTTTAAATTGTTAACCAAAGCTAGTTAGCATTTACGACTTTGAAAAAATTATAAGAATTTACTACCTACCTACATTCGGAGACACTGCAAAAAATATACAATTGCTTGAAATAGGTACCTACTATTTTCTTACGTTTAAGATTTTAAATAACTGGTTTTATATTGAAAGAAAAATCAATTAAATTGATCAAAAATGACGCAATATTACTTGTGGCACTCTATGGCCCAATTCAATATTTTTTGGTGGTGTTAGAAATTTTGCATATGGGCCACTTCTTTTCACGGATCCAGGACCAGTCTTGTCTCGACGAAATCCTTGACATGCCCGACAATCCGTAATATAACAAAAGAGACCGTAATATCGGTCACTGCGCAGCCAAATTTGTTGATGATTGTACTATATTTATTATTTCAGGCAGTCGAGCTAAACCCTTACGCGGCCCTGTGCAATCAAATGCTGAGTCAAGTGATGAAAGGCGAAACAAACATACAATTGTGAAGAAACCTTGTTTTCTGCCTACTCCCATCACGCGTTGACAGCGCATTATGTGTTTTTCCAACTCTGTCCATCTACATGTCCTTGTGTTCGTAAAGCGTTGTACTCGTAAGTTTACGAGGCACTACCATTATTTGACTTCATGAGTAATAAGGAAACGAAGAGAACGCGCGGTATTTTAGACGATTTATGTAAAAAATTTGCCGAGTTTATTTCGCGGGCATCTGCGGCGTATTTTGCAATATTTTTCACAGGACTCATAGAAATAGTAACAAAATTAAATCAAATAAAATAAATGTTAAATGTTCTCATTGTTTAATATGCTAACCATCTTGAGTTAAAAACGACGTGACGATAAAAGTTTGCGGTTATTTTTTTTATTAATTGAATTACACGGCCCACCTGGTCAATTACGTTACTTAATGTACGATTAGCCAAGCTTTTGCGCGGGTTCGTCTGCGTTATGTTTATTTTTCCGGGAAGCTTACAGCACTCTCCGGACGTCGAACTATCTCCTTACCAAATATCAAGTTTATCCGTCACGCAGTTGCTGAGGGTTGCTGAGGAAAATAAAGACACTGGCATTTATAATATGTGTGGGTATGAATATTGATTATTGTACACAAAATACATTATATGTTCTACACATAGTACCTACATACCTGTTGCGTTCAACCCGGAGTAAGTAAAGTTTAGATTCTGCAGTCAAGGTAGGTAGTTTGGCATATGTATATAAACAGTAACCAGCTTAATTATTAATTATTTTGTAGACACACGTTTGTATTGCAACCTAATTATATTAAAAATGATAACCATGCAGATATTGAAAATTAAAATTAATGGTTATTTTTCGATAATCGCAATTAATTTGTCTAGATACTATATAATGAGATTGCGTTCTGTTATTTGAGTTATTTTAAACTACTAGGCGAAACGATCGCTATGGGGTTTGGAGTAGTAATTTTTGTGATAGGAGCCTTGTTAGGTCAAGCTTCATGTTTTCCTGGTGGTAAGTTATAATTACAATTACAATAAAACATTAAGCTTAGGGCTCGGGTCTGCCCTATGATGGGGAGAGGACATCACCTATCTTTTTTTTTCAAAATCTGTATTTATTAAGGGTAAAGGTACACATTTGAAAATATCTATGCTCCATTTTTCAATAAGCCATAGACATATTTCTAAAGCATCCTGGCTACCCCGGAAGATGGTCGCGCAAGAACACTCTAGAACAATCCTAAATAAACTTATCACTTATCATTAAAAGCTTTTCTGAAGTGCAGATTTCCTCACGATGTTCGCCTTTAAATAAATAAGTGGTAAGTAATCCTAATACGAGTGAGAAACTGACAGGTGCATGCTTGACTCTAAGATTGAACCCGAGTAAATTCGCCTGCGAGGCTAGAGGTTTACCTTGCCTCGCAAGCAACAGGCTTATACAATAATATTGGTATGTGGTACTGCAGTGAAAAATTTAGTTCTTAAATGCGGTTATTGAATCAATTGATAGATAATTCATATTCGAGATAATGCGAAAAAATCATTAGGCCTGAACGGGGATTTCTGTCCATGCCATGAGTTATTGACATTGATTGGTAAATAGCGCCGCAGCATTTAAGGAAAAAATACCGGGAGTACATATTTCTTCCAATCAACCCAATCAAAGATCCCCGAAGAGAAAAACAATCATGAAATGTATATTACCTACATATCTATATACCAAGTCTCGTCAAGATTGTTTGGGAATTACGTCTTATACGGAAGTACAAGACATAATTCACACGACAGGAGTACATTTTGCAGATAAACTGACAGACGCAGGAAAAAAATTACAGACCAAAGCAAAGCCGCTTCTCTTGTGCGATCAATTCTTTAATTTCTCGATTTGGTATCCATAAGCGAGGAAACAGAACACTAGAAATTTCTAAAAGATTATCTTGTTGTGTACAGCTAGAAGCGAGCAAACAGTAACGATTTCATAAAAATCATCTCGTTTTGTACATTTAAGGTAAAAAGGAGACAAATGTGGGCATCCTCGGCGGTCACGCGATACCTATAAAGGATGCTCCCTACATGGCCGCGATCCAGTACATCAACTTGACCGAGCAGTGGGACTATCTGTGTGGAGCTTCCATCATACACGAGCAGTTCATACTGACAGCCGCACACTGTATCTCACTGTAAGTACTCAACTACGTTTCACTGTACCTAATTTTTTTACTTACCTATAGTCATAGGAGTCTCTCCTAAGGAAAAGGAGTCCAGTCGGCAAAATATGAAAATGCACTCCTATCTCACGCCAAATCGGAAAAGCTACTACTACTGCTATAGTAAGTCAGACGAAGCTTAGATTTGCCAGCTACTTACGTTACGAGTGCGACGCCAGAAATTAACTACGGTTATCATCCTCCGGCACCACGCAGATGACATCATAATCTTAAAGGGTCCACCGCGCTAAAATTTCAGATCGAAACATTTTCATTTACGACAACATTTTAGTCATTTCGATATTCCACAGAAACTTCACGTACCAAATAGTGGTGGGAACTGACAATAAAGACGGCTACGGTGGCGATGTGTACGAAATAGAAGAACTTATTATTCACGAGGATAAGGATGACGAACATATATCTGATTACGACGTTGGTCTCATCAAACTGAAGAAACCGCTGACTTTTAGCGAGAAGGTAGCCATAATCGACCTTGCAGAGTCGGATTTGGAAATTGCCAATGGAACTTTATTTAATGCTACTGGATGGGGCAGGACTACGGTGAGTTCAACACACTTTACATTTTTAGTCATTGAATAGTATATACATCACAATGCTTTTTCCCAATAAAACATTGTAATTTTTAAGTTGATTGGGCCGCTTTAGGCACGCGTGCTCCATTTTAAAACGCATCAGAGCGCAGCGTATCAAACGCAAGCATGACTAAATGAAATAAATGAATAAATAACTAAATGACCCAGTCGTTTTTAAAAAAGGGGTTAAAAAAGGTGTGAATGTGTCTATTATCACGTATATTAACATCTCTATTAAAGGCAAGACAATTTGTTCGTGCGGTGTTTAGACGTATCTAGCGCGTATTGTTTTTATTTCACTAACAATGTTGTAATTTTTCAGCGTAAGCCTCCATTCTTCCCGTTCATGCCCTCACCTATCAAGAAACTCCAGCAAGTAGAACTACCCGTTGTGGACGAGGCAACTTGTGAGAAAAAATACATTGATTACGACGCACACGTCAACGTAACCTGGAGCCTCAAGATCTGTGCGGGGCAAGCTGATGTTAGCGGATGTGCGGTAATTATGCTCTACATAAAGCTCGAGGAACAATCAAACTTTTTATTTATTTAGAAAAACATTTTATTTAATTAGAAATTAGGATTTTGTACCTATACATTAAATTACTTCTAGCTCTCTTTGGAAAATGTTTCTTTTCAGAATTCCTTGAATATAACATATAAGACATATAAGTAATGTATCGGAATCCAAGAATATTTCGATTGGGCAAATCAGGAAATTAAAAATATTCGTTTTGTACCGGTCCGGAAACTTGCACCGTCCACATTTCCTGCATTTTACCTTTTAAATTTCCTTAAATGTTTTTGAAGTTTTTTTTTGGAGAATAACTTAACCAATAACTTACTGCAGAAAATTGCTTCGCTTTTTGGCCTTAATTTGCTATCCTAGTTACAGTTCTTTTATTAAATATATATATTGATATCAGCTGCGCCCTGTAATGTTATATGGGACCGCTGAGAAACCGGGAATTGAAAACGATCTCTTGTAATGCGTTTTGCGATTGTGGTCGTTGGCTCGTGTGCTTGCTCGTGTATTTTTTGAGATTAAGTTATAAGCTATGTTACTACTAATAGATTATTAGTATAGTATTATATAGTATATAGATAGTATTGTAGTAAGATATTGTATTAGTTTTAACAAGTACCTACTATAAATTATGTTGCACATCTATTACGGGACTACTGTTTAAACTATTTTACATAGTAAGAACACCTATTTTTATATAGTTTGGAAACAAATGATTATTATATACTTAATGCTGCCCCCTAGTGCTGGGCTGGAGCATTTGGATTATCTATAGATCGTAAATGGTGGGTGTCTATAGGTAATCTTTCTGCTATATTTTTTTTGTTGTAGTTATGTTTTTTTTAATAAATGCACTAGTTTTCATTACATTTATGTATTTTTTACAGGGTGACAGTGGCGGCCCTCTAACTATGGGTAGCACTCTAGTTGGAGTCACGTCATTCGGGCCTTCCTTCTGCGGGGATATACCCGGAGTATATACCAAGGTGTCTTCCATATACGACTGGATTCAAGAAAAGTTGCAGTAGCTTTGAGATATCAGTGAAAACTATTAAAATGTGATAGTTAAAAAAAGTGTCTAGTGATTTTGAAAAGATTAAGCCCCAAATATCATCTTCCAGATAGAATTTCTCATGTGTCGAGGTTTTTTTTATCCTACACAGCTAGGCATATACTTAGTCTGGATACATTGGCTCTCAAGGAAGGCTGCCTGAACACACCGTTAGGTTGTAGAATGCTCATATAAATAATAAATGGTAAGACTACCTGCCAAAGCCACGATAAACCAAACTTTATAATACGAGTAAGGCCATCGTTCTAAACTTTGTTGGAAGCATATTGGGCTGTTGTTTTCATCCACCGTGTTATTGTTCACAGGCCTTTAGATTATAAGAAATATAGCGTCTTTTAGGACTCTAGTTATAGTTATCAAAAAGCGTAGTCAAGTAACTGTCGCGTCTCATGGCACAGAAATTTACTCTCAGGAATCATGTGATGTGATGTTCTAGAATTCCCATGGAGAGTACCCGCGAACGCAAGTGTGGTACGCTAGTTTTTATAAGAGTTTAGATATCTGTCTAAGGTTATGGTTTTTGTGCATGACTGTTTGTGAATGTTGCATGGCATCGATGTTCGATCCCACGAAACATGCAAAAAGAGCCTGAGCTAGTGGTAAGCGATTTATGTACTTACATAAGCCTAGTCCTAAGTGGTGTATTTTAAGATTTAGCGCCCCGGGCCCGAAGGATTTGAATCCCCATAAATTAATCAAACGTACTTATTGAATTGCCGTCTCTCCTTCAGCGCGACTGTCAGGATAACTAAGGACGGTAATTCGAGTGCCCGCGTCTTCATATATATCACTCACAACCGTATGATTGTAGGTTTGATTAATTAGATAAGCCTTTTAAATTTCTTCAGGCATAAATGAAAAAAAAAACAGTTCATTATATAAGTACCTACGAAAAGCTTAGAAAAATATATAGATACATAGTGAACTTTCTACACCGGCAAGTTACTCCTAACGTTATAAGCAGTAATTATAAGTACTCGTATGCTCGTTTAGGTATGTCATGTAGGTAGAGTGAAGAATTATATTGTGCGGAAAGATAACCGACGGTCGTGGCGATAAACGGAACTATCATAAGGTATGATTTTTTATGACAGCCTCAACCAAGTTTATAAATAATAAATAACTAGTTTACTGAGCTGAGCTATGATAACTGTGTTATCAATATAGCAATACGTTAAATGAACACAATGGCGCCCTCATACTCATAGCTACGACGGTTTGCCTTCCGCACAGAATATGTCAGTAGAGTAGATAGGTAATAAATAAAACAAGTATGCATCTAATGGATTAGAAATGTATATTGTTGAGTACAATCGACATTCACATTCGAAATTATCCATACAACAACCATAGATCGACAGATCTAACCACCTAGTGCTGACGCCCCGGAAATTATTTTGAAAATGACAATTTTACACATTGAAAATGACAAATTTAATGCTAATAATCGAGCATGCACCAACTTATCCGTATAGCCGCCTTGACGTAATGACAAAATGGTGTCAACGAAAGGAGCTTGAGCTTCAACGTTCTATGAAAAATAATAAAATTATGAGTCTCAAAAAGTCAAAGAGTTTGTAATCGTCCGACCTGCTTTACTTTTGAATTGCGCCATGAATGCAGATTAATGTTTGAGTCTAAGTAGGTCCTAATGAAGGCAAGAAGAAAAAACGTCGGTTCTGTTATAACGAAGGCCTAAACTTTGGCACCTCGCGAGTCTCGAAAACTCTCTCTACTTATAAAACGTCACGTGAAAAATTAAGTGACCTATTATCACACCTTGTGACATATTTTTTAATTTTTATTTTGAGTTTAATCTACTATCCGCACTTAATGGAAAATTTTAGTCAGATCACCATACAGAGGTTTTTTGTAAAAAAAAAAAAATTGTCAACTTCTCGGCTTTACAAATAAGTTGGTCGTACTACGAGTATAATAAAATCACTGTTAACTACACTATCAATATTATTATAGAATTATTCAATAAAATGTCATAAAACGATTGTGTGCAGAAATAGTTTGGAATTAAATTATGGAGATAAAATGCTTTGGTAACGACACAATATATTTCCGCACACAATCGACTTCGCAAACGGTTAAAATTCAAAAAATCGTTAATATTAATTATAAATCTAGTGAGTTGCTAATAAAGATACAATCTTAACTGAAAGTGCATTTGAAAACAGTTACCTAACTGATTATTAGCGCAATGCTGATAGTCACGGTTTACATAATCATTATGGCATTGAGTTATATATCCATTATGATAATATGTTACATAATCATTATGTATATTTTGGTCCTTATCACGAGTGACATTAACTTGATTAATACCTAGGTATCACTTTAACTTTTTATATGAACAGTGCGATCACTCTTTCTGTGAAATGTAACAAAGCTAATGATAAGTTTTTCCAAAACATAAAAAAAAAAAACTGTTTTCATGTGCTTATGTATTTATTTTCAGCATGGATCTTCTTGTTTTTTACTCGAGGCGAATTGTACGGTCGGCAGGAGAACATACTTACCGCATATTTCTAGCCTCTGGTGCATATGTAAGGTCTACTACAAAAATGATGAATGTTTCAGAAAAAATTATCGAAGTGAGTAATGTTATTTTGTTATTTGCCCTCAAGAGACATTGTCATCGTTATTTTAGTGGACCCTTCATATGTTTTCTATTTTTATACATGCACCTTTCCAATTATGTCACAGTTCAGAATCCAGCATTACGCTCTTGAAAACTTTAAACTTTTAATGCATAAGAGTTTTCCTGATTGAGTCACTCAAATAATACCTAAGTACATAAAATAATTTTGGCACATTCCCTTGATAAACTAGACATATATGTTCTTTGTAAATAAAATGGATAATTAACTATGTGATACTATTCTTTTGTACAGGAAAACTCTTTATCATACATTTTTCAAATTATTTTAAAGCAAGTGTCAACTTATTTTGAATTACCTACATTTGAAATCGTGTTTGATTTAACTTGGAAGTTCATGCTATATTCATTGTAAAGGTAAATAATTATGAAATATGCAAATATAATGGAATTTAGAGGAAGTGCGCTTAAGTGCGATAAGGAATAATATTTATAAAGTTGTAATCTGTCCATTGACAATAAGTGAATTATGAGTAGGCGCGGTTATATTACATCGACCGTAAAAAAATATAAATATCGCTAAACGATGAAAAAAGGTTATTTAAGTAAGGTATTATTTCAGAGAAGAATATGACACATTAAACGTGAACATCATTTGTCAGTTTTACATACATTACATCTTTTTCAGAACACTTAAACATTTAAAATGTATGAATTCCAATTGCATCATAATGGTCGTTTTAACAAAGAATAAGGTCAGATTTAGTATTGAAATTAATGTTAAACCAAATCTGTCAATAACCAATATGACGCGGAAACAATTCAAATTAGTGATGGGTACAATTTATTGTAAAATTTATTAAATAAATCCGTTACATTTTATTTAGGTATCAAATTTCAGAAATTATATAGAAATACAACTTACATAAATAGGTAAGCATGTTCACTAAATTACCCGTTCTGACTCAGTCCCGGAGCAAAGGTGCCCATAACACTGGCGGCATTACCGCGCTGTATGGCTGTAAAATTAAATTATATGTAAATATTAAAACAACGTTCCTTTCGAGAATAATAACTAAACCATTTTTCGTAATATCATATTTCATTATTTAGCGACATTTTAATTTCATAAATTACGGATCGGAGACCAAATGAGCCGTATACGCTTTGAGGAACTTCTTTCTTACCAAATTTTTGGAAATTTAGCACATTTCCAAACTAATCGTCTGCCATTTTGATCAATATACAATCAAACATTAAAATTATTAAAGTTTTTCTTTTTGCGTGCCACAGTAAGACCGTGCAATGTTTAATAAGAGTTACATTGAACATGGTCTGACTTAGGAAACATTTGCAAGTTTTAACTGACTCTTAACCGCGCGAAATATCTGTTTCAAATGCATAAGAATTAATTATAATATTAGTAAAGTACTGAAAAATATTTACACATTTTGGCACATTTGACGGTGCATCGTCATTTAATAATATCGAATATTTTGTATTAATAAAATATCATAAATTTATAATAAGACGTAATTTTTTTCTAAAAACCTGCATTTAACTACGGGCTTAATCTATATGAGTAGGTGAGTTTTAGGCCTATATTTTATACGATATTACACAGATACATCGTGTCTACATATCGGTGAAAAGGTGGGTCATGAATATTATTAATTTCTGTTTAGATCCTAACATGAAACTCGTAATGGCGATTTAGTCTTTAACAATAATTAATTAAATATGTTTTACTTTGTATTAAACTGACAATTCAAATAAGTATACATGTGTTATTTTATTATAGGTTAGGTTCTGTGGAAATTCCGTAATTTCAGCTCCATAAACAGCCGAAGCGGTCTACTTATGTATCTAATTTTGTTTAATAAATACATTACTATAATAATAAGTTTTAAGTTCTCGCTATCATTAATGACTAAACCGCGTAACGGCAGTATTAGAATCACTCAGCAACATTAAATACGAAATGAATCCATTAAAATCACGCCAGGAATAGCAAACTAACACCTAAATTAATCCTACACTAAAAATAATATCGTGATAATTAAAAACTAATTCTCACTGAACACGTACAATCAGATAATTAATTTAATTATACGGAGTTTTCGGTTAGGGATGTACAGAGCCGAAAGGGGGGCACTTTACTCATCATAACCAACAACTTTCATTATGGGACCAACACTGAACCTAAGAATAAAAAATCAGCTATACAGTAGTCGCCCACCAAATTAATGACACAGACCAATTTTTTTTCTCGAATTCAGAGTTGGTCCCATATTGAAAGTTGGTCCTTAGGATTATAATAGTTATCCTCTAACGGCTTAGTAAACCCCTAACCGATAACCCTGTATATATTTTTATTCCAAACGCTAACTACGAAATTATCAATACAATGCTACTAGCTGTTCACAGCGTCAACAAATTCATAAATAAATTATAAGTGAAGCAACAAGCAAGGTATTGAAGCAGTTCATAAGAAATGGCGAAAATAATCGAGAAAATTAACTCCATAAATCATTTCTATAGACCGGGTGAGATCGAAAAACTTTAATTTAGTACTCATTATTACTAATTTATATTGAATTTATCAATTTATATTAATTATGTGAATATTAATAATTTGAAATTTACGTCCGGAAGTAGTAACCTACATAGATTTGCATATAAAGCAAAACAATTGCGGCAGATAAAATTTATATTTATGTAATGATATATCCCTACATTTTTTTATCCCACTGTCAAAAACGGAGGGTAAAGTTTTTCGTGTGTATATTTGTATGTACGTATGCCAACTCCTTGTGACCTATACATATGTACATCTTAAGCCAGTAGACCGATTTTACTGCAAATAAGACCGATTTTGATGTCATTGTTCATCTGCAAATAGTCTCATCCCGCAGTATCACTCGACTCGTACGTTGATATACAGTGGTCCGAAGTTTTGCAATCGGGCTTTTTTGTAGTTGCTTCTGATTACTTGTTACATTGAATATTTTTTTCTCTTATTATTTTATATGCATTCTCCTATCTGTACTTTATCATAGTGAATATATTAGAAAAAAAAAAACTTGAGAAGTGTCAAAGGACACCCGGATAGAACGAAGTTTCTTTCGATTAATTCAATGCGAAATAAAAGACGTAACGAAAATAACTGGCTTGCTTTCTATGAGAGAGAGAGAGACAGACAGACAGAGAAACACGTGCACGCCGCACGGTTAACAACTATAGCAAAATGTTACAACTTTTGGTCTTCATTTTTTTTCCGTCTACCCGCGCGCGCGCGCGTTATGGAACATCGTTCCAATAAAATCTTCATGTTTCCCCCTAGAAGGTGTTTGTTAAGTAACACGGTTATTTTTAGCCCAGCCAGTTATAAACAAAGGAACGAATCCACCCGGTTTATAGAACAAGTAAATATTACATAAAAAGCGTATACATTTTTTTAAACACTGGAAATATTGTCGTTCATTATTCATAACATAAGATAACATCGGAAAAAAGATTAGTTACCTTATCATAACATAATTCAGGTAGAGTCCATGGATAGGTACACACATAACGCCTATGACTTATTTACAAGTGAGATCCTAGTACAATATGGGTTAAATACACTTAGCTTATAAGTTTTTCAAACTTGTAATATTATTAACAATTAATATACTGACCAGGTCAGCGAAAAACAGGATGTTGAAAGGCGTAAGCTAGCAGACACTAATTGTAAGGTTAGATTAGTAAGTTTCTACCATATTAGAACTATTTATTCAAATTTTTATTCTAATATTTTGGTGTTAATACGATTTCTAAGGTTAAAACGTTTGTAATACAAATGCTTCTGATATTGATTTGGGGCTACTTACGATTATTCTATAATTAAGTCAAAATGTTGTTAGTTTGTTCCGTACATTTCGAATTAAGTTCAAAAATGTTCACTTTTGGCTCATTTTTTCAACTGAAACAAAACAATGACGCGTTCTTTCAATCTATGCATCATTTTGTTGATAATTGTGACATTATTTCTGATATAAATAGTCAAACATAGAGAGTTAGGGCATTATTAAAAAGCGCGTCTCAATGCTGAGCGTTTTGACGCATGACGTTCTCTATCGGATAAAACGAGACAAAATATCAAAATTCAAACGCGTTTGATAATAAGACAGAGATTGTTTTTTTTAGCAAGAAAGCTTTTATAAATTGTAGATTAATTTAGAAAAATATATTATTTAGTGAGCGGCAGGGCTACCAGGACTTCAACGATATTACAATAATAACTGGAGTTGCATTTATCATGAATCTAACGATATTTGCCTGTAAAACTGACTGTCAGGGGTGACACGATAAGGGTGGTATTGATTTCCTGTAAGGGGTATATAATTCCCTAAATGTCACTCCCTGAATCAAAAACCAATTTAGTTTCGATAATGGCGATATTAAAATATTTTATTATATACTGTTATTAAGCTTTAGTATATCTAGGTATTAAAATGAGCCAACGTGTGTTAATTATAATACGATAACTTACGCCTAAAAGAATCGAAACACTAAAGACTATCGTAAAATATAACGAAGCCGCTAAATTGGATACGGCAATACCTTTATTTGAAATATTATTGAGTACCCTTAATTGTGGCGTCAATCTCAATAATATTTTTAAATAAACAGCTATAACTTATCTCGACTATAACATGGCAATGCAATATCAAATGCTAAATGATGCTAACTAATTAAAAGCTATCACTAGCTTCGCATTCGCAAGTTCGAATAAGTCGTTAACAAGCTAATAAATTAAACACATTTTAATGTCATTTTATTACAATTCAATTTAGAATCAAATGCTTTTCCTTTGTTTTAAATTCACAATTATTTTAATCTAGCAAGAGTGTTTACATGATTTAAATTTATTTTAGTTAGTAATAGATATATTATTAATTAAGTTAGTAAGGCTATTTAGTAGACGATCAGCGACAGCAATGGGCTGTTCTTAATCTGTGACGATATTAGAAAAACTTTTTTTTTTACAACAAAACCTTTCTAACCAAAATATGGAGGATGGGTAATTAATCAAAATATTTAGAAATGTTAAATAGTCAACGCAAAATTAATACGTCTTTGGTACGGCATCATAACATAATTACGTTACTCATTTAATCATAATATCGTCACATATCACAATCGAATCAAAGAAGGTACACACACAAACACTTAAAAACACAATCACACAATCCAAACACACACACACAATCACGATCATACAAATATTACACGATTGATCATTCACGAAAAAATGCGATCTTAAATAAAATGTATTCCTAAAAATAATATAACGGCATAGACAATAAAAACTTAATCACAATTTACAGTATCTAATTTAAAAAAAAACAACAGATCAAACGCCATAAACAAATATAAAATAAGCTACTTATCAGTAGTGTAGTGACGAGATTCAATTTTAAATGATTTCAAGATTTTCACAACATTCAGGTAAAAACGGATATATCTAAAACATTGCAGGTGAAAATCTTTACTGGTAGATCGCCTGCGGGGTACAGGTCTGCGGGAGGTGGGTAATCGCGAGGTAATATTCGGTGATATATACCCAGTAAACATTTATTTTTATCTTGCTATATAGCGGTATGCATATATATTTTTTGTATAAGTTATCGTAAATACTGATAAAATAACATGTAAAAAAAAAGAATTAGTATGTAGTTCTGCAAGTTGTTAACCTGGCAACGTGATCAATTGAACTTTGCTTCTTTAACAAATGTCGACCTCTTGACTGTTCTTTCGATTTCGCTTCTACTTCTTACATTAGTGAAATAATCAATAACCTTTTTGCTAATAATCATAGGGTCTATCATCTTGCGATGCGTTCGTGGTATGTTTATCTCGGGTGCGATTTGCTCTAACTATCCTTAACAAATAAGTAACCTGTTCTCTTGACACAGCGCGAGTGAATTGCCGAATGCAAAAATATTCCCTGCCGCTCCCGTTACCCCGTCTCACTCGTACGTCACTCTCCCCCCGCAGACCCCACACCTCACGGGCGATCCGCCAGTTAAGAGGTTTACCTATAATAATAGCCATCCGTACGACACGACATTTATATAATATAATATACACCATATACAATTAATATTTGATATGTAACAGTAACAATTTATCGAAAACCAAACACAATTACCGACCACACAGGAATTCAAATCACAATATTAAGAATGTAAATTTTTATTTATAAATTTGTAGCATGTGCTCTGTGTTAATGACTTGTTAGCCAATTCATTACTATAGTGATCATCAATACAGGCATAGTCAGATGAGCATGTAAATTACACGGCCAAAGCGAAGCCAAAACGGCCTTCATACGTATGTCAATGCATAGTAGTGACTGGCAGAGGTTAATTTTTAAACACCATGGGAACCGTACGGTACGTAGACTATATTTTTCGTATCTTTGCGATAACATGATTGAAGTATAATCTTTAAAATCCAATGGCGATTGAGCAAATAAGTCTCGTAGGTTTTCTTTCATGGATTTGAGTATCCCACTTCTGAGATTTTTCAACAATTTCTTTTGCTCAAGTACGTGTCATCATTGCAGCGCGAATTTTTACGTCTTTAAATGATAGCGGAAGCTGCTTACCCAGATACGGGCCTATAATTATCAACCTAGCTTTATGTAATAGATTCGGATCTCCATCTACGTTTAAAATGGAAAACGAAGACAGATTTAGCATACATGATAACAATGCACCTATTTAATAATTTGGCAAGTCGTTTTATAATTATTACTTGCTACACAGTGCGCATGCTTACATTAAATTAGTGCTGTGTGGTTGGTAGTAGTAAAACAATGGTGAATTAAGTGGCCCCAAGATTATTATGAATGCAAAAATGAAGATAATTCATAATTGTTTCCAAATAGACATTTGTCGCGAAATAAATTACTTACTACCGAACAATAGAGGTTTTTAGTGATTCTTAATGTTGGTAGTATTTTTTTCATTTAGCAACTATTTAAAATTACTTAGCTTATAAAATAGAGAGCTTCAATCATTTTACTCATACGATACCAATCAATCCATATTGCTTGAGAAAATTCGTTGAGATTATGATAATTATTGCATGAAATACACTGAGAAAAATGTCTTAAAAGTCATGTCGTGGATGTCAAAGGAAATAAATAATAATGGGGAATGAGCAAGTTTTCTTCTCTAAGTTTTTTCCCTCTCAAGTATGCGTTTCGATCGAAGGTTTTGAAGTAACATTTTGATCATCAAATTAATTCTTTTTTGACACGTTTTGACTCTGAACTTAAGTCGAGAATGAGACGACGAACGCGGGCCCGCCGTGTGAGTGAAAGAGACAGCCGACAGTGAAAGAGATATGCGTCGGTCCCAGTCGCGGGCCGAGTTTTCCAAAGGCGAGAAGATTCTTCGATCCTGGAATATAAACAAAAATATTATAACCTATATTCATGGGCTTCTTGCTTCTCAACGCGAAATATGTTATCATATTTCGCGTTGAGAAGCAAGAAGCCCATGAACTATGTAAGTATTATTTTTTATAACAATACAAGCTTCGCCCGTGTTTCGTTCGTTTTCCGGATAGCTTAAGTCACCTACAAGCCGTCGAACTACTTCTTTACTAAAAATTAAGTTGACCCGTCTCGCAGTTGCCGAAGATAAGAAGTACAAAGAAATTAACAAAGTTAGTTTCGCATTTATAATATGTTTGGATATGAATAGTTCATTGTACATAAAATACATATTATCTGATCTCTACATAGTACATATCTGTTCTACACATAGTACCTACATACCTGTTGCGTTCAAACATGCTGTACGTACTCCGGGTTGAGGAAGGAGAAGCCCATAAACTCCGTCTGGTCGAGGTTCATCATAAACAGCTTGTCTGTTGGAGTTAGCTCCGTCTTCTCTTGGGTGAAGCTCTTGTCGAAATTGGATACGTCTTTACGATGTTTCTGGAATAACATGAAAGGAAGAGTAAGTTTTATGAGTCTCATAAAGCTTCTGATTCTGAGTCAGATATCAAAGTTTCTCTTTTTCGGGGAAAGCACGAAGATTGCGAAAAAGTAATATGATTGACTTTTTTTAATTGATTCGGCGTCTGCCATTGTCTCATGGTTAGTATACTCGCGTCATAAGTAAGCGGGTGCTGGGTTCGATTCCTAGCCAGGGGAGGTTTTCGAACGATGGGTTTTAACTCTTATTCTCGGGTCCGGATGTGGTATGAATGTTCACGGCACAGACGAAGTCGAAGTAGCTATAAGTTTTATAATGTTTTCAAGTAGGATATCTAAATACGTAATTGTTACATTCTAAACATAAAAAAAATGTAGTACGTTATTTTTCATTCGTCTTTCGATTATCGCAATAAAAATGAGGGATCAAATTAATTATCCCTACTTTGGTTCAAGAAGATTGCCGGAAACTATACCTTTTTATACATAGGAAAGGAATAAAGAAACGAGACAGAATTAGAAGCAGTGTAATAAGGGAAATACCCGAGGTTGATATTCTCACTCGAGTAGAGCAACTTAAGTGGAGGTGAACCGGTCACATGATTCGTGTAAAGCTGGGAAAATGGATCACAACCATCTCTGACCGGTACCCAATGGACGGCAAACGCAATAAAGGACGTCAACAAACAAGATGGGCAAATGAGCTGATTCTCGGCTGGACAACACTTGAGAACGGTAGCACGAGACAGAACCCAATAGAAATTTATAGAGGAAGCCTATGCCAAGAGGCACTCTCAATTACGTGATATTTTATAAGTATTTATAATTGTAAATTGTGTAAAATTCAGATTATAAGGCTTAAATAATAATAAATACCTATTATAGGTATAATATAATACTAATTATCATTAGGCAGCTTGCTCGTCGGAAAATGATTAAAAACTATTCGAATGCCAAGGTTAAGTCAAGGTTTGGCAAATGTATAAACATTAACGAGCTTAATTGTTCATTATTTTGCACAAGTTTGTATTCAAGCGATTGTAACCTAATTATTTTAAAAATGATAACCATGCAGATATCGAGGTAACCATGCACATATCGACTATAATTAATGGTTATTTTTCATTAATTGGAATTTACTTGTCTAGGTACTATATAAGGAGCTTACGTTCTGTATTTACAGTGGATCTAAATTTTAGTAACTGCTACTTGTAGTTGAAACTAATACTATGGAGTTCGGAGTAACAATTTTTGTGCTTGGTGCCTTGTTAGGTCAAGCTTCAAGTTTTCCTGGGGGTATATCATAATCATAATTAAATATAATATTAAGATTTACAATTACAAGATCTACGTCTATGTATCAATCCTTAATGTCACGGGTCTACCTTATGAAGGTGGTGTAGGCCGCGCAGTATCTTGTTTTGTATTGTACATTTAGACGCGAGAAATCTCTAGACATTTCTTAAAGAAAATCTTGTTTAGTAGACTTTAAAGAAAGAAAACACTAGACACCTCTTAAAGATCATACTGGTTTGTACATTTAGTAGAGAGAAAACAATAGAAATTACTTAAAGGGCATCTTGTTGTGTACCTACATTTAGAAGCGAGCAAACAGTAACAATTTCATAAAAATCATCTCGTTTGTACATTTAAGGTAAAAAGGAGACAAATGTGGGCATCCTCGGCGGTCACGCGATACCTATAAAGGATGCTCCCTACATGGCCGCGATCCATTACATTAACCAGACCGAGCAGTGGGACTATCTATGTGGAGCTTCCATCATACACGAGCAGTTCATACTTACAGCCGCACACTGTATCTCAATGTAAGTAAGAGCTATATGAAAAGTAATATTATATTGTCATTAGCAAGCCGAAACTTTCAGATCCTTTTTCCTTGATATAACTGAAACACATATACCTAACATCTGTACCAGCGCCGCAAAAACTTCCACACAGATATGTATCCCTCCAATAACTTTCTGTTGATGCTGACAGCCAAGTTTTATTAGCCTTGTAAGACATTAAAAAACTTTCCATCGTTGTTTACTATAGTCATACTTGTGTCTAGACCAAAACTTATTTTTTTTCTATTTCATGTTTACGAAAATCAACATCAACAATATTTTTGACTAAAATAAAACAAACACGCTGCTGTTTACGCGGGCCTACCCGCTTTTATTCTCTAACCTTTATTTTTCTTACTGATCTAGGTTCCTAGGATTTTTTCCTACGGAAAAATGAGTCTCTGATTATGACAATGCATGCCTATCTCAAACGCCAAATTTGCAAGGACGCTATAAACCCTCTTACAACTAACATTCAACAGCGCGACAGCTTTACTGTGATCAACATCATCATCAACTTTCACCTACCCACTGCTGAGTATAGGTCTCCTCTTGCGCGCGCCATTATTTCCAGTCCTGTGCTAATGTCGTCCACCTATATTCTACCGCCCTTGCCACATCTTTAGCTCAGCTAGTAGGTGGTCTGCCTGGCAGTCATTTCCCACTTTGTGGCCACCTGTCTGTGACTGCTTTGGTCCACCTGCCGTCATCTCTTCTCGTCGACCATAAGTAAGTCTATGTAAAGTTTTGTCAGGCACTTGCAAGTGGACGCCAGAAATTAACTACGGTTACCATCCTCGAAATAGTTCCTCGGGCACCATGCAGATGACATCATCATCTTAAGAGATGTAGGATATAACAGCATATATGACAATACTATAAGTTGTCACTAGCGGCGATGCCCGCGATATAAAATGGAACCAAAAGAAGCTTTAAACGTTGAACCCCCATTTGACTCCTTTAGAGGCTGATTTCCCTTAAATCTTTTCTTAGTAATATAATAAAAATAGGATTAATACACCTGCTAAATTTCACGTCATTAGCGTCAACTGTATAGGCTCTACGTTAATTCCTAGTAATATCAATCTAGCAGTCAGTTAAGACTTGCTCTTTTATAGAAGATTTTTTTACCAACCATTCGTTATATTCCACAGGGAATTCTCGTACCAAATAGTGGTGGGAACTGACGATAAATACGGGCACGGTGGCGATGTATTCGAAATAGAAGAAATTATCATTCATGAGGATTACGACGCCGAACATATTTCTGATTACGACGTCGGTCTCATCAAACTGAAGGAACCGCTAACTCTTAGCGAGAATGTCGCTATAATCGACCTCGATTATTTGGATTTAGACATCGCTAATGGAACTCTATTCAATGCTACTGGATGGGGCAGAACTACAGTGAGTACGAAACTTTTTTTATGTATGTTCTTCTTTAGCGTGGTCCAGTTAGATGGTACTGACCATCAATGGTAATATAGACGCATCCGCAAGCTTTTGTTGGAGATCTTCCAGGTTCTCGATTCTTATGAGAGTTCCATGAAATAGTTTTTGAGACATCTTCTAGAGTTGCCGTAATAGCTTGGGTGAAATGATGTCTCCCTGTCTCCCGGTATAGAGTTGGTCAAGCTTATATAGGTAATTTGAAGATTTAAGCTTATATTGATTATTAATAAGCATTTGAGATTAGATTAAACTTTTACGAAAAAAAGATATGAACGTGTCCATTGACACGTATCTTAAGTATTTAATGGAAGACTATTTGATCGGGTGTTTTCGTGTGTTTCGGAAGTGTATTTGTACACTTCTGGAGCAAAGTAATCAGTTACAAACTAAGAATTATTTGTCCTTGTAGAATACCAGTTACGACACTCGTAATTTTTCTTAATAGGTTTCGTAGCAAGAAATTTATCGAGAATTAAGGACTTGTACGTCATTTATAAACTCTATTACTCATAAAATATGTTTATTTTTCAGCGAGAGCCTCCATACTACCCGTTTACGCCTTCGCCTACAAAGAAACTCCAGCAAGTCGAACTTCCCATTATAGACGAGGCAACTTGTGAGAAAAAATACATTGATTACGACACACAAGTCAAAGTGAACTGGAGCCTCAAGATCTGCGCAGGGCAAGCTGATGTTAGCGGATGTCAGGTAATTATCATTTCATCATCGGTAATTTAAACATCCTGTGTTAGAAATCTAAGTTAAAGAAAGTATTCTTTCTAAGAACAAAAAATACATACATCAAACATTTATGTCGTTATTTGCTCGTTATTACTAACAACAACATATAGAAACTTGAAGTATAGTTGTATAGGTAATGAATGGTATAGAGCCGAACTGACTCTGACTCGCACTTGGCCGGTTTTTCAAAGCTTTTTGTTTCTATTTCAGGGAGACAGTGGTGGCCCTCTAACTATGGGTAGCGCGCTAGTTGGCATTACGTCATTCGGGCCTGCTTTCTGTGGGGATTTACCGGGAGTTTATACCAAAGTGTCTTCTATATACGACTGGGTACAAGAAAAGTTGATGTAGCTCTGAGAAGTCCATTGAAAACCATTAAGACAGTTATAGACCGCCAACTTGTCCGTACAATAAGATGTAGCTTTTTTCTATCTTTTAATGTTGTCCGATTCCAGTGGTCTTTTTTTCACGTAGCTAACACATTATTCACTAGGTTTTACCGTTTTATTTTTTTTGTCTTTTATGTCATTACGAGTATAAAGTTACGAGCTTCCTAAGCAGTCATATTTTTGCACTGATACGATGCCTATTAAAAGCCTTTTTTATTCAGATTGCAGAATTCAGATGCAGAATTCAATTTATTTTTCAAAATAATATAACGTGTAGGCCTAAAATACATCATAGTGAAGCGATTGACACCAATGATAAAAAATACGTTACAATTGAGGGTGAAAAGAGGTAGGCCCCGGAACGAAAATTGTATCAGAAACACGAAAACAGTGAAGGGTCGATGATCCTTTTAACCTTTTCGGCGTCATAGTCACGTATAAGTGACGAGCGCTAGCGTGCCAGCGCAGCGCGTCAATGTCGTCAATGAATATTGAAATTGTATCGCTTAGACGCGGCAATGCAGTTTTAGCAAAATGCTTTAGTTGAGCGGTAAAAACGTTACTAATTGTTTTATTACTACTAGATTTTTTTTGATTAGTAGATATTACTTATATCTACTTATTATATCTACATAATTACAAACAATTGATTGTAATAAAATTAGAAAAAAATAAATGCAGGTTTAGTTATAACGGGAAAAAATTAATGGTGTTAATGTTAAAATATAAATATATGTTAAAATATACGGTGTTATATTTTAAAAAAGACGTTTCACACTCACACCGATACTAGATAAATCCTAATAATACTAGTCAGTAGACTAGGATTGTTTGGCTTTTAATACTACCGGGGATGTTATGATATTTAACTCATCATATTGAAAAAGGTGCTGTTCCATACCCCTGTTTGTGTATATGCACGAGTGGCCAAGTGATATTTATAAATATGAGCGTAGCGTAGAAAAGCGAAACTTGACGCTGCCAAACATAGCAAACGTATGACGCCAATTTGTTATGCCATGCCATATTACCCGAGACGTTAAAACGACGATGTTATAAGCTTGACTTATTTGTGCGTGGGTGTCTGTATGTCTCTGAGGCATCATAAATCAAACGGATGAACTGAGTTTTTATGTAGGTAAGATGGCCGCCGACATAAAATGGAGGATCACATATATTTTTACAACTTCCTCAATACGTGTATCAAATTGAATTGTATGATAAATTTCAAAACAATGCTGGATTGCGCCAAAAATGGCAATGTCGGGTGTTTTATACTATTAGAATTTGACTTATTTATGCTAAACTCACGATCTTAGGCTTGAATGGCGGTTGCACGTCTCTAGCCTCGATGCGTGCCCAGTCAATGCGTCGGAAGAAGGCGTGCGTGCGGACATCCTCTTCACCGCGCGCGCCGCATCCCAGCCGCTTGCTGGGGTTCTTCGTCAGGAACGACTTGCACGCGTCTTTGGCTTCCTACAAACGAAATGCTATAAATGAATAAAATATAATTTACGACGGTTAGAAGGACAGAGTTAAATATAAAATATATTTTTTTTCTTAGGTCAACTGTTAAAGGCACAGCATCTGAAAAATAGTCACGGTCAGGCCAAACTTACTTACTAACCTAACTTGACAGTTCTAAAATTGTCTCCAATCTTTTTGTTTCCATGAGTGAAAAAAGGATGGATATATTTTATGAACTTTTAGTTTAGTGAGTGTACGTGACCAAATTGGGGACATTTTACTTATTTTAAAGAACTGACACTATAAGCCAACCAAGTATTTTAGAAAAAGAACCTGGTTATGTATGACAACTGGAAGTTATGGGCCCGAAAAGGGGTCAATTCTATTAACACTCCATAAGTCGAACTCTTCATGGAAACCCTAATAGTCTGCATCACTGGGGTAACCGGAAAGGCTATTATTTGGCAATAAAAGCAGTTAAATCTTAACTTACATTAACAACTGGCAAATAAACAAACTGTATGACGCCAGTACAACAACGAAATAAAAGTCCTTATAACACACGCACCTTGCTAAGCGTTTTCGGATAGGAGACATTATTGTCCGTGATGGCAGCGAATAGTTCCTCCTCATCTTCACCATCAAACGGCGGTTGTCCGACCAGCATTTCATACAAGAGTACTCCATACGCCCACCAGTCCACTGACTTGCCGTATGGCTGGTATAAGATGATCTCAGGCGCGATGTAGTCGGGTGTGCCGCAGAAGGTCTTGGTTGTTTTGTCGCCTGCAACAATACGTCAGATTATATAGGTAGCAAATTATACAGTGATATGCCACCGGTATACAGCTCAGGTTCTACAGACATGTATCTTTTTGCTCCTCCACTTTCATATTATCATATTATATTAACATAATTTTAACACATTATTATAAATTCGAAATTGTGTTTAGACCCGTGCGTGCCACGCCCCTTTTCGACGTGCTAGTGTTACCGCACCGGGTACTTGGTACCGGTCGAGTGCGCGACACCTACTCCAGCACAACTCGGGCATACGCTCAACTAACTAGGCACTTCGTGTTGAAGCGACAGTTTAGTGAGTAGTACCCGGGCTACCACCATCACTTCGTCCCGACTGTACACTGCGTTACTGTGCAAGCGGTACTAGCCGCGCCATTGGTGTTGTGTGTCGCCGATCGCATTGACTGGGCCTTCCGTGGGACAAACACGGATCTCACCTGGTCAGTGTTGCATCGCCCCATCACTAGGCGTAGGTTGGTGCGCAGCTGCACTCGGCATACAGTCGTCAGCATCATCGAGCATCACCAACATAATCGGCACCGACAATGTCGGACCAAGTCCAACGGACCAAGGGTCGCTATGGCCCGTCGAAAAGAGTCATCGCCCGGCGTGATTTCTTCGGTCGAACCATCAACGTGATACCACCGAGCGCCCTGGGATCTTGTAGTTCGCCGCACCGCCACGCTGAAGCCGACGCGGGTATTGACGGACTTCGTGCATGCGAAGTTACTACCGCCTCGCAAACGGAGTCAGGACAGACTTTGCGTGCGCTAGGCTCGCAGCGACCACCGAAGTTTAAAAAGAAGAAAAGAAGCCCAGGTGATATATATATAAGGAGCCAAAGCCGAGCTCAGCTTCCCTCTCCACCCCTCAGGCGGGCCCTGCTCCACAACCAGTACTTCCCGTCTTGCCCAAGACGACCCCGAACTCCGTGGGACTAGCGCATCCCACTCGTCGATCTCACCAACAGCCCCATCCAGCGACGAAACGGAGACAGCGACAGAAGAGGTGGAGCCAACCCCGAGGCGCAGGAATATTCCCCCGGCTAGCTATTCCCCCCAGCAGAAGGGCAGCTACCCAGCCCGCCGTGACAGCAACGAAGAGAACTACCGCTTTGGCCCATTACAGCGCCAGCACACCACGCTCGGCGCCCCTACCACCCTCACCTGCATGGACGCAGGGGCGAGCACACACCTCCCGAATGGTGCCGCACTCTTCATCGGCTCCGATGCCTACCCATGACGAGTCCGCCGGGGTGGCGGACATATCGCTATCACTGCAGCAGCAAGTGAGCGGCCTCACACAAATGGACTCGACGTCGTACGTGGCGTTTGAGACCAGTGCTGCACCACGAACCGACCCGTCGCCCACAGGACCAGCTCATCCACTAAATACAAGACCGACCACGACACCACCGACCACCTACGCGTCAGTTACTAGCGCGCCGACCCCAGCACGCCCTGTGCACTCGTTGCCGTCTTCTCAGACGCAGGCTACGAGAGGGGCTGTGCCCAGCACCAGCGCAGCACCAGCCACCGTTACCACCAGCTCACGCCAGACCACCGGGGGGTCTTACCCCCCGATCACCGGCGAAGAACTGCCCGACTGGCCCAGGCACATGGGAGAGATTAGAAACCGCCTGGGCTACCCACCGAATGCCAAGGGCATCCGTTTTCGACCCAAATCAGCCGAGGAGTTCGGCATCATCCAGCGCTACCTCACCGAGGAGCAGACCAGGTCGCCCACTCTGTCCTGGTACTGTTACTCCATCGAGAGTGAGAAGCCGGTGAAGGCAGCGCTGTAGGGACTTCCAATAGGGACCGAGGGAGCGGTCATCGTGGAGGCCCTCAAGGCCCTCGGCTACCCCGCGATCTTCGCCCGGGCGCTCCCCACCAGGCCCGGAGCTTCGAAGAAAGTTTACCATCTCCAGCTGGAACCGATGGGGAGGGACCAGTTGGAGAGGCTCTTCAGAACCACCGAACTCCTCAACATGCCTCGAGTGGTCTTCGAGGCTTGGAAGGGGCGCACCACGATGCCTCAGTGCCACAGGTGCCAGGCCTTCGGGCACTTGTCGGCTCAGTGTCACCGAGCACAGAAATGTGTGAAGTGCGCAGGGGCCCACCCTGGCTCCGAGTGCCCGAATCCAGCAGAGGCACCGCTGCGATGTGCAAACTGCCAGGGGAGGCACGCAGCGAATAGCAGATCGTGCCCCGTCCTCCGCCGGGAAGCAAGGAAGAGGAAAATACAGCTTCCCGGCGTCCCGAAGCCTACCTACAACGAGCAGCATCCTCCAGCAGCTCGTGGGGGCGGTCCGACCGCCCTCCGCCCTGGATACGGAGCTACTACACCACGGCACCCCTCTAATGAGCCAGAACATGCCCCAGCTTTTCGGGCACCGACGTCAGCATGTGGCTGGACCACACACGCATACGCACTTCCGCAAATGCACACCACACTATGCCCGCCTGCGAACATGCCAGGCGAGCCCTCCAGACCTGGGCGACGAAGAGGAAGAGGAGGTGGAATGACTAGAGGGCGACCCTCTACAGCTCCCTCCTCACGGGCTCTCACGTTGCCGAATGCGTTCGCCCCCTTCCTGCCTGCGGCCTACCAGAGGCCGGGAGGGGGGGGGGCAGCAAGATGGCGAGCGCCCCACCAGCCCCACCAGAGACAACCACCATCGAGCCCTGGCGCAGGAAGCGCAGGGGCAGGGGAAGACGGAGGAGGAGAACTGAACAGCAGCCCCATCACCTCCCCACTACCACAGACGGCCCAGCAGCAGAACCTGCCCCTAACTTATCGCAGCCACCCCACCTGGAGGCGGGTGAGAGCAGACGAATCGAGCAAGCTGCGAGGGGTCAATCGCAAAATCTCCCTCCGGCGACTCCGAGGACCGCATCGCAGTCAGTTCGAGTATCGAGCTTGACTGCGACTAGCACGGTGTCGACAGCCACAGTTTTGCACCCTTCAGCGACAAGAGCAGAGCCTAGAGTGACGGTAACACATAAAGCCCCTCTTCATTACCAGCAGGGGCACCGCCCGTCACAATACTACCAGGGACGAGGACACCAGCAGCGCCAGCCCCTGCAGCTACCACAACCACCATTGGGACTTCACCAGCGGCCTCAAACACACCTACCCACCCCTGGTACAGCGACTGGCACCCCTGGCCAGGAACCCGACACCGCTCTGATGGGCGCATTGGTAGGGTTGCTGTCAGCTATCGCAGCAGGGGAAGACCTGCGGCATGCAGCAGCAAGAGGACTGGCCACTATCCAGTACTTCTTCTACGGATAGTGGCTCTCCAGGAGCCTTCCCGCCACATTACACCACCCTGCAGACTTCGGATGTCGCCATGCACGCCACACACGAAGACGGTCTTTCCCAATAGCGTTGGATGGAAGTAATTCATCAGTCACGGTCCCGGGCGCAGAATGCGCCCCAGGAAATAAATTCCCTGGGACCAAACGGCCCCAGCGTCCAGCCCGGGGAAAGGACATAATGTCAGACCCCCGTACCTTGTGCCCTCCCCAATGGGGGCACGAGACGCCCCGTGATGATGATGATGATGCCTCTTTATCTTTATCTTCATCAGACCCGGTGCTTTGCCAGACTTTGAACAAACGCTTCTTTTTAGCAACGATATTTTAAGCTCACGTTTGGCCGTATCGCCGCAGAAATTTTCAAATTTGGTCCACGTTGTAGAAGGAGTCTCACTTGTATTAGTATAATTAAGTAGATATTGGTCATGATTCATTATACATGATTCCTGAGAGAACGTCCTTTCTCTGTGTTCACATCATGCCATTTGATTCTTTCGATCTTTGGTCTTTTGATCGTGATAGGAATTTTAAGTTTTAAAGCTGTTAACAAGAGTCGGTGCAATCTTTTACCCGACTTAAGTCTTTCTTATCTGTGTGAATATAGTCTATTTGAGTTCTGGCAATCCTGCTTTTATAGGTAATTAAGTGGTGATTTTTTTTTTAAATAAGGTATTTGTTATGACAAGATTGTGGGCGGCCGGAAACTCGGTCGCCAAATCCAAATCCGCCATGGTAGCCCTGAAAATTATCCGCGCTCGCACCCACATGTTCATTTAGATCTCCACATATGAGTTTTTGCTCTGTTGTGGGTAAAGTTGTTAATAGGCAATGGAGGTTTTCCCAGAATTCTTGTTTTTCGCTGTCCCGGAGGTTCGATTGTGGTGCGTAAACAGAGACAGCATTCAAACAGTGCTGTTTTTCTAGAGTAAGTTTTACAGACATGATACGGTCATATTCGTAGTGGCCAACAAACATCTTGACCAAAAAGCAAAATAGTGGGAGAATTTTCGCTCATATTTCACTTCTAATTGCCGCCGAGTACCTACTATCTGCCTCGCACTCTACAATCCCCCAATGAGACCCTAAAAATTGACACTGCACAGCCAAGGGCATTTTAAGGTTCAAGATATTTGGCGAAGACTACGCACCGGTGATTCCCTCCTTGCACATCCCGAAGTCAGCAATCTTGATGTGTCCGTCCTGGTCCAGCAGTACATTGTCTAGCTTGAGGTCGCGGTACACGATCCCGCGGGAGTGCAGAAAGAACAAACCGATCGCTATCTCGGCAGAGTAGAACCTGGAAACGTGAATACACAATGTTATTTTACGTATTGACCTACACTAAATAGACAAAGTGTCTTTAAAAATAATTGACTAAAAGATTCAAAAACTAAACTAAAATAAATAAAAAACTATACTAAACTACGCAGGATTAGGGAAAAATCTGGAGACCCCCGCTCAGGGTCGTACCTGGTGCAAAGACTTGCCATTGCTGTCCAGAGGGGCAATGCAGCCAGTGTGATGGGTACTTTTGCACCAGGTACAATCAAAGGCGGGCTATTTGATTGCTGACGTGCATTTGATTGTGATTTTATTTTATTTTGACGAAATGTATGATTGAATAATATGGTTATAAGATATTTTTATTTATAAGGATTATGAATAAATAAAATTTTAATACTAAACTACTATATTTATAGATATACGTCTAAATGATTCTGCTTTTGACAGAAATACTGGCTAATATTAGGTCCTTACATATGAAATTGGCGTTTTGTCGTACTGGCCACTTTGATCTCAAATATCTCTCTTCTTTGGTTAGGGATTCCAATTTCAAATTTATACAGCTATTTATTCATACATTGTATTTCGAAAACCGTAATTCATTTGTTTTGTCCTCGTTTGGTTTTTTTCTTTGCGTCACGCAGTTTACAAAATGGAAAACCTGAAATATCGCGTTATTTACGAGTACGAGTTCCACCGTGGTACCAGTGCTGCAGAAACGGCTTGAAGGATTAATGATGTGTATGGCGGCGGTGTCGCAAAAGAAAACACAGTGCGTTTTTGGTTCCAACGTTTTCGTTCTGGAAATTTCGACCTGCAGAACAAGCCCCGTGGACGGCCGGAGACTAAAGTTGCTAATGAAGAATTGAAACCTATTATGGCAGCAGATTTATCGAAAACCACGTCCGAGTTAGCTGCAGGCTGCGGTGTTAGTGATAAAACTGTTTTAATCCACTTGAAGCAAATTGAAAAGGTGAAAAAGCTTGAAAGGTGGGTACCTCATTGAGTGCAGCAAACCGACAAACGCGCGTCAACTGCTGCGTTACATTACTCAACCGGCACAATAATGAAGGGATTTTAAATCGGATCTTTCGGATATTTCAAGTTTTCCATTCTGTAAACTGCGTGACGTAAAGAAAAAACCAAACGAGGACAAAACAAATGAATTACGGTTTTCGAAATACAAATGTATGAATAAATAGTTGTATAAATTTGAAATTGGAATCACTAACCAAAGAAGAGATATTTGAGATCAAAGTGGCCAGTACGATAAAACGCCAATTTCATATGTAAGGACCTAATATTTTGCGCAAAAATAAGTCTAGCAATCCAGTGGAGCAACGCAGCCAGCATTTTGGGCACGTTGCATGAAATTAAAAAAAAAAATACTAAGAGACTAATTTATTTTACAACTTCTACTAAAAGTAAGTAAATATCTATTGATAATTTAAATGCTTCAACCCTTTACCGGTTAGTGGGTTGGAGCATCTATATCAGCATGGTAATGCTGCTAGCAACGAATGGCTGGCCTGTGGTATATTAAGCGGAACGAAGAACGGCTAGCCCTGGTAGTGGTTATATTTAAGTAAATTAGCGTCGAGAATTTAGAGCCGTGTGGACCGAGTGCTAACCGAAAATTTTATGCTCCTAACAAACTAGACGCTGTTCTCTGGCTGGACTGCATTTATATTGTCACTAGATCTTTGAATTAAATTCGAATTTTAATCTTTAATAGTCCATACATAGCACATCGCTCGAGAAACGATAACCGATGGGGAAGAAAGGTTCTTGAGTGGCGACCACGAATTGGAAGACGTAGCGTAGGTATGCCTTCCACTAGGTGATCCGACGATACAGTAAAAGTTATGACTTTGCTGCATGCTGCTGCTGCATCCACTAGTTACTTATGAGTGATATAACTAGTGGATGCAGCAGCAGCATGCAGCTTGTCGCCCGGAATGGCGTTCTAAGGGGGAGGCCTATGTTCAGCAATGGCCGTCTTCAAGCTGATGATGATGAATGGTATATAGGTAATCCAACTTCTCAATTTTGTAGTTAGTAATATCATTTCTCTGAATAAATGAACTTGCCCCGTAGTACAGCAACATTTATTTGTTAAAAAAGCAAATAGCTTACACTGCAACAGGTTCTTTGAATTTCCCACATTGCTGTATCTGGAACATCAAGTCTCCGCCGTTCACGTATTCCATCACGAAGTAAAGTCGATCCTGAAAACAATAAATTGGCTAATGTAAATACTAAGACAATAAATTGAGACTTTTATACATTTGAACTTTTGTAAGATGTGATATATGTATTATTTTAAATATGAACAAGTGGTTATAACTATACGCGTGCCGGTATTGGAAGGTCTTTTGTCTTTGTTTCTTCAAGGAAGACACCACGGCAGTCACGAATCCTGTAGACTAGTCTGAAAAATGAAGTCTTTATCTCCCCCGCACCCACACTATCATTATCCCTTTATCACCCCTCAGGAGCTACAGGGGAGACTAGGCACCTAAGCCTTTAAAACTTTATGTGATCGTCGTAAATGATGATGCAGACTTGCCGGTTCATCTATTTCCTGACCGCTATAATTTGGGTCTTTTCAAGTCACAAGTGAAACGGTTGTTGCCTAAGATAGACCATGCTTATAGACAAGTGTGCTCCATCTTAAGCCGAATCGTCTATTTACATCAGGCGGCCACGGAATCCAAGTCTTCCTCTCACCATGGTTTGGAAGCAAGAGTGCAGCTGCACCAGAAATGGCGGCTTCGTGCTGAGCGCCAGCACTCGCTTCTCAACCATCGTGCACTCCACGTCGTCGTCCTGGATGATGATGTCTTTCTTCAGGATCTTGATGGCGTAGAGTTCGTCGGTGCCGCGGCGCTCTGCTAGCATCACCTGTAATTTACAGTTATCTCAATTATAGCTGGGCTGTCATTTACGGATGAAAAACATGTGTAAGCACCAAATTAAGTAAAATGAATTATTAACCAAGCGAGCAAAGCGTCATTGATGTTTTAAGTCTAGAAAAATTGGCGATATGTATGTATGTTGGTAGACAGATACTAGCGTAGAACTCGTAAGTTATTTGAGCTCTTTTTGTGTCCTCATAAAGCCAAAAACGTTTTTTTTATTCTATTGGTCTGAATATTTATTTAGTATCGAGACTTAACAACGGTTTGCCCATAGAGATAAATTAAACAAAGACCAGCAACAACATTAAGTCCAAACAAAACTGGTAGAAATCGGAAAACCTTTGTGTAAAAATTACCACGAAAACGTTACACCATCAGCAATTTAAAACACAATGGCTACGTAGCATTTTCATTTGAATTTGTATGCTTCAGGCCAAACAAAACTCGGTCCTAAGATAACACTTATGTAGGCTTAACAGAATTAAAAGAGGATCTGTATAAAACAGGTGATCGTATCGTTTAATTTAAAGGGAGTGGAATAGGTAGGTTTTACAGTAATCTATACGCGTTAACATTCAATTAAATGTGGTAATTCACGTAATAATAATAATTGTTGTGGTAATATAATTTTGCTAGAACTATCTTGCCTTCTTTTCTACTTCTGAATGCTGCCTAATAATGATCTGATTGAATCAAAATCATTCCAAACCACCAAATTTAGCGATACAGGTATTTCATTATTTTTTCAATACTACTAGCTAAAATAATACTTTCTTAACGAGTAATTTTTATAACGTTTTAAGTTACTTAGCCTTGCATAAACTGTCCTGCTCACCTTTCCGAAAGAGCCTTTTCCCAGCACCATGATAAAGTTGAAGTCTGATGCTCTAATGACATCTGAAGCGGCCATATTGTGGGGAACTTCTCTATCAGGTGGAGGGGCTGTTTTCCTCGCTCCAACATTCGTCGCCCGCATCTGGTTCTTTAGTTGGGCGAGATCTGCCCCTTCTTCGGGTACTGGCACGTTGTAGAACTCTCCTTCTTCTTGTGTGAGCAGCTTGAACCAGCCGTCTGCCGGCGCTTTCATTACCTCCGATATACCAAACGACAGGGAACCCATGAAATCGTTTCGGGATGTTCGGTCCCAGTCCCAAATCTGGAATTAACCATTTGGAAATTAGAGCAGTGATTAAAATAACTGGTTTAATTCCCTAATTATCAACAGAAAAAAATTATGCTTTTTCCACTTACATATGGAACAAAAATCCAATGAAATTGAACGAAAATCAAACGAAAATAACACTTCTTTTGCAATATAATAAATATGTAAAGTTTTGTATTCTTAAAAATTAGTAGTGGTAGTGTAGACTAGTCTCAAACTCGTAAAATCAATCTTTGCTCAGCATTGAAAACTACGGTGGGTTTAGCCCAACTCCACTAACGCAAATCCTGCAGATACACGTCCACACAGTGTAGATAGAATATTACCTCAATAAGTAACCTGCGATCTTTATCTTCAGCTTTCAGATCGAATGTCAACGTCTCGTTCCACACGGGGTTTAGGGTTGCCTTGATGGTCTTGGTTTTTTTCTTTACGTTGTCGGAGTCGGGAATGAGCTTCAGTTTGACGTATGGATCGGAGAGGCCGTTCGGGTCCATCGGGATCAGGTTGCGACCTTGCTTCACTGGAGTTACAAAGTTTAAAAGGTTAGGGGCTTTAACTAAAATCCGTCGCGATATTATGTTTCTAATGTATTTTCAGAAAAGCTTGGCTACTTTATGGCCAGCAACCACTGGCAATCCTTACAGATGTATATAGACACCTCTTTAATTTAGCTATGTTTATCTGAATGAGTGAATTTCATAATCCTTTACAGTGTTTCGACAGGGAGTGACATTTCTCTTTCGCCCTCTAGAGTGAAAAAGAGTGAACCAATATAATTCTGACTACTATTACATCGTTTAATTCTCGACAATTCCACAATTGAACTAGTAGAGAAACAATTTAAAATAAATTAACTAAGCAAATATATGGTTGTCATATTGTTTTAATTACTAACACAAGGTTCAAAGTTTTTTATTGTACTAACAACATCGATCTACAGTTGTTCGAAATAAAGATATTTTGAATTTGGCTATATAGAGAAGAAGCATCACATACCTTCTACGACAAGATGGTTGCCCTTGCAGGAGACGTTGAGCTGGATGCGGCCGCGCCGCTCTGTGTGGTCGCAGCCGCACAGATTGGGTACTGACTCCTCGCATCGCTTGTGCACGTTCATGTCGCATGCTGTGCGGAAAAATAGACTTTATTTCCTCTACCTAAGAATTAAGATCTCAATAACAGTTTACTTGATAAGCTTGCTGGTAAGATTGGTATTAACGCCGTTTTCAAGTAATGATTGTTCCGGTTGCTTGTTTTAGACATACGAGTAACTATCGCGATGAATTTTTAGAAAAGAACTACGAAAGCATGTTTCATTAGACGTGGCTATACTATTTTAGTTGTGTGTTAAATCTACATATATCGGTTGTAAAGTTGTTGCAGATATAAAATATATAAGACAATAGTGTATTTATTTGAGTGTAACTAAGCTTTGGTAAAATTACCCAGTATTCTTGAAGCTAAACCAATTAATATTAACATATATTTCATTTATTTTTTGTAAGACACCACTGCACTGCTAAACTTAAGTTTCCTCGATGTCATAACTCTATAACTGATGTGTTAGACACAAACAAATACATACTTTAAATATATAATTCTTATTAAAAAATGTGTGAGTGAAAGTTCAATCATACCTTAAACTGACTGTTCCTTTTGAATGCAATCTAAGAATCATAAAGTAACAAATATCGCTAGTTTTGAGTAACAGGTAGGCACAGATAGGTAGACAAGAGGTGGGTGCGGAACACACGAGCGTGAAAATCTAGTTAGAGAACTCGTCGAGTTAGCCAATCTTAGTTGCACAGCTTAAGTATTAATCTTAAACTTAGCAAAGTTGCCGTGTACGGGAAAATTAATAAGTTTACTACATAAGGGTGAGATAATAAGCGAGACGAGGAAACTTCGACGCGAAACTTAATAAAGGTTCATGTTAAAGTCTACAAATAAAGACAGGCGGTTTCGACAAGCTCTCCTGAAGAAGGGAGAAACTTTCCAATAAACATCGAAACCTCCACGGTTGGGGAGGTTTTCAAAGTACATCAAAGATAAAGCGAGAAGAAAAAAATAATTAGTACATGGCGGTTGTATCGATTATAGGTATTCTCGAGAGAAGGTTACTTCTAAACGAGAATACGAGTGATTTTCTGTTAAATTTGAAAGAAAGTGTTCATAGTATCCGTTACTTTACTCGTGTGAGTACACACATCCGCTTCAGAACTAGCAACTCGACGTTTAGTGAAATCTTTTGTGAACAACTGCCATACTCCATTTACCTTCAACACAGCGTCAACAAAAGATGCAAAACAAACTACAACTAACTATTGAAGCAGTGTTTTCAATACAAGCTCGGTTTGTTAAAGAAACTTCAAACAAACTAATTCTAAATTAATACTCTGTCGTATTGAATTAAAGTTTAATTTATTAAGCAGGCTACACAAACAGAGAACAAAGGTTAATTGAATTTGCTGATCCAAATGCTAACTTAGAAAGGACCTTTAAGAAAAGATTAATAATAAAACGGAATTAATCGTGAACAATAACCAATATCCATTTATTATGAGACGTCTCGTGCAATGGGAAGTTTAATATTTAATCTAATTCTTAATTCGATAGCTAGGAGGCCTTAGGAAACATAAATCAAAGCCACTGTGCCGATTACAATAGTTTCCTTCTGCATTTCACAATTACACAAAGGACGATATTTAGTGATTGGGTCACGGTCTCGGTGAAAGCATTCTTTCTTCGTTCCGTTTCTAAAGGGAACCGGGAACTATTTTCCTCAGCCTTTTGTTATCATTCAGCTATTTCGAACCATCCAAATGATTGAGTACCTCCACATTTATATCCTTGACTTGCGAGCCCGTGAAGTAACGTGCCACAATGATCGCAAAATGTTGGAGCAAGGAATGTCCACGTGTTCCATTTGTGAGGGGCGTTGCCGGCCTTCACATTAACAATACATTATTAACAAGTCAAAGAGAGGGCTCAGAAATTTGCACTGTGTTAAATTTGTACAATAAATCACAAATTAGTTAAAACATGAACAGAACAATAAAAATCTAAAGAGCGAAGAAGAAAAATTGCATTAGCAGAAAAGCACCAGCACCAAAATCTGAAAACATAGAAGAGCAAACGAAGAGTAGCACTTAGGGAGCCAAGCGTTAGTCGAAGCGTATTGTAAGGTTCCACTCCAGGGTGTACCTTGGCATTTCAGGCCCTGGTGAAGGAGCCCGTAGAGGAGAGAACCGCAGTGGTCGCAGAACGCTGGCGACGAATACGTATATACCTTGAAGTTGTGACGCGTACGTGTATCCTGTTAAATACACGAGTACATACATGGATGACATTGTTGTAGCCGGTGAACAAGCGGTGGACGTTTGAAGTGTCACTTAGATGTATACTATACTTTTTTTGTATTCTTTTGTATATTTTTAAGGATGGACTAAATTAACTTGGATACCTTTATAAATTCAACTTCTATTCATGAATTTAGGACTTCAAGAGCTCAATAATGTGATTGTAATTTTATGATCGCATTGCGCGATTTTCAAATAGAATTAATTTTATATTTACCTACTTAGACGCCTAAACGCTGACTGACGATCTTCTTAGCCCGAAAGCTTTTTTTTACTACTGCCCCAGGACTTTATCTTCCAAAAGTAAATAAAAGCCTGAAGTGGCTAGTTGAAAAAGTATTTACTTAGATATAATTTATGGCAGGGTTAAATTAATAGACAAGGAATACAAGTTACTGATAAGACTAGTGTTGTACTTAAATATTGCATATGAAAATAAAAAACTTGATATTGCAAGTAACTTGATTTAGATTTCTTTTAAAGTTGTTCAAGCTCACAACTGACTAATATACTAATATCAATAATTTATAATTTGTTTTCAGCTGCCAAGCTTAATACTCGTACCAAGAAAGCTACAAAACGAAACCGAGTTCGAATTAAATTAATAAAAGCGAAAAACATATTTACATGAAACGTGTTGCTTGAGCGTTACGCCTTCTTTGAACATATACTTAGCGCTTTTCTTTGAATAGAGCTCTTGTTAAGCCGTTATTCAACAAGTATACGATATTTATGTGTGGAGGTTTCTAGAATACGAAATATGATATCGATTTCATGAAAGCTGATTATCGATTTGATTTTTTTTTGTGTCGAAAGTATCGTAACATCTTAGGCGTATCATTTTTAAACCAGGCTCTTAATATAACTCTTCCTCGTTATAAAAAATGTAATATGAAAGGTTGTGTCATTAGCCTAAAAGGTACGTCTCTTTTGGTATAAACGATACACATAAAACACAATGTAATTGGTGATTACAGTAAAGTGCAGCCGCAACGGACTAGTTGATAGCTTAATGTCACGAAAGAACTCGTAGGTACCAAATTACTGTTACTATGTGCATAGTTTAGAAAAGTACCTACGAGTACAAGTTGAATATATGATTAAATAAAAATCCAATGTCATTTAATCAAAGAAATATATTCGTTAAATACCGTAGTTACTTATGACGTTTACAAAGTCACGATCAGTAAATTTTTGAATGTAAGGTATGGTAATGACTGTAGTAACGAACAGCTTATTAGTTTTTAATTAATTTGATAGTGAATAAAGGAGGATATTTATTTATAACTTAATCAAATCAAAAAGTATTATAAAAATTGTAAAGCGCAGTTATTCACATTTTTCCAAGACTTCATTCACAGTGACAATATGCCAGTTATTTATATTCAACTACCAGCTATGCAGAAGATATTCTTGCCAGGAGTAGTTTTACGCGACAGTTTCAATATTTTACTGTTCTGAGTGTTTACGACCGAGATGTTTCGTTGTGAAGTTTTTTCTTTTCAGTTTCATTCTGTGATGTTGAGTGTAACATGAATCAAAGTTATTTATAGATAAGAAAGTGCAAGAATTTTTTTGTATTCATAGTTATTTTCGTTAAGTCATAGTTATGGTTTATTTTTAGTTGTCTTCAGCCAGTAATTTAAATTTTTGAACCACAACTTGGCCAGTGTCCTACAGCGTACGTGGTTTGTATTTTGTTAAATTGTGATTTTAAAGTCATTGATGATTTCATTAATACTTTGTAACATTTTTTCTAAATTTGTCTGTGCCACGCAAAAACTATCGAAAAGTAATTACCAGTATTTTGAGATTATATAGGATTGATATTTTTTGGTTTGAAGCATTCGGATTATCCCGGTCTATGGGTGGCCCAAAATCTCATTTCTGTTGCATTTCATTTTCCTTAATAAAGTCATTTATCTTAGAAAAATAATATACTAAACTTATAAGTCAAAACGATAACAATACGGACGGGCAGAATTTGAACCTGCAACTTTTCGTATACTTTACCTAGATAATGCCTGAAAATGCGGCTACTGTCGACACATAAGGGGTGCGATACTTTATCATCTCTTTTATTCATGTTAGCAGTTGTTAGAATTCAATTTACAAAATTTGAGGGACACACTAGTGTCACTTTGACATTTTTAATTATCTGTGCGATATTGCACATTTAATACCGACTAACACTCGTAATACCGACCCTTAGCATGCTAGTCGCCAGCCTTAGTTATATTTCATTAATGAGAATAAAATGAATTATTACTAGAAGTACTTTCTGTTCTCCTTGTAATGATTCTGTTAGTTGTGATTTCAGTAATTCCTATAGTTATTTTACAAAACTCGATACAAAAATATCATAAATATGAATGGTTTGGCCGTTTTAATATCTTGCTACAAGTTTTGCCATATAATTCTGTTATTAATCAGCTAGAGTAGCCTTTTTAAACCTAAATCAATTTTATTCCTTGTATCATGGTGATATATTTTGTTTGTAGACCGAGTGAAATATGGTACGTAGGAGAAAAAAAGTTCTCGTTCCATGTGGTTTGAAACGGTTAAGATCTCCTGGTAATAAGTGTTTATGTTTACATTATTAACATTAATATGTTTATTGCAGTTCTTACTTACGTCTGAGTCCGCCCCCTTGTCGGCGCCGGGACACGTGAAGGTAACGTACTCGTGGCATCTCTTGTGGACCACGAAGCTGCATACTGTCAACAAACGAGACCATCGGTAAACAACAAGACACAGAGTAAAGATAGTACCTACATGATGTTTGGAGCGACAGCTGACAAACGTGAAGAGAGTGTTCAACTTATCACACTAATATAACAGCGAAAGTTTATATGTGTCTGTGTTTGTTCCTCCTTTACGCTCAAACGGCTGAACGGATATTGTTGCAATTTGGCACGAAGATAGCTTATACCCTGGATAAACACATAAGCTATTTTCCATCCCGGAAAATTGAAGTATTCCCATGGGATCATCAAATATCCACCGCGGGCGAAACCGCGGGGCGCAGCTAGTAATTAATAATAATTTTGACGAGTCCGAGACTTTCCATCGTTGTGGACGCGAACTCATCGTTGTGTCCCTGATGAAGTTCACCGAATGTGAACGAAACTATAGTTGGACCTAAAACGTGACCATTGCTTTGCTCCGTTAATTAATAAGTTTTACTATGGGACCTAATGAATGATTTTGTAATGCCAAAATCGCAATATATTTCACTGGTTGCCTCCAATCAATGATTTAATTAAAAACAAGTAGGTATGGACTTTCTCATCACAAAATGTAACTATTTAAAAGTGTTTCTATTCCAATATAAATAGATCCGTAAAAGCCGGTAATATTGAAAAATAAGAGTTTTTTTTAAATATCAGTCAGTAATCCAAACATATCAAAAGCTATCTATCCAAAGCTTATTATATGTTAACTGTTTATGTAAAATTGCCAGAACGCTTAAATGGATCGATAAGGCGATAGATATTTCTTTTAAACAACATCATTTATTATTCATTTTATCTTAGCTATAATCTAAATCTTTCCATCGCTTTTTCCTCTCCTAAGAGGAAACACGGGGAAACAAAAATTGGAGCCGTCGATGTAGAAACCGGAAATACTTATTATTTATTGAGTACAAAATAATTCTTACCTTGGCACTGGAATCCTTGTTTACCGAAACCCCTGGAACAAACAAAAAAAATAGATTAATGAACGAAACATTTTTCATAAACCTATGGAAAATTATTTATTCAATTTGTAAACGAGACGAAAATTATATTTCTATTTGACTTTTTGCATCTCGCTCACAAAATTGTACAGTGTCTAATGAGAGAAAAGACCCACGAAAGTGTTCCTTTCCTGCATTCCTTTTCCGAAAGTAAAGTAATATAAGTCAGCGAAGAAGCCTAAATGCTTTCTTTTTCTTTTATTCATGCTTTCAGCAAAACATTAAGTCTCTCCGTCTCGTCTCACATTCGTAAAAGCCGTGCCAATATTTCACCTGTAATATTCCGCACTAAATCAGAACAGTTCCGTAGTAAATCGGAAGCCATTGAAATTGGATCGACGCTCGCTACGATGCTATTACTTCAATTAGTGCACGCCCGCACCGCTCAAACTGTGTCCATTTACGTTAGTAGCAGTGTGCAGTGCGCCCACTGCATGCGATATGGACATATCATATACAACTGCCACTCTGAAAATGTAACAGGTGAGATTTAATTCCTATGTATTATTGTCATTTTCGCAAATCTTAATTTCGATCGATGATGATTCCACCAAAATTTGTATGGATAAATTGGACGTCGTCTAAGAAAATAAAAAAACTACACGATGGACCAACTATTGCGGGCCATCCCTTAAATGAATGTAGCAGAATGACTTTTAGTTATTACTCCTTGTGTATACATATTTGTTCTTAGTTTTAGCTCATAGGTACGTAACATCACTTTGAAAGTGTTTTAAAGTACAAAATATTATCAGTAATAAGTAGGAAGACATTAGCACAGGACCGGAAGGGATGGCGCGCGCAAGAGGAGAGCCATACTCAGTAGTAGGTCAGTAAAGGTTGATGATGATAAATTACACTAACCAAGTGAATTTATTATTATAGCGTTTTGTAAGACTTCGCCGCTTCGTACGTCTACGTAACTGTTGTTTCACGAATACACAGCCGCAAAAGTTTTGGAATAATATTAAACAACTTAAATGAATAAGAAGTAAAATTCTCAAAAATAGGGAGAAACTTAGAGAAAGAAACGCTATGACAATTTCACTCATAAAGTGATATTCCAGAACTTCGCGAATATCATACGCGGTTGAATTAATGAAAACAAGGCGTAATAAACGCAACCTGGTTTCACATTACCCGCGGCATAATCACATCGGCGTCATCAGCGCTTCCCAATGCCTCTCGCGCCACTGGGCTGTGAAATTGCCAGCCCTGCGCTACCGCCGCCCCTCATCGGCGGAGACTTGGAATTTTCATGTTGGCAACACAATAGAATTTTTCAGGTTGGTGAAAATTGCGAGAGTTTTTGAACCAAACGTATCTGTGGCATTGCGTTCCATTTGTAAATGTTGTTCTTATTGTGTCTATAAAATGTTTATTTTAGAAATGTAAATGCAAACTTTTATTCATTGCTTTTCGTGGCGTTCTTTTTTGACTCCGCACGGTTTACGTTCTCATCTGTTCTTCTGTGTTTGATATTGTTATGGTTTTGTAAAGTTTTCGAGTGTTCTTGAAACTCTTAAATAAGTTTTATAAATACTTAAAATTATATTTTTTTTGTTCTGCCTACTAATTTCAGATTATAAGATATCAAATGCCAAGGCCATAGTAATTATTTTACTCTGTCCTATATCTAACTCTAGTATATCGTTGGTTCTATATTCATAGCCGAACATGCTTAGCCTCATACAAGTAGATCGTCATCTATCTATATAACGCTTAGAGATATAAGTACAGTATTAGGTACAGGCATTGTATGCTTCTCATCATAGCCTGTGAATTCAACCGGAGCGATACAATTGCCTAGATACGTGACACTTGATGCACAAAGGCTGCTCTGTCTATGCTCCGTCTGGCTGCTTCTATTAGATAATAATGCCTTGGAATATAAATGTGTATACGTATAATATAGCTAGTAGACAGTGTTATAATAAATAGTGACTGGATAGAATTGAAGCTTCCTGATTTACGTATGGAAAATATAATAAAAATGCGCTTAGTTTCAGAGTATTACTAAACTCGTTCGATATTTTTGCCCCAGATAAGGTATACATGTCTGATTTCAAAAGTCTTCGTAGCAACGCCAGCTAAAAGAATATGACCTTGAACTGAACTTGTCCCTGAGCGCTGAACTTGTACCAGTAATACCCAAGCAACTAATCTCAAAGTCGGTTGTTCTCTTTGCCTTGCCAAACACAATGTTATACAATCTACCAGAATCTACAAACAGTGTCAAAGTTGGCATGTATTTGGTTACCGACATTTAACCGAGATCGTATCCCCTTACTAAAGTACATAGGAGTAGTTTACGTTGGAATGGGTCGTCTTTAAATATTGCAACTGGAGTGATGCCAATGCGACTGTACAATGGTAAGACAGTAAGAACGTTTGTGATGTTGCTTAAGATTACTCGACTTATTACAAGAGTGCCTAAAATATTGAGTGCAATGATTTTGGGGTTCAATAAATGTCAAATTTTGTTTAGCCTCAACAGCAAAATGTCTGATCTTATTTGGATTTGTGGTGTAGTAATATTTTTTCTGCTTAGAAATCTTAGGCTTCCTATGCGCGTAGAGCCCTAGTGTGTCTTGCATTCCTAGAAAACATGGTGGCTAGGCTCCAAGCTCGCAGTGCGCTGGCCGTAAACATTTTTATTTAGATGATAGGCTTGCGCTTGACCGCAACTCACCCGATGTAAAGGGACGATGCGGTCTAGGATGTAACGCGCTTGCCTAGAAGAAACCGATTCACTCGCGATTTGAGGAGACCGAGATTATAGCTATCGGGAAATAAAGAACTTGGCAGCGAATCCCACAACCTGGCGCACAATAAATACATTGTAGAACGTTGGTTTTTCGATAGAGCTTAAGTGACTTTACGGTGACGAGTATGACAATAAATATTGGTTTATTTACTCGAACAGTATGTTTGTATATTTCCAGTTTTAGCTTAATTTTGGTAGCCTGATTGTTAAGCTATAACAAATTCCTACGCGGAAGACAGAGGCCACGAGTCGAGAGACGACCATGTAATTAGTATTTAAATCAGTAACAATGTAATCACCTAGTCTCTTAGACCGATAAATCATTTTATTTTAATCACTTTATGTCAATCATTTTATTTCATAAAAACGCTCTTACTGCATGTAAGTCTGTAATCACGAGCCAAGCTTTCTCCGGTACTAAATTATAATGAAATAATGTGGCGCAGCATTAATGATGATTTATAATCTGTGGAAATAACAATGTGTGCAATGTGAAGTGTGAACGACGCAAATAATCACCTAAGCTTTGAATTGTGGGCATTTTATGTTTTGATGGTATCTATAGTAACATGGTAAAATCACAACGTAGGGTCTTAACCACTAGACGATCAGGTCTAGTAAGTAAGTGGTAGATACCTTGCCTCACAAGCCAAAGGGCGTGGGTTCAAATCCAGGATCAGCCAAGCACCTTATTGTTTTTTATTCATGTGCATATTAGAATTAATTATCACACACTTAAACGGTGAAGGAAAACAAAGTGAAGAAACCTGCTTATCGAAGAAGGTTTAGCTTTCAAAGATAAGTGAAGTTGCGGGTTGGGGAACCCGCAATTTGGCCTACACCTCTTTCTAGGCGAGACCCGTGCCCATCAGTTGACCACTATTCGGTGGATACCCAGATACGAATAGTAAATTATCTATATAAATAGTAAAAAAAAATATCTTAAAAATCTATCATCTACTTATCAATAAAATATGAACTCCCGTAGGACTGTTTCTTCTGTGTTTGTGCTCGCTATGTTTTTTGAAATTAATTCAGAATGTAATTTTTTTATTTGCCCATAGGGCATACTAAAGTTATTGAGCCCATACCGCCTTGTCTGTAGTTACAACAAATATTTTTTGTCTTTTTTTTTACAAAACAAGCACTCATTACAACATTCACTAGGGTTTCCGGAGTTTTTTTTTTTCTATTTAAAAAAGTGTTGCGTGCATTGTTTGTCGGCGACAACAGGCGGAAATGAGTGGACGCCACCGCCCGTGCCGCCATAATGTGAACCGGAAAAATACCAAAGAAAAGTCAAATACAGAACCTTAACACCACATTTAAGGTATTTTTTCTTTATACGCTGAGGTCATCGACGAGAAAAAATGTTTTATATCGATGGCTGATGTCTACACAACAATGTTGATCTCATTTATTTGTAACAGAAAACAACACTTCAAACACAAAATGTAATAAGAAATTAAACTTAATGACTGCTGTCTGTCACAAACCCTCTTTTACCATTTTTAAACATTTGGCTTTAATATATAATATATTATAAACACTAAAGTTTGTTATGTAATCTTTCACGGAAAGACTGCTGAACGGATTTGGATAGAATTTGGCAAAACGATAGTTTATGTCCTGGATACTAGGATACTTTTGATCCCGATAAAATGATTTTGTGCCCGTGAGATAATCAAATTTCCGCGGGTAACACCGCGGGGCGCAGCTAGTGTTATTTTTTGATAGTAACGTTAAATGAATACTGCGAAATTCCGAAATTATATTACATAGGTATAGGTTCATGAAAGTACAAGTAATACAGAAGATAACCTTCGTAATTTTAAATGCTGTTGAATGTATAGAACCATGAGAAGTATATATCGCTTATCAAACGACCCCAATATTATTTTTCGATAAGTGTTTAAAAACGTGGTAACGGTCGTTACTGGCATTTAGCCAGGTGAAACAACATCCACAGTTATTTTTTACGGGCACGCTGTTTGTTTTTTATTTAACATAAAAACACGATGATATTCAGATTTCTTCTCTCAATAAAAATGAAATCAAAACAGCATAAAAATACAAATTTTGTTTTGACTTCGCGAACGCTTGTACAAATTCGGTTACAAAGGGAATGAAGACGTCGCATTTCACGTCTCATTCTGCTTTGATCTTACATTTACCCGAGGCGAAGTAAGTAGAGAGCCTACGCGTATATTTCGTTTTGCTTTCGAGTGGGCCGGTAACCAACCACACTTTTTTTCTTATTGATGTACGGCGTTGTACGGTAAATACATTTAGTAGGATAAACAGACTAAATCTTTATTGTGGCTATAAAAAATACAAAATGAGTATATCAAAAGACCCAGCCGTAGAACGCTGTGGGTTGATAAAAAACCAATGAAATAATATATATTGCATGTGACCACTGTCAAGCAAAATCATTTTAATTTATGAACATTACTCAATGAATATTGCCGCTTGGCGCTACAAGCTTTAGTCACAGTCGTATACTTTTTAGTATAGGTAGACAGAGTTTTAGCTTGGGAGTATACGATGTCGAAAGGGGTTTACTTAACTCACCCTTACGAACGACGTTCATTACCGAATCAATACGAATTTACATCCAAACTAGACAATTATACTTACTAGAACAACCGCCAATGTCGCAAAATATCGATCAAACTTATCACTCAATTAACCGAAGAAAGGTTCCCAAAAGGTATCCACTGTTTGCCCAAACCGGGGACGTTACGTACGGTCGAGGGTGAAACGACAACCATAAACATCCCTTCCGGACGCACCCTTCATAAAGATTTCTTACATCTACAGTGAAAAAAATAGTAATAGATACTAAGAAGGCTATTCTTTTAAAATAGAAACGATTTTTTGAAATTGGTTTAGCCATCTGAGAAATCAGGTAACATTCATTAAAAAAACATAGAGTTACTCTATTCGACTGTATGTTTTTATGTACCTCCTTATTTTTGGAAATCGGTAGAAAAGTTTAAAAAGTGAAGCACAGTATAGAAATGAATATCTGACGACCTTAACATAAGGGATCGTGTTGTGGGTTCCCGGAAGATGAACTTGATGATACTGCTGAAAAAGAAAAGCTAGGTAGAAGCTAGGTCATAAAATAGATAGGCCAGTATTCATAAAGCTTTAGTTTTCAACAGTTTCAGCCATCCGTAGAGATCAATTAAAAAGTAAATTCACAACTTGCAGCGCCGCACTGAAAAGCGGAGTCGCGGCTGCAATCGCGGCCTAAATAAAAGAAAAAGTACGCTTGAAAACGCAGAACATGGAAATAGATGCTTCACTATCAGACAGAGTGGCCGTGATAAGATAAGGAATTAATAGGTTGGCTGTCAAATGTCGTTGAAATAGGCCTTTGTTAAGTACATCTTTAACACTCTTAGCCTTATAAATAAACGCGTCTTAATCGTTATTTATCTTGTTCTGGCGCGTGACGTTCTCCATTGGAGAGAACAAGACAAACCATGCTCTAAGTTAAGACACGTTGATTAATAAGGCAATCTACTAGTAGTAATGACATACGACAATATGGGCTATTCCGAATATTATAAAGAGGAGATACAACATTCAGATATTGAGCAAATGACATTGTGTATGATTGTGTGCGTGTTGTTACCTACCTCACTTTACACTAAAGCTCAGAGGGGAACATTTGTCTGTATATATGTGTGAGTGTATACGAATTTGAATAAATTTTGATAATACTTAGAATAGCTTACCCTGGATATAATTAGAGGGTAGCGACATCTTCCAAATTGTGCGACGTTTTCACTGGTGATTGTTAATGAAAATGCTTTCGTTTTAGTATCGTTTGTTTGTCTTCGTAAAGACGTTGAAAGACCTCAACACTTTAGTTCTACTCTATCTTTTTACAAATCTGCGCTTGAAGCGAACAGTCAGCTCTCAAAGTGGGGCGAGCAAGGGGGTACAATGGCTCTCTACTCGACAGATGAAAACTCCGATATGCCGTGAGTGTTGTGGCTCATTGGAAATAACTTGCGTATATAGATAGATAATACCTAAGTTTTATTTAGAAAACTAACGCGTGTTTGAGTCATATTGTTTAAGAAGATTGGTTGGGGACGTGCGAGACGTGTCATCGTTGAAGACACGAACGACTCATTTCATCCCTGATGATGTTCACCGAATGTGAACGAAATTATAGTTGGACCTTTCCAATAATCATGTACGCGTGAAAACCCGTCTTCTTAAACAATATGAATACCTAAGTTGCAAACTAAATGAAAGTTTTGTTGCCACTACGTTATTAATTTTGTATAGATGCGAGTATTATGAGTTTGAACATTTGTTTTCGAGTCTGGGTGTCCTTGTGCGTGTGTTTGTGAATATTGCATGGCATCCCCGATACAGGAGAAATCCTAGTGGTGAGCTAGGAGTGTGAAACTTTTATTTTTTTATTTTAGTGCCTAAAGTACTCTAATGTAAGTGTACTCGACTAAATTTCAGGCGTTCGGACACGTTTAGTTACTAATTTACTAAAGCTATGAGACGAAATTTCTATGGTAGTGAATTCGAACAACGCTATAACTATTTTATAGCTATATATATTTTTCTAAAAGTTACTTTGACAAAGGAACATCATTTTGTGATTAAAATAATTACACTTTATTTAAGAGGGTAAAAATCACGAAGCAAATTGAATAACACTCAATAGTACTAGCTAAGTTTCGGTCCGGGCTCGACCTCGCAAGATTTAGATGAGTTCTAGATCAATAAACTTTTTTTTAGTATGTGAAAATATAGTACTCTAAACTACGAGTTACTATAACAAATTTAATATTCCTTTAAATCTTAGGAAGTTGAAAGGATGAATTCAGAACCTCTTTATCCGGACGTCAATTAAAATTAAAAAAGCGATACTAAACTCGATATTATTTTTAATCTTGCTAAGATATCGACTTCCTCGTCGTAACAACTTTCTCCATTATTTTGCAAAACTCTTATCAAACCGAATCGGAGACGTTCTTCGTTGAATCGAATTTCTTCGAGTGAAACAAAAAGCTTTCAAATGTATAATTCTGAGGGTATCAAATTGGATTGTTTAGGGTTTGAGTTTGTATTTCTTAGGACTTAGGTGTACAATTACTGTGGCTGTAATGCTACAATCAATTAAAATATCCGTCGCTTTGTCGTCGAAGCTGTGAGAAAATAACATTAAATATTTATGTAAAGCCTTGACTTTTATTGTGCGTATTGTCACGTTGTGAAATTCGGTGCCGGCCGCTTTATTTCCTGATAAATATTTTAATGACATTACATTAGATAAATTATATGTTTTATTTAAAAAAAAAAATCGCGTATGATTTTGATTAACAACAGTACACACGTATTTACGCGCACGATACGTGCCTTTGTTGTGAACACGACCGACTCAATTCATCCCAGTAAGGTAGGTACGCGCGAAACTCCGTATTGTAAATCAATATAATATATTGTATGTTCAATACGGACATAGCTTTAAAGACTTCAATTGTTAACTTATATATATTGTAACACTGTTTTAACAATAAATATATCTAAATCTGAATCTAAAAATCAATTCTAAGAAAGGAAATTCGCTTGGTGCCCGCCTTAGTTTTCGTAGAGCTCACAAGTTTGATTGCCTGTCGAAGTTTAATAAGGACTCTCTCAGCTCAGCCGCGCCTGCTCCCGACAGATACCTCGCAGTAATTGGACGAATAACTTCATTGTGATTTTTGTACAATTAAGACAAGTACTTAGTGACGTAAAAATGTTCGTAACTTTAGCGCTATAACAGGCTGATCGGAAAATAATTGTTTTTTCTAAAAACTATTTACCGACCTCCAAACGTCAGGCGATAGAAATTACTCAGTTATTTCGATTTAAAAATCTAACCACTGGACCGATTTGATTTGATAAAATTAAATTGGGACCACACGAGAGTCGAAAATGCTATTACAATTAATTACTACATTGCTTAAACGGTGAAGGAAAACATCGTGAGAAAATCTGCTTGTCGGAGAAGGTTAATAACTTAAAAAGATCATTCCATTTCCTTCAAACGCTCATATGGTTACCTATCCGTCTTGCCGTAATACTCACATTTTATCACTTTTGTACAAAATTTTGTTTTACCTCACTACTTAAAAGAGCGTTACATATTTGTTGGAGCTACTCACTCCACATCTCTGCGACCCTCCCTTACTTTGAAGCTTTCCTACTTCTTCCTACTGAAACCTTTACTACCATTCCTCTTTTACTGTGCAGGCTATCACTATATGGAATGCACTGCCATTGTCCATTAGGCTGGCAAAATCCCTTCCTAAATTTCGGGACATGGTACTCAGTCATTATTTCTCCTAGTATAAATAGGTGTTGGTTTACAATTTAACATTATAAATTTTATTTAATTCGTTTGATTTAGTTTTGTTTCATGTATGGTTACTTTTTTGTTTGGTTGCACCAATCGTTTTGATTATATTATGAGTTCCCTCCATCCAAAGATTGCTTGGAAGAAATTGCCATTGTATAGATTTGTCTTGCTGTATATTTTATTTTTTATTTGATGTGCATAAAGCTATATTCATTCATTCAAAGATAAGTGAAGTCCCAACCCGCAGTTCGGTCAGCGTGGTGGACTATGTCCTATACTCCGTCATAGGGGAGGATTGAGCCTGATGCCCAACGGTAATACTCTATAGGTGGATACGTACGTATATCATTATACCTAAACTATCTAAAGGTATTTCAATAGGATTATTATCAAAACGCAATACTGCCAGCGGGCGACCTAGCAGGTTAATCCGGTAGTATATGACATGCAACTGAGGTAGTATTAGGTAACCTAACATGGGCAGTGATCGACCTATATCACTATCACTAATCTACTGATTAACAGATAAACGTGTTGCTTATACAGAGTAATCGGTTAGGGGTGTAATAGGCTCAAAGTTACAATACTTATCATAAGGATCAACTTTCATTGAAGGACCAACCCGGAGCAACAGTTGTTTCGTTCAAGAAGCTTAGGAGCCGAAATTATTGATATGAAACACGTGATTTTTTTAAAGCGTTTCCATTTGCTTCAGGTTAGCCATGTTAGCAGCAAAGCAGCGTACCCAGATCTACAGAGCTATCGGCTACTGTATACAAAGCCGAAGAGGTGTCCATCATTACAAACATCTTTTACTAGGTACTGTTGAAATAGTTAAGATATAAAAATAAAGAAAAAGGTGAACATTTTGGTTTGGTGAATTTATTTGAAGTCACATAAAAACTGTAATTTGTTTTTTACAAAGAAACAATAATTCAATTAATATTCTATTTAACTATAGAGGTTTCAATTGCACAAAAAACAAAGTAGGTTAAACTACAACACCCGCCCTCAATTAAAACTCTATATTCCTTGCAAAAACAAACAACAAAAAAATTATTCAAACTTTTGCCTTAACTAAACTGCTAACCCTAAACCATTTATACATCTTGTATGTGCAACTCGGCCTAATGGTTTAGTCAACACATCGGCATAATTGTTTTCTGAACTGACAAACTGTATTTTTACAGTTCCATCAGTTACTTTTTCCCTAATAAAGTGGTACTTCGTGTCAATATGTTTGGTCCGCGAATAATGGACCGGATTGTACACCAAATTCTGGGCACTCTGACTGTCATTGAATAAAATAACTGGACTATCCTTACCTAACAACTCTAGTATTAGTCTTCTTAGGTAGCACGCTTCGGTAGTTGCTGCACTAAGCGACATGTACTCTGCCTCTGTAGAAGACAACGCCACTGTATGTTGCTTCTTAGCTTGCCATGCAACTGGAGCTCCTGCTAACGTGAAGAAATAGCCAGTGTATGACTTGCGGTCAATACTACAATTTGCCCAATCTGCATCCGTGTATCCATTAAGATACTCTCCAGTTTTTCTATACGTAAGAGCATAACCTTTAGTACCCTTCAAATATTGCAACACTCTTTTTGCCGCAATCCAGTGCTCTTTATTAAATGTTGTGTTGAACTGACTGAGATAACTCGTCACAAAAGCGATGTCAGGTCGAGTATTCACTACCAGATACATTAGCGACCCAATTAAACTTTGATAAGGAACATCTTCTCGAAATCCAGAACTCAACTTTTTCTGATTTGATGGTGTGTCAACTGTTTTACACATTGTCATTCCATATTTCTCTAGTAGATTATTAATAAATGTTTCTTGGCTTACTTTTATTTCTCCACTCTCATTCTTAGTAATATTGAGTCCTAAGAAATATTTTAGCTCTCCCAAATCTTTCATGGAAAAAACATCACATAATTCCTGTTTGACAATGTCAATCTTGTCATCACTCTGATACATCAAAATAATGTCATCCACATAAACTGCCAATATGACAAATTCGTTATCAAAAATTCTTTTGTATATACATGGTTCCGAAGGAGTTTTGATGTAACCCAATTTAATCAAAGTTTTGTCAAGTTTTGTGTTCCAAGCTCTACTGGCTTTCTTCAAACCATATAAAGATTTCTTCAGCAGACATACTTTGTCATTTTTATTAGCAATTCCTGGTGGTAACTCCATGTATACTTTCTCTTCCAGATCTCCATTAAGAAAAGCTGTATCAACATCTAAATGTCTCATTTTTAGATTCAGTTCAGCAGCCAATGCAAACAATACTCGCAGGGAAGAATGCCGAATAACTGGAGCAAACGTTTCATCATAGTCTATACCTTCTCTTTGCTTGAAACCTTTTGCTACAAGTCTCGCTTTATACTTTATGATATTTCCATGAGCATCGGTCTTCAGTTTATAAACCCATTTGCAAGGTATCACCTTTTTATCTCCATCACACTTATCTACAAGTTCCCATGTTCCATGTTTCATCAATGAATTATATTCATCATTCATTGCTGTCTGCCATCTATCAGCTTCATCAGAATTTATTGCCTCTAAATAATTTTTCGGCTCCGTTACTTGCCCAGCGGCCAGAGAGGTATAAAAATCTGGTGGTCTACGAATTCTATGCGGATATCTATTACCTTGTTCATCATTTTCTGGTTCGTCTCGTGTAGGACTTGTAGGAACAGACTCAGCTGAGTTATAATCGAACTCATCATCGCTGTTGTCATGATGTGGTAATTCTGATTCCTGATTTTCCACATTCTCATCTGGCTGCATAACCTCATTATGTAGGTGAGGCATATCTCCATACTCTTCGTCCTTGTCTTGAAAAACCTCCAATATATTATTAGAAGTAGAAGTCATAGACTCTTCAACGCTCCTTTTTAGATTCGTGAAATGCTCCTCGAAAAATGTAACATCTCGTGACTTCTTCATTTGTCTTGGATTTGAAGAATCTCTAAATAAATATGCATTAGGATCTTCTGTATATCCCACAAAAATAGCTTCTTTAGCCTTTACATCCAACTTCTTTCTATGACACGCTGGAACTTGTATTAGTGCTCGACATCCAAATACACGCAAATGGCTCAGATCTGTTTTTTTTTCGTACCATTTCTCATATGGTATTTTACCTTGTAAAGCACGATGCGGTGACCTGTTCTTCAAATAAACAGCCATCGTAAATGCGTCCTCCCAATACGCTTTCGAAAGTAGACTTCCAGCTAGCATAGAGCGCGCTTTCTCTATTATTGAGCGATTAGTTCTCTCTGCGACGCCGTTGGATTGTGGGCTATACCCAACAGTTGTTTCATGAATCACACCCTTGGATGATAAATATTCTGATAAGTCCTTATTGACGTACTCTTTACCACAGTCCGTTCTCAGAATCTTTATTTTAGCACCAGTCTGTCTTTCCACAAGTTCTTGAAAATGACAAAACTTGTTCTTTACTTGTGCTTTCGAAGCAATGAAATAAGGGTAAATCATTCTTGAAAAATCATCGACGAAAAGTAACACATACTTATTCCCCTGAAATGATGCTTCAGACATTGGTCCTATTAAATCCGAATGTATCAATTCCAACTTCATTGTAGCCTTTTTGTATGTAATCGTTTTAAAAGGTTTTCTTGCCTGTTTGCCTTCAACGCAGGCAACACATTTTGATTGATCTACTGCTGGATAATCAACTCCAATATGAGAGTTCTTGAGTTGGCTCATACCTATGCGACATAAGTGACCTAAACGTTTGTGCCATAATTGGTACCTGCTCAACGAATCAGAGTGCACATCATACGCCTTGCTTTGGTGAGTATTAGTTGTACAATCAAGTGTGTACAGTCCACCATTCGCAGAACCATGAAGAATCTTATCACCTTTAACAGAAAAATCAGAATCATTTTTATAAAAATCACAACCATTTTTATCAAAAACTACTGCAATACCTTTCTCTACGACCTTTTTGACTGAAATCAAATTACTAGTTAATTCAGGTACATACGCTACATCCTTTATGCTATTAACAACGCCATGTGCTGTATTTATGGATACGTCTCCAATTCCACCACAAGAAATCTTATCACCATTTGCTACAGTAACAGTGCCACCATCTAATGGTATTATTTCCTCAAACCAATCACGTCTCGGTGTCATATGTTTAGACGCGCCTGAATCAATAAACCACTTGTCCTTATCTGACTGGGAAGACACTCCGAGTGCGCTAAATGTCACAGCATTATTTTCCAATTTAGCAGCTTCCTTCTTGTTTTTCAGACGTAATGGACAATTTGGTCGTTTGTGACCGGGTTTGTTGCACTCATAGCAAACTACTGGTTTGATGTTTCGAGACATATTTGCTTGTTTTTTAGATTGGAAAGCAATATCTGTCGCCTCATCGTCACGTTTTGACATTTCATTCAATAGCTTTGTTTTGACTAAAGCTGTTGTGACGATTACATTACTATTCTCAAGTGCCATTATTAGGGGTTCATATCTAGTTGAGAGACCTCCTAATAGGATAGCCGCCACAGATATATCTTCTATAATCTTTCCTATATCTGCCAAGTCTTGTACTGTACATAAAACAGCATTGATATACGCTTCGATGTTCTGGTAATCATTAGAGGAAAGTCTATAAAGTTTCCGTTCAAGGGATAATCGTCTGCCTAATCCTTTATCTTCATATACTTCCTGCAATGCATTCCAAGCTTCTAAAGCGGTCTTGGCGCTTCTTACATGAGTCATCGCAGACCCATCGACAGTCAAGCATAACTTTGCTAAGGCTCTCTGGTCATTTTTCATTCGGACTGCTGCTGACGTGGAATCTCCATTCTCATACCCATTTATTGCGCACCACAAATCCTCATGTATTAAGTAATTACGCATTTTAAATTTCCAAGACGCATATTCATCTTTACTTGATACTTTGAATGTTGGCAAGGATAAGGAATTCCACCTCTGGTAAGTACCAGACGAATCGCCGTTACTGTTTGCCATAGTGGACGACGACGACTCCTTCGACGACAAATTCACAATATTTCAAATTCCCACTATTACTTGTTTACACTATAGTCTTTATTTCATAGATCTTCGTGCTGATAACGTGTTGAAATAGTTAAGATATAAAAATAAAGAAAAAGGTGAACATTTTGGTTTGGTGAATTTATTTGAAGTCACATAAAAACTGTAATTTGTTTTTTACAAAGAAACAATAATTCAATTAATATTCTATTTAACTATATAGGTTTCAATTGCACAAAAAACAAAGTAGGTTAAACTACAACAGGTACTAATCTGAAATCGAGAAAAAATATCAGCAGTTCCACAGAAAAAGTTTATTCAATTCTATTCATATTATTGGTCGACATAAAATCGATGTACTTCAGAGGTAGTTCTATATATTTTTTTACATAAATTCAACATTAACAAGAATTCATTTTATACAAATACGATAAATGTGGATAGGCATATCAGTAGGAACATAACCCGAGGGTTGTTGTCCAAATGTATTAGCCCTAAAAGGGTCCAATCAATCCTTGATTCATATTCAGCTCGTGTGGGCTGAGAGAAGGGTAGGGGGATATACTTATACAAATAAAACGTAATGTTTCTTGACAGAACGTGTGCGCGCTGAGAAAAAATGAGGCAGTTGAAAAGTCGGATAAAATTCTTTCTGTTTTTTGACAGGAGCCTCATTTTTGAAACGTTCGAATGAATTCAATATGTAATACGTTTCAAAATGAGGTCCCAGGTTCTACGTAGATTGAATGAGGACCTATTTTATTCCAAGTCAAGTGTAAGCCAAGTCAAGTAGGTAGTGGAACTGTGTGTAAAATTTGTCTCTTTGTATTAATGTGTGTATAATAAAAAGTTTATAATATCAAATAACTATGACGTAAGTAAAATTTAAATGTAAAATAAAAAAAAAAAAACATTTGGTCATGATTTCAATATCCATGTTTCCTCACTATCTATTTTCAATAAGAACCCCAATCAGAAATTAACGTTACATCAAAAAAAATGTAGAACTTGTATTCCAATAATCTTCAAAAATTGATAGAAACTAACTAACTAACTACTAACAGTCAGATAAACATGCTCATAAACTTTCGCCTGAGACGTTTTAGCTCGCTTGGTCTCGAATTCCAATAGGTAAGCTTTAAAAAGGAAACCTAATAGCAAATTGGCACATGCGCCCTGCATCGCTTCGCTTAATTAATATTAACGAAGTTCACCTCAGTTTGAGCTCAGTTGTAGCCGCTGATTAAAATTTCCACATGTTTACATACACTGTATCGATTTTACTAACATTTCACCATATCATGTAAACATCAGTTTAACTGTAAAACGTATCAACGTTTTACAGCTTCTGTGATCGTGAGAAATAACTAAAAACTACGTGAACAAAGTGTCTAGACTTTTCTTTTTCAAATTCTGCTTCTTTTTCCTTCTTGTCTTCTTAGAACAATAAGAAGTATTGATGAACACATTCTTAGACATATGATTATGTATTAGTTTAAATACTACATAAAAACTACCAGGTAAGTACCTTTATTACCAAAAACGAAATGACTAACTACAACAACAAAAGAATTATAGGAGAAAAACAAAAAATAAAAAACATTTAAATTAATAAGATAGAGAGGACAGAATCTTTGTTAGCAGTTGTCGCAGTTTCTACCCTTGAAACATTAGTTACAGTGTGTATCTGGTTTTTTCGCAGGTATCTTAATAGTAGAAAGTGTAAAGTGTAAAAATACGAGTTTTCGCAAAAGAATTAAGTATTTGTACTTAATTTTATATTCCACTTCAAAACACTATAAAAATATGGACCATTAAATGGTGCCGTAGCCAATTGCCTCTCTTTTTAAAGAAAAATATATTAATAACTAGATTTTTTTACAATAACAAATCCAAAATTCTTAGACATTATTCAAAGGATTTCAGGGTTTGAAATATATATAAAAAAGAGTAGGTCCTAACTGATATTAGCTAGGAATCAACGCAGAGCCTAAACCGCTAAACCTAGAGACATGAACTTTAGAGGGTGTCATTCTGAATGTATATATTAATGTATAATTAGTCTCATACACATTTTATCAACATCAATCCAATATTTTATTTTTAAAACAAAATAACCTAATTTTCATGGCTACTTACGTTACCAGAATGTAATCTATATTACATTCTGGTAACGTAAGTTTTGCCTGCCGAATTGAAGTTGGTTGGTTTTAACTTTTTAAGTATTACAAAACATCTCTCCTATAAGGATTTATTTAGGTTTTTATTACGGGGCAGAAAAATATTAAAGATACTTTTGAAAAGCCTTTTCAAGTAAATTTTTAATAGGCGGAATAATCCCGGGGATTTTCCTAATTATTATTCAAGGAAAAATATAATACTATGATAAAAAGTTGCTCGTCTTGTGGGATTAATTTATTTTATAAAATCTACAAAAAGCTTGTATATTGTAATAATTTATATGGAATTATTTAAGTGAAGCGATGGGGTAGGTATGCACCTATAGAGTTAAAAGGAAAAATTGTAAATACTCTTTAAGATATATATTAAAACAAACGGCGGCATATTCTAGAGCAAAGATGGTAGTCAAGCCTGAAAAGGGTTGGCATATTTTATCTTTGTTCTGGAGACTTTAAATGACATTTATAATGGACTTCAAAATAGAAAGCGGTTGTAGGATTCTCACTGCAAAATATCAGAATCTGCAGAGTCATAAGTGTATTAAATCATACGATTAGCGCTAGTTCATAGCATGTACAAAATAAATCAATTAATTAATTTATTCAATAAATTACAGATATTGCTAAGGGTAAATGTTATTGGTGAAATTATGAACTGTGATTACGTGTTTCATGACGGAAGCACTTTTTGAAAAGTTATTCATTAAGTGCTTCCGTCATAATACATGAAAACTACAAAATTATAGAACTTTTAAATTTTGCTAATTCAATACATTAAATCCCATAGTTATTAAATATATAACAACAAACCGAAAAGCAGCTTTACATCGCGATCTGCGACTTAAGTTTCTTTTTTGTAAAAATTCACTGACTTTAAAAAAAAATACAATAAAATACGAGGATACTGACTGATCTGAAACCATGTTTAAAACAAATGCAAAAAAAAACCTTCTAATGAAAATAACCTACCATGATATAGATAAATTTACTGAAGACCTTTGTCTTCAGAGGGTCTCCTATACATTGACTATTTATTGGGCTAAGTTATCTATAAGATAAATTGTAATTTTTATTAGACATACTCACTATGTAATTTTTTGAATTTCGCAAGCGTACTTTGTGTACCCAAGCTGACAAGAAATGAAATAGATTTGAAAGAGCGTTAGATTCTTTAAAAAAAGATACGTTTTTCTTCGTAGAAAATCCGCCAGCTTATTTACTGGCGTGCGTCGCGATCACAAATAAACACGAGATAAAAACCATCCAAACAACGATAAAAAAAGGAGAACATCTAATGAAACACCATCAAATAATTTATTCTTTGACGACGGGACCGCCGTGTCAGTAAATCACACCGCGTCGGCGAATGTTTAATGCGAAAGTATATTTAATACATACGGAATGTATTCATTTAGAAATGGTTAGAAGTAATAATTGAAATAATAATATGGGAAATAATATCTACACAAAGGTCTTCAGGTCCCAAACTTAGGCAAAGCGTGTGGCTATGGTAACCTGATGACTGATATACATACTTATATATATATATAAATACATACTTATATATATAATAAGTAATAATAATAATAATAATTGAAAATAGTTTAAGAAAACTAAATAACATAAACGTGGTTATGGGTTTTTTTGAAATTATTCCATTTTCAACGGTCTTTTATAAGTGTGTCAAATTTCAAATCATACTAAAATTTTGAAGAGGATGAAAATCATGTTCGTAAATTCCGTTTCACACATACATACCAAGCTAATAACAGCGTGCTAAAAAGTGAAAAATCAACTTCAAATTATTCAACTATTTTGATTTATAAACCAAAGTATTACGCCGATTTTGATCCTTTAGAACAGTTGTTTTTAATCAGTCCGGGTGTTAAATCTATATAGTTATATGATATTGTAATTTGACTTGCCTAGACTATACTAACTATACTAACATACGCAGTTATAAGGCCAATAAATCATATATTGTAAGCGACTGACTACCTTCCCTTTATATTTTGTGTATTTTCAGTGTGAACCTGATCTCCGCGTGACAGGGAATCCTAGTGAGGAGATCAGTGTGCAATTGTTTTAAATATATCTCATTGTTTTGAGTAATAAAGCTATTTTGTATTTTTTGTATTAGACAACACAAGAGTTTCAACGGAGATTTCCCGCGAAGACGAAAACTTCTTATGTTACTACAACTTTCTTGCCCACGCTGAAAAAAGTAGAATATACCTACCCTCTAGTGCACATAACACAACATTCACGTCATTCGACATAAGATATTGATAGTAACAATTCCTCATCAATACTATTACGCTTTTCAAAAAATATAACACTCGACAATCCAATGAGGAACTACGCGGGTGAAACCGCGGGGCACAGCTAGTTGTTTATAATTCAAATTAATACATTTAGTACATTGTTTGAAAACATGCATTGACTTAGTGAAATGACATCAGGAAATATTAAATTATGATCTCTAGCTGAGTCCTCGTACGGCTTTGATTATTTAAAATTTGTCTAGATAGACACTAAAAGCTTTAAAAGCATAAAAAATAGATGTGTAGTGTTCACCTATAATGTCTTGGATTAGGTATTTTTTTACGTATTAAATAAATAATTATACGGCCCACCGGGGATCAATTACAATAATTAATGTTAGATTAAATTAATAAAGTACACATTTGCATCAACTTATAAGTCTTTAAACAAATTGTATGTTTTTTTTATATTTTGTATTATGTAAAAAAGATATATTCCCATTTCAATTAAAAACCACGCATAAATGTGTTTGTATGTAGACAACAGATAAGCACATTACGACAAGCAGACTGACGCAGCGCTAATGTAGTATTACGTAGTTTTCACACACACTGCCTTAGCAAATGTTGGCTTGTTTATTATAGTTTACTTGAAGCGCGTCGCTCTATCTAGACTTATAAATAATCAGTCTCGCGGCCGACAAACGAATTTTATATTTAATTTGCCATAGAATCGTGATTCAGACGCGGTTTTCCGCCGATTTTTATTAGATATCCGTTTAACGGGTCATCGAACTCTGTTTAAATTTGAAACTAGCTAAAGTATGTGTTTATTTTTCTTCGTGTGGTACTTTGGCATCACTGCCAAATAGTGAAAATTTTTAATGCTGTGTTACGGATATTTTCATGGGTATGAATTTCGATATGGCTCATTCATTGAATGATATTTTGTTTTTGGCACTGGCATAGTATTATGTGTTATATATTTTCTGGCACTGGGTGGGAACTACCTGACTGGTATAATTTTGTTATAATAATTAATTAATTATTCTTTTCTTATAAAGCCTATTGCACAAGTTTCCACGGCGCACTATAATAACAGCACGAGAAAAAATTTAGTTGTGATAACTGTTGATCTAAAACACACAACACTTTGGCGACTTAAAAAAACCTCTTGAAAGACTTTTTTCATACTCAGAATCCCTTATATAAGGTAGGTTCAGCATGTATTCTCAAACACAAACTTCACCAATTTTTCAGAGGAATGTTTCCGGGAGATTGGGGAATATTTCCCATCAAAAATCGTAGAAACATTATACCAAGTTTTACCAAGATCGTTTGGCAACTACGACCTGCACGCGAGCACCAATATCCAGACAAACATTGAAATCAAACGAAAGACAAAAGACGTTTTGCTTGCTCGGTTATTTATATGACTATATACTATACTACTATATTAATAAAATATAATCATAAATTGATGGAACATTCTCCATAGTTACCGGACCACGTTCCTAGTGATTTTTAATTTATCCGTGGTTGAAAGATTGACTAAAAGGGCAGAAAATTTAAAGACAATAAGGCAGTGGCCGTTGCAGTACAATGTTTTAAAGGCTCAGAATAAACAAGGTTTTAGTGAAGGAATTTTAAGTGTAGAAAAAATATATCAACTTAAAATAAAAGGTGACTGTGTATTTGTTTGCTTATTGAACACCCCTCGTACATACCTTTAACTACGCAATCTTTAAACTAGAAATACATACCAATACGAAGCAACAATTTATAAAAACTTAACATACCTAGGATTAAGGCATAGTGAAAATTACAAAGTTGAAATAAAACGTAGGAGAATAACATAAAGGAATTGTTTCAATTTCGGCCAGGACGGTGCACGTCTACCAAAAATGCCTAAATATGTGATTAATATTGTATATAAATGAAAAATGCATCAGTTGCCTCCTTCATTGTGTACAATTATGGCATCCCTGAGATATTTATGTATCCGTGGTTGACTTTAATGGTCACATTAGTCTATGAATTGTACCACCCGTCACAAATGTCAAAATCGACACAATAATAACGGTTAAAACACATTTCGCAAAATTTTGATTGGAAATTAATTTTGTACACTGCGATAAGTTAGGTTATTTTGAATTTGGTCGAAAAATTAAAGATTAAATAGTCCCTAACGTATTTATGGTATTATGTATAGTGTCCTGGCCGAGGCTCCAATTATTTATGAAACATCTCTTTTGTAACAATTAAAAATGTTTGAGATTCCGTAGTGGTTACTCGTACATAGAAAAGGTAACAAGGTAAGTTGTAATGTAACGGTAGGCAGTAGTAACCGGTCGGTTCCCGCGACCCATATTCGAGAACAATCGTGGGAATGCAGGGCGGCGCGGTCGATCTGCGCGCGCCGCAACAGGTGCTCGGGACTGCAGTACCTCGCACGTACGTACTAACTGATGGATAATCTGTGGCTTTGTTAGTTATTAACTGTTAGATAATCTGTGGCTTTGTTCAGAATTAACTGTTGGGTAATCTGTGGTAGTATTATCTCAGTAAACTGTTGTCTAATCTGTAGGTTTGTTACGAATTAACTGGTGTTAATTCTATAGCTTTAAACGAAATAACAGTGGTATTGAACTTCGTTGGAAATATTAACTGTCACCTAATCTCTGGATATTTTAATTTTATTTTTAGTTTTATATATTCGTGACAAAAATAATGACGTAATAAAACTTATTCCTATTTTTTTAAGTAAGAATATTAATTTATTATGCCACTCGCATTGCAGTCTACCATTTACTTTATGGGATTAGTTTTGAATTAAATATTGTCTAATCAATGGCATTGAACATTGCTGGAAATACTTAGGTACTGTTTACGTATCTATCTATTTCTTTGTTACAAATTAATTGTGATATTAAACTTCGCCGGAAATACTAACTGTCACCTAATTTCTAGATATGTAACTGAATAGCTGGTTTGTAATCTGTGGCATCGAACCTCGCCGGAAATACTAACTATTACCTCATCTGTTTCTTTGTTACGCATTAACTTTTGTCTTATCTGTGGATTTGTTACGAATTAACTGTGATATTGAACCTCGCCGGAAATATTAACTGTCACCTAATCTCTGGATTTGTTGAGTTATAACTGTGGCCTAATCTGTGGTATAGAATCAAGCTGGGGACTACTAACTTATAACTCAGATATTTTGTAATTATCTTTTTAAGAATAATTTTTTTTGTAAGAATTTCCGGTTGCCTAATTTGTCGCCTTTTTTTCGAATTAACTGTTGTTTATTATTCTACTTTGTTAGTTCTACTTATACTCATACTGTTAAGAATCAGTTTTGGTATTGAATTCGCCGTACATAGTTTTACTAAATCTCTGGATATGTTGCGTATTAACTGTGGCCTAATCTGTGGCTTTGTTATGTATTTAACTTTGTTTGCTTGTGGTTTTGTAAAGTATGGCCATTGACTAGGCCTGCGTTACGAAAATATTTGGTTCGCTTGTTCTCTTCGTGTCTTGTAAGGGATTACGGGGATAGTTGTCTTTCTTTCAGCGTAGCGAAAACAGGTTATTGTCTATTATTTTAACGTAATAACCAAGTACTAACCATTTTTCGATTTCTTATGCTTGCTCGGTTAAATGATAGTTCTTTTGTGCATTCAAATGGACCATGTCTATTCTGGAACACACTGAAAAACCACCTACATACCTACTAGAACTATTGACTAATAATTTATACGTAACATTTAAACTAGTTGTTAGAAGCGAATTCAATAATAAACCCTATTCATTACACCTGTGTTATATCGCAATTATTTTTTATTTTTTATGTAATCTGTGTCACTTTCACTCTAAGAGGAATCTATTGACACCACTCACATAAAAATACGACAACCCGTTTAGGCTCTAGGGCGTGCCAAAGAAATATATATACATACACTCGAAAAACATAACCCTCCTTCTTTCGGAGTCAGGTAAAAAGCAATGTTTTACTATCGCTATAGTGTCAAACGCGTTAAAAAAGGTCAATAACTTAGCTGTAAGCTTCAGAATTCTCGGTAACACTGATTTTCAGCCTTGATCTTTGGATACACACAAGATAATAATGAAAAAGTTGGTATTAGGTCCTTACATATGAAATTGGCGTTTTGTCGTACTGGCCACTTTGATCTCAAGTATCTCTTCTTTGGTTAGGGATTCCAATTTCAAATTTATACAGCTATTTATTTACGATATTTGACGCGCGATTGTCGGTTTGCTGCACTCAATTCATGAGGTACCCACCTTTCAAGCTTTTTCACCTTTCCAATTTGCTTCAAGTGGATTAAAACAGTTTTATCACAAACACCGCAGCCTGCAGCTAACTCGGACGTGGTTTTCGATAAATCTGCTTCCATAATAGGTTTCAATTCTTCATTAGCAACTTTAGTCTCCGGCCGTCCACGGGGCTTGTTCTGCAGGTCGAAATTTCCAGAACGAAAACGTTGGAACCAAAACCGCACTGTGTTTTCTTTTGCGACACCGCCGCCATACCCATCATTAATCCTTCGAGCCGTTTCTGCAGCACTGGTACCACGGTGTAATTCGTACTCGTAAATAACGCGAAATTTCAAGTTTTCCATTTTGTAAACTGCGTGACGCAAAGAAAAACCAAACGAGGACAAAACAAATGAATTACGGTTTTCGAAATACAAATGTATGAATAAATAGCTGTATAAATTTGAAATTGGAATCCCTAACCAAAGAAGAGATATTTGAGATCAAAGTGGCCAGTACGACAAAACGCCAATTTCATATGTAAGGACCTAATATTATAATAATTTGGACAAATAAGTACTACAAAACGTGAATACTTTAACTAATCTTATCTGTTTAATTGTACTACGTACTTGCTGCTATGGCAATCTGCATGAATGTTTCCGATACATAACTAACTTACTACAATATCTTGATTCTCACAAAGAAAATGCCTTGATAATAGAATTAATCCCATCCCTGGAATAACTCTACATTTACATGTGTTTTTGCAAGGTCAACAGTTCACAGCACTGATAAACCAGATTAGTTTTTTCAAACACACTTTTTATTATATAATGAAATAGTAAGTCACAAAAATGTTGACTATCTCTTACTTTATTTCAAAGTTAACTTTCACAGATACGTAACTTTTTGTTGGAAAATTGTTGGAAAACACCAGATAATTGGCCAACTTACGTGCAAACGTTGCGTTAATAAAAGTTTCGTTTTGGAATCGGGGAAACTTCAGTTGGAGTTGTTTGGGTTACCTAACTTTTATTGACTTTGTATGTTCTTTTTTGACTATTGGGTATAATTGATGTTTTGCCATTTCGAATTGGATCAGAAGCAGCAAGTGCCTAAGAACATACCTAAATACTATATTTAATTTATTGGGTACAACTGTAACAACTCGATTTGTTGAGGATAAGCAATCTGAAGTGACAATGGGCTGGCCACATCGCTGGAAGAACAAAGATTTCTTGAGTGGCTTTCACGAACCGGAAGACGCAATGATAGGTCTGCCACTAGGTGGATCGACGACATAGTAAAAGTCACAAGTAACCATGGATGCAATTGATGTTCGGAATGGCATTCTAAGGAGGAGGCTTATATTCAGCAGTGATCGTCTTCTAGCTGATGATGATGAGAAAAGCTCGGATCAGGTGTTTCGGACTAAGTTTGGATTTTCCAGCTACTTACAAACACGTGCTATCAGCCAAAAATCACTTTTATGGTACGGCCTTGAATATTTATTATATTTTGTTTATTTTTAAGATTTGTTGTTATAGCAGCAATAAAAATACATCATAACTGAAAATTTTTAAATGTCCAGCTATCACAGTTCATGAGATACAGCCTGGTGATAGACGGACACACAGCTAAATATTAGTAATAGGGCACCGTGTTTCGATAGTAAGTCTGGTATCAAATGATTAGTAAACTGCCCATGCTAGCTTCGCAACAGATGTAATATATAAGCCATTCGTTCTCTCTGCTGAAATTTTGATAAACGAGAACCTAAGACAATGTTATAACATTTACTAGAAGTATTTTAGGTTGAATCTTTGACCACGGACGCACAAAACAATCAAACAATGATTGCGAGGTTGGCGAGTGGTCAGGGAGTGGCCACTAGCCACAACATCGCCGCCCCTAACCGCTCCACGTTGTGGTTTAGTTGGTACGTTTGTACACAAATCAAATCACAATTCCACTTTGATCACAGAGTTCGCGTTCAATGGCTATACTACGGTCTAACTTGAATAACCAAGCTGATGTAAGTTGCAATAAGTTATGAGGCCAAGGATTTACAAGCTGAAGTGACAATGGGCTGGTCACATCGCTGGAAGAACAAAGATTTCTTGAGTGGCGACCAGGAACCGGAAGACGCAGCGTAGGTATGCCTTCCACTAGCTGGACCAACAACATAATAAAAGTCACAAGTAACCAGTAGGTGCAATTAGCAGTTAGTCGTTCGGAATGGCGTTCCAAGGGGGAGGCCTATGTTCAGCAGTAGACGTCTTCTGGCTGATGATGATGATGTGGCCATGTATAGGTAAACATGTCAACTGGCAGATTGCCCGCGCGGTAGGATATTCAGGAAGTTATATTTTTTTAAAGTCGCAATATTATTTTGGTCGTGTGCATAAATACTAGTAATTGAGAGGTGGCATTATCACATAAATGTTTCTTTTTACATAATTTGCCCAGGATAGGGCCGAGTGGCGTGTCATGGAAGAGGCTTATGCCCAGCAGTGGACTAGAGTGAGCTGAGGATGATGATACCTGCAATATGAAATGGTAATATTTTAAAACTTGTATTCACCAAACATTATCTCGCGATATTGGGTAGAATATTTTCGTGTGTATAAAGCAGACACGAAATACCCGTGGCTTTCAGTATATCAAATTCTAATGTACTTACCTCGACATGACTAATTAAAGGAATAAATTTTAATTAAGGGAAATAATTGGAGGCATGCGTTGTCTCGCTCGCACTGTCTCAGTTTTATTAACATACAAAATTAATAAAATATTTTTGTAAAATCGTTTTTGTGACAATGACGCTCGTTATATTACAGCGGTTTACAGTATTACCACAGCCATCCAGGGCTATGGCAACTCTGTCCCTAATTTTGAACCCAATCCCTAAAATATTTTTTTACATTAACCCCCTATAACAACTTGATAAATAAGAATATTGAATACTACATATTCCATTACCTACTTGAAAACAAACGTTTGAAAACTAAGGACAAACTTGTAAGGTACCTAAAGCCAGCAAATAACTTTATACAAGAACCTATTTCAACCGGTACGAAATGAACTAAGAATGAACTTCAGCGTTTCAATACTATTATAAACTTTATGTTAATAAGGGCAAGGGTCAATTTGTTATGTAAATTGGCCAACAAGCAGAATTTCTACGATATTCGATGGAAATTACGTTGCTCCACGTTTAGGAATGGAAATTAAACCACATTCCGAATTCCTACGTGCAGTTTGTACTGACCATCTGGTTTTAATTAACCTAAAATAAGGTAGGTTCTCAATTTGTCCGATTTTTGTTATTTATGTTCCCCGATTTCTCAGAAACGCCTGGATACATTCGCAAAACTAATATAAATTTTATCAAAATCATTTCAGCTTGTAAATTGTAATAACTGAAAAATTGTACATGCGGCTAACGAACTGAAGTCAAATGCCACATTTTTTTTTAAATTATTGTTACGAAATAAAGAAGCTGATTTTTAATGAGCTGCGAGAGCACAATTACGTCTAAATGGCGTTATTTTCGCCACACTTAAGCCTACCCGCTGTGCGATATCAACTGTGACCTTTAGACTGACGCTGAAAAGTGTTGATGCGTGGGATGACATTGAAATGCTAAAGTTCAACCCTGCGTCGGAATGAGCTAAATGACAACGAGTCCACAGTTTTTAAGAGTAGTAAGTTCTAGTAAAACGCTCTTAGCACAGCTGCAGGTGTTTCTAATCACCGAAGTTAAGCCACGTTTAGCTTGAAGTACCTACTACCTAGAAAACTGGCCTAAGCTCCGAGGTATATTTTTTTGTATCCAACACAGCTAGGCTTTTCACCACAAGCTCGCACGACCACGGAAGTCAGCGGCAATGTAGCCCTCAAGGAAGGCTACCAGAACACACCGTTATGTGATTGGCAACAGATTATTCAACTTGAGGGTAGTAGCTAGAAAACTATGCTATTTGGCTATTCTTGCTACAAGACATTATTAATTACTACTATTTTAAAGGAATTGATATATTCAGATTATGTAAGTATTGCTTGCATATAGGCATAGATTATAAAACAAAGTATAACACTTATCCTTTTATGTAGCTCCAACAGCTCACGTTAATGTGAAATAATACGTTAAATATTGTGTTCTTAGATAAGCAAACGTAAATAATTTAACTTATCTTTTCCAATGATCCTTTGTTTAACAATAGTGGAAGCGAAAACATCCGAAGAAAGCATTCCAATTTAGTTCAGTATGACGTGGCAACACACAAATCTATCCGTAAACAAGGCTCATAAAGAGAATCATTGCTTTTATGGCGAGCAGCGGGTTGGCAGAGCTGAAAGAAAGAGGATGTGGCATAAGCAACTGAGCACCAAAGGAGATCAAAATTATTTAAATTGGTCTGTGTAACGAGGCATTAGTTATTTTTTAAGATGACTTGGATTTTGGTTTCCTCGATACAAGCTTGCTTAGTGAGGAAGCCGCAAGATATATAGTTTAATACGGTATTTTTCTCTTTTATGTAAATAACTGTTTAATTTTACTAGATATAATGTTAGTCTTGTTAACTCACCATGTTTTTTGAAGCAAAATATATTTTTTTTCATTTAATAAAACATACCATTCGTTTATAATCAAGCGCCATCTACTCAATGTAATTGCTCTGATATAATTCGAGAGGCTAACCAGAGCGTAAGCGGATTTTGGCTTTCAAGATTCGCGCAATATCCGAGAACGAATATCTAACGGTACAGATAATAAACAGATTATGAAATTAGGTTTTACAGTCATGAAAGAATATGAAAAAGTTGTGAATTTCATTTCTCATCATAGGATTGTTAGATCATCAAGAAAATTACGTCTGCTTTTACTGCTAGGACTAAAATTAGCAAAAACCACTGACAGTTCACAAAAAGGTAGTTCGGATAGTAATCAGTGTAAATAAGAGGTTTCTCAAGAAAAAATGCGTCTTATATTGTACAAGATATTCTGCAAGTTTTAATGTGTAATAATGGTTAACAATTAATATCTTGTTTATGTTCACAAGTGTGACCAAGCGATAAAACGACGGAATAACTTGGTTTTCTTGTTCGTAGGAAATCTCCATAGAAACTCTGGTAAAGTCTTTACCGCTTTACAAGGGTACATGATGTGACTTTAACTTGACCACTTGAGTTAACTTGATTGATTAATTACTTGAAAATGGATAAAATAGACGCTGGCAAATAGATTACTTTTAGATATTTTTGTTACTTATATATTTACTTAGCCTAATAGCTATGCGCTAGTAGCAACTAGCTATACACTATGTTTATTTTTATTTGTCCTCCAAAATATGAGGAAAATTGCTACTTTGTCACTTACCGACTTCTTTCTGATAATAGTTAGAAGGAACATTGGTTCTCTATATAAAACATCAATGTCGAATTAACATTAAATTGGTCAGGAGTCTGTCGTGTAAAAAAGTTTTAATAGAAAAGTCTAAGGTCCTATTGTGTGTTTTGCAAGTAAGTTAATATTGGCTCAAGAGAACGAAAAGCGATTAAAATGTTCAAGTTTCTAACACGATCTTTTTTTAGCCAAAATAGATACTAGGTTCTCAATTCAACGAATTTCTTTTATGTATATGTTACCCATTTTTTCATAGACGGCTGTACAGATATAAGAATTTTTTTGTTCACAAGGTTTCCATTTGATCTTATATTAATTTTATAAAAGTCGGTCCAGTACCTTTTTTCAAATCAAAACATATTCTAATTTTCTTCATTGATTATATATATTGATAACAATATTGCTAGGTTTGTCTGCCGAATAAAAATCAGTTATCACATTTTTAAAGATTTATTTGTTGTGGTGACGACAACATTTTTGTAATTGTAATAATTAAAAACCATTGTTAAATGAGATGTAATACCAATTACACGTTGAAATATTCCTCACAACTTGGTAGCAACGGCTCAGACTTGCAAGACATGTATACTTTCATACAAATTACGTATTCACAGAGATGAAAGATCTCATGAAGTTATATTTATACATCTGCAAATTAAGTTTCCAGCGAGCGTTGAGGACATTTAATTGAATGAAGCTCAGTGCTGCAGGACGAGAGGATCTGAGTAAAGACAAACCTCAAACATTTTTTTTCCACACAGGCTATGTTATTTTTTGACTTTTGGAAAACCTCCTACAAATAAAATATTTAAGTAGCGCTGTTTGTATTAGCAGCCATCTTGTATTTGAAAATGATCATGGTATGGTATTCTACTAACGAAACCTTTTTATACGATAAGAAATAAAAAATTGCTAGACCCGAAGCAGAGATAAAAAGTACTTATTGCACCAAATAATGATTATGACAATGTGATTAACTAGTATACAGTTTATCAATTAAATTAACATGCAATTAGTTAAAATACGAGGATTTAACTATGATTATTGTATCATTTCAATTCAATAGAAATACAAAGAGACAAATATACGATTAAATTAGGAATTTGCATGTATAGATTCTAATTATTATAGCAATTACAGATTTAATATTAGATCAAAAAAATATCATTCAGATAAGTAACTAATTTCGCTGAGGAATAAAATGCAAATGTGCATAACATTACAATGTTAGAGTTGGTTGTCATACAATTTGTCATCTTTAGCTCTCACGGTAGGATACCCTGCGTTTGTGAGAGCTAGTTCTCTTCGAGAGTGCCATTTGAGATGTTAAGGTATGATTAGAGGTTTCTGCACTATCACATTTTGTTCAATTTAATTGTGGCGTCACCGCATGACTATAGGCTAATTCGCAGGAATCCCTCGGAGTCTATGTAACTTAAGTCGACTAAGCATTTCTTTAATTTCTCCTTACATTTGAATTTAGAATCTCTTATAATAGCAATTTTTTTATTAGTTTGTTCGTATATAAATGACCCTTGAAATTTATGTCCAATTCCAGCGTGAGTCTTAATGTATTTCTATCTGTCAGTGCGTTTTTGTTGTGCATCTACAAGAGCTGCCTTATGAAACCTCAAGGTGTAGGCCTGTATGAACAGCTGTCGTACTTTGAGCTGTTTCCTTATAAATGGTGTCAATCGGATGCCTGTAATGTTTCTTACTAATTCTTACTAATTAATGAGTACAGAACATTACAAAATTATGTACAAACAGACAGAAAACTATTAATGTATTAGTAATATTATCAAGGGAAAAGATTTGTATAATCGTGTGTAACGAATAAACTTAAAAAATACTAGACCGATTTCAAAAAATCTTTCGCCGTCTAGAGTAACATTTGCTATAAAAAATAGAGATCTGCGAGCAACAGCGCAGCTAATAATTTATATATGTGTGCTTGAGGACAGCTGTTAATCGAATGAAACTCTATCAATGACCTATTAAAGACGAGCCTGTCTTAATAACGGAGGTGCAAGCGAAAATTAACGATTTTGCTTAGTTAGCCCAATAAAATTGACAAGGTGAAGAAGACGAAGGGCAAGACAACGGTGTGGATGTAATTTGTTTAAAATAAAAATGCTTTTTGCAACGATTATTGCGTTGAATGTTTATTTTTTGTACTAATTAATATGAAGCAAGCAATCTCAGAGGCTACCCGCGAAACGTCGAAAGATCCTGCAAATTGGTACCATTGTGAACCTGATACCGGACACTGGCTAATATACTAATTTTATGACGCTTATTATAAAACGAAACAAAGACCCATTCATTTGATCTTTCTTTAATTGTTTATTGGCAAATGGATACCATTCAACTCTCAATCTTAGTGTTGTTATTACATAGATCTCTGGCGTTAAGGAAAATAAATCAAGTCCCACTCTACGGTTATATCCAAGGTTAAACGTAGAAAGATCCAGCAAATTGGTACCATTGTGAACTCGGATTCGTCTAATTAAAACCAGCTGCGACGTTCCTCGGAACTTTCCTAATGAGTCTTATTTGAGGAGGCACAAGTTGTATTCGCACGTATACACAAGTTTCTAACTTTGCTGAGTTAGGTTTGATCTACTCTTACTGTTATGTTTGGGTCACGTAACTGATAGTTTCCTTACGTAGTTCAAATCAGGTTTTCCCATAGAGTTATACTATTGCTGATTGCAAAGCCATTTTGTAAGAGTTCCAACGAATCGCACAAGTGTGTAAGAAACCCTTAAAGTTATTTTAGTTAAATCAAGAAACTAAACATATTCAGTGTAAACATCGAATATGAGTCAACGAGTAATCAAATGATTTTCCTAAAAGTAGTATCCTAATAGTAGTAGTTCCCATAATGAAATAGTAATCGAATCCAGTCCAGTTTACTTATTACCTCTGATATAATACCAATTAATCAGTACTTTCATAACTTGGGAATTGTTCGGAAAAGTTTCTAGGAATGTAATGAAAGTATCTCAGACGTGTTTGCTTGTCGCTAAGCAATGTCGATAAATACGATCAATTATTAAGCTCGAACTTACAATGTTACATTTCACCATTTTAACCGGCTTTACAAAAAAAAAGATTGTTCCCAATTGAACTCGTATTTTTGATGTGTGATGATTTTAGAGACGCATGGACTCTAACTACAGGATTTATTTTGGTAAAATGTATATGGAAGGAATAAGAAAGCTTTTAAAAATAAAAATCGGTACCCGCGTCTCCAAGAAGCTGAAGAACATAGGTACTTAAAAAAACCAATGAAATTAAATCCTCCTCTCTTATTGTAGTCAGTCAAAAGTTATCTATGTTTACATTATATAATAGTAAGTCTTGACTGACTGACTGACAAGTCAAAATTAACTTAGAAATAGGGGTATACTAAGAATTATTTTATTGAAATTCAACCCCTATAGGGTTCAGATGTAGGTTCAAAATTTTTATATTCCAATTTATATCACGTAAAAGGCCGCGGGTGACAGCTTTTTGTTAAATATAAATGATTAACTATCTAAAATAAAATTTTACAAAACTTTAAACTACATTTTTCCAATACGTAAACTTCTAACTCGAGCTAACCTGCTCTCGATTCAGCCATAAGTTGTTCCTTGCCTTCGCTGAAAGGCTATATGCATTAGAGTTTGGATCTCCGCCAACTGAAATTGGAAGTAGGTACAACCTCTTCGCCGGTGCTTTGAAATATACGAACCGCTTGATGATGTTTGGATTTACATATGGTTTAGTATTGCGTGGCTTTCAATTCGGATTTATACGTTTTTTATTAATAACTGACTTACAATAAAGTAGTCAGAAGCGACTTCAAAAAACCCGATTGCTTGATCTTTAAACTTGTGTATCATCTATTTGGTTTTTAATTTTGATATACCCAGTGTCACTCACACTACTTAGACGAAACTATTGAGACCACTGAAATAAAAATACGATAAGCCGTTTAGGCTCTAGGGCGTGCAAAAGAAATATACATACATACACTCGAAAAACAAAACCCTCCATCTTTCGAATTTTTTTAATGTAAGTTTGCAGCGATGCTAGTTAGATAGTTTTTTTCTTTATTGCAGACATACAAAAAAATAAATACAAGAGAACAACTCTTAAAACATATAGTGCTATACGTAGCGGCGTTATCGCTTAAAAGTTATCTCTGACTTATCTATACGAGCTTGGACTGAAAATAGCCCTATCACGAAATAGAGAAGCCGTCACATCATCTAGCAGTTATTATTGGTCAAAACCGATTTCGGAAGAACAAATATAATTCGTATTTAGAAACCGGTTTTTAACCTTAGTTTCGAATGTGGCCAAAGCGGAAAAGAATAAAGAAAAACCAAGTTACTCAATTGCTTAGACGAAGAATGACAAACCAACAAACACAGTTTCACATATACATATAATATGTATCTATACAGACGTTGGTATTCAAACTTTACTCACCTCTACTGATAGCGAAACTACAAAATATTATAAAGAACATTCTAGAACAAATTTATTGAATAAAGTCTCGTACCTATTTTACAAAATCCTTGCATATTTCCCGGGACAAACCCGCCGCCGGCCGCCGCGCGGTGCGGGTTATTTGCTCGCTTCATTTAACAAACTTTTTATAATGGAACCTGCTATTATGAGGGAGGCTGTAATCGTAGCAGCCCGGACTGGGGGCAGTAGCTACCTGTATAATGCGCTGCAAATGTTGTTTTGAGGCAAAATTATAATAGTTTTCAGACTTCAAAAAACAGGACGTTCTCAATTTACATAAACGAAATATTAATGGTAATCTACGAACCCGACCGACCTGTCGGGTGGCCTAGATATCGTTGGATAGATGCCGTAAAATCCGATCTAAGCAATCTCTATATTGCCGACTGGCGAGAAGCTGCGCAGGATCGGATCCAATAACGCTCTCTTCTTTCGGCTCGACCCACTTCGGATCGCTTCGACAGCGGAGTAAGTAAGTAATCCACAAATATTTGAAGAATCCTCAATCACCATTTTTGCAATACATATACAAAACAAGATGCCATTTTGTAAGCGAACTCTTCCTCTAAGACGAATTGGCAGTCTGGTAACATTAAATTTAAAACTAACTCGGAGCTATTCTGTGTCAAAACGACCATTATGACACAATACAATTGTAATTCTGACACAATTCAAATGACGGTCTTGGGCCAATGGAATAATACTGCTAACTATAAAATACACATTTAGAAAACGTCGACCTATTGCAATGTACAATAAAAATGTACAGTCAGCGTAAAAACTGTACGCTACTTCGTCTAACACCCTATTTTGGAAAATCTACGGCTGCGCCACCTACGAATAGCGGGTAGCATTACAGTAAATTCAATTTCCTAAGCGGGAAATTCTCTCTCGCTTGTAGGTTTGCGATGCTGTTTGTATGTAAATATGTGCTTACTTATATGCGAAGCACGAACGTGTCTCGGAAGTGAGTAAATGATGTTCTATTAAATAGGTACATCGGATTGTATACAATCATAGCGTTGCAATATACATACCAAACACGGGTCTTACAGAGTGAAGTTGGCGCGTGCACAAATTTGAGTTGCGGACTTCGCTTATCTTCGAAAGCATAATCTTAGTCTTGGCTTAGTTCGGTTTATGGTAGAGGTTCCATGGACTCGCACAAAACGCTTCTACTTTTATTGTGCGAACTGCCAGGTTGTGGAATTCGCTGCCAAGTTCTCTATTTCACAATAGCTATAATCTCGGACTCTTCAAATCACGAGTGAATCGGTTTCTTCTAGGCAAGCGCGCTACATTCTAGACCGCATCGTCACTTTACATCAGGTGAGTTGCGGTCAAGCGCAAGCCTATCGATTATATAAAAAAGAGCTTTTAGTTAGCCATTCCAGATAAATAGGTTTTCTTTAAAGTATATAGTTAATGGTAAACAGTATCCTCTAATTATATTTTTAGTTTTTAATTTTAATTTTTGATTGTAAAGACAAACACTTATATCAAAGAAAAAACTTTCAAAAGTTTTTTTTTTAAGCTTTGTCGCTGAGCGACCACATTGCCTTTTCAGTTAATAAATAAAAAAAAAAAATTGTAAGTAACACTAGCTGGGATCTCTAAATTTATAGCCTATGTTACGCAGTAATAATTTAGCTTTCTAACAGCGAAAGACTTTTTGAACTCGGCTCAGTAGTTTTAATTTTATTCATTACATAAGAGTACAAAAATACAAATCTCTCCTCTCTTTAATATTAGAATATGTATTGTGTATTACATATGTTCTACATTATCAAATTAAAATTCTAGCATATTACGCCGCTCTACATAAAATCTGGTCTATACAATATCATCAAACATCAAAGCAACGTATTATAATCTGCGTAATTTATATTAATAACCTTATATAATATTAACTAAGCGACGGTACTGAGAAAACAGTGATTTCAGAACTCAAAATAATTAGAATAATTTCCATATCTTTGTATATGAAACAGACTAATTGATGAACTTGCGTTATCCATAATTAATTATACCGACTAGAATTTCAATGAAAGCTTTTCGACAAGGCGGGAAAGAGAGATTTTTTTTTCAAAATATTATTTTATATAAGAAAAATTGTAACGTAGCTATATTGGCTGCGATTATTTTCTAGCATGAAATTAAAAGAACTGTCAACAAGCTACTTCGGCTTAGTACGATTACAATCCCAGCCAATAATCTGTTTCTATTGCAAAATGTATGAATAGTCCTAATTTATGACACTGACAGAAGTAACTCTGCGGATTGTGACGTGCGTGACGTCGCGTCCCGGTTCCAACGGAAGATCAACGCTGGTTGTTTCAGCCGACACTGTGTTGAGTTGGTACCGGTTTGTGACAAAAAACACTTAGTAATACATGTTACATATTCTGTTTCTGTTGCATATAAATATATTTCTATTTAGTAAGTACAATATATCTGCTGCGATTATCCCACGGGAACATTGCATTTTTCCGGGATGAAAAATATCATTGTTAATCCAGAACATGAGCCAAGCTTTCATCCAAATCCGTTCAATAGTTTTTACGTAAAAAAGTAATATATACGTCCATACATACAAACTTCAACGTTCACAGAATTAGTAGGATACTTTATTTTGTAAACGACGGTCAATTCTGCCAATTTGAGTGCAGCCGGGTTACGTAGGATTCTATCTACTAAAACCCCTCCGGTGGCCTGCTTCAGTGCTTTATGGATGGCTCCGAAATCATCAGAAGAACTCACCGGTGCCTTCCTTGCACAATGTTTCAGCGCAGCTGGCTGTCTCGTCCTTAACGTCAACGCGAGCCACGCGCGTTGAAGTCTGGGGTTTACGTGAATGGATGTTTATTGCCCTATCTCTGATCACCCTCTCACCCACCCAGAGGTTCCCTTTTACGACAGGCAGGGGATACTTTACCAGTATTCTCAGACCCCTTCAACAGGCTCTATTAGTAGGATACTAGGCAGACCAATATACACTTTCGCACTTATAAATATCTAACCACAAGACAAAAAGTCTCTAAGCTCATCTAACCATCATATATTGAATGACGTCAGTTACCGAGACTAGGCATATATTTAGACTTTATCACACCTTCGTACCTTTGGAATCTAATTCTTACACTATTCGATACCTCTATTATATCGTAATCTATAAAAACGTATTTTCATTGTTACAATCGAACAGAAATTAAATTTGCAGCTTTTATTTTCCACTTTCTTTATTTTATCCAACACAGTTAGGCATTTGACCACAAGTTCGCACGAACACGGAAGTCAGCGATACTGTAGCCCTAAATGGAGCATGCTGCCTAGTCTGGAATACACTGGAACTCAAGGAAGGCTGCCGCAACACACGGCTTAGGTGCTTGGCGACATATTTTACAACCTGAGGGTGGTAGTTAGCCAGGCGAGCGATAGGAAACGCCCTACGACCTTGCTATAGTTTATAGTTTTCTCACGATGTTTTCCTTCACCGGAAATAATATATGTTTTGTGTTATTGTGAATAACATATTTTTATATGTCATTCGTTGATAGACTATCTTCAGAAGATATGGAGCAAATGTCTAATTAGTTGAAAGCCAGTCACTTAATTATATTAATTACTGAGAATAACTCCAACCAATAGGATCGACTATGAAATAAATAATCGGCCAAGTGCGAGTCGGACTCGCGCACTACGGGTTCCGTAAAACTGCGATAAACCCTGCAATGTAGATTATAATATGATGGCATACTGTCCATAAATATTTTGTAAGATTTGTAATTATTACTCATATATCATATTTGTTGTTTTGTCAATGGTTCGGGGTCGTAAATTGAATACTTCAAATATTTGAGGTTTCATTAGAAAAATAATGTATGTTATTAGCTTCACAGATAGTTAATTTTATCGTGTCACCCTACTGGGCTCAGGTCTTCCCTAATGTTAATAGTAAAAAATAGTAGATAAGAAAACAAATAATACTAATTACGTCAAGACAAGAAACAATGATTCCTTTTAACAAGTTTCGCATTTAATTTTTGCTAGGTCCTTACAAAACATCCACGCAGATTTTGGTGAAAAATGTGAGACGCTATACTACAACGATCGGAGGTAGTAATTATGTCATTATTTCTAACTATAATAAATAAATAAATATGGGTCAACATCCACACAAAGGTCTTCAGATCGCAAACTAGGCAAAGCCTGTACTATGATAACCCGATGACTGATATACATAAATATACATCAATACATACTTATATATATATAATAAACACCCAGACATAGGTCAAACAGACATGTTCACGCACACAAATGTTTGACCCGTCCGGGGGTCGAACCTGGGACCAGCGGCGCAGAAGGCAGGGTTGCTACCAACTGCGCCAACCGGCCAGTCAACTATGTCAGCCAAAGCTCCATAAAAACTAGGCAACAACTTATAAGGACCCAATCCAACATTCAATCAAACTACTTGTCTAATTAAAACCAAAATCTACCGTAATTGGCAGCTATTAAACCATATATCATGTACAAAATGGGAACATGAGTTTTTCTTACGATTTTCTGGTGATTGATATTTTAATGAATCATACTAAAACATGATTTAAAATCATTTAGCGCTAATACGGCTGACCTAGGTTATTGAGTGCAGAGAAGGCGTTTTTTAAGTGCCTGTAAGCAACGTAAGCTTTAGCTTTAGGATAATTATCTGTTGAGTTTATTTACGTACTCTTATGTTGTATGAATATTTTTTTTTTGACTACGGATGACATAGTTTAATGGCCTTATTTTAGCTTAAGTCAGAAGTTTTAGGACAGCAAAAAATATCGGCGAGCAAATATGCTTACAAAAGCCTTTTGATTTAGTATGTGTTAGCGAGTACTGCTACTATTAGGTTTCCTCGTGTTTCCGCAATTCTCATACATACAGTGAAATATTCTCTCAGTTAAAACTCGTCACATCTCATTAATATAAATTTGTCAGCAAAGTTAAAGTGAGGACGATCCACTTGCCCTCCGTAACAAAGCAAATCCTTAGAGGCCTTCTAACTACCGTCATACAATTTACTGTTCGTAACGTAACTTGGTTATATCTGGACAGAGGAGCTCAAACTTTGGCCATCGAACCTCTATTTTATTCGCAAAAGAAGTTTCGATAAACCATCGTAGTGAAAATATTATACGAAAAAGAGGAACGTACCTATACACTATAACAAAATATGGTAGACATACGAGTAATGTTCAAGTCAGGTAGCACCAGTATATTTTTTTTACAAAAAAAGCAGCTATTCCAATAATATAGTTCTATCCATCCAAGGGTTGCCAGAAATCTTTAGGCTTTTCGCCTTCGTCAGAACTTCATTATTCATTAGAACTGCAGTCTTTACATTTTTATTGTTATTTAATTTGTTTTTTTATTTATCCCATAGCTCACGATAAATTTCATTACCATTACTATAGCATCTATCATGTCGACGATGATTGTGATTGTGTTATTTTTTTATTAAAATTGGTCTTCAGGTTGAGTTCACAGAACTATAAGTAAATAGAGAAACCAGCACACCGACTCATTCCCGAGGGCCTGTAAACCTTTCAGCGAACATTAAAGAAGTTCGTCTTAAGTTAAAATAGCCACTTTTGACACTACATACATGTATGTACATTCAGTTTACTTGTTTATTTTTTTTGAGTTGATTTTTTACAATAAATAGTTTACCTACCGTGAATAAGAAAGAATTTTCAGTCAGTCAGATTACCTGCAAACTTGCGTGCCCGTAAGGCTAAGTTAGTCTAGTATCTCGTACCCCAATTTGAGAATCCCTGATCTTCGTAAGATAACCAAGTTACACTAATATCTAGTGTAAATTGCTATTCCGAAGACTCGTGTTTCAATTATAGGCTTAACTCCATTAGAGATTCAAACTTGAATCTCTATTGTAAGATTTTATAAAACGAATGAGAGTCTACGCTTAATATTTTATTAAAACCATAATAAAATACTGAGCGTACTTATAAAAAAAAATGATGGTCTACTACCCCCCTGGGGTGACCCGTACCCACCAGTGCTACGCTATGGGTTGCTACGTACGAACTTAAAAATTAAAAAAATACAAAATGATACTCTGGTTAAAATGTTCATATTTGTTTAAATTACAATTTATAACAAGAAATTCTTAATTTGGCTGTTAGTATATTTTACACGAATTATTTCGCAATTGTGATTCAGGTGGTCTTGACCTTTTGACTTGAGTATCAAGGCTCAAAACATCTAATTCTCACGAAGATTACATTTCTCACATTTTCTTATACAGACGAGATAGAAGACATAGATTTGAGATGAGAAGGTCTAAAATTTTTTTTCTAATTATTCAAACTCTTGCAGTGTATGTGTGCTAATAGTATGAATACGCGGCTGTCTCGTGTGTCGCTGTATTGGATAGCAAGTAACGTTTGCCTAAATCACCTATATATATGGTTTAAAAATGGCATGGTCAAGTAAATTAATCCCTCTAATGATGAGATGATGCTAGAAAGTTACACCTTTACAGCACCAGGAGCGCTTGTGTCGTTTTTCGGGACTGAATTCTTTATCTCGGTACATTGACCTATCTCGGTACACAAAAAAGCATAAAGAAGGTACTCTCTGGTCCACAGTTCAGATCAGTGCTACCACAGCCATGGGTGAGTGTGCACGTGTAGGTACTTAGCTGCCGAATATTTGAGCATCATGTCAATGCAGTGAGTGAAACCAACCAAACCCTACAATTGACAACAATTAAAATTTTTGACCCCCATTTTTAGGACGATAATAGATATATAACTGAAAAATAATGTACCCCTATTTTTTAATTTTATTCAGAATGTAATAGTTACTTTTTTATTGTATTTTTGATAATCTAACAAAATTTCGGCAGAATGTTATTGTCGCCAAAAGCTCGTTAAAAATGATGTCATTTAAATATCTGTACTTTTGTTGTTAGTTTTGGTACGGTTTACAGATGACAGATACAATATGGTGGCATCTGACGGTCTTGGCATATATATTCCAGTTTTTGTGTAAATAATTCGGAAGAATGTAGATATAAAAATCTGAAATGTTTAGTATGAATTCTTTATTACATTTTCTCGAATTGTGTTCGAATTTCCGTCACTTACCAAAAATTAAATATTGTTAATTCTTATAAAATCAATGAAATTCCCAGGACACTATTACAAACGCATAAAACGGATTCGAACTCATAAAAAAAGGATTCAACAAATCTTATCAGCCTCGGATAAAACACGACTACATGCAATAAATCTTTGAAGACATTAAACTGGAGTTTAACGAGGAGCCTGGACAGTCAATGAATAATAACACAATCAGATAAAAAAACCCGAGTAAAATTGCCCTCTAATAAGTCGAGGTTAACCAAGTTATGCCATTAAGTTTTAACTTAGTATAATTATGAGAAATAACATCGGTTTTTTACAAGCGAGGAGGAAAGAGACTTTCTTACGTTAATGGTTACAAACGCATTATTTTTTAGTTAGTGTATCGTAGTAAAAGTTGTTTCTTAGGATGAGTAGAGCTTTAGGCCTTTCGGCTTAGTATACTCCTTAGTGATAAACCTGTATGAATCATCACAGAGCCCAAAACGCTGAACCTAGAGACATGAAATTTGGACATCTTTACAGGGTGTAGGGGTGTACCAAAAATATGATTTTGGAAATTCTTTCCCTAAGGAAGTCAAATTGGGGTTAAGAATATTGAAACTTTTTTTTTATATACCATTTCGTCACGGGCAACGCCGCCTGACAGCTCCTAGTACCGCTTACAAAATAAAAAATATTAAAAAACTATAATGTTTACGAAATCACTTAAAGCCTTAAACTTGAAACTAAATCCGCTAGTGACAGGCGTTTTTTAAAATTAGGTACTGCAAGTTTAAACTTTCGAAACACGTACAATAAAATCACATGAACTTCGACTTTTAGCACAGATTTTAATACTAAGTACGTGGAACAAGTTTAAATCTTCGAGTTTTAACGTGTGGGATTAAAAATTTCCTACCAATTTATTGACATTAAGGTTTTTTCGGGCGTACGGCATCTGTTACGCTTCCGAGCTGAATTGCAAATGGCGCCGAAACTAAACTGTTTGTGTTAAAGCAAGCATAAACTTAATTGTATTGTATTATATTAATAGCTTTTGCCCGCGGCTGCGCCAGCGTTATATATAACCAGAAAAAAAATAGCCTATGGATCTCTCCAGACTTGATACAAGTTACTCGCTGACTGTTCACACTGCCGGCGTCGACTCGCTTTACTAGGCTTGTCGCTGAGCGACGAGCTTTCAAAAATAAACTCGCTCAGCGATACTCGTTCAGCGATGCTCGCTTGTCAACACGCGCAACGCGCATGCAGGTTTGCACTGGACTGAGCGAGCGCGGACGAGCGGCGCGAGTAATCGCTCACTCGCTTATAGCCCGGCGACAAAACTATCGAAACTACACTCGCTTCCCGCTGATCGCCAACTGGTTTATAGTTTCTAGTTCTACTCGTACTCGTTTCTCGTTCATCGCCGGCTGTAGGAACACTGTCTAAGCGACCGCGACCTTTGAAGAAAATTAAATGTGAACCTATTTATATTACTCGTAGAATAGGAGTTTTCAGTAGATAATTCCGAGAGGTTGTATCCCTCGGGCCACGGTACTCAGATCGCCCTAATTATTCTTTAGGATTTTTATTTATACTGAAACATTTTGACGTTTCATTTAGATTTTCTAATGAAGTCGATGTTGGCTATTCAAAGTAATTAACTGAATAATTAATTAATTATTCTGGTGGTGGGTTAGAGCATTTGGATTATCTGTAGATCTTAAATGGTCTATAGGTAATTTTTCTGCTATATTTTAGTTTCTGGTAATAAAGGCACTTGTCCGGTAGTTAGAAATTAATATAGCAGTACTGAAAAATATTCTATCAAGTGTTTATTGAGACAAATGTTTTAGGATTTGAGGCACACGATATCATTTGAATAGTTTTTTGGAATAAGATTAATCTATTTTCCTTTAAATAATATTTTTAACAGGCAAGTCTTTGTCACTGTTTTACATGACATAATTATGCTAAAATATATAATTATTAGTACCTGTTACCCGCGGGGTCGCCAACGACATAAAATTGAGTTTTAAAAAGTTTCAAATTTTGAACTTTTGTTGATAGGTGTATTAGTCGAGAGAGTTCTTAGCTATGTTTCATGAAAATCGGTCCAACATGGCCGCCGACGCAATATGTCGGAGTACACATGTTTTCACAACTCCCTCAGTATGGGTATTAAATGCAAGGCCTTGACTAGTAGAATACTATACGTTATGATAATTTAAAATCCAGGACGTTTGCTACAACAATGTCGGAGGTTTTCAAAATTACTTGTAATATTGATGCGACATACCGCTCCGCCCACTCACCTAATCTCCTAAGTTTCTGCGATCTGTGGGACGGATCATTAGGTATTCGAAACAAGTCGACTGTCTAATTAGAAGAACATTGTAAGGGTTCCGAACATCCAAGATAGGGGTTAACGAGTTACACAGGAACTTGCTAACATTGTGGGCTTTTAATGAATTACTCTAACTTTCAGCCGACACACAGAGCAAAGTCTGTATACGTAATTCGAATTGATGATCTCCTCCTTTATTCAAGTCGCCCTAATACACAAGTGTAGGGCATTACCTAATTTCAGAAATTTACAAATTAGCAATATTACATACTTAAATCAACACAATATTCTAAATGAGTGTGTTTGTTGGTTTATTAGTTTGTTTGTTCGAGTCTGGAGTATTTAAAAAACCGTAGAAAAAGAGTTGCTATGGTCGTCCGAAGCCACCCTTAAGAGGATGCTCGTTGATTTACCACTCACCCGGTATTCATAGCTATTATAAGTTTTTTTCCTTTATTACCAAAAACAAAAGACTAACTACAACAACAATGAAAAAAAGTGAGCAATAAGAAGTTCTGTCATAAGTTGTTTGTTTAAAAGTCGTCTTCATTACATCACGGATGTGAAAAAGTTGTAATTCCTCACGAAAAACGCAAAGAAATAAAATTGAATTACGAAACCTCCAACAAAAATATTACAGAACCCTTTAGTTAATTAAAAACGTAGGTACTTTGTGGTTCATTTATAACAGACAAGAGCGCTGTGTGGTACAAGTTACAAGCTTGTTATATTAATAAGAAAGTTAAATTTAAAACCAGATTTGATATTATTAAGACGACAAGTTTTTTCTCTTCATTATAAAGACGGAGGAGCTAGCTCTAGTTCAAGCACTTTATCTTACTTCTCTACAAGATAAAGACACTATAGTCACTCTATTTCACTAGTTCGAACAATTTCCTAGTTTTATACACACTTGAAAAGAAGTCTCGGTTGTGCATTTATATAAAGTTTCTGAAATACGATTTTTTCAACACCGGGCGGAACTTTGATAGTGGTTCCTCTTTCTCTTACAAGAAAGATTTACTTTAAGAGCACACACACATATATTATTTTTAAGTGTTTTTAACAAAAAGGGAATCAGAGTTACTTATTATAACTAACAACTTCAACTATGCAGCACAAACTGTGCACATTTATTCTTCCCAAGTTGTGTCGGCCTAATAGTAAAAATGGTTAAGCCAGATCAGAATTAACCAGAGCGCCCAAAAATACCGACCAGGGTCCCGAAATTCGGTTTTTGTCTCCATAGATACGGGCCTGTTGATACCTATTTTAACCGTTGACAAGACAGCCCCAACGGAAGTCCATCACTGGTTGCTTCCGAAGTAACCAGCTTATGCTGAGTTGGGACTATGTTGGGATAAAATTATATTGTTTCTCAAATCAATTCCTGGCTTTCCTACCTTTACCAGTTGTCTCTAGTGTCTTACACCAGCATCCATGACTGGACATTTAGCAGTTTCGCAAAGTTGTCTCTTGCTTACCTGTGAAAGATGAGGGAGGGGTTAATGTTAGATTAAGACTTTAAACATCCGTTTATTAAACAAGATTCAATGATGTTTGGGAAAGTCGCTGCCATTAAAAGGCTTGGTGATTGATTGATTAATTAACTTGTTACGAAATTATTTCACAATTTGTTCGTTTATAGGCTATTTTAACCAATAGGTAAAAACGGGACCCCATTACTAAGACTTTGCTGTTCTTCCGCTTGTCGGTCACCAGGCTGTATCTCATGAACCGTGATGGTTATACAGTTGAATCTTTGACAGATGATGCAATGGTGTTGTTTTGTTTCCGAAACGCAAGAACAATAAATATCAAAAATAGACTAAAATAAATATTTTAGGAGGGCTCCCATACAACAAATGTTATTTTTTTTTACTTAGAGAGCGAATCTGACACGCACTTGAACACTGATGTGTATTAAGAAATAAACTGAAACATCTGCTAAATACTTGTCAAAGGCGTGTCTACATCTATTGAGGTAAAACGGTTATTAATATCTTTGACTTAATCAATCTTTTCAAAAAACACAGTGATCAAAAGACGATTGTATTAGACCCACTTGCCTGAATAGGTCTAAAAGTTCTTTGAGACTTTGATAAAGACCGAAAGACACGAATGAACTTCGCTTTTGTTTTAACAGGTGTTACTCAAAAAATTTTTGTTTTATTTTATTCGATAACGGCGAAGCAAAAGTGCAGTTTATCTTACTAAAAATACAGTACGAAATAAAATCGGTACTAAGGGTCACTGAGATCTAATTAGAGAAATCCAGGCTGTCATGCGGCCTAATTAAGCACACTTGCTTAGAAGAAGCCGACGCACTTGTGACTAAAAACGACTTAGATAATAGTTATTAACATAAATAAAAGAGTAGTAAGTCCTGACTGATATTTGCTAAGAATCAACGTAGAGCCTAAACTGTTTAACATAAGGCATACAATTCGGAGAATGTATTAAGTAGTACAACCAATCAAAACAAATAAATTTATTTGCTAGATTGTCTTAAGATCTAAAATACAATGTTATATTGTGTCAAATATTGTACCAGTTAATGTGTGCAAATATTAATAAGTTACCACACTTAGGTACCTTATCTTTAAAATAATCTTTAATATTGTATTATAAATTTTCTATAAGATATTTAAATAGCTTATAGTTAAAACTAGAGAAATTCGATTGTTTCAAACGGTCTGGTAATTTATTATAAATTTTACCTGCCTTGTACGGTACATTAACTATTACTGCATACTTTTATTCTCCTCTTTTGTACAAGTAAATTATTTTTGCGACGTTTAGAAGATCGAGGTAATTCTCGATCTATTCCGATTATTTCAATGTTAAATTTAAGGAGGGAACTATTTTTTCTCACTAATTAACATATTTCAAAGACATACTGAAGGCAATGGCAGTTTTTTAAACAGTGGCACACAACTGTCTAGAAAATGGGCACCGCTTAAAGCTCTAAAGCATTTTTCGTATATTTTAAAAGACTTTTTCCAGTCAACTGTTTTATCCCGTAAGATCAAACCATAACGTAACAAAGACGATACATAGCCATGATAAGTACTAAGTGTAGGTGAGCAGATACTCGCTGCAATCGTCTTAGTACATACGTATAACGATATAGCTTAGAGCTCGCCCGTACTAAGGATTTTCAGAAATTCAACCCCTAAGTGGTCAAATGGGGGTTCAAAGTTTGAAACTTCTATATTTTAAATTTTATATTACGTACAACGCCGCAGGTGCAGCTACTAGTAAACAAATATAATTATAAGGCATTAGCATCGTAAAATAACATGAATCGTTTATAAACCTGTACAATGCGTAACACAGGGTATCAGATATATCAAAGTGTTATGGCCATCAGAAATTCACATCCGAAAAACATGAGTGACGTGTAATATGATGTATGAATAAGCGACGCTTTTTATACCGCTTTTATTTTTAGACACCTTCGTTCATTTTAAGACTACTGGTGAAATATAAAAAGCTTAGTCGCAGGTTTTGGTTCGAGGCTCACAAACATAAAGTCGTCAGTTCATCGACTTTTGTTTTAAAACTATTTCATTACGATGACAATTATGGCTAGTAACTAGAATGCCCAATAAAGTCACAGTGAGCGCGACTTCTGACCGTCATTAAAATAAGTCGTTTTTATGCAACTGAAATAACCGAAAGGGAAATATGCACTATACATCGACGAGAAAAAATCTATGGCACTTTAATATAATAGAGCAAGTCTTTATAAAAGTTGCTAGAATGAGAATATGAACAAATAAACTAAAATATAATAGCAGTCAATTTAAAGTAAGTGGTCTGAGAGGACTAGAATGAGTCGTTCACTTTTTTTAAATTGCTAGATCAGTGTGTCTATGTAATGGAATGCCAATCGACAACGTAAACATTTTTTTACCGATTTTTCTAACCCATCTGTAAATAAAAGTTGATCATTAAAGACAGATAGTATAAACGACACCCACTAACAACGATCTCGCGAGAAAATAATTTATATCTTTTTGCAACTTTATATCTCGACAAATTCTTGCTAAATATCATAGAAATCGGCTCAATTTAAATTTGAATTGAAATGCCATTGCAGTAAACTTTTGTGCAAAAACTAACAACAATCCAAGTTTTCAACATATCCAAGTTTCGTCAGAATTCGTTCGAAAAAAGTAACGTAAATAAGCCTACACACTGACAGACAAAATAAAATTCCGTTGCTAAAAGGCACGCTTCGCTCGATCGGCGGATATAAAAAGGAATTATTTGTAAATTACAAAAATCTATAACAACTGTCCAATATTTCTTTATACAAGTCTCTAGGCAGAAAGTTCTCAGGTTTCATCACAAGTAGGCGTACAAGGTCAAGGGCGGGCAAGGTCCTCACGGATATTAAAAGAGGGTAGGAGGAGCGTATTGAGACGAGGAATTTATTGGAATTGGCTCTACATGCTCCTTGCATATTCTTGAGAAGCCTTTTTTGCCCTGAATGGGAGATGTTTTGTGAATAAGTTTGCATTAGCCCGCGCACACTTTTTCGGATTTTCCTTTTTTGCACGAGACTATTTGCAATTGAATTTGCTGTTACGAGTATGAATAGTTTTGCTACTGGGAGATATTTATTATTACGTGGTGTTTCTTAAGCTAGTCAAAGTTAAAAGTAATGCTTTAGAAATTTTCTAAATGTTGGTCGGACACGCGCCCGAAGGGTCCCGTGCTTTTATCTATAATTATTGTAAAACATTATTTCAAGCCTATACCTGCTGTCGTTACTAATATCGAGCAATAAACGGAAAAAAAATCACGTTTCTTGTATGGGAGCTCCCTTAAATATTAATTTTATTACTCTTTACTAAAGTAGCAACAGAAATACATCATCTATTAAGCTATCACGGTTCATGAAACACATCCTGGTGGCAAACAGACGGACGGACGGACTGGTATATTATTGAACTTGGTAGAATAACAATGAATAAATCTACTATCAATTCTAGGTTACTTAGGTACTCGTATATTAGGAGCGCAGACGATTAAAAAGATATCAACGAACACACAATAAACCTCCACCTATCAATACCTTCGTACAGAACTCCTAAGAGCCCTAGATATTTTATTCTATACAAAAGTACGCCCGCTCAGAATTCTAGATTATTCCCCAACAATAGGCGTCTCTCAGGTAGTAAGCACTCGTATAAATTCCCTCGGTAATTCGCTTCTGTTCGCACATATTACAGAAATGCGTACCACGGATCAATGCGTATTGAAAGCCACATAATAGATACGATAAACTACACAAGTAGTTCGATTGGAACTTCGACCAGCAGCCCGTTTCAGGGAACGTTTCCGCCCGGATTAGAAAACTTTGTAATTTTAATTACACAAGGCAAGGTAAAAGATCTTATATTATGATATTGAAAATCGATTCTAGAAATATAGAGGAATATTAGTCGAATTAATAGTTTGAGATTTGGTTAGCTCTTGCGTAATTGGAGGTGCAATGTTTTATATTCATAATAAGGGTGAAAACAGGAGCAAGCAAACTTGTTTTAATTTTACAGCTTTGAAACGCCTAACTGTCTAAACAAAACGAATTGTGTAGAATTACGATTGCATTGTGTCGTATTGGTTGTTTTTGATAAATTTGGTGGTCTGTTAACTTTGTGTCTAATGCTTACTTATTCTATGTCAATACGACATTTATGATGCAATGTAATTGTAATTCTGAAACAATTCAAATAACACACGTGTATATACCTGTCATTGCTTATGACAGGTATATACAACGCGTAAGAGAAAGGTGTGACAATATTTAACGGTGTTAGTCTACCCATCAAATTGAACTCATTGTTGAACAAAATTTTTAAAAATGTAATAATAATATTGCATCCTCCATACAACTTGATGGCCAATCACGTCACCAATTTTTGTATGGATAACCTAATATATATTTTCTAGATTTAAAAAGTTTTTGTTTGGCAATCGGTTTATTTTAATTGATTAATTAATACCCTTGCGTATTGTCACATCTTTCTGTAACATGTTGTATAGTAAGCTGAGTGGGACGTCATAGGTACCTAAAACTGATCTAACCAATTGTAATGGCCATCACAGTTGAGCCTTCATTGATTCAGAAACCCATATAGTATAATAGAATAGTATTATACCATAGAATAGTATACCTTTCGAAATCGGAAATTACGAAGCTTATGTTTTTGCAGCTTTAAAGACAAATAAAATTATATACATATATATCTGTTAGAGTGGCTGCGGGACTCCGACTTGGCTGTGCTGTTTGCGAACCCCACACGTGCGTTTGTGGCGTGCAAGTGGAGGCAAATGGCTTACATGCGTTAAGTTGCGCGAAGTGTGTGGGTCGAAGACCACGGCACCACGCTATTAATGAGCTTGTCCGGAGAGCTCTCGTCACGGCTGGCATTCCATGCGTTTTGAAGCCCCCCGGCCTGTCGCGATCGGGTGGCAAACTCCCGGATGGACTCACTCTCGTTCCGTGGCAGAAAGGCCGATGTCTCAAATGGGATGCCACTTGTGTAAGTATTTTTTCATCCTGTCATCTTTCTGCCACCCAAAGAACGGCGGGTGCAGGAGCAGAATCAGCCGCGTTGAGTAAACACAACAAGTATTCTGCTCTTGAAACCAGCTATGAGTTCATTCCTTTTGCTGTTGAGACAGCAGGTCCGTAGGGCTCTGAAGCGAAAAAGTTTGTTGTGGATCTGGGACATCGTTTGCGGAACTGTGGGCGCGATCCCCGTTCCGGTCAATTTTCAGCCCAACATATTTCGTTGGCCATTCAGCGAGGGAACGCTGCTAGCCTGATGGGTACGTTTGGGCATGGGGACTCTTTAATGTTAACGTGACCTTATATGGGTCAAAATAATTTGTGACTTGCACTTAGTAATTTAATCTTACATAATGAATATAATTAAAATTTAAAATGGACCTTAACTATCTGAAAATGTTGACTCGTTTCACAGACATAAAAAAATGAATAACATTAAAAATTATATATATATATATATTTGTTACAGAAAACCACTTTACAATACACAAGTTATGACATTTAACTACACTAAATGTTTTCTGTCATAAACCGGCCCCAACTCAACACAGTGCCGGCTGAAACTACCAGAGTTTATCTTACAGTTACTACATCTTTATAACCCTATACAACTGCCATTGCTCTATCTATTTACATCAACCCTTCTAAACCAATAAGAAAAGTATCAAGTACAACCTTTGCTTCTTTCAACTTTGTTCAACGGCACAAAAGCTTTATCTGGTACAGTATAAAATAAAAAGTCCCAAACATAACCGTAAGTTCTTATGCTTATTGGCACAGAGCAGTGTTGCCTTATACAAAATGTACTAGTGAGTTTGAGTAAAATTAAAGAAAAATATATGAGGATGTTTATGTGACTTCAATAACTGAAGAAGTTCTTAAATTACCTGTATTTTTTATTTATTTCACCCGATTTTTCTGTAACGCCTTGCCTATGTAGGACTCTTTTTTGTAAAGCATAAATTTCTCATGAGGTCGAATTCTCACAATCGGACCAGTATACTGATTATCAAAAAAAAAACAGAAAGCATTATCATTATGTCAGATTGAGGTCGCCTATAATGTCACTATGAAATATGAATTTGGAATTTAATAAATTCAAAACGTTTAAGGCATAGCTAAAAAACCTCGAAATTAAAAAACCCATTCCGACGAATTGTGAATCGTCTCCTTTATGGAAGACAGTTAAAACGGAAAATCCGTAGATCTCCCGTATTAGACTGTGCCGGCACGGTAACACTTGATCACATCAACGCACTCTTATGTTCTAATGCGTATTGGCACAAAATGTGGGGTAATGGAAATCCCGTGTAAGAACCGTAGAGAAAAGCAGTAGCATTAGGAAAGTCATAGACGTCGTGTCGGTTGCATGTATATAAAGTACTTAATAGATTCTACGAGTATATCGGCAACTAGATATACTCCACTTTGTTATATTCAACTGGATGATTTAATAATTAATGAAATTATAAAAAATTTCGATTTCGACGGTTTTACCAACTTCAAACAAGTAGGAGTTTCTAAATTTGTCAGATTTTTTTTTATGATCATATACGTCTGGATCAATTTAGTTTTTTTTTTTTTGGAAAGAGTTTACGTTTTTGTTTTTACCAAATTTTGGTTTAAATATCGAAATATCAAAACCAAAAAAAATACGTCAAATATTCACTCATTTTCAAAGTATGCTGTATCACATTAGGATCATGAATGTAAAAATAAATATTCGTATACATACAAGCCCAGCGGAAATGATATAAATTACATTTTTCACTCAAAAGTTACTTTCCTTACCAAAGCTTAAAAACAGAAACAATAATCAACAAAACCGAGCTGGCGCAAAGTTGCCGAGAAACGTTGGAAAAATACTTCTTTAACGACTTTTACCTTTTGTCAAATTAAATTACTTGGCGAAAACTCGCAGACAAATGATCGGTATAAGAGAAGAAGTATTCGAAGTAGGTATAACATCCACGGCCTTCAATAAAAGACTCTTAATGCTTTCTTTTTTAACCTACTACGCAAAAACGGCGGAGTGGTATAAGTTTGTCGAATCTGTATGTCTGTCTATCCGTGGCATCCTTTTAACCGATATTTTTTTTTGTTTGTAAGGTGAATTATTCGGGAGTGTCCTTACTTGTTGGATCAAAAATTGTCTAAAATGGCCGCCGCCACAATATGGCGGATTAAGTATTTTTCACAACTCTTATCTCACAACTCGTACTGAATTAATAATAAAAAGTATCAAATGAAAGGCCTTGGCTAGAATACTATAGTAAATTTCAATTCCAAGCACCTAACGGTGTGTTCCGACAGCCTTCCTTGAGAGCCAGTGTATTCTAGACTAGGCATGCTGCATCTAGGACTACAGTATCGCTGACTTCCGAGGTCGTGCAAACTTGTAGTCAAATGCCTAGATGTGTAGGCTAAAAAAAACCACGACGGCCGCCACAACAAAAATGGCTTGTTTGAGATTTACAAAATTTAATTTAATTAAGTGTTTGTTTGTACATACGATAACGCTGCACTCTTTGTTAAGCACAGAAATTCAATGAAATTACATCAAATAAGACTTATCTATGGTTCTCTATTGGATAAAACGGAACAAGATATTTGCCCGAAGTAGAAACGCGTAAAAAAACGCATTTCAGTGACGCAGCATTTTAAGACTAACAAAACTGTTACTCTTCTATTAATGGTTGTTTTTTTATTGCTGGCAATTTATAAAGAATAATTATTTAAAAAACAAATGTGAATTCCTTTACGGCAGGTACCGATAGAACTATTCTAATTATTTTTATCTAACCCCCTTGACCACATACGGCGAATTAATTTTTTTTTTCTCGATGACTCGACAAATAGAATACTGTCGTGATAAATTTCGAATACAAGATGGCCGCTGCCATGAAATGGCGATGTCGGGCATTTCCAACATTTTAAAATTTTATTAGTTCACACTGCTGAAACTAATGGAAGACCTCGAGAAAACCTCGCAAGGTTCAATAACCAATCAACTGGAAACATTTTGATAAAATTGACATGGAATCACAAGAGAAGTAGGTATACCCTATTAGGGTATACCTACTTCACATATAAATAACAAAACAATTTACCCAAATTGCTTGAGGATTCTCAAATTTTTTTTAAACACGCATTAAATAAAAATACAAGACCTCATCTTTATTTGAAATCAGTTGGAAAAAAAATGTTCATATCTAGTAAGAGAGTCTTTAAATGTCAAGTTTCGAAGATTTTTGCGTAAAATTTTTGCTAAACATCCGACTTGAGTAAGTTTCGTCTAGCCTGGAGTGACGTCACCGAACAAGTTTTAAAGTGGCGTTTCAAAAGTTCTTAAATGAGACAAGTTTTAGATCACTTCAAAACTTTTCCATTCCCAGGCGATAGTTGAAATACTTATCAACTGGGGATTGAATACTTGTCATTTACTTTTTTGAGTTGCTTAAAGGTTATAAGATTTTACGAGTTCAAGTGTACTTTTCAAATGGTCTCATTATAATTAGTCTCAAAACCGGCTCTAAAATTTCTCTTTTTAAAAAAAAGTCTTAATTGCTACGTAACTCTAAAGTGGTCACATTAGTTTTTCCCAAAAATAGTCGCAAAGTTCGTTTTGTAAATGAAAATATTTGTTTTTCAAAAAGTTAATCGGCAGGTCTCGTCAGGTCGATGAGGCCTGCCGATATGAAGTCAGCAATCACTTTTTGAAAATTAACTTGTTTCGGTTGTAATGATTGAAATAAGGGTAATACTTACAAACTTGAGAAATGGCACAATACTCAGAGTGTGATGGCCAAGTAACAAAGAGAACAAAAAGGGGCTAATAATTATAACCCGCGGTATCGAATGCAGCAGCCGAACAAATATCAAGAGGTTTATATCACCATGACAACACAAATCTGCACTGTCACACTGCAAATTCACGGCGTGGATACCAGAAAGAGACGGCAGTGCTTAAATTTTTGAGCATTTAAGGCCTGACGCAATCTACCAATTTTCTAGGTTCCAGTTCAAACCTATGGCGTCTGGAGCTTATGGTCTATCGGGTATATAACAAGTTTATCGGTTAGGGGTACCTATACTAAGCCGAAAGGTAGTCATTATACTCATCCTAAACAACGATTTTTACTACGGGACCAATACTGAATGCGAGAAAAAAACCAGCTATATTTTCAAGGTGTTTAACTTTTAGTATAAAAAAGCTGTTTATTTTTCTCAAATTCAGGATTGGTCACATAATGTAAGTCGTTCGTAAAGATGAGTATAATAACCCCTTTTTGATTTTATATTTCCCTAGTCGACCAATTTTTTTTTACTAGATTTAAAGAAATATGTCGTTGTTCAAACGCCTTAATTCGATTCATAGACTTTTTATACTCGTAGGTACAAACGTAATAATATATGCGAAAACTCGTGCAATGAGGTTTGTTATATCGTTAATACTCAAAATCTCTTAAAATTAGACAAGAGTTCTTCGTGTGATAGATAAGGAAAATTTTCAACAGAAGCAACTTCTTTATTAAATTCAGAATTGGAAGTTGTGACAAATTATCTGCAGTGTATTTATCTCTCTCATTCGTTACAATGCGCAGCGTAGTGTGAGCGAGATGGCAGACAAATGTACTTCGCGTCACGTATTCAATATCCCATGGAGCGGTGCTTGACGGATGATAGAGAAGACGTGCGCCAATTATACTGAAGCACAGACATAGAATACATAGCACTATCTATTATGACTTAGTTTACCGAAACACAGCTAAAATTTAAATAAAATTGAGTATTCTCTGTATTTCATGACTCTTCTAAACATATCAATCAACTTGATATTAGTATATACTTTGATTTAGGAAAAAGGAACAATGACAACATTATTTTTACCCGACTGCGCAAGAAGGAGGCTTACGTTTTCAAGTGTATGTATGTTTCTTCGGCACGCCCTAGAGTCAAGGGTCTTTTAAGTCGAACGAGTCGACACTCGACGACCTAAAACTATCTTCAAAGCTATGTTGGACTACATTTCTATCTTTGCTAAGACAATTAAAGTCCTAAGACTAGGCACTAAAGACTATGCATGTCCTGATTATAATCTGTGCCTACTATTGACATCATTTAAATTTTTGAGCGTCCATTTTTTACGATAATGGAAAGATAAATGACAAATAACGTATCCCTATTATTTTATTTTATTCAGAATGAATTACTCACGTTTTTAGAGATTATTGAAAATCTATTAAAAGTTACGCATAACGTTGTCAATTTACCGTCTCATGTAACAAAAAAAATATATTTAAGTAGTTAGGTTAGTTTTCTGATTTTACAGCAACAGAGAGACGGATGACTTGAGTTTGACATTTAACACGATGTACAACAGTGGATAATTTTAATAAAACACAAATGCAAAGGATAAACCAAAAAAAAACATGCACAGCAATAAAAACTAATCTAACAATAATCCCCGAAAACAAAATGACGCTTTTGTAGCCTAATTAATACTCTTTGATGAATCATCACTCTTTCCAGTTAGAAAATTTTGTTGTGCGTTTATAATCCGTGACACGACCGTCATCCAACCTCACCAACTTTTCAACCAACAAATTCGTTGATGGATTCGCCAAAGTAGTCCAATTGATGACCAATCCCAACAGCGGTATTTGCTCGTTCTCTGTTCACACAATATGTCAAATAAACGACAACTGGACGAAATAAATGGCTCCCATCCATCAGAGGAAAACACCTACGTGCCAAATGATATAATTATTGGTACTGGAGATGTACGAGTAGGTGTCGGGAACTTTATTACTTAATAAATAAGGTAGATTACGTTAGAAGTTAATAAATCTATCTGTCATTGTAATAATATACGCAGATAATTTACGGGCGGTAATATACTACGTACAATATGAACGAACTACATAATAATTTCTACCCCATGAAAAGTGATATGAAGCTAATTTTTACGTCTGTCTCGATTTGAACGGTGAAAAATAACATGGCGAGGTAATCTGCGTGACAAAGAAAGTAATAAGAACTTGACAGGATAAATAAAATCAAACCGCACACCAACTGGTTCATCAGCTTAAGGGCTACGGTGCCACATACAGACATACCACTCTTTTTGCGTCGAGGGGTTAAAAATGGCTCTTTAAATCATCAGCAAAGGAACAATGTACTCTCAAGTGCCGGAACTCACTTCGGAAACTCATCCCTGTCCCTCAGTCGGATGGCAAACATGATCAAAGCCGTCAACCCACCGGATCACGATCAATTTCACAAAAATCTGGCTTATTATGTAACTTTCAGACCGGGTTGCTCAGTATAATGTATGTTCATGTTCGAAACCGTCTAATTAAATAAATAGTTGTATGTCTTTTATTTTAAAAAGGTCAGCAAACTGACGCTAAGTCATGGTAACTAACTTATGGACTTTTGCAACATCAAAAACGCGTTATTAAAACGGTAGGCGCACTAGATGGAACGAGCTGGGAACCGAGCTCTGTGAGGTCCATTGTAGAAGGCCTATGTGCCAAGAGCTAATTAGTTGTAATGATAATGATGATGGAATATTATGTCTTTGATTTTGCTTTTTAGCATACACAATTAACGCAAGCATACTGACACGGTGTGTTTCTAATCTAGGTTATTCGTATAATCTACATGCGAATAGTTTTCTATCCCACAAGACCTTACATAATTATCCCGCTTATTCAAATCAAGTCAATCTATGTCTGATTTCCTATCAGTTTACAGTATTATTAAGTAAAGGTTAGGTATAATGAAAAGTCCGCTTCCACTTAAAATTATAAGGTCATCTCTACATCGTTTTTGAGATACTGTCAAGTGTCAATCCAGATGTCAGCCTCTCTTTATCATGAAAGGCTTTACATGATAGACCCTGATGTTCAAAGTGCTCGGCAGCCCGTTGGATTACGATGAAATTTCCGAATTTACCCACTAATTCGGGGTACTGTCTCAAAGGGCAGCATTAATCTGAACAAAGGGTTGGCGACATAACTACGGAGTAGAAAGTATTAACAGAAATTCATATTTTGAAATAAAATATACTCTAAATTACAGCTTAACTATTATGAATAAATCAATTCAAAGTTTATTTTCAAAACAACTTTTAAATTATCTATTTGCAAGACTTGTAGTTACTTAGAATTTATATTTCTCTTTCAGATTTTTTGTAGAACTTTTTTAACCTCATTAAAAGTTTAAGTACCAATTCAATATTTTTTAGTTATATTGCTTTCAAGTTAAGTTTGAAGTCACATTAAAGCACCTAAATAAATTGGATCAACTATTTAAACACTTATGCTTCTTTTTATATGTATAGCGAACGCTCAACTTGATCAATTTATATATATTTGGTTAGAAAATATAAAATTGCTGTAATAATTTATCTAATATCTCGTGTCTTATAGCATTGGGCATTGTCACTTAAGTAATGGATAAAGGTGTCTTTTCAAACAGGCTGGATTACACAGGATTCTCAAATTAATTATTTTAAGTCCCCACATATAAATGCGCATGTATATTAGTTGGTTTATTGTTTCGTTCGTCTTTTTCTCTGCAACCAAGTGACGGTTCGACTTTAATTTTCGTACAGATATAGTTTAATGTCTGGAGAGTGCCCTATGCTGTTTTTCCCGGTGAAAAATAACGCAGGCGAAGCTACTGAATAAAGCTAGTCTTCCATAAAAACATCCGCAACATAGTAACTCGTAGCACTAAGGCCACATACTACGATCAACAGGCTCGTAGACACGCTACGCCGTAGCACGGCTACGAAGTCACGGCTACATCCATCATATACTACGTCACAGCTCGCCGCGAACGATATTGGAAACTTGTTGCTGTTAGTTTTATCTAAAAGAATTCTGTAAAACTATTTATAATTCGCTTTTCTCGTATTTTTTGTTTACTTGGCACTCATAGTATGAATGAGTTGTTTAAAAATATCGTATCAACTCCCCACAGGATACTTTTAAAAGAGTTTAAAAAGGGAGCAGGTTCCTAATTAGTCAGATTTCGTTTTCTTTATTTTATTAATGGTTCATCCGTTCGGGATCCACAATGCCATAAACAAACCCCCGCTATTTCGTCGGGGGCTAAAAAAGAGATATAGGTAATCATAACTCATCAGATCTTTGAGCAAATTACGTTTACCAACTTTCTATTTCAAAATGTTTTCATGTATGTTGTATCAATTTATTAAATCTCTCCAACCCATTTTCTTAAAATAATCAATTTTATCTCAAAGTTTCAGAGCGTGTAATTAAGAAAAAGCAATAAAATTTAATTCTCTGAGTAATACTCAATTAAGGAGACAAAACGTCGAGATTATTAATTTGGGATACGTCCCCCTTACTTCGGGATTTGATGTAGGTAGTCGAAATAAGTGGCGCGTTGAAATGAGGATTATATTCGAGCCTCTTTTGACAATGGCAGTAAATTGCAAAATCTTTACATACTTACGCCTATATTCCATCTATATATACAGAGTTATCGGTTAGGGGTTTACTAAGCCGAAAGGGGTCACTATACTCATCCTAAACAACAACTTTTACTATGGAACCAACTCTCAATTCGAGGAAAAAAATCAGCTGTTCCACTGTTCTGTCAAGTCAACGTTTTTCTTGAATTCAGTGTGAATCCCATAGTGAAAATTATTCCTTAGGTTGAGAATGGTCACGCCCTTTCAGCTTCGTACACCCCTAATTGATAACCCCGTATAAAAGAGTTAGTCTTGAAGAATTACTGAATAAAATAAAATAGCATTTATTACCCAATACGTTAATTTACATATACAAGAACTTATAGTTCAGGAATGCTCTATATTTATTTTATTATAAACAAAAATTTATATATAAAGCCGTGTAGAGATAAGACACCTAAGGTTGAGATTCTTGACACCTATAGGTTAGGAATACTTTCCCAGCAGGGAATAAAGACATCGTTATTTTTTTTTACTATGATGCCTACTTACTTATTATTCTTTAAAATAAGGCTTACGCATTTATCTTAAATTCTGTTAATATGTAAATAACCTTTTTGCAAATTAATATTTGCGGTTTCAAATTTCGAATGCCGAGCTCAAAAGCTCGCTTCCACCGTCCTAATTTCATGATTAGCATACATTTGGTGTTGTGACCTAAAATCGTGTCAGCGAGATGCCGCACGGCAGGCAATGGACAGTGCGTGTTGTGGCATTCATTATTAACGCACATACCGACGTCCACATGTTTACTAGGGCTGGCAGAAACTACAAACAACGCTTACTGGTATCTAACTAGTCGTTCTGCGAACTATTGACCTTGCAAACAAAAATAGTAACCATAAAAATAATTATAAATGGCTGCAATAGGTATGTAAATATCCATATATAAATATTGTAATCTATATATTTTCATCATTTTTATTAATTGCTGTAATAATAATTTTTATGTGCCTTTGTTTTGTCTATAAATCATGTGTGATGCCATGTAAAGATTAGTCCAGGGTCCTTATTTTTGAAACGTTCGAATGAATTCATCACTCGATAATGACGTCCTTTACGAACGATATGCAGTAAAGTCGTATTCTGGATAATTCATACCCATCGCTAACAATACGAAATTAAATTCACCGGGGATTTTTTTTGTATTCTTAGCTATATCTTGTACTCATACGAGCGGGGAACAAAAATAGGGGTCCAGGCTGCTCAAAATAAATAATTTTGATTTAATTAATATTAATTACACTCGTTTGTAAGTAAGTGCCGGCCCTACAGTGACATTGGTGTTAGTTATAAATTCAGAAGCGCGAAGGTCGCTGGACTGTGGTCGCTGGCTGATGTCTCATGAAATCATAATCAACTCCACCGCAAGGACTGACGGGATACATTTTCTACTGTGTACTAAAGTAATTTAATTATGTGGCGGTACAAACGGCAAGGCAAGTACAAGAAACAGGGACTTATTTGTAACACATTTTTTGTTTGATTGTACAAAATCTGGGTACGTAATTGCAAATCTGCAAGATTGATAATCTGGTAAATTGATAATGTGGTAAACGGTTCCTGAGCGCTTAAAACACCTAAATATTGACGTACAATATATTACCAGATAGTATTATAGATCTCAATTTTAATACATTGAAACAAAAAATGAAGCATTTTTAAAAGGCATGCGTTTTAATAAACACAGCGAATATACATACGTCAATGCAGCTTGTATAATCATCGTTCTTGCGTAACAAGCAATTATAATAAAACATTACTAATACCTAACTAAACAATGTAAATATACATAATATGTTATGAAAACTCCATATAAATAAGATTTTTGTGTTAATTTTTGAGTTTGAGTAAGTTGTTAATTTATTAATCCAAATTTAATTAAACAAGACTTGCCTGTATCCAACGTTTTTTAAAAGTTTTTTTCGTTATTTTCTTCATACTTTCCATCTTTAGGGTTGTAACACAAACGTAAATTATGCCGTTCTTTTACTCGATAATATTAAAGGCAAAAACATGAACAACTACTGTTGTTTACAAAAATAATGATACGAAACCCTTTGTAGTCTAGTCCAACTCGCATTAAGCGAATTTTTTTAGATTATTTTTTGCCAGCTCTAATTCAGATACCTCATCTTTTAAACCCACTATTACGAAAGCGCGAGTATAAAGTTTATTTTGACTTGTGGTCGAGACTATGACAAAGTAGCTGCGTTTGTTGAAATAACAATAGATTCACTTACGTAATGTGGCGACAGATATTTGTGTAACACACTCCGCGGGTCGTTTGTCAAAAGTTATAAAAAGATAATAAACAACATTAGAGCGTAAATATTCTTAAAAGAGATAGCTCGATTTTTTTATAGACTTACGAAAATAGTAGGTAGTCTCATTTCTCAGCGGGCGGCTTTAGTAAGATTTTTTTTCGGTTTAAAAGTGCTTCACACGTGATCACAATACGATTCTATCAAAATCCGTTTTCAAATCAAAGTAATTGAAAAATTGAAAGCCGTTTGTGGCGAATTAAAGTTAGTACTCATTTTTTTTAATACTCGTTAAGTAATTTCTCAGGAACATAAGAGTATTAAAAAAAACGCGTTAATTTCAGCACCAACTCTTAGAGTGTTAACCAATAAAATGACATATTATTATTATGTACACTTCACTACATATCCCTCAGGGGAGACCCGAGCCCAGCAGTGGGACGTCTATGTTGGTTTAAATGGTAAATAAAAAGTAGTAGGTATATATTGATTAAAATGAAACTTACCAAAACAAAACATTATTTCATCCGGAAAATGAACCCCAGTCATTAATTAATTTCAGTACGTACCTGTAAAGAAATAAAATAAAAATCGATTAACATTCGTAAAGTGCTTTTTATAGCAAGCAAAATAAAATTCCATTAAGGAGCTAGATTCTGCGTTAAAATAAAAATAATTTAGGTAGATTTATTTACATAATTTTCAATAATCTGGTAATTTTTAAACTCTCTTTAAACAGAATTTAACGCCCTGACGTATTATTTATGAGTGTCCATGACCATTAGTTAATATACCATAGTTAATATTTATAAGTGTCTATGATTACTAGTTACAAAAATATAGGATTTAATTTCGTACGTATCAAAAATATAAATAAAAAATATCGTAATGATTGCCATTCTTAAATAGAGGGGATGTTTTTTTTTTATCCACAGCTAGGCATTAGACCACAAGTTCGCACGACCACGGAATTCAGCGATACTGTAGCCCTAGATGGAGCATGCCTATTCTGGAATACAGTGTATACCCAATTGTGAGAGTAATTTGTCGACGAAATTAGTTACTCTATAAATTGTTACTTTTTACTTACATATGTATATTAAATAATACAATTTTAAACTTAGTTAAATTATAACTAAAACTATTATTAGTTTCGGTTCGTTTCTGGTGCAAAGGATGGCCATTGCAATTCAGCGTGACAATGCTGCGAGCCTAATAGGTACCATTGCACCAGGAACGGTCAGGGGTGGGTTATTTGATTAAGGTTTTATAGTGACGTAAGATTTGTATGTTTAAACAAATCGTTACATATAGTATGCTAGTTTATTGAATGTATTGTAAATGCCTTACATTAAGCAGAATACAAGCACAAAATTAACATTTCATCGGTAAACGTCACAAACTAGGACAGTAAATATTGCCGTCTCTTTCTTCACCACAACGCTAGTAAAGGACAAAATATATTGTTATATCCGCCTATAAAGTGTTTACGAGTGATTCGACGCTTTAGGATTACTATTAAATACGTGTAAGCCGGTATTTTACGATTTAGTATGGATTTGTTCTATACTTTCATGAATGCCTGGTACTTAATTTTAGTAGTTATTGCATCTGACCTAAAAAGGGCTGCGTTAAAATAAATATTTAGTAGCTTTTCAGTTCATTCAATTAAATTAATAAAAATACTAAGGATTAATAAGGCGAGTTTTCAACCTTATTGGAAAATATTAAAGATGAATAGCGATAAAAATGAATTCACTTTAATTCAGAGTTTTAGTAATTTATCATGAATTATTTTTACTTAATTCGTAGGACATATTATTTGTAATTTCATAGCTATGGATTAAAGTCTTTTAAAGTCATAAATTTTAAATTTAAATTAAGGCAAGTTTTTGTCGTAAAGTTTTAACCGAATCGGGCACGAAATTTGGTAAAGCCGGACACAATTCATTTAACTTTGCCTAAAAAGCACTTTTATTAATCGCTACATTAATGTATAAACGAAACTGTTAAATTATTAATAAATTTAATTATTAATAAAAATTATTACTAAAAATTTTATTATTTATAATATTATTAATACCTAATTAAATTATCTTTTACTTTGTTTTTCTTTAGAATGGATTTTTCCAAAAAAAAAATTTATTACACAAAATTTGGACGTGGCATTTGACTAGTACTGAGCAGATATTTTAATTTGGTCATCGCTGTTAAAAAGCTAAATAAACTTTTATTTTGACATTCTAAAAAACCTAAAAATAGTAGGGCTATTAAGATCAAACGTCACCAAAATCTATTTCTGTAAATGTCTCGTTTTCTATAGGTTTTTCTTTTCGTTAAGTATATTGATCAATATTGTATAGAATAAATTCAACTACAATTTTAGTTTTTAAATATTTTTTCATTCGTAGAATCGTTTTCAAAAAACAGGGCGAAAAGCGCGCGGCTACTCGTACAGCATCATTAGTCCCGGAAGCAAAAAAAGAAGCGAGAAAATCCTAGTCTGATAAAACTAATATTTTTACTTGCTTATCGTAGAAGGTATTAATAACTTTCGAAGGCAAGCGAAGTTCCAAACTCACAATATTGGCCTCCGTGTTTTATGCGCTTCATTTGAGGGAGACCCGACCCTGATAAGTGACACTAAGAGTATACAAACGATATTTCTTAAAGTAAAATGCCGACGAGATATGATTAATTGCGAGTCTGAAGTAAAAAGACGGCCATCTCCTCGATCGATTGTTTCGAACAAGGACGATCTATCGCACAAAAATATGTTTTAGGGTACCGTGGAAAGTTTTGGACTGAGTCAAAATATAGTCTATATTTTTAGCTGTAATAGATAGATAGATGAACGCTTTATAGTAGACACACAAAACATCAAAACAAAAAAATATAATTTTACATGTCTCTTCCAGGTAAGCTTTGTCCATACAAAGCTTGCCTGGAAGAGACATGTAAAATTACTTTATTTTATATTCCTTTATACAATATTTTTTGTCTATAATCTCCATAGATTATAGACAAAAAATATTGTATAAAGGAATATAAAATAAAGTTTTTATTATTTATTTTTTCTTTTTTTGTACTTACAATAAAGAAATAAATTTACTCTTAATTTCACATATATAATATTTTGTTGTAATAGAAATTGCATCGAATTCCCTCAAAATTGTTTTCAATTGCTGATTGAGCCATGTATGTCTCTTTGAGGTTCAGTATCTGCATAAAAGAAATGTATTACAGGGTTATCGGTTAGGACTGGGGGCTAAGCTGGAAGGGGGTCACTATACTCATCAAACCAAACCACTTTTACTATGTTAGCAACTAGAAATTAGAAAAAAAGCCGTTTCATACACTTTGTCGACCGATAAACTTTTAGTATGGAACAGCAGATTTTATTTCTCTCGTGTTTAGGGTTGGTCCCATATTGAAATATGTTCGTAATTATGAGTATAGTCATCCCCTTTCGGCTTAGTACACCCCTTACTGACACTCCTGTGTCAATATTCAGTATCTATGTTCGTTTGTATGTTAGTATTCGTACAGTTTCGTATTATTTTATTAATCTCAACGAAACTTAGTAAAGGTTCCATGTTCAAAAATTTTTCGTCATTAGCGATTTTCGGTTTCCGCTATTGATATTATGTTTTTCTTGCAAAGATTTTTGATAATATTCGGCACAGACATTCGGGACTTTATTACCAAAGAGAATACTCTTAATATAAACAAAACCCAATTAAGTCTTACTGAAATTAAAAAATTTGTTTTCTTATAACAAAAGTAAACGGTAAGTCATCTAAAACTGACTAATAGGTAAACACTATTTTAATTTTATTGCCTTGAAGTCTATTCTAACAGATACGGAACCCATGATTACGCGTGGCGCTCAAGCTCTATGCCGTTTATTTCCTCACTTTATATGTTACATCGTTTGACAGGAAATGACAGGAAAATGGAACGATGACATTTATTATAGAAATAGATTGGAGACAGTATTGGGAAATTGAGCGATAGAATGGCGTACATTCCCTTGTGGTGTTTTGTTGTTTTCTACCGGCGTCAAAAAAAGCAGAGGTACTAAATTCAACTGTTTTTAATGTTTATTATTTGGACTGAATTAAACTATATTTTATAATACAGTATACTTCTCGAGTAGCCCCACTTAAATATTATCGAAATCGGTCGCAAAGATTGGTTTTTAAATCAAAATAACTGAAATATCAGAACTGAATAAATAGCGAGGCGCGTCCCGCCGTAATGGAAGGCAGTAATAACTTTTTTTAAATAACTATTTTGCGTTAAATTTTCGACATAGAGTATCCGCTTAGTGCAATCGAAGCAAAACGATAAAAACGTATGTTTCCCCCAATTGAATTAACCCATATTTTTAATATAATTTACCCAAATAACCCCGTATGCGTACTTAAAATTAAATTATTCATAATAAATTCTACGCAGAAAATCCGTAACCTGTTCAGTTCCGATGGCTAAAAAGACTTAACCATTTATTATCGTTCTTGAACGAGGTACGGTTGGCAGCACTGACGTGTGGGTAGAGTATAAACTATTTTATAGTCTGTGGCAGAGTGACATGTGGTAGCTCAATCTAGTTGTTTTCCTCTATCGATATTGGACTTGAGACTGACTGGTTTTATTGAGACGCAGCCAGGATTGATGGTATTGAATTGTATTAGGGAAGAGATAGACACTAACATACAAAGGATGTTCGATTTTGATTTGTTTTTATAGTGACCAAGCCATAATTACCACGTGCAAAAGGTAAAAGATATAACATATAGGCCGTGGATCTCAACCAAACTAAACAGAAATGAAACCGAATTTTCGTAGAATAAAAATATTTCAATGGAAAACTTGTACTTTATATCGTCATTATCATCAGCCAGAAGACGTTCACTGCTGAACATATGCCTCTTAGAACGCCATTCCGAACGACAAGTGCACGTGAACTATAATATAATAACCTTAATATTTTTTAGGGGTTTATATTATTGCTCCAAGAGTTATAGAAGCTAGTAATATAATTGCATAATTAATGTGTCGCAAGGTCAACAGTTCGCAGAACACCTAGTTTCTACTAATACCACCGAAACGAACCAACCACTTAAACATTTCACTGAGCAAGGCAAGAAACTTTCAAGAATGTCTGAATATCCATTATAAGGGCCCAAGAACAATACGATCTCTTAAGTAATTGCGAAGGATCTTTCCGACTGCCTTCTCTTTACTAATTTCGGTAATGTGACGAAATTGCGTCTCGAAGGAAATGTTCACAGTTGAGAGAATTTACCGCTTCGACTGACGCTTACTCGGATCATGAGATGTTATGAGTGTACAATAGCTGGCTGAAAGGCTTACACATTAGGGAATAGAAAGAGATGCGAGATAGGTCGTGTAAATTTGTCTCTGTCACACGTATAAAGATGAACGAACACATTTATTTAATACATAGGACACTAATAGGTACTACGAGTTACTTAAAAATATACACAAACAATTAAAAATAATAAAATGGTCGAGTTATAGAATGGCTGTGTTGTGTGCGTCAAAAAGGTCAGCACAAATAACTGTCGAAGTAGATGTGATTGATTGACAGTAATTGTACAAAGTATTAAGTATTTTTTTACCCCATTAACAAGAAATTAAATACAGGTTATCTGTTATGCTTTTTAGTTGCCGAAAATTTAAATAAATTCATTATTATAATTTGAGTCATAGCTATCACCATGACTAAAATATACATAATTTTGAAAATATCAGTGTTATGGAAAAATATCACGAGATTTTTCTCTTTGTTACTTGTTTTACAATAATCAGTTCTCGCTACTAAAGTAGCGAAAAATTTGTTATAGAATAGTTCTATTAACCAATGTATTAATAAAACAATACAATAACAAACGGTCCTGTTGTCTATTGCGGACTCTTTCTACAACTCGATGTGTTAATCTATTCGACCTGAACTGTAACATACCAGAGTACGATATATCTTGAGCATAATTGTCAAAAGCAACCAGTTACACACGACCCATGGATATGCGGCTCATCTTTCTCGAGTCAACTGTGTTCAAAGAGTTGTGAGAGCTAAGACAGATCTTTTAAACTTGGTGGTTTCAATCGCAAGAAACGCAACTGATACATTTTAAAAGCGTATCCGTTCGACACGAAGAAAATAACAATTTACGACTACAAGGTTATCTGATATACGTAACATATCGTGTTTTCTCTTAGGACATTGTTTAATTTGGGGAGAGAACACAATGACTTATTATGTTATATTTTTATCTAACAGTAAGTAATGAGAAAAATGGTCTTGTGGTATTTAACCATTTCTGGGCGTAGGACCGGGATAAAGTACCACGCAATTTGTAGGACGATATGACTGTTAATTTATATAAACTGTAACTATGTAAAAAAAAACAGCTGGTTAGTATTCATTTATGACCTCGTTATCGATACATGTTGGAAAAAGGACTCTTTGATCAAAGTATAGATTTTGTAGGACAGCAGTAGAGTTGAGATACATAAAAAAAATCAGTTTGGAATACATATTTGAGAATCTTTAAATCGACGAATTTTATGCTTGCTATCTCTGATAGCTACCACAACCGAGAGTTATGCACAGGATATAGTTGGCCGTCACATCAAAATCAAGCTACTCACTGACAATTACCATGATAGTAATCAAAGTGCAAAAATGTTCCAGGGATACTGGACTAATACCATACATATTGCCACATTTGTTGGGATTTGTTGTCAAATCAGTCCAAGTGGTTTTGAAAAATTCGGTATGAGATAGTAGAAAAATAAATCATCATCCATGTCTTCATCTTCCATTCTACTCTATCAGACGTCATCTTATCATTCGTTCCTCTTTCAGACATATCCCTCTTCACCTGTCGCCCTCTTACGGCACTACCGCTTATCATTATTTTCATTATCATTGATCTCTTCGTCACATGACAATTGTAGAATAATACATTAAAAAAGAACATTAAATCGAGAAGCATCTTTGAAACCTATTTGAGATCCGCATACAAAATGCATTATTAACAGATAAAAAATGTACTTCGTTTTTTATAGAAATCTCCGTAGTATACGAGTATGTAGTATGCCCTTTTAGTTTCACTAAGATTTTTACTGCCTTAGATGGAGACTAGGGGACCGTCGCTATAAAAAGCCAGTAAAAAACGAAGTGCATTCTGTGTGTACTTAAAGCACCTTTATTGCAGCTGCGGAGTCAGCTCTGCCCAACTTAGCCCAAGTTTATTACGACTATCAGGTTTATTAGACGACACGTACGATCTTATTAGAGACATGAGTCAATTGCGAGATATACATAATTATTAATTGAGTGCGTATTTTAAGTACACTGAAAGAATATTGAAAAACAAGTGGTCAGAAACAACTTTAAAAAAACCGGATAGCTAAATATTTAAAACTGTGTATCATACTTTTTTTTACTTTGTATTCACTCTTTTTTAAAGTTTGATGTACTTACCCAGTTTCACTCACAGGAAACAATAATGCACAAAGTGTATTTTAGCGAAATATGTTATATTAACGATGCTGATTGCGTGGTAAAAATACGAGTAAACGCAGTTAAATTAAAATCCCCCCGTATTAGTATACTCGTATATTGAAATTAAACTCAATCAGTAAAGTAGGACTTTTTAACTGAACTTTTCTTGTGCGAACTGCCAGGTTGCGGAATTACCTCTAACCTGCGTCTTTACAAATTTTATAATTAAATCAGTTTTTTTCTACATGCTACATCCTAATCCGCATCGTCGCTTTCGCATCAGCATCAGGCGCGTTGCGGTCAAGTGCCAGCCTATTTTACATTAGGATCAGACGCGTTGCAATAAGCGCAAGCCTGTTTTAAATTAGGATCAGACGCGTTGCGGTCAAGTGCCAGCCTATTTTACATTAGTATCAGGCGTGTTGCGGTCAAGCGCAAACCTATTTTACATTAGAATCAGACGCGTTGCGGTCAAGCGCAAGTTTAATTTTACATTAGGATGAGACGCGTTTTGGTCAAGCGTAAGCCTATTTTACATTAGCATCAGACGCGTTGCGGTCAAGCGCAAGCCTATTTTACATTAGGATCAGGCGTGTTGCGGTCAAGCGCAAGCCTATTTTACATTAGGATCAGACGCGTTGCGGTAAAGCGCAAGCCTATTTTACATTAGGATCAGACGCGTTGCGGTCAAGCGCAAGCCTATTTTACATTAGGATCAGACGCGTTGCGGTCAAGCGCAAGCTTATTTTACATTAGGATCAGACACGTTGCGGTCAAGCGCAAGCCTATTTTACATTAGGATCAGACGCGTTGCGGTCAAGCGCAAGCCTATAAGGTTTAAAAAATTGGTCCCCCTTTTCTTATAACCTGGTTCAATCGTTTTCCGTTACTAATTTCCTTTTCTGTTGAAAAAGATCCCAAAATAAAATTGAAAAAAGAGAGAGCGGTACGTAAAAAGCAATTTGTCGACCATCCCTCGACATAATCATTATGTAGGCTATATAATTGGATTCTCTACTACTGACGTGAATCATCAAGTTATATGAGGACATAAACGTTCATAGCAACAGATCGTGTCTAGGTTTAATGCTAATAAACAAGGAATTACGGTAATTGATCAATTCCTCTGAAACAATTACTATAGCGTAGCGATATGCGGATTAATTAAAATGTAGGGTATTACCATAACCGTCTTCGCTCTGGGGCTCTATCTTTCAACCGCTCGCACGAATTCATCACTCACTAATGACGTCACAAACGTAGTATATACAAAAAGACGCATGTTTGAAAAAGTCATACCCTTCGTTAACAAACGAATGATGTAAAACACTCGTATTTGAATTCTAATGGTAGAAAGTAAGTTTGAGAGATTTTTTGCTCGAATTCTGAATTCGAGCAAAAAATCTGTTCTATAGCGAAAGTTGTTCCTTAGGATGAGTATAGTGACCAATCTTCGGCTCAGTGTACTCTTAATTGATAACTCTGTAAACTAAATATATAAGGTAAAAACCCGTTTTACATGTAGGTAAAACTATACTTTTTTTCGCATACGGTGAACTTCATCAGGGTTACAAAGAGACAATCGCACTACATAAATACATATATACATGTGGCATTTTAGTACTGTATTGTGAACTAATTTATCGACTTCCAAAAAGTGGACCGAATAAAAAAAACTTATTTGTTCGTAAAGCTAGACGCCTGAGGTGATAACGTATTAAAAAGGCAGTGTACAGAGGACATTATTAATAACGTTAGTTTGACGAATGATACAGAGGACATTATTAATAACGTTAGTTTGACGAATGATACAGAGGACATTATTAATGACGTTAGTTTGACGAATGATACAGAGGACATTATTAATGACGTTAGTTTGACGAATGATACAGAGGACATTATTAATAACGTTAGTTTGACGAATGATACAGAGGACATTATTAATAACGTTAGTTTGACGAATGATACAGAGGACATTATTAATAACGTTAGTTTGACGAATGATACAGAGGACATTATTAATAACGTTAGTTTGACGAATGATACAAAGGACATTATTAATAACGTTAGTTTGATGAATGATACAGAGGACACTATTAATAACGTTAGTTTGACGAATGATACAGAGGACATTATTAAACACGTTAGTTTGACGAATGATACAGAGGACATTATTAATAACGTTAGTTTTATGAATGATAGATTTTCACTTGGTTAAAATATGACTTGTTTGAAGTATGACTTTATTTAGAAAACTGACGCGTGTTTGATTACTGTAGTTTTAGAAGACGGGTTTTAACGCGTACTTGATTGTTAGATAGGTCCAACTATAGTTTGGTTCACATACGTTGAACTTCATCAGGCATGAAATGAGTCGTTCGTGTCTCCTACGATGATATGTCTCATCAGTTACGCGTGAAAACCCTTCCTTTTAAACAATATAAAGAATGACTTGTTTAAAATATGACTTATTTAGTAGTATTTAGTATGTAAGGTACGCGTGACAAGGGGTCGCTACCGTCACGCGTGTGTCAACTGTAAATGAATAGCTGATGCTAAGTTACCGTTATAATGACATGTACTGGACTTCATGATCTACCAGCTACGTCCTGTGGCGTTACCTGCATTAATACAGGATAAAAAAAGAAGACTATGTGTTAATCTAGGGTCTAAGCTATCTCCGTACCAAATTTTATCGAAATCAATTCGGCAGTTCTTGCGTGAAAGATTAACAATAGTACATTAATACATCTATTCTTACAGATTATGCTTAATTAATATTAGTAGTATGTTATAGTTGTAACAGTTCTATACAAACCTCTTTATTATACAATACACACTCAGAGAGTTAAAACAATGACAAGTGGTCAGAAGCGACTTCAAAAAATCTACTGCTAAACGTGTGTATCTTAATTTTTTTCATTTCATATTCCAAAATCCAATAAAACATATAAGTTTTGTGCCTTTATTAACATTAACAAAATGACTAACTACGACAACAAAAAAATATAGCAGAAAGATTACCTATAGACCATTTAAGATCTACAGATAATCCAAATGCTCCAACCCACCAGCAGAGGACAGCGTGCCCAGTTGCTAATTCAAAAACAAAAGAAAAATACACATAAGTTTAAACTAACTTGTGTCTGAAAATCCATTTGAAAATGTGCCGCGCTAAAAAACAATTTTTTAGCCGTCGAGGATTTTCGATAATAAAATTATTCCCATGAATTGAGACCTCCTTCTTTCTGAAGTCAAGTAAAAAGCAGTAAAAAGAGTTAAAAGTTTGGTAATCGTATTAAAACAATTAAATACGATGAAAATAGATAATTCAGTTCCTGCATATAGATCTACGATCAAAGGGTTTTAAAATTGTATGGTACGTTGCATAAAACATGGCAACAAATGCTCGGTCCGCCACGCTCGAAGCACATTTATTGCGAACGTTATTCATTTCCACTAAGTAATTGGTTGGCCATACATTTTTAACTAGACCTGCACAGTGGTTCACGTAGTAGATTGATCGGACATAAATTAAATGGCCACGCATGGGCGCGGCTTAATAGCAAAATGTTTCATGACAGTCTATTCAATTTATCAAGCCATCAATTTTCGACAGACTATCAAAATGAGAAAAAGATGAGGTGATTATTTTTAAAATGTTTTTTTCCTGATCACTCGGTGACCGTTGGAATGATTAAAAATATTATGTTTGATTTATGTATGTATTTATTTATTTATTTAGTTATTTATTTATTTATCTATGTATTCTCATTTAATTTTATCAAAATCTGTCAAGTGCTTGAATTTTTAAATAGCTGAAAAAGTTCTATGGGTGCCTGTCGTACTCGTAATAGAACTCGGTAGTAATTTTTTTCCAGACCTTTAATTATAGTTTAATACTTTCCCTGTGGATATTGTTGTTCTTTTAATAGACAAGTTTATGAGGTTGAAATAGGTTTTTTTATTGATAGTCAAACGCGCTAACTATAGTGGTTTAGAGATAGTTTAGGTGGATAGACAGCCTGGCGCCACATTAGATATAAAAATGGGATTATAGGACTGGAAATTATAATACGAATAAATAACTTACGCGGTATTTTTTAAATAAGAACATGCAAAGTTTACCCAACTAAAACAAACGCTGATACTTACTTATATTTACCTATTTTTACTACTTTGCACTAATAAATTGGTAGTAAATAAACAACTGATGTATAAAGTACTGGTATGAGTTTATAACTTGGCAGATAAGTATCGCAAATGTTCGAAAATAAGTGATAAAAATAATTAATCGATGATATGCCAACGCTGTGCGATAAAGATATGAAAGCTCACACTTCATAACATCGGCATACGTTTATCGACGGTCCGTAAGTAAAAGTTCGTTTCAAACTTTCCGTTCGGGTTCCAAACTTGAATCGAGAGTCCGCCATGTTTGTTTTGGAACGATTAAACTGTAGTTTTGTGCGGAGATATTTTGTCTGAGTTTCGTGTAAGTTTAGACCCACTGTGCTTAGTCGACAACCTGAGGGTATGAGCGTCGAATATTTGGAAGTTTTGGTATAAGATATTAAGGAAGTGTGTATTGGATTACAAGTTGAAGCCTTTTCATATGTAAATATGTTGTACAGATTCTACTTGAAGGAGTGGCTTTCAATGAGATTGGGTAAATGTAGCATGTAGATATTAAGAGAGTAGTAGAGTAAATAAAATCTGCGCCAAGCATCTAATCATACGTTTTGGCAGCCTTCCTTGAGAGCCAGTGTAACCCACAACAAGGCATGCTCCATCTAGGGCCACAGTGTCGCTAGCAGTGCTAGGCATTGACCATTTCTTAAATAAAAAAAAAGTGTTTTGGTAGAGAAAAAGCAGGTAGAAATTATAATAGAAAACTTGGAGAGAAGGAGTAAGGAGGAGTCAACGGATACAAGGATACTATTACTGTATTCTTATTCCAAACTCCTACAAGTTCATTCTCAATAGTAACTTGCCTGTATACATCCAAAGCAAACATACTATTGCTATGCATATATAATAAAGTAGCATAAGTATACAGGTTGTATTGTATATGTATACAGGGTGAATAGCACACAGGCGCCCAATTCCTTCCATAAGGTTTTCCCTTAGGCACATGGAACGTGGGGCTAATCGCCCATTACCGATGACGTCACCGGCCTAACCCTTCGGAGCGGTGTGCCATTCAGGTATATCGATATCGGTATAAAAATTTATAGTAACGAGTATAAAGAAGTACTGTTCTATAACAATTTTGTTGTATCCAACTATAATATATATCCTACTAATATTATAAACGCGAATGTTTGTAAGAATGTATGTGTGTAAGTTAGTTACTCTTTCACGCCGAAACTACTTAACCGATTTGGATACAATTTGGTACGGAGATAGCTTAGACCCTGGATTGACACACAGGCTAATAACATATAGCCTTGCCAACCAAGTTATGCTGAGCGAGACAAATATAGTTGACATATCTGTAGCTAATTATTCATCTGTTTATAAGTCACGTATATACGACTAAAGCATAATGGAAATAAGGAAATAGCAAACGTATTTGTTCCACTCATAACTAATCAAACGTTAGGCGTCAAGCCATAAGCTGCTGCTGTTATCAGCGAACATGAAGGTATATCTTGTCTTCATATCCGGCATTGAAAATGCCTATATTATTGGGTTAAAATAGTCAAAATTGTATATGGTTTTGTCTTTTAGTTAGTAATGTTTATTTTGCTGTTTACTGTCCAGTCATGAGCGCGTGAGGTCACTTGCCAGCCCCACCGGAAGACCAGCGCTGGTTGTTACAACCAGCATTCTGATAGGTTGGGGTCGGGTTGTGATTACCATTTTATTTCTTTTAATTTATTTCTTATATAGTTTCGTTGTAACATAATATATATTAAACAATTCATTCATTCATTCATACTTCTACTGCGAACACTCTTATTACGAGTAAGGACCAAAAATTAAGAAAGCCTATCGATATCTTAAAAAGCAAGCCTCCTCATCTCTATAGACAGCAAATGAAGGCAATTCTAGGAAGATACTCAGCGCAGGCCGGGACCAGATTTACATGGGGACTGATTCCGAACGTAACGGTTAGCCATCAATTTCATACCACCGTCAATACGATGCGATCAATTTCGGTATCTGGGCCAGTATTCTGTAGCTATACGATATGTTTATTTGAATCAAAGAATACCGTCGCGTTAGGGATTATGAAATACACTTTCGAAACGATTCAATATATTTACATTTTTAAGAAACTTCAAATTAAGATCTTTTTCATGATTACACCAAGCGAAGCGAAAGTTTTAGAACTTGGTTTCGCTCGATTTTGGCGCTTCAATTTTTCCGTATTAAACCGAGACAATAACTTAAGGTCAAAGCTAAATTAGCATTAACAGCTTTAGAAATTTGTAAGAATTCTGTTCACTAGAATTTTGGTGATAGGTACTACAAAAAAAAATAAAGTTACTAAAAAGATTGGTCTACGTTACAGTTTTTAATTATTTTGTTTTGAGAAAGGATGTAAATACTCTCTCTTTAACTCTGGCAATGTGATTATTAAGACAATTATCGGGCACTGCTTTAATGTTTTAAAGCGGTGGTCTAAATTATTAATTTATTGTAATTAAATTTAATTATGTAATATTATTATGGTGAACCTTTGTTGTTTTTAATAAATGGATTATTATTATTATTATTATTATTATTAATACCGCAATGGTTGTCACTCGCGGCGGTGCCCGGTACAAACAATGAAATAAAATGAAATATCAAACTTTGAACCCCTTTAACCCACCCCCTTAGGAATTGAATTTCCGAAAATCTTACTTAGTAGAATATTCAGAATTACAAAGTTTGAACCCCCATTTAACTGTCTATAGGTGGATTAAAAAAAATCTTTTCTACTCTATAATGAATACACCTCATGTCATCTAGGTTCAGCGGTTCATTATAGGATCTACGTTGATTCCTAGCGAATATTAGTCAGTCAGTCAGTCAGGTAGGATCTATTCAATTATATACTCGTATATAATAGAATAAAAATATCAAAATAAACTATAAGAGAGTGTCTATTTGGACGTTTCTGGTTCATTTCGTTACTTTTTCTTTATGAAATGGCCGCAGAGGCCGCGTGCTTCTTGCTGTACCACTTATATAATGAAAGTAAATTATTATTTTACAAAATTTAAAATTAAATTGCAACTAGTTTGTTAGTGATACGAATATTATTTTTCAATATAAATAATATCGGCCACAAGCTTGTCGAGAGATATCGAAATAAATGCAGGAGCAATACTGTTATTTGAAAATTAAAACCAAACTTGACATATTTATCAAAAATATACATATCGATCGTTCCGGCAATATATCGTACAACACAAGAATAAACTCCCAGTATAAAACCGGGTATTTGTTAATACCTCGATTAGAGAGAAGGCGAGTTGTAAAGAGGGTTTTATTGAAAGGTAATTATTTGCTGTAATTTATGTGATTCTAAACGAAATGTTCCTGCGGTTCGACAACGAATGTCCGGTGAATATTGGCAGATTTAAGCTTTTATTCACGTTTACGAGTCGATGGTTTTCGAAGACCAGAGATTTTCAATCTATAGCTGGGTAACCTCAGGAGAGTCGCAAAGACTTACTTGACAACAAAAGGCGATTCGGCGATAAAAGGAAAAAACAAAATTCTACGCTACAAACATGTAAAACATGTTTTTTAATAACCTTTTATCCGACTATGAGACTGTGAACTAAAAAGTTAAAAGTGAATCAAGTTATAGAAATCAACCTAGCCCAAACTCGCTGTAGTTATGTTGCTTTTTCACAGAGATAACGTAATGGGCGATACCAGAAAGGAGAAAATCATAGAATATTTTCTGGAGCGCTAATAATTATGCCTCATTGATCTAGATTAGAGGCGGCTTGCTTGGCGCCTATGGAGCCTACTTAGTCACCTTAATAAAACCAACGTTCCACAATATTGTTTAAGAAGACAGGTTTTCATGCTCGGGCATGATAAAAGGAGTCGTTCGTGTCTTCAACCGTCTCCGTTCCTTCCGTTCTCGTGTTGAAGAAACGAACGACTTATTTCATCCCTGATGAAGGTCACCGAATGTGAACGCAACTATAATTGGACCTTTCTAACAATCAGGTACGCGTGAAAACCTGTCTTCTTAAGCCTGTGAGTTTCCAACCGAAATGTTCAAAAGATACTACAAGCCTCGGGAGATTTTTACGCAGTGAAAATTCATATAAAATCACATAACCCCAGTTGTCTTCAAACGAACTGTCTGTCTTTATGAATAAATACATTGTGAATGAAGATCACGTAGTCAGATATTCACAAACATTAGTAATTCAATACCTATTGTCTGGAGTCTTGAATGCTTATAAAAGACTTTCACAAAAGTATTTTCTCAATTCGTTTGTATATTTATCTCGCTTGTTGTGTTTTTATGGACTGATTTTACAATTAATATATTTTTGCTTTGTATTTAGTGTTGTTTTAAGAAGATCTCGTAAATGTCAATTTTATTGCTATAGATATATACCGTCTACTATCGATAGGGGTGTATGAAAGCCGAAAAAAGTTCTGTGCATGTGAAACTTTTTCTAAGAAATAGTTTTTTTCACTAATTTCAATTGGGATCATAGTAAAGAAGTCGTTTATTATGATGTGTAACCAAAATCGGCATACACCCTATACCTGCATATACATATAACCAATAACCAAATAAATAAAAGCAGTTCATATAAAAGAAATTCAGTTATTTGAAGCTTATTAACTTTATCTTTTTATAGCTACAGACACAATAGCACAATTATACGACATTTATTTTGTCCAGACAGAAGATGGCCGCGAAATCTAGACGTTTTCAGTAAAATACTGTTTAAACGCCCTGCCCGGAGGTCAAGCGTGTTTGAACCGTAGATTTCAAAAATGATAGCTGTAACATTTTACGTATTATTCGCACTATAGTGTAGAAATGCTAGGAATGCATGTGCACTATAAAAAACTGTCATAATGCGACGCAGTTATTTTATGGCTAGGATCCGATCCCTCCCCAAGATCCGCCCTTGTAGTGCGAATATACATGTTTTTATTTTATCACACATATGAAGTGAGAAATGAGAGATGATGAATAAAGCGTGTGGTGGTTCTCACTACTTTACGTATCAAATCGTAAGCGTTTCATTGCAGCGCACAGATCTACCGTGTGAAGGTGGTATAAGAAGATCACGCTGGGCGAATTGTAAGGCTTCAATTATGTTTGAACTTCCTCCTCTGACAAGCAGACATATAGAGGTGACTTTAAAACTGTGGTTAAAACTTACGTTTCCCGCTTGGAAGTTAAACGATTGTCCATCTAGCTATCATGTTTATAACTTACCAGCTATCACCAATTCTTAGTTGCATTGGCTATAATTAGACTGTGAAATGTAGCTTTTCTTTTTGCGATTTGCATTTTTAAGTTAATGTTTATAACTTATCTTACTAACTGTACCAAACGTCTATAAAATTCAAAATTCCTTACTAGTAAAACGTAGGACGATATGCATAATGAAAATATTGTATGTTTTAAATTACTCTTCGTTTTCAGCTCATACATTTTACGTTCCTACGAAAGCCACTCTATGGGTAGAGTTCAATCCGTGATTTTAACCTTTTAAGCCAAGCTTTTTATTTCAGCTGTATTATTTTAGAAGTGAAAGCTTAGCGTGTTTTATTTTTAAGGTTTTCGTTGTATTCTGCGTTATGCATTTTCGTTTTTAGGTGGTGCGTTTATAGGTAGACTGATGAATACGTTATTTGAAACGGAGTTGAATTGTACTGCTATTGTAACTCAGTATTTTGGAACAGAAATACAAAGACATTGAAACAAAACTTTTAAGCAACAAAAATAAAAGTTAAAGTATTTGTCTTAAAAGCTAGCAATCGTGGTCCCTAAATCTTTGGAATCGACATATTAAATGCTGACCGTCTGAACTTCTTTCAATAATAAAATCGGAATTTCGAATAGATGTCTCGACGTATGTGGATTTGATAAAGTAGAGTTGGATTCGGTAGTCTGTATAACATATGAGCACAGATAGTCATATTATGATGACACCTACTCTGGGTATGCTTGAAAACGGTGATGTATGTCTTTGATTAATGATTGAAACCCTAAAATTAACCACATAGACATTCAACTTGCATAAAATGGCTCCTTTGACAGACAAGGGATATCGAAAACTTATTTTAGAACCTGAGATTGAGAAGAGGTCGACATAGTATATTGGCTTAGTACACCACTAGCCGATAACCTGCATTATAAGCCTTAAATACGTGCTATAATTTCATAATCGTCTAGAAAACATACGGTCGCATTTTAATATTAATATTTACGCTCTATTTTTCCACTCGGACGGTAAAAAACGGCCTCCCACGAGACAGCCTTCCTACATTACCATGGCACAATAATTAATTATAAACAGTAGAGTATTAAGGCGCGAGGTTGCAAGGCTTCCGAAGCCCCTATCCACTTAGAGGCATTACGCTGCTTAGTGTGTGTTTGTAGGCTGAAGGACTGTTACTACACGATACTAACCTAGTGGATGATATATCTGTAACTGTCTGTACTCGATATTTAGATTTATTTATAAAAAAAACACTTGATTGTGCTCACATCAAAGAAATAAAGGAATCAGAAAATGGAGATAATTAATCGTGTCAGGCGTTACTTTGCGGACATCCATTTATTAATAAGACGATATATAAAGAATATTTAGTGTTTTCCCGCTTTGAGATGTTGACTCTTCAAGCACTCTAAGATCGCTTGAAGAGTCAACATCCTTGTGGAATGCCTTGTGCTAAGGCGAAACACGTGTCAATGAAGTCAGATACTGGAATAAAGAGAAAAAATAAGGTGAGGTGTGGAGGTGGTGAGGAGAAACCACACCATAAAAAACAAAAATATTTTTGGATTTCATCATGCTTACATCAAGACAAAGCGGGAAAACACTGGATATTCTTTATATATCATCTTATTAATCAAAAAATGCTTGAAAATAGTAGTGCAACAAGAGGCGGACTTATCGCTAATAGCGATCTCTTCCAAGCAACCTTTGCATAGAGAAAACTAAAGCATTATGACGGGAGGAGTACAGTCCTAGTAGTAGAAACATGAAATACCTTAGAATAGATAAAGGATTAGAATAGATATTAATTATATTTGTTGGCAATGTTGCAATTTATTCCTCTCTTTAGGTTTAGGTGTGCTGTGCTTGTGATTATGCATGTTGCATAGAATTGAGAGAAAACCGATGATTCCGATATGAGAGAAAGCTTAGTAGGTAGCTATGAAAATGAAACGTTATTTTATATATATATATTGGAACGTTATTTTATATTATTGAGCCGATACAATGTACCTATTCAGTTATTTGATTGATTAAAAAAAATTCAAACAAGACCGTGTGAATGGGAATGTATATATATCAAACAAAAATACATATATCTTTTTAAATCTGTCCGTCCGTTGATTGGGTATCGGAGTAACAAACATAAAGTCTAGTAACAGTTTATAAAAATAAAGTCGGCTTGCCACTTTATTTTTATGCCACTACTATTTCACTTAAACAATTTCATAACACGTGCTAGTGAATTTAGTACATTTCCATTCCACATCATATTTTCCCGGTTCCAGCATGAGTTTCGCTTCGCAAACAGCAAAAGCCTGCAAATCCTATCGCATTATGCATCACACTTACGTTAGTATTCAGAGAGGTACCTTAATGCTGTGCAGGCTATGTCTACATTGCTTCTACGTGATTGTTTTGCAAGGTACAAGTGTAAATATTTGTAATATTTTTACTAGGTACTCTAATTGGCAACAATAGATTTCGGTATGGTGACTATCGATCTAGCGTTTCGATTCAACAGATTTTCGAAATATTTAATTTGCGTCGTAACCGCTGCAGTCGAACCTACGTATCAAACCTTAGAAAACATATTAACATATTTCATGTCTCTAGGTTTCGGTTTTGGCTCTGTATTGATTGTGACCTGTCAGTCAGGCAGTCAGTCAGTCACCTTATTAGGTACTAGCTGCGCCCTTCGGTGTTATCTGCGTTAGTAAAGGATGAAAAGTAGCCTATAATACCCTAACCGATAACGCTGTGTAAAGATAAAAAATTGTATTAATATCGTATTGGTGAAACGTCATTTTGTAGCGGCGGCTATCTTGAACCGATTTTCATCAAACATAGCTAAGAACACTCACGACTAATTCAACTTTCAATCAAAAAATCAGTAAGCTACTATTCGACACTCACACCTTGACACGTCAATCTTATAACACACCGTATTTTTTTCATCAGGGGCTGAAAATACAACGTTACGGCTTGCTTCAGGTCAGGTTAGGCAGGGCAATGTCAATAAGGAAGGACATGGGGGCGGGCACTTGCCTAACAGATTGATTGAGCTCACCCCGAGGACTTCCGAGGGACGGGAGCTTTTGTCAACGTCCGCATTTTCAGCCAATCGAAAAGGGAAACGTCATCTAATGATGCTTGATAGGTTTGGTCCGGCAAAGTAAAGTTCTTTTAAATAAGTGGTTAGAAGCTAGTTCGAAAAAACCCGACTGCTAAATCGTTAAACCTGTGTATCATCCTTAATTATTATTTTTTTAATTTTAATTTACCCTGTGTCACTGTCACAAAGACGAATCTATTGACACCACTCACATGTAATTACGACAAGTCTTTTAGGCTGTAGGGCGTGCCAAAGATATATAACGGCGTGAAAATGTACATTATAAACAAAAAATATATTTTTCAAATCGGTCTCCAAGAAATCTGGTAACAAATATTAAAAAAAAAAACTAACTCATCGAATTTAAAGCCTCCACTATTTTGGAAGACAGTAGAAAATCATGACGTGCCAGTTGAGACTGGCTGCAAAAACTTATAGACGATTGACGTAATCAATCAATAATGAACTCCTGACAAAAACCACTAGCACACAGGAAATATTACTATGCATGATTTATTTTTAATTTCTAGGAAGACTCACATGTTTTATATGGATTTAGTATTTTTTGCCAATTAACAGACTTTTAATATTGCATTTTTTTACTAGATCTACAAATAAATTACTAATAATAGCAAATAGTTATTGCTGTACGTTCTCTTAAGTTTTTGTAAATCTTGAATCGAGAAAATAATATTGAATACAGATCTATAGACAACATGATGTTTTCATTGAATTCAACATTAATATAAATAAATTCAGAAGTATTATTAGATACTTATACCTAAGTAATTTGCCTAAGGTACATCATTCTATTTCGGTTAGGGGTGTACTAAGCCGAAAGGGGGTCACTTAACTCATCCTAAGGAACATCATTCACTATGCGTCCAACTCTGATATCGAGAAAAAATCAGTTGTTTCATACATTTTGTCGACGATCAAACAACTTTTTGTATCAAACAGACGATTTTTTTATCGAATTCAGAGTTGGCCCCAAAATGAATGTTATTCCTTAGGTTGAGTATAGTGACCCACTTTTGCCTTATTGGTTAGGGGTGTACTAGGCCGAAAGTGGGTCACTATACCCATCCCTAGTAACAACTTTCTTATAGTGACCCCTTTCAGGCTTAGTACACTCCTAGCCAATAACCCTGTATAATTTTTGACACAAATTGACCTTTACTAAATTAATGTGAAATATTGTAATGTGACTTGATATTTCTACCTAATAAGTGGTTATAAAGCCAATAAAAAATATCATTTAATTTCATAGATAACTTGACAATAGATCATTTGGTTAGGCTGGTAGGCTATATAGCTTCATGTCCTGTAGGTTGACCCGTGCCAACTACTAGAACGTATGTAGGGTTGATTTGAAAGAATAGATAACTTTGAAAGCCGATTTGGCACTATGGTCTTGTTTGTCCTAACTAGTCTAGGTTTCAAAACTTGCAAAGCTCACCAACTAACTTAAGATTAACTTACCAACTTGAATCAACAAGTGTGACCTCGCCGGCTCAAATCCAAATGTCATTTGCAAACTTAGCTACTGCAATCTGTTCTTATCTAATGGGCACGTTTGTCTAAAGTAACCATGGAACTGGTGTCTGGCGAAACTTGGCGTAGAGTAGCCCTGCTAAAACTTTAGGAACATTCTATGATCATGCTCTCCCTTAAGTTAAAGTCAGAAAACGTCTTACAATAAAATTCTTTAATATATTTAAATAATTTGTTGTGCAAAATTTTAAAACAAAATATCCTTACACGAACAATTAGTAGGTAGGTACTAAGTTTTTGAGTTAAACCACCTATCAAACAAAAAAAAAATAGCTCTCAGTCCGTTAAACTTTTCTTGCCTACGTTACGAAAAGTGGCTACTATAAGATGACGACTTGGATCTTTATGTTTTAAGTGTAAAAGCTCGTAATTAGAATATTTTAATATTTTAGGAATACTAGAGGAATAAAACGTTGATGTTAAGTCATAGAGTAGATTATATGTATGTATAAATATACAAAAGTGTATATAGGTCCATACTACGTTTCACAGAAAGTTTACGAATTAACGTGAACCAATTATAGAACAAAATTGTGCGAAATTTGAGAAAAAAATATTACCTCCTCCATACAACTTGACCTATCACATGACCAATTTTTGTATGGAGAACCACGTTTTATTCCTATTTTGCAAATGTGCCTTCTATAATGGGTTCACCTTGATTGGTAGGCTAACACCTTTACAACACCAAGTATTGTCACACCTTTCTGATACACGTTGTACAATATACAATACAGATACAAGTAGGTATAAACTAAGAATTATCCGGATAAGTCAGGTAATACCACTCGTATTCTGACCCAGAACCTTTGCCAATCTTTCTCCTTAATATCAGTTTTAGTCTGTTCCAAATCTGTGGCATGATGTGACGTCACAGGACCGGTTATAGCGGGCGGTATATTAGTCTCTTTGAAACGAGCCAGTGGCTCGGAAAGTACCCTGCTAGCGGCGGATTGTATGAAAATACACGATTACAGTCGCAAGGGACCTGATGACAGTTTGTTTCAATCATTCACTGAGTTACTATGGCAATAGAAAAATGAATAAAATCAGAAAACAAACAACAGCTGTTCCGTAAACTTTGTCCACATATATGGGCAACTTAATATACTTGTAGAATATGACAGCCTTTGAACCCCGATAAACCATTTTTCGTGATAATCCCTCTTAGTTTTCAATGATCGAACCTTAAGTTTGAATGTTTAATGAAATGTCCGTATTAGAGAGCCACTAATCCGTATTCCGGGTGTTTAAAATCAACCAACCCTGTTGAATAGTTAACATAAAGGTTCACTAATTAGGGGTATGCTTCGAAAAAAAAAAGTCTTTGATTCTTCAGAGGAGCAATGCATCACGTTATAAATTAGAAGTGCGTATTCGAATTTGTACATCGAACTATTATTTGATTCGATTGATCGATTATCGAAAAACAATTTTTTCCACTGCCCATACAATGGTGGCTGGTTTATTCGTTAACTAGAACTGTCGTTCTACTAAGCTTAGTTCCAGAAATCGCAGTGCGGAGGCAGAGTGTGTCCCTAATTTATGTAAATAGCCAAATGCAAAATGTTTCCGCTCAAATTAGGCAAAATTGCATGGAATATTTCAACGCGAAATACGTTTGGGGATTTAGTGCTCATTTACATGTGCATTTGTGGCTGAACGACTGAAAACAGTTTGTAACAGAACGTTTAACTGTTACATGTAGTAGTTTAATTAGTAAGATAACTTATGTCATTCAAAAACTAACTAACTAGATACTTCATGTCGTTTTCAATCTTTCTTTCTTTGAAATTAAAAGTTTTACCGTGAATATATCGCGTTTATTTTACACTAGCTTTTGCCAGCTTCACTGCCCGCGTTTTTTTTTTGTTTTTTTTTGCGGGTGATTTGATGTAGGAGGAGTAGGACAAACAAGCCAGTAAATCAACAAAACATTTTCGGTCATCAACCGGTCTCAAATAAGCAATAGGCTGTTAATTTTACTGTACTTTCGAACAAATTTTAATAAGAAAATCTGAAATCACTAAAAAATTAAGCTATTGCACAAAAAAATATTAACCGACACGTTGACAAAAAGGATCAGCAGATATTTTGTCAAATATTAGAAATAAAATAAAATGTAATAGTTCGCTAAACCAATACAAGAACTAAGTTCCGTATAGTTAGTTGGAAAGCATAAGCTCAATCTACGCGAGTAGAAACATCCAGACAAATATACTCAACTAAGCTGTCCGCCGCGGCTTTGTACGTGACATGAAAAGGAATATAAAGAAGATTCAAACTTCGAATCCCCTTTCAGGACGACTTTTATACTTAAACACGTCACACGAAAGATTTTTTTACTTAAACAGTATACAGTAAAATTGTTCGCATAGTCACACATTTTAAATTAACGATTGCAATGAGTAAAATGTTAGGTGCAAAGTTGAAAATAAAACAAAATGTAACCAATTCCGCTCGCCTCGGTCCAGCGATCCGGAAATGTCCTACAGAGCGGGACCGCATTCCCGACGGGAATTCCTATTTAACATTTTAGCGATGGAAAGCCTTATTTAAGGTACTGATCGCTCCCAAAGCCACAGCTGTCTGTCGTTTCCATATTCATCAATCGTCGCTTTCGTAAATATACCAGGTGAATTTACTCGTATCTGTAGGTAATAATAGATTAAAAAAATACGGTAGTTTTTGATTTAAGTTACCGATGCAAAACTGGCATTGACGGTCAAAAGCATAACTTATATTTTTACGTAATAGGCTAAAAATATATTTCACATGTTTAAGTCCACCCTCAAGTTGTAAAATTTGTCGCCAAGCACCTAACCGTGTGTTCAGAGAGCCAGTGTATTCCACACTAGGCATGCTCCATCTAGGGCTACAGTGTCGCTGACTTCCGTGGTTGTGCGAACTTGTGGTCAAATGCCTAGCTGTTCAGGATAAAATAAAGATATTTTTCTTAAAGTTTTCGTGTCCAATTGTTACAATTTTTTTTATTTATTCACATTACGTAATGGTATCCACAAAAAATATTTGAGATAAAATATTTGCAGGTTCAATTTAATAATTAAAAACGAATCAAATTTTCCCTACTTAACATTCAACGAGAGCTTCAACACTGGAGTGAATTGAAAAGAATAAGTCATGAAACATAAAACTCGAAAACTATCTCGGAATATCGGTCCGTTTGAGGACAAAAAACACAAAACTCATATATTATATTCATGCGTATAATAGGTTATGAGTGGGCACTGATTGCCTCAGGGGTTATGTGCAAATTCAAATAGATTTATGTCAGATATCGTTCACCAAAAACCGTGGAGTTATAATGTGATTTATAGCATAACATAAAATTTACGTATAAGACGAAAACGAAAATTCCAAGCATTTGAGCATCCCTAGTTAACATTTAACAAGAGCTCTCAACAACACTGGTCTGAATTGAAAAGTATTTATGTCACGAAACATGAAACTCGAAAACAATCCCGAAATATCGGACCGCTTGAGGACGAGATATACTGAGTTTACTGATATTAAAACGGGTATTATTTAGACGGTCACCAAATATTATTTTTCGTTCCTAAAATGGCTTTACGGTCACCAAATTATGACACTCCCAATAGTTTCAGCAACAAGGTCCGCAGTAGGTTCAGGTCATTTTTTTACGACAATCCGAACACTTTCGGCAACAAGGTCCGCAGTAGATTCAGGTCATTTTTTATGACAATCCCAATACTTTCGGCAACGAGGTCCGCAGTAGGTTCAGGTCATTAAATACGACAATCCGAACACTTTCGGCAGCAAGGTCCGCAGTAGATTCAGGTAATTTTTTATGACAATCCCAATACTTTCGGCAACAAGGTCCGCAGTAGGTTCAGGTAATGTTTTCAATGACATTTTAGGGAACGTAATTTGGTAAACATTTTGGTAACCGTTTATAATTTTTTTGGTAGTATAGTAGGTACTATTTTAGGTGGTGTACACGAGCCTTTTAAACCTGTCTTATGGAGTGCTATGAACATATACAAATTTTAAACAATTTTCACCAACTGTTTACAGAAGACCCTAAATATTAATGTGACTTGCGGCATGTGGTAGAAATGACAAATGTGAGAGTCAATACTTTTTTCGTGTATTTTTTACTGTGATTTCATTAGGCGATGCCGCCACCTTAATATTTCCCGATGGGCATTCCTACTTAAGATTCAACGCGAGCTCTTGGCGACACTGGAGCGAATTGAAAATAATTTATTTCACGAAACACGATCGGACGCACTGAGGGAGGTTTTCGTCATATTTTAAACAATCCCGGAATATTGAACCGCTTAAAAAAGAAATTTACATTTTTTTTGATAATTAAGGTATTAACGTCGAAATTGGTTTAATTTTTTTACGAAATTTATAATAAGTACTTGCACGTTTTCTACGCCTATAAGTGTCACAAAAAATATATATGTGTTTTTTTTTCTTTTTTATTGGGTGTACCTCAACACAAGTATTATAAATGCGAAAGTATTTGTTGGTTTATTGGTTTGTTTGTTAGTCGTTTCCTCAAAAACTGTGTAACTATTCGCACTTTATGACGGATTTTTTGAAAAAATAAATAGCTTGTGATCCGGATAGTGTCATATGCTACAAATTTTCCGGAAAAACAAACATCACAGGTATAATAGAATAAAAACAATATAAAAATATAGTACAACCTGTATATCTATCGAGAAAAAATAGACACAAGTTACAAAAATAACCTTTATAGGTCGCGATCGACGCTCCATGTTCATATAATAGAACAAATAAACGAAATCTTTTATATTAAATTACAAAAAGTTCTAAATTTTACATATATTTTTGTATCTTACAGAAATATTACCGCACGTGGGCGTAACAATATTACATTACGCCCACAGACCAATGTAATCTTAAAAAGTAGTACTTAAACGTAATAATATATAAGACTCTAACCGAAGTATTAAATCTACTTACGAAATATAAAATATAATAAATTTCTAGCCTCGTGGTAGGTTATACCTACCTAGATAAGTATCGTTTACTTATTTAAAATTATACTTACTACAATTTCTTAACATCCATTAACTCAAGAAAATTTACACTGTTTAATAAAGTGATCAATTAATTCGGTAGCCACAGCTCTACGTTTATCAGCGATTTAAACTGCTTGACTGGCTATGATAAAATTTATATTGGACCACTTCGTAAATTTGCAGTTTTTAAACGAAAGAATATTTTAAATCTTTTCTGCGGTCTTAGAAAAATCAGGTATCTAACAAAAAAAACAGCTCAGAACTGGGGAATTGAAGTTCGACTGAATTTTTTAGTTTGTTACCCAATTTTTGAAGAGGAGGTTCCCCCACCTCCTCTTCGTTGGAAGACAGTAAAAAATAAGTAAGGGCTAATTGACAGAGCGAACGAAGTATCCCAGGTTCTATCTAGTCTGGTAAAATGTCTTTCGCCTGTCATTGACCCCATTCGGCGTCTTACACGTACTAAAAATTCCTATGAAATATATTCGTGCTTTTTTCAACTATGGAAATAAATTGAAAGGCAACAATTTCAGAACTATAAAAGTAGGTTAATTTACTAAGCCTAGCTTGCCCGAATAGTGCGTATGTATGTATCTCGCGTAAAATCGTATATTTCACCCATATAATTTTTTCAGATACCACGGTTTTTTTTCTGGTTGTGTCATTTGGGCGGTATTTCACCGCTTTTCTATGGTATCAATTAGGGTTCAATTTCCATCCAGCCATCTCGGATTTAAATTCATCAAGTGTACATCCTACTAGTCAAGCCTTTTAATGTGATACCTATATTGAGAGAGATGTGAAAAAATATGTATAATCCGCTATTTTGTGAAGGCGGCCATCTTGGACAGATTTTCATCAATCAAAGCTAAGAACACTAAGACTAACTGTCAATCCTGCGAAGACGCAAGTCATCATAATCGGTAGTTCCTACATGGCTATTCGTATTGATCACTGTTCTCTGCCTAAAATTTCGTTTGGCGGTGTAGCAGTTCCTTACAGTATTGAAGTTAAGAACTTAGGAATAATACTTGACACCTGCTTATCTTGGAATCAGCAACTTGAATCTGTCAGCCGTAAAATGTTTGCTTCAGCAGGTTCCTTGCGACGTCTACGCAATTTTTTACCTATTGCTACCAAAGTTGCGCTTGCACAGTCCCTTCTTCTTCCTATTCTTGATTATGCTTATGCATGTTATCTTGACTTAAACCAGGATCAACTAGATAAACTAGAGCGCCTCCAGAATTACTGTATAAGGTTTATTTTCGGTCTTCGCAAATATGACCATGTCTCCCAGTTTCGTAACAAGCTCAAGTGGTTACCCATTCGTCTTCGCCGGGATACTCACATTTTATCTCTTCTTTACAATATTTTGTTTAATCCTTGTTCTCCTTCTTACCTGAAATCTCGTTTCACTTACGTGCACGAATCCCATTCTTGTAACCTTAGGTCGTCCTCTAATCTTCGTCTTCAAATTCCACAACACAATAATACCTTTTATGGCTCCTCCTATTCCATGCGTGCTGTTTGCCTCTGGAATGCTCTTCCATTGGCTATCAGGCGTGCGCAAAGCCTTGATTCATTTAAAGCTCAGGTTAAGAAATATTATCTTTCAGGTATTGTTAACTAATTTTTATTTTGTCCATCTATTTTTATTAGTGTCTGTTATTCCTTAATTGAGTATACTTACATATATAAGTAGCTAGTTGTTATTTTTATGTATGATGATTATTATATGTACTCTTGTATGTTGTATTCATTACTATTTTTTTATTTAAATTTCTCATATCTGTTTTGTACCACCGTCTACGCTAAATTTTTTTTATTATGTTCCATTCCTATAAAGGTTGTCTGGAAGAGATCGCTTTTTAGCGATAAGACCGCCTTTTGTGCCATGTTATTTGTTTGTTGTATTCTTTTTGTGTTGTATTTTTGTGGTGACAATAAAGAGTTATTGTATAGTACTGTACTAATTCACCTCTCAAATAGATAAAAAAACAAATTTTAATCGATTCATCCCATCGGTGAGCTACGACGCCGTATACACGTCAAACTTACGGTTGAAAATCGATCGAAGAGGTTGTTGAATAAAATAACTATAACAGACTCTACTTTATGTATATAGCATATAAATGAGTCTATTATTTTTGTCAGTAAACTTCCTCGATTTGTGGAAGAAATGCCCCACTCAAAAATCCCAGACAACCAAAGATTAATCTACAATACGAGGTTTCACCAAGATTGATTAAATACTACGAACTTTACGTGAGTACCAACATCCAGAGAAACAGATAAACTTAACAAAAAAATTGCATCTCTCTTGCAGACACGCTTCGCTCACTCGCTACTCGTTCAGAAAACGCAAAATGTCTAATCTTAAAAATGCATAGTTAGATAATAACCTATTGAGGTTTATAAATCCTTCTACTTTAAATGTAATCTGAGGCCACGAGATTCGGTAAAGATGGAAAATATAGCGGCCATTTTGTTAAAGGCCTATTTCTTGAGAATTCGCTAGACGATACTCACATTTTCTCGAACTGAAATATCTGTGAATAATACAGCATTTTGAGCGTTTAGAAAAATAGGCGCCAAGAGAAATAAGCTTAAAAATGTATTGCGAAAGTTTTTAAAAATAATTCGTTTATATGGGAATTACGTTGTTTATGGTTGTGGCCTCCGTGCCTACTCTCTATGGTTTATACAGCATCTAATAGTGGTGAAATATATAACACGCCTAGAGTTAAATATCCTTTATTTTATTTATTTTTCTGCAATGTATTATTTATAAGTTTTGTAATAACCACTTGAAGTTATTCTAGTGCATGCTTTTTTTTGTACTAGTCTTCCATCTCAAATGTATTCTTGCAACTGCAATATTTATCTAGAATTTATTACTAGTACGGGTGCCAGCCAAATGTAAGACAGATATATAAGAAAGAAAGAAAGAAGACTTTTCTTACAACACAGAAGACATAATAACAAAGATAAGACTGATACATAACGACATTAACACATACCATTAGAGATAGCAGTGTTTCACTATCACTGTAGTGACAGGTGCGTCAAAAAAGGTCATAAGCTCAGCAGAAGCCACAGAATTCACTGCAGCGCTGACTTTCAGCTCTGACCTTCAATAATATTCAAGATAATAATGAACAAACTAAATATACTATAACTATATCAGACAATATAGTCATGTATCTTAGGTTTAAATCATAGTTATATCTGGTAGTCTAATGTAAGTTCCAATGTTTGCATGTCTAAGTTAATATAATAAATAGTCAATAAACGTTTTTGTATTTTCTGTATTGTAGCAGTTCAACATCGTCATTATCAGCTTATCCTAATTCACAGCTGGGTATATACTCTCCCATTTCACGTCATTAAGCCCGATCCTGAGCGTGTCTTCCCTGCAGCTTTTAGTATGAGTTATGTCCACCTTGTCGCAGGGCATCTTACACTACGTTTGCCTATCCACGGTCTCCTCTCTACAACTCGTCCTCTCCAGAGTTAACCCCCAAAATAATATAGGTAGAGTTATGAGATCCAACTACAGTTTCGTTCACATTCGGTGAACTTCATCAGGCATGAAATAAGTCGGTCGTGTATTCAACGATGACACGTCTCGCACTTGATTAGTCTTCGTCTTTGTGCGAGACGTGTTATCGTTGATGACGCAAACGACTCATTTCATCCCTGATGAAGTTCACCGAATGTGAACGAAACTATAGTTGGATAAAGGTCCAACAGAAGACTGGTTTTCACACGTACATGATTGTTGGAAAGCTAACAATCAGGTACGCGTGAAAATCCGTCTTCTTAAACAAAATGAATCAAACACGCGTTAGTTTTCTAAAAAGAACTCAGTTTATAAATATGGGTCACTATACAGAGTTCTCGGTTAGGGGTCTATCTAGCCGAAAGAGGATCACCGTACCTCCCAATGTACTGTCAATGTTTTTCAAGATGTCAGTATTTAATATATATTATTTCGTGGTGTACAATAAAGCTATATTTTAATTTGTATTTGCACAGTGCATCTGTGCAACATCAAATGAAACCAAAATATTCCGTTGCAACTTTGTTTATCTAGATATGAGTTGTTACTCGCGAACTGATCTTAGTATCCAACTAGGATCCATCCGCCTTAGCAAGACTTCGTATACAGGCTAAACGAATTTTTGGAAGTTCTAGTTTGTCAAGAATTTATTTTCTACAATATGGCAGTTTGCTACAGCACCATTTGCTGACCGATTTCAATAATATTCGGCAGAAAATTGTCAAGAATAAGAGTTCTGAATATAATAAAACAGTCAATAATTTGCTTTTTTTGAAATTTGCTAATTATAATGTTGGTAGCGAGGTCAACAGTTCGCTTAGGTTTTTTAATATCGTTGTAGTTAATTGTAAACAATTTTTCAAATTAAACTACTCCATCATTATATTACTGTATACTCGTATTTTAACTCCAGCATAAATAAATGATTCAATTTGATTATTCCGTCTCTCTAAGTACTTAAGATCAAAGAGACAGTAAAAGAACCGCGTTATCGAGACTTGTAACTCTCAAACAAACAATCTAAAATGGCCGTTAAATCCCTTGACAACCGAATAAATAATAGCACCGTACGAAACCGATATTTTCCGAGGATCGCTCCTGATCCCAGTTAACACAAAACAAATTCCGGCAGCGCTTTGTAACCGGATATTTTGTCGAAGTTTCGATCCCGCGATTTGGTGGGATTAGCGCTATTTCGTTTACAGGGTGACTGTAGAATATTACTATAAGTAAATATCTACAATATTCATAGAGGATATGAGTCCTATACTGCACTTGATTCTCGATTCTAGTTCTAAATTAGTATAAAGGCAGGCGTTTAACATTTACTTTAAAAGTGCCATTCCGAAGCAGGCTGCAAAAATTAACTGCAAACCAGCACGTGCAACGGCTGCACGACAAGCTATTACGTATTTTATGAAAAGCAAACGCAACTGTAGAGATGTTAGCATAGAAATATATAACATTAAGGCTTGGTGCCGCTTTGGAATAGCAGTTATTATGCAGATCGCAATAATTATGGTCACTACCAGCTGCGCCCCGCGATTTTACCCGCGATGAATATTTGATCACACCTTGGGAATCCTTCAATTTTCTGGGATAAAAAGCACCCTACGTGTTAATCCAGGGTCTAAGCTATCCTGGTACCTAGTTTCAACCAAATTCGTTCAGCCGTTTGAGCGTAAAGGAGGAACAAACACACATACATACAAACTTTCGCATTTATTAGTGTGAAATGTGATAGCCTGAGACTAAGTACGAGTACGTCACTCTTCTTCAGCGATTATAAGATCTCGCCGCTTAAGTGTTGGGAGTGCTCTCTGCCTTCTCGGTATAAATTAAGTTCACTTGCTTTAAACTTTTTTCAAAGGTTTGTTTGTAGTTTATTGGCTTGTGCCATCATTTTATTTTCTAAAAGAAAATATCACGACTAGTGAGTGACCTGTCAGTTATGCCTGTATATATGTTTATCGGATAGAGTTGTAATACGTCGAAAAGTGTTAATTTTACTCATTATGGCACTACTTTCACTACGGGACCAAAGCAGAATTCCAAGAAAATAAAACAGATTTCCGATAGATTTTGTAAAGGAATGATTAGCTTTTACTTTTATTTCTTATTTTTTAAAAAATCAGACAAGTGCGAGGCTTAAAAACTTCAAAAATGACGTTAGTTGTATAGGAGCCTACCTAAAATTTATTTTTCATATTTAATTAATTATTTTTAAAATTATTATTATAATAGCTAAACATTCTGTAAATATTTCAATCAAATATTTGAGATAGGTAGACCTGTTTCCGTTATTATCGATCGACAAACGGCAAAAAAAACATGTTTGGAGGAGCCCCCCTTTAATATTTATTATATTCTTATTTTAGTATTCGATGTTTATAGCTGCAATAGTAAAAATATATAAAAATCATTATCTATAAATATATAAATTGTCTAGCTAGTTCATGAGGTTTAGTAGCTCTCAGCCTGGTGACAGTACAGTGGCATTTATAACTAAATGCTTCCGTAGGCCGATAGTCGACTCACAGTCCTATTCATTGATACATTTGTTTCAAGTCTAGTTTAGTTCACTGTTTTAATAATTCATTTACGTCGTCAGTCAACAAGACATAATTAGGTAAGCTATTACCAATCTATTTACCACGTAGACTGTTAAATCAACTAGTTACATCACCTTTATGTTTGTATATTCAGTATTGTTGCTTATTTACATATTGTTTATGTAATTAAAGTAACACGTGACGGATGGTTTATTCTTTCGACTGTGGAATGTGTTATGAACAATTTATGCAAATAAATAAGAAGTTGGGTAGGCTTCTTGTGTGGGACGCGAGATGCGCTAACACATTAGTGCCATCTCAGCTTCCTTTGACACAGAGTAGGGCAGGGGCGGCGGCTCATTCAGCCGAACAGCACATGCGGCGAAATTATGCAAGCATTGGTAGATGTTACATGTTTGAGCCATTTAGAGTCGAGACTAGGGCCGTTGGTACCGAGAACTTAAAAAAAAATAGGTAAAGTATCTCTCACTCGTTAAAATTCAGTGGTTTAAAGTTTTTGCAGTCGAGTCATTTGACGCTTCTTACCACTTGTTAAATCTACTCTAGTATATACGTATGCATTAAGATTATTATTATAAAAACGTGTACTTACTTATCCTTAAAGGTTTAAAATTACTCCGAACCCTGAAATGAAATTGATTGTTTTCGGAAATAAAATACCGCTTTTCCTTCACTTGTAAAACCACAATAACAAGGGGTGGTTCGAAGACGAAAAGTATTTCTATTTTAAGTAAAGGGTATCTTCTATCTTCAAGGAACAAATATTGGTTTGTTACAGTCAACATTTTGAGCATTTCGGGAATTTAAATGATTGAAAAGCAAAGAAAAGTAAATGTGAAGATATTTTTGTCTTATAACTATATATATATTTTTACCTTGTAATTTTGGGGTTATTAATAGTTATTTGTTATACAAGAGTGCAAAGTTGAAGTTTTTTAAGCGCGTGCTCACTTATGATGACCGAGCAAACGAAGGATTCTAAAATTTAGAATCCTGAGCGTAAGCACGGAAATTAAAAGAGCACAAGGTAAAAAGCTAGAGGATAAAGTAAAAAACCAAATTTACATTATCCTCTAGCGGATAAAAACGGCTTTTGCACTCAAATATCGAATAGCATAAATACCCTTTCTGAGATGGTGGGATGAAAGTTTTTTTGTATAGTATTATCAGAAAGTAACAATAACAGTTCTACAGGTGACGTGCTAACTTTTAAGGTTATCATGACTTCATTTCTACTAGATAATTTAAATGAATACTTTGTTTTTTTTATTAAAAAAGTTAATATAAAATGCCCAAAAGTTACAGGACTTTCCCAGCAACTCTACAAAGCAAGTAACGAAACAAACGTCAAAAAATTATTTACAGTTCATAAATCAATCTTCCTGTTCGATACATCAAAGGTCTTTACACATTCTGTATCATGCAATGGAATCGAGTACCTCTACTTTTTATTGAATTCTATTTTTAATGTGCAATCAATACTCCGAAGTTACAAGAAACGTCTTGTAACTCAGCAACTCTACAAAGCACGGAAACTTATCTTCCAGTTAGACATACTAAAGGTTTTCTCATACTCAAGATCTGGAATTCAGAAGTCACAGTACGTTCCCTGCAACTCTATAAAGTGCGTACCGAAACAAACGTCAAAATGTTTATATTTCCTCACAGTTTATAAACTTATCTTCCTGTTCGATACATCAAAGGTCTTCCCATATTCTGGGTCAATTTGTCTCGTGAACGGACAAGGGACGTTAGGAATCGAAAGTGTGATATCCTTTTGCCCGTTTCCCTGATTGGTCGGCCTTTTTCCTCCGAGGCTTATTGTGGCCAATAAAAGATGTTGCGCATTTAATGTATTGAGGTACCATTGGAATGGTGAAAGTTTTTGTGGACGTTCTCATGAGGATCTTGTGTAAGGACATTTGTTAGAAGAATTCAGATCATGTTATTATAACTCCTATGCCATTAAGTCAGTTCGGTTTAAAACAAATTAATTATTCGAACGAATTGGATAAAATATATGTATATGGGACCACATAGGAAGTATATCCTCTAACAAAACAAGAATCTTCCACGTCGGTTTCAGCTTGAGTAATCGAGTAGCAAAAATTAAAAAGAATACAGTCGGAGAACCTCCTTTTTTAAGTCGTTAAATAATCAAGGCGACTGCTACCAAAATCACTTGGCAATACGGCCTGGGCAGTTTATTTATTATTACACTTAACAAATTTAGCAAAGAATATAAATAATAATGCATTCCCCTGTTATATTTGTTTCGATTGGTGGCATAGTGATAACCATCTTGGTTTCATTTTGAAAGATCTACGCTTCAACTTGTTAAAATGAAATCGAGATTGCTTACCCTTGTTTAAGTGCTTTCGATAGCGCGATACCACCAGTTGACGTTAAATTAAGGTTGTGGTACCTGAAGACACTTTAACATCGACCTTACAAAAATACTATAATTTTGAGTAAGACGACCGTACCGTTAGCTTCTGCTAACGGTACCACTTAGCAAAGGTTCTACGAGCACGTACTAAACGCACCGCGTCTGCTTTCTTGTGCTTACTACCAGATTGTGGACACTTCTTCCTGAACTCATTATTTTCTGATAATAAGCTTTCCATCTTGACGCATATGCAGGCAAAATATGGTATATTAGTGTCGGATTATTTGTACGTATTTTTTTTTCAATTGACTAAGGGTAAATCCAGGGTAAATAAAGTTACTTTATAATATTACAATCAAGCCTAAGGCTAATAAGTAATTTTAAATTAGATTTAACTCCATTAACACGTATCTTAAAATCTCTTTTAAGGGAAAGACACTTTGTTCGTGTGTTTTTTATTTTGCATAGAAAATATAAAGGATTTTTTTTTTAATAAAAACGTAGCATCTAACTATTTATTTCTAAATAAAAAACTGTGGTCTCAAAAATTCCTTTCTGTAAAAAAAAACAGTGGTCCTATAAGCAATTTGGTCTACGGTTAAATGATATCTACCATCGTTCCATTAATGGGACATCCAATAGGGGAAGGTAGGGAAATTTTCGAAGGATGCATCAAAACTTGTAATTGCGATTCCTGGATCCCGAGGTGATCTAGTGAGCTAGAACCCTAAGCCCTCAATCTCTCTGTCTCAACCCGGCAAAGGAGACATGTCATCTGGAGAGGAACATGCCAACTTCTCTGACAGCCTGATATGGATTACGTGACGTATGCGGAACTTTTCACAACACAGCTGTGTTCTTGTGTGATTATTGGAAAAGCTCTGAGGAAATTGTATATTTTTACTACTTTCAACCGCTTTGGAAATAAAAATCGATCAAGTACGAGTCGGACACGCGTTTATTTCGTTCGCCATTATTAAGGTATACAGCACTTATTTATGTTTTTACATATCAACTTTATTATATCGAGCGAAAAAACGGAAAAATTAGGTTTGTTGTATGGGAGTCCCCCTATATTTTTTTTAGTATCAACAGCAATAAATTATCTGTGAAAATTTCAACTGTCTATTTATCATGGTTTACTAAGACTAGGGTCCCGATTTTAATCTTTGGGTACGGAACCCCAAGATGTGGCAATCAAGGTGAAATAACGTTTCCGGATTTTGGAGTCCGAAATTGAAATGATGTTACTTAATATAAGATATTACCTTTCTGGAAGAATTTTTATTTGCATCAATGTTACCTTATACTTAGTAAAATCAGTAGAATCCGCACCTACTCTGCGATAATTCACGTCATTTAAGTATGACCATTTACCAATGCTTCGCGCAAAAGATTGGGATATTCTGCGGCCTGCTGTGTTTCTTGAGAATTATAACTTAAGTTGATAAATATAGGGTTTAAAATTATATTTAAGTCTCTGAAAATGAAATCTGGATTCGTTTCATTTCCATGATATCTTTAAAATTGAAAAAATATAAATAAAAACAAGTGCCGTATTACCTGCGTCGTAATAATTAATCATTGGATGGATATTGAATTCAGGGAAGCCATCTGGCACTGGATATCAGGATCAGATCTACTGTATATTATCATATCACACTACTATTATAAAGGCGAAATTTTGTATGCACGTGTGTGTGTTCTTTGTTGGTTCTTCGTATATTGACATAAGAAAAAACTGCATCGATTTTTATTTACATAATTAACATAATTATTATACTATATAGTAAGTTTAAGTATTGATCATTACATTTTGTGTATTAAGATAATTAAGTATATTTTTTATTTTGTACCCCGTCCTATTCCATTTTATTTTTGATACTTTTCTCCATCCTAAGGTTGCCTGGAAGAGATCGCTTTTTAGCGATAAGAACGCCACTTGTAGTACTATATTTTGTAAGAATTGTTGATTTGTACAATATTTTTTGTTTGTCTGTAATAAAGAATTGGTATATATATCTACACATTTTATTTGAAACCAAATTAAAAAGATACCATTTCAAACGTAAAGGATTTTTTTCAAATCGATTGGGGAACAAACATTAAAAATGTATTCTTACATTTAAAAATCCTCTTCATTTTTAAAATAAATAAAAAATGAATAAAGAAAATGTTGTGTCAAAAACTTAAAAAAACAGTAATTAAAACACTGTAACTAAACTAAATTTACAAACAACTTAAAAAAACTACATGGGTTATTTCAATGGTCAGTGTTGATAAATTATTCTATTGTAATTTACTTTTATTCTATTGTAATTGTAACGCTGTTGGATGTCTTATGAAATAAATAAATAAAAAATAACAATAAATATGCTTATGACTCTATATAGGTACATCAGTCTATGGATCCACTCGAGTTAATGAAGACACTCCATTGCGTTGACTTTGATAGGTCTCATGAGACCAGACGTTGGTAGTTATATAAGATGATTTTACACTCTATGAGTCAACATACAATCACACTAATATTATAAACCGAAAATTTGTACGTGTTTGTTTGTCCCTCCTTTACGCTCAAAGGGCTAACCGAATTCGGATGAAATTTGGCACGAAGATAGCTTATACCTTGGATTAACACATATGCTTTTTATCCCGGAAAATTAATGTGGGAACACATTAATTTTCCGGGATTATATCTACCGCGGGTAAAACCGCAGGACGCAGCTGGTTTTTACAGAAATTAGACAAAGTTTTAAATCATGCAATACTTCTACAAAAAATATTTAAATTATGACAAATAAAATAATTAATTACAAAAAGATATGTATATTTTTTATAAATATAATTATAAAGCCATTATTACCGAGCAGACTTTAAAATTTTGTAGTTATTTATTTACGTTTTTTAGGTTTTCTTGTTAATTTACTTTCTTACATTCTAAATCGTCTGTAATAGACCAATGGCCATATGCAATGTAGATCATGTGTAAAGTCATCTTAATGTCATCATAGCAAAGGACAATAGCAATAGTTAGCGCATCCTGATTACAAGCCGCTTCCTAACTATACTCTAGAATCATGTACATTAGTTCAGCTTATTGACCGAGTGAGAGAAAAGTCTATGCTGATTCCGAAGAATTGAGAACTTCCTCCTTTATTACCTATTTCCAAAAAAGAGGTCTCATATCGACCGGTTTTTTTGTATTTATTACCTGGGGTCTCGGAGACGGCTGATTGTTTTTTGTGTTTATTACCTGGGGTCTCGGAGACGGCTGTTTTTTTTTGGTAATTATTTTTTTATCCGACTGCGAAAGAAGGAGAGTTGTTTTTCGAGTGTTTGTATGTTTATTTCTTTAGCACGCCCTAGAGCCTAAACGGTTTTTCGTATTTTTATGTGAGTGATGTCAATAGATTTGTTTTAACCGTGAGAATGACACAGGGTACTTAAAAAAAAAACAAAAAAGATGTTAAGGATTATACACAGGTTAAACGATTTAGCAGAAATCGTATACTTCTGTAGTAGAGCGTAATTCAAAATAAGCTTAGTGGTTTGATTTTTAAATCGAAATTACTGAAAAAATTGTACCGGCGCTTGCACCTTGGACTTATTGAACTTGGGTGACATCACCTAGTTGAATATGGGTGACTATTTATGAATCGGTAATCACTTTTGTTTTTTAAAAACTAGTGTCAGTAAATAAAAATTTAAAACATAAAATTTATATTACAATACTAGCTGACCCGGTGAACTTCGTACCGCCTAACAGTCATTCATGTTTTTAACCTTTTAAACCTTCCCTGGAGTACGATAAACATTTCAAGGCCAAAATCAGCTAAATCAGCCCAGCCATTCTCTAGTTTTTGCTAGACAAACGAACAGCAATTGATTTTGATATTGCAATATAATAAAGTTTACATACGAGTCGAGTTGAAAATCTCTAGAAAGCAAAGGAAATCTTTTGTATCCGCGTATTAGCTTAACCATCAGCTTACACGACTCAACCGGGCATCAAAGTACATTTACAAATAGTCGCTGAAGCGAACAAAGCCCAACTAAAAGGGTTAAACGGCAGGCTTTACTCTACGGACTGTTTATAGGACGTCGCTTGCTTACACAACCGAGATCTCTATTTTGTGTGTCTTCTAATTTAATTTGTCACCGGAGTTAAGCAACGTTCAAGCCGGTCAGGTTTTGGATGGGTGACCATTGACTATATCGTGCTTAACATCCTGGACCACATTCTGATGGTAAATATACAGATGATTTATTCTGTAAAAAATTCAACGTAGCTCGCGTGGCGCTGAACACAAAAGTTTGTTATTGTACTTAAAGATTTTTAAAAGAAGATTGAGTAGAATATTTATTCTTTATTATTCCTGAATGATAGAATATTTGATCGTGGTTTTATTGATTATTTCCAAAATATTAAATTTACTTAATCTATTTTCACAACTCGGTCTTTTTTTGAAAACAAATTCTATTATCTGCATTTATTTATTTATATAAAAGAGTAAGTCCTGACTGAATGACTGACTGATATTTGCTAGGAATGAACGAAATGCCTAATCCGCTGAACCTAGAGACGTGAAATTTGGAGGGTGCATTATAAGGTTTACTAACAAAGGACAGACAATTATGGAAGATATTGGGGGAGTACAACACTACAATTGACAAAACCTAACATTATGTTGCACAGAATGTATTGAATTGTAAAATTGAATTTTTAATTGACAAATTGAACTTATAATTGACATATTGAATTTCATGAAATACTTGCTGAATGTTCAAAATTATATTGATATTGGAACAGATGTATTGAAATTATTTTTAAGTTGTGGAAATAAAAGACTTTTCTATTTATTGTATAACAAAGGATTTTTAGACATGTATCCACTAAATGGAGTCAAATGGAGGTTCAACTTATAAAACTTTTTATATTCCATTGAATGTCCCAGTCAACGCCGCGGGTGACAGCTACTAGTGAATCATTAAATCTCGTCATACTAATATTATAAGGCGAAAGTCTGTGTGTGTACGCTCAAACAGCCTAACTGGCACGGATTTGGATGACACTTGGCACGAAGATAGCTTTTACCCTGGATTAATACATGGATTAATACATGGATTTTTATTTTAAATTAAAGTGTTCGTATGGGATGATCAACTATCTGCCACGGCTAGAACGGCGGGGCACAGCTAGTTAACTATATTTTTTAATTCTGAAATAATCTTATCAGCAAGCAAAATGAATCCTTAAATGTATAAAGGTTGCCTGAAAGAGATCGCTTTTAGCGATGAGGTCGCCATTTGTGGCACTACATGTAAAATTATTATTTTTTATTAGGTTTTGTGTAGTATTATAATCTAACTATCTATCCATTCTTGGCCAAAGCAATTTGAAGTAATCTGATTATAATACAATATGTTTTTTCATTAGAAAATCCCATTTCCTAAATTAAATGTGTATCTATTGTGGGCAAGTTAATTAAGTTGTCTTAGAATGTTGTTCTGTTTATCTTCTTGTTAATATTGTCTGGAAATTGCTTTTGGGGGAATCTACTGTTGTCAGATCTCTGATCTTTCGACAAGTAATTTACGAACTAAATTATTTATTATTTCTACTTGTATAGTAAACTGAACTATATATGTCAGTTTGGTTATTAAAAATAATTAAAATTTTATAGTATATTGAATGCAATTTTTGATAAGACTTCATGATTAAATGTATGTAATGAATTTAAAATTTATTAAAAAATATATAAACAGAAACTTTTCTCAAATAAAAATAATTAATAGTTTGAAAAAAAGGATTTCCAAAAAATTATTTGTGGTCTACAAATATTTTTTTTGATTTTAAGATCAAAATTTAAAGATAGTAAAAAGTAAAAAAAAGAGTAGGATGAAACTCATTGGAAAAGGAGGAGAATATTATAAAAATGAAAGGAAAAATATTTTACGGGCGATCTGAAATCGGGAAGGGGACGGGTGTGAGCTTTTTATTGTAAAAATTAAAAATTGAGGTTTCCGGCAAAACTAAAAGTCCTATGGAAAAAAGTTTGATGGCAAAGTTGTAGTAATATAATAAAAAGATCCAAAACTTTCGTATTAACGTTTATTTTTCACATATCCTCAAAATTTATTTGAAAAAATCAAAAACCAAGTTACGGTTTTTTATTTTTATCTTTTACAAAAAATATTTTTTTTTTTTTACGAAAGTTGTTAAAAAGTTACCTTTTTATGTCCCAAATACGCTGTAATTTATTTGATTTAATATTTATTTTTTCACCTTATTTTAAATTAATATCGAAAAGAAAACACTAATTTTCAATCGAAATTTCCCCGTCAAAAGATCAGCTTTTATCAAAAAGTTGGTATGCTTTCTTCGTTCGTTGAAATCTCTACTTTTCGATGATGAAATTATATATATATAAGAAAGTAAAATTAAAAAAAAAATTCTTTAGCGCAAATAACTTCAACATTCTTTCAAGTATACCAGGAACAATCTGTTCTTAATCTTTCAAGTAGTACAAAATTAACGACAAGGACCGTTAGTACCCTTAAGGGTACAACGTATGGGTACTAGTGGAACTACTTTGCTCCGACCTACTTAAATGGATATAGAATAGGTCTGTCCCGCAGCTCTGTCCACATAAAGTAATTCAAGCTTACCTGAAACAAAAAGAGGTTTATGTCAAAGCAAATAGGGATAGAAAAACATACTAGCGCAGGCAAAAACCGATATTTTCTTTCATGTCGTAATAAAAATGTTAGTTTCATCGACAAAATTGTATTATTTGTACATCTCTAGTAGTTTATAAGTGAATCAACTGATATTTTTTGTTGTAGTTTGTCTTTATTATTTTTCTAAATAAAGGTCAATTGTCCGGTTAAGTTTTTTTAAATTATATTCGGTAAACATCTACTTACTTAATTTTAAGTGGTTTAACAAAGATTATTATATATTTGGTCAAAATTAATCAATCAAGTTCAATATACTTAAATACTAATCTAATAACCCGCCCCTAACCTGGTGCACTTGATTTATTATCGATACAAATCCACACTCAACCTCAAATGATATCCCGCTTTTATAAAACACGTAGTCAAGCAGTCAACTTCAAACGAACGTGACGTGAATACACGTGCAGTTTATCACGACTCGTCCCTCATCTAGGTCGTCAACAGTTCCGAATGAAAAACCGTGGAAAATTGCGAACAGAACAGAAAGTTCGCTAACAGAGCTCCCTCGGCGACTGTTACCCAACTCCATGTGAAGCAAAACGCTTTTGCTGCAGATTCCAGTTTATATATGCTGCTAGACTATATTTTAGGTAAGTCGATCAGCGTACGCGGCAGCGCGGCGGGCGCTGCAGTCGCGCATAAAAATCATAAAAAATTAACGTTTACAAGTTTAAATCTTAGGTATAGGTATAGTTTAATTCACGTCTTTATAATAATTTTATATACATCTCTACAACTTAGATTTCAATGTAATCATTTTTTATTTATTTAGCGTCCAAATCGTCAGGGATAAAAATATGAAATTATGAATGTCGACTCGGAGAAGTGTCTGAATTCTCAGTAAGACTTATTCTCAATAAAGGGATCGCATTTTTTTAGCAAATAGTTAAATCAGGCGTGCATATAACGATGAATATTTTTACATGTTTTAAATTTCAGCCGGATTTATAAATTGAAGACTTTCAGAAAGCGATGATTCCTAACTTTTGACTTGCATAGTCAAAATGATGACAATGGCGTAAAAGAATGACAAATAAAATACAATATTTTCCCACTATACCTAATCATAGCCTGACAAAGTGACGGTAAATACGTGTTATGTCGTCACTGTAGTTCCGCTATGATCCGCACTAACTTATGTTAAATTGAGTCTACAAAGCTACGAGTAAGTATTAATATCGCTGCCTGATGTGAGAGTTTCAAACGAGTCGTGAATTTTTATGAGGGTTTTAATATATGAAGTTTGATTTTAAGCACAGATTTTGATATTTAATTTCCAATATTTATTTTTAAATAAAGCCTCTTATGTTATCTATTAGACGAAATAAATAATGTTCTAATCATTTTTTTTATCATACAAACGACAAAGTTTTTGGTACAATTTTATAACTGTTCAGTCAATTCAAATTCAGTATTGTTTTATATCTTCGAGATACGAATACATACGTCTAACCAAGTGTCTCCCCATAATTTTTTCTAATAATTTTCTGCGATAAACCGTACACTACCTTTCCAAGACTAATCCTAAAGCTTTCTAATCCTCTACGTGTTTTGTGATCTAGATATATTAACTTAAATCATGTAATGCACTCTTGACAAAAGTATCTATTACTTTTAATGAAACTCATTAGCTTTTATCAAGAAGATATGAATGAAGGTAGCAGAAACGGTTGAGAGCGCTATACGCCATTTAAATCTTATACTCTGTCAAATGGGGTTAATTTTCTCCTTGACTCCCGGTGTTGCCAGGCATGACATTCAATTTCGTACAAGTACCTATTTAATACTATTAGGTTATTATGTTTATTATCACCGTATGGTAAAATTGTCTCAGTTTCTAAATTTATGTTTTAAAAATATTATTTAAAATAATATTACGTTGCAAAGACTTTACACGTGGAAAAAAGTAGTTCGCATAAATTTAGAGTTGAATAATGACAAAACTTTTAGGTATTGAGTATTAAAAAAAAACAATTAATTCTAATCTCAAAAATTAAGTTTAAGGTTTTTTAAAGAGCCTAGCGAGGGTCTATCCTCCTTTAAAAAAACATCTTTGTACAATGAACGCGGGAGCAGTATTGCGAGCTTGGAGCCTGGCTACAAAGTTTACTAGGGACGCAAGGCTCTAGACACTAAGCAAGCCAGGCGGCTTCCTCACAGGCGCCTGCCTGGACATATCTAAAGATACTATTGGTCTAAGTATATGTTACCTATCGTAAGGTATGCTAAGCCATCTGGCGGCACGATACTTATCATGACGACCAACTTTTATATTGGACTAGCCCGGAAAAAAAAGAATATCTACTAACTAATGTAATAAGTTCAACGTTAAATAATTACATCTACTAATTCATGGATTATTAATTCGTCGCGAAAATTTAAAAAAAAAACTTCAATTTTTTTCCTGATTGAAATATTGTTTGCAACTGAAAGTTAAACTATATTACACTATATAACAAGATATTACTGTTTTCTGTCACAAACCTATCTTAGATTTCGTTAGATCGTTTATCGTCATTATTAGTAGATTGACTCACTTTTGGCATAATAAAACTTTTACACTATAAAAAGTAATGAATTTTTGAATTTGATTTGTTTTTTGACACTACACTCCCGTACGTCTACCAATAGTTACAATTTTAAAACTTCACTTCGGTCTTCTACGAAACTAGAGTTAAGTAACCAGTTACTCAACCGACAATCATACATCATAATCATAAATCGTTTATTATTACAAAAAATATTACAAATAATGTCACAAAAATATTAATAACGTCTTATAACAAAAATTTTTTTATAAATTAAGAGTTAGAGTCTCATTTTCAACGTTTAAAAATAATTTTTTCACTTAATTTTCCTACTTGACAATCTGCCAATGTACATTTCAATTTAATATTACATAATTATGTCAATTAAATATATTTATTTGTTCAAAGCGCGCGTAATGGGACTGAATTAGGTGCGAAATACAAAATAAAATATCGCTGTAAGGAAAAATATTCTCTTTAGTGATAGGTATATGGTTCATTTTAGTTTGGTAAAGGGTGTGTTGGTTATAAATAGGTCGACAGGATACCGTTTTAGGTCATTGTCACACCTGGGAGGTTATGATGTCAAGTATTAACGGTGGGTACCTCACTCACTGTATATCTTAGAATAAATTTTCAACCTGACTTCAAAGAAGAGATTTTTAATTCATCGTATTTATTTTATTTTATTTTTAAATCTTGAAGAAGAGATCGGTCTTTGGCGAAATGACCGGCTTTTACGCCAGTTTTTATGATGAGAAAAATAAAAAAACTGTATTGTATTTTGTAAGAGTACATTTTCTTGTTGGTCCTACTTACATTTTTGTTAATAATGGTCTAGTACTTCGGTACATTGACGTAAGAATTTTATTAGTTTGATAACATATTTTTTTTGGTTTGCCAATAAAATTATGAATAAAACAAGCTCTTACTCGCTACTTCGTCCACGTGGATTTTTTTATCTTTCGAAAATAAAATATTTTTTTAGTAAAAAATGTCCTATGTTACTTTAGTTCTCATGTCTCCAAGAATATATGTACAAAGTTTCATGATGATAGGTTTAGTAGTTTTCGTGTGAAAGCAAACAAACTAACATCTGTATTTATAATATTAGTAGGGATTTTCTATTGGTATAACGACATGTTATTAATGCTTAGCTTAACTGTCTGTGCACTGATAAGGTAAAGTTCAAATTTTCATATTTATAATAATTTTAAAGTCTCCATGCTTTTCTGATATATCTTAGAGACTATCTTATATTCTCTTTATAGTTACCACGCCACGAAATGCTAGCATCCTGAACAATATCTCTGGTATTTGCCAAAACAAGGCGACATCCATAAAAAAAGTCTTAAGAGAATCCCTTTAAATCCACATTTTATAGCAAGATATTCCGTCTGTCAACAAAAACCCGTCCTCCCGGTGATCTGAGTGCCAACTATAAATATTTACTGTCAACTAAACCCACTCTCTGATACTAAATGGCTCAAAGGATCTAATAGATTTGATAACATTTTTTTATTACCCGGAAACGTTTGCCTACCCGACTGCAAAAGTATGAGGGTTATGTTTTTCTAGTGTATGTATGTATAAATATATATGTATGTACGTATGTATATTTCTTTGGTACGCCTTAGAGCCTAAACATCTTGTCGTATTTTTATGTGAGTGGTGTCAATAGATACGTCGTGGGCCGTCTCTCCAACGCCTGCCGAGCGCCAACTCTGCGCAGAAGCGACGTTCACGTCGCGAGCCGCTAGCGGCAAGCGTTCGCCTTGCAAACTCACAACGTTAACGTCGCACCAACGCAACGTTAACGTCGCGTTCTCGTCTCAAATAGTACCACGTGCGCCACGTTAACGTCGCTTTCAGCGGACGCTTTAATGCTTGCCACGCGAAACGTCGCGTCTCTCCAACGCCAACGCTCGTAAAACGCCAGTGGGATAGCGGCCTCAGTCGTGAGAGTGACACTGGGTACATAAATGATCTGGTCCTACCAATTTTAAAGTATAAAAGCATAATAACTTAAAAATTGCGCCTGCCAAATCGATTTGGTAATTAACACGCTTTTATTAGCTCGGTATGAATGAATCTATGTAACGGAATCCTGCTTAAAAACTTCGAAAATATTAGAAACATTTGCATATTTATAAGATACCGATGACAATACAATGATTAGAAGAAACATAACCAAAATATTATTTTTTTAAACTATAACTTGTTATCAATATCAAAAGCTAATTTTAAATCCTATCAGAATCAATCACAAACCCCCATCTCATTCGTTCTGCAAGTCATATGTAATCAGATGATTACTTCAAAGGAGACTTGCCGCCGCAACCCCCCGTCCGACTATTTTATAACGTTCTCTTGGAATCGAGTTTATTAACGGGGCCGGGTCCCTGCCCGGGCAGATTCCCGATAAGGATCGTAAAGAGCTGTCAGTGAATTTTGACTAACTTTGTTAGGATTAAAGTTTGAATATGTAGTCTATGACTACTATTTACAAATGTGAATGTAAAACGTGAAAAAACACATTATACCGTCTCACTTTAGCGTTATTTTAGAAAATACAAATATCGTTATATCGGCCGAACTCAAGTCAACTCTTGAGCCTGCCTGAACATTTCCTCTCTCTACTCATTTTTTAGAGTTCCGTACCCAAAAGGTAAAAACGGGACCCTATCACTAAGACTTCACTGTCCGTCTTCCGTCAGTCTGTCTGTCACCAGGTTGTATGTATCTCTTAAACCTCTCATCTCCATTTCGTAAACAGTGATAGCTGGACAGTAGAAATTTTCACAGATGATGTATTTCTGTTACTACAAAAACAGAAAAATATAAATATTTAAGTAGCATTTTATACTAAATAAATTACGTATGTTACATTATTTATTTATTCGTTTACGCTCGATATTGATGACAGCAACAGGTTATCGCTTGAAATGTTCACAGAATATTAAGTTGTATATTCACATGAAAAATAAAATTCAATCAAAATATACTAAATTATTAATGGCACAAATAACTATAACAGGAAGACACTTTATGTTATATAGATTACTAGCTGCGACCCGCGGTGGATATTTGATCATCCCAAGTGAACACTTTAATTTTCCGGGATAAAAAGTAGGTAATGTGTTAATCCAAGGTATAAGCTATCTTCGTGCCAAATTTCTTCCAAATCCGTTCAGCCATTTGAGCGTGAAGGAGGAACTAACAAACACACACACACACCCATATACTAACTATCTCCTTTATAATATAAGTGTGATGTGATGGTATGGAATCCTTCGTACACCAGTTCGACTATTACTAGGTAGATTTTATTTCTTTCTGAGCTTGTTCTTCTCTCTTGTAAGGAGAGCATATTTGATTAATTCAGCAATGATGCCAATTCGGCCAGTATCACTGACTAAACTAACAGTGTGTCCGCTACGCAAACGTTAAGCTCTCTACGCACGTAGAGCAATAAGCGCTACGCCGTAGCTGTCCCCTTGAAGACTTTCTTGTAAATATAATTTCCATTCATAGCAAACGAAGTTAGGAAAATGAATACCATTATATTATAAGAAATGAAAAGGTCTTTTAGTTTTCAATCGTAGATTTTAAGTTTGTTTTTCACGTGTAACATTATCAATAACACGTTCAACATCAAACGGAGTTTTTTATCCTTTTAATTATTTGATTTATTTCTCTAGAATTATGAAAATAGAGAAGCTTAATCGTTGGTTTTATATAATGACAATTAAATATGTTGTCATTTGTTCCAATGTGTATATATATATATATATGTGCCTGTGTTTTTTTGCCACATACGGTAACGGTTAGTAATTTCATTGATTTTTATAATAATTTTATTTTCAACTAGGTAATATAAAATCTATTCTTTTGATTTCTAAATAGTCAAAAAATTATATTATAAATCTTCTTTTATAATATTTGTATGAGCCAGCAGGTGTGAGCAGCACTTATTTGTTTAAGTTTACAAAGTTTTTTTTTTTTTTTTTTTGTTTATTATTTATTTATATTGAATAATTTTTTGTGTTAATTGATATTATTAGTATAAACTCAATTTTGCTCTATCTATGTTAAACATTTACCACGATTCTAGTGCTGATGATAATGACTATGTATCGATTCCATCATCTAATCATAGCAGCAGCAGTGACAGCTTTTTTAGTATTCCTTCCCTTTCCGAATCATTAGAAGCTCAATTTTCTGACGTGCCTAGGAACCTCAACTTAATTCATATTAACGTACAAAGCATTCCCGGCCATATTTCTGATATGCAAGCATCACTGGATATAAATAATATTCATGGTATAGTAGTTTCCGAAACTTGGCTCCAGACTTCTTTACCGTCTGTTTCTTTTAGTCTTCCTGGATTCCATCTTATCCGCAATGATCGCGTGGGGCGTACTGGGGGAGGTGTAGCTATTTACCTTCGTTCTCATATTCCTTTTTCCGTAATAAGTACTTCTCCCCAACCGCCTCCCGATCATGCTGGTGAACATCTTTTTATTGAAATTCTTCTATCAAATACCAAAATTCTTCTCGGAGTCTACTATAGCAATTCTTGTCATAATAATTACTTCTCCTCTTTCGGAAATATTCTCGAAGATCTTACACCGTCTTATAGTCATTGTATAATCATGGGCGACTTCAACACCTGTCTCTTAAAAAATGATTATCGCTCTCGTAAATTACAGGATGTGGTACAGTCCTGCAACATGCATATTCTCCCTCTTAGTGCTACGCACCACTTTCCTAATTCAACTCCATCTCTTCTTGATCTTGCAATAGTATCTTCTCTGCAGCATGTTGCAAAGCATGGACAGCTATCTGCTGATTTTTCATATCACGATCTCGTGTTCTTGTCTTATAAAGTCCGTCCTCCTAAAGCTAAGCCCACAGTTATTCTGCAACGTAATTTTAGTGGTATGGATCAAGACAAATTTATGAAAGATGTCAATGACATTGACTGGACTCCAGTGTTGGATGCAAGCTCGGTAGATGAACAAGTGGAAGTCTTTAACTCTATTCTTACGAGCCTTTATAATGTTCATGCACCCTTGCGGGCTATCAAGATAAAACACGTTCCTGCACCTTGGCTCAATGAGGACATAAAATTGTTGATGCATAAAAAAACGGTAGCTAGGACTAAGTATAAATGTCGCCCTGATGATCATAATAGGGTCCGGTACATTAGACTAAGAAATCACTGCAATAAGGCATGTAGAGACGCTCAACGACGCCATATTTTTGAGTCTGTTCAAGACACTGATCCAGCAAAAGTCTGGAAATTTCTTCGATCACTAGGAGTTGGAAAGTCACGGCAAGAAACCATCCCTAAAACTTTGGATATTAATTTACTAAATCAGCATTTTTCAGCATCTCCTAATATGGAAATTAATACAAAAACCTGTTCTTTGCAGCGCCTTTCATGTTTATCAACTCCAGATCTACCTCATTTTACTTTTCGTGAATTTACCAGTTGTGATGTTAAGAAGAGCATTCTGTCAATATCATCTAATGCTGTTGGTTTAGACATGATTAGCCGTAATATGATAATTCCTATTCTCGATAACCTGATACCTATCCTTTGTCACATTTTCAATTCGTCTATTTCAAATGGCATTTTTCCGTCATTGTGGAAAGATGCCCAAGTTATTCCTTTGCCAAAAAAGGCTAACCCAAAATCCTTTTCTGAATATCGGCCTATTTCTATATTACCCTTTCTTTCCAAGGTCCTTGAGCGTTTGGTTCATAACCAACTTAATATTTTCCTTATTAAAAACGACCTACTAAATCCATTTCAGTCTGGCTTTCGTCCTGGGCACAGTACGGTTACTGCACTTGTCAAAATTACCGATGATATACGCCTGGGTATGGACAATGGTCAGTTAACCGTACTGACGCTTTTGGACTTTAGCAATGCTTTCAACTCTGTTGACCTTGATATCCTTCTGTCTTTACTTCGCTCTGTTAACATATCTCCAACGGTAATTGACTGGTTTCATAGTTACCTGTTTGGTCGTCGGCAGAGGGTTCGCTTTGAAGAATCTTTTTCTTCATGGTGTGACTTATCTGCCGGTGTTCCTCAGGGTGGTGTCTTATCTCCTTTGCTTTTCGCTGTCTTTATTAATTCCATTTCTCATCATCTTTCTTCGTCCTACCACCTTTATGCAGATGATTTGCAATTATACTGTCAGGCTCCTCTCAGTTGGTTAACCGAAGCGATAGAGGAAATGAATCAGGACCTCTGTCGCATTTCTGACTGGAGTAAATCCTACGGGTTGAAAGTCAATCCACTGAAAACTCAAGTTATCGTTATGGGGAGTTCCCGTCAAACAAGTCAGATAGACTGGGACACACTGCCACGCGTAGTTTTTGATGGCGTCACAATCCCTTTCAGTAATACTGTGAGAAATCTAGGCGTAATATTTGATTGTAACCTCTCATGGAATGTGCAACTAACAGAAGTGAGCCGTAAAATGTTTGCTTCCGCAGGCTCCTTACGTAGGTTGCGCAACTTTCTACCCATTACCACTAAAACTGCGCTTGCACAATCTCTCTTACTTCCAATTCTTGACTATGCTGATGTTTGTTATCTAGATCTCACCCAGGAGCAGTTCGATAAACTTGAGCGCCTTCAAAATTTTTGCATTAGGTTTATATTTGGTTTACGCAAATATGACCACGTCTCCGAATATCGTACTAAGCTCAAGTGGCTCCCTATTCGCCGTCGCCGGGATGTTCATATACTTTCCCTCCTTTACAATGTGTTATTTAACCCTTCTTCTCCGCGGTACCTTCAGAAATGTTTCAAGTATTGTCACACTACCCATTCCTATACCTTAAAATCATCTGAAAATCTTAAATTATCAATTCCTTCACATTCCACCACTTTCTTTAAGTCCTCTTTTACTGTGAAAGCTGTCTTGCTATGGAACAGTCTTCCTCTTGATATTAGACGTGCTCCTTCATTAAATGTTTTTAAGCATCGAGTCATAGTTCATTATCTATCGCTATAGCACTAATATTTGTTACATCTAATTATTACTAGAGAATTTGTCCATTTATTTCCATGCCTAGTATTGTATTGTATATGTATTTGTATGTATTGTATTTATATTTGTATGTATTGTATTTATATTTGTATGTATTGTATTTATATATTTGTATTGAGAGTTTTTAAGTTGTTAGTGTAATATTTTAAGGCCTCTTTAATATTATGTAATTATCTTGTACGTGCTTGGTTGCCTGGAAGAGATCGCTTTAAGCGATAAGGCCGCCATTTAAAAACTAGAATATGTTTACAATTTTGTCTATGTTATTTATTTATTGTTAAGCTGGTTTTTGAATAAAGAGTTGTCTATCTATCTATCTATCTATATATATAATCATCTATATATTATATTAATTAACACAGAGTCTATTGTATTTAAGGGTGTACTAAGAAAGGATTTTTAGAAATTCATTTCCTCAAGTGGCGTAATGGGGGTTCAAAGTTATGTAACTTTTTTATATTTCGTTATATGTCGCGGGCAACTCCGCGGGTAACTAGTAATAATATTTACAGATATAAATAATGTTCATCTACTTAATAAAAGTAACTACTCGTATAGCACAAAAATGAATATATATGATTATATATTCTCCGTATCATTATAACTACATGGAGATTTTCAACCGCAATTAAGCACAGCGACACTGCAAGCTAAGCAAAACGAAGCAATTTACGTGTGTCTTTTCCCCCCTTTAATAACTAAACGAATCGAAACAAGCCTGTAGGATTCACATACACATGAGTAATACAACAGTAAAATTTTGTATTCCATCCAGCGAAACTAGTTTATTTAATAAATGTTTAACCTAGCGAATACTTCAGAAAATATTAGGAACTCTAATATTTCAGTTAGAAGTATAAATGGCGGCACTATTATATGCCTTGTTAATAGGCTGCCCTAATCATAGGATCAGGAATCTCTACTACATATTCTTTAATCAGTGGACCATATCAACAATTCTCTATTGACAGTTGTCATTTATTGTCTGACGTTATGAGCTTGTATCGACGTCATAATCCGTGGCGTTAAGCATAAAGATATTTGAAATCGAACGAGTGATACGCTATTGATACGCTTATGCAAAGTTGTTGCACATAATGATACTTCAGATAGAGGTAAAACCATTTGGTCAGCGTTTGACTTAGCTATCTGTGTGACCCAATCTTTATGGACGCTGACAGCGGAGATAGTTTTCTATTACACTTGGGACAAAATGGGACGCGATACAGCGCGGAAAGCGTTTTACTTTCCACCAAGCAATACATTATTACTAGAGGTATTATATTAACCCCCGACGCAAAAACGAGTGTCAGAGTCAAACAAAAAGTCGCGTGCGTGTGGCATAGTAGCTCCTAGGTGGACCGATTTAGATTTTTTTGTATTAAACGTGTATTAGTCGGGAGTGTTCTTAGCTATATTTGATAAAATTAGTCCAAGATGGCCGCCGCCAAATGGAGAAGTACAAGATTTTTTAGAACTCCTTCAATGTGTGTGGCAAATGGAAGAACTTGGTAAGTAGAATAAATACATAATGATACTTTCAAATCCACAACTAACTATAGCTGCCACAACAAATGCCGGGGTTTATTCAAAATTTTCAATTTATTTGTTGATTTATGAATTTATCGCAACTCTAATAAAAAATATTTAATGTAACTGTTTTACGAACAAAATAATTATATTAAAAAGTTAACGCATTCAACTTCGCTGCCTACATAATTTTTTGGAGCATTTCGATTATATGTATATCTTACGTAGACTAGGTATCGATCTGTTCTTTTCAATTTGTGTCGTAGTTTTAGTTAGTCATTTAATTTTCTAAATACATGCACTTCAGCGGTAGAAGTGTTGTTTAAATCTTACAGTTATTTTGATTAATTAAACAACGCAGATTATTATTATTATGATATGATGAGGCTGATAGAGTAGAATGGAAGCGGAAGAAATGCTGTGACGACCTCGCGTAGTGGGATAATGATAGGAACATGATGATTATATTTAGTTGTATGTATGTTTCTTTTGGTTGTTTGTTCCCGGTTTCAAAGGAAGATTAACGCTGGTTGTTTCAGCCGGCGCTGTGTCGAGTTGGGACCTGTTTATGGTAGAAAGCATTGAACTGTAGTAAATATTATAATTTGTGTCTTGGGAAGTTATTTTCTGTTTAAATATATATATTTCTATTTACATTTTAACGCAAACCATCGGAAACAAGTGGTTAAAAGTGACTTCAGAAACCCGACTGCAAGAACTTTAGACCCACGTATCTTAACAAGTGAAATCGCGGGATGCAGCTAGTATAGCTTATGACCATATGCAGGTGAAAACGAATATATCGAATCCACTTATATAAAAATACGGCAAGCCGTTTAGGCTATAGAGCGCGCCAAACAAATATACATAACTCTTCTTCTTTCGCAGTCAAAAAAGGTTTCTGACTGTAAGTTCTAAAGCTAGGTTCCACAAATAGGTTCATTTTCATTTCGTTATGATTTTCAAAAACATATCACACTATTGCACAGTTCAGTTTCAATGATGAAAAACATGTTACTTTAAACAATAAAATATTTACAGTCGCATTCTGTATTTCTGTTTGTCTCACTCCATTATGAAAATTGAAGGCTCGCATTTTGTTTACTGAAAACAAGTGGTAAAAGTATTATTTTACAGCGGCAAAAAGCGTCAGGCTTCGAAGGCTTCGTCCGCTGATCATGGTGTTAGCAGAAATTGCTTTTCTGGTGAAATAGATTGAATAAATTATTCAAATTTATGTATTCATAGAAATAAATTGGTAGAAAATTTATTTATATTGTGTTCTGACGAGGCCTACAGCTTAGATTGTTTTTTCAGTAGTTAAAGTTTGTATGATTGTGTTGTTAATCATCTGCTCGTAATTTATACAAATTATGCGGCAATGGGTTGGAATCGTTAAACTATATACCAAAAAGATATGACAATATTGTCATATCTTTTTGGTTGATATGACAGAAAATCGGCAACACTGATATTTTTAATATTCTTAGCAAATTATGATTAAACTACGCGCATAGATATTTTTTTGTAAAATTATTACTTGAACAATAATTAAGTAGGAACGAAATTAAAATTAAAAAAAAACTTGTGACACATAACAATAAGAAATCCAATACTATTTTATCGTGGCAAGAAATCTTGGATTTGAAATTAATCGAAGTGTATCGTATTTTAAAAGCCAAGCCCTTTTATTTGTTACCGAAATTGAAGGAGTTGTAAAATAATATGTAATACGCCATCTTGTAGCAGCGGCCATCTTCGAACAATTTTCATCAAACAAAGCTGAGAACACTCCCGTTTAATTAACGATTCAAATAATAAAAAAACAAAATCAAAACTCTTTTCTTTCATTCGGGAACCACGATACCACTGACAAACACACACACGCTTAAGTTACCTACGTAAAATCATGATACCTAGCAGCAGATTAACGCACGTGAAATCTTCGAGAAACTGAATCTTTATACAATACTTAATCGGCAAATTACATCATAAGAATGATAATTAAACTGAGTATATTTCTGCTGACTAAACGCCCCTGCCTCTACCGTTTCCCTGACTGTATTTCCGTCTTTGCATCAAACACAATTTATTACGGCCTACTCACTCGAATTATTCTCTTAATTAACTTTTTTTACCTTTCGCCTTCGTTTCCTGAAGCAGGAAGCTTGGAAAAAGGGAATTATGTTCTGTGAGAGAGAAACGTTAACGACCTTTAGGATTGATTCTTCAAATTGTGAATATACTCTGATTGGAGTATTATGGCGCATAAACGAAATTGCAAATAGGTACAAATAATCTTCTCTAATTATTTAATTTATACCAATAAAAACAATATCCGAAAAACGCGGAAAGCTTTTATTCAGAACCAGTAATAGTTACGACTCCACTCAGCAGTCAATGGTTCAGACAGTACAGTACGAATTTAGTTATTTTGTTTTTTAGACTGAATTATATATATCAAAGTCTCAAGGAAAGTTTCAAACAAGAAAAGCATTTCCAAATCGGTCCATAGGCATCCAAACGTTAGGGAACATACAAAAACAAATCCTCCCGTCGAATTGAGATCCCTCCGTCTTTGAAGTCAGTTAAAACGACCAGTAGAATCTGTTAGAACGTTTGTGTACCCGACACCTTTACCCGGCTCTTGGGCGAGCATTATATCCGGATAGATCCTCCTGAGCAGACAATTACGGATATTACGCGCCTCTGGAGGTACTTAACACGGATAATAATCCCTCTATAGCTTTATGAACAGTTTTACTATTTTGTACCTTTTTTCCATAAAATGAACAGACGCGACGGAGAAAAACTGTAACAATTCCTTGTAACTAGAAAAACATATTTCGCCGAATTGAGGTTTTAATGACTTTTTGAAGTTGGTCCAGATCTACTAATATTATCTATAAGAATGTACGCGACCCGGTCATATAACCGGGCACCCTTACCCAGCTCTTGGGCGAACATTACATTACGGATCGAAAATTGCAGTGTTGGACAACTTTGAAGATTCACGAAAAGCGGTGGGGCTCAATGATATTTATAGAGTTTATAAGATATAATGTATGGCTTAACTGATTAAGTTTGTAGTAATACGGGTTTTCCGCGTACCTGATTGCTGGAAAAGTCTAACTATAGTTTCGTTCACATTTGGACGGACGTAGCGAAAGTAATTAGAAAAATATTTCGCTGAATTGAGAATTTCCTGTCAATTCGAAGTCGGTAAAATTCTACTAATATTATCTGTAAGAATGTATGCGACCCGATCACATAACCGGGCACTCTTCTCCAGCTCTTGGGCGAAAATTACATCCGTATCGATTCTCCTGAGCAGACAATTACGGATATAACGCGCCTCAAGCGGTACTTAGCACGGATAATGGTCCCTTCATCGCTATATAGACCGTTATACTATTTTGTACAATTTTTCATGACACGCTCGTGTACGTTGTTAGTATTTATTACTGCTTTTTGTTCACGCTTTTTATAGGTTAGCTATATCACCTGGCCTTTTTGTTATGAGCAGTATCGGACCCTTGAGCTTTAGAATCTGTACTAAATCTTTTTGATCAGTTTGTAAGTGATAGTTTCAAAGTGACAAGGTATTTCGGCAGGAGTCTATAGAATATTTTCAGTGATTTTTATTTACAAATAAAACTACTTTCACTGGCCGATTTGAGCCGCTATATGATCCAAAATTTTGTTGTATTAATAATCTTTTGATGTTGTATTTTTTAAGTTGCAAAAAAGAGTTATGTTATTAAAATTGTAAATATACAGTTTTGAACACACATATTTTTATTATCGAAATAAATATACAAACTCATCTTTGGAACGCCGGCTTTTCTTTTTCACTTAGCTTCACTCATGCTGGTCACGCGATAAACACACTTATAGTCCGACATTTTCATGCCCATCTCTCTCGAGAAAACCACAAAAATACCTATAAATAAAGAAACGCCAAATCGTTTCCGTTTATTCCGCCACCAATACATTATTCCTTGTGTTTTCTTACATACTCTGCAATATTTACATCGCGTTTTCTATCTTTTGCTATTGCGATAAGGTTGTTTTTTCTGAGTTAGCAGCACACGTTTTCTCTGCTCCGCTGAAGCGTATGGCGCTCTCTGTTTGTTTTGGTTTTTCTAAGGCTTTCAACTAGTTTCTTGTACTTTTAGGTCTTTTCAAGTAATGTTTGTGAAGACGTGGAGTTTGTGTTACATATAACAGTAATATATGTATATACTTACTCTAATTAGGCGAGTTTCTTTTTTGGTTTTATTATGAAGATGTCGTGATGTATTTTTAGGCGGTAGTTGACCGAACACGGAGAGTGGGCGAAGAAAACTGTGTACAGGTTATATGTATCAACCCATAGCGTTACACTGCTGCGCAAGGGTCTGGGGGTCTACGACATAGTCTACCACGCTTTAGAAAATTATATCTATAAAATAAAAATAAATCGCTTTTTTTAGAATATTCTTTGAGGTACGAGGATGGTCCTTACGCAGAGAAAATTTTTAAAAACTGTCTGAATAAAAAAATAAAAAATTAAAGAATCGACTGCTGAACGGTATGAAATTCGCCGAGTCAGCTAGTTATTAATAAATATGTTATAATACATAAATTAGAGACAGAAATGTGTGCTAAATTCCGATTACATATTTTTTACTACAAAAATAAATATATATATTATTAATTCCCGATGAAGAAAACTTGAAAAAGGAGTTTAATTTTTTTTCTACTCTAGAACATGTATACTCAGGTAAGTATAGGCCAAAAACATATTGTTAGATAGCTGGATGGAAAGTTATACGAACAGCTGGTTTGAGAGCTGAGTGATAATCAAATAAATACGAGAGTGTGATGTCACTTTGATACAAAAACTTATGTAAAAACTTATTATAAACTAAACTTATGAAATATCTTGTAGGTATATTAAATCAAAATTTAATATATTTTAATATTTGAAATGAGTTGTTTCAAATATGTACGGAGCTCCGGCCAGGACAGTGTACACGATACTATAAATACGTTAGGGACTATTAATCTTTAATATATCAACCAAATTCAGAATAACGTAATTTATCACTGTGTACTTTAGAAACAATATATGTCCATGTTATTTATGCAGAAAGGTGATTTGCGCGTTTTTATTGTGTCAATTTTGACATTTGTGACGGGCGATACAATTTATGGATTAATGTGAAGTCAACCTAGGATACATAAATCTACGAGTGGATCCCACTATTTTCATTATGTATTTCCATTAATGGAAATACTGGGATAGACTCTAAAAAATAACAAAAAAAAAATACAATAAAAAATACAAAAAAAAACAAAAAAATTACTAATAAATTAATAGACAAAATACCCTTTTTAATTAACGTTAACTGCCAGTACCTTAAGGACAAATTAGGTGGGATAAGGTTTTACCACAGTTTTTTGTCGCAATGGAAATAATGGGATATAATTTTTAAAAAACGTTAGTTCCACTATTTCCATGAAAATAGTGGGATCCACCCAAATCTACCAGGGATGCCATAATATCACTACAATTCACATAATTTAGATATTTTTGAACACAAGGAAGAAAGCGACTGACTCATATTTCATTAATACACAGTATTAACCACATCTTAAAGCATTTTTTGATAGACGTACACCGTCCTGGCCGAAAATTAAACAAGTCATTTGTAAGAAATGTTGTAAGATTTTATTATAATAAATACATTTTTTTTATGCAAATCAAGTCGTAAAAGTTACGTTACTAAGGATTGTCACTCCATTCCCATTCCCTTGTCGCTATATTTATAAGATGCAGTAAAACGCCACATCTAACCTAACAATCTTATCAATCGGAATAACTTAATTAACAACAACTCTTAGTTAGAAATATTAGCAACCAATAGCATCGTGCTGAAGCCATATTAGCATCTCAGTAATAGCCTATTTGTAACTATAATTGGAACGCTAACAGCAAATGTAAACACTATGTCGAATCACTAACTAGTTGGGTATCTACAAATGAATAACATGCTATTTTGTAAACAGGTTTATTAGGTAGCAGTTAGCTTGTTCGTGCTAATTGCTGAATGAAATTCTTAACTGTTAACAACATAATGATGGTATGGAGTATCATAACTCGAGATTAGTTTTTTCTTAGTTCTATTAAGGTAGAGCACTAAAGGTAAGTACTTTAGAAATTTCACGAACAGTCAACCGCAATATTTTTGCATGTTTTAAAAACGGCAGCTATTTGAGCAATGTCAATGTCAGGAATTTTACTATCTGTTGTGTTGGGAATTTTATTATTATTGAAATCGGCCAATAAACGCCGCCGTACCAAACTCCCATTATAAGGAGAAACAATCAAAGTTCCCCGACGACTAAAAAATTCGTAGAACCCCGACACCGAGTTTCGTCGAGATTGGATAGAACCTGGAACCGACCTTTAGGTACGCGAGTACGAACTTCCTAGCGAACATACTTACATATAAACTGATAGACGAAATAAAAAAAATGTCAGATTCAAAGCAAAAACGTTTTGCTCGCTCGCTCAATTACACAATCGCTAAAAGCTGTTTTTTAATACGGCGTTATTTCGTTAGTGTATTTGCCAATGTCAAGAATAAACTGAAGATATCAAGTCATCTTAAATTAGTCAGGACGGTAGAAAATAACGAGAGTCTTAATTAATTATTTTTTTATACGTGGTCACTAATAAATGCTGAATTCTATCATGATACATTATTTTGCAGTAATTGATTATGTCATACTACTATACTTCGCGAAGGTCGAGCAGAAGAAGTTTTTCAACTGCATCGTATAATGTCAAGTGTATATATGTAAATTTAATTTCATACGGTAGCTTTTATTAGCAATTTTACAATACTATGCCCCAATATTAGCACAGAACGAAAAAGATGCGTCAGCGTTTTAGAATACAACACGCAAGTTTGAAATTTTCATATAAATGTTACCCAAGAATATAAACCGTAACAACCTCACGCTAAAGTCTACATTGCCTTGCTCTTACGCGATCATTAGCGATTTGATTGGTCCGCTGACAGCTCACCCTTCCCCTGTTTTGTGCTTTTGTTAGCCCTCGTAACAATTGCGTGCAAACGATTTTTAATCCTAATACACAATGAACAAGGCTCAAAAATGTAATGAGGATGGAAAGTTTCAGGAGCGCTTGTGTAAAGTGTACTTTTATCGTAATGAAGGTAGAATCTCCACGATAATGGACATAATAGATGAAATTTGGGTAGAAGATCGAATTTTAGGGCTCCTTTAATAGGTACATCGATTGATATTTTTGTCCGACTGCGAAAGTAGAAGGATTATGTTTTTGGAGTGTATGTATGTAAGTATATTTCTGTGGCACGCTTTAGAGCCTAAACGGTTCGTATTTTGATGTGAGTGGTTTCAACAGATTCGTCTTAATCGTGAGAGTAACACTGAGTACATCAATATAAATAAAAAAAATTAGGTATGATACACAGGTTTCACGATTTAGTAGTCGAGTTTTATTCGGAATCTCTTCTCACCACTTGTTTAGACTAAGGCGATCCAGAACGAGAAGGTTGAACGAATGACTCTTACTGCAGCGAATGGGCCTCACAATCGCTAAGTCGTTCTTACTGAAGGGATGCCTTTGCCACCTAAGACAAAATGGATGATGTATGATTACAACACTAGTATCTGAAGAGTCACAAACCCCTATTTGACCCCCTTAGGGTTTGAATTTCCAAAAATCAGAAGATATCCTCCAAATTTCATGTCTCTTGGTTCAGCCGTTTCGGCTCTGCGTTAACTTTTAGCAAATATTAACGACGGGGTGTTATAAGTTTAACGTGACAGAGTGTGTGTGCGTCTGTTTGTCTATAGTAGTCTATCGTACCTCCCAAACGGTGGACCGATTTAGATTTTTTTGTATAATACTTTTCACAACTCCCTCAATATGGATATCAAATGAAAGGGCTTGAATAGTACAGGCTGACGATCATAATATCCCGTCAATAGTAGAATACATTACATAATTTCAAATCCAAGATGGCTGCCACAACAAATGTCGGGGGGTTTTAGGTATTAGGTAAGCTCGTATTAGGTATACAAGTAAAAATTTTAATTTCACTTGTATGCCTCATAAAAATTGGAATAGTCATATCTATAAATATAAATATAAGTGAGTATGTCTGTAAGGCCCCCTTGAAATATGTAGGTAAGATAAATTTACTGTCAATGCTATATATTGTAATTAAACTGATAGTAAACCACGTTAGTCATTAAAGTGCCATGTTTGTGAAATCTAGACTCTAAGATATCATCAGACCGTCATCTTAACACCCATAAACAATAGTTTATTGTCCATTACTACCAATAGTCTAAGAGATAGTTTGTTTTCGCAATCTATATACGCAATGTATAAATAATATTATAATTTGACTTTGTGACTAATTGATCAGCAATCTAATGACTAATCTATATTTAAAGAGCTACTACGGCTTTTCTGACCTTTTTTCTCAAAAAGAAAATTAAAAACAGAAAATGTATTTTTTTCAACGGTTGAGGGTAAATATAATAAGTATGAAATCTAAATCACAGAAAAAAATGCTGGGATATTGTTATAATCCGTACATCATCTTAAATATCAGTGTGTTTTTTATTATTATAGGTAAAACCTATATATATAGCGTCTCTTTGGCAAAATTTCAAATATAAAGGATATATTTTTTTCAGCAGAGCAGTCAACCTTTATCGTGGGTGCGGATCTTCCCGAAGACCCATAGTTCACTACCCCAGCCAAGTACCTAACGGTTAGAGTAATTCACGTATTTAGTTCATAACCTAATAAAAGGATGATTCATATGCAAAAAAATAACACTATGCTTTCAGACCTTGACCTTAGTAATTAATACGTATGACAAATGAGGGCGCTCGCGTCCGTTTTTATTTTCATTTCATTAACGACTCGTAAAAATGGCAATAAAACTCCTCTATTGTACGACTGTCTGCTGTATGGAGGTTTTAATTTTGACAGTTACAGCACACGCAGCTGTCAAGAAGTGTACTTTACGACCATACAATGGCAAGTTAGCATAAAAATATACTGCACCGTATATTTTTGGAGATTAAGGTAGGTTCGTTTTATGAAGAGGTAATTTTCTGTTCGGTAATAATTAATGTTTAATTTTATTTCGAAAACTAACATGTGTTTTATTCATATTGTTTAAGAAGGGTTTAGTACTATAGTTGGACCTTTCCAACAATCAGGTACGCGTGAAAACCAGTCTTCTTGAACAATATGATCAGATCAAAAAAGAATTCAAGTCGCAATATACATAAATACATCAAGATTTCTAGATTATATGGAGTCATAGATTCTACAATCATTAATAAATTAAACATAATTATTGTAACTCTCTTAATAATCATGTAAATCTTTTTTTATTACTATTCATAAAGAGATGATTTTGGGGTTGTCTTGAAGAGATTGTTTTTTGGCGATGAGACCGCCTCTTATACCTGTTTTCTGAAGACATGTATTTATTAGCTGATGTTCTATTTTTCCAGTGACAATAAAAAGTTTTGTAATCGTAATTCTAACGAAAATAAAGTAAGCACTGTGAGGAAACTTGCATGTTCGAAATAAATAAAATTGTTTCAAAGATAAGTGAAGTTCCCATCGCGCAATTGAGTCAGCTTACACCCCTTTCTTAGGAGAGACATGTGCCCGACAGCGGGACACTATGGATTGATACGAATACCCTGTATGAATGCTGCGAGTTTGTGTAACACATATACCGCCATTTTATTTTTGTCTAAGCTCTTAGAGTCTCATTAATGTTTATTAATCCTCTCAACATTAAGAGACATGTCTCGCATTGGCCCGAGACGATATTCATCCGATAAAATAAGACAAAAGATGCTTAAAGTTGAGACGCGTTTAAAATATAAGACGGTTAATATCTGGGAAACGCCCCACAGCACGTAGGTCGTTATTCCCCAACGCAATAACCATAATCGCCTCAGCGGAACCAAATCTAAATTCAATTGACTCCTATCATCGTGCTTTGATTGAATTCTCCATCCACATCTACGTATCTATAGATAATTGACAGTTTATATTCCATTCCGTACAGCCTGGGCTTGTTTGTGTCGAATGGAGAATGAAAGTTAGTAAATTTGATTTGATTTATATTTTAGGATCATACTATTTTTTATAATTTTCACTTATTTCCTGGCAAAACCAGGCATGTTTGCACATAATATATATCTTATAACATAATGGGTCCATTCATAATTACAAATTTTACCAACTTTTGATTTGAGTGACAATGGGTACATCAAAATTTAAAAAAACGTTCAAAAGAAAGTAAGGGTGATAAACAGGTTTAACGATTTAGCAACCGAGTTTTTTCGAACTCGCTTCTAACCACTTCTTGTACCAAATAGTTTGAATAAAGTCGTTTTGCAAACTCGTCAAACTTTGTTAGGAACTAAGATCTAGTATAGGTATACTAGATCTTAGTTCCTAAGTAGGTACTTACAAATCGAAAATTTCAAGCTAGAATTAAACGTCTATACAAATATGTACGTACGTATTCATTTTTACCGACTGTCAAATATTACATATTATAAGGTACAAGATCGTCTGTATGTATTTTTTTGTATGTTTATCGATATTTTCATCAATTGTGAATCGATCACAAAAAACGAACAGTGGGAGCGAGACCAACGGAATTTTGTGAAATAATCGCACATTAAAATATAGTTATTGTGCGGGCCAACTGCTACTTTATAAAACTAGCAACACCGGTAAGACGACCGATTTCGTCTTCCCACCCGGGCAACACTGCCTACTTCTAAAAATCTAATACCTATATACATCGTACTTGTGAGTGATTACTTTCAGTAAAATCATTATTTTATTGTAATTTTCTGCATCATACGTCCTATTGCGGCTATATTAACCTAACCGTGTGCGGGAAATACAGTTCTCCAATGAACAATTATCGATACATATTCCTGCAGGTGTAAAAAAACTCCCAACTCTTAAATCATTCAATAAACGGTTACTTCGCTGGCAGGCAATTTTCACTCGTCTTCCAACGCGTTTGCCTCGAACTTTATAAATAACAACTAGTATGTAAGTAAAGGCAATATATTTAGCGCCGTTTGGGGCTGAAACAAAAATTTATTCATCCCCGCCGTACCATCATCCCTGCGTTGTAATGTAGGATCTTTAGATGGAGGGTTTACTTAGATTTATGTGGTCTGGAGCTAAGAAGGGGCGCGTGCTTCGCTTTAATTTTTGATATTCAAACAACTGTGTGCCAGTTCTTTTAAGAATTCGTAATTTTTATTTGTATTTTTTTTTATTTTACGTAAGAATGAATGAATTAACGAATGAATGAACTATACATTGGTGGTACATTGGACGAAAGAATGATTTTTGTCTGAAACATATTTCGAGGCATCGATCATTTCTACGCTTTGACACATTACATTTAGCTAGTATTAGTGTTTAGGCGGAGTGGCGGAGCTTATAAGTCGCCTGACTGAAAGCTATTGACAAGACGTACCAAGGTGTGCTTAATTTTTTTTTAATTTAAATCTTGGCATTTCTGTTCGAGTTTTGTTCATGTACGAGTAAGCTTGCCTTGAGATCAGAGAATCCCAAGTAACGTATACGAAACTGCAGTGTATGGAAACAAACAGATAGGTAAATACAGCTATCGAACTATGGACAGATCTAAAGAGGTAAACATGTTATTTCAGATTTGAAGTACAAAAACAAGAGCACAGAATGCAATCAACATACAGAGCGCTCGAGCAACGCACGCATAGATACTGCTCACGGGCACGATATCTCGGAATGTTTGAGACGAACACAAGCGCGAGCCATCCGCTTGAGACGTGTCTATGAATTTTCTTTCTCTGCAAATATTAAAATATTTTAGTTAATTTTAGTTTATGCTTCCGATCTTCACGTTTTATTTTCAACAGGAAATCAAGCAAGTAAATAAGAGTGCCACTACCATGATATTTTTTTGTGTAACGTTAATAACCTTAGCGCAACGACCGACCGTAAGTATGAAAAGTGTATTCATATGTACTTAACTGTTTTGTGGCTAAATCTTTAGACCCGAAATAATATGTTTATATACATTTAGTCCAGCTACATGCTACACGAGAGTCAGACAAGGCATAATTGAGTTTTCAGTTGACTCAGATACCATAGTCTACGTTTTAGATAAATTATTTCACTACGCTCGACTAAATACCGCGCTATCTAAAAATTTAAAAAGAGTTGCCGCTATTCACGGAGCTGTGAATTGAATGCGGCAACGCATTATTGTGGTGTGTAAGACCCCAGTGTCATTATTTCTATATAATTTTTATACAGTGAAACTACGCAAACTGGCATTTTATTTTGGATAATGACAAAAAAAAACGATACGTCAACCTACGTTCTACTATCGTTTTTTTTGTGGGCAAAGCTTGCAGTTTGCATTATATTTTACAAGTACGCCGGCAGTATCTAGTCGAACTCAGCGAGACAATTATTTATCTAAGATCTGCGTTTTATAACCCCAGTAGAAATGTCATTGTACTAAACGAGAATTGTAGGATCAGATAGATAGGTTGTAAAGTAAAATATTATGTTATATTTTACTTTACAACACCGCCCTTTCCTCGTCTCAATATGGCATCGTAAAATTTTACTCTCAACCTAACATGGATATTGTTTCATCAAACATTTTCATATAATTGAATTCTAAGGGACCATTGTTCGACTGTGTTGTTTATTTATGTTGTTTTGTTGATCTGTTGGTTTGTTTTTACAGCGTAAATTGTTTTACGAGAAGTTTCACTGGAATAACGTAATTAACTGTAGTGAGAGAACAACTCGTCCTGTTTTAACAAATAGAATATTTGTAAAATTTATGTATGACATTATAATAGTATATCGAAACTGTTGTTGAGAATATTAAGGGTTATCGGCTCAGGGTTGCCGAAAGGTATTCATCATACTCATCCTAAAAAACAACATTTGGTATAGGCCCAACACTAAATTTCATTTAAAAAATTTGCTGTTCCATAGATAAAGTTGATCGTGAGTAAATTTATTTTTCAGCCAATTTTAGTGCTGATCACATAGAAATAGTTTCTTTTTAGGTTGAGTATAGTGACCCCCTTTCGGCTTAGTACACCTCCAATCGATAACCCTTTAGACTAGTATTTGGTGTAGTAAAACATTGAAATGAGAAAGTAAGCGGGTGTCAATTTATGGGTGTACAAAAAGTAGAGACAATAATTTTAGAAAAAAGGCAAGGAATAAGTTTCTAATCACACGACTTATTTGACTTTAAAACTGCGTACTTATCACCTAAAGCGATTTCATATAGACAACCGTTGTATGGATCTGACAAAGTTAAAACTGTTAGAATGTCAGACAGTCTATGTAATGTAAAAAAAATATGTGTAAAATTTAACCAAAAAATAATATAAAAAAAACATCAAAGTTGGCCATCGCTATTGAGCGTGGCAATAAAGCCAGTATTATGGGTACTTTTGCGCCAGGAACAGTCAGAGGCGGTTTGCTCGACTAGAATAGTTATTTGACTTTTAATGTAAGGTTTTTGTAATTCGATAAATCAATTAATATATTTGTTACTAGTTAAGAAGTTTAATAAAATATTTATTATTATTTAAATAATAGTCTTATTGATTAAAATATCAGGCATTGACACGATGAACAAGGGCAAGAATGACAGTGCTGTCCCAGTAGTCGCTTAGGTGCGTCCTGAACTCTTGGTTTCCATCGAAGTGTTGTTTCAAGGATCATAAATTCTTTTCACGAGGGCGAGTAGAAAGTTTGAAATCGCGATTAATTCACAAAGTTTGTAGCAGGTTCCGAAACTTTAGCCACGGTTCTTAATTTGGTTAGAAGACAGACTGATTTAGGGTTATTACAGGGCTATTGGTTACGAGTATACGTAGCTAAAAGGGGTCCACTTTAACAATCATTTTTTTTTATAAAGTACCAACAAATTGAAAACTTCGTCCATTTTGAAGTCGGTTAAACCTTACTATGCATTGTACTCTTTTGATACTACGCGTAATAACACTGACAGACAATGTATTGGCGAAGCCATAATTTCCTGTACGAAGCCACATCCCGTGACGTCACGACAATTTAACTACAAAACGCGTAAAGTTATTTTCATAGATAATGTATTCCTGATCAGCTGGCACAATAAACAGAATTGTACAGTCAGCTACAGAATTATAGAGAACCTTGGAAAACTTTGCATTGATCGAGCAAAGCGTCTCAGCTTCAAGTCTGGCAAATTTTTCTTTTATCTGTCAGTATTTGTTGTGAGGAAGAGATCGCTATAAGCGATAAGGCCAGTGCGGGTTGCAATGCTGCACAATAAATATTTTACGTTTACGGTATTTCGGTAAAGTGTTTTCATACAAACTTATCAAAAATATATAAAAGGTATAGTTATATAAGCTTTTGTGTATTTCTGATGAGTGTGTATGATTTTCTAACTATTAGAACTCGCATACGGGTTTTAATGAACCCCCGACTCAATAACGACGGGTGTTATAAGTTGGCGAGTCTGTTTGTTAGTGGCATCATAGCTATAATAAACCGATTTTTATTATTTTGTTTGAAAGATGAATTAGCCTAGTGCTCTTAGCAAAGTTTGAAGAAATCGATCTAAGATGGCTGCCGCCACAAAATGGCGCATTACATATTTTTTCACAACTCCCTCAAAAATGATGATAAAACTTATATTTTTTTAATTGAATCTTATAATTTGAATCAAGCTTGACGAAACATAATAGGTATACAGTTCTATGATTTTTTTTAATATTATAACTCGTGTATATGATATATATTTAGAATAGTAATCGGGGAATATCGATTCGATTGAAAGAAATACTACCTATTTCTCTCAAAAAATGGGAAAGTTTGCTGCGGTGCTATAACGGGTGTGGGCAGCCGACACCGACCAGTGGTACCAATTAAGTTCAAACTACCATTTTTTCAAAAACTTAAATTAAAATTTCAAGTTTCAAGTAAAATCAAAATGTATGTTAGCATAAAGTTTTATAGGGCGATCCTAGCCCAAAAAACCATTAATAATTATGTCCTAATTGTTACTTAGTTCCTTAGCTGAGATTAACATGTATACAACCTCCAAAGTAAATAAAGAATTATAAAAACGAATAAGTGGTACCGACAGTTTGGATTTAATTTGACAGAGAAATTTTGCTTCAGGCATAACTACTGATTTTTCTTTAAGACAACCCTCTCGACTATATTGTGTGCTCGATAGTACGTTTGCGAGCACTCAAAGCTAGGTTCAAGGTGTGTTTACGGATCGGCACGTTATTTCATTGCTCATAACCATGAATTGGACTATACATTAAAATTTATATGGAATACTCAATGCGGCGAATGTATCGCGGTTTCAATAAAAAAGGGAAAATGAGATGTGTTTTACGACCTCAGATATACTTTTGTTGAATACTAGGTCGTGGTATTAACCGCAGATATTTATTATCTAAGGGAACACTGAATTTTACCGGGATGAAAACTATCCTAACTTGATTTATCCGTTTGAACGCGAAGGAGTAACAAACAAACACACGCAAACTTTCGCCTTTATAATACCTACGAGTGTTATACTTTTACGTAATTCGTTAAAATGAGTTTGATATCTTCTACAGATTGCAGATCACAAATTGAGCTAGCTTAGTTCACGTAGCTGACAACGAATATTAAAATATTTTAATCTAACAACATTAGACACCCACATATTATAATGATATATTATTATTAAGACAACAGATAGAAACTGGAACTAACGTTGTATAGATATGGTACCGAACCCTACGTGCGGTACTAAACATTGAAGCACACAGTGCGATATTATTTTTAAATTAAAAAATAACACACACATCTCCATATGCGACAGTGTGTTTGTTCGTCTTTTTCTCAGCAACTAAGGGCCAGAATCGACTAGATTTATTGCACAGAGATTAATCGAGCTCCGGAGATTGCTATAGCCTACTTTTATCCCGGAAAAACGAACATAACGCAGGGCGGAGCCGCGGACAATAGTTTTTTTTTATACTGCACTAGGCATTTGACCACAAGTTTGCACGACCACGGAAGTCAGCGATACTGTAACCCTAGATGGAGCATGCCTAGTCTGGAATACACTGGCTTTCAAGGAAGGCTGCTGGAACACACCGTTAGGTGCTTGGCGACAGATTTTACAACTTGAGGGTGGTAGCTAGCCAGGCGAGCGATAGGAAAAGCCCTACCACCATCATGCTATGGTTTCCTCACGATGTTTTCTTTCACCGATAGCTCAGGCACTTTTAGCATGTTTCGTGGGATCGAACCTCGTACGTTTGCACAGCATTCGACCCCACTAACCACTCGACCATCACCACTACGCTTGTACTATATAATGTTAACGCACGCGAGTTTAACAGAACATAAAGAGATCAAGAGAGGTTGCAATCCCATTATGTGTCAGGCAAGACTCGTGTCATCCGCCACAAAGGAAACGTTGGAACTTATCTGGATATGCGCTCAGATATTGTTACACCGCTGCTGTTTTGAGGTAAAAGCGACAAGCGTTGTTGTAATCTGAATATGCAACGTGTAACGGAAAGGCGTAACAATAGTTAAGGATGTTAGGGTACTCATTAAAGTGAACCCATTGTATAACAAAATTTTACATAATTAAATTTTACGTTCTATGTTGCTTTACCGATCCTTAAATTATTTAGACGTGAGTGACGTCACATCCTAGTTTTAACGGAAAATCAACGTTGGTTGTTTCAGCCAGCATTCTGTTAAGTTGGGGCTGATTTGTGTCAGA